>CM060987.1:126231332-127481332 GCA_030765065.1 Deroplatys truncata
GTGGGGCTCCGCCCCGGGGGAACTTGCAGTTTGATGGCCTGTGATCCGAGCGGCGTCGGATGCATTCTAATCTAGAAACGTTAGGGACCCCGCTCGTGCTTGTGCCCGTCGGCATCCGGATCTTAGTCGCCCTTGGGGTCTTTCCCCTCATCCTTCCCTCCTAGGGGTCACGTTGAAAGCACAATGGCCCGACTGGCCTGCATGCGGTGCTCGGACCCGGTTTCCTGGAGCCCCTCTGTGATACGTACCTCTAACTTTTACTTCTTACAAATCAGATAATTTTTTGGAATTCGCAAGGAAAGTAGGTAAGCTCATAGTGAAACTGAGCAATTACTTGTCTTGTCGAAAGTGACAGTTGAACAGCATAAAATAACCAAACAGTCAGTACAGTACTATATTGCTACTCAAATAACTTTTGAATATTAGAATAGTATACTATGCAACAAGCCTATAGGTAATGGTAGTAATTAAGACGCGAGTAACCGCTCGTTTCATAATTTTCATACGAGCGTGTTAATTACCATTACAGTCAAGTTGCATACGACTGTTTTGGTCGACCACACTATCATTTCAAAATTTTGAATTTTTACAAAAAGAACTTAACTTGTTAATTGTGTGTAAATGCTGATCGGAGGGCAGGACTTTGAGCGCGTTGCGACTAGTACTACAGAAAGCAGTACTGTTGAGTCCAGACCGTATTTATTGATTTTTTGCAGAAACATGAAAGGAACACATACTAAATCAAAGGAAATTAGCTCTATTTATTGGAATATTAAAATTACAATAAACATAATTTAGTTTATTTTAAAAACACGTATTCCATTACTCATCTGGAGAAAAGGTCCCAGTGGACTGCTGCTTTGAAAGTGTTAAAATGTATGGGCGAACTGTGGGCGCCGTCGAGTAAGATTATAAGTAGCCGCTGAAGTATAGGGTTATTCAAAAAGAAGTAACACAGATTTTAAATATTCATTTTTAATGAACGACGATAGATAGCGACACATCATTGAATAGAGGAAAGTTCAAAGTTTTAAACATTAGTTTCATTCATGCCTACAGTGGCGCTGTGTTTATTTACGAGAAAATGGCGACGCTACAGGAAAAGTCATTTTGTGTGCTGCATTATGCAAAGAGTGAGTCCATTGTTTCATGCAGCGTGCATTTCGTTGCGAGTTCAACAACGAGCCACCTTGTCGTAAACAATTTACAATTGATACAATAAATTTGTAGAAGATGGTTGCGTATGCAAACGGAAAATCACTGGCCGTCCTCGCATAACATATTGTGTTATTCTGAACACACAAAATAAAATTCTGAAGTTTTCTGCATTCAGTGATGTATCGTGCATGTCGCCATCATTTTTCGTTCATTAGAAATAAATATTTTAAGTCTGTTCCTTCTGTTTGAATAATCCTGTATAATGGATGCCATTATAGTTCAGTTACAACATACAGTGTAGTCGTCAAAAATTTAATGTACAATTCACTGCATTCCATTAAAGAGCACTGTATTGCAGTAGGAATTAAAGTGCAATAATGAAAAATGAGAGAATTTTAAAACAAATGGGATCATCCTGTCTCTTGAGATAGTATGTTGAAAAACTAGTTGTGTCGTATTGTTTCCCCATTTCCTCATTTCTTGAGATGTGTTTGATAACATACGGTAACAATGGTGGCATTCAGATGTACTTTTTCTATAGAAACTCAGTCTGTGTGAAGCCTACATGTTCAATGCGAGATCAGTATCTTGTTATGACGATGTGCTCAAGGCTTTTAGGTTGATGAGTAAAATTGTAACTTGAACTTATAGGCTTTATTCAACAGTTTTGTTGGTTTTGTGGCTTACTGAGTCATTTGTTAATCCAGTTGCATTTTATTCATAACCAGCGGTTATGCCTACCTAATTCTATTATCTCTTTCCCCTTTCGTTTGTTTTTCTATTCCTTCTTTTTGTATTTCCCTCTATTACGATATTAAAACTACAGGGTGGACTATTTAAGTTGATACTGTACAATATCTCTAAAACTAAGCATTGTAGAAAGAAATGTCTTTAGTAAAAATTGTTTAATATTATGGGGGAAGGTAAGTGTCATTGTATTTTGTTTGGAGGACGTTATGATGGTCATTTTAGCTAACATTTAATTTATTTTAAACGGAAACCTACCTTTTTCATGTTGTTTTCTGACGCATAAAAAACTAAACATTTGTATAAAGCACTTTGCAATTGTTCCTACACCAACGTAAATAACAACGAAAATTCTGAATGTTGGTTCCCAATTACGAAACGTAACTTGGCCATCCATGGATGGTCCAATCATTCATTGCGCTCTTCGTACACAGCCATTCAGAATTTTGTTGCTATTTATGTTGGTGTAAGAAACATTGCAAAATTCTTTATAGAAATGTTGTTTAATTTTTATAAGGAGTGAGAAAATAACATACAAAACATAGGTTCCCATTTAAAACAATCTGATGTGTTACACACATAAATTTCCCTACTCTTGTACAAACTATTTTTACATCATTTCTCAGTAGTTAAAGCTTTTAGGAGTTTAGTCAAGTTTGAAGTGCAGCTGCTTTCACATAAGAATATATTTTTATTATACATTGTAGTGTAAAAAACAAATAATACCGTGTGTTAATATCAGCTGTTTACGTCCGCCATATTGAATTGATCTGTTTGTGTTTGTATAGCCTATTTTTTCGTGTTTTCTGTCTTTGGACGCTTAGTGACCTGTGTTTGTACTTAACTAGGAAATTACTTAGTGCATTACTAGTGGTTTAAAAGGTGAAATAAGTGCTTGGTGTATTACCAGTAGTTTAAGAAGTGAAATAAGTGTTTTGGTGCGTTACAAGTGGTTTAAGTTAGGTAGACGGTATTAGATTATCTCTTTGTATGTTATTTCTGTGCGTGTGTGTGTTGTAGAGTAACTTATTAAGATATAAAGCTGTAGGTGTATTATAAATTGGTATAACTGTAGTAATTTCTTTGGATAACTGCGATATAATAGGGTGTTTTAAAATAAACCGTCCCACCCTTGCGTTGAATGTAAACAAACCTAACTGCTAGTGTATTTTGGAAAAAACATTGTAGTCGTAACATAAGTGCTTGCAGATTGACGGTGTTAGTTTACCTTTATTGTCTCTGTCAGTGCAGTGAGCTAATAATGAGTGGTAAATCGTGTGATCTTAGTGTTAATTGTGGTGCTTGTCGCCGAAGGGTTAGCCGGGGTGTTTTCTGTGCAGGATGTAAGTTTTGGTTTCATTGGGCGTGTGCGAACATTGTTAGTGAGAATGTGAGTAATTGTGCGGAGTGGTTTTGTGAACTTTGTAAGTATAAGGCACTGGTCAGAAAGCACGAGGAAACCATTTCCAACCCGAGAAAAGAACTAGAATTTTTCCAAAAAGAAACTAGAAGCACTGTTTCGGCTTCAAATATTTTGGCTAATAACTTTCAGGACTTCAGGATGGTATCTAAGAAGAATCTCAGGAGAAAAAGGCGTTTCTCTGCAGATGATCAACATCTTGTCCAACTGAGCAACAGATTCAGTGTTCTTGAAACGCTGAATGTTGATCAGGGCACAAATCCCCAAGAGCAGGTCTTAGATGAATCTGTAAATCACACAAAAAGCAAGGTCTTGTTGCTTGGGAGTAGTCATGGGAGGGGCATAGCATCCCTGCTCAAACGGGACTTGGGGTGTGATTATGATGTAGTAGGCATAGTTAAACCCAGTGCTGTGCTCTCTGATGTCACTGAAGACCTGGTAAAGCTAACTGCAGGTTTTACCAAGAGGGATCATGTAGTGATAGTGGGTGGGCCAGGGAATAGCCTGGATAGAAATAGTAGCTATATTATTGAAAAGGATCTGTGTGACATCAGTGAGACCAGCAGCCATACTAATGTGAAGGTAGTGGGACTTTTACATAGGCATGACAAGCCTCGGCTTCACTGGAGGGTGAGGGATATGAATCTGAGACTTGAGCGTGCCTTGTTAAGTCCTGCTGCATCTCACGTGTGTATGATAGATGTCGACGGTATAGGCAGGGATGGTTATACATCTCATGGCCTACACCTAAATTCTAGAGACAAAGAGAAGCTTTCTCTTCTTATTGCTGACAGAATTAAGGGTAAAATTCCTGTTGTCACTAGTAGGAGGTCCTTTTTAGGTTAAGTATGTCCCATAGTCAACATAATCATCGACACTTAAAGCAAATTGAGATAACCATCCCAAGTACCTCTGTATCCACAAGTAACTATAGAAATAATACTTCTGACATCAATAGTAATAATGATAATAATAAAAATAAAAACTGCCTGTCTGTATTTCATCAGAATATAAGAGGCTTAAGAAACAAAGTAGACGAACTTACTATTAGTCTTAATACTGCAAATTCACTGCCACACATTTTATGTTTATCCGAACACCACTTGACACAACAGGAATTTCAGCCAATTTTACTGCATGGGTACTCTTTAGCAGCAGAGTTTTCAAGAAAAATCTTACTTAAAGGTGGGGTTTGTATATATGTCAGAAATGATGTGACATAAAGTTTTGGATTTATCCAAGTTTTGTAGTGAACAAAACCTTGAACTCTGTGCAGTTCAGCTAAATGAAGGTAAATTGAATTTTACTATAGTAGCCCTTTATCGATCTCCCTTAGGCAATTTTGAAATATTCAGAAAGCAACTTGAACATCTTCTAAAATTTTTATTCAAACCAAAAAGAGATTTAATCATATGTGGTGATATAAATGTTGATTATTTGAAACCTAGTTCTCACAGGGAACAACTCAGCACTTTACTTACAACATACCACATGACACATACAGTAAACTTTCCAACAAGATTCCAAAACAGCTCCTCTACAGCTATAGATAATATATTTGTAAACTCCGATAGCATTAATTTTTGCAATGTTTCATCAAAATCTAATGACCTGTCGAATCACGATGCACAAGCTCTACACATTAAAAAGTTAAATTTAAAATCTAAACTTAAATATACTTATCAGAAATCTAGGGAAATAAATGAAAATACTCTGAGTTTAGCAAAATATTTGAACTTGAACCATGGAATCAAACTTGCCAAACGAATGGAACCAATACTAAATATAACATATTTCTTCAGTGTTTCAAAACCCACTTTGACGCTTGCTTCCCGGTCAAGTTAAACAAAATATCTAACTTCAAAAGAGAGAATGCCTGGATCACTTTAGGAATTAGGACGTCATGTAGACGTAAAAGAGAATTATATGAGCAAGTAAAAATTAGTAATAATATAGATTTAAAACACTACTTCAAAAATATTGTAAGCTTTTAAAGAAGGTAATAAAAGCGGCTAGAATATTGCATTGCAATAAACAGATTCAACTCTCTGACAATAAAATAAAAACTACTTGGAATATAATAAAAAGAGAAGCCGGTAAATCCTCATTAGAAAATGACTTAATAACACTAAACATTCATCATCAAGAAATTAGTAAACCTCCTGAAGTTGCAGAAATATTTAACAAATTCTTTTTGGATGTAACAAACAAAATGAGTATTAATTTTGGAAGTAAAGAGAAATTTTGGAATTTCTAAGATCAAATTTCACTAATGAAGTGCCTGAATTTAAAATTAACCTGACAACGCCTTTTGAAATAAACAAAATTATTAACTCCTTCAAAACAAAAAAATCTTCTGGTTATGATGAAATAACAATAAAAGTCTTAAAATCATGCTCATCTCAAATTTCCACTCCCCTTAGTTATTTGTGCAATGAGTCACTAGGGTCAGGAATTTTTCCTGACAGAATGAAATTTTCCATTGTTAAATCACTTTTCAAAAAAGGCGAACGCAATAATGTTTCAAATTATAGACCAATATCTCTCTTGCCAATTTTCTCAAAAGTTCTTGAAAAGGTGATGTTTAATAGACTTTATAAATACCTTGAATGTAACAACATACTTGTCAGGGATCAGTTCGGGTTCAGAAAAGGAATGTCGACCAATAATGCAACTTATAAATTTACTCATGAAGTGTTAACTGCATTAAACAAAAGATGCATGTAGGTGGGATTTTTTGTGACTTAGCAAAGGCATTTGACTGTGTTAATCATGATATTTTGATAGCAAAATTGAAAGTCTATGGACTAAAAAATGAAACTAAGTTGGTTCGTATCATATCTAAATGTACGAAAACAAAGTTTTGAAGCTGTCAATGATATTGAATTTAAAAAACATACATCAAAATGGAAAACAGTAAGACATGGAGTGCCACAAGGTTCAGTCCTAGGACCTTTATTCTTGATCTATATAAATGACCTATCATTTTATATAAAGGATATTGCAAGTATAATTCTGTTTGCTGATGACACGAGTGTTCTGGTGACTAGTAAAAACTTGAATGAGTGTGTAATTAAATTGAATTATGTTTTGAACTGTATATCACACTGGTTTAAAGCTAAAATATAATCTGTAAATCTAGACAAAACAAAAGTTGTTAAATTTATAACCCATCGATCACTACACACTCCAATAGAAATTGGGATTAATGACATGTCACTAGAATAAATAGACAACATTAAATTTCTGGGCCTCCAAGTAGACAGATATTTAGATTGGAAAGTTCACATTACGTATATCATACCCAAACTCAGTTCTGCATGTTATGCTATCCGAGCATTGGCAAATGTCAGTTCTATCGATACACTTAAATTAGTATACTATGCATATTTTCACTCTATCACTGAATATGGAATATTATTTTGGGGAAATTCGGTAGAAAGTAAACGAATATTCCTCATGCAAAAGAAGGTTATAAGAATCATTTCCAGCACTGATAGCAGACACTCTTGCAAACATCTTTTTAGAAGACTGAAGTTATTAACCCTACCTTGCATGTATATATTTTCAATCTTAAAATTCTATGTATGCAATCGAACCACATTTATTACAGACATGCAAATTCATGAGAAAAACACTGGACAAAAGGGTAACATCCATCATCCCAGTGCAAAGCTTTCTTGCTTCCAGAAAGGTGTATATTACGAGACCATAAAAATATTTAATACTCTCCATAATGATCTTAAGAGAAAAGTTAATTTCAATGTCTTTAAAACTGCTGTTAAAGAGTACCTATGCTCGAAAGCATATTATTCTGTACAAGATTATCTGAATGACAAATTATCCTGATGATAATACTGATATATCTCTGTAAGTAGTATTAGTAAATATTAATGACAATTGCCAGTCATATTTGATGCCTGCTCTAGAATTAATGAAGCTATTTAAATGTATTATATTAAGAGCTGACAGTAAATGCTATGCATTACAAATCAAATAGAACAAAATGATCAGACGAACAAAGGTAAAATCCTAGTGAATGTTAAAATAACTGTTCTTGCCTATACGTATGTTAACCTTATAACAGTAAGGAGGTATTCAACTCTGTACAAAATTACACTTGATTTGTTTCATTTTGTATATAATATGTCTTTAGTTTACTTTAAATGTTCTGTATACTATGTAATATTTATGTTTATATGTAATTTTTGTACATTTCCTTGACATGTTCTATGTTCACAAGCCTTTATGGCTGCTAGTGAACTCCCAGAATACAATCTAATCTAAGCTAATCTACAAACTCTTATTCTACATCTATTTCATATTAATCGAGATAAACATTTGCAGAAACGATCTTTTGACATCAAAAGAGAATTGCATGTTACACATAGCGACCAGTTATTATTTGATTATCGTTTAAGGCCTACTATGTTCCCCTTGTTTTGTATTTGCAAGGGCAATATAAAAATACAATAGCCTTTACGCATATACATATCTCTTAATAGCTGGTTGCTATGTGCAGCACCATTCTCTTTGTCACAGATTAATATTCTTTGCATATCCAAGACAAAAAAAATGAATAACGACTTCCCATTTGAGAAAATAAGTATTGAAAAATTTAAGGGAATAACAAGCAATATCTCGAAAATGGTTCACTCAACAAAAAAAAAATGTTCGACATAAATTGTGTATTTTAACGCGATCTACATTTTTGTGTAGTAAAATTTTATCTATCTCCTATGGTTTACCAGTTATGCAAAAGTCGTTCACAATGAAGAATACTTTTAGAGGCATTCCCAGAAAATTCGAGATATACATTTCATTTGTCATGTAAATATCTTAAACATATGATATTTTAATCAAAATCGTTAGAGGAATTTTTGAGAAAATGAACATTTTCGAAAAATGTTCCATGTAAAGGGTAATCTGGGATGGGGGATTTTCTTGAAAACCTTCGTGTCGCATCTCTGGAAGATACTGAACCTAAATACCAAGTTTGGTGTTTATCCGACTATTTGTTTCTGAGTTATTTTGTTCACAGACATACACATAGACACACACGGATAAGTTTCCAAAACTGCTTTTTTGGATTGAGGGGGTCTCAAAACATGTATTTCCGGTGAAATCTCGGTATCGAATTTTTGGGTGGAATACAATACTTTCCCTACTTACTATACGTAGTAGAGAAAGTAAAAGTCAAGAAAGTAACCACCTACTGTGAAGAATGCGACAGAAAACCTCATTTTTATTTGGCATGCCTTGGTAATTTTCATAACTAAATGTTAAAAACAAAACATTTCGGTGTTCCATATTTTGATTACTTTGAATGTTAGAACTAAACGCATTCTTTGACAGCAGTTCTAATTAAGCTTTTGCTTGCTGGCATTATTGCGTTCCATTGCCCGACTGCATATAAACACAGTTAATCAAAATCTTTTGTTCATGCTGACAACATCTTTATGTTGAAATTTAGACCTCCATAATATACAAACTCCAAACACAGTGATAGTAATGTTTAGATAAGGACCACAGAGATCCATTTTGTAGGTAAAACTCAATGTTTCAGTGGACCGCTGGCTTGTAGAAATCTTTAATTGGTCCAGAAAGGTAGCGGTCATATGGACCGCCACGGCCCAATAAAAATTGCATACAGCGGGCCCCAAGGACCCTCTGGCGCTTAACGTGTTAACCACACCAACTTGTATTAAGGCTGCTCAGAATACTTCACAAACCTACAATATTGTAGTAACTAAAACATGTCATTTCTCCGATATTATAGGAATTCACATTGAGGCAGTATTTTTAACAATTGAATAATTTCAATTAAATTTTATAAATGTAAATTCAATAACAGCCCATCTTGAAGCAATATGTATGTAATAATTTGTAAAAGAAATGTATGTAACAGTCATTGCAAATGCTTATATTATTGTAAACATGTTTAATAATCTTGTGTGAATGCATTAGGTAATGTAATAATGTAAGAGCTGTGAGAATAATAAGTTTAACGTTGCTAACAATGAGGTAACCTTGAGGCAATAATAAGTTTGAGAGTTCAAATGCTACTAGTCATGATTAGAGCAACGATAATGTAAATTTTGCGAAGTTTAAAATTAGCCAATCAACAGCCAGAAAAACCTTTAATTAAATGCAGATATTCTATTGGACTAGGATTAGCAAATTAGAGACTGAAATACAAAAGTTTACGAGTTTGGACGGTTGAAATATGTTCAGTTGCTGGCAGACCTTGGTAGTGGCCGGATGGAAGATGTGTTCTCTAAATAAATATTACGTATTCGTGTGAATCGTAAAATTAAGTATACGCGTTAACAAAGTGGAAGTTTTAAATTTAAGGATCTTACAGCTCTTAATATCAGTGTAGTGCTATTTAATTTGTGTCAAGGTTTAATAAAAGGAAGTGAATTTAAACTTAAAATCTGTGTAAGCCTACATTCTTGTCGCACCACGCCCTGATTAAGAGAAACGTGTCTCCAAAGGAATACTGACGCAGCCGAGGCAAATACAAACAAATATTATCTATAGAAGCAGTTTCATAACAAAGTTAAAATATGTTTTTTAAACTCGGAGCGTCACAAAAGTACATCTTCAAATCAGCTTTATATACGTAGCAGCATATTACGTAACAAACAGATCACTTCTTAAAATTGACGTCCATACGTGGAGTTAAATTACAAACTCTTAAAGACAATAACTACTTCAAGCGTGGAGCAGAAAATATACTACATCAACATATCCCACATTCCTCACAGATTTATCCCTTCTGTGATATTGTAGAGTTCACTGCGACCTGGAGATTAAGTGAACGTTGAGAGGGAATATTGTTATTGATAGAAGTTAGCTGTAATTTGGCATTAAGCTTTGTTTCCTGAAGGGACTATTTTACATATATAACATCAACGGTGTAAGATGTAGGAAGTGTTTATCGGAGGGGGACACCTCGCATCTTGATCTATTGTGGTTGCACCCTCAGGAGTCAGGGATGAGGCGAAGGAGCCGCAGGAGGTCGCAGTTCTGCAGGCAGAAGGCCTACAGAGACGCGCAGAAGTCTAAGACTTCCAGTCTGAACACCCGCGCACCAGTGAGCGAGGAATTCTCAAGAGGACGACCCTAACTGGCGGGACAGCTCATTTTGGGTACACGGGGAGAAATCTTTCCAACGCGCATGCATCCACGCCATCTGCCTGGCACCGCTAGCACACAAGACCTGAAATTACACCTTAAAGTGAAAGGGAACTGAAATGAAAAGAAATGGGAAAAGAGGAGATCATGGTAGAATATACCACCCCGGCCTTGGCGATCAGGGGAAGGCCACGAAAACCCCATGGTCACCGGAAATCGAACACGGGAGCTCCCGAATGCGCGCCACAGGGCCTCCTGAGCCATTCTATTCGGTACATCAAGGATGTAACTCGGGCTACAGCCTATGTGAAAGTCTTGTATTACGAAATTGTATTTACATCTGAAATAAGAGAGGGCTATAGAAAAAACTTCTACGTGCACATAATAATATAAACTTTCTAATGGTTTCAAATATTAAAGAAAAAGGATCCATAAAGTGTTCTAGATGAACCACAATCGTACTAATAGAGCTAATGTGAAATGCATTGACATTGTTGCATAACAAAATTGTCATATGTCAGCATCTTACATAGCATAATCGCCTTGAATCTTATACAATAATATACCAGCTTATCTAGCCCGAGTCATCAGATAATGGGGTAAAGTTCCTTACCTTATTATCCGGATTTCTCACCCTGACGTTTTTACCTCTTCCCGGGAGTAAAACAAGCAAGCTTCATGGCAGCCATCGTGAAAGAGACAAGCATAACCTAAAATTTAGAAAATAAAATCTAAAATTTACATAAAGCTATCATAAAGTTGAACTAGATATAGGAAGTAAACTTTGTATTTAAGTTTAGTATCTTCCAAGGATACGATACAAAATAATTCAAGAATAGACATTGAATACTCCTCATTCTAAATTAATTTTGCATAATTTTGACAGCTGATAAACCGTAAAACATTGAAAAATATTTAGTGAACCAAAATCTATATCGTTTTATAGCTATTATTGTTATTGTTCTCAAATATTTTATACTTTTTCCAAGTGTTTAACTTGGTATTAATTTTTTTCTCAAGATATTGCCAAGAGAATTCAATTTCAAAGTTACCACTGTTACCACAGTAATTATTAATAGGAATATATAATTAAATAGTCATGATAGTAAAATAGAGAAATAATTATAATAAATAATTTCTGCATATAAAGTCAATGTATAATGTAATACGCCTGAGTTAAAAGATCTGTCCGGAGAGAAAGGTCATTAGCGAATTATGTTAAGGAAAGTGATTAGCAACAGCCGAGTAGCGAACTTGTTAGCATAAAGAATTCGGGAATGCATTTAACGGGCAAGTTCAACAGGTTTGCAAAGTCACGTAGACAGGAATTCTATAAATTAAGATGAAAGGGATAAAATTCTGAGATTCGAGGCACCGCATGGAAACAGTGTCAGATACCATACGTAGGTTTTTAAGATTGGACCCCACAAGTAGGAACGTTGGTAGAAGTAGTAATAGGTAAGCGGAGCATAAGTTAAGAAAATAGCATACATTTTAAATCAGACTTACTTACTAAATCATGCAATTTGCTCGTACGACGTCTCTTGTGTTTACTCGTGTGGTAGTTTCATTTTAAATTGTGTAGCACCAAATGACGAGCTTGAGTGAAAAAGGTTTAGCGGATATTGCAAGGGATCTTTCCAAGTAACATTTCTGTGACTTACAGCAATTGACGCTTCGCATAATTATTATTCCAGAAATAATTTGATTATTTAACTCAACTGTCGGCGATTCTCTTCAAACAGAATATTTTATTCAACGTTAAAATGCATCAGTTAACTAAACTGGTGTTTATCATATCACATTACACTCGCACATACACTGAGTCAATGGATTCATAGCTGTACCACGGAAGCAGCTGGCGAACTATACAATGCAGAACGATCTAGGAGATTGCAACATCGTAGAACTCAACAAATTAGCAGGTAACAAATGTTATCTAAATGGATGCAACTAATTGACAGCAGTCTCAATATTCGAAACATGAGCAATGTTTTATATCATAACATGCTGTGAATGCCAAAGTGATTGTAGTGTAAATTAATATTTTTGTATGTACAGGATTTTAGATGTTTGTTAGCCATAAGTATTGTTAGGAAATAAGCTTACACGGCCTAACTGAAACTGACAATAGAAGTGGGTAACAATAAACCGAAGGGGTGAGTTTTTTTATCTCTAAGAAGAGACAAACAAATAACGTCAGGGTAGCGTGCTCTTTTTTAGAAATGGAGGGAATATCTTCCCTAGAGTATATATGTTAGTAGTAGTGATTGGCTGACCAAAACAGACGCTAACGTTGGCGCAATATGGTAACCAATAGCAGCTCCATTATAATGTTTAGGCAATTCGAGGTGAAGGAGTATATATTCTCGAACCATAAGCAAGTTTCGCACAGTTCGAAAGAATCGCTCACGAGGTGCACGTCGCAGAGTTAGTAACAAAAATGTAAAGTACTCGAAGTAATTGGTGCGCGGCAACTGAAAGACTGTAGCTACATTCGGAAAAATCACAGTTTCAGTCAGGTGTATATAAAGATTAAATATGTGAATTATTAATTAAGTGTGACGGCAATAAAGTGTAGAAACAAATTTTTTATCAGTGTTATCTTTTAGCAACAACTCCTTTCCGTTTACATGCCCTGCTTAGAGATACTTGCTCGACTAAGTTATAATAGCTAGCCGGAGGACAATGAACCCAAATTTAAAAGAATAAAACAAGAGGCGCCCAGCAAATAAGATAACACGAGCCATGAGAATTGCGACAAACAAAAGGCACGGACTCAAAACTGTCACACCACATATGGCTTCAGCATAGCGATCTCACTGTCACTTCAATACTGTATACCTCTTTTACCTATATGAAATATGTAATAAAACCATTTCTGTCAATATTTTCTGATTTATCAAGAAGCTGATAGAAGTCTACACGTTTTAGAGAATAATGTGAAGAAGATTGGGTAGAGAAAGCCATGTTACATGCATATATCATCATACATGTGCCCTGAGTAAAGAAACGTCATTTATGGGCTCTTTCTTGTATCTAAGATTTTTTAGTTCTGTGGAAGAGGGAGATGATGGAGGGTGCACAGATCTCTTATCAAAGAAAAGAACCTTCTGTAGGAGAAACTCATTTCCTGAAAGCGGGAAAACCAGCTGTCAAAAAAATAAAGGCTTTTGCCTACATGTTGTTCCAAGACTGCGCATCTTTGTAATATTCCTCCAAATATTAGGTATCTCTAGTTCTTTTGTGAACATGAGAATGAGGAGAAATTAATGACGTATCATTGTGGAGTTATTTCTTTCAACAGATGTTGAAATAGGTTATTAAGTATTTGAAAAGCATTTACTTTGAGTATCTGCTACTGTATATATTACAAGGAGGTATACATAACTAATGCATTGGAATATAGTACCGATAATGATCACAAGAGCAATTTGCACACTGCAATGATCAAAAATATTAAATTTCAAATTAAGATGTTACGTGCTGAATATATTTTCCTAATTATTAGTTCATACAATGTTGTGAGTGGTTATGGCCAAGGTTATAGGGAGGTCAGCACCAGGTAGTTGGAGATAAACAAAGATATGTCGCGCTCTCGCCCGGTGTAACCAGAATCTCCTGGAAGTTTCTTTCTCCCACTTCCAGAACGTGTGTCCAAATAGTTCTAGAATGTTCCGTGGAAGTTTCCATGGCTATATAAGGGAATATTCTCGCGAGAGGGGTCAGTCAGTTGAGGCGGTCAGGAGGCAGTAAACGAGTTCGTGAGAGCGTTTCTGCCGCGAAATCAGGTGCGGTTCTCCGAGCGAGTTGTTGACGACTGCTGTGACGTGCAGCGAGTGCCACTGCGGAGTGTTGAGTTCGACTCCATAGCGAGTGAACCGCCGGAAAGAAAAGGTTACGTCACGAAGAACGCGAAATGACGGGGCTTATTGACATAGTTCACATTAGTGAAGTGACTGTGTGAACTAAGTGAACTTCCAGTGATGGCGAGAACTGAGAGAAGTAACAATTGGAAACTGCATAAAGTCACAATATTATACGAACATACAGATTTATATGAATAAATCCTGATGTATTATATACACATGACTTTTTCTACCACTGCCATTTATTTTGATATTTGTTCCACAAATTGTTCTTACAACTGTTATTTTTTATATTTTTTCATGTTAATTGAGACAAATCTTTGCAGAAATGGTACACGAGGCTCAATCATTAGTCAAATCAGTGTTTTGAAATTCCGTTACTTACATGACTTCGAGAAGCAAACGAATAGTTACTCAGCACTTAAATGTATTCATAAATAACGACACGTCTCGAACAGAATTATTGCCACACAAATATTTTATATTAATAAGGTATTTTAAGAGTTCTACCTTTTTCTTATGAATTCCCAGTAATACAAACAAGCAATGACTTCTTGAGCCATTCTCAGAACATTCCAGTAATCTCTGTCGCAGTAATCTGGTTCGTGTTATCTTATTTGCTGGGTGCCTGTTATTGTTTAATTATTTTTAAATCTGGGTTCTTTGTCCTCCGGCTAGCTATTACAACTCAGTCGAGCAAGTGTATCTATGCAGGGCGTGTAAACGGAAAGGAGTTGTTGGTAAAAGATAACACTGATAAAATAATTTTTTTGTACACTTTTATTGTCGTCACACTTAATTAATAATTCACATATTTAATCTTTATACACGCCTGACTGAAACTGTGATATTTCCTAATGTAACTACTGTCGTATTAGTTGCCGCGTACCAATTACTTCGCGTACTTCACATTTTGTAACTAACTTTACGACGTGTAACTCAGAGATTCTTCCAAACTGTATAACGTGCACCTCACGAGAGATTCCTTAGAACTGCGCGACACATGCTTATGGCTCGAGAATATATACTCCTTCACCCCGAATTGCCTAAACATTATAATAGAGCTGCTATTGGTTACCAAATCGCGCCAACATTAGCGTCTGTTTAGTCAACCAATCACTATTACTAACATATATACTCTAGGGAAGATATTCCCTCCATTTCTAAAGAAAGGCACGTTACCCTGACATCATTTGTATGTCTCTTCTTAGTGATAAACAACTCACCCCCTCGGTTTATTATTACCCACTTCTATTGTCAGCTTCAGAGAGGCCATGTAAACTTATTTCCTAACAATACTTATGGCTAACAAACATCTAAAATCCTGTATATAAAATAATATTAATTTACACTACAATCACTCTGGCATTCAGTGTTGTGATATAGAATATTGCCTCATCTATAGGTTTTATTAACCATGCAAACATCTTTAACATGTGGTATTTTAATAAACCTTTTTAGAACCATTTTATAAGTATCAATCACAATATCCGTTGACATGTTTCTTCCTTCTTATGAGTGGATTTTAAGGGTACTTGTACTGAAATTGGTAATTTGTATCTATGTGAACCAATTTAGGTGAAACATTTGTCACTAATTTGTTCACTATATTTATAGTAGAAGATTAATTTTAATTATCTTTCAAAGAGAATAATTTTCAGAACATGAAAGTCGAGGTTCTTATTAAATGCAAAAAGTTATGAAAATTTGAAACATTTTAAGCTTTTACATTTTGCATACTATTCCTCGAATGCAGTTACTTGCACTCAAATATTAGCATTTATGTAACTTCTCCAGATAAAAATGATAAAGTAACAGCGTAGGCTTTCACAGGCGGAGTCTATATTAATAAATTCATCTTTCGGGCTTTGTTGCTATGGCATCGAAGCCCGGAAGGTGAATTTGTTAAGGGTCCATAACTGAAATTTAGTAAAAATTTATAAAAAAAATTTAAAAAATGCTTTTTATGTCCAATAAATACTTAGAACCTTTAGCTTCAATTACGTTTTGCGGCTTTTGCTCTTAGAGAGCTTTAAGGCTTCAACAACTGACAATTTAAATGCCCAAGAGCACATGGAATAATAACCTGCGTACTTCCAGTACCTTTTACTCGTGTTTGATTTTCCTTACACTTTTGCGCATTAAAAATGTTCCACGCTATGTAGTTATTACCAATCTTGTTTAAATTTTCAGGAGAAACTCAGAGTGATTGAATCAACTTAATACAATTGGTATTTGGTTTTTGAAACACTTGTAAATTGCTCAAGATATCACAATCATTTCGAACAATGAGGATAAATTGTTTAAAAAAAGATGGATTTAACGTTTTAACTATTTTTTGTGAAACAACCAGTAGGGTGAATAAAATTCTATATGCCAGGTTTGAATCTGTAACCGATATTTAAATAATATTACAGTATTGTTACTTTTTTCAAAATTACGATTTCTGCATCGTGTGGTACACCTGATTAATAGCAAAATAAAATAAATTGTTTTTTTTAAAAAATATTAAAGATGTCTACATGACAATTAAAACAAGCTTATATTGGTGGTGTAGCAGAATGTGACAATATTTTGAAAATGTTTGGATAAAAACTGCAAAATTTAGAAACCTAGGTATGTCCATTTAAAGGTTGCTTTTGATCATTTAAATGACCAGAAAGGCAAAACCGCAATTCAATCCTGATTCTACAATTTCAAAGGATTTTTTCGTCTTAAAATTAGTGGTAGTTCACCGGTTTTACGATTTGCACAGTCTTTGTTTGTTCGACGCCACTGTTCTTTCTCTCTCTAATCTTCTTTCTCCAATCCTCTGGTTTCGATGATCTGCTGTATTTCACTACTCCAGGTAATTCTGGAACGACCTCTTTTTCTTCTTTCTGGTGTAGTAATATTTATCTTAGAATAATTCCTTCTTCTGTGTTTTTAGTGTCCATACCATTTCAATTGTTTGTTCTGAATATCATCTATTATGGGTTCCACGTATATTCATAATTCACATAATTTTCACATTCTCTACTACGTATAGTAAGTAGGGGAAGTATTGTGTTCCACCCAAAAATTCGATACCGAGATTTCACCGGAAATATATGTTTTGAGACTCCCTGAATAAAAAAAAAAGCATTTTTGGAAACATGTCCGTGTGTGTGTCTGTGTGTGTGTCTGAACAGCATAACTCAGAAACGAACAGTCGGATAAACACCAAACTTGGTATTTAGGTTCAGTATCTTCAGAGATGCGACACGAAGGTTTTCAAGAAAATCCTCCCACCCCAGATTACCCTTTACATGGAACATTTGTCGAAAATTTTAATTTTCTCAAGAATGCTCTAACGATTTTGATTAAAATATCATATGTTTGAGATATTTTCATGACAAATAAAATGTATATCTTGAATTTTCTGGGAATGTCCCCAAAAGTATTCTTCATTGTGAACGACTTTTGCATCACTGGTAAACCATAAGAGATAGACAAAATGTTACTACACAAAAAATTTAGATCGCGTTAAAATACACAATTTACGTCATATACATTATTTTTTGGTGAGTGAACTATTTTCGAGATATTGCTTGTTATTCCCTTAAATTTTTCAATACTCATTTTCTCAAATGGGAATTCGTTATTCATTTTTTTGTCTTGGATATGCAAAGAGAATTAAGGGAATGGTGCCCTTGCAAATATGTATTCCCCTTACATCTACAAGAAAATTAGCAATAAGATTGACATCTCGATATCTCGATTAACATGAAGCATATGGGAAATAAGCGTTTGTAAAAATAGTTTGTACAAGAGTAGAGAAAGTCATGCGAGTGTAACACATCAGATTTTTTGTTTAAATTTTTTATTCTATCTAGACAGAAATCCTAACAGAGCGTTCTACAGCCATCAAGTGCCTCTGATCCTCCAGTGATAATGCAAAACAGAGTAGTTTACAACACTTTTAATTATGAGATATATTTGTAACTTAGTCTTTTAGGGATGCTCCTACTCCAGAAAATTGAATTCAGTTTGGATATCAATTCTTTTCCTTGAACTATTCAGCTTTTCTGTTAACCTCAGTTTTACGCCTAAGTATTTAAATTCTAGGACTGCTTCTATTACTTATTTTTATATTAATAATTCAATATTATCTTCTAAATATACATATATGTTTTGGGCATGTGAATTTCCAGGCCTCACTTCTTGTATTCTTCTCTCAATTTGCGTCATGTATCTTAAAATTAAAATAATGAAATGATTTTCGAAATGTCGAAAATTCACTGCCAAGTACCCTTAATGCTCTCTGCAGATCTTTCACGCCTCTTTAGAAGGGCGCGTCCTCCATTTTGGGAACCAGTGATTATGTGAGTATTCTGAGAAGTTTCTCCTTGCAGGTAATAGAAAGCTTATTTTGCACGACAAGATGGAGGAATTCTTAACACCTGGTCCAACAAAATGCCACCTTTTTCTGGTTTCTCAACATCGATCCGATTCTTTCAGGTGCACATTTTTGGAGCTGGTGTCGTTTAATATCACAATTCAGGTTACACGAAGATGGCCTGATCCCAAAACAGAATCACGTTTCGCTGCTACGTCATACCCGGCGATCAGACAGTAAAAAGCGACAACATATCTTTTTGGCTGATCGAGCGATTCTAAAATTGATGTCCTCTATTATTTTTAAGATAGAATATCGTCATTTTATATGTAGGTTCCTTGGTGTGATTATAGTCTAACATTTCAAAATGGCCAGAAGGTTGGAACAAGTGTTAGTACCTTTTAATTCAGACAAAACCTCTAAATTCTGTAATCAGATAATATAATCATCTCTCCTCACAAATACGCACGAGAGTCGTCTACAACGTGACTAGAAAAGAACAGAACATTACAGTCGACGGACGAGGTAAAACACCAGAACCATAAAACGTGTTACTGTAACTTCATAATTACTTAATAAAACCTAATCCTAGAGGTCAAGGAAACCGCGAATACTAGGAAACTGAAAACAGTCCTGATACAACTTTAGTCCTTTATTTTATCAAAAAATCATAATAAAATAAATCTCAAATAAAAACAATTAATAAATTAATAACAATTGATAAAGGGCAGAATAAACTTGCCCCAAATTTGCACTATAATGACTAAAGTTATATAAGAGGAATCCTGCTCATTAGCCTATCCTTCACTGCTGAGTTTAAGGCTTAAATGCATTAAGCTAGCAAAGAATAACGTGGTACTAAAGTAACACAAGCACTGAGAAACCACAGTTTAGTACTGTCTTTCACCACCGCGTAGCACGAACACATTCCACCACAGTTGAAACCAAAGAATGAGTATATCTGCATGAACTAATAATAATAAAAAATTGCTTTGACTTAGAATGGTTAACTAGCTGTAATTTTAATTTACACTGGCACTGAACTAATTTTGAACTAAAGTATAACAGCTTAATAACATCCCCACACTCTAATCGTCCCCACTCCACTTGTATTTTGCCTTTAGCTACTTAGTTATTCAATGAGGTGTCTTAAAGAGGAATGGGCTGATACGCGGGAAACGAGTGTCACGTCACTGTTGTGAACACAGCAATTTTATAGTGTAGAAAAATTTAATAGGATCTTGTTTACATCGTGATAACTCAAAAACTAAAATCCTTATTCTAGTTCTGCAATAGGTATGTTAAAGAGCACAGTTTCGACATGTGATTGGTCTCCCTGTAAAGACATTAAAGCCGCTAGTTTTCTTTGTAAACTTCAATTGAAACAGTTTGTATTTTGAAAATCAATCACCGAGGAACTTTTTTCCTTGAAGAGATAGATGTGGGAGTGAAGGCTATGAAATACCTTAAAAGTGTGAAATAACTTTCGTAAGATATCCGATGATAATATCGCACGTATGTGAAATGCTATCGCTAGTTATATGCAAACATTTGTTTTCACACCCGCTACACCTTGCTCTTTACGTGGCATTGCAGTTTGCATTTTTGTTGCAATGCGCTTGTGTCTTTAGACCTGCCTCTACAGTTTGATAGTTAGAACAGTGGTGTAATTAAGTGATAAACTATTTTATGAGAATAAAATAGAATAAAATTAAACACGGGCCAGGAGAAATTATGGCGTGTGGTGCTTAAGCAGCGACTCAAGACAGTAGTGAGGCATGCCCGCCCAAAGCAGTTAGGGAAGGTGAATAGACGACCAGGTGAGTTACCCCTCCAAAAGGTTTTTTATAAGTTGTTAAGCTATAGAATAATTAACAATTGCAATTTTACCTTACATGGTACTGAAATAGTTTAGCATGTTCAGAAAATTATTCACAGCTAAGGTAATCAATAATAATCAAACATATGAACCGCCGCTATATACAAATGAAGAAAAAAATATACTTAATGTTCAGTGCAAATCACTAACAAAACAATAAAGCTATATGTACAAGCTAAATTAAAAAATCCTTGAACCCCAATAAATCAATTGAAGCAAACGATGAAATGAACTGGAACTTAAAGCTTTGAAAACATTCATATACAAATATAAGCCATAGCAGAACTTCAATGCTTGAACTCTTGTCACTAGAAACCTAGAAACGTAAGTGTATGGCCCTTATGGCGAAAAGGCTTTAGTTAGTTGTTAAATCAGGCTAATATGTTTTGCAAAAAATGATCTAAGGCACTATAAAATTATGCACTTACTATTTGTGTTTAAAGGCGGATATATCATCTTTACAAGTGGAAAGTTGTGTTAATGCAGAGAAATACACTTAAATATAAAAACAAAGTGAAAGCTCCACACATTATAATACCACACGTTTAATCAGAAACAATCCTAAAGTTATTAATAAGACACAAGTAATACAACATCCCTAAACTACCGAAGGAAATTACGAAATTAGTACCATGGTATTGTAAAGCTTTCACTTTGAGAACTACTAAATTAAGCCTAACTCTGCTCCGCAAAACTACCTGCCTAGAAGATAGATCTACATACAACTATAACCGCAGCAAGTATGCTTTATGCTGCCCAATATGATTTCAAACTCAATTACAACGCGCTTTAATTACATAGCTGTTACGATGAAGTAGGTGGTTTGTTACGTTATTTGCATCACGCTTTGGGCGTCAATTTGAAGTAGTTTATATTGAAGGAGTTGCATTATATTTCAACTGTTGGGAGCCAAACTTGAAGTTCAAATCCCGGCTATGGCATTGAATTTTTCAGTCATCTGATTCTACCTTTCCAACCCTGTCCAACACACGGCTTGTGTGAAAAAACAATTAATTCCAAACTTGAAGTTTGTTTGCAACCGCACGTATGGAACCCGGTTTCCGGTAGCCTTCGCACCAAGTGTACTTTCAGGTGGCATTACCCCAAGTTTAAAAATATTAACTTTGTAATTTTACTGTTGCTTTAATTATTATATATTTATGTTTGCCTCGGCTGGGTCAATATTATTGTTAGAGACATGGATGTCTTGGCAGAGTTGTGCTGCGAATTAGAGTGTAGGCTTACACAGATTATAATTTTACTTCACTCCATTTATTAATACTTGATAGGATTTAAATAACACTTCACTGATATAGAGTGCTATGAGGTTCTTTAATTAATTACTTTCACTTTTTAACACGTAAGACTATTTTCGTCTCACACGAATACGTATTAAATTTCTGAGGCCGCGTCTTGCGTCCGATTAGGAACACTGTCAACAACCAACTAAATTAATTTCAACCGCCTAAACTTGTAAATTTCTGTATTTCAAGTATCTGATTGGCTATTCCTAATCCAATAGAATACCTTTATTTAACTAAAGCTTTTCCTGGTTGTTGATTGGCTATTCTTATGAACTGTCACAAATTAAATTATTGCTTCCAAGAATCACAAGTAACATTTAAACTTACTAATTTATTATTGTCTCAAGGTTATCTCATTGTTACCTCATTGTTAGCAACTTTTGACCCATTTCTCACAGCTCCCACATTATTAAATTACATAATACATTCACCTAACACTATTACACATGGATACAATAATATAGACATATACAATTATTGTAATATACACTTTTTATATATTGTTACATACACATATTGCTTTAAGGCGGGCTGTTATTCAATTTATATATTATATAATTAGACCGAAATCATTTACGTGTTAAAAATACTGCCTCAACGAAAAGCATGAAAGTAAACTGGAACACACATACAACATGGATGAAACACAAAGTATGACAACCCCAATACTTGCGCAAAAATTTACAAGCATGGCTTGTCGATAAAAATATATATATATATATATGTTTTTTTTTTTACTGCGGGCCACTTCACCTTTTTTTATAGGAAGAAAGAGAATAATGTAGATAATCATAGATATTACGTTACGCGGAGCAGCTGAGATTGCCGCGTTAACCGGTTTGGCCGAAAATCTGTTTTTACTTTAACCACTAACAATAACTTGGTCTAAAGGAGCTAAAGAAAACAACAACAAAATAAGCGTATTAGAGTGTAACTAAGAACAAGAATAATCAACTCCTTACACTTGCGAATAAAAGTAAATTTTTCACCCAGTAAAACGATCTATCTGCAAATTATAGCACTGCTACTTCAAATTTAAAATAAATAATAAAACAGAGAGTGCATAAATGCCAATTATCTTTTGACAAATCAGGCCAACAGCACGAAAATTGCCAACATACATCTGAAAATGGCCAAGGGACCATCTCGAACATTCATGCCAGCCGCTGATTACTGCTTCCGCACACCAGATAGAAAAATCTGATGTGTTACGCTCACATGACTCTTGTACAAACTATTTTTACAAACGCTTATTCTCCATATGCTTCATGTTAATCGAAATATCGAGATGTAATCTTATTGCTAATTTTCTTGTAGATGCAAGGGGAATTGGTAGGCTTTAAGCGATAGTCAAATATTTTAAGAGCTGGTTGCTATGTGGGTAGTAAGTAGGGGAAGTATTGTATTCCACCCAAAACT
Organism: Deroplatys truncata; assembly: GCA_030765065.1. NCBI lineage: Eukaryota > Metazoa > Arthropoda > Insecta > Mantodea > Mantidae > Deroplatys > Deroplatys truncata. Next base: position 126,254,626 of record CM060987.1, read on the forward strand.
TCGATACCAAGATTTCACCGGAAATATATGTTTTGAGACACCCTGAATCCAAAAAAAGTATTTTTGGAAACATGTCCGTGTGTGTGCGCGTGCGTGTGTGTGAGTGTGTCTGTGAACAGCATAACTCAGAAACGATCAGTCGGATAAACACCAAACTTGGTATTTAGGTTTAGTATCTTTCAGAGATGCGACATGAAGGTTTTCAAGAAAATCCCCCCACCCCAGAGTACCCTTTACATGGAACATTTTTCGAAAATTTTAATTTTCTCAAAAATGTCTATAACGATTTTGAATAAAATATTATATGTTTAAGATATTTTCATGACAAATAAAATGTATATCTTGAACTTTCTGGGAATGTCTCCAAAAGTATTCTTCATCGTGAACGACTTTTGCATAACTGGTAAACCATAAGAGATAGACAAAATTTTACTGCACAAAAATGTAGATTGCGTTAAAATACACAATTTTGTAATATACATTTTTTGTTGTTGAAGGAATAATTTCCTAGATACTGCTTGTTATTCCCTTAAATTTTCCAATACTTCTACTTTTTCTCAAATGGGAATTCGTTATTCATTTTTTTATGTCCTGGTAATGCCAAGAGAATGGCATACTCGACATAGCAACCAGCTCTTAAAATATTTGACTATCGCTTAAAGCCTAGTAATTCCCCTTGCATCTACAAGAAAATTAGCAATAAGACTAACATGAAGCATATGGAGAATAAGCGTTTGTACAAGAGTAGAGAAAGTCATGTGAGTGTAACACATCAGATTTTTTTATTTCGTATGGTAAAGAAAATGGTGCAAAATTCAATTAGTGTAAATAGGACCTCAATGTCATTCATAAAAAATTCAAGATGTGGTTTAATCGTTCGTTTTGATATTTAAATTAATATATAACTATTAGAGCTATTTCTGAGAAAACGAAAAACAAGGGATTTCTTTCCCTGTAAATGGTAGCTCATGGGGGAACAATTTTAAAATTCTTCGCCTAGCATGCTGAAAAAGTGTGAAGTATGGCATTTGGTATTTATCCGACTTTGTTTTTAGATATGCTGCTCAGATAAACAGACATCAACAAATATGAAGTATTACCAAAAAATGCTTTTTTTGGGGGGGATTGAGTGGATTTCAAAAACGTGAAGTACCGAATTAATAGATGGAATAAAATAGTTTTTTGCAACTGTATTTTATATATGGTAATGGTTGTTACAGGCTCTGATTTTTTTACCGCTTCATTTTTGTTCACGAGTCGCCACTGCAATTTTTGGGGAGCCAGATTTGATTCTACTTGTTAGCTTCGGCTCGTGCACGAGTTATGAAGGCTCTTGAAATTTCTGGAACTTTTCTTTCTTCCCTCCCTTAATGGTTACTATAGCGTTTGCTAAGATGTTTGGTTTTTTTATAGCTTCTCGGCATCTGGAATATAAAACACGCCAATAATAAACCGCTTTTCTAAGAAAACAAGGAAAGGGGAATCTACCACAAGTTCAGGTGGGAAATATCACACATGGGGGTAATGTTATTGAGGAAACAAAGAAAAGCGTGAAATAATGCCAAACTAAACTGAAATAAATAACCGTTTCCCAGTACTCAGCTTCCCTAGCCTATTAAAACTGACATTGGTGTCAGCTACACATATGTGATGAACACAGGCAGGGAAAATATGAAATTTCATATTCTAAACCTTGCTTGCTACATTATGGGAACAAGTAGTTTTGCGTTTTTTGAAGGTATAATTCAATGCTCGTGACAAAAATTTCCATATTTTATAATAATTTTTATTTAAATTTGCATATCTTATGAAACTTTGCATATATTTATATTTTGTAAAATTCACGATCTTTTGCGTTAGGATGAACAGGGCTTTCTAAATATTTTATTCGGGCAGTTTCTGTGAAACATATTTAGAAAACCCAAACCATTTCTTCCAAGAAGTTAGGTACAATTGAGAAAACGTAGCATTTACTCTGTGCGAAATTAAATGCACTATATTCTTGAAGAGTTTATTTTCGCGAACTGGCGTTTTGTAATTAAAATTCTAGCTAGTACTAATCAAGGACAAAGCAACCAGTAACTTCTTTTTTTCTAAACTGAAGGTTTTCACAATGATTAAAATTTATAATCTCCATATAATTTGTTGCATTTCATTTGATATTTTATTATTAAAGATGGAAAAAAGCTACAAAGCCTTTTTTTAAACTAATAAAGTGAATCAGCTCTAGACCCTAAAAATATACACTTATATATTTTATATATACCATAGACCTTTTCTTCACATTTTCGCAAATATTTTCTTCATGTTTTGCCTGTCTCTACTGATGGATATTACGTACTTAGAATGAATCTGCAACTTAAATATTTCTGGTGTTTAAATGACATTAACACATATAACGGCCCACATCGAAGCAAAAAATGACATTCTTTTAAAATTATTTTGTGTGTGCGTGTGTTCGTTACATTATGTACACTCGGTCAATTTAAAACTGGCCGGCGCCTGAGAGACGAAGCTGGAATCGGCTACTTCCGTGATAACTCGGGACAGCCATGCTTTGTTCATAAGGCTGCGTATATTCTTGTAGTAGTTGTAATGGGGAACAATTCTAATCACATAAGTCTTGCGAGAAAATAATTCATATACGAGATTTCAAACAGAGACATGTTTTAGGGTGTTTCAACTCTGAATATATGTAACCAAAACACTCCTTATTGATTTATAGTTCTCAAGTGAAGTATGACTAAAGCTCGTTACGATGACATGCTTACTGTAGCACTCTTAACTCAGTGGTAGAGAGTTCTTGAGGTTGCAAGTTCAAATCTTCGTGGGGTACTCCACCTTTTCCCCCTTTCATTTTAAGTACGTGAGTAAAAATATAGCAGGTTATCTTCATTTTTACTCTCTCTACTACGTATAGTAAGTAGGGGAAGTATTGTATTCCACCCAAAAATTCGATACCGATATTTCACCGGAAATACATGTTTTGAGATCCCCTGAATCCTAAAAAAGCATTTTTGGAAACATGTCCGTGTGTGTGTGTGTGTGTGTGAGCAGCATAACTCAAACGAACAGTCGGATAAACACCAAACTTGGTATTTAGGTTCAGTATCTTTCAAGGATGCGACACGAAGGTTTTCAAGAAAATCCCCTCACCCCAGATTACCCTTTACATGGAAGATTTTTCGAAAATTTTAATTTTCTCAAAAATGGCTCTTAACGAATTTGATTAAAATATCATATGTTTAAGATATTTTTATGACAAATAAAATGTATATCTTGAATTCTCTGGGAATGTCTCCAAAAGTATTCTTCATTGTGAACGACTTTTGCATAACTGGTAAACCATAAGAGATAGACAAAATTTTACTACACAAAAAATGTAGATCGCGTTAAAATACACAATTTATGTCATATACATTTTTGTTGTTGAGTGAACCATTTTCGAGATATTACTTGTTATTCCCTTAAATTTTTACTTTCTCTACTACGTATAGTAAGTACGGGAAGTATTGTATTCCACCCAAAAATTCGATACCCAGAGTTCACCGGAAATACATGTTTTGAGACCCTCTGAATCCAAAAAAAGCATTTTTGGAAACATGTCCGTGTGTGTGTCTGTGTGTGTCCGTGAACAGCATAAATCAGAAACGAACAGTCGGATAAACACCAAACTTGGTATTTAGATTCAGTATCTTCCAGAGATGCGACACGAAGGTTTATAAGAAAATCCCCCCACCCCAGAGTACCCTTTACAATGGAAGATTTTTCGAAAATTTTAATTTTCTCAAAACTGGCTCTAACGATTTTGATTAAAATATCATATGTTTAAGATATGTTTATGACAAATAAAATGTATATCTTGAATTTCCTGGAAATGTCTCCAAAAGTATTCTTCATTGTGAACGACTTCTGCATAACTGGTAAACCATAAGAGATAGACAAAATTTTACTACACAAAAAATGTAGATCGCGTTAAAATACACAATTTATGTCATATACATTTTTTTGTCGAGTGAACCATTTTCGAGATATTACTTGTTATTCCCTTAAATTTTTCAATACTTATTTACTCAAATGGGAATTCGTTATTCATTTTTTTGTCTTGGATATGCAAAGAGTTATAATCTGTGGCAAAGAAAATGGTGCTGCACCAAGCAACTAGCTATTAAGAGATATGTATGTGCTTAAAGGCTACTGTTTTTCTATATTGCCCTTGTAAATATATATTCCCCTTACATCTACAAGAAAATTAGCAATAAGATAGAGTCTGCAAATGTTTATCTCGATTAACATGAAGTAGATGGAGAATAAGCGTTTGTATAAATAGTTTGCACAAGAGTAGAGAAAGTCATGTGAGTGTAACACATCAGATTTTTCAATACTTATTTTCTGAAATGGGAATTCGTTAATCTTTTTTGTCTTGGATATGCAAAGAGTTGTAATCTGTGGCAAAGGGAATGGTGCTGCACCTAGCAACCAGCTATTAAGAGATATGTATGTGCTTAAAGGCTACTGTATTTCCAAATTGCCCTTGTAAACATATATTCCGCTTACATCTACAAGAAAATTAGCAATAAGATAAGACTATGCAAATGTTTATTTCGATTAACATGAAGTAGATGGAGAATAAGCGTTTGTATAAATAGTTTGTACAAGAGTAGAGAAAGTCATGTGAGTGTAACACATCAGTTTTTTTATGTATGTGGCGTTTATTTAGTAGTTCATTATACCGGTAGATGACATTAATATTGACCGGGAGGGGGTTTTGTACTTAGTCAATTTAATTTTATAACCAAAAATTTCACCATTATTGTTTAATTACAGTTGTAAGTAAAATGAAGTACTGCAATCAATTTTTTTTAACTATATTAGAGTAAAAGAAGTTGTAAAAATAAAAACAATCCACCACAGAGAATTAAATTCGAGTGTCTTGCGTAGAAATTAAGTGACTTAACCACTGCTCTACGCTAAGGATCAGTGCTTCGTGGCTTTTATTAGAGAGTTCGTCTTAGCGGCGCACAGAAGTTACCGGTTGTGAACCAAGCGTTCACTCGAAGGGACTTTGAAAAAACTTAACTGCTCAAGAGACTATTAGTTTGATCGAGTGTACGTGTACGGATCTCTTACTTTTTTATTCAAGAATGATTAAACCACTACTATTAAAGTTGATTATAACATTGGTTAGGCCCGAAAAGGGACGAGTAAAATTTGGTAAGAAGTCACGTACGTTTTGTTAGACGTTTTATTATAAACAGAGTTTTGACATAATGAATATCAGCTATACCATTTTGGTTACTATTCTTCATAATTACTAAACGAGTTAATGTCTAGTACATGAGACTGTTTCGTTTTATTGCATAGCATGAAAAAATGTACACGCATAAGTAATGATGGGACGACACCATTATTTCTTGATATTCGATACCGATACTCATTTTTGAGCACGATACTGGATACTCACTTTAAAAATCTGTAAAGGTGATAGCTTATTCAGTGGACTGTGTTCTTATTAGTAGTTTTCTGTGCATAAACGCATGTAACCAATTTTGTGTGCTAATTCAGAAAATGTTCCCGTTTGACATTCTCCAATTAGCAACAAATTTTTTATCTTGACAATATCACAGTTATATATATATATATATATATATATATATATATATATATATATCTTATTGTTAGTCAAGACTAATAATAATAATAATAATAATAATAATAATAATAATAATAATAATAATAATAATAATAATAATTTCTTTGTTTCCCTTTTTACGTAACAATATTTTGTGCAGAAAACTTTTTTTAAAGGATTCTCTATCCACAGAAAAAAATACTAGCAATTCTTCTTTACTCCGCAACCTTGAAAATAATATAAACTAATACATATTTTACATGAAACTCAAACTAAAAATAATAAATATTAACAAGCATGGTACTACCTCACGTCTTAAGTTCTGATTTGTTTCTACTGCATTCACAGATTTTGACAGTGGAATAACTAAATGTAAAGGTCGAAAGTGAATCACCTAGCTAGGAAACGTGATTTAGTGTGTTAGCTAAATCAGCTTCATCCACAACTCAGTTAACGCTGCATGTTACATGCGTATCTCTACTCTTTCCCCCACTGTGTTTGATTTAGACACAAGCGTCTATGGAATGTTGCATTGGTTCACCCACAGAAAACGCAGTCTAGGTCTATCAAGACTAGAGTCCAGCAACTCTTTGGGGACACGTGCGAGGCAATAACGTGATGTCTCTCATTCCTTATCTAGCATAAGGTTAAGCGCAACAACCTTCAATAATGCAAAACTTAACAACTTAAAAGTATCGAAGGTTTATCTCAAAGTATTACACACATTTCGATACCACCGAGTATCGAGGAATCGACGGTATCGAGGTTCCATCCCTATGCATAAGGAACCGATGCAATTTTGTGTAATATTGCTTACGGAAAGCAGTTATCAAATCAACAGTCGGGATTCCAATTGATGGATCTCCGTATTTTTATATTCATGCTCTTACTCTGAGCTCTGAAAATAGACGCTAAACTTCTCTCATCTGATTCATGCATTCTGTAAACCTCCAAGGCGATCTTCATTTCTTCGAGATATCGTTCTTTACAGGTGGCTTGTGAATATTTTTAGTACTTTGGCAATGTGTCTGTGAAGATCCACAATTTTCTTTTGATTGACTTGAAGTTTTTACCACGTATGTAGAACATAAAATAAATGGAGTATACAAAATTGTATGTCAAATAATTTTTAGTATATAATTCCTTTTGATATGCTAATAAAAATGTTACCTGCAGCATATGTTTACTATATATTTCCTAAATCATTATTTTCCAGTTAAAAGACTTATATAAAATTATCATATACGAGTAGGATGTGATTAATAAACCTATTTTATTTATTACATAATTGATTTTATAATGTGATATAAGTTATAATATAAGTTGCATAAAATATTTAATTGCAAATAAATTACTTTACTATTTTTAATAACGCGTCAAAATTTTAACTCGTCTATGTGTGAAGCTCTTCTGAAAGTTTCAAACATGTAAACTAAAAATTTTTATACGCAGAGCTTTTCGAGAGCTCAAAAATCGGAAAAAATCTGATGTCTTACATTACTTTATATACACTATACTCGTTATTAGTGAGTATACAAGCTATTCTTATGAAAGCTTATTTTTTATTCTACTTCATTTTAATCGAGGTAATCGTTTGCAGAAATAGCTATATTACATATTTCGTTATAGATACAAAGTTATAGGCATCAAATGTTTAAGAACTAGACGCTATATGCTGATTTTAAAATTCCATGCCCTTTCCATGCAATCGCGAAAAACAACTGAATATAGACAGGACTTTAAAGGAGTTTGAATAATTCTAACCAGTAATAAGTGATACTTCGGAAATAACTTGTACCACATAAGAAGTTATTTGAAATAAACTGAGTGATTTAAAAGTGATAAAATTTTACGTGAAATGGTTTTTGTCTATCGCTTGAAGCAACATACAGTACTAGCCACGGACTAACAAATTCAATAACTCATTAATGTAATAAGATATCAAATTCACAGGTTCTCAGCATCAAAAGATTAAAAATTACTTTCTTTAATAATTTGTTTCGAGTTTTACTGTTGCGTATTTTCTTTGCTAATATTGTACGTATAATAAGTAGGAGGATGTTAAAACACATATTCATAATGTACACATAGTAGAGAACAAGTATATAACGTTAATATATAAAATATGTTATAAGGGGGAAATGCCATTGTTAGCTATATATGTGTGTGTGTAACAAACTGTTATTGGATGTTATTGAATAGTAGCACCAATCAGGTACATTGATTCATACCTATAATTCAAATACTACGTTAAGAAGAACGGTTGAAGGGAACGCTAACAGAAGCTTGTCAATGTTCGAGCAGGAAGGTAGTGTATAAACTCGTCTCTGAATAGACGCTAAAACTACGTATTTAAAGTCTACCAGTTATACATATTTTAACATGACAAAGATGATAGTGAATTGTGAATATTTGCATGCGGTTTATCCAAAATACAAGTGAAATAATTAACAGAAGACGTGTGTGCAAAATATTTTAACTTTCTCTATACCCAACCCTGACAAGACACAAGTGCTCTCTGACACAAATATAGCAGCCGTGGCACAATTCTAAAATAATAATTACAACATACTAACACACACGCAAGAATACAGATATACGATAATCAGATTCCAGTCTACGAGAATGTCGAGATACGTCACGAGAGTACGGGCATCAAAACGACCTACGGGTAAATAATACAGCACCCATCACCCTCAAGGTAGTGGGGTCTTACCAAGAGGAACCGCTACACGCTTAACGTTTACCAGTTATACAAGATTGTATAAAATTCTTCCCGAACGAAGAGTACCCACAGGCTATTCTCAGAAAATTCAAGATATACATTTTATTTGTCATGAAAATATGTTTAACATATGGTATTTTAATCAAAATCATTAGAACCATGTTAGAGAAAATAAAAAGTTTCCAAAAATATGTTTTTTCTTGAAAATCTTGGTGTTGCATCTTTGGAAAGTATGAACTTAAATACCAGTTTGGCATCTATCCACTTTTCGTTTTTCAGTTATGCTGCTCACAGACAAACACACACAGATACGCACACGCACATGCACGCATTCATACACAAGGAGCTTTTCCAAAGTTTGCTTTTTTTCGATTTAAGGGGCCTCAAACCACGTATATCCTGAAAAATCTCGATGTCGAATATTTGGGTGCAACGCAATACCTTCTCTGCCAACTATCACGTGCTAGAAAAAGTGAAATAAAGGTAAAATAATAATAATAATAATAATAATAATAATAATAATAATGAGAGGAAGAATGAACTTAAGTTTAACACTGCTAAATGCTATGGTGCTATTTAATTGGTGATTAGGAGCTTCACAATGACCGTATTAAGAAAGCAATAGTGCAACAAATCCTGCTAGGCATACACATAAAATAAAACACAACAAAGAATTAATCTAAATTTTTTAAACGTAGCTTACAAGTCTTAGAAGAAAACCTTTATATCTGAAACATCACATGAACGTATGCGTTACAGAAGAAGTGCAGAGAGTGGGTTGACAAGGAAGGGAATGTGAGAGAAGCTGATAAACAGAGAGATGGAGAATGCATGAGGGTAAACGAAAGCAGGGAAACCAAATGGGAACTGCATTGGTAAAAGCCGTTACGCTAAGTTATATCCAAGGGAAGAATAACATTCTAACCTTAAGATTGGATTCTTAAAATTAATTGTCAATGCGATTAACCCTCCTTCCTCTGCTTCATTCTTCTTTCTTTTTCCTTTTTCAAAATAAGCGCTCCAAAATTCCATTAAGGATTTTAATTCAAAAACAGTGGTAATCCAATCATCACAGAAGTAACACTTTTGCTTATGAAATTACTTAAATTAAATCGATTTATAAAGGGAGTCTTTCCTATTTAAGCAGCTAAAAGCTGTCGAGCTCCAAAGTATTACGAAATATATATGAAGAAGTTTTTACTACAGTATACCCCTAAGCAACCTCTGGCATTTTGTGATTCTTCCACATGCTTTTCTTCAAAATTAGCAGACCTGAAGCCCTATGTAAGACATATTTTATCTAATACGTTTGTCTGCATCTCTGATGCGAGCTTTGTTATCCAGGTACAAAGGATGTAATCTACTGTTTCAAATAATGGAAAAATATACTTATAAGAAAAGCATTAGACTCATGGCGAAACCCACCCTGAAATTCTTGAGACACAAGTAATGTAGTGTAAGCAGGCCTTACCCAAAATATCAGTTGCCAGTTTTTAACTGCAAACCGTCGAAAACGAACGCCAAAACTTTATTTAAACTACCTAATCGAAATAATACTTATATTAACTAGCTTGATTGGACAGTTATGAAACTTATCTGGATTGTCACGTGGAGTTTAGGGACAGCGGCTCAGATTACCGCTAGAAAGGTGGGAATAAGTTTAGGAAAGGATGAAGGGTAGACGGAAAGGCTACCGGATCGGACAACGATGTGCGTGTGCAAGGACGTAGTCCCCAACAATTCCAGCATGACACTAATCCTGACGCCGGCTAGACCTGCCATAGCCACCCCCAACCTAGGGCTCCCGGGAAAAAATGAGCACCTTCCCAGGAAGGAAGATGGCCCCAGCAGTCCATAGCGCAAATGCACACCAACCGTAATTGCATGGTCCTACAGCCCTGAAGCAGCCGAGGGGAAGCAGAAGAAAGAAAATAATGGGGACAGCAAATGGACAGGAACTTCATGGTAGAAGGGGATTCGTCCCTGCATTCGCCTAACCACCGAGGAAACCATGAAAAAACCCATGACAGCTCCAATAGTGGATGGGATCTTCGAGCCAAGAAATGTAAGGACTTCTGTGGGACTCTGTAGCAGGTCTGCGTGTGACTTGTAGCCTCCTGTGGTTCCTTCACTTCATCCATTGCTCCTGGAGAGGGTATGGTAGCAAGATTGAATAACTTGTATGGTATATAGATACTATCAATGGCACATTACAGTGAAATATGCACCTTCATTCTCTCTTTAGGACTTTTGGTGAAAGTAAATGTAAATCGGTGCAATAACGTGCAGAATTGCACAATTATTTAGCTTAACAACTATATGTACATGAATTATCCAGGTTGCTGAAGATATGTGTAACTTTTAGAAACAAGGTACACGGAGAGACAAAACTAAAATTTAATACTCAAGATTGCACCTTACTAATCTATGTAAATTAAATTTCTCCATTAATGAAGCATTCAGAAGTTTAATTTTTAAGGGGAGTTAAAAGATGCACAAAATTAGATGACGTAGAAGACGTTAAGGAAGAATTACAGATTTTTATTATGAATGTCCAAGCGGGATGACTAAGGCTTTGTGGCTCGCATTCAGGAGGTCCCGCGGTCGATCCCCGGTGAACTCCCACTCTGGTCCATGGTTTTTTCGTGGTTTCCCCGGGTTGTCAGGCGAATGCTGGTGTGGTTCATTTTCTACCACGACTCTCCTTCCTCTCTTTTCCTATATCCATCATCTTCCTTGTCATCTGTTTCAGGGTTGTAGGATCAAGCGACCGGCGAGTTGCGGCTGGGCGATGGCTTGCACTCTGTAAAGATTTCTTCCCTGGCGTCGTTGCGGTACCGCTCAGTTAGGTCTCTCTTCAGCGGGGACTCCACTCCGGGGGTCTCTGGAGGTTGCGGTAGTACCCTGGGGTGCTGAGCGCCAATTTGGCGGCACGGGATTTCCAGGAATGGTCCCGGGTTCGATACTAGCTCAGCGATTTGCATGGATCTTGATCTAGGGTTGATGGTTAATACGATTGATTTTCCTATCCGTTTATTTCCCGTCACCGTTTTAACATCTGACTCTTGATATTACCTTGACACACACATGCGTGCATTTCTTAACTGCTGTGCTTCATACCATCGCCCCTATCCATCGACACTAACACTTGTTTTCCGAACAACCTCCAAAGAAAAACCACGAAGAAGTGTCTACTAAAATCACCTGTTTCCTTATTTCAAGTTTCCTATCTCCCCTTCTTTGTTATTGTGACGAAGAGAGTTTGTTACGCTCCACGTATGGATGCCAATTTGAGATGATGTTTTGTTATGTTATTTATTAGCACCATTGGGCGTCAATTTGAAGTAGTTTGTATTGAAGGAGTTGTATTATATTTCGACTGTTGGGGAGCCGAAATTGTAGTAGTTGCAACCGCACGTATGGTAAACAGTTTCTGGTAGCCTTCGCTGCAAACGTACCTTCAGGTGGCCTTTGCCACAAGTTTAAAAAAATATTAACTTTGTAATTTAATGTTTCTTTAAGTATTAAATATTTGTTTGCCTCGACTGCGTCAGTATTATTGTTAGAGACACGTTTCTCTTAGCAGGGTTGTAATGCGACAAGAATGTAGGCTTACACAGATTATAATTTTACTTCACTCCTTTTATTAATGCTTGACACGATTTAAATAACACTTCACTGATATAGAGAGCTGTGAGATTATTTTTATTAATTAATTAGACTTTTTAACATGTAAACTTATTTTTCGTCTCTCACGAATACGTATTAAATTTCTTTCGAGGACGCACCTTGCATCCGGTTACTATCACTGTGTGCAGGCAACTGAACTGATTTCAACTTCCTAAACTTTTAAATTTCTGTATTTCAAGTCTCTGATTGGCTATTCCTACTCCAATAGAATACCTTCATTTAACTAAAGCTTTCTGGTCGTTGATTGACTATTTTATAAACTGTCACTAAAATGATATTATTGTTGCTCCAATAATGACTAGTAGCATTATTAAACATTATTTCTCATTATTGCCTCAAGGTTACCTCATTGTTACCACTTTGTTAGCAACTTTTGACCTATTTCTCACTGCTCCTACGTTATTAAATTACGTAATGCATTCACATAACATTATTGAACATGTTTGCAATAATATAAGCATATACAATGTCTGTTACATACATTTTACAAATTACTACATACACATATTGCTTCAAGGCGGGCTGTTATTGAATTTACATATTATATAATTTGACTGAAATCATTTAAGTGTTAATAATACTGCCTCAATTGAGGGGCTTTAAGAACATTGACCCTTTTTGTACATATCTGCTTTTCAGGTGACCTAACGGTACACTAACAAAGCGTATTCTGTTCTTACTCGGTTAGAATAAGGGAAAGACTAACTGTCGTTTCCTGCCTGCTGCTAACACCGTCTTTTCAACCAATTTCACCGTTACATGTAATACTCACTTCCCAGTCTTATTTAATAGTACTGTTCCTACTGTTATTAATATTTATTTTCCTTATGGTTTTAATTTTATATTTAGCTACGCAGAATGTACTGCTTCAAGATTGATGGCTTGTGATCCATAAGCGACGGCCGGAGAATATTTGAAGACAGAATAGGTCGAAGTGCAACTAAAAAAAAAATTGTGTTTATGCTCGTTCGCTTAGTAGATAAAGATTAAAGGTGGGAAAATGGGTATTTCTTTCAGCAACAGTTTCGACCGTTCTAGTTCCAGTTCCAAAAACCACTATGTTCCAAATAATCGTTCCAAAATAATAGTCAAGTAATTCCATTAGCATTTACGCCTAACTGTAACGGCAGGACACTCTTGCTCTGTTACGAATATTGCTCAGGAATAGAAGAACGCTTCCCTGCTTTCATTTCTCCCTCCCGTATGCATTCAGCCATACACGCGTGCTTTCGCAACGTGCTATTACGTAACAACATATGCCGCGTTATATCAATATGAATTATAACACATTTCACTTATCTCGGGTTAATCATGATCGTACTGGCTCTCATAATACTAACCATTATACGAGGGTAAGTTAATATGTATCCGAACGCTATTTTTAATTTCTTGTAGGTTGCCAGTATCGGTTTGTGTGCATCACCTCGACAATTCTTCCTTTGTCTCCACTTGTAGAATGTTTGACCGTTATCACTCCGTGAGTGTTGCATTGTGAGGCAGTATTATTAACACTTAAATGATTTCAGTGAAATTATATAATATGTAAATTCAATAACAGCCCGCCTTCAAGCAATGTATATGTAATAATTTGTAAAATTATGTAACAGTCATTGCATATGCTTATATTACTGTAAACATGTTCAATAATGTTATGTGAATGCATTACGTACTTTAATAATGTAGGAGCTGTGAGAATAAGTTAAACGTTGCTAACAATGAGGTAACCTTGAGGCAATAATGAGTTTGAGAGTTTAAATGTTACTTGTGATTCTTGGAAGCATTAATGTAATTTTAGTGACAGTTTATAAAATAGCCAATCAACAACCGGAGGGGCTTTAGTTAAATGAAGGTATTCTATTGGAGTAGGATTAGCCAATCAGAGACTTTAAATACAAAACAATTACAAGTTTAGACGGTTGAAATCTATTCAGTTGCCTGCAGAGTGTGCACATAACTGGATGCGTTGCTTGTGCGTCCTTGAGAGATTTAATACGTTTTCGTGAGAGACGAAAGTAGTATACGTGTTAAAAAATCCAACTATTAAATAAAAGAATCTCACTGCTCTCGATATCAGTGAAGCGCTATTTAATTTGTGTCAAAGATTAATAAAAAAACGAGTAAATTAAAACTTAAAATCTGTGTAAGCCTACATTCTTGTTGTATCACGCCTTTCCAAGATAACCATGTCTCTAAAATAATACTGACGCACCCGAGGCAAACATAAATATTTAATACTTAAAGAAACAGTCAAATTAAAAAGTTAATATTTTTTTTAAACTTGGGACAAAGGCCGCCTGAAAGTAGATTTGGGGCGAAGGCTACCGGAAACTTTACTACACGTGCGGTTACAACTACTACAAGTTGGGCTCCCCAACTGTTGAAATATAATACATCTCCTACTTCAAATCGGCTTTTCATACATAGCAGCAAACAACGTAAAGAAAAATACTTTCTCAATTGTAGCATAATAAGCATGGTTACTACCCCTCACCGTTTGCACCAAAGAAGAACAGCGTGCGCTTATCCGTTTTCTGTCGTCTGAAGGTTTACCAGGAGACGAAACCCATCGAGGACTTTCCGTACAATATGGGGACAACGTTTATCTCGGCGTAATGTGTACGAATGGATGGAAAAGTTCAGAAATGGTCGGAAAACTGTAAAGAACGTGAAGAGAGCAGGACGCCCATCCATATCAACTAGTCACGTCAATGTTGAGAATGTCCATATCCTGATTCAGAGAACCGAATGTTGACGTCGTTGAAGTGGCAAACCATATCTGTTTTGGTTCACTTAAAAATGCCTTAAGGGGCCGTCGATTCACCACAGATCAAGAAATTAAGGACGCCTTGCATACATGGGGTGCTGCTCAGACGAAAAATCTTTCTGAAGGCATCACAAAGCTTGTGCAACGATGGACCATGTGCATTGAAAAGCAAGGGGACTATGTTGAAAAATCTGTTGTGTTACACTCACATGACGTTCCCTATTCATGTACAAACTATTTTTAGAAACGCTTATTCTCCATATGCTTCATGTTAATCGAGATATCGAGATGTTAATCTTATTGCTAATTTTCTTGTAGAGAATTACTGGGCTTTAAGCGATAATCAAATTTTTTAAGAGGTGGTTGCTATGTGGAGTATTACATTTTCTTTGCATTACCAGGACAAAAAAATGAATAATGAACTTGAGAAAAGTATAAGTACTGGAAACTTTAAGGGAATAACAAGCAATATCTCTAAAATGGTTCACCCAACAATAAATATGTATATGACATAAATTGTGTATTTTGACGCGATCTACATTTTTTGTGTAGTAAAATTTTATCTATGTTTTATGGTTTACCAGTTATGCAAAAGTCGTTCACAATGAAGAATACTTTTGGAGACATTCCCAGAAAATTCGAGATATACATTTCATTTTTATGAAAATATCTGGACCATATATTTTTATCCAAATCGTTAGCCATTTTTGAGAAAATTAAAATTTTCGAAAAATGTTCCATGTAAACGGTAATCTGCGGTGGGGGATTTTCTTTAAAAACTTCGTGCCGCATATAAAATCATATATATAATACATCATATATAATATGATATATAATTCACTATGTGCCACAGTCATACTATACCGGGCAAAAACCAAAGTAAAACCACAACCAAAAGGATATTAACCTTTCACTTCCTCTCAATAATGATATATTAACATAATTAAAAGAAGACATAAAAGAACAAAGTACCTAATATTCATTAATGATGCCACAATAATAACCTTGCCCCAACTGACTAACCATAAACTTCAAATGGGGAGAAGTTTACATTATCAAAATCCAAGAAATAATTACACGTTTTAATACGATTAAGATACCTTATATCAACGAGTTTGAATTAAATAAAACGAAATAAATTTCCCCAAAAATATCAAATCATGATTACCTATGGTCAATCAGATTTCCCACATACAACACGTTACTTGGGTCATCATAAATTCAGTCAGGAAATCAATTACCAACGATACACGTTTTTAAGAAAACGAAAGCTTTATGCAAATATATCTGTAAAGACACAAAGCAAAAATGACCAAATAGAGAGCTTTTCATATAAAAATGGCAAATGTAACGCAAAAACTGAATTATCTTAAAATAATATCCTTTTTAAGTAGTAGCTCTACAACAATTATGTATGTGGAATTACCCACTAAGTGATAAACACTGCATAATTTTACAAATATATGGTATTTTCAAAAAACAAAGCATTAGTTAACGTAAACCACATGTACGATATTTTAACACAGTAGCAGGGAAATTATCAAAGGAAGAAAAAGTAAAATAGGGCAGCCCAATTTTGTTTCCTGTGGTCACACAAAATAATTAAAGCACCAAAGTCTTTCAAGTATACCCACAAAGACAAGAACAAGCCATCAGAATACGGCCAGTTAAATACCAGAAATTAAATGATATAAAGCCGAAAGGTCGGAGGTCTTACCTTACTAATGATCACTCTAGGTACCCCAAAAGCCCAACTGACCTCCGTCACCAGAAAAATTTTAACCAGCTCAGTAGAGCAAACGCGATAGCCGCGCCGCTACTCCAGAAACTCAAGAACTAACACGACTGGACATATTCACGTACGGCAGAACCAAAGAACAACAGCAAAGACCGATAACCACACCGCCACGCCAGAAACTCAAGAACCAAGACGACTGGAAACGTTCACGTACGACAGGGCTAAAGAAAAAAAAGAGACTTTGAAGCGATGCATAAAGTGACAGTTAAGTGCACAGCACACATCTCTGGAAGATACTGAACCTAAATACCAAGTTTGGTGTTTATCCGACTGTTCGTTTCTGAGTTATGCTGTTCACAGACACACACATAGACACACCGACATGTTTACAAAAATGTTTTGTTTTTTTGGATTCAGGGGGTCTCAAAACATATAATCCCGGTCAAATCTCGGTATCGAATTTTTGGGTGGAATACAATACTTCCCCTACTACGTATAGTATTTTCTCTATACTATACGTAGTAGAGCAAGTAAAAATATCGGTAGATAGAAATGACATAGAATGAGTAAAAGGCGAACGGAGGGCATCAAGCCATAGCGAGCCGCAGTGAAACGTCCTGTAAAAAAAATTAAATCGAGTTTTATTTATGAACTCTTTAACTCTTTAACGCTCCTTAGCATCCCATTCTATATTGGGTGGGAAAATCCGGAAATTGCTCAGAGGTGTATTTATCAGATTTGAAGTTCTGTTACATGCCTAAATCTACGACACGGGACCACCAACTTTATTTCCCTTCCGAAGGAAGCAATGCTAAGGATTTTTACGCCAGAGAAAAATCTATCGCCCTCCGAGGAGTATGAATCCGCGACCTTGGGAACTAGAGACTAGCATGCTACCTCTAGACCACGAAAGAAGACACACATCCTGTGGTTTCGAGATTTAACCGAGATTAGGTTAGTGTGTGTGAGAGTGTGTATAAATTGGTTTCAAATATCCGGTATATCAGAAACAGGGCGTTTGACAAAAATAAGAAATGTATCCTTGAAGCAATATATTTGTCATTTTGTTTTATGAATATATGTATTTAATTTTTTTATAGAAACAATTTCCAAAATTATATCCTTTGAATAAAATCTAGCTAAAAAAGGTATTCCACATAAAGCAAACTTTTTTAGAAGTACTATATCCTTATTAAGATTCATATTTATTATGCATTGTGTTATAAATGATTTGGTACATTTTTTGAGTGCTAAGCTGCTAGATTAAATTCAATTGTTACAACATTATTATGGGATTGAATCCTCTAACATCGCTATTCTCACGGATTACATTATTGCGGTTGAGTTAGCGAGTTCCTCCGCGCATGCACAGTATTAACAAAATGGAGTAATTTGTTGCGGTGGTTTTATTCTATAGGAAACTGTCTTAAAATTGGTAAGAGGGTGGGTTAGAGCTCTTCTAAGTGTTCATATCTCCTCCTAATGCCACTATCATATGCACTTAATTTATCTAATTTACGATTTTTACCACATTAATGGTATGGAACTAAAGCCCGAACTTGCAATATCGTTTTTGATCGGTCACACTATAATACGCTGATTATTACATGTAACGTAACTGAACTATAACGGCATCCATTATACTTCAACGATTCTATGATCTTGCTCGGCCGCGCGCGCAGATTTGCTATCGCCCATACCTTTTAACACCTTCAAAGCAGCAGCCTATGTGTATTTATATATGTGTATTTAAAACAAAAATAAATTCCATTTATTATAATATGAATATTATATTATATAATGTATCTTTGTATCTATAACTAAATATGTAATGTGGCTATTTCTGCAAAGGTTTATTTGGATTAAGATGTAGTTGATAGAAAAATAAGGTTTAGTAAGAATAGCTTGTATGCTCTCTAATAAACGATAGAGGGTAGAGAAAGTCATATGAATGTAACACTTAAATTTTTAGTTATACTGTTCTACACCATGCACACACTCATGGAGCAAAGCAGCACTTTATGCTTCAACGTGACCTTTGAGGGGGGAGGGAGGAACGAGGAGGAGACGAAGGGTAACCAGATCCGGACGACGATGTGCGCTAGCAAGGACGGGGCTGCTAACGATTTCAGATTGAGCGCATCCTGGGGCAAAAAGATGGCGTATTTCACACGGGAAGTTCCTGGGACCTATCCCAGATAGTGAGCCCTCAACAGACCCGACAAATGCCAGAGAGAATCATTTTCAAAATGCATATTCCACCGTCCTGCCGCGACACATCAACCATCGTCGCTTTGTCCTTGAAACAGAGGAGGTGAAACAGATACAAGGAAGTTATTTTAACCGTTTAATTCTGTGGCGCTACAGTTTATGAAGACCCTTTGTTTCCAACCCAATTGTTGGTCTCAGGTCCACGTACGCACGGCAGAAGCGGGCGACTATATTACGATACCGGGAGATGATCACGCATCTTCCAGCCAGAATGTTGGCCTCCGTAGCCAGGATCGCTGCCTGTCGCAGCCCCTCACTTTCCTCACGATGCTGAGTGGGCACCAGTCCTATATCTGCATCCTCATGGTTGGGATCAAACCCAGGCGCATTCCGTGGTCGGGAATCTGCTGCTCTAGCCCACAGCGCCACGGCTCAGGACAAAAGGAAATGATGGGGAAAGGAAATTCGTGGTAGAAGGGGAAACCACGAAAGAACCCATAGTCAAAGTGGTCAACACAATGGGAACCGAGCCCGGTATCTACCGAATCCGAGCCTGATACTGTACCGCTGAGCTATCTTTCTGGGTTGTTGTATTCCTAGTAGATGTTGAACTTAAATACAAGTTTGACAGTTTGCCTAAATTTCGTTTTGAGTTATAATATTCACACACAAACATACACATGCACACACACATACACATAGATCTTTGTCTAAAAATCTGATGTGTTACATTCCCATGACTGTCTCTACCCTCTATCGCTTATTAGTGGGTATGCAAATTATTCCTAAGGAAGTTTCTTTCCCTATCTACTTCATTTTAATCGAACTAAACCTTTCAGGAAATAACTATATTACGCATTTTGTTATAGACACAAATAGAACAGCGATAATCAAAGGTTTTACAACTGGACGTTAGGCGCTGGCCTTAAAGCTCTATATTTTTCTATGACAACCCGAGAGACAGCTGAATTTCGACAGGACTTCGAAGGAATGTAAAAGAATGACTAAGTATTGCACCACTGGGCTTTTTCCATACCCAGAGGTGTTAAATGTTGTGGAAAATCAATTGTGTAGGAGCTAGAAATTGGAAAGAATCACTGCCACATATGTTAGCAATTTATTATAAAGTTTTGCATTTGTTCACAATTACATCATCAGCTTGCTTTAACATTTTAAAAGTTTTGTGACTTAGAAATAATATGTTCGGAGACGACAATGTAATCTACCTGTTCACCCTTTTACAATTTAAGCAACCCTACAAATCGAGAATATTACTGAAACAGGGAATAATACAATGCAATGTTACACGAAGTGAAATATATAAATGCTTCTCCCGTAAATGTGAATTCAGAAACACCAAGAGTAAAAAGGTTAAATTTTGCAGCTTACCAAACAGTTGAAAATAATTTAGAAATTCCAAAAGGTTACTCTTGGTGGTTCACGCCAAATCTTACCGTCACAAATCCAGAACACGAGTCTGAGTCGTATCCACTCTGTCCCTGGCCGAAGCGTGCCTCTGCTGCCTGCCCAGGAGTTGCTTAAGTTGACGATGAGCGTGATGGCGCTGGCGTCAGTGGCGTGAAGAAAACCAGCCAATGGTAACTCTGCACGACACTTTGAGTTGTGGAATGATGAATTACGTCATGCATAAAGACACCTTTCTAGAAGCTTCGTTAACTGTTTCTCTCTATGACCCACGTCATCATTTCCGAAGCATTGGGCCGTTCTTGAGCTAATTGCATAAGCCATGACCTAGGGGCAGGGGGGAAACGGCACAGTACTGAGCACTTGAACCATTGCAAGGGATATATTGGAAATGGCTGATGCCACAAAAATGTTATTTGAAATTAATTGTGTATTTTAAAGAGATCTACTTTTTTGTCTGGTACGTTATCGTCTATCACTTAAAGCCTACCAGTTATACAGTATTACGCAAAATTCCTTCCGAATGAAGTGGACTTTACAGTCAATTCCCAGAATATTTCGGATTGAAGCCGAAATTATGAAGTCAATTATTACCATAATAATCTGGGAATAATAGCGAAATAAAATAAATAATAAAATATTCAAAATCAGTGCATGTATTAAAAGGAGAAGAATTGGGAAAATTGTTCATTGTTAAAAGCGACAGAAAGGCCAGACAGACACAGTTTAGCTAATTAGGGACCAGCCCCAGGTATAAAGGGTAAATCCGCTGAACCCAGTTTCTCTTGGAATTAATGGATGCAGTTGCACTGGCCAGGATGTGAAGGTCATTAGAAGCTTCATGACGCTGAGTTTTTGGTACGAAATGTGTAAGGGTAGAGAGGGGAAGTTAGGAGTCCTTTCTTTGTATCTCGCGTGTGGTGAGGACATTCTAGCTGGGACGCTCGTGTGATGAGGAACAACGGTCTCGTCGAGGTCCGAAGACTGGGTGCGAACTTGCAAGAGGGTCGAACGATCAGATGTAATTGATAATCTTCGGTCTTGGAAAAGACACAGTAACATCGTAAGAATTTAAAAGTGATCGGCAAATCCTAAGTCTTATTATAATGTTGAATAAAAGTGTTCCAAGAAAACGTTCGTGTTTCTATGTACATACACTCACGCATACCCAGTGATTAAGATCTCATGCTCGAGCAGCCGTGGCAAAATAAAAAAACACCAACTAGGAGGGATTCTGTTGAAAACGTGTCGCATCTTTGGAAGATACTGAACTTAAATACCAAGTTTGTGTTTATCCGAGTTTTCGTTTTTGAGTCGTGCTGTTCACAATTACAGTTATACACACGGACCTTTCTCTAGAAATGCAGTTTTGCCTTCAGGAGGCCTCGAAACACATACACACAGGCCTCGATGAAATCTCATATCGAATCTTTGGGTGAAACGTAATATTTCCTTCCTACTGTAGCTAGGTGGTAGAGAAACAAAAACGGCAGTCTTTTTACAGTCACCTCAGCGTTCTCATAAACTCCAGTGAACTCTTGATGTTATGAAGATGTCTCGCCGAGAGCGACGTATTTTTCACCAACGCAATATCAGACGTTTGGTCTCCTCGTGACCTAATTGTTTCAATTAACTCCCATCTTGTGAATGAAACGTATGCAAAGTGGTTGTCTCCCTCTCGACCCCGAGAAGCAATTAAACTTCGCCACATCACAATAAAGGTCGAGAGGGGCTTGTCCTGCCTTCTTTTTGTTCTCTGTCGAAATCAAATGAAAGAAGTGCTGCTGCAAATTAGCCGTAGGATTGTGGGAAGCTTTACAACAGGAAGAACTTGATTTATATTTCCTGTGTTAGAAAAACATCTGAAACAAATACAGCGTACCATACTTCAACTCTAGCAATTTGTTTTCTTACAGTAGGTTAAAAGAAATTCTGGGAATCTTTGCCAAAGGGTTTGTACCATACTGTGGGATTTTCGTAATCATTAACCCGATTCATGCTAGTTTGAGGTTTAAACTCTGAAGTTTTAAGGGTAACATTGGTGAAGTTTCTAAATATTGTAGTTTTTATCCAAATGCTTTCAAAATTTTCACATACAATTCTACCTTGATTATAAGCGTGTTTTATATTTCATGCAGATGTCTTTAATATTGTTTGAGAAAAAAATTATATTTTACTTTAATTATGCTAATTAATCAGGCAAAATAAATGTTTTGCTAACAACACTGTCAATTACCAGGAACATATCAGCGCCAGTGTTCCTGATAATTGAAGGTGTGCCGGAATTTCGTCCCACAGGAGTTCTTTGCATGCTCCTAAATCTACTGTCGCTTTTAATCACACTTAAAAACCACCGTTGTGGGCCGCGCTTGAACCCACAACCATGGAACACAAGGCCAGTACCTAACCAACTGAGCCACCCAGAGGGACAAATAATTAAGTGTTCCACATGATGCAGGAATTTTGAAAATATGAAAATACTACCATATTTTTAAATACTAATGTACAAAACGGGCATAATCAATTTTGTTCACTACCCTGGTTGTCTCAGAAAAAGATTTTTAAGCCTAAATATAACTTGTTAACAATTTAATATATGGTATTTTAATAAAACTTTGTTATGATATCAAAGATTTCGAAAAAAGTCCCATGTAAATGTTAGTTTGGGGTGGGGGATTTTCTGAAAATTTTCGTGTCGCAATTTTGGAAGGTACTGAACTTAAATATTAAGCTTGGTGTTTAACCAACTTTTCAGTTTTAGTTTCTCTACTACGCATAGTAAGTAGGGGGAGTATTGCATTCCACCCAAAAATTCGATACCAAGATTTCACCGGAAATAATGTTTTGAGACCCCCTGAATAAAAAAAAGCATTCTTGGAAACATGTCCGTGTGTATGTCTGTGTGTGTGTCTGTATGTCTATGTGTGTGTCTGTGTCTGAACAGCATACCTCAGAAACGAACAATCGGATAAACACCAAACTTGATATTTAGGTTCAGTATCTTCCAGAGATGCGACACGAAGGTTTTCAAGAAAATCCCCCCACCCCAGATTAGCCTTTACATGGAACATTTTTCGAAAATTATAATTTTCTCAAAAATGGCTCTAACGATTTTGATTAAAATATCATATGTTTGAGATATTTTGATGACAAATGAAATGTATATCTCGAATTTTCTGGGAATGTCTCCAAAAGTATTCTTCATTGTGAACGACTTTTGCATGACTGGTAAACCATAAGAGATAGACAAAATTTTACTACACAAAAAATGTAGATGGCGTTAAAATACACAATTTATGTCATACACATTTTGTTTGTTGAGTGAACCATTTTCGAGACATTGCTTGTTATTCCCTTAAATTTTCCAATACTTATACTTTTTCTCAAATTCGTTATTAAATTTCTGTTGTCCTGGTAATGCAAAGAAAATGGAATACTCCACAAAGCAACCAGCTCTTAAAATATTTGACTATCGCTTAAAGCCTACCAATTCGCTTGCATCTACAAGAAAATCAGCAATAAGATTAACATCTCGATATCTCGATTAACATGAAGCATATGGAGAATAAGCGTTTGTAAAAATAGTTTGTACAAGAGTAGAGAAAGTCATGTGAGTGTAACACATCAGATTTTTGGGTTATGCTGTTTACAGGCGCACGCACGCATACACACAGCCGTTTTTCTGAAATAATTTTTTTTTTTGGATTCGTATACCTCAAAACATGTATTTCCGGTTAAATTAATGTGGAATTTTTGGTTGGAATGCAATATAATTCCTGCTTATCTATGCGGTAGAGAAAGCAAAAAGGAAATCTCAGATAAATGTCAAACTTTTATTTCAGTTCAGTATCTTCTAAGGATGCAATAACTCTGAGGGATGGCTCCGCGGTAAAGTGTAAGGCTCACATTTGGGAGGTCCTGGATTCGGTTTCCGTCTGGCCGGCCGTTTCTTTCTTAGATTCTCGGGTTAGGTGTGAATGTGGGGGTGGTTGCCCTTCAACCACGAATTTTCTGTTAACATTTCCTTTTATCTGTTTCACCTTGTCTGTTTTGCAGAACCAGACGACGGCGGTTGGTGTGTTGCGGCAGAGGAATTTGCGCTATGGATTGCGCTCGGTAGGACTTCTGGGGCACCTTTCCTTCTTGTGGAAATTTAGTCTATTCTACTATGGCTAAGGCACAGGCCGGCGTAGGATTGCTGTCATATTGGAATCATTAGGAAACTCTGTCTTTGCTAGCGCACATCGTCGTCCGTATCTTGTCGCCCGGGGGTCATGATGGAAACACAAAGTTACTGGAGGCGCTTCCGTCTGACTGCTCCTAACGCCTAAGGATGCAACACAAACATTTTAAACCTAATTACACGCCAGGCCTTTCAGCTAATGTACGCCTCATTTATGCCTTATTTACCAATTAGAATCGAATTTAGTCGTACATTTTAGAGCATGATACTACATCATTTTATTTCTATTGCTTGATTTGACTAGGGATCTAGGAAGCTTACCCTGATGCATTTTCATGTTCACTGTTGGTGGTTGGTACAAAGTGTAAAAATGATGAGATTTAGCGATCTACGAATTAAGAATGTAAAAGAAGCGATGCAATATTTCCACCCTAAGAGTAGGTCTAGGAGCGGAGCATCTCGACCTATGAAGATCTTTTGTGCCTAAGGGCCGCCCTCAAGGAAGCGTGAGTTGAGACGCCAGAGGGCGGCGGACCAGAGGAACGACAGGGCAGAGGACATGGCCCCTACTTTTTCCAGATTTAAACTCTTGGAATGGTAGACTGGAATGGCAGCTGACTCCCCTCCCCCCTGCAGGCTTGCGCATCCCACTGTGGGCCCGGGACTCGGAGACCGTCCCCATTCCGCGTACGAAGTGTTACATAGCCCATCCTTTTCTCCTGCCATGCAATGCCGAGACTTCTCCAACATCTAAAACAGTCAAGCGGATGAAAGGTGAAGTGAAATAAGATTGGAGGTGAAATTGAGGGAAAGGAAATTCGGGGGATATAAGGAACCTTCCCGCGTTCGCCTTGTACCCAGGAAAACCCCCAAAATATCCGTGGGTCAGGAATTTCGGCCGCGGGACTCGAACCCACGATCTTCCGAATGCAGGCCACAAACGTTGCTACCTGAGCCATCCTGCTCAATACTTAAATAAACAAAAAGGTGATATGGAATACATTCTCAGATCACTTCAGTAACTACACCTAAAGTACCCCCAAAAACATTCTTGTGTGTTACATTCATGTGACATTCTCTACCCTGTATCGCTTATTAGTAGGTGCAAATTATTCTTACGATAGTTTATTTTCCTATGGGCTTCATTTTAATCGAGATAAACCTTTCCAGAAATAGCTGCATTACACATTTCGTTATACAAGGTGGACCATTTAAGTTGAGACTATACAACTGAGCGTTGTATAAAGAAATATCTTTGATAATCGTTGCTTAATATTATGGGGGAAATTGAATGCCATTGGTTATGGTTTGTTTGGAGGAAGTTATGATAGTAATTTTAGGGTCAATTACATGTTTAAATGGGTACCTACAATTAGGGTCAAATTAAATTGACCCTAAAATGACCATCACAACGTCCTTCAAACAAAATACGACTAATGGCATTTGCTTTCCCCCATAATATCAAGCAACGTTTATTCATTTCTTTCTACAACGCTTTTCTAGATATTGTACAGTCTGAGTTTAAATGGTCCCTCTGTAAATACAAAGGAAAGAGAGATAGTTAAATGTTTTAGAACTAGACGCTATGCGCTAGCCTTAAAATTGCATACTCTTTCCATGACATCGCGAGAAACATCTGAAAACCCACAGAACATTAAAAGAATGTTATGAACAATTCAAACCATTAATAATACATGTCTCGGAAATTATTAATCCCCCAAAAAAGTTATTTGAAATAACTTGTGTTTTAAGGAGATCTACATGCAAAATTCCTTCCGAATGAAGAGAACTTCCCAGAAAATTTAAGATATTTGAATATAAGTTATTAGAGCCATTCTTTTTATAAAATAAAAAAGTTCGAAAAATATTCAATGCAAAGGGTAGTTAGGGTGGGGAATTTTTTTGTGGAAGGTACTGAACCTAAATTCCAAATTATCTGACTATGTTTTTGAGTTATGCTGTTCACAGACACACTCACACACACACAGAGAGAGAACCGTTGTCTAAACATGCCCCTTTGGGTTCGGTGGCCTCAAAATATATATTTGCGGTGAAATTTAGACATAGGCACCGTGCCCGAGTGTGAAGACCGCTCGCCTCTCAGCGAGGCGGCCCGGGTTCAATCCCATAAACCCGTATGTGGGATTGTGGTGGACAAAGCGGCGTCTGGGCGGGTTTACTCCGGCCATTTATTCCACCAACTGCTCCATCATCACCTTTTCTTTCATCCATTTCACCATCATTTCGTTTCATTTACTTCCTTCCTCCCATACGAGGCATCGGGCTAATCGCCCATACTGGATATTCTGTCTGATCCATGAGTGTCTGCTCCTCGACGCCTCTGACCCAGACATCCGCCTGTAAGTCCTACATAAGAGGAGGTTAAACAGAGAAAGAAGAAGAAATTTAGACATAGATATACAAATGAGTGAAATACAATACTTCCTCTAATTACTATTCGTAGTGGAAAATGTAAAACTACCTGGAGAAGCATGAACTGTAAAGTAAATATGAAAACTAAGCTTGAATATGACAGCATTATTACTCATATACTATACGTTTCACAATGGCATTAAAAACATTGTGGCACGTTAAGTCTTTTGAAATCGTGGAAATACCTTAAGAGAACTTAAAGCGGAGAAAACCGACTTTACAGTCTTCACTTACTATTCGGTGTCAACAACGGCGATTTAAATCGCCACGTGACGGCATCACAAAACGGAAAACAGGTGTAAATCTATTAAACATGAAAAAAGGTTTTTATTACTTTCTCTACTATGTACAGTAAGTAGGGGAAGTATTGTATTCCACCCAAAAATTCGATACCGAGATTTCACCGGAAATACATTCTTTGAGACACCCTGAATCCAAAAAAAGCATTTTTGGAAACATGTCCGTGTGTGTTTCTGTGTGTCTGTCTATCTGTCTGTCTGTGTCTGTGTGTCTGTCTGTGAACAGCATAACTCAGAAACGAACAGTCGGATAAACACCAAACTTAGTATTTAGGTTCAGTATCTTCCAAGGATGCGACACGAAGGTTTTCAAGAAAATTCCCCCACCCCAAATTACCCTTTACATGGAAGATTTTTCGAAAAGTTTAATTTTCTCAAAAATGGCTGTAACGATTTTGATTAAAATATCATAGGTTTAAGATATTTTCATGACAAATAAAATGTATATCTTGAATTTTCTGGGAATGTCTCCAAAAGTATTCTCCATT
Source organism: Deroplatys truncata (assembly GCA_030765065.1). Classification (NCBI taxonomy): domain Eukaryota; kingdom Metazoa; phylum Arthropoda; class Insecta; order Mantodea; family Mantidae; genus Deroplatys; species Deroplatys truncata. Next base: position 126,282,214 of record CM060987.1, read on the forward strand.
GTGAACGACGTTTGCATAACTGGTAAACCATAAGAGATAGAAAAAATTTTATTACACAAAAAATGTAGATCGCGTTAAAATACACAATTTATGTCATATACATTTTTTTTGTTGAGTGAACCATTTTCGAGATATTGCTTGTTATTCCCTTAAATTTTTCAATAGTTGTTTTCTAAAATGGGAATTCGTTATTCATTTTTTTGTCTTGGATATGCAAAGAGTATTAATCTGTGGCAAAGAGAATGGTGCTGCACCTAGCAATCAGCTATTAAGATATGTCTATGCTTAAAGCCTACTGTATTTCTATATTGTCCTTGTAAATATATTTTCCCCTTACATCTACAAGAAAATTAGCAATAAGATAGAGTGTGCAAATGTTTATCTCGATTAACATGAAGTAGATGGAGAATACGCGTTTGTAAAAATAGTTTGTACAAGAGTAGAGAAAGTCATTTGAGTGTAACACATCAGAATTTTTTTTCTTATTTTTTGTCGAAATTTCAGCTCTACCTCACCTTTACTTACGATAGCTTCATGTAGTATCCCCATCTTTGTGAGGCTTTAAAAACAACACCTTAATTTGCGGCGAATGTGCTTTTACCTGTCTCAAGGTACTACTGACGTAAACTATAGCTTCAAATGTCTCCATTTTCTCCCATTGTATAACTGGAAGCACGAAGACAAACAATGGAATAACAGCAGTGTATTGATCACTCATTGTGCTCAACTCCGCTATTAGCTCAGTAACTCTAGATGGAAGGGATTGGTTGCTCCTTGCGGAAAAATTGAGGCGGAAGATAATGGAAACATGAGACGTTGATGGAAGCTACAGAAAGAAAGACCTGACCCCAATTTACAACGATGGAGAGGACACGTGCAGTGATGGACAATATTTTCGCAAATTGTGATTCATATGGGAACGATGATGGGAGCAATTTTGCCTTTATTTTCTCATTTTTTCGTCGCAGTCAGTACCATTTTTTCAAGTAGCAGATTCAAAAGAATATTAATTGGATATCTCCAGACCTACAGATTCGTTTGTGTACTTTCTCATTGCGCACCTGTTGAAGTGAAAATATTGCATTGCAATAAAAATCAGGTGTGTTGCATTTAGATGACTTTCACTACCCTCTATCTTACGAAAGCTTATTTTTCTGTCTACTTCATTTTAATCAAGATAAACGTTTCCAGCAATAGCTAAATTACACATTTCGTTATAGATAAAAAGGGGACAATATAGTCAAATGTTTAAGAACTGGACACTATATGTCGGCCTTAAAATGCCATACTTTCCATGGTGGCGTAGTATTAATCTTACTGTCATTATCAGACGCACTGTTGTGTTGTATTGTCGCTACTAGATGTAGCATTATTGGGTCTCCTTATTTATATTTCGGCTTAACGGCTTTTCCTTTCACTGAGGTTCACGCCAACGGGAAGGATCTTTTTGAAACAGTCTGGTATGACGTCAGCCCTGTCTGGCTTTGGCTAGACACGGTTGGTGGGAGTAAGATAGCGTCACTCGAGTGGAAGTGGTCGTTGGAACCAGTCGTGTATATGACAGGACTACGGTCTGGAGCATCTCCCTCCATTCTGTTTCCTTTGTTAACTATGTAGAGAAGCCAAACGTTTTTGTGAATAAATCCCAGGTAAAGTGTGTTATGTAATATCTCAATGTAATATAAAAACTCATACACCAAGATCCCGGGTTTTTTTCTGCCAGCGAGTTGCACCCCCATGTGAGGGGTAACCTTTTTGGCCTTCACACCAACATGTAGCACCATGCAGTCGCGAAAAACAACTAATGTCGACAGAAGTTTAAAAAAGTAACCATTTTAGCCATTAATAACCGATATCTCGGAAATAGCTTATGTCACAAAAAGTTACTTGAAATAAATTGTGTATTTTAATGAGATGTACATTTTTTGTGTAGTATTTTTTTGTCTATGGTTTGCGTTTACCAGTTATACACGATTATACAACATTCCTTCAAAATAAAGAGGACGGTAAAGGTTGTTCTCAGAAAATTCAGTATATACGTTTTATTTGTCATGTATCTTTATGCTATTTTAATCAAAATCGTTACAGCTGCTTTTCAGAAAATCAAAATTTTCGATAAACCTTCTATAAAGGATAGTTTGGGATGGGGGTATTTTCATTTAAAATCTGCGGGTCGCACCTTTGGAAGGTGCTGATTTTGAATATAAACTTTGATAATTATCCTACATTTCGTTTTTGAGTTATCCTGTTCAAACACACACACACATGGACCTTCCTCTAAAAATGCTTTTTTTGGTTCAAGGGGCCTTAAAATATATACTTCCGGTGAAATATCAACATCTGATTTTTAGGCGGAATATAAACTTCCACTACTTACTATACGTAGCAGAGAACGTAAAATATTTAGTACAGAAGTCTCTTAAATAAAATAGACGATGATAAAGCATAAAAAGGTACTTGTATATCCGGTACAAAGGGTAGAGATGTCATCCTTTAAGGTCTCGATGAGTATATTGAATATAAACATATTCACGCCTTGTGTTCTTTTTTAAATATATTGGTTAAAAAGACTTTAAAATATAGCATTTTCCTTTATAAGTGGGTAGAAAAATCACATACGACACGTAAGGTCATGTTCATTGCAGAGTGAGCGCGTAATATTTTTCCGGTGCCGCTGCGAGATTGTTAGCATTACCGAAACGATGTTAAACTCGGTGTGTAATTCCCAAGACAGGCATTTCGTGTATTTTCAGCAATTTTTTTAGTGTATAATGAAAGCGAATAAAATCGAAATTCACTTGAATGTAACAGTGAAAGTTCACGTACTGGTCAATCAGTGAGAAAAAATGGAGTGATGTAATACAACAAAGGGAGACATTTCAATTAAGCATTCAATAAAAGGAAATAAAAATGTTAATAACGATGCTTATTCTAAATATATGAATGCCTAATAGGAAGCGGCTAAGAGATAATCACAAAATTACCATCATGTGTGTGGTCAATTATGCAGCCGCTGTTGCGACGTCGTAAATTAAGCTTTAGAAATCGTTAAAGCCCGTATTGAGAAAGTAAAAAATTAGGAAAATTCTTCCATATAGTTTGTAGTTTAAGGAATGAAAACTAACGAGAGGTTTGCTGCAATATACTCATTTTCCAACCAGCGCTGCGCTCTCCGTCTGACTCAAATAACATTGCCTCACTACTTAATTCACACTCATCTACACTGGCAGAGCAAAATTACCAAGCCAAACTGCAACTACTGCTAGAAGTAGGAAGAAAATAACGTAACTTATTTTGAAATCGCTCCGATGAAAGGGTTCCAAAAAATTAACCACAAGCCCACTTACGCAGTTCCAAATAATAGTTCTCTAAATTTGCACTAACGCAAATATTTAACATATTTAAACTGGTACAAAGGTATCACTCTGATCATAGAGTTACAATAAAACCACGCTACAATACAACAGTTATACTAATTCCTATCATGCGAGAAGTTGAAGGATCCTTGATCCAATAGAAGGAATGACCAATAGAAAACTTCCAGTTTTAATTACCCATTGAGCTCTTGCTATACACATGCGAAAATTAAACAACCGAGATGCCGTTTTGGAGGATATAATATTTAGTTTACGGAAACCGATAAAGGAGGGATACTAACTCCGCAGCTTCATTTTTATGGCCAGAAAAGGTCCTGGAAGGATCCTATCCTATCCGAACTCAGCAACGCAGATAGAAGACAATATGGCTCGTATTTTGAGTTTTCCACCCTATTTTGATAAATGCATTTAGTATTGTGGGTTCAAAAATTAGATGTTATCGTTAGGGCAAAAAGCCTTCTGAATAAAACTATGTGTAATTGAAGCTCGTTATATTGTTTCTTTTCGTCATTCTTCTGTTAATTAAGGTATTTAAGTAATGATTTACCTTTTTGTAAATGAAATAGTACAGTGCCTTCGTTTTATGCCAAGGCCACAACCACCTTATATGCGTATCGGCCGAGACGGCAGTGACCTCGGTATTATGCCACTGCGCAGGACGTGTCAAGGGTATGTTTATGAGCTGTCTCAGTCGTTGTTTTGTCTTCATGTTGTGAAGTGTTTTGACAATACGTGTGTTGTGTGTGATTTCTTTAGGAATGTCATTCTCTTATTAGCCCACGGAAATGCCTGCCAACAAATTCACGCTTCAAAAGCGTATTTTTATGTATGATACCTACGTGAAAACTGAATCATGTTGAAAGTTATGTAGACAATTTCCGCAACAATTTTCTGGCTATCCAGTTTTGGGTACAGACACTGTGAGATGTTTGGTCAATAAGTTTAGAACAACGGAATCGCTAAGCGCTAAAAAATAAAGCTTATAGAAACATTACGCAAGAATAACCTATGCCTGTGAATGGTAATTTCATCCGACATGTCAAGAATGTCTTCGTACAGATGGACACTACTTTCAATAACACTTATAAGAAGCTTAATACTCATTACATATACGTTACTAACACTCGTAAGTAAGGCGAGAGTTACGAAGCGGAAAACCCCGCAGTGTGCGAAAGTTACAAAGTTATAAAGTCACCCCTCTACTTACTTTCAGTCCTAGAGGACTTTGCGGTTTTCACAGACTATTTCTAACGCATTTAGCCTTTTATACACAAATATACGACGATGAACGTAATGCACGAAGCGTTCTGGGTTAAATGCTATAGCTCCCGAAAGGAAAGAAAGAAAAACAAAACTGTAAGGTTTCATTATATATAAGATATGGAAGAAATTTGTGAAGACATTTTACATGTGGTTAAATCGTAAAATATTAAAATGAAATGCTGGAGATAAGAAGCTGAACACCTTGCGAGTTAACGTTTGAAAAAAATTTCTTGGCACCTTTAATACCTGATTGAATTCGATGTAAAATAAGGGTAGTCTACATGCTGCATCGGTAACGCACCAGGATGGGTGAAAACTTTACATCAGGTGTCGTTTGCGTAATAAATGTTTAATTCTTTAATTACGATTTTAATTTTTTTTATTTATGCCTCGGCTGCGTCAGTGATATCTGGTAAAATAGGGTTGGTACGGCTGGAGAATCATTTTTACACATATAACACCAATTATAGTTGTAAATTCTAACTTCTTTATTACTTCTTCATGGCAGTTGAATATATCAAATAACAATTTACTGACGTATCTAAGTATGGAGCTGTGAGATGTTCCTAACTACATTTTTAAAGTTCAGAATTTATCTTTTTTCGCACATCTGCCCACTCTGAGCTACAACCACTAAAATGAACTGCTTGGGTACGCTACCTCTTAGCGTCCACAGCTTAAAATTTCAAGCCTACTCTAACAGAACACCCTTAGTATGATTTTTATTGGCTTCTTGCACCCACGTGAATATTTATAAGCTTTTTTGGACGTTACACCAGTATTTTTCCTTCGTCTGATGGTAACCTTCTTAGCTTTCTAAGTTATTGCTCTCGTTCTCAAGGTTAAAGCTTTATGTTAGCCACCCTTAGGTTTCCATTTTATTACTTTGTTTGCTACTAAAGGCAGCTGCTTTTACCCTCACAGCTCCTGTGTTACTAAATTAAGAAGTACATTCATCTAACAATTTATACATATATACATACAATAAATACACATAATAAAATGGCTGTAATACATATTTTATAGTAATTATTGATGCTTATAGGCAGGTTATTATTTTTATATTGCACAATTAAAATGGTATCAGTTAAACGATAAAAAGCACTGCCTCAATGCATAGCTTGCTAAAGTTTGCATTTCAGACCAATACCTCAAATACATCTATTACACCGCTTTATATTCGCCATAAAACAGGCGCTCCTGTAATTTAAACCTGTGCGCACATTTACGATCGGGTTTTTCAACTCCACACACGGATTCTCTCCTACCATTTACGGAAATCCAATCGGGTGAAACGTTTAAACATTCAATCTCTCAGTCTGGATAAATGATACCTTATTTGCATGAACTCCTTATTTCGGCTTCCACCGCATTTTTATGCTCTTATCTCTAATGTTGCCATTGAAGCCTACTGTGGAAAACAAACGAATATTCTGCTACTAAGGAAAGAAGTATAAAGCTAGTTGTGGACTGTAACTCATCAGTAGGGCCCGGATTTTTAACCTATATTTTTCCTCGGTATTTAATTAACACATTTCAAGATATATACTCGTTTCACACTTCCTGGAGCAGAATATGCGAATTTCATTACACCTAAAAAAACCTAAATGAGGGGTTAACACCTAAAATAACCTAAATAGCTGTTTTCCCTTTTTGGAATGAAGAATGTTATTTTCGGATTGAAACTCATTGTAAAATTATTTCCACCACTTATAGCCAGTAGATAGGTCAAGTTACTACAGTTAAACGCAGCACATGTGACATGGTGACACCTGGATGCAGCTATAGAAGGTCAGGGGTATTTGGCTGTCTGCTCTCATTTACTATGCCAAGCACTTAAAAGACGTCAAAAATGTCGTCAAGAATTGGATGAAACAGAAGCTTCCTACATTGCCAAGGCAAAGAAATCACTCGAGTGCCTCGCTCTTACCGCTTCCCTTGCATACATTAAGACACATTTTTGTTTTATACCAGAGGCTAAAACTTTGCCACTGAAAGATGCTCTAGATATCATTGGCAATGTTTCCAGTAAAGAAATACCTGGACCAGTGGAGTTGCATGTTCTTTGAAGTTGCAGAAGGTTCTTCAACGAAATCCTGCCTTGAAGATATGAAAATCATTAATTCAGTATTGCAGCGAGAAAAGTATACAGAAGAACTACCACTAGAACCTGCTGCACTGGCATCTATGTTCTACGCTCCAAATGACATCATTTTCCGTTGAAAGAACCTTTTCTTCATACAATAATGTGTTACGTGATAATAGGAAATCGTATACGCCAGAAAATTTCAGAATGTGCACTATGTGATCAAAAGTATCCGGACACCTGGCTGAAAATGAAGTACAAGTTGGGGCACCCTCCATCGGTAATGCTGGAAGTCAATATGGTGTTGGCCTACCCTTAGCCTTGATGACAGCATTCACTCTCGCAGGCACACTTTTAATCAGGTGCTGAAAGGTTTCTTGGGGAATGGCAGCCCATTGTTCACGGAGTGCGGAACTGAGGAGAGGTATCGATGTAGGTCGGTGAAGCCTGGCACGAAGTCGGCGTTCTAAAACATCGCCATCCCCGAATTGCTCTTCAACAGTGGGAAGCAAGAAGGTGCCTAAAATATCAATGTAGGTCTCCGCTGTGATCGTGCCACGCAAAACAACGAGGGGTGCAAGCTCCCTTCAGGAAAAACACGACCACACCACAACACCACCACCTCCGAATTTCACCGTTGGCACTACACACCGGGCATTCGCCATACCCACATTCTGCCATCGGATCGCCACATTGTGTACCGTGATTCATCACTCACACAACGTTTTGCCACTATTCAGTCGTGTAATGTTGACGATTCTTACACCAAGCGAGGCGTCGTTTGGCATTTTCCTGCGTGATGTGTGGCTTATGAGCAGCCGCTCGACCATGGAATACAAGGTTTCTCACCTGACGCCTAACTGTCATAGAACTTGGAGTTGATTATGATGCAGTTTGGAATTCCTGTGTGATGGTCTGGATAGATGCCTGCCTATTACTCTTTACGACCCTCTTCAAATGTCGGCGGTCTCTGTCAGTCAACAGACGAGGTCGGCCTGTACGCTTTTGTGCTGTACATGTCCCTTCACGTTTCACTTCACTATCACATCAGAAACCTAGGGATATTTAGGAGTATGGAAATCTCCCGTACAGACTTCTGACACAAGCGACACCCAAGCACCTGAGATGGCAGCACAATGCACCTAAGATGAAAAACGTACGTTTGTAGGGGTGTCCGGATACTTTTGATCACATAATGTATCTTGAAAATGTATTATTTTATCACCTATTGATTACAGATATTCCGCTAGATGGCAGTAGTGCATTATGATCAACTGTTCTATTGTTATCAGTTGTGTCAAGTGCACACTCTTCATTGAACCGTTTGGACGAATACCAGCCCGTAAACTTTATTGATTCAGCTTTCTTTTTATTAAAACCAATGCTACAGAGGTGATAATGAGCGCCTGATTATGTACACTTTTATTGGTCAAAAGTAGTATGGCACAATAAGAGTGAAATAGTTTATTAAATAGCTATCGGACTAAAGATAAGGATTCAAAGTTTATAATTTCGCTATTGTAATTATCTAAAAATCTGATGTGTTGCAATCACAAGATTATCCCTATCCTTTAGGGCAGAGGTGGCGAAAACGTGACTCGGGAGGCATTTTGACTCGCAGGCGCACGTTTCCTCTCTGCAAACGTCCGTTTGATTTTCACATGCTGCTGAGTGACGCAGTGCATGTTGCATATTTGGTGACTCGCGGAAGGAAGTCGTTTTCGCCACCCTTGCTTTAGGGCATTCTTACGAAAACTTGTTTCCTATCTACTACATTTTAATACTAATAAACATTTGCAGAAATATTTCGTTATATACACAAAGGAATAACGATAGTCAAATGTTTAAGGACTGGTTGGTATACGTTGGTCTTAAAATTCCATATTCCATGACATCGCAGGAAACAGTTGAATGTGGACTTTAAGAGAATTACCAATAAATACAAAATTCGAACCTTTAATAACGGGTATTTCAGAAATGGCGTATGCCACAAAAAAACTAAATTGTGTGTTTTAAAGAGATCTATTTTTATGTGTTCGACGTTTTCGTCTATTCCTCAAGGTTTACCAGTTGTACAATATTATACAAAACTGTTCCAACTTCACAGGCCATTCCCAGAAAATTCAATATTTATATTTTATTTGTATGTAATTAGCTTTAATATATTGTATTTTAATGAAAATAATTAGCAATTAAAAGTTTCGAAAAATATTGCATGTAAAAGGTAGTTTGGGGTGGGGGATCTTCTTGAAAATCTTTCGCATCTTGGGAAGAAACTGAACCTAAATACCAAGTTTGGTATTTATCTATTTTTCGATTATGAGTTATGCTGTTCAAAGACAGGCACAGACAAATACACACACAAGGAAATTTGTCTAAAAATGTTTTATTTGGATTTAGGGGGTCTCAAAATATGTATTTCCGGCGAAATCTCGATACAAATTGCAATGCATTCGCTGTCCACTACGTACGTGACAGAGAACGTAAAAATTAATAGACTATTCCGATAACTCTTTCACCGCCAAATGATAAAGATATTTAATATTTTCATTACTTGGAGGGTTGTCGAGGGGAGATTAACGAACTGAAAAATACAACATCCACCGAGATTTCATTGTCATTTCCGCGAAAATTGCTACGCTTCGTGGTTAATAGGTTATCACGGGGACTTTACGCAATTGAAGTTCTAAGAGGTAATGGGGAGTATTTATGAGCAATAACTCACTAGAGATTTTGCTTTATCTGGGGAAAATCAAATATCCTGTGTTATTTAATACCTCTCACGATAGGAAAAAATCTGATGTATCCCACTCACATGACTTCCTGTACCCTCTATCGTATTTTATTAGGTAGAATAATTATTCTTGGAAAGTTTATTTTATTTTCTGTTTCATTTCAATCAAGATAATCCTCTCTGGCAAATACCTGCGTTACATATTATAGATTCAAAGGGAAAAGCGAAAGTCAAATGTTTAAGAACTGGATACTATATGCCGGTCTTAAAATTCCATACTTTTTCCATAATATCGCGACAAACAATTGAAAATCGCCAGGACATTGAAAGAATGGCGGATACCTCGGAAATGGCTTGTGCCACAAAGAAATAAAGAAGAGCTTATTTGAAATAAACTGCTTGTTTTAAAGAGATGTTTAGTTTTTGTGCAGTAGGATTTCATCTATCGCTTAATGTTTAGAAATTACACAATATTATACAAAATTACTTCCGCATGAAAAGGACTTCAAAGGCTACTCCCAGAAAATCCAAGATATATATTTTATTTGTCATGAAATTATCTTTAATAATTGGTATTTTGATTAAAATTATTAAGTTTATCCTATAGAAAATAAAAGATTTCGAAAAATCTTCTAAGTAAAGGGTAGTTTGGGTTGAGGTGGTTTTCTTCAAAATCATCGTACTGCATCTTGGGAAAATACTGAACAAGTTTGGTGTTTATCCGACTTTTCCTTTGCGAGTTATTCTGTTTACGCACGCACACACACGCACACAGGGACATTTTTCTAAAAAAAATTAATTTGGATCCAGGGGGCTCAAAACATGTATTTCCGGTGAAATCTTGGTTCCTAATTTTTGTATAGAATGCAGTACCTTCCCTACCTACTATGTACGTGATACAGAAAGTAAAAATTAGTCGACTATTCCGATAACTCTTTCACCTCCAAAAGATGAAAGCTATTTAACATCTGCATTAATTAGAAGGCCGCCAAAGAGAGATTAAGAAAATAAAAAATAAAACATCCATCGAAACTTCATTATCATTTCCACAAAAATTGGTACCCTTTGACGTTATTAGGTTTCCATGGGGTCTCTTCGAAATTGAAGTTCTAAGGGTTAAAGGGGAGGATTTATAAGCATGACTCACTAGAGGTTTTGCTTTATCTGGATAAGTCATATATTGCGTGTTATTTAATACTTCTTTCATGATTAGAAAAATTCTGATTGTTACATTCACATGGCCTTCTCTACCCTCTATCGATTATTAGTGGGTTCATTAATTATTCTTACGAAAGCTTATTTTCCTATCTATTTCTTTTTAATCGAGATAAACCTTTCCAGAAATACCTACATTAAGCATTATAGATACAAAGGCAATAACGATGGTCAAATGTTTGGGACCTGGGACTATATGCCACCCTTAACTCTTCCATAACATCGCGAGAAAAATTGAAAATCGGCAGGATATTGAAATAATGACTATTGAACAATTCGAATCAATAATAACGGATATATCGGAAATGGCTTGTGCAAGAAAAAAAGTTATTTAAAATAGATTGCGTGTTTTAAAGGGAACTACATTTTTTTGTGTGGTATAGCTTAACGTTCAGAAATTATACAAGATGATACAAAATTACTTCTGCATGAAGTGGACTTCAAAGGCTACTCCCAGAAAATTTAAGATATATATTCTGTTTGTCATGTAAATGTAGATAATCTATGGTATTTTAATCAAAATCATTAGGTTTATCTTTTATAAAACAAGACTTCGAAGAATCTTTTAAGTAAAGGATAGTTTAGGGTGAAGGGGTTTTGTTCAAAATCAACGTGTCGCATTTCGGGAAGATACTGAACCTAAATATCAAGTTTGGTGTTTATCCGACTTTTCCTTCATGAGTTATTCTGTTCGCGCGCGCGCACACATACACACACAGGGACATTTTTCTAAAAATAATTTCTTTGTATTCGGGGGCCTCAAAACATGTATTTCCGGAGAAATCTTGGTGTACAATTTTTGGGTAGAATTCAATACCTTCTCTACCTACTATATACGTGGTAAGGAGAATAAACATTAGTCAACTATTCCGATTATTCTTGTAGCGGTTCCTACGTGGTTAGCCCCCACGTCAGAGTGAGAACCCCACTAAGTCGATGATATGGATCCATAGAAAGATGATGGATGCTGTGTTACATACCTGTAGGTCGTCTTGATGCATATATTCTTATGATGTATCATGAGGTTCTCGTATACTGGAATCTGATGATCGTATATCTGTATTCTTGTATGTGTGTAGTGTGTTGTAATTATTGTTTTATAATTGTGCCACGGTTGCTACATTTTGAGTCAGAGGACAATTGTGTCTTGTCAGGGTTAGATATGGAGAATGTTAAAATATTTTGCACACACGTATTCTGTTAACCACTTCACTTGTATTTTAATAATCCACTGTAAATATTCACGAATCACTATTTCCTTTGTCACATTAGAGTATGTATAACTGGCAAACTTTAAATACGTAGTTTTAGCGTCTATTTAGAGGCGAGCTTATACAGGGCCTTCCTGCTCGAAGTCTGACAAGCTTCTGTTAGCGTTCCCTTCAACCGTTTACTTAACGTACGTATATGAATTGTAGGTATGTATGTATCAATGTACCTGATTGTTACTACTATCTATTAACAGTTTATATAACACACACACATATATATGTTTACAGACTTCCACTGTCTTAATTATGAATCCAAGTTTCGTTACATTGCTTACGTAGATGTTACAGCACTTTTCGTAATTTTTATTACTGATTATATAGCTAACAATGGCCTTTCCCTCTCATATTATATTTTATATGTTGTAACGTTATATACTTGTTCTCTACCATGTGTACATTATGAATGTGTGTGTGTTTTTAACATCCTCTTAATTATTATAATACAATACTACAAAAAATACATAACACGTAAAACTTAGAACAAAAATATTAAAGAAAGCAATTATTAATATGTTTATGCTTAGAAGCTGTGAATTGGATATTGTATTACATTAATAGTTATCGTATTAGTTTTTCCGTGACTAGTATTGTATGTTGCTTCACTCTTTCACCGCCAAATGATAAAAAATATCTAATATTTGCATTACTTGGAAGGTTGTCGAGGGGAGATTAAGGAAATGAAAAATACAACTTCCGCCGAGATTTCATTGCCATTTCCGCGAAAATTGCTACGCTTCGTTGTTATTAGGTTATCACGGGGACTTTACGCAATTGAAGTTCTAAGAGGTAAAGGGGAGGATTTTTGAGTAATAATTCACTAGAGGTTTTGCTTTATCTGAGGATAAACAAATATCCCGTGTTATTTAATTCCTCTTTCACGATAGGAAAAACATTTCTATGTGTTATATTCACACGACTTTCTCTAACCTCTATCGTTTATTATTGGGTACACTAATTATTCTTACAAACTGTATTTTCCATCTATTTCATTTTAATCGAGATAAACCTCTGCACAAGTACCCGCATTGAACATTATAGATACAAAGGGAATAGCAATAGTCAAATGTTTAAGAATTGGACGCTATATGATGGCTTTGAAATTCCATACTCTTTCCATAACATTGCGAGAAACAATTGAAAATCGACACGACATTGAAAGAAAGGCTAACCATTGCACAATTCGAGCCATTAATAACGGATACCTCGGAAAGGCCCATGCTACAAAGAAAGTTATTTGAAATAAATTGCGTGTTTTAAGGAAATCTAAGCTTTTGTATAGTGAGTTTTCGTCTGTCGCTTAACGTTTACAAGATTATGCAAAATTTCTCCTGAACTTCACATAGAAAACTCAAGAGATATGCTTTGTCATGCAAATCTTTAATCTTCATATTAATCTTTATTGCATGCTATTTTAATCAAAATAGTTAGGGCCATATTTTAGAAAATAAAAAATTTCAAAGGATCTTCCGTGTAAATGGTAGTTTGGGGTGGGGGATTTTCTTGAAAATCTTCGCGTCGGATCTTTGGAAGATGCTGCACTTAAATACCATGTTTGGTATTTACCAACTTTTCGTTTTGAGTTATGCTATTCACACACGCACACCGGCCTTTTCCTAAAAATGCTTTTTTGGATTCAGAGCGCCTCAAAACATGTATTTTCGGTGAAATCTGGGTATCGAATTTTTGGGTGGAATGCAATACCTCTTCTACTTACTATGCACGTGATAGAGTAAAGATATATAGTGATTACACGAAATAAATGCAATAAAATATTCATTGACTTACTAAAATACTAAATCACACTCTCCATTAACTATATATATGGGATACAAAGGATGATTGTAAAGTGTTTTGTAGTAGCATACGGCAAACACAAAAACAAATTCTAGAGAGGTGTTGAAAACAGCCGCAGCTAGGGAGAATAATAATAATAGTAATAATAATAATAATAGGTAGGTGATAAAATTGTGGGAAGCACCCTTATTGTTTGATACACATCATTACGCACTGTTTTCAATTCAAAAGTAGTATTACCTTGTATGAATGAAATAGTCATTACTAAGTTCTAGATTATTGTACAATTTGTTCATAAAACTTCTTGTGTTACATTCACATGACTTCTCTACCCTCTATCGTTTATTAATTGCTATAAAAGCTATTCTTACAAAAGCTTATTTTTTCATCTACTTCATTTGAATAGAGACAAACATCTACATAATTAGGTATATTAAACATTTCGTTATAAATGCAAAGGGAATAGTGATAGTGAAACTTTTAAGAATTAAACGCTATATACTTGACTTAGTATTCCAAACCCTTTCCATGCACCTGCGAGAAACAACTGAGTTTCGACAGGACTTTAAATAATGACAAAGAATTTAACAATTCAAACCATTAATAAGGGATGGCTCATGCCACAAAAAAGCTGTTTTAAAAAGATATACATTTTTTGTGTAGTGCGTTTTTATCTATAGCTTAATTTTATCAGTTACACAAGGTTATACAATATTCTTTCCGAATGAAGAAGACTTCACAGACTATTCCAAAAAATTAAAGATATACATTTTATTTGTAATGTAAATATATTTAATAAACGTAGTTTAATAAAAATCGTTAAAGCCATTTTTTGGGAAAATAAAAAATTTAAAGGTGTACCATGTAAAGGGTAGCTAAAGTGGAGGATTTTCTTGAGAATCTTCATGTCCCATCTTTGGAGAATACTGAACTTAAATCTCAAGTTTGGTATTTATCAGACTCTTTCGTTTTGAGTCTGTCTGTCTCTCTCTCTCTCTCTGTCTCTCTCTCTCTCTCTCTCACTCACACACACACACGCACGAACACCTTTTTCTAAAAATTATTTTTTGGATTAAGGTGTCCTCAAAACATGTACTCCTCAGTGAAATCTTGGTGTCGAATTTTGGGTGGACTGCAATACGTTCTCTACCTACTATGTATGTGGGAGGGAAAGAAAAAATACGGGGGAAGATAAATAAAATAAATTCAGTCATCACTCCAGGTTTATAAAGCCACTCCTGTAACGCGAAGTGAGACAGTACGTTATACATTAAATATGCATTTCTCCTTCCTTTACGCTTCATTGCTGAAGCAAAAGTAAAGCAAAGATCTTCTGGTTTACTTAGAGGGTGTATGAATCTCCACTACGCGGGTGAACACCTATGTTCAGACTACGTGCAGTACAGTACCGCCAGAGAAGTCATCTAAGCGCCAGGGGACTCTCTAAAGTGTAATTCTAGTAATTGCCTGGGAAAACCCCCACGTTTATCAGTATGGCTACACGCAACACGGATGTGCTAAAGAAGCTGCCTAACCATCGCGGCGAATTCTGTTTCATACCTAGTTGCTTTCATATTGTCATGCATTATTAACCTGTAATCACGAGAAAAAATCTGATGCGTTACATTCATATTAATTACTCTACCCGCTATTGCTTATTGGGGATAAACAAATTATTCTTGGAATAGTTTATTTGGTTATCTACTTCATTTTAATCGAGTTAAACCTTTCCGGAAATAGCTGCATTACACATTTCCGTATGGATACAAAGAGAATAGCAATAGTCAAATGCTTAAAAAACTGGACGCTATATACTGAACTTAAAATTCCATACCCTTACCATGACATCACGAAAACAACTAAAAATACAGGACTTTAAAAGAATGGCTTAGTATTGAAAACAATTCGAACTATTAATAATGGATATCTCGAAAATGGCTTTTGGGAAAAAAGTATTTGGAATACGTTTGGTGTTTTAAAGAGATGTATTTTTTTGTGTACATTTAGGTCTGTCACTTTTCGGTTACCAGTTATACAAGATTATACAAAATTCCTTCGAAATAAACAAACTTCACACTTTATTTCCCGAAAATTCAAGATATGCATTTTATTTGTCGCGTAAATATATTTAATATAAGACATTTTAATCAAAATGATTAGAGCCATTTTTTAGAAAATTTTGAAACATGTTTCATGGCGAAAACGCACTACACAAGTACTGTAGGTATCTTTAAAATACACAGTTTATTACAAATAACCTTTTATGTGGCATAAACTATTTCCAAGATATACATAAATAATGGTTCGAATTGTTCAATACTTTAGTCATTCTTTTAAACTACCACAGTTGTTTCTCGTGACTGCTTGGAAAGGATATATCAGGCCAGCACGTAGCGTCCAGTTTTGAAACATTTAAATATCGCTATTATTAATACGTAAAATTTTAACTACGTACTTGCAGCGGTTGGCGAGTTGTTTAATGTGTACGGACGTACGGACTTACGGGTGGGTGAATGGAGAGGCAGACAAAGCGACTAATAATTAGTGTTCCGCAAACCCAAATTATTAGTCGCTTTGTCTGACTGTCCGCAAACCAGAGAAAGCAGATATCAGGCATTGTTGCGATGGAACAGGAGGAGCGTTATCTTATTTTTTCTGCTTATTTGAAATTATAGATGTTTAATAAAAAGATTCTGTGGTTTTTTTTATATACAGCCTTAATCGAAGGGTTTATATTATACGATTTATTATAAAAAGGAATGAATGAATAAATAAACGACTGCGCAAGATTATTTTGCGACTCTTCTTCTTCATTTCAAGAATTAGGCATTCCACCTGTTACATCTTCATTCTTCACTTTACTCCCATCCATTTCTGGGGCGTCCGATATATGCTTTTCCTGAAGGTTTATATTTATTATGTAGTATGGTATGATGCACTTATTATATGGTATTCTTTCTTTCCTCATTCGGTTCATGTGCTCTTCCCAATTAAGTTTATTTTCTTCAATTTCATCATATAATTTATAAATATTCAGTTCTTGACTTAATGTTTGATTTCTTATTAGTACATCCTTTAGTTCTTGTAAAAATCGCATTTACGCTGTCTGTAGCTTACTTTTGTCCTTTTCTTTTATTATCCACGATTCGCCGCCATACATGAACACAAGGACCGCCATGGTTTTGTAGCACTTCAGTTTTGTTTCTTTCCTTGTTTTAGTTTGTAGAATTCTTATTATGGTTCACATATTTTCTGAAATTTATGTATCTTATTTTCTATATCTCTATCGATATCGAAACTTACGTCACAAACCAAATAATTAAAGTTTACGACTTGTCGTTTACATTATTTTGGGAGTTAAAAAACTAATGTTACATAATATTCGTCATAGCCGCGGAACGCAAATCTCATACACTGTTTGTCCCAACTAGGGTTCAAACTCAGAGCAGCAGTGTCAGGAACAATAATTTCATTTCTGAATAGTCGCAGAGAATTCTCTTATTTTATTCATTCAAATGATACGGTAGGTAATAACAACAGCACTGACGCTTACTAAAATCTGCCACTCTGACATTTCGTGGCTTGGGGAATTGCTGTTTCTAATCCTGCCTCAGCCACGAGTGGTTATATAGCTACGTATAACATTGATCCAAAATGCAAAAATACAGAAAATGAAATGGAAGAAGAGCAACAGAAAAAATCTGATGTGTTACATTAATATGAATTTCTCTACCCTCTATCGTTTATTAGGGGTATCCAAACTATCCTTACTAAAGCTTATGTTTCTGTCTAATACATTTTAATCCAAATAAACCTTTGCAGAAATAGCTACATTACAAATTTCGTTATAGATACAAAGAGAACAGCGATAGTCAAATGTTTAAGAACTGGATGATGTATGCTGGTCTTAAAATTCCATACTGTTCCCATGCAATCACGAGAAACAATTGAATGTTGACAGGAATTTAAGAGAATCACCAAGAACCATTAATAAAGGATATATCAGAATCGGCTTATGCCACAAAACACATATTTGAAATTAATTGTGTGTTTTAAAGACTTTTTTGTGTAGTACGTTTTCATCTAACGCTTTACGTTTACCAGTTATATAAAATTATACAAATTTCTTTCGAATGAAGAGGACTTCATAGGCTATTCCCGGAAAATTGAAGATATATAAGTTATTTCTCATGTATATATCTTTAATAAATTATGATGTTTTAATCAAAATCGTTAGAGCCATTTTTAAGAAAATAAAAAATTTCGAAACATGTGCGTGTGAAGAGTAGTTTGTGATGAGAGGATATTTTGAAAACCTTTGTGTCACATCTTTGGAAGATACTGAAACTAAATACCTAAATTCGCGCGCGAACATGCACACACACACACATGCTCATTCACTCACACACGCACCTTTTTATAAAAAGACTTTTCTTGGATTCAGGGGTCCTCAAAACATGTATTTCCGGTGAAATCTCGGTATAGAAGTTTTGGGTGGAATGGAATATCTTGCCTACCTACTATGTGCATGGTATAGAAAGCAATAAAAAGAAACGACCGCAACTTCCTTTAACCTGCGCGCCTACTTGTCTCCGTACGCCTATCGCCTTAGTGGGGGTACCCGATTGTCATTTTTCCCCTGACATTGCAAGAAAACATACCTTCTATTGAGTAGTACAAGTATTTATACTGCTAGTGTACTGGGGCAATCGAGCGACCTACCAGCATAGAACAACAAAGCGAATTATTGACCGACACGGGTAGCCGAGATCATTCAGGTATAGACTCGTGAACGAGAGAGCCATGATTCAAATTCCTTCAGTACCGTTCTCTCTAACCGAGTTTTCCCAAGTTTTCCTTAGACATCACTCGTAAATGTGGGGAGGTATTCTAAATTTAGGCTTGGAATATCTTATTTCCTAATTTTCTTTTTCAATTACATTTCATGTAGGTACCATCAGTGTAAGCCTGTGAGGCCGCATGTAGTTAGCAATAAAGCACGTTAAACTCCATTGGAAAGAAAGAATTCTGATGTGTTACACTCAAACTTTCCGAATGTAGCGGACTTCAGACTCTTCCCTGAAAATTCAAGATATATATATTATTTATCATATAAATATCAAGTTCAGTATCTTCAAGAATGTGACAAAGATTTTCAAGAAAATCTCCCCCACACATACTGGAACACTTTTCGAATGTTTTATTTTACAAAAAAAGGTTCTAATGATTTTATTAAAAATCAGTGGTTTTGAAACAAGTCCATAATGGTACTAATTAAGATGTGAGTATGTTTATGAAACCGGCGGTAGCGAGTTAATTATCATTATAGTCAAATTGCATACGACTGTTTTTGTTCGACCAAACTATGTGTTTCAGAACTTTGAGTTTTTACAAAAAGATCTTGCCTTGTTAACTGTGTGTAACTAATGCTGATCGGATGGCAGGACCTTAAGCGTGTTTGCGAACCGTGTAACATATGGCAGCACTATTGAGTCCACTCCGTATTTGTTGTTTTTTGTACGTAACGTGAAATCAACACACATTGAAACAAAGGAAATGAACTCATTTTATTAGAATATTAAAATTGCAATGAGCAGAATTTATTTTATTTTAAATACACATATTTAACCGTTTATTTGGGGAATGGATCCCAGTGAACTGCGCTTTGAAGGTGTTAAAAGGTATGGGCGATAGGGCAGTTGCACGCTGCCATAACCGTTCAGTTATTCACATGTTATCAGCGTATTATGGTGTAGTCGACCTAAAAGTTCATTACAGGGCCTGGACCAAGTATGTTAGGTTTTCCGTGCTGACGTCCTTTTTATTTCACCTTCCAATCAACTCACTTGTATATAGTATATGGTTTTCACAACGGAGGAGCAGAGAGTAGTTTTATAAGAGGAAATATGCCCAAGTGGTCGCTGGAATTGCATTCTTGCTAAAAGCCCAGCGGTCTAGGCCACGACGCCGCCTTATAGTTAACTTTAAATATAAAAGTCTGATGATTGCATTCACATGACTTTCTATACTCACTCTTCTACAAATTACTCTTACAAAAGCTTATGAGTCTACCTACTCCTTGTTAATCTGGATACACTTTCAATTCATATTTACACTTTTCGTTGTACGATACAGTGTCTGAATTTTAAAGAGCGTGTCGCTATCAGTGGCTTTGAAATTACAGGCGTTTGCATCACCACGAGAAAACACAAATAACGACTTCTCAGTTAAGAAATGAGTATTTGAAAATTTAAACAATAATAATAAGGAATGTCTCTGAAATGATTAACTCTGTAATAAATAAATAAATAAATAAATAAATAAATATAAGTATACGTATATTTGACGTAAATTGTATGTTTAAATGAGATCTGTATTTTTGTGCAGAAAGATTTTTTTCTATGTCTTACGGTTTACGAATTATACAAAAGTCATTCAGACAGAAGAGAACTTGAAAGGCTATTCCTAGAAAATTCTAGATATACCTACCTATACCAATATTTGTCAGGAAGCTATCATAAACTGAGAAAGGTGTATCTTTACGTTATTTGCCCTACGTTGGGCGCCAATTTGAGAAAGGAGTTTTTTAGGATATGTATCGTATTTCAACTGTTGGGGAGCCAAACCTGTAGTAGTTGCAACCGCAAGTATAGTACCCGCTTTCCGGTAGCCTTCACCCTAAGTTTAAAAATATTAACATTGTAATAGGACTGTTTCTTTAAATATTATATGTTTATGTTTGCATCGGCTGCGTCAGTATTATTGTTACAGACACGTTTCTCTTAGCAGGGTTGTGGTGTGACTAAGAATGTAGGCTTACACAGATTATAATTTTACTTCACTCCTTTTATTAATGCTGATACGATTTTAAATAACACTTCGCTAACAGAGAGCTGTGAGATTATTTTATTAAATATTTGCACTTTTTAACACGTAAAACTATTTTCGTCTCACACGAATACGTATTAAATTTCTTGAGGACACTTTTTGCGTCTGGTTAGTAACGCTGTCTGCAACCAACTGAAATGAATTCAACCGCCTAAACCTGTAAATTTCTGTATTTCAAGTCTCTGATTGGCTAATCCTACTCCAATAGAATACCTTCATTTAACTAAAGCTTTTTCTGGTTGTTGATTGGCTATTTTTATAAACTATCACGAAAATTTATACTATTGTTGCTCCAATAATGACTAGTAGCATTTAAACCTTCAAAATCATTATTGTCTCAAGGTTATCTCATTGTTACCTCATTGTTAGCAACTTTTAATCAATTATTCTCACAGCCCCTACATTATTAAATTATGTATTATATTCACATAACATTATTACACATGGATACATTAATACAAACATATGCAATGACTGTTACATACATTTGTTATATATTGTTACATACACATATTGCTTTAAGGCGGGCTGTTATTGAATTTACGTATTATACAATTAGACTGAAATCATTTAAGTGTTAAAAATACTACCTCAAAACATATAGTTTTGTAATCGAAGTCGTTAAAGCCGTTTTTGAGGAAAAAAACGAAACATTTTCCATGTAAAAGGTAGCTTGGAGTGGGAGAATTTCTTGAAAATATTCCTATCACATGCTTGGAAGACACTGAACTTAAATAACAAGTATGGTACTTAACCAACTCTTCGTTTTTGAATTACGTTGCTCACAGACACAAGAATACAGACTCGAATGTTTTGTTTTTTTAATCGAGGGAGTCAAAAAGTATGTATTTCTACCGAAATCTCCGGATAGCACCTTTCGATGGAATGTAATACTTGCTATACGTAAGCAATAGAGAAAGTAATAATTCGCGTTTGATTTGTGAGGTTTTTAGCCTACATGAATGGTTCAGTGCAACGCTCTGTATATCCACTAGTTTAAAATGTACTAGATGCGAGTAATAAAGTAGGACACATGCATCCCAAGAGAGTGGTATTCGTATCTCGTTATTGTAAGCCTGCACATAATACAGATGGTTTCTAGCCCACATTTGACAGGACTGGGGTTAGTGTGTCACAAGCTGGGCACGATGAGCCTTGACCCAGCCGTTTGCACATCTTTCGGCTTCTCTGGGGAAATTTTCCGAGTAGATTCGGAACATCCAAAAAGAGAAAATATCAACAGAAACTCTTGATGAGGAAACAACGTCCAGAAACCCTTTCAGTGCCATGGTGCTTATTCTAGAAGCGAGAGGCTTAGAAAATATAGGAGAGTTTGGCGATTCCGTGGGGAAAAGCGTCTGTTGCAAAAGGAATAGGATTTGATGTACATACTATTTACGAGCAAGATAAAGAAATAGCTTACGGACTCCGCCAGTGACCTCGGAAACCACGTCGCATATCGCTGGAAGAAAATGTCCAGCACAGCGTTAAAATACGAGTGTATTCCACACAGAATCAGAACCATAAATTTAGACCGCCTAGCCTGTGCGAATATGTAGAGGCGCTCTATAGAATAAAGCTAATATGGAATGTTTGGATAAATATATCAGTTTGTTAAATGGCACCAATAGGTGGAATTTCTAATTGCAATTTTTAATTTTTCTACTACGTGTAGTAAGTAGGAGAGGTATTGTATTCCACCCAAAAATTCCATATCGACATTTCGCCGGAAATACATGTTTTGAGATCCCCTGAATCCAAAAAAAAAGCTTTTTTGGAAACATGTCCGTGTGTGTCTGTGTGTGTGTGAACAGCATAACTCGGAAACAAACAGTTGTATAAACACCAAACTTGGTATTTAGGCTGAGTATCTTCCAGAGTTTCGACACGAAGGTTTTCAAGAAAATACACCCACTCCCTTTACATGGAACATTTTTCGAAAATTTTAATTTTCTTAAAAATGACTAACGATTTTGATTAAAATATCATATGTTTAAGATACTTTCATGTCAAATAAAATTTATATCTTGAATTTTCGGGGAATGTCTCCAAAAGTATTCATTGTGAATGACTTTTGCCTAACTGGTAAACCATAAGAGATAGACAAAATTTTACTACAAAAAATGTAGATCGCGTTAAAATACACAATTTATGTCATATACACTTTTTTGTTGAGTGAACCATTTTCGAGATATTGCCTGTTATTCCCTTAAATTTTTCTGTCTTGGATATGCAAAGAGAATGGTGCTGCGCATAGCAACCAGCTATTAAGAGATATGTGTATGCTTAGAGGCTACGTTATTTTTATATTGCCGCTGCAAATACAAAACAAGGGGAACATAGTAGACCTTAAGCGGTAGTCAAATACTTTTAGATGTG
The DNA here is from genome assembly GCA_030765065.1 of Deroplatys truncata. Lineage (NCBI taxonomy): Eukaryota > Metazoa > Arthropoda > Insecta > Mantodea > Mantidae > Deroplatys > Deroplatys truncata. The sequence goes on from CM060987.1 coordinate 126,305,221, forward strand.
GTCGCTATGTGTATAATTTAATTCTCTTTGCATGTCAAAAGATCGTTTCTGCAAATATTTATCTCGATTAATATGAAATAGATGGAGAATAAGAGTTTGTAAAAGTAGTTTGTCCAAGAGTAGAGAAAGTCATGTGAGTGTAACACATGAGACTTTTATCTAAATGTTTTCAAAATGTTGTAAAATTCTTCTCTATTACAATTATGAATGTGCTTTAAATTTCATATAGATACCTTTATTATTATGTCAGAAAAACATTTAGTTTACATATATTATGCTAATTAACCGGGTGTTCCACACGATGCAGAAGCAGTAATTTTTAAAAATCTGATTGTTGTGTTCACATGACTTCCTCTACTCTTGCACACAAACTACTTTTACAAACGTTTATTCCCTATCTACTTCATACTAATCGAGACAAACATTTGCAGAAGCTAATTTTCTGCTTTAGGCGATAGTCAAATCTTTTAAGACCTGGTTTCTATATGGAGTATTCCACTCTCTTTGTATGTCCAGGACATAGTTTAACGAATAACGAATTCCCATTTGAGAATAAGTATAAGTACTGGAAAATTCAAACAAATAACAAGGAATATCTCGGAAATTACTCACTTCACAAAAACAAAATGTATACAACATAAATTGTGTGGTTTAATGAGATCTAGATTTTTTGTGTAGAGAAGCGTTGTCTATCTCTTACATTTGCCTGTTATACAAAAGCCATGCAGAATGAAGAGGACTTTTGGGGACATTCCCAGAAAATATACATTTTATTTGTCATGAATATATCTTAAATATATGCTATTTTAATCAAAATCGTTAGAGCCAGTTTTGTGAATTCAAAATTTTCGAAAAATGTTCCTTGTAAAGGGTAGTCTGGAATGGGGGAATTTTCTTGAAAATCTTTGTGTAGTATCTTTGAAAGATACTGAACCTAAATACCAAGTTTGGTGTTTATCCGACTTTTCGTTTTTTGGGTTATGCTGTTCACAGCCACACAGACACACCGGACCTTTTTCAGAAAATGCCTTGTTTTTTTATTCAGGGGCCTCAAAACATATATTTCCGGTATCGAATCTCGGTATCGAATTTTTGGGTGGAATACAATACTTCCCCTACCTACTATACGTAGTAGAGGAATTAAAAATAATAATCTGATGTGTTGCACTCCCATGACTTTTTCTACTCTTTTACAAACTATTTTTATAAACGCTTATTCTCCATCTACTTCATCTCAATCGAGATAAACTATCTGAAACTATCTTATTGCTAATTTTAATGTTGGGCAACAGCTAGTTGCTGTGTGGAGCATTCCATTCTTTTTGCGTGTCCAGGACATAAAAAAAAGAATAACGGATTCCCAATTGTGAAAAAGCATAAGTACTGGAAAATCCAAACAAATAACGAGGAATATCTCGGAAATGGTTCGCTACACAAAAAAGTGTATATGACAAATTGTGTTATGAAAATCTATTCAGAATTAAGAGGACTTTAGGAAACATTCCCAGAAAATTCAAGATACACATTTTATTTGCATTAAGAGTATCTTTAACATATGATAATTTTAATAATAAGATAAAAATGTTTTATATTACGAAAAAAAATATTTCATAGTTTTATGAAAATATTATAAAATACCATATTTTTATGATATTTTAAACAAAATCGTTAAAGCTATTTTTGATAAAATCAAAATTTTAAAAAATGTTCCATGTAAAGGATAGTTTGGGGTGGTGGGATTTTCTTGAAAATCTTCGTGTCGCATCTTTGAAAGTTACTGCACCTAAATACCAAGTTTGGTATTTATTTGACTGTTCCTTTTTGGGCTTATGCTGTTCACAGACACACACACACACCTTTTTCTAAAAATGCTCTGTTTTATTCAGGGGGCCGCAAAACATATATTTCTGGTAAAATATCGATTAAGAATTTTTGGGTGGAATGCAATACTTCTCCTGCTTATACTATACGTAGTAGAGAAAGTAAAAATACTACCGTATTTGAATATTATTTTATAAAACTGACATATTATTCACCCTTATGGTTGTTTCATAAACAAAATTTAAACCTTTAAATATATTTTATACAGTTTATCCTCAGTGGTCGAAATAATTGTCATATCCTGAGAAATTTAAAATCGTAGTAAAAGCCACATGGCAGTCTTTTTTATGTTCGTTCTCTCTGAGGTTATTCTGAAAATTTTTAACAAGATTGGTTACAAACTACATCTTGTGAAACATGTTTAATGCGCAAAAGTTTAGGAAAAATCAAAGCGAGTAAAATGCATTGGAAGCTGTCATCTCTAACGCTCCCCATATATGGTCTATTCCCGATTGTGCCTTGGATATACTTCACATGAGCAAGTCGGAGATGTAGGGCCGACTTAAAATCGCCATCCCGGACCCTCAGTAAGAGATCCGAAAACGAAACCACTGCGCTACACAATTGCGCCCAGGCATTGGAGTAAATACAAGCCATTGGGATTTAATCGGTCACGTGTCGAAGCCTAAAGGGCTCTGAAAGTAAAAGCCATAGAATGTAATTGAACTTAAAGGATCAAAGTAACTTTTGACTTAAAGTTAATTCTTTAACTGTTTTGAAAATTTTGACCAAATTTCAGCAATGGGTACTCCTTAAGGGGAGACCAAATGGCAAAAATTGGCCAAAATTACACTTGTAGTTTATTTGTAGTAATATAATTTGGAATTTCTCTTTAATCTATTGTGTAACTTATTACTGTAGGCACAATACTTATTTTTTAAATATATTCTTAAATATAGTACTACACCTTGTCTTTAACTGCAATGATCATACCGGCGATCTTTCACCCCTGGAAGGTATCGCTCATCAGCAATAGTGTTAATTCGTTTTGGATTTCTGATTTTCATTTGAGTTTCAACTGAGACAGTATTTACACCTCTGCTACGATTTAATTATGTTTTTTGTTTATTGTCTCAATTTGTGTTATCATTTTATTATATAGCACGGTTCATTCACATTTGCACTGTAAAGGAATACTCTTGTACCTATATTTTACTATTTTTAGTAACTTTAGACTTCTGCACCAGCAGAAATGTAACAAGTGTTGAAAAGAGCAAGAGTAAAGGTTATTACACTGTGGGTCACGCGTCCGTATAAGTCTTTGTTGGCTGGCGTGCAAATAGGACACAAGTAACTTGGCTCTACGGAAAACCCAGAATATTCCAGAAGCAGGGGATTTTTTTCACTGTACTCTACCATGTGACCCAGAGTTGGCCAATCAGGATAACAGAACTGTGTTAGTGTTTAAACGTAAAGTAAATTCGCGCCAGCTCAAGGACCAATAGTATTAGTTTGTAATCCTCACATTCGCGCCTCTCAGAACTGTATATATTTAAGGTCCTTGTAAAAGTTTCAAGTACTTCTTGTACTTCAAAAGTAGGAGGAACCTGAGCTCCTCTTAATAAAATGATCGCTCCAGAATGACTTTAAGAATGTAACTCAGTTTTGGACATAACCACGCGAATAACATGTGCTAAAAGTGACAAGGAATTCGCAGAGAGATTAACTAAACATGCAGAAGTCTTGTTATACGCTGTTAGACAAGTGATTGAGTTATGCACTGGTGGAAGTCAAAGTATAATCATGTACTTTGTTTAACACGCAACTTGAAAGTTTGCTTGTAGGCTTGCTGTTACAACTCGGAGCAATAAAGAGAAGCTGTTTGTTGAAATTTATTGCTGTGTCGACTACAGTTATTTTGTTAGTGAATTGAACCTTTACGTATCATGCTCTACAGATCAACGAAAGCATGTTTATACACCAAAAATAATTACAATGAGGATTCGAATCCAGACAACAGGATCTTCAATGAGTAGTCGAGGTGATGAGCAATACGTCATCAGTAGGTGACCAACGGAGTTCAACCTCCAGGTAAATATAAACAAGGAGAAAGGACGACGCAATACATTAGATCACCCACACTTTCATACTATCATTCATACTTTCAGACTCTGGGGATGATAAAACAAAATTGAGTTTTATTTATGGACGCTCTTTAACTGCTACGGTTCTTAGCGTCCCATTCCATATTGGGCGTGAAAGACCGGTAATTTTGCTCAGAGACCTCTTTATCAGGCTTGAGGTTCTTTTACGTGCCGTAAATCTACGACACGAGGCCATCGGCTTTACTTCCCTTCCGAAGAAAGCCATGCTAAGGATTTTTACGCCCGAAAAAATCCATCGCCCTCCGCCAGGTTTGAATCCGCGACCTTGGGAAGTATAGGCTAGCATGGTACCACTAGTCCACGGAGGACGACCTCTGGATGATAGGGAATACTCTTGACTAGATAAAAAATTCCTACCCCAGGGAATTGCACCGGGACCTGCCGTTTTGTACTGTAATTCTGCATTACTTTACAGAAAAAAAACATACCTATACTCTACAGAATAGAGAGATCCTATTTAACTCATCTTTTAGGGTAAGGTGACTCTACAATTTGGCAAAACTTCTAAACATGGCAGCTTCCGTTGTGGCAATAGTATTTTGTTCTTTGTAAATATATCTTTGTGAGATTTTTCTCCACGTTTCATTTGTACAGTTTTTTTTTTCCTGTGAATTACGTTTTCTGATATCAAAGTTTTCTAAAGAACTATTGAATATAGCTAAAATAAATTTGTTTATGGTAATCCATTTCAATGCTATTCTTAATCTTTGATGTTAATAAGTTGCTGGATGTGCTTTAAAAGGCTTAAAAGTTTAAAAACTCCAATAAACAGGTGTGTAATAAAGAAAAACTCACATCTTTCTTAATAATCCACATTATTGTACAAAAGAATACCCATGAACTTCTAAGACACACCTATATCCTGTAAAAAATTCAGTCTGGTATTTTAACGGTTTCTGAGATAATGCGTCTTGAAGTTGGCAAATTTAACATTGGCAGATAGGGCTTTCAGTTTTCCCTTAAAGTAGTTACTGTAGATTGCACAATATCAGCTATGAAACCCTCCAAAAATCACACAGCGTTAAATCACACACCCATCTACAAAGACAATAAATGATATAATTTAATAAAACAAAACAGTTTAATCCGCCTATAGAGACACAAGGACAATGAATTTAAACAATTCGTTTGGTCTTATTCCTTGACTTTATTCCTTTATATTCATAATTTTTATAATTAAGAGCTATTTATTTATAGAAATAATAAATTCAGAATATCATACAAAGTTTAACCACTTTTTTTATTTTCTCTACTACATAGGTATTTACAGTAACTAGAGAAAGCATTGTATTGCACCTAAAATTTTTTATGTCGAGATTTAACTACAAGTACATGCTTTGAGGCGCCTGAACCATAAAGAATATTCGTAAAATGTCCATGTGTATGACTGTGCGTGTATTTGTCTGTGTACAGCACAACCAGTGAAGCCCAACCTTGTCTCTTACGAGCTAATGACGTCACATTGTCGCCATACCCCACATCTTTCGTGTTGCGTTATGAAGCATTTTCCCTTCGTTCACTCACTGACGGCAGGATGTTACTTGGTAATATTGTAGTTTAAACAACCCATGAACACATGAATACGTCATTGCTCCCCAAATGCTTTGGGGGGGTGGGTAAATCCGCCTTCCCCTGTTTCACTTAAGATTGCGTATCATTGAGCATAATCCCAAAACGAAAGTCCAATAAATACGCAGCTTGGTATTTAAGTTCAGTTTCTTCCAAAGATGCGAGACGAAGATTTTCAGGAAAATCCTCCACCCCAAACTACCTTTAAATGGAAATGTTTTCGATATTTTATTAAACGAATTTTATCTAACGAATTTTATTAAAACACCATATATGAAGACAAATGAAATATTGAATTGAATTTTATGGGGGTAACCTGTGAAATCATCTTCATTAGCATTAAATTTTGTATAATGTTGTATAATACGTAAACCAGAAGAAATAGACATAGATAAACGTACTACACAAACATGTAGACGATTTAAAAAAAACACAATTTATTTGAATTTTTCAAAAATTTGTTTTCTTAATTTGCTGTCGCTATTCATGTGTTTTTCCTGATATCATGGAAATAATATTGAATTTTACGACCAGTATACACCGACCACTTATAAATATCTGACTATGGACTAGATTTCCACTATCCCCTTGTACCTACAAAGAAATATGTAATGAAACTAATTCTATTATTTTTATTTCGATTAATCTAAAGAGGTAGATAGAAGAAAAACAATTTTATCAATTTACCCTACAATAACAGAATTTTATTCACTTTTCTGTTAATAAAAAGTCCAATAAAACAATTTGATTAATATCAGATTACATCGAATCGCACAATAAATAATTCAGTGTAAATGAAAACCTTAACTTTAAACTGTTTATTTTCTTTCCTAAGAATAGTCTGTAGAAGCTACATAAAAATAAATGATAGTGGGTAAGAAAAGTCATGTGAATGTAACACAAAAGAATTTTTCTTGCAGTTATGCAAGGAACATTAAAGATCAAAGCCATTACATGCTGATCTGTTTTTTTTTTTTTTTTTTTTGAAACCCTATCACTTCATCCTATTGATTTATTCTTGTACCTACAGCGAAATATGGATATTTGTAATGGAAGTTAAAGTCGATTAACAAGACGTAGAAGAATAAACTTTTTTAGAATATTTAAAGAGGAGTGAATAGAGAAAGCCATATGAAATTAACACATCCGATTTATTATTACGTTCCTGATTATTTATTAATCAATTCCTTTCTATCGAAAATAGATGTTTATTTATAATTTAGAAAAATAAATCATTAGGTCCAAAATATAAAGGTAGAAATATAGTTTATAGAAGTTCTATAGTTTATGGAACAGTGAGTAGATAAAGCCATGCGAAATTAACACATCCATTTATTATTGCATTCGATAATTCATTAATCAATTTCTTTCTGTCGAAAATAGATGTTTATTTATAATTTGGAGAAATAAATAATTAGGTACAAAATATAAAGGTAAAACAATGCGCAACAATGAACTTTGAACTACACAGAAGTAGTTTTAAGGAAGATAAAATAGCAAAGTTGGTGTGAAACCTATAGGTGCGCATTTTTTCAGGTTAGTGTTCATATCTTAGTAAATAATTTGATACATGATTTATAAAAATTGTTTGCTTAGAAATTTTGTAATACAGTTTGATTATTTCAGCCAGGGGGATGGCTCAAGCGGTAATGTTTGTGGCCCGCATTCGGGAGGTGGTGAGTTCGATTCCCGTGCCCGACCTTCCTAATCCACGTTTTTTTGGGTCGTCCCCTGCTCGCCAGGCGAATGCTGGGAAGGATCATTACTTCCCCGGAATTTCCTGTCCCTCCATTTCATCTCCATACCCATTTCACTTCATCTTTAATCTGCTTGATTTCATTAAGGATTGCAAGCGTCGGCGGAAGGTCTCGACGTGTGCATAGCGGGGCAAAAGGATTCTCTGTGGAAAGCTTCGTCCCCCAGACTGCGAGCGGTCTCCGCTCCCGGGCTCCCGAGAGGATGTGTAAGCACACAGAGGAGGTAGTCCGGCTGCACCAGCTAGCACCCGGGAGTCAGATTTGTAAATGGTAGGGACCCTGCCCTCTGTCTGTCCTGGTCCGACCGTCCTCTGTCTCCTCTCAGCTCTTCTCTCCCTCCCGGAGGCTCTCCATCCCATTTACCAAACAAGGTGGTGTTGTGGTAACGTGTACAATTTGTTCCCAGATTCGATCCCCGGCAAAATCCCACTCTGTCCCAGGGGTTTCTCGTCGTTTTCACGGGTCGGCAGGCGAATACTATGTTAGTTGATCGTCTACCACGAGTCTCCTGCTCCTCGTTTCCTGTGCCCATCATTTTCCTTGTCATCTGCTTCAGAGCTGTAGGACCAGGCGAGGGGTGTTCGGTGGGTTGCGATGGTCAATGGCTATGCGCTCTGTAGAGATTTTTTCTCTGGGTCGTTGCGGAACTGCCCTGTAAGGTCTCGGCTCCAAGAGGGCCCCACCCCGGGGGGACCACCTGGGGTTCGGTGGCTTGTGGATAGGCTTGGGCGGCGACAGATGCGTTCGATCTGGAAACGTTAGGAATCCCATCCATGCTTGCTCCCGTCGTCATCCGGATCTAGTCGCTCTTCGGATCTCTCCCCTCATCTCTCCCTCCCAGAGGCCACGGTAGATGCAAAAAGAAGAGCCATTGCGGCCTTCTTGCGGTGCCCTGCCCCGGTTGGAGGGGGCCTCTGTTCGTCCGTACTTTTGCCTTTACGCAATATTTCATTTCCGAAATTGTTTGTTTATACTTATTTGTGACACTGCTGATACGAGATACAGGTTGTATCATATATTTGGGGAACCTGTTCCTGACATCAAAACAGTAAAACACGTTCATTTGTACATGGGTCTGAAAATCAACCGTTTCGTTGTTATAGGTCAAAGAAGATGTACTCCATGAGTGAACAGACGGATATGCACTACACGTATGGCCGTGCAGACCGCAATGCAGCACGAGCACGTGAAATTTATGCAGAAAGGTAACCTGACAGGCAGTTACCATGTGTAAGAACATTCGCACGAATTCACCAACGCTTGAGAGAGAATGGCGCATTTGATAGGAGTACTAGGGATGTTGGGAGACCAAGAGCGGTACGAGGTACTGAGCATGAAGAACTAATCCTTCGTGCTGTGGATGCAAACTCATCACAAACCAGAAGACGTATGCCTGTAACGGACAGAGCTAGTCATGATTATCTGGAGAATCCTGCATGAAAATCTACTCCCGTATCACCTTCAACGTGTACAAGGATTAAATGAGGCGGACGTTGAGCCAAGTAGAGGTTTCTGTCAACGCATGTTACAGCAGTGCTCTGTGTTCATCAATTTCCTAACCTGTATCTTATTCACGGATGAGGCTGGTTTTACTCGCGACGGCATCTTCAATTTTCATAACACTCATAACTGGGTATTTGAAACTCCTAATGAAGTACGACAGGACAACCATCAACAGGTTCTCATTCAACGGCTGGGGTGGAATCATTTATGATCACCTTATTGGTCCCTACTTCTTCCCTCGCGTCTGAATGGACAAACCTATCTCCAGTTTCTCAGAAATGAATTGCATCACTTAACTGATAATATACCTCTGGACATCATTCAACGAATGTGATGTTTTATACGATGGTGTTCCAGCTCATTTCAGTATGATAGTTCGTAAGATTTTGAATGATCGATTTCCGCAAAGATTGGATTGGTCGAGGGGAACCCATTGCATGGACTGCTTGATCGCCTGATTTGAATCCAACGGTTTCTTCGTCTGGGGACATTTGAAGTCCTTGATTTACGCGACTCCTGTACCTGATGTTGACATTTTGAGAGGACGTATCCAAACTGTATTTGACCAAATACGAAACATACCAGGAATTTTTAACAGAGTACGTCGGAGCATGGAACGCAGGCTTACTGCATGCATCGAAGCAAAAGGAAAGCCACTTCAAGCAATTTTTGTAACTTTCGATTTTGTGTTGTAACTCTGAAATAGATTATTTTCAGACATGTTCATATGAACTTATTTTTACTGTTTTGACGTCAAGAACACGTCCCCCAAATATATGACACCGATAAAGATACACCTGTAGATCTCGTATTAATGCTATAGATATGTAACTACATAAATAACCTTTTTTGGAGGGAGGGCATGTGTAATGTCAGTGGATGAGGGCGAGAAGGGAAAGGAGATACAACCAGAAAGTGAGGTTGAGAGAGACTCAGATTTAATTCGCATTTAATTCGATACATGAGCAAAGCTTGGATTTTCCTAGCATATCCTTTTTGCCAGGTAATCTATATTCACATTACGCTAAATTACAAAACTGCGGACTTCCAGCAGCCGGAATTATAATGAACTGCGAGTGATAAAGCTGTCATCTAAGGTAACTATGCCCCATTTCCTGCTATGTCCCATTTGATAATTCTGTTATTTTATTATCTCTATATACTACGAGGGATTTTATGGAGAGGAAAATCCAGGAATAGTTTAGAGCAGGAATTGAGTACCGAAACGCTTGGATTATGAGATTGTGAAGGAATTGAGAACAAATAATAAACGTAGCTTATGTTAATTACTCCCAAAACTAGATTAATTGTCAGCAGAAGCAAAAATATTGAGAGGAATATTGAAGTGGTTTAAGGATATTACTCCCACTAATACAGGGAGAGCCAAAAGACTACGAACCGACTGCGCAGTGTTTTTCCTGTCCGCGTCCTCGGCGCTCGTTGCCGTCTGCCGCTATCATAGAAAGGCGTGGATGAAACCATACAACATTTTTAAAATTACTTTTAAAGGCTTTATTTAACAACTTTATGAAAGTGTGTTTGAGGTTTCCCCTCGGTCCCCCGACCTAACCCCCTGCCATTTCTATCTCTGGGGTAACTTAAAACAAAGTGTACAAGACAAACCTACACACGCTGGAGGAATAAAAGCAAAATATCCGCCAGGAAATTGCCAGTATTTCTCAACGTGAGCTACGACGAGTGACGGATAGTTTCCTAAAGAGGTGCCAAAAATGTATGGACAACGACGGTGGCAGTTTCAGCATCTCCTTTCATAATGTTGGTAAGTGAAGCCTTTAAAAGTAGTTCTAAAAATGTTGTATGGTTTCATCCGCGGCTTTCTATAATAACGGCAGACGGCAACGAGCGCCGAAGACGCGGACAGGAAAAACACTGCGCAGCCGGTTCGTAGGTTTTTGCTCTCTCTGCAATATGAAATCTGCTAAATTAATTATCCATTACCTCAGAAACTATTAAGGAAATCAGACTGAAATGTATACAGGATGTAAATATATACCTTCTAAGTTCAATTATATACTTTTATACAGTAAGTTTGTTTATTAAGGAGAATAGGATTTGTTCTCATTTACACTATCCTTGATTAAAATTTATCAGCCATTATCTTTTTTACTTTCTCTACTACGTATAGTAAGTAGGGGAAGTATTGCATTCCACCCAAAAATTCGATACCGAGATTTCACCGGAAATACATGTTTTGAGACCTCCTGAATCCAAAAAAAGCATTTTTGGAAACATGTCCGTGTGTGTGTCTGTGTGTGTGTGTGTGTGTGTGTGTGTGTGTCTGTGTGTGTGTGTGTGTGTGTGTGTGTCTGTGTGTGTGTGTGTCTGTGAACAGCATAACTCAAAAACGAACAGTCGGATAAACACCAAACTTGGTATTTAGGTTCAGTATCTTCCAGAGATGCGACACGAAGGTTTTCAAGAAAATCCCCCCACCCCAGACTACCCTTTACATGGAACATTTTTCGAAAATTTTAATTTTCTCAAAAATGGCTCTAACGATTTTGTTTAAAATATCATATGTTTAAGATAATGTCATGAGAAATGAAATGTATATCTCGAATTTTCTGGGAATGTCTCCAAAAGTATTCTTCATTGTGAACCACTTTTGCATAACTGGTAAACCATAAGAGATAGACAAAATTTTACTACACAAAAAATGTAGATCTCGTTAAAATACACAACTTATGTTATATACATTTCTTTTGTTGAGTGAACCGTTTTCGAGATATTGCTTGTTATTCCCTTAAATTTTCCAATACTTATACTTTTTCTCAAATTCGTTATTCATTTTTTATTTTCTCTACTACGTATAGTAAGTAGGGGAAGTATTGCATTCCACCCAAAAATTCGATACCGAGATTTCACCGGAAATACATGTTTTGAGAATCACTGAATCCAAAAAAAGCATTTTTGGAAACATGTCCGTGTGTGTGTCTGTGTGTGTGTCTGTGTGTCTGTGTGTGTGTGTCTGTGTGTGTGTGTCTGTGAACAGCATAACTCAAAAACGAACAGTCGGATAAGCACCAAACTTGGTATTTAGGTTCAGTATCTTCCAGAGATGCGACACGAAGGTTTTCAAGAAAATCCCCCCACCCCAGACTACCCTTTACATGGAACATTTTTCGAAAATTTTAATTTTCTCAAAAATGGCTCTAACGATTTTGATGAAAATATCATATGTTTAAGATAATGTCATGAGAAATGAAATGTATATCTCGAATTTTCTGGGAATGTCACCAAAAGTATTCTTCATTGTGAACGACTTTTGCATAACTGGTAAACCATAAGAGATAGACAAAATTTTACTACACGAAAAATGTAGATCGCGTTAAAATACACAACTTATGTCATATACATTTCTTTTGTTGAGTGAACCGTTTTCGAGATATTGCTTGTTATTTCCTTAAATTTTACAATACTTATACTTTTTCTCACATTCGTTATTCATTTTTTTTATGTCCTGGACATGCAAAGAGAATGGAATGCACCACATAGCAACCAGCGTTAAAATATTTGACTATCGCTTAAAAGCTACCATATTTCCCTTGCATCTACAAGAAAATTACCAATAAGATTGACATCTCGATATCTCGATTAACATGAACCATATGGAGAATAAGCGTTTGTAAAATTAGATTGTACAAGAGTAGAGAAAGTCATGTGAGTGTAACACATCAGATTTTTTATGTCCTGGACTTGCAAAGAGAATGGAATGCAACACATAGCAACCAGCGTTAAAATATTTGACTATCGCTTTAAATATACCATATTCCCCTTGCATCTACAATAAAATTAGCAATAAGATTCACATCTCGATATCTCGATTAACATGACGCATATGTAGAATAAACGTTTGTAAAAATAGTTTGTACAAGAGTAGAGAAAGTCATGTGAGTGTAACACATCAGATTTTTTTAAAAAATAAGCAACCATCTTATTAACACCAAATTAGATCCACAATGTAACATATAGGCTGCTTTTATGGTTATAAAATTTAGTTTATCTATCTTTAAAAGTGTCTGACAAAACAGTTTATTTATACCAAAAATTGTATTTCACTGAAAACGCTGCTCTAAGCGAAAATGGAGAAAACAAATTCTCGTATGGTTGCAAAGAAAGAAACCACATGGCTTGAACACACTGAAGCTGCTATACCTAACAGTAGTATCAGTTTGTAGAGCTAAACTACCCCTAACCGAGCGGGATGGCTCAGGCGGTTACATCTGTAGCCCGCATTCGGGAGATCGTGGGTCCGATTCCAGTGGCCGACCTTCCTGGCCCATAAGTTTGCTCGGGTCACCAGACAAATGCTGGGAAGGATAATTACATCCCCCGAATTTCCTGTCCCTCCATTTCATCTCCATTCTCATTTCACTTCAGCCTTCATCTGCTTTGTTTCTTTCAGGGTATGCTCCAAGGAAACCTTCGTCCCCCGGATTGCGAGCGGTCTGCGGTTCCCGGGGGGATGTGTAAGCTCATAGGGGGAGCACCCGGGAGTTCAAATCTGTAAATGGTAGGGACCCTGCCCTCTGCCTGCCGACCCGGCCGCCCTCCTTCCCTTCTCATCTCATCCCTCCCGCCTGGGAGCGCCCCGTCATAGGGAAGCACAAAAGATCTGCGTAGGTCGAGGTGCTAAGTCCTCCTCCGATCCTAGTCCTATCCTATCCTAAAACTGTCCTTAAAATTGGGATAAAGCTTTTCTCTCTACTCCAAAGCGTATAGGAGTTACGAGTTTTCTTTCTTTCGTTTTGGTGTGTGTGTAAAGTGATGATGCAGGATTCTCATTACAACATGGCAGATATCCTGTTTTTAAAAATATGTTCAAAACATAAGTATTGTGTCTATAATCATAAAATATACATCACATTAAGGAGGAAATTACGATTTACAAGACAGTATATAAAAGCTAAATATGTGATTTGTTTGCTAATTTTTGCCATTTAGTTTCCCCTTAAGTTTTTTGGGAAGAAGGAGAGATAACCAAAAATGACAGAACCTTGAAGGATTTATTTCTTTATTAGACGAAAGTGTGTGATTGGTCATGGAGTTATGAGCAAGAAGTCAGGAGGACATGTGGTTAGCCATAGAGAACCAAGAAGTAAATGATTTTATTGCGATGTCCAGGATTAGGCTTAGTTTGTAATGCTATATTTCTTATTGTTATTGAATTACGCTGAACTGTGTAAAGCACAAAGAATATTCCAGTAGTTAGAGAGACGAACCATAGCCCAAACTCTCTATCTGGAATTGGCCAAGGTTTAGCTAGCGGGAGGGCTAGCTTATCTCTCAGGTAAGGCTTTATTTGGTGGAAAGGGTACACAGTATGTTGAACTCGTACCGCTCGTGGCGCGCACAGTGAAAAACCGCCAACAGTCTTTCCTCTTCACACGTCTTTTTCTCTCACTTACCTCAGACTAAGTAAACACTACCTCCTTCCACTACCTAAGTCCTACTTGCTTGGAACGACACCCCACTCCCTAGCTAAAACGTCGCTGAACAGGCAGTAGTTAGCATAACGCTTCAATAACTGAGCTAAAATCCTAGATAGCCTTGGAGGAATTAGGGGACGGTGCAACGTCCCGTCGAGACTATTCCCAGGACGTCATTAGAAATACACAGGATGATCCGTTTGAATGTCAGAAAAGTAAAACGTGAACATATAAGAGGTTAATGCACACATCTGAGAAGTTTGCTGTAATATAAACAGAGAAGACGGAAGTTAACAATGAATAATGTTTCAGATTTCATCCGCAAGGCATGGTAGTACTATAGTGCTTAGGAGATAAAATTAATGAGCATGGCCAGAGATCGGAGGGGACTTTACGCAACTCGACGCAACGCTTACCATCCCCAAGAGGAACGGATGAGGTGAACCGTAGGAGGATATACACTATGTGATCAAAAGTATCCGGACACGCTCACAACCATACGTTTTTCATCTTGGGTGCAGTATGCTGCCACCTACTGCCTGATACTCATTATCCACGACCTCAGTAGTCATTAGACATCGTGAAACAGCAGAATGGGACGCTCCGTGGAACTCACGGACTTCGAACGTGGTCAGGTGATTGGGTATCACTTGTTACAGAAATCTGTACGCGAGATTTCCAAACTTCTAAACATCCCTAGGTGGGAGTGAAGTGGAAATGTGAAGGGACATGTACAGAACAAAAGCGTACAGGCCGACCTCGTCAGTTGACTGAAAGAGACCGCCGACATTTGAAGAGGCTCGTAAAGAGTAATAGGCAGACATCTATCCAGATTATCACACAGGAATTCCAAACTGCATCAGGATCCACTCCAAGTACTATGACAGTTAGGCGTGAGGTGAGAAACCTTGGATTCCATGGTCGAGCGTCTGCTCATAAGCCACACATCACGCAGGAAAATGCCAAACTACGCCTCGCTTGGTGTAAGGAGCGTCAAATTTTACACAATTGAACAGTGGCAAAACGTTGTGTGGAGTGACGAATCACGGTACACAATGTGGCGATCCGATGGCAGGGTGTGGGTATGGCGAATGCCCGGTGAACGTCACCTGCCAGCGTGTGTAGTGCCAACAGTGAAATTCGGAGGTGGTGGTGTCATGGTGTGGTCGTGTTTTTCCTGAAGGGGGCTTGCACCCCTTGTTGTTTTGCGTGGCACGATCACAGCGCAGACCTACATTGATATTTTAAGGACCTTCTTGCTTCCCACTGTTGAAGAGCAATTCGGGGATGGCGATTGCATCTTTCAACACGATCGAGTACCTGTTGGGTGGAGTGGTTACACGACAATAACATCCCTGTAATGCACTGGCCTGCAGAGAGTCCTGACTTGAATCCTATAGAAGACCTTTGGGATGTTTTGGAACGCCGACTTCGTTACCGGCCTCACCGACCTTCATCGATA
Organism: Deroplatys truncata; assembly: GCA_030765065.1. NCBI lineage: Eukaryota > Metazoa > Arthropoda > Insecta > Mantodea > Mantidae > Deroplatys > Deroplatys truncata. The sequence goes on from CM060987.1 coordinate 126,320,948, forward strand.
CTTCTCCTCAGTTCCGCACTCCGTGAAGAATGGGTTGTCATTCCCCAAGAAACCTTCCAGCACCTGATTGAAAGTATGCCTGCGAGAGTAAATACTGTCATCAAGGCTAAGGATGGGGCAACACCATATTGACTTCCAGCATTACCGATGGAGGGCGCCACGAACTTACGTCATTTTCAGCCAGGTGTCCAGATATTTTTCATCAAGTAGTGTAGGTCTCAGGCAGGTCGGCCGATGGAGATATGTAGGGGGTCTAACGATTCCAAACTGCTCAGAGGCTAATGGCCGTGAGCACCATTCTCGATCAGGATTTTACCGTGGTAAAATATGGACTTTACCGCGGTGAACGTCATTTGTGATGCATAGACGCGGTAAAGGTTTATCGAGGATTTTACCGTGGTTAAATCTGACCGGCCATGAACGGTCGGTTTTCGTCAATTATTTCCAACTTGTGCTGAAATGTTAAAATGGCGGAACAGTATAGGTTAGAATTCCCAACCAATAGATACATTCCATTTTCACCAATGAAAACATCCTGATAAGGTTACTTTAATGTACTGTGTAATTTTTAATGCTTTAAGTCCTTCTTCCGCGACAGGTGTCAGGATATTTATATCCTCACCCAAGGCGTAACGAAATTCCACACAATCACGGCGTTACACATCATATTTATATCCCCTGAAGCAATTATTTTTCTAATTTTTGATGTAGAAATTGTTCTAATTTTAACAATAACTATTACCCCCTTTAAATCAAATATATTAACTTCAATAATTACAAGAATTATGTTCTTATTTATTTTAACAGTTGGTTTATTTCATTAATGAAATCAATATTTCAAAGAACAAGCAGAAATAAGGGAAGTAATGAATTGATTTAGTACAGTTAGTACATTTCCGGAATATTAAGTACATTAATTGCACAGATATAGGAATTCAGTAACCTGAAGAGCAGTGCCGAACTCTCAAGCCTGAAGTTGTCATCGTAGTGTCGGGGTGAAAAACAGACGACATGATGTACATCCGGGTGCGTTCAGTAGAATTTACCCGCAATGAACGGTGCGCTCAACCAAGGTGAGCGCCTTCCAGGTAACCACGGTCACCTGAACAGCGGTGAACATTGGTGCAGTGGTGATCACCCCGGTCAAATTCTTACCGTGGTAAGCTAAAGATCCGTGAAGGGTTTGTTTAACGAGGATGGTGCACACGGCCATAAGGCAGAGTAATTTCTACCATGGGTTCTTGGAAAGCAGCGGTGAAAGAGCCGTAGGCGGCTATAAGCCTCAGGCAGGTCGGCTGATTGAGATGTGTAGAGGTGTTTTGGGTACTTGGAAAGCAGCAAAGAGATGTTTTCAAGATATAGGAAGCCAGAAACTAATGAATAATCTAGCAGAAGGATTTCGATAAACATTCTATAAAGCGAAAAGAGAGGGAAAAATAAATATTTATAGCCAGCAAAGAAGAAGGTTTGATATTTGTCATGAGCCAGGATATTTGGTCAGCGCAATTTGGGACTTAGAGACGTCATAGATCCAAATTTATAGTTACAACTGTTCAGCTTCTCCGAAAAAGGAAAATAAACACAGAGGGCGAGCATGTTTTAACTTTCTCTACCACGTGCATAGTAAGCAGTGAAGGTATTGCATTCCAACCAAAAATTCGTTACCGATACTTCACCAGAAATACAAGTTTTAAGCTCCCCGAATAAAAAAAACTTTACAGAAAACAGTCTATGTCTCTCTCTCTCTCTCTCTCTCTCTCTCTCTGTGTCTGTGAACAGCATAATTCAAAACAAAACATTAGATATATACCAAACTTGGTGTTTATGTTCAGTACTATCCAAAGATGAGACAGGAAGATTATCAAGAAAATCTCCCACCCCAAATTACCCCTATATGGAACATTTTTCGAAATGTTTGATTATCTAAAAATGGTATAACGATTTTGTGAATGTATCACCTTAGAATTATAGCAAAAGGTCCGTGTGTGTCACTGAGCAGCATAATTTAAAAACGAAACGTCGATAAATACCATGTTTACTTTCTCTACTGCGTATAGTAAGTAGGGGAAGTATTGTATTCCACCCAAAAATACGATACCGAGATTTCACCGGAAATACATGTTTTGAGGTCCCCTGAATACAAAAAACGTATTTTTGGAAACATGTCCGTATGTATGTGTGTCTGTGTGTCTGTGAACAGCATAACTCAGAAACGAACAGTCGGATAAACACCAAACTTGGTATTTAGGTTCAGTATCTTCCAGAGATGCGACACGAAGGTTTACAAGAAAATGTCCCCACCCCAGATTACCCTTTACATGAAAATTTTTTAGAAAATTTTAATTTTCTCAAAAATGGCTCTAACGATTTTGATTAAAAATCATATGTTTAAGATACTTTCCAGACAAATAAAATGTATATCTTGAATTTTCTGGGAATGTCTCCAAAAGTATTCTTCATTGTGAACGACTTTTGTATATCTGGTAAACCATAAGAGATAGACAAAATTTTACTACACAAAAAATGTAAATCGCGTTAAAATACACAATTTATGTCGTATACATTTTGTTGTTGAGTGAACCATTTTCGAGATATTGCTTGTTATTCCTTAAATTTTCCAACATTTATACTTTTTCTAAGTGGGAATTCATTTTTTTGTCCTGGTAATACAAAGGGAATGGAATACTCCACACAGCACTCCACTTTACTATCTCTTAAAGCCTACCATATTCCCCTTGCATCTACAAGAAAATTATTTCAGTCAATAATAATAATTTGATTTCAGTCAAATTATATAATATATAAATTAAATAATAGCCCGCCTTAAAGCAAATTGACTATGTAACAGTATATAAAAAGTATATATTACAGTCATTGTATATGTTCATATAATTTTATACATGTTTAATAATGCTATGTGAATGTATTACGTAATTTAATAAAGTAGAAGCTGTGAGGAAAATAGATTAAAAGTTGCTAACAATGAGGTAACCTTGAGGCAATAATGAGTAAGAAAGTTTAATAATGCTATTAGTCATTATTGAAGCAACAATAATGTAAATTTTGAGACAGTTTATAAATAGCCAATCAACAACCAGAAAAAAACATAAGTTAAATGAAAGTATTCCATTGGACTAGGATTAGCCAATCACAATCTAAAATGGAGCAAAATTTACAAATTCAGAAGTCAGTTGCTAGTAGACAGCGTTAGTAACTGGACGCGAGACACGTCCTCGAGAAGTTTAATACGTATTCAGTGTGAGAAAAAAATTTCACCGCTCTCCCTATATCAGTGAAGTGTTATTTAAATCGTGTCAAGCATTAATAAAAGGAGTGAAGTAAAATTATAATCTGTGTAAGCCCACATTCTTCAGTCGTACCACTCCCTGCTAAGACATTCATGTCTCTAAAAAAAGTATAAATACTGACGCAGCCGAGGCAAACATAAATATATAATATATAAAGAAACAGTCAAAATTACAAAGTTAAAATTTTTTTAAACTTTTTTTGGAGGCAAAGGCCACCGGATAGTACATTTGGGGCGAAGGCTACCGGAAACATTTTACCATACGTGCGGTTGCAACTACTTCAAGTTGGGCTCCCCAACATTTGAACTACAATACAACTCCTACTTCAAATCGGCGTTCCATACGTAGCAGAAACAAAATAATCTTCAAATTGTCTCCCAAAGCGTGGGGCAAATAACAATACAACATATCAACTTTAAACTCTGCAGTGAATCATCTTGCTTTATTTTACTATTTCACTGTAAAGTCCTAAAAAATAAGAATATTTCGAGTGCGCATGTTTTAAATGATGCAGATGTTAAAACACGAATCTCTCCCCTCAAATGCCAGCTTCGCAGCGCTCACGTAAATACTAGAGGTAATCAAATAGCAATCAGCGGGCTCCGTTTCATTACATACCGGCACGAGCCACGGACTTATCGGCTGGAGTGTACTCCCCGGATGATGAGCAAATTTAGAGCTCAATTTCACGGTGCACGCAAAATAATAATTACATCACTGAGTCAAAATATTGATGCCTAACTGAAGAGCTCAGTATAACCTCGCGGTGTTTTACCGCCGAATGGTCCTCTCTCAGTATATTAATAGTTTAACAGAAATTGTTGCAATCAATTGAAAGCTGGCAGTGTTAATTATTAATAAGCAATGATTAAACGGGCTGTTGTTTCTGGGATTGACTAATATTAACCGAACAGAAAGCAACATTTTGTATTTTATTGTTCTTAGACTGTCAAATTTTCATTTTAGAAACTGTATATTGCCTATGGCAGATACATTATAATTAACCACCCTTGACTTACTATAACATATTAGGGTATATAACTCAGAGGATTAATTGGGGATAGGCGACTAAAGTCTCAAAAAATAATTTTTTGTTTGTTTTTGAAACAAATTTTGCAGTTCTTGCTGAATACAATGATATATGGATTACACAGCTGCGACATTTACGCCCTTGAATACCTATTTAATAGGCTAGTGTGTCATTTAAATACCTGCCATCTCTCCACTTTAAATTGTTTTTTCTCAAAACTACATTTTCTTTGCCTTATGTACCTTTTTCTCTTAAAGTAGTGGACCAATCATAGTGAAACTTTATAGAAATATGTAGAAATAATTCCTGCTTATTTTGAACTACGATCATCTGTGTATCTTGAATAATATGGACATTACTGATTATTATTGTAAAAAATACTATTTGTTCTTCGAGCGTATTTTTTTCATGAATTATAATTTTTTGTGAAAGCTGTAACAAATCTATTGGACTCGTTATTTCAAATTAAAGAAAACTTGCTGAGAGTCACTGTACTAAATTTCAAAGTTGTCATTGATAGTTTCTGCAAAAAAGGAACATAAATTTATATTAATATATATTATATAAACCTTAGAATAAAAGCAGGTGATTCATGAAACAATTTATATTCTACATGTAGCAGATACCAGGTACGTGCATATGAAATTTGGTGAGCTTATCTGCAGTAACTTAAGAGAAATTGTTTTACTAAAAGGATACACTTTCGCTTATTTCAGTTATCAATCCCCCCTTAAAGACCAGCTAATATGCTCATTATTAATGAGTATTTTAAGAGAAATTTCCGAGAAATGTGGCTGTTTCTCATGTTCAATTGCAATCCAATGTCCTCGTTTGTTACAGAGAGCCATAAAAATAGGCACGAGATGCATTTCGATAGGTTTGTATACCTGATAATTTTCGTTCGGCATTTCTTAATAAGGCAATACTTTAGCAGCTTGCTGCTGACATCACGCGTAACTCTTCCTTCGGTAAAAGACACCAAAAAGTCCGTTATGTGGCAATGGCTGTAAATTCTGTATACACAATAGGATAAACGAGGTACTTCTTTTAGTGCATTCCTTAGAATTTTCTTACCTTCGCTGTCAATTATTATATCATATTTTTTCTTTTCCATCAATTGCCTTTCATGGTTTAGGTCTTTGGCCTGTTCCGATCTCGCTTCTATCTTAACATAGGTCTTCCTATCTTCCCTTTCGGCTTGTAATATATCATCTGTTAATATGATCTTTCCACTTCTGTTTATGTTCTATAGTTTCTCATATTGGGTTAAACTGTCAATCTTCTCTAATTTCTTTATTCGATAATATATCCTACCTTACGCTCCCTAGAAAGATCTCAAACATCTCATTTCTGCTGCCTAGATAAGACTTATCTTTCTGTTTAAAACCTAACCTTCACTCGCATAAAGCATAACTTAAACGACCATGATTTTATAGAATTTATGCTGCGTTTCATTTGCTGTATTTTTAAAACCTCTTGCTGTTCCACACATATGTTGGTACTTATACATCTTATATGTATATCGTTATCATAAGTTATTTATAATTTATATCACAGCCAAGACAAAATTTCATCTTGTATTATTATTTTTGTTCTTATAAGCTGTTTCATTTACTGATATTTTCAGTTCATAATCTTCGTATGTTTTATTTAATTTATATATTGTTATACACCGGGGTGAGGCCAAAAGTTTTGCAGCTAAAATATTAAATTTAGTTACACCGGCATAAACATTGGGGGGGTCGTAACTACAGAGGTACACGAGAGATACCGGAACTTGCTGCACAAAGCAAAAGCGGGCGAGGGATATTTATAATATAATACATATAAATTCACATTTAACCCTGGTTTATTATAAAGTTACCTTGGTGCAGCTGTATAATTTCCAAAAGGTTACAGGCAAACATTGGAGGAGATGCCCCACACTCACACGAACCACGCATTCCTACACACAACCACACACTCTGAAGATATACATTAAACTGACTCTACTGGTGACGCGACGCTCTCAGACACAGAGGCTCTTCCCTCAACTTGCCTTCACCCTGACTAGGAGGTAGAGGGAAAATACCGCGCCGGACAAGAATTCAACTCACAAACGAAATAATTAGTTGGACAATACCATTATACGCATCAATAATTTGTCCGACGCGACAATGCACACACATACACTACAATATCTCAAGGTTATTTTCAGTTTCCTCACATTATTAACCCTTATCTGTATACAGTGATACTCTTAAGATTTATTTTCGACAAAGAAATATTCCTTTTCAATTTTTATATTTCCATACTCAAATGGCATCGTGATATATTAATTAATTATTTTGTATGTACTCTATTCTCCATTATATTCCAAAATTTTCTCGTTTTACCCGATATAAAGCTTTTTCAACATCAGTAAATGCAATTAACGTTAAAACAAAATTATATACATTAACTTTTAATTATTTCATAAGTTCTGTTACCAATTCGCTACAATATTAATACAATGAATGCTGTTTGCATATGACTAGTTGGTTATAAATAGACCTCCAGTCAACAGTGAAACACGACTCATAATCTGTCTATAACAACTAACCCTCCTTTGGTCCACATTTGAACACTACAAAGCATATGCTGAATGTTTATTTCTACATTTCGCTTCAAGCAAATGTCTGTGGTTCGATACTCATACTCTCTTGAGCCACACTGCATATTACTGTGAAGAAATATGTTTTCGAAGCCCTTTTAATTCCTTGCTGGCTGGTGGTTTATAAGTACTTTGCCTCACGTCAGAAGAATAATGTTTTCTTATTTATAAAGTAAACAAATGAGAGTTTAATCTTTAATGACGAATTTTTAGAGGTATAAAATGTACCCTTGAGTAAATTAAAGAGGAAGCGGTGAAAAAAGGTAGCAAAATTCCAAAATAATACAATAAAGTTTGAGGACATTCCTATGGCATCAGTATACTTTTTTAGTCTTTAAAATGGTTTTAGCAGTGAAAAGGCGGCCTAAATGTAAAGAAACTTCTAGTTAATGTTGGTACTATGCGAATAACATTTTACGCTTATAAGGGTCACACTCAAATTAAAAATGTGTTAATTTAATTAGAAATAGAGCATAATTCAAGTTTTATAATGCTCTTTAGGTGATTAAAACGTCGTTTTTTCATTGTTAAAATTCCATGATCTGACTACAACTCAAGAGCACCAAGCGGAATGGCTCAGATGGCAATGTCTGTGGCCCGCATTCGATCCCCGGCTACCGCCCTCTCTAACACATGGCTTTTTTCGGGGTTTTCCCGGGTCGTCAGGCGTTTGGTTCCTTTCAATTCCCGAATTTCCTGCCCATCTATTTCGTCCCATTCACCATTTCATTCATTCTCTCCTTTGGGTCTCTTTTGATGGTGTTTAGGTGCAGCGTGGTAGGGGAAAAGGATGCTCTTTGTAACCCTCTCCGTCCCTAGGCTTTCGGCTGGCTGCCGGGGTTTCCGAACCCTCTTGAGGAACGTTATACCCCTCTGTGTGGGATAGGGTCCCCGGTCTGCCTGTACGTCTGGAAACGTGAGGAACCTGTCACTACTGTACCGTCGCTCTTAGATCCTGCCGGTGTCTTCTCTGGCCCCATCCTTCCTCTCGAGGATGCTCCCTCGTGGGGCCTAGATATAATATCCCATTTAGATCAGTGCCGAGTCCCTCCATTAAGGAAGATAGGATAAGTCAAGAGTAAACAGATATGAAGTGCTAGAAAACTACGAGAGAGTATAATTAGTGGGGACTAAAATTAATTTAGAAAAGAGTATTTGGCAACAAAGGAAATAAAGGATACGATTTTAGAAGATGGAATGGTTATTTTTATAAATTGCAATGCATATTCATATTTGGGTGTTAATTGTTATTTACGCAACTCGTTATATTCATTATGAAAACTCCACGAGTACAAAATTCAGATGTATTAAATTCATGTGACTTTCTCTGCCTTATATTCTTTTTTTTGTCTGTATACAATTATTCTTACGAAAGTTTATTACTTTCTCTACTGCGTATAGTAAGTAGGGGAAGTATTGTATTCCACCCAAAAATTCGATACCGAGATTTCACCGGAAATACATGTTTTGAGACCCCCTGAATCCAAAAAAAGCATTTTTGGAAACATGTCCGTGTTTGTGTCCGTGTGTGTGGCTGTGTGGCTGTGTGTGTGTGTGTGTGTGTGTGTGAGAGAGAGAGAACAGCATAACTCAGAAACGAACAGTCGGATAAATACCAAACTTGGCATTTAGGCCCAGTATCTTCCAAGGATGCGACACGAAGGTTTTCAAGAAAATCCCCCCACCCCAAATTACCCTTTACATGGTAGATTATTCGAAAATTTTAATTTCCTCAAAAATGGCTAACGATTTTGATTAAAATATCATATGTTTAAGATATTGTTATGACAAATAAAATATATATCTTGAATTTCCTGGGAATGTCTCCAAAAGTATTCTTCATTGTGAACGACTTTTGCATAACTGGTATACCATAAGAGATAGACAAAATTGTACTGCACAAGAAATGTAGATCGCGTTAAAATACACAATTTATGTCATATACATTTTTTTTGTTGAGTGAACCATTTTCGAGATATTGCTTGTTATTCGCTTAAATTTTTCAATACTTATTTTCTAAAATGGGAATTCGTTATTCATTTTTCTGTCTTGTATATGTAAACAGTATTAATCTGTGGCAAAGGGAATGTTGCTGCACCTAGCAACCAGCTATTAAGAGATATGTACGTGCTTAAAGGATGCTGTATTTCTATATTGCCCTTGTAAATATATATTCCCCTTACATCTACAAGAAAATTAGCAATAAGATAGAGTCTGCAAATGTTTATCTCGATTAACATGAAGCATATGGAGAATAAGCGTTTGTATATATAGTTTGTACAAGAGTAGAGAAAGTCACGTGAATGTAACACATCAGATTTTTTTTCTATCCACTTCATTTTAATCGAGATAAACTTTTACAGAAACAGCTACATTACAAGTTTCGTTATACATATAAAAGGAATGGTAGTACCAAATGTTTATGAACTGGACCCGACTACTAGCCTTAAAATCCCACTCTCTTTCCATACAATTGCGAGAAACAACTGATTATCGAAAGGACTTGAAAACAATGAAAAATATTTAAAAATTAAAAGCATTAATAACGCATATCTCGGAAATGGCTGTTGCCACAAAAGAGTTATTTGAAATAAATTGTGTTTTAAGGAGATCTACATTTCTTGTAGCCTACGTTTTAGACTATCGCTTAACGTTTATCAGTTATACAAAATTATACAAAATTATACAAAATTCCGTCCGAATGAAGAGAACTTCATAGGGTATTCCCAGAAAATTCAAGAAATACTTTTATTTGTCATATAAATATCTTTAATATATGCTATTGATATCAAAATCGTTAGTAATTTTTAAGAAATTTGATAATATCGAGAAACCTTCCAGGTAAAGGGTACTTTGGAATAGAAGGATTTTTCATACAAATCGCATGTTGTATTTTTGGAAGATACTGAACTTAAATACAAAGATTAGTGTTTATTTGACATTTCGTTTTTGAGTTATGTTATTCACAGACACACACAGACGGACATTTTCTAAACATTACTATTTGAGGGGGTGGCGAATCAGGGTCTCCGGTGTAAACTCTGTATCGAATTTTTGGGTGGAATGCACTACTTTCTCTGCTTACTATACTAGTAGTGCAGTGTAGTTCGAGGGTCGTTGGAAGATTCGGAGACTTTTGCACCCCGGCAATGAAAAGTCTTTTGTGCTGTCCCTTATTCCCAGACTGGCAACTCACGGAACAAATACTCATGCCCATGGCGGGATTCAAACCCGCAACCCTTGGCAAACGCTCTAGCGGCCGCGGCTACGCGGGTTCTGCTACTATAGATAAATATTGGATAAAGTAAAAATTCTCATGTTCCACAAGTTTCTTATATGATTTTATTTACAAACCATAACAAAAATTCACAATACACCGTTTCGCAAAATCAAAATGAATATTCATTGCGATATTTAATTTAGGGTCCACATTGAACATAAACACAGCGTGTCTTAAAGACAAAATTTCTGTTTAAGACACTGAATTTGAGAAATATGTACTTCTGGCATTTGAAACTATTTAGTTTTTTTACTTCCATTTATATCCCGCCTTTAACTGCATTGGTCTTATCGGCGGCCTTTTCTTTTAGAACTTATAGCCTATTGGCAATGTGTTAACTCGTGTAACACCTGTCGTTGGGTTTCTTCCAACTTCGTTTTTAATCATTAGATCATACACACATTCACACTCTCACTCGTACTTCCAGACTCTGTGGAGATAGGGAGAAAAATTCCCACCCCCAAACGGTAATCCAACCCGGGACCTCTAGCACAACAAGCAGGTGCTCTACCGACTGAGCTGCGGGTCCAACCACTATTCAGTTGTGCTGTCTTTCTTATTATAATTGTAAATAAAAGAAAAGTCCAAGTCCACGCTTCGGCACCATAGGTCATTAAGTCGATGCCTATTAGTCCGTCCAGTCGTATTCTTATTCTTGGGAAACGTAGCAAGCTTTGTTTTACAGAAGTGGGCTATTAACCCCCTGCCAAACCGCCAAACCTGGAGGACCAGAGTGTTGCCTCATCTGCCGGTTTTCGGGGTTCCTGTTTGTCCATAGCTACCGTAACGGCCCCGGGGCACACGAAGTCCCCACCTACTTCGCTCAAACAGGCATTCCCTTACTTCCCGTTGCCAATCCCTCGGAACGAAGTTTTTTTCAAAGCATTGGTTTACTAAAGTACTTTTTTCTTACAAATAGACAGATTCCATTATTTCTTACCTTATGAATGGAATTGTAACCGTACATTCTGTCCGCACCTTAAAATATCATAAATATCATCAGGTCAGTCCTTCCTAAACAACAAGCAGGTAGCCTGTCCCTATTCCATTAACTGGTCGGTCGTCTCCTTTATAGCATACCCCTACGTGCCCACAACAATGAGTACATGGTTTAGCTCGGGTCCGAAGCTTGCGTGCCTTATCTTACATCTCCGACACCAGCGTGGGAAACCTAAACATCTGTGTGTGTAAAATAAAATATAAATAATAATTTTGAAGAGCCAACGAAATGCACAGAAATAACATTACGTGACGTGAGAAACCAAAATCAGGAACGACAGAAGGGGAAAATCGTGCAATGGCGATGTCAGGTTTGTCTTGTTAACAGGCTCCACCAAAGTACCTTCGCGAACCAGGACGTCGCACCGAGCCTGCGAAAACACTTTCGCGAGCTAAGACATCGCACCAAGGGACTACTAAAATACTTTCGCGAACTAAGACGTTGCATCAGGGGAGCTCATTACCATAGCCAAACCATTTTTATCACATTCCGCGGTGGCGAGTGTTACGGCAGACATTGAATAAATCTTATGATATAAAGGACCTACAGGGCATTCATGCAACTGAGCAGCCAACCATAGCCAGGGTACCCACTCCTGAGACCAACGAAGAGAACCTCATGCAAAACCCAGAAAACCTACCACACCAATGAACCTGTCGTAACCTCCTACACCTCCCGCGTATCATTAACAACCATCAACTGTGAGACGACGAATGTACAGCCTCATAAAATGGCACCCAACGTGGTTGGTCACGAATACCTGGTGGCTGCCTCTTAAAATGGCACGCAACGACGCCTGAAGGACGGACTTCTACCAACTCCTGGACATCACAAATATACAACCGACGGATGTTGCAGCAACGACTTCCTGGACGCCACAGCAGGACGACTGGTATGTTCTCCGACGAGTGTCTGGATGCCACTGCATGAATGAGATACGACCACGAGCAACGCAACCGAGCAACGACCCAAATCATCACCACCAACGAAGATCCACGACAACGGGGACTACCACCGCGACCTCCACAAGACAACATTAGCCCCCCCTGTGTTAGTGAAGTGCAAACCCTATCCTGGATTAAACATACCACAACAATCCGGACCACAGCAATGAGTAAGTGCCCGAACCTCTGCTTAGATGTATATGTAGATAACCTATTGTATAGAATTGTAAACATGCATGACTAGACAGGTGCTGCCGACTCCTTAAACAGTAACTTAAAAAAAAGGGGGAGATAAACCAAATCCGTGAATGTTACTTAGAAGCAATAAAGTAATAGGCGTGAGTGGAACCATGGCAAATAATATAAATGTAGATAGGGAGATGGGTGAAAACATTGAACCATCTCTGCCAGTAGGTGAGATTAGGCAGTCCGAGCAATCACCTCCAACTGAAAACTCAGAACTGGCGGGCGCGACACACATTATGCAACAATTATTGGGACAGATGACCCAGCTACGGCAACAAACCGTTGACATGGCTGCTCAAATAACCGCACAATTAGAAGTAAAGATTTCATCTCAAGGGGAAGCAATGGCGGCTCAAACCGCACAATTAGAAGCAAAGATACTATCTCAAGGGGAAGCAATGGCGGCTCAAACCGCACAATTAGAAGCAAAAATCTCATACCAAGGGGAAACAATGGTCGCTAAGGTAATGAACCAATTAGAGGCTAAATAATCCTCACAGGAGGAGAGATTGAGCCAGCAACTCAACCAGCAGGAGCGAGTATTTGCTGAGAAACAGTATGAGTTATGCCAGCAGCTCGAAACACAGCTCAATAGTGTCATGAGCGAGGTCAAGCAGACTCAAAGTGCTCTGCAAAATGACATACGCACAGTGCAGAATGAACTTAGATCCACTCAGGCAGAAGTAGGGCAGATTAGGCAGGCATGCAATCAAGAAATTGGTAGTATAAGATGCACATTATCTGAAACAATAAATAATGTAGCCGATAAGATAAGAGAGGAGACGAGATCCGCTTGTGTCACACTCGAAGCAAAACAGCGCTCATTTGAGGCAGGTACGAGCGCCAAGCTCGATAATTTAAATAAAATGATGGGGGAAGCACGAATCTCGCAAACATGCGAAGTTAGTAGATTAAGGGATGAACTGACACAAGTGGTTGCCGTCCAAAGTGACAACCTCCAAGCAAAGGCAAGAGAGATTGCAATTGCCGAGGTACGGGAAGCGATTGAGCACATCCACATAGGCAATACACAAGGCCACGCTTCCACACTTCCCGTTGCCTCAGGTAGTGGAGTAAGCATGGAGGTAAGGGCGAGTGACCGCGTGAGCGCTCCCTCGTCGTCTCCTCACATAAACTATAATTCACTGAGTGAACCTGAGACACAGCCGCGATTGTCAGTTCCGACACAATTTTTGAATGAACTCCCTATACCAAGGTTCGACAGTGAGCGTGACAATGCGAAGCAATTTATAAATGATATAGAGTCTTATTTTAGTTTAAGAGGAATACCCAACACCTATAAAATGGTCATAATTCAAAGGAGTCTTGTAGGTTCTGCCTTAAGCTGGTTCAGACTAACATTAGGTGACCTGGCACAGTACGAACATTTTCGGGCGGCCTTCCTGCAAAAGTATTGGAGTGGAAGCGCTCAATACAATGTCCGAAGCCAAATCAATAATGGGAGATATCAGAAGGGAAACCGCGAGTCAATGACCGACTATTTCTTACGCCTAGGCCAGCTAAGAAAATTACTGGAACCACCTATGCCGGAGCAGGAGTTCATAGCGTTAATGGTACGACATTACCCAGACGTAATACGCCATCACTTGGTGGTAGCTCGACCACAAACCCTGAGCGAGGCAATAGAGTTGCTTGCAGCCCTGCAGGGTCACGGACCACAAGCTGCCGAACAAACCGCGTGGGAGAGGGCAGATAACCATACCCAGACACAACACAGAAATTATGGGATGAGGGCACAAGGACCTCAAAACAGGCACGGAGTCGCGAGCCGACCGAGGTATAACCGACCATACGACCGAAATTCGGAAACGACATATGGTCATAGACACGAACGAAACTTTCAGAATCCTAGTCGGATGTATCGGGAAAATCCCATACAACTAATGAACTTTGACAGACGAGGCAACACAGGTAGAAATAACCTGCGCAGAAATAGCCAAAATTCGTGGGGTAGATCCGACAACAGACATCGAAGCCCTCCACGAGGAAATGTACACTATAGCGAACGGTCTGACAGACAAAATGGCGCTAGGAGTCCCATACCACGTGCGCGTGAATACGCACGGCCCCCTTCGCCTAATAACACAAATACAGAACAAGGACGTGAGAGCCCCGGTCACAACGTTAACCAAACTGCACAACAGCCACGAACGGGAAACTAGACCCAGGAAGGATGACGTTCCCGCATGCCTTCCGGAAAGACGCGTGTCATACCTCACAATCCTCCGGGGACGCACAAGAAAACGACCACCAGATACATAGCGCGGCATCGAGTAGCCAAATTATCAGGTTCAACGATAGAACGTTAACGCAGGAGATGATGGAAGCTCCCAAGATAACTGGCAAAATTGGAAGAAAAAACGTTAATATGATTTTAGATACCGGATCGATGCTAACGGTTTGTAGCGAAAGCCTACTGAACAGACTACAACACATGAGCTTGCAACTGCAGATTCTCCCCGTGAGAAATGCCGTCTGCAGTGGCGTGATTGGGAAAACAAAGCAGAAAATTTCTCAACAGGTACTAATTACGACGAATGTACATGGCTGCGAACTGGAATTTGTGTGTTTTGTCGTGAAAAATCTCGTTACAGATCTCATTATAGGTAGTGACTTATTGAACGCCCTAGGGGCACTGATTGATTATGAAAAATCACAGGTAACCTTCAATACATCTGGTTCAATTACAGTTGTTCCCTTCAATTACGTGGTGCCGACTCAGAGTATAAAACTATCAGAAGCAGAAATGAGATTACAGGATGAGGAATTCTTTGTTGAAATTTTGAATATGAAAGATTGCGCTGCAGTAGTTAGACTTATGTCACAACACCCACTAAGCACAGGCGAGTACAATGACCTCTATGACGAGCCAGATGATGCATATACGAAGGTAAACATTGTCACCAGCCACGGCATTTGTATAGAAAGAGAGACAGAGACAGAAAATGCCAAACCGGTGTACCACAGCCTACCTGAAGGAAAATGTGGGTCATTCATTAATGGGGTGAGGGAAAATATCTCACAGCTGACGCACCTGAGCGATCCACAAAAGGAAAGGATGTTTCAAATATTAGTAAAACACAAGGAAGTATTCACAAGAAGAACGGGAAGATGCAATGTATTCCAATACACCTTTCAAATAACAGATGTGCCGATAATACGTTTTAAATGTCGTATGATACCGTTAGACTTAAACGATGCGGTAACCCATAAAATCCAAGAATTGCTTTCAGACGGAATAATAGAGACATCCGATACCCCTTACATTCAGCCCCTCTGTATCGTGCGAAAGAAAAATGGAACCGTAAGATTGACAATTGATGCACGTAAACTAAATCAGTATATAACTCCGGATAATATGCGTACGGAGAATATTGAACAAATTCTCGCTGGGATTGGCAGACAGCGATGGTTCACGTCACTAGATTTGACAAACTCATACCTCCAGGTGGAATTAGACCCACGCCTACGCAAATACATGGGTTTTGTTCACTCGCGTCAAGTATATACCTTTCGCCGTTGTCCCTTTGGCGTCAGCGTGTCAAACAGTGGATTTTTACGCGCAATGCATGCCGTGTTAGGCACTCAAACAAATGGATACGTTTCTCAATATGTCGACTATCTATTGATTCACGACCTTGAAGTAGATGAACACCTAGACCATATCGACACAGTTTTAGGACGATTACGGGAATGCGGCATGACCCTAAACTGGGATAAATGTACATTTTTTGCAAACTCGGTCAAATTTTTAGGATACGTAAGTAGTAATAGTCCCGGATGAGCCAATTGGCTTAACGATAATCCTGCCGCTAGGGGCGCTAGTGTCGCTGCGTGCGACGGCGGCGGTAAGTTTAAAAAGCGCCCTGAGCGGGAGGATTATCGTTGTTGCAATTGGTTCATCCGGGACGAGTTAAAAGAATTGAGGATTAGGGTAAGGTGAAGGAAAAAGAGGAAGTGACATGGAGTGTTTTGATTGGTTCGTTAATTCGTGTGGAAGATGAAGGAAGGAAGATGAAAGAGTATGGAGGTTACGTGATGGAGAGGAGCGAGGTGGCGAGGTGTTGTCTGTGCGGAGGTCGGGACTGAAAGAGGGAAAAGATGGGGAGCGAGGGATAAAAAGTATAACAGAAGGTGACGTGTGAAGTTGTGATTGGTGGGAATAAGAAGTGATGTTATTGGTGGAAAGGAACAAATGAAAGTTGTTGATTGGTAAGAATAAGAGAGATTATGATTGGTGGAAAGAAAAAGGTGTGGGAGTGGGGTATGTTGGAGGTGATGGGAAAGGTAAGTTTTGCTAGCAAGATTTGCAAAAGCCTTTCGAGAACTGATCAGCAATTTTTTGAACGTTGGATGGTAGTTTTCTTGAGTGGATAGAGAGATGGGGCGATATGAGATGCGGTGGCGAAAATGGGAACTAAACAAGATGGTTGAGACAAGAGGTTTAAGGACGAGGAAATTTGGAGGTTAGTGGTGAACATGGCGGTCGCAAGAGGTGGGGGGGCAAGGAGACGCGGTGGTGAGAATGGGAACTAAAAGAAGATGGCGGTAGCAAGAGCTTAGAAGAGCAGATTTTGAGGTTAAAATAGTGGGAACTAAAAATGGCGGAGGGTTTGCGACAAGGAGATGCGGTGAGAACTAAACAAGATGGCGGACGCAAGAGGAGGGTAAGGAGATTTGAGGTTACAGTACCAAAACACGAAAGGATATATTCCTACGCCAAGCAGGTCCGAAAAATAATTATGCGTGTGGTACTTACCTGTTACTGGTGTGGAAGCGTCACCAAAAGAGCGGCACCTTCACGCGACGCGAAAAAATAAAAGCAAACTGTTTTTGAAAATGCTTAACCAGCTTTAAGATCAACCAACATCACTACGCACTGATATACCTAGGTTTTTAAAGCGGTACAGACACCCTTTGCAGAGGCGTAATTTAACTACACCAAAAACCTGGTACTGGACCATCGTGATGGTCGCTAGCGTACGTAGGAGCAGGGTTCTCATAGCCGGTCGAAAGCGGTCAAAAAAGTGTACGACGTAAGTGTTCACAGTAGCTGCTGTCGAGTCAACCGTCGAGGTGTGAATGAACGAGATCTGTTCTTGCCGGCAATCTGGTTGGGAGATGAGAGGCGCGGTGGTAAAAATGGGAACTAAATAAGATGGCGGAGGCATGAAGTTGAGGTTAAGGAGCGGTGAGGTGTTGTCTGTGCGGAGGTTGGGGCTGAAAGAGGGGAAAGATGGCGAACGAGGGATAAAAAGTATAACAGAAAGTGACGTGTGAAGTTGTGATTGGTGGGAATAAGAAGTGATGTTATTGGTGGAAAGGAACAAATGAAAGTTGTTGATTGGTAAGAATAAGAGAGATTATGATTGGTGGAAAGAAAAAAGGTGTGGGAGTGGGGTATGTTGGAGGTGATGGTAAAGGTAAGTTTTGCTACCAACAACATTTGCAAAAGCCTATCCAGAATTCATCAGCAATTTTAAATAACTAGTGTTTCGGGGTTTTCTCTGGCTGGTAGACGAATGCAAGCTGTTTCTGCTTTTTTCATAGGTTTTCCCAAAATTGAAAATGCATATATTGTAACACAAATGTGTGCAGTGCAAAAGAAAATAAAAATTAAATAGGCACACACACACACATACACACACACGTTGCAGTTGCCATACTTATATTATTCGTCTTTTCCTTTATTTCTTTTTTTTAAAAAAATAACTAGTTTTTGGGGGTTTTCTGCGGTTGGTAAACGAATGCAAGCTCTTTCTGCTTTTCATAGGTTTTCCCTGGTTGGTAGGCGTTTTCTGTAGTGGCTGACGAAGCCGTTTCTAATTTTCGAGGTTTTCTCAGTTTTTTTTAGTGATTGTCCCTGCCCGGTAGGCAAATGATGAAGTTTTACCTTGTCGGCGCACGGATACTAGGCACATACTCGCACACACACGTTGCAGTTGCCATACTTATATTATTCGTCTTTTCCTTTTTTTCTTTTTTTCTTTTTGTTTTTTCGTTTTTTTAAAAAATAACTAGTTTTTTGGGGGTTTTCTGCGGTTGGTAAACGAATGCAAGCTCTTTCTGCTTTTTTATAGGTTTTCCCTGGTTGGTAGGCGTTTTCTGTAGTGGTTGACGAAGCCGTTTCTAATTTTCGAAGTTTTCTCAGGTTTTTTAGTGGTTATCCCTGCCCGGTAGGCAAATGATGAAGTTTTACCTTGTCAGCGCACGGATACTAGGCACATACTCGCACACACACACATTTAATAGTAGCGTGTAGCAAACTGTTTTTGAAAAATGCTTAACCAGCTTTAAGATCAACCAACATCACTACGCACTGATATACCTAGGTTTTTTAAAGCGGTACAGACGCCCTTTGCACAGACGTAATTTAACTATACCAAAAACCTGGTCGCTAGCGTACGTAGGAGCAGGGTTCTCATTGCCGGTCGAAAGCGGCAAAAAAGTGTACTATCTTGTTTTCATGGGTTTTCCAGATCGGTAAGCGTTAGAATACTCTTAGAGCTTTTTTCAGGTTTTTCGCGGTTGTCCCTGTCCGGTAGGCAAATGATAAAGTTTTTCTATAATGTCGTCGTTTTGGCTTGTGGCGCACGGATACTAGGCACATACTCGCACACACACACACACATTTAATAGTAGCGTGTAGCAAACTGTTTTTGAAAAATGCTTAACCAGCTTTAAGATCAACCAACATCACTACGCACTGATTTACCTAGGTTTTTTAAAGCGGTACAGACGCCCTTTGCACAGACGTAATTTAACTATACCAAAAACCTGGTCGCTAGCGTACGTAGGAGCAGGGTTCTCATTGCCGGTCGAAAGCGGCAAAAAAGTGTACTATCTTGTTTTCATGGGTTTTCCAGATCGGTAAGCGTTAGAATACTCTTAGAGCTTTTTTCAGGTTTTTCGCGGTTGTCCCTGTCCGGTAGGCAAATGATAAAATTTTTCTATAATGTCGTCGTTTTGGCTTGTGGCGCACGGATACTAGGCACATACTCGCACACACACACACTAAAATAGTAGCGTATAAAAAAAATTAACAAACCGTAGATTTTCAAGAAAATTCCGACACCGCAAACTACCCGTTTAGCGGAAGAAATTTCGTTATTTTTATTGTCTTAAAAATGGCTCTAACCCTTTTGATTACGGTACGGTATGTTTAAGATATCTGCATGACAAATAAAATGTATAACTTCAATTTTCTGGGAATAGCTGTGAAGTAGTCTCATTGTGAATGTCTTTTGTACAACTGTTAAACCGTAGGAAACGAAGCCTTACTGTACAAGAACTGTACAAGAACGTTAAAGCACACAATTTATGTGTATTATTATTATTATTATTATTATTATTATTATTATTATTACTTTGTGGCGTTGTCTATTTACAAAGTTTCCATGTTGATTTTAATGTTTAAAAGCTTTAGACCTTTCTCACTAAAACTCGTCATTCTTTTATCTTTTCTTTTTTCATTTTCATACAAAGAGAACGGAATTTCACAAGTGAAACAGTACTGTGATAACGATACCAACAAACTAATTATTATTCACCCACTGAAACATAAAAACAATAAGTAATAATCACAGACCCAGTTTGTGGGTATTTAAATGAAACATCATGCACAATATAAGCCAATTATGTAATAAGTTGAAATGTGCAAATCTATAGATGTATTTCTGGTGAAATCCCGGTATGGAATCTTTGAGTGCAATGCAATTTCTCCTGTATCTGCTATGTACGTGGTAGAGAAAGTAAAAATAGTTACAGTGACTATACAAATGTAACAATAGAGAAACCCATTTGAAGAAAAAACGGAATAAAAATAACACGGCGTCAGACTCAACTTTCGCGCCATTCTCCGAATATCTGAGAATATTCTTAATATGAGACAAGCATTTTACCTTAAGCAAGTAGTTTTAATCTTACTTTTATGAAAATCAGAGTTTTCTCTATATCGTTTATTTGTGACAACAACGCTAAGTTTCGAGTTAGCTATACTCACTTTTCTTGCAAGTATATACGTTTAAACTAATATTAACAAATTTCTCGTAATCCCAGAATTTATTATTCATAGCTGTAATATTTTTCACAACTGCATGTAATAATATTGATTTAGGGGCTTTCTCTACCACGTAAAATAGTAGGTAGAGGAGGAATGCATTGCATCCAAATATTCAATATTGAGATTTCACTGGAAAACTAAATACTTGTTTTGAGGTCCCCTGAATAAAAAACATTTTTAGAAAATTCTGTGTGTATGTGTCAGAGCAGCATAACTCAAAAATGAAAAGTCGGATAAATACTAAACTTGGTATTTAGGTTGAGTACCTTCCAAAGATACGACACAGAGATTTTCAAGAAAGTCCCTCCACCCAAAACTACCCTTTACATGAACTATTTTCCGAAATGTTCTATTTTCTAAAACTGTCTCTGACGATTTTAATTACAACACCATATATTAAAGACATTTATATGAAAAATAAAATGTATATCTTGAATTTTGTGGAAATAGCCTGTGAAGTCCTCTTGATTCGGAAGAAATTTTCTATGATCTTGTATAACTGCTAAGGTTTGAGAAAAACATACAATACAAAAATTTAGATCTCTTTAAAAACACACACAATTTATTTGAAATAACTTTTTTGTGACGTCAGCCATTTCCGAGATATCTGTTATAAATGGTTCGAATTGTACAATGCTTAGCCATTTTTTTAAAGGCATGTCGCTTTTCAATTCTTGCTCGCCATGTTGATGGAAAGAATTTAGAATTTTAAGGCCAGTGTATAGCGTCCCTTTGGATGTATAACGGATGTGCAATGCAACCATTTCCGCAAAAGTTTATCTGGATTAAAATTAAGTGGATATGAAAATAAACTTTCGTACTCACCTATAAGAGATAGAGGGTAGAGGTCATACGAACGTAACACTTGAGAATTTTTATTCAACAGTTGGTGTTACTCCTTGGAAAGGAAGTATCTGCTGTTTCTATTTAATTCTTACATTTTACATAACACGTATGCACGGCACAACACAAAAACACTACACACGACACTCATAGTTTTAAATATTGCACTGATGCGGGTGTGCAAACGTTACAACGCTGCTCGCTCCAGCCATTCACACTTCTGGCACTACGCGCAAAGAACGCGTGCTGATGTAAGTGAAAATCGAGCGTGAGAAAGGATGTTCGTCAGCGTTAAAATGCAGCCTTATTGCCGATGGTAGGGATCGCGCAGTGGCGGATCTTGACAGGATGACTGCGTTTTTACACCTTGACAATTTTGTGGCGAAATGAGGCATTTAACTCGACGCGCATGTTGTAATTGCGGTTGCGATAAGCGAGCTTATAAAAACCCGGTGCCAAGAGCAAACGGCCGTAGTGAGAACCGGGAGCGATAGTGGGTTTTTAAACAAAATCGTTCTATTTGACGAAAAATAGTTTAAAATAAAAACAAAATAGCAGCAGCACTTTGCAGGGAAAGAGCGATCGGTGCATTCGGACGATAAGATGGAGCCGCAACCCGGGGGAAGTCGCGATGGCACCTTGCAGCCTACGTTCGAAATTATAGGACACAAGCAGAGAAGCTGCCAAAGCTTTTTTCCGGCCTTACAGAGTCGCAAATTACCGTAAACCCGGTCCCCAGAGATGTTAACCCGGAGCAATGGGTATCGCATTTGTTTAACGATATTCTAAACTTTGCGAAAGAGAACCTGTTAGAAAACGAACCCGGATATTTAGGCATATCCATAACAAACGAAAAGGAGACGTCCAAAGCCTTCAACATGAGCGTGAGGCGCGTAGACCAATTGAATGCGGATGTCATTGTTGGAAGCATCGAAAATGTAATGCAAGGTAACCAACAATTCTTGCTAAGCGGGCCTCTTCATGTGACGTTTGTGTGGACCAAGGAGGTCTCGGGTTCGTGCCACCAACCTTGCGATGCCTGTAGGGACAATAAAGGCATTGTCGAAATAGCCAACAAAGACAACTTGTGTTTAGTAAGAGCCATTGTTGTAGTTAAAGCCAAAGTGGATCGCGACGTCAACTATAGAACGATGACGCGCTCCGACTATCTGCAAAAATCGAAGGCCGTAGCGTTGTGCGCGAGCATCGGTCAAGGCCACGACAGCTGCACGATAGATGACGTCAGACGCTTTGACGCTGCGTTAAAGGGCTACGCTGTGACGGTGTTTGGCGATCATACGGGGAAGCATGTGCTGTACGCGTCGGATAAGAAATGCGATAAATACATCGACGTCATGCTCCACGCCGGGAACTTTAATGCTATCGCGAACCTTCACAAGTGCTTTAAATGCAAATGGTATTGCCGCCGGTGTCATCATCCCTCGGCACACAAAAAAGAATTCCACAGGTGCGACGCCAGGTGTGCTAAATGCCATCAGCAGTGCGATGCGCGATTTGACGCCTACATACGCTGCGCCGAGTGCAACAGAGATTTTAAGGGACCGACATGCTTTGCAAACCACGCAAAGAAAGGCGTTTTTTACCCAAAGGCGCTGTCGGTGTGCGATGTAGAAAAGGTGTGCACGTCTGCAATGAGCTCGTGAATGCGAGGTACAGAAAAACCGCGCACGAGTGCGGGGAAAAGTACTGCTATCATTGCAAGACACACGTGAATTCTAGCCACATGTGCTATATGCAGCCGTATGCCGCAAAGAACAAAAGAAACCGGTACGTGTTTATGTTTATCGACTTTGAATACACGCAAAACATTCCATATACCGGCAAAAAGGACACATACGAGCATGTACCTAACTTGTGCGTGTTGTACTAAGCCTGCCCGCACTGCATCGACGAACGCCGCAAGACGGCATACTGCACCGAATGCGGTTGCAAAGAATGGGTGTTCATGGACGAACCCGTGAAGCAGCTTTTCGAGCACATCGCGCAGGCGAGGTTCGAAGCCTGGGACGTCTACGTCGTGGCGCATAACCTCAGAGCTTACGACGGGCAGTTTCTATTAAAGTACATGGTGGCGCACATAGACTGGGTGCCGGAGCTCATCATGAACGGGAGAAAGATCTACAGGATGAGGTACGGTGACGTCACATTTCTAGACTCGCTCAACTTCATACCCATGCCACTCTCCCGCTTTTCCAAGACCTTCGGATTGAAGGAATGCAAAGGTTATTTCCCGTACCTGTTTAACACGAAGGAAAACGAGCAGTACGTGGGTTCGATTCCCGACAAAAGGCATTACTGTCCGGAGGGCATGTCGGCGGAGGGTCGGAAAGCCTTCGAGCAGTGGCACGAAGAAAAGGCGTCCTCCGGGTACGTCTTCGACATGAGGGCGGAAATGGTGGCGTATTGCAAGATGGACGTATTTCTACTCAGTCAGGGAGTTTCCAAATTCAGAAGGGAATTCTTGGACGAGAACGGAATAGACCCGTTCAGAGAATGCGTCACCATCGCGCAGGCGTGCATGTGCGTGTATAGAAAGCGCTTCATGCCGCTTAAAAAAATTGCCCTCTTGCCAGCGGGCGGGTATCGACTAGCGGACCGTCAGTCTCGCGCCGCATGCATATGTCTAACTTGGCTAGACATGCAAAACCGCATCGTCATCCAGCACGCCATGCGAGGACGCGAAGTCAAAATCGCGGGGCACAAGGTGGACGGGTACAGAGAGGCTGAAAAAACCGCGTACTTTTTCCACGGCTGCTTTTACCACGGCTGCAGGCGGTGCTTTCACAATCGCCATGCGGTGATATATAACTCGGGACACGAAACCATGGCCTCCAGGTTAGAGAGCACCGAGAAGGTCACGGCCAAGATCAAGGCCGCCGGCTACGCCGTGGTGGAAATGTGGGAGTGCGAGCTCAACGCCGCGATGAAGGCCAACCACGACCTCGCGCGCCACGCAAGGGACTTTCCGGTACCCGAAACCCTGAACCCCAGAGGCGCCTTCTACGGAGGTCGCACCAACTGCACCAAGACGTACTGCGAGGCGAAGGGGGATAGCAAGATCTACTACTACGACGTATGCAGCCTGTACCCGTACGTGAACAAGACGAAACCCTACCCCGCGGGCCACCCCAAGATCCACATTGATCGATTCCCGCGCTTGGAAGACGTGGGGGGCGGGTTGGTGAAGTGCGAGGTTCTACCGCCGCAACACCTGTACCACCCGGTGCTACCGGCGCGCATCGGCGGCAAGCTCATGTTCCCGCTATGCCGCGCTTGTGCGGAGGCGCAGAACCAAAACGAGTGCCACCACGGAGAGCGCGAGAGGGCGTTGTCGGGTACCTGGGTGATCGACGAGATGATGGTCGCCCTGGAGGCGGGGTACCGCCTCCTCCAGGTCCAAGAGATCTGGGAGTACGACGTGGTGCGGCACGAACCGACCACCGGAGCCAAGGGTCTCTTCGAGGACTACGTGAATCAGTTCTTGAAGATCAAGACCGAAGCCTCCGGCTGGCCCTCGGATTACGACGAACCTGCCGCTAAACAGCAGTACGTGGAGCAATTCTTCGAACACGAAGGCGTCGCCTTGGATCCCCAGGCCGTCGCCACCAACCCCGGCAGGCGGGAGCTGGCCAAGCTGATGCTCAACAGCTTCTGGGGCAAACTGGGGCAGAAGGACAACCTCCCCACGTGCGAGCTGGTGGACCGGTACGACCGCCTCCTGGTGCTGCTCAACGACCCGGGCGTGGAAGTGCAGACCTACGTGCCCGTCACCGACCGGATCGTGTACGCGGTGTGGAGGTACTGCGAGCAGTGCCGCAAGGTCAACCCCGCCGCCAACGCCGTCCTGGCGGCCTACACCACGGCTCACGCGCGCCTGGTGCTCTACTCCTACCTCAAGAGGCTGGGAGAACGGGTCTGCTACTTCGACACCGATTCCGTCGTCGCCGCCGCTCCGGGCGACTGGACGCCGTCCGTCGGACGCCTCCTGGGGGACATGACGGACGAGCTGGAGAAGTACGGGAGGGGCTCTTACATCGCCCGGTTCGCCTCCACGGGGCCCAAGAGCTACTGCATGGAGATCGTTTGCCCCGAGACGGGCAAGACCTTCTCGGTGTGCAAGGTGAAGGGGATCACGCTCAATTCGGGCAACCTGGAGCTGGTGAACGCGGAGGTGATTCGCGACGTGGTGCTCAGGGACAACGACCGCGCGGTGAAGCTGGCAGGCACGCAGATTTCGCGGAAACCGTCTTGGACGGTCGTCACCGAACCCAGCTCGAAGACGTTTAGGATGGTGGTCAACAAGCGCGTGCTCGCCGGCAATCACGATTCCTATCCCTACGGGTTCAAGAGGAACGCATAAATGAGACGTCTACAGCCGCGCCAAAGTCATTTCGAACCGGGAGCCCTGAGGAGACGATGCCCGGTCCCCGAGACCTGGGGCGATTCGAGTTTCCCAGCACGATGCTCGTGGCGGGGCCGTCGCGCTGCGGCAAGTCGACCTTCGTGAAAAACCTGTTACGCCACGCGCACCGGATATTCGACGTGCGCCCCAGGAGGGTGCTGTGGTGCCACCCTCCGGAGTATTCGCCGAGACTCGAACCCTCGGCTCTGCGTTGCGAGACCCACGCGGGCATACCCGAACTTGCTTCGGTGGACGAGAACGACCTCGTCGTCCTCGACGATCTGATGCTGGAGGGTGGCGGGAAGGACGTTTCCAATTTTTTCACCAGAGACTCCCATCACAAGCGCTTCGGCATCGTCTACATCCTGCAGAACGTGTTTCCGCAGGGTCAGAAATATCGCAACATCTCTCTGAATGCAAACTACGTCGTGGTCTTCAAGAACAACCGGGACAAGATGCAGATCGAGAGACTGTGCCAGCAGATCGAACCCAGGAACTCTAGGTTTCTCTTGGAGACCTTCGAGAAGGCCACCGAACGCCCTCACGGGTATCTCGTGTTGGACTGCACTCAGTACACGCCCGCCCGATACAGATATCGAACCGGCGTGCTGCCGGGGAAAAACCTCTCTTATTTCGTACCCAACTGAGACCGCCGAGAGGACTCGGGTTCGTTTCGTTCTATATTATCCCGGCAGGGTCTTACCCAACTGAGGCCGTCGAGTCTAAATAAAAAGTACCGCTTTCGGAGCGAACGTCATTATCGCGCAAGCATGGCTAGAGGTAGGTTAAGGCTTGCGACGCTGACCAGTCCTCGCATAGCGAGACAGCACGGTAATTTGGCGGCTCTGGCCAAGGCGAAGGCCCCTCTGCGCAAAAAGTTGTTAAAAATGCCGATGGCGATCTGATCAAGGCCATTAGCGAATGCATGCTCAACGTGTGCAGAGGTCACGTGCAACTTCCCGCAAAGTGCTTGGGTCGCCTAAAGAAGCACAAGGCTTCTTGGAGGAAGTTGACGGATAAACGGGTTCCTCTGAAGAAGAAGAAGAGCATCTTGGTTCAAAAAGGAGGTTTTTTGCCGACATTTCTCCTACCCGTCTTGGCTTCGCTCGGCGGCGCGCTAGTGTCGAAATTAACAGGATGAAGTACGGCAAGCAGATCCTCGTTGCACCGCAACCGAAGACCGTCGATAAGCTTCACGCTGTAGACCGCACCATAGCCAGATTGGCTAAAGAAATTCAGAACCTGCAGAGCGCAAAGCTCTCTGCCGACGAAAAGTGGCGGCTCGTAAAACATAAATTGGACAACTACCTCGATCTCGTGGCACAAGTCAGAAAGCCCTTCCTCGGCGACGACGACGACGACGATTACGAAGACGTGCACGAACGCGTGCCGGTGAAGCAGGAGGTCGAACCCCGAACCATAAAGGTCAACCTCCTCTCGCCTCGCAAAAAGAAGAGGGCAAACCCTGCCACTCCGAAAAAGAAATCGAAATCGCCTTCCGCATCGTACCATTTTCGCAAACGCGTCTGGCAACCCCTGTACAAGTAAAGCATGAAGGAATGGAAGGTGCTAAGGCGATACTATGCCAAACCGGAACACTATGCCGGTTTGGGTACGGTCAAGCCCCGTCGAAAGGCCACGGGTGCGTCTAAGGCGAACATCGAGTCCTTCCTTCAAACCCAGGACAGTTACACTCTGCACAAACCGGTCAGAAAGCGGTTCCCCACCAGATGTTATCACGTGACGAATATGGACGATCTTTGGGAGGCCGATCTAAACGTCATGAACAGCGTGAGGGAACATAACAAACCTTACGTGTACATTTTGACCGTTATCGACGTATTTTCCAAATGTGCTTGGGCCGTACCCCTGAAATCGAAGCTGGGTACCGAGGTTGCGCAAGCGTTTCGCTCCATATTCTCCCAACGCGTCCCCAGGGTCCTCCAAATGGACAAGGGAACCGAGTTTACCAACAAGACTTTTCGCGACTTTCTGAAGAAACACGACGTGAAACATTACACAACCAAAAATAACGTTAAAGCCAGCGTCGTGGAGCGCTTCAACCGCACCTTAAAAACCAAGATGTGGAGGTATTTCACGCACAAAAACAGTTACAGATACCTGGAAGTCCTTCCGGCCTTACTCGATTCGTACAATAGCTCGCATCACAGGTCCATAAAAATGGCTCCGAAGGACGTGAACGAATCTTAACATTTTACGAGTGTACCGCAATCTCTACGGAAATAGGACCCTACCTCGCGCAGGGAAACCCACATTTTCCGTCGGCGATCACGTGCGCATCTCTAAAGAAAAAATGAAATTCGACAAGGGCTACGAGCAGAATTGGACGGACGAATATTTCGGATAGCCGAGGTGGTGCGCGGTCGGCCGGTGGTATATAAGTTGAAGGATCTGGCCGGAGAAGCCATAGACGGCACATTTTACACCGAGGAGCTACAAAAGGTCGCGCTACCTCGGACGTTTAAGATCGAACGCGTTTTACAGACCAAGGGCCGAGGGCGCCACAATCAGGTCTTGGTAAAGTGGAAGGGGTATCCGGCAAAGTTTAAATCGTGGGTTCTGGCTTCGACCATCGATTCGACATGATTAAGACCGAGCCCTTCTCCATCACTCTCGTGAGCAACGCTTCCGTGGAACACTTTACCGACAACACCACGGCCAGAGTTTCTAACATCTTGCCCGAGAGAATCGTTCTGCAGGGAGAATGGGAGGTCGCCCTGCAAAAGGTCAGGTATCCGGTGAAATTTTATAACCTTTCGCCAGACGATGCCCGTCTGGCGGGCACCAAGTACACCATGACGCTCCTCCCCACGCATTCCAAATTCAGTTTGCAAATGCCGCAAGGCATCGTGCACAATCCCAAAGACTTGGTGAACCTCGTCAACGCCGTTCTACTCGAACACTTGCACGTGGAAAACTTCTTCCTCTTCGACGAGCGCAAGCAGACGGTGGGCGTGAATGCCGCCGTCGCCCATTCCGAACCACTACCCGACATTCCGTTCGACGGGTTTGTGGAAAATGTCGCGCGCACGGTCGTACCGTACGCGGTCGGCGAATACGAAGCTCTCAACGATGCGCCCCACCAGAGACCCAAGCCGAAACCGAAACCGAAACCGAAGCCCCGAGCTTCGGGGCAGCAGAAACCCGCGGCGGCTCGTTCCGTCAGACCCAAACGAGACGTTTCAAAATCGGAGGACCCTCCGGGACCTCTACACCGCATCCACAGTTTGCTCTTAACGCCCGCTATGGCAAAAATGTTGGGTTTCGAGCCCTACGTCAACGTCATTCTCGAAAAAGCTGCTAAACACCCCTAGATCCTTATATGGGGTTTCCTTACGAAATGTTCATCTATTGTAATCTAGTGTCCCGCAAGTCGTGGGCGACACCTTCGCCCAAGTCATAGAGAGCGCGGCCGTGGAATACGAAAGAAGCAACAACACTTACATGAGCGACGAAAAGACGTTTTTTCCCCAAAATTGGGTACCCTTGATTCAGCAAGACTTCAAGACGGTCAACATAGATTTAAGGAACGGTTACGGCGATCTCTTGCCATTCGCCGACGGATTTTCCTCTACTATAGTTCTCGCTTTTCGTCCGAAACAGGCGTAATGGACGTGCACGCCGTAACGCGGTACTACCTCAATCAGACCGGCGGCGCGTTCCACCATCGCGATTTCACTCTCTACAGGGGCAAGCGCTACCAAAGAGGCAGCGGTCTCTTTTCAGCCCTCGTAGGACTCTTCAGAAGGTTGCTACCGTTTTTAAAGAGCGGAGCAAAAGCAGTCGGAAAGGAGGCCTTAAAGGCGGGCGCTCACGTTCTGTCCGATGTGACTGCGGCGGGAGCAGCGCCGAAGCAAGCGCTCCAACGGAGGCTCAAGGAGTCCGATTACAATTTAAAGCGAAAAGCCGACGAAAAGCTCGATGCCATGCTCGGTTCCGGCGCCAGGCGCCTCAAGAGAATAAAACCGAGCAAATCCAAAAATAGCAAGCAGTCCAAGCTGAAACGCGGTAGGCGTAAGGTGCAAGACGTATTTTCGTAACGGCAGACGCGGACGTCCACATGAGTTCCGAACTGGACCTCTTTACAGAGGTGCCGGTTCAGATGAGCATCGAGGAGTCACGGTTCCTATACCTAAACCCTCAAAACACTTTAATGAAAAATGCCCCCATCACCTTTCATTATTCCGGAAATGCGGACGATTACCTAGACTTGACCTACGTCGTACTCGAACTCATGGTGCGCATTGTAGATGACAAAGGAGAGGCCTTAAACGCTGACGCAAACGCCACTCTGGTCAACAACGCCTTAAATTCCCTGTTTCAGCAGATGGAGGTAACCCTCAATAACGTCATCGTCTCCATGCCGCAAGCCGGTTACCCCTACCTCGAGACGCTTCTCAATTACTCCGAAGATGCCATGAACACCAAACTAGAATCTACCCTCTGGAGAAAGGACACGGCAGGCATCATGGACACTTTTATCGCCAATGCGGGTTTTCAGTGGAGTCAGGGGTTTACCAAAGGGAGCAACGTCGTACAGCTCATCGGTCCTCTGTCCAACGCTCTTTTTAGACAGGAGAAGCTGCTTTTAAACAACGTTAGCATGACCGTCAAGCTCACTCCCGCCTCTCCCCAGTTTTATCTGTTTTCCGACGTAGATGCCTTTAAGGGGTACGCCGACATCGTGTCTGCCACGCTGCGCTTAAAATCGGTGCGGCCCTCGCCGACCATAAAGCTCGCGCACCAGGCCGTGCTCACAAAGGGCAACGCAAAGTACCATCTCAAAGACGTCAGCTTTCACGCTCTCAGCATCCCCAAGGAGTCCAGGGCAATGACGTTTAGCGACGTGTGCGTAGGGCAAGTTCCAAGGAGAGTGGTAGTAGCCATGGTCACCGACAAGGCCTATTCCGGCCATTTTAACTCAAATCCGTACAACTTGAAACATTTTAAAATGAACTTCTTTCAGCTCTACGTGAACGGGCAACCCGTTCCCTCCCAACCCCTGCAACATGACTTTACAAAGGGACACTATTTGCAATGCTTTCAAACCCTGCAGGACGGTCTAGGCACTCATTTCAAGGACGAGGGACACTCCATCTCCAGAGAAACCTACCCGCAAGGGTATACGATAATGGTTTTCGATCTCACTGCAGACATGAGCGCTAACGAGTAACATCTCGGGTCAGCGCCACGGAACCGTCTCTATAAGCATCGGTTTTGCCGATAAATTGACGGAACCGGTCATACTTCTGCTGCTAGCGGAAATACATCACACGGTCGAAATCGACGCCAACCGATCCATTTTGGTATCATGAACACCTTTCAAATTCAACGGTTTCTATCGACATGCCCCTCTACGCGCTCTCACTTTTTAGGCGTCTACCCCTGCGATAAACTGCCCGTACTTCACGGCATTCGAACGCCTCCCTTGGCGCTAGTGGCTAACACCGACCCCAGCACCAAATCCGGGCAACAGTGGGTTTGCATCTTTGTGGACAAAAACTCGCATGGAGAATATTTTGACAGTTACGGCATAGGACCGCTTTCGCCCCATTTTCTCCGGTTCTTAAATTCGGTCTGCGGGACGCGTTGGTCCACCAACGCCAGAAGGCTGCAAGGTTTCGACAGCACCACTTGCGGTCATTACGTCATCGCCTACCTCACCCACCGCTGCTCCGGCTTACCTAAGCATACATTCTTCTCAAAATTTCACGTCAGCAATCACGCGCATAATGATGTCGTCATTCGCAAAACGTTCAAAAACGCATGCCGCGCAAAGTGCTCTGACGCTCAGCAAACTTGTCAACCCTTGAAGGTGAGTACGTGTGTGTGTGTGTGTGTGTGTGTGTCACTATTCAGCACATCTAAGCTAATCCATCGTCTTGCACGTGCTTTCAGAAGACGCTCCTGCTCATATAAAAAGCAACGTCACGGTGCCGCTCGCCTCATTCAGAGTGTACCATGCAGCACGCGGATACAGTCCTGCTGCCATGCAGCACGCCGACCAGGTAGGTCCGCACCTATGTATTAGCTTGCTTTTTTTCTATCCCGTTTATCTCTCTATCCCTCACATTATTATTATTGTTTTGTGTGTTCCAGTATAACCGGATGTCAAACCCCGACCACCTCAAAACCCGGGGAAAAAAGGAAACTGCCCATCTTCGACCTCCAGCAGCATCCCGACAGCCCTGCTCCGCCAGCACAGTTCCAACACAGTGCAGTTGTGGTACCTCTGGCGGATATCTACTTCCTCCACCCGCAACAAACTAAATTCGTCAGTGTGGGATTCTCCCCCCAGCCGCCGCACCATCTCGTCGTCACCATTGCCAAATGTGGACAGCACAACGCAGTCGTCATGAGTTCCTCGCAGTGGCACAAACTCGTCGAAGCCATCCCCATCATTCACAAACGCTTGAATGACCCACAGGGACGTCTGCAGCAATTTCAGTTCAGCGACAGCGTCACCATCGTGTTTAAGTTTGTGTTCGGAAAACTAAAGCTCGTTTTCAAAGAACCGCAAGGCGCATCCGTTACGCTCAACCAACAAGAATGGCACGTGTTGCATACCCTGCAGCGCATCATTACCGACATCATGTATCACAAAAAGAAGGAAGAGACGGACGTGCAAAATCAAATCAATGCATACCACAAGTACATGCTTCACAACCATGCCTCCAACGTTCCCTTACATGACATGAATTTCACGCAGTTCACCAAGTACATACGGTGCGCCAATTTTAGAACATTCCTCGAGGTTCATCATTTCCTCAACACCCATTTCGCACTGCGCATCTCACAAAATAGTCCTTAGTGCGCATGTATTTCTACCAGCGTTCCAACCGCACCTCACCCAAACATCTCGCGCCCTTCGCTCCCGCATCATGGGTTACAGAAATTACCTGTCGTTGTACTACCATGACAGTAAGATGTTTAAAAACTACGAGGTGGACGGTCACCCCTATAAAAATACACGTTATGCACTTCGCTTCGTCGACAGCACCTACGACGGAAAATCCGTCTCCGCCAGAGTTCACGGCTGCGAAACCAAAATTCATTTTGTGCTATCTAACATGTGCTTCAACGATATCCAGTTCAAAGCAGATAAAGAAGACGTACAACATCAGTGGTTCCAATTTGTGCCCGCAAGAGGTTTATACATCGTTTTCTACGAGCAGCAATACATTTCCACAGACAAAATGCAGCAAATGTTAAACGAAAACCCCATGTGCTACGGCACGTGCTTAGCGGCGCATTTGGGTCGCGAAGCATCCTATATCATACCCGATCACATTCACGGCGTTTGCATGTTCAGCACCGTTCAAAACAGAGTTCTCCTCCAAGTCGAAAACCGTTAAATCAACGGACACAGTGTTTTTCCTGCGGATGTTGTGCAATAATCGCTAAGCGCTTCCGGCGGATGTAGTGAACCTCCAACGAACGTTTCCCCACCAGTGCTTCCCCTGATGTGGTAATTCTCCAACCAACTTTTCCCCCACCAGTGCTTCCCCCTGATGTGGTCGTTTGCATGTTCAGCACCGTTCAAAACAGAGTTCTCCTCCAAGACGAAAACCGTTAAATCAACGGACACAGTGTTTTTCCTACGGATGTTGTGCAATAATCGCTAAGCGCTTCCGGCGTATGTAGTCAACCTCCAACGAACGTTTCCCCCACCACTGCTTCCCCCTGATGTGGTGTTTCTCCAACGAACTTTCCCCCCACCAGTGCTTCCCCTGATGTGGTAAATCTCCAACGAACTTTTCCCCCACCAGTAATTTCCTGCTTCCGGCAGTTGGGTTATATTTATGCACGCGCATTCTTTTCCCCTTCATTCGGTGCTAGCCAGCCGTGGGGAATGCCAGGACCGTCGTGTAAAGACTTCCACTGCTCGTTTTGCTTTCACCAAACGTGCAGCTGCGAACTTAAGCACCGTCTCACCCGCCTGTGCACGCAGTGTCAACTCGGTTTCTACGAAGACCTCGATCATCTCAACAAGCAAATTCAACAATTCCTTCGAAGGTACCCCGCTAGAAACTCCACATGAACTGCTTCATCGTGCTCTTTCGGTATCTCGATAACGGACGAAGAATCCACCTGCTACTGCCCAGGGAACGCCAAGTGCTGCTGCAGAACGGCATATACATCTTCGAACGTTATCCCCCAAGCGACGTCGACCTTGTGTGGAACCAACTTCCCACAGACGCACAGGTAGTTTGCGCACCTTATCGCAGGTGTAAACAACACTACAACCTTCCTCATCAAACCTCTCATATAGACGGTCCTCCCCCGTTTATCAAAAACTGCCATCTGTGCCGTCATAATGTCACAGGACGTCCTTAAAGAGCTAGAAGAACTTTCCAGCAGCGCCCACACTCTCAGCGTATCTACGCTTCAACAGCACGTACCATATCGTGTCGTCGGCGTCAAAACAATCGACACCGTTCACGGTACAAAGCTCGTCGCCAAACTCGACAACGACACAGAAGTTTTCCTACCAACAAGATTTGCAAAAGCCTCTCCAGAACTCATCAACAAACTCAACTCTACCTCATTCTGCATCATATACGCAGGCGAGGAAAAACTACGCAGCGGTTTCAAACGTCACATCCTCCCCATATAACCCTAAATAATGTCCGACGAAACCTATCCCGTCCCCGTGGGGAACAATCTTAACCTACAACTCATTCTCAACGCCGCTTCACCTATCCGTATCCTCTGCATCTCCAACTCCTATTTCCGCAACAGCAGAGTTGTCACCATCACACTCGACGTCCAAGGGGCTCACGCCGTCCACGTCAAATGCGTACCTACCAAAGTGCACCAGCATAAACAAGACGCACTATGCATCATATACCTCGGCAACAGCAACATTCCTGCTCTAACCAAGAAAGTCACATCCACAGGATGCTTCTCAACCAGCCATTACAACGAATTTACCATCCCCATCTATATACCAACCTTCACCGAGTTCGTCAACGAAAGTTTCTCTCACCTGCTCGTCACCTGCATCACCAAACCTATCCACCAATTTACCGCCGATAGCAGCAGCAGCGATGACGAGGACTCAAAGTGCACCACGTACTTTAAAATCATTGTTGTGCGCGAAATTTGTGTGTCCTAGTGCCTCAACAAACTATGAATTTTAATGTGCTTTTTTTCTCCTAATATTTCTTATATTGTCCATTTATTGTATTCATATGTTAATCTCCTGTAATCAAATAATCCATTATGTTATTCTCAAACTATGTATTCATATGTTAAGCAAATAATACCTCATGTTAATCAAAACTATGTATACATATCTTTATCCAATGTACTGTATTCAAATTATAAATAAAGAAAACAGTCCCGGATGAGCCAATTGCAATAACGATAATCCTCCCGATCAGGGCGCTTTTCAAACTTACCGCCCCCGCCGTCGCACGCAGCGACACTAGCGACACTAGCGCCCCTAGCGGCAGGATTATCGTTAAGCCAATTGGCTCATCCGGGACTATTACTACTTACGTAATTTCAGGTGAAAATATCTCACCAGATGATGAACGCATTGAAGCAGTACTGCGGATCCCGCGTCCCAAGAATACTAAGCAGGTGAAGAAATTTTTAGGCGTACTGGGTTACCAAAGCCGTTTTTTGTTAAACTACGCTAAAGAAACTGCACCGCTAAGGGCTTTGTTAGTCAAAAACACAAGATGGCGATGGTCGGAAGTTGAGGAGCACGCCTTCCAGCATCTAAAACAGCTGTTTAGCAACTCCATACTGTTGACACGTCCAAGAATGGAATTGCCATTTCTAATTTACACACACGCATCAATGGTAGCCTACGGATGCGTACTGGCGCAAAAATTCCAAGATGGCGAACTGCGCATCATAGCGACCGCGTCAAGATCACTTAATAAAGCGGAGCGCATCTCTAATGTAACAGAGCAGGAAATTGGAGCAATCTTCTTCGCAATACAGAAGTTCAGGCATTTTATATACAATAAGCAAATAATAATCTTTACTGACCATGTGAGCTTGGCCTTTATAAAAAATTGCAAGCTGACGAGTGCCAAGCTGTCCAGATACATTCACGAAATAATGGCATATAACGCAGAGATCAAGCACATCCCGGGCAGCAGTAACATTTTTAGTGACCTATTATCGAGAGTAAAGGTAGGAGAAAACATTCCTGAGACGATAGGGAACACGCAGAGAGAAATTAGCGTATTAAAACTGGATTTAAGCCTAAACAGCCACATGGCTAGCAAAATGAAACAACTGCAAAAGTATCAACGAGAAGATACCAAATTGGCCGAAATACTGGGAAATGCACCGCCGATTAGCTCCGAAAATAAGGGAAAGTATGGCAAAATGGACGGCGTATTGTATAAACTGGACGGCAAGCACGCCCCAGCCTGGAAAGTATACATACCCGCAACACTCGAGGAATTGATTATTCATGCCTATCATACCGCACTCATACACGCAGGTGTAGAAAGAACGAGGCTAGTTATATCAGAACATTTGTATATCCCGAAGCTTGGACGAAAAGTGAGAACGTTCGTGGCCACATGCGAAATATGCCAGAAGGCAAAGCCCCTACATTTTCGCTTTGATCGTCCACCACTGGCTATATTAAGAGAAGCGCCCTTACAACTGGTTGTAGCCGACAGCCATGGTCCTCTCCCAAGGGCACGGACAGGCCTACAATACATTTTCGTAATGGTTGACGTAATGTCTAAATTTGTAACCCTATATCCACTTAAAAAGCTTACCAGCGCCTCGTGTGCAAACAAGATCGTTGCAGAATATATACCAAAATATGGCCAAATCACAGCACTGCTCGTTGATAATGCTTCTATCCATCACGGCCGAAAGTTTGTTGATAAGCTCCGAGAGGCAGGGGTAAAACTATATCACACTAGCAATTACCATCCACAGGGAAACCCATGCGAAAGAACTATGCGAGACCTGAATTCATATCGCCGGATCCTTACGCACGTAAAGCACACAAAATGGCCCGAATACTTATCTTATATACAGTGGGTCATGAATCACGCCATCAATCCCAATCATGGCTACTCCCCAACTCAACTGTTGACAGGAAAACCACACGACCACATAATCGACGGAATTCCTACTGCCTTACCTATAATAAGTGAAACAGACTCGGAGAGGATACAAAGAGCGTTTTTGAAACTTAAAAACAAAGCCGAGAAGAGGAACGCAAATCAGAAAAGACATCTACACACCTGGAATCCACAGATAAACGAGAAGGTACTAGTAAGGAACTTTAACAAGTCTTCGTTGTTAAAACGAGAATATAGAGGAATGAACCTTCTGTGGAAAGGTCCCTTCAGAATCATGGCCCAGTTCGGGGATCGAACGTACAAGCTCCAGGACATAAGGACAGGGAAAATATTAGGAAACTACAACATAATGTTCTTACGCCCATTTAAAGAGGCAGTGAGACCTAAAAGTTCCGACACAAATGTTACGCCTTGACCGCTAACCATCGAACCCTCACCTGTCTGACTAAACAACGTAGTAGTAATATTATATTTCAAGACGGGGTTCCCCTAGAAAAAAAAAGGACGCGTGATAACTATAGAAGTGAACTCAGAGACACCAGTGTAATAACATGATAGAATGGTTGTATTAAAAGCTGTATGTATGAAAGTTTATGTATCATGTATTAATTAGCATAACAGCGGTGTCAAAGAAAATATCAGTGTGATAATATGGCAGAATTATTGTGTTATAAGCTGTATGTATAAAAGTTCATGTATTATGTCTTAATTAGGATAACAGTGGTTTCAAAGAAAATATCAGTGTGATAATATGGCAGAATTATTGTGTTATAAGCTGTATGTATAAAAGTTCATGTATTATGTATTAATTAGCATAACAGTGGTTTCAAAGAAAATATCAGTGTGATAATATGGCAGAATTATTGTATTACAAGCTGTGCGTATAAAATTTCATGTATTGTGTATTAATTAGCATAACAGTGGTTTCAAAGAAAATATCAGTGTGATAATATGGCAGAATTATTGTATTATAAATTGTGGGTATAAAATTTCATGTATTGTGTATTAATTAGCATAACAGCAATTTCAAAGAAGGTATCAGTGTAATAACATGATTGAATTGCTGTATTTTAAGCTGTGTGTTTGAAAGTTTGTGTTATGTATTAATTAGGGTAAAAAAAGGAAAGAAAAGGTAATTATTATGCTAATCATACCCATATGTGTTGTAATAACTGTACCTGTATTAACGCACTCGCCACTTACACCGTCATAAACATCACAAATCATCCCGAATTGCGACCATCAAAAAAAAAAAAAAAAGAGGGAATTAAGTCAGGGTACCATGTATGCAAGTTCGAAAGGTTAAGAGATACATTTAAAAAACAATGATTCGTAGGTTGAATAACTCGATGGGATTTCATGAGAAATTTATCGTCGGCCCCTTAGACCCGCCGATAGATTTCCCATGAGGGCATATATGTAACCGTACATTCTGTCCGCACCTTAAAATATCATAAATATCATGTGGTCAGTCCTTCCTAAACAACAAGCAGGTAGCCTGTCCCTATTCCATTAACTGGTCGGTCGTCTCCTTTATAGCATACCCCTACGTGCCCACAACAATGAGTACATGGTTTAGCTCGGGTCCGAAGCTTGCGTGCCTTATCTTACATCTCCGACACCAGCGTGGGAAACCTAAACATCTGTGTGTGTAAAATAAAATATAAATAATAATTTTGAAGAGCCAACGAAATGCACAGAAATAACATCACGTGACGTGAGAAACCAAAATCAGGAACGACAGAAGGGGAAAATCGTGCAATGGCGATGTCAGGTTTGTCTTGTTAACAGGCTCCACCAAAGTACCTTCGCGAACCAGGACGTCGCACCGAGCCTGCGAAAACACTTTCGCGAGCTAAGACATCGCACCAAGGGACTCTACTAAAATACTTTCGCGAACTAAGACGTTGCATCAGGGGAGCTCATTACCATAGCCAAACCATTTTTATCACATTCCGCGGTGGCGAGTGTTACGGCAGACATTGAATAAATCTTATGATATGAAGGACCTACAGGGCATTCATGTAACTGAGCAGCCAACCATAGCCAGGGTACCCACTCCTGAGACCAACGAAGAGAACCTCATGCAAAACCCAGAAAACCTACCACACCAATGAACCTGTCGTAACCTCCTACACCTCCCGCGTATCATTAACAACCATCAATTGTGAGACGACGAATGTACCGCCTCATAAACTGTCTACTTGTAAGAAAATACTTTACTATATAATAAGATATTTAATATAATGTATTTGTCTTATTCAATTAACTAAAAATAATTGGAATACACGTCCATATGTATTGGATAACAGCTTAATTTTTTTTAAAGAGTTCATATTAAAAAAATCTGAAGTGTTACACTCACATGACTTTCTCTACTCTTGGGAACAAATTATTTTTATAAACTCTTATTTTCCATCTATTTCATATTAATCGAAATAAACATTTGCAGAGTCTATCTTATTGCTAATTTTCTTGTAGATGTAAGGGGAAAATATATTTACAAGGGCAATATAGAAAAACAGTAGCCTTTAAGCACATACATATCTCTTAATAGCTGGTTGCTAGGTGCAGCACCATTCCCTTTCCCACAGATTAATACTCTTTGCATATCCAAGACAAAAAAATGAATAACGAGTCCCCATTTGAGAAAAAGTATAAGTATTGGAAAATTTAAGTGAATAACAAGCAATACCTCGAAAATGGTTCACTCAACAAAAAAAATGTATATGACATAAATTGTGTATTTTACCGCGATCTACATTTTTTGTGCAGTAGAATTTTGTCTATCTCTTATGGTTTACCAGTTATGCAAAAGTCGTTCACAATGAAGAATACTTTTGGAGACATTCCCAGAAAATTTGAGATATACATTTCATTTGTCATAAAAATATCTTAAATCATATAATATTTTAATCAAAATCCTTAGCCATTTTTGAAAAAATTAAAATTTTCGAAAAATGTTCCCTGTAAAGCGTAATCTGGGGTGAGGGGATTTTCTTGAAAACCTTCCTGTCGCATTTCTGGAAGATACTGAACCTAAATACCAAGTTTTGTGTTTATCCGACGGTTCGTTTCTGAGTTATACTGTTCACAGACACACACACCCGGACATGTTCCCAAAAATGTTTTTTTTTTGGATTCAGGGGGTCTCAAAACAGATATTTCCGGTGAAATCTCGGTATCGAATTTTTGGGTGGAATACAATACTTCCCCTACTTACTGTACGTAGTAGAGAAAGTAAAAAGTGATTGTGACCTCTATGGTGGATTTTGAGGCGCTTTGGACTTTGGTAAAGGGACAAAAATTTATGAACTAGAGAGTGGAAATGGACGGAATAAGACGTAGTGCTAGAGTATCAAGGATGGAAAGAAGGAGAAATGAAGAAGTGATACTGATGATGGATATGGAGGAAGCAGTGCTGGAGAGAATTGAAAGGCGGGGTCTTCAGTGGTATGGACATTTGAAAAGAAGAATGGAGGATGATAGGTGGCCTAAAACCTTTTTAGAATGGTCACCTCGTGGAAGAAGAAAGCGAGATAGACAAAGTGCAACCTGAGGACAGATTCTAGAATGATGAATGATCGGTGCCTGAAGGAGGTTGACTTGTTCAATCGGGAAGAATGGGAATTGCGAATGAGAATACAGGACAACTGCTGAAGACCGGAGAAACCCTTAAAAGTAAAAAGTAAGTAAACAAAAGAAATGAAACATTTTTCTAGTACTTTTTGGATGCTTCAAGTTATGAATGAAGAATCTACTACAGTTTAGGTCTTTATCAGGAAAGAACGGTGAGAACTGAAAAAGGAGGCACCACTGTCCTTAGATCTCCTGTTTTACGCAGACTCTGAGTTATTGGCTTTAAAAGTTCCTACCTCTGGGGAAAAAAGTTACCAAATAAAGCCAGTATAATAAAGATCAAAATTAGTACAGATCGTCCTATTGTACAATTAGGAGCGAGAAGTATAGTCTGTACATTAAGACTTCAGACAACAAAACTAATTATGCAAATCATGTATTACTTCAAGCGACACAGGGAGTTAGTATATGTATTTGAACGGCATTGTACAATGTATTACCTGACTGAACTCAACTCTAGGGAATATTTATCTCGATTAACAGCAAATAGATAGCAAAGTGAGCTCTTACATAAATCATACTGATATTATAGATAAAATGTCTGTGTGCACACGTGTGTGTAAGGTAATCTCGATAACCAAATAAATAAATTTAATAATTCTTTTCCCATCTGAAAAGCATTGTTGTTTGGACGAATGAAGACCAAATATTTCCAACATTTTTAAAACTAGGAGGAGGGTTAGGGTGGGTGCGTATTCAGGTCACCTAATCCAATTCCGATTGGTTTAATTTGAGTACCG
This sequence comes from Deroplatys truncata, assembly GCA_030765065.1. Classification (NCBI taxonomy): domain Eukaryota; kingdom Metazoa; phylum Arthropoda; class Insecta; order Mantodea; family Mantidae; genus Deroplatys; species Deroplatys truncata. Next base: position 126,362,206 of record CM060987.1, read on the forward strand.
GAGGATATATTTAAATACTTTATTGCATACGTGGCAGATTTTAATGACTTCCAGCCCTAAAGGATAAATGGAGAGGCTCATAATATTTTAAAATTGAGTTACTGCAGGAGGGGATTTGCACATCGTGTTCATGTAATAAATTTCCATCAGATTTTGCTGAACATAATCATCAAAGAGTATTTTTGGTATGATTTTGACAAACCTCTGATTTTAAAACCTAAGAAAAATGAGCTAGTCCATAGCTTTCTAAAATTTTCACTTCACTTATTTAAATCCATATTTTCAACCCCTAAAATACAAATCAGTACTTTTTTATCTATCTATATAAAACGTTGTACGCTTAGGTTATAGGACCCAGCGAAAATTATAGGTTACTTTGCATCTCTCAAACCAGCCCTACTATATTTTCATTCCTTATGTAGAAATTTGCATCGTTTAACCCATCTAGTCCATATACCATAGAATTATCTATAGTACGTGGAAAAACCATAGTTTACCTTAAAACTTCCGAATACTACCCAAAACGTATTTTCAATCACACATCGACATTTTTACAGAACTTCCCTACTGTTTTGAAATAATTATAGACAATACTATATTTTTGGCCAATAAAGTCTATTAATTGTTTTCGTTCAGCTGTAGGACTTGGCCTAAACTATAGGGTTCGTTACAACTTCAAAAAAGAATAATTCTGATATGATAACTCACATTGCTTTCTCTATCTTCTATCGTTTATTACTGGGTATAAAACTAGTCTTACTAAACCTTACTTTTATATCTACTACATTTTTATCCAAATAAACCTTTGCGGAATTAGTTACATTACACATTCAGTTAGGATACAAAGAGGACAGCGATGGTGAAGTGTTTAAGAGCTGAACGTTATACATTGGCCGTAAAATTCCACACGTTTCAATGGAATCGATGGGACTTAAAAACAATGAACGTATTGAACAAATCGAACCATTAATAATGATAGCTTGGAAATGGCTTATGCTGAAAAGAATGTTATTTGAGATAAATTGTGCGTTTTAAAGACATCTACAACTTTTGTGTGGTACGTTTTCATCTATCGCTTAACGTTTAGCAGTTATACAAGATTATACAGAATTCCTTCCGAATGAAGATGACTTCACTGGTTATTCTCATAAAATTCAAGATAAACATTTTATTTTTTAATATACGGTATTTTGATCAAAGTCGTGACAGCCACTTTTAGAAAATAAAAAGCTTCGGAAAACTTTCCATGTAAACGGTAGTTTAGGGAGGGTGGATTTTCTTGAAAATCTTCATGTCGCATCTTTGGAAGGTACTGAACCTAAATACCAAGTTTCGTATCTATCCGACTTTTCGTTTTTGATTTATGCTGTTCAGAGACACACACAGACACACACATGGACCCTTTTCTAAAAATGCTATTTTTATTCAATGCTATTGTATTTCTTGTAAAATATCGACATCGTATTTTTGAGGGAATGCAATACCTTCTCTATCTATTCTGTACCTAGCAGAGAAAGTAAAAAACTATCCTATATCATATTTTCCACCCGTGATCTATGAATTTGCATCACCTGACCAGTTACAAAACTTAAAGTACTTACGCTTTACGTATGGATACCTAAGTGATAAGGCATTAAAGAGTTTCAAAAAACAGCCCATATATTTATTTTCAACCGTTATCGTATGAGAGGAACATAGTAGGCTAAAGTGATAGTCAGATTTTTAAAAAGCGGATCGCGATGTGAAGGTTTTGAAATTCCATACTCCTTGCATGACCAGGATAGAGCAAATTAATATGGACTTAATACTTAAAAAGTATACTATTTGACACTTTAAACCAATAACAAAGCCTACCTCGAACACAAACTCAAATTTTTTACTATAACGAGGTGTACATTTTTGTGGAGTAAGATTTCGTCGATTTCTTACTGATCTCATTGTGTATACCAGTTATACAAAAGTAATTTAGAATGGAGAACATTTCGCAGGCCATTCCTTCTTTTTGAATAGCCCTGTATAACTAAATAAAACCCTGTTTTGCACAATTTCTCCATGAAAAAGTATTTTTAATGGAAACATAATGTAAAGCTGCAATATATCCTTTTTACTCTCAAATAGGATGTTTACTAGACGTTCTTTTAATAATCCATCCACTCTCCATTCTTGTCCAGTACCTCATTTAGCTGCCTAGGCACTGAATCGTTCTTCGCCCTCTGGGAACACTGTCATGAAGCGTGGGATTATTTTCTATAGAATGAGAGTTCTTCCAGGCCCTAAGTGATTAGCTGCCCAGGCGGGTAAATCGGGTACTGGACATATTATTAAAATAATGTCTAATACATATGTCTAATTTACTTCATTTTTGCATTATAGTGTCAATAAAATACTTTTTCATTGAGAAATTGTGCAAGACAGTGTTTTATTTTGTTGTATCCCAATAACAACTAGTAAATGTGTTCCTCTTTGAGAATAAAAAGTGTAATATATTTCAGTTTCACATTATGTTGCCATTAAAATGTTTGTTGTGGAGATAATCTGAAAAAACATGGTTTTATTTAGTTATATATTATTTTAACATGGTTACTATAAATTATGAAGAGTAAAGCTATTGTTCAAAATTATATATTCATATGAGAATAATCTATAACTGTGCACGTAAAACAGGATACCACTGTATGCATAAAAAGCTAAACGGATACCCACACCTCCTCCTTCGAATACATACTCACCTGTGAAAGCCATAGAATGCCTCTTAAAGCTGCGGGGACAGCATAAGTGGAAGCCGGTTGCTCAGTTTCCTCACTTCGTTCACAACAATTTAATGGTTTTAGCTCACGACGCCTTGCAAAGAAGTTTATTGCGCGCAAATCCGTCTGCAAACATTAAGGACTCTGGAGTCTATGTGTAGGAAATAATTAAGTTACTCGTAAAACTTGTTTATGCGTGCATCCTATATGACGGAAGTTTGAAGACTTGCGTGAACTCGTAAGTAATAATTTCCAAGTTAACGGTTAGAGAGCACTTACAGCAACCTACATCAGCTTAATTGAAATAATGATAATGGAAATCGCTAGTGGGACTTCGTCGATATGTTACGAGTCATTTACGAGCTGTACTGTGACGCAGAAACGCTTTCAGGCGTTTTCCTGATTTATAATCTCCTTTGTACTGGTATACATATAACATTTCCATTAATGTTGTGAGTTAATTATTGTTAAAGGCATTATATTTTAGTGACAGACGGCAAAAGTGATGAAAAATACGTATTGTAATTTCCGTAATAAGAGATTTCATTAATCTGTGTAGAACACTTTTAGCTTTAGACAGCTTCTATGCTATTATTATAGTACATTTCTCTTTTCTTTAACTTTATTCATACTAGCATTGTTTAAAGTACATCAAAACAAAAATAAAAATCTTATGTGTTACACTCGCATAACTTTCTCTACTCTTGTACAAACTATTTTTACAAACTATTTTTCAAACTCTTATTCTCCATCTATTTCATATTAATCGAGATAAACAATTGCAGAAACGATCTTTTGACATGCAAAGAGAATTAAATTTTACACATAGCGACCAGTTCTAAAAATATTTGACTTACGTTTAAGGCCTACTATGTTCCCCTTGTTTTGTAATTGCAAGGGTAATATAGAAATACAGTAGCTTTTAACCATAGGCATATCTCTAATAGCTGGTTGCTAGGTGCAGCACCATTCTCTTTACCAAAGATTAATACTCTTTGCATATCCAAGACAGAAAAATGAATAACGAATTCCCATTTGAGAAAATAAGTATTGGAAAATTTAAGGGAATAACAAGCAATATCTCGAAAATGGTTAACTCAACAACAAAAATGTATGACATAAATTGTGTATTTTAACGCGATCTACATTTGTTGTGTAGTAAAATTTTGTCTATCTCTTATGGTTTAACAGTTATGCAAAAGTCGTTCACAATGAAGAACACTTTTGAAGACATTCCCAGAAAATTCAAGATATACATTTCATTTGTCATAAAAATATCTTAAACCTATGATATTTTAATCAAAATCGTTAGAGCCATTTTTGAGAAAATTAAAATTTTCGTAAAATGTTCCATGTAAAGGGTAAACTGGGTGGTGGGATTTCCTTGAAAATCTTCGTGTCGTATCTCTGGAAGATACTGAATCTAAATACCAAGTTTGGTGTTTATCCAACTGTTCGTTTCTGAGTTATGCCGTTCACAGACACACACACGGACATGTTTTCAAAAATGCTTGTTTTAGATTCAGGGGGTCTCAAAACTTATATTTCCGGTGAAATCTTGGTATCGAATTTTTGGGTGGAATACAATACTTCCCCTGCTTACTATACGTAGTAGAGAAAGTAAAAATTCTTTGATATTTTTCTGTCCCGCTACAGTACTACCAATCCCATCGATGCATCACTATGTAAGTTACTCGCCGTTTATTTTACGTGGGCACACCCTGTCCTTTACCATAGACTTGTTATCAGCCCGGCGAGGATTACCACTTATCTACCCTCCGGCATTGAAATCCCGGCCAGTAACTTGAATGTTTTATCCAAATGAGCTACAAACCCAAGATCACATACGGGAAATTTATAATCGAATATCCGGTTTCAAAAATAGATTTTACCCGAAAATAAGTCGGCCCACAAAGTTCAAATTTCCTCCCTTTATTTTAATATTGTTTCACATTTTAACGGTTCATAATAAATAAATTTGCAAGATTCTTATTCACCCTTCCAGTTTCTTGACGTACGTCTTGTGCATTCCTTAAAACAATTAAATACTCTGATTAAAAATCAGAAGTTTTTCTGTATCCACACTTGCATACTAGTGTTGGTAGGAAAACGTTCAAATGAAAGGCTATTCTTGTGAAACGTATGCTAATGCAAGGCATTACTTCTGTGTTTCTTCACGAGTGTTACAAATTTTATAAAACACAATTTTCACACCTCCCCCCACCCAAAAGAAAACATATAAGCGAATCGAAACTTGAAGGTGTATACAGAGTGGACTATTTAAGTTGAGACTGTACAATATCTCCAAAACTAAACGTTGTAGAAAGAAATGTCTTGAATAAAAGTTGCTTGATGTTTTGGGGAAAAGTAAAGTGTTTTGTTTGGAGGACGGTATGATAGTCATTTTAGGGTCAATTTAACTTTTTTAATCACGGCCAAATTGCATGGACCTCGAAAAACTATCATATATAAAACACGACTAATTCCATTTATTTTCCCTCATAATATCAAGCAACTTTTATTCAAGACATTTGTTTCTACAACGCTTAGTTTTGTATATATTGTACAGCCTCGACTTAAATGGTCCACCCTGTATAGAGAACAACCAGTCTGGGGAATATACAGCATGTTCAAAAATTTCCTTTACAAACTTATAGAACTTGTAAGAAAGAGTGCATAGATAATGCTATGAGTAGGATCCTACATCTGAAAGCGTGTCGTTTCCGTGACATGGGTATACAGGTTTCAAACCAAGTATTTGGACCTACTTTTTCTGCAGAGTGAACTGGCTTGGTTTTATTAGTGCCTAAATTTTCCATTTGCTGTCCGAAATCTTCTTAGCTTACGGCTCATTTCGGCCAAATATAGATGGCACCTGTATCTTAATGGCATGGTCTCCATAATTATATGTCTACTAGCATACACAATAGTGATTTTTGCATGTACAGTCCGGCTTATGACATTCTACGGGGCGAACCATTGTGCTGTTAACCCTCTAATGGTGTTTTCCAGTGCGTTCCCTGCCGCTGGTGCAACAGTAGTGTTTATAGTATCGACCGAACAGTGGTTGAGTGCAGTTTTAATTATTACGACTGACTTATTTTGTCCCGTATTTAATCACATATACTATGGCTTAGTATATGTTTTCTGTTGCACAATTAATGTTAGAATGCATGGTTAAGTTATGTTAACTGACTTAGTTAACTGGTTTAATATTAAGTATGTTAACCCAGTGAACCCGTCAAGTTCGAATAGGATTTGGAGAAATATTCTAGAAAAGTTCTAGGCCGTACAACAAACCATAATCCTTTTAATAAACTTCAAGCTATTGGAAGTGTTTATCTGAGAAACCTGCAGCTTAGGTTCCTTACCGAAGAAACATTGGACAATATCGGTCATCTTTTGTAGAATTCGCACTAAAAATCCTATAGACATCTTTCAAAACAAATGGGCATTCCTTATTATTTCGTACAATTGTTGAAGTTAAAACCAGATAGAATACCTGCGGCTTATGCTCTTAACCAAGAAATGCTGTATATAGACGCACATTTTGTGAATGGAATATGAATAGTTCATACAACCACGAAATTGTCCCATATTTAGTATTTTTCTCGAACGAGGCGTAGTTCCATCTTCGTGGTTATGTGTGTATTCAAAGTAACCGTTATTGGAGCTCTGAGAAGCCTGATATAGTTCATGATGAATCCCTCTATTACGAGAAAATGGTATATTGTGCGCCATAAGCGGAGAGTGAAATATTCGGCAAATTTCCTTCTAGTCAACAGTTGATGACCCGCATACGTAATGCAATTTCGTCCACCCCTTTTTTTTAAGAGTAATAACCTTCAGCGAGCGTGATCTCGACGGTTTCCAACAAGACGCTACAACAGCTCATACAGCCAATAGTTTGATGAGAACAATTGAACGTGTACAAGGAAGACACAGCTATCAGTAGAGGTTCGTAGCCTCGCACCTAATCCTCTGTGACTTTTAGCTCTGATATACTAAAGAACAAAAAAGCGTTAATACAAATAAACCTTTGCAGAAGTAGCTACACATAGCTGCACTGCATGTTTCGTCATAGATACAAAGGGAACAGCGATAGTCAGATGTTCAAGAACTGGACGCTATATGCAAGCCTTAAAATTCCATACTGTTTCCATGCAATCGTGAGAACAGCTGAATTTTGAAAGGACTTTAAAGAATGACCGAGCAAAGGACAATTCGAACTATTAATAACGGATATCTCAGAAACGGTTTATGCTACAAGGAAACTCATTTGAATTAAATTGTGTGTTTTAAAGAGATCTACATTTTTTGTGTAGCAAGTTTTCGTCTATTACTTAACGCTTACCAGTTGTAGAAGATTATACAAAATTCTTTCCGAACGAAGACTTCCAAAGCTATTTGAAGACAATTCAAAATATAAATTTTGTTTCTAATGTTAATATCTTTAATACGAATACAATGTATTTTAATGAGAATAGTTAGAGGCATTGTTTAGAAAATCAAAATTCTCGAAAAGTGTTCCATGTAAAGGGCAGTTGTAGTAGGAGGATTTTCTTAAAATCTTTGTGTTTACATCCTTGGAAAACACTAAATTTAAATACCAAATTTGATACTTATCCAACTTTTCCTTTTCGAGCTATGCTGTTAACAGGCACACAGACACGCACACAGACCTTTTTCTAAAAATCTGAAGTGTTGCATTCACATGACTTTCTCTACCCCCATCGCTTAAGCTGTTCTTACTAAAGCTTATTTTTCTATTTACTTTATTTTAAACCAAATAAACCTTCGCGGAAACAGCTACAGTACATATTTCTTTATAGACAGGGTCAGCGTAGTCAAATTTTAACAACTGCATGGTATACGCTGCCTTAAAATTCCATACTATTTCCACGCAATTGCGAGAAACATCTGAATGTTGAAAATACTTTTAAAGAATGGCCAAGTAATGAACAATTCGAACCATTGATAACGAATGCCACAAAAATGGTTATTTGAAATAAATTGTGCGTTTTAAAGAGATATACATTTCTTGTGTAGTACGTTTTCTCTATCGCTTAACGTTTACCAGTTATACAAGGTTATACAAAATTCCTTCAAAATGAAGAGGACTTAACAGGATATTTCCAGAGAATTCAAGATTTACATTTTATTTGGCATGTAAATATCTTAATATATGGTATTTTAATCAAAACCGTTAGAGCCATATTTTTAGAAAATAAAAAAATTCGAAAAATGTTCCATGTAAAGGTAGTTTGGAGTGGGGGATTTTCTTGAAAATCTTTGTGTCTCATCCTTGGAAAATACTAAATTTAAATATCAAATTTGGTATTTATACCACTTTTCGTTTTTGAGCTATACTGTTCACAAACACATACACACACGGACCTGCTTTTAAAAACGTATTTTTGGATTCAGGGGGCCCTCAAACCATGTATTTCCGGTGAAATATCGGTATGGAATTTTTTGGTGGAGTGCAATACCTTCTTGACCTACTATTACGTGGTAGAGAAAGTAATAATGCTTACTGGACAAACTCATACGGAAAGATTTGCAACAAAATATCACCCTGGAAATAGCCATCATTATTCAACGTGAACTACGACGATAATACATAGCATTTAAAGAAGCGCCAAAAGTGTATGGAATGCAACGGACTTTCCTAAAGTTGCAAAGTAAAGCCTTTTAAAATAGTTTAAGTCGTATTGCTCCATTAGTGGCACTCGTTAATAGCTGCAGACGTCAAATGAGCGCCACTATTGTCGTAACCTCTTCATTTTCACACATCACGGGGGGTAGAGCATGGTACCGGAGTTTAAAATATAGCAGTCTACACAAGGTCCGACGGGGCGAGCTAATAAAAGTTCCTAAAAACACCTGAAAACTCTTAAAATACTCCTAGATCATTATGTGGAAGGATCTATCTACATTATTAAATTACATGACATGAATTTAGATTGCAAGTTATATTGAGAATAAAGAAAGATACATGTTACCTTCCGCTTGACGCAGCGTCCTAATTCACATGTCTCCACTGGTCGTTACATTACAAGAGACTCAAAGCGTCCTGCACGCTACCACAAGATACAACCGGTTTACCCCCACTCCCATTACGTCAAAATCCTGGACTGTATTGCCAACTTAAAACATAAACCAAACAAATGTTACCAACCACAAATTACAATATTAACACCTCACATGCCACACTATCGCGGAAGGCGAAACACTGCGTCCTAGTACAGAATACTTTCTGTGCACAGAAAGAGGGAAATCTGCTGCCCAAGAGATTCAACGTAGAACCTAAATAAGACTAAAAGGTGCGATCACATCAAGGCGTTTCTATTAACTCGCTAATTGTTAGTAACCAGCAACATGCCTGAAGATTTTATGTATGTTCATAAACAAAATAACACATTTATAAACATTTTAGCATGAATGAAGTTATGTATTAACTTGTGTTTTAATTAACATTTGAGCTTGAGTATTCGAGCCTTGAGCTATGATATGCCGTAATGGAAAGGTTATAGAATAAACCCAGCTCTATAGAATATACCGTTTTGTCGACGTCCAACTCGAAGACAACAATGCTAGAAAAGATGCTCACATGAAGTTGACCTCTTAATACAACTTGTAAGTCAAACTTAAGGTTCAGGGATTCTCCAGCTGGGTACCGTATGTTTCGTTATTAAACTCTAAAAATAGATGAGACATAACCTCAAACTTTTATTCAGGGCTTACAGCTTATAGATTCTTTTATTACTTCTCTTCTACGTATAGTAAGTAGGGGAAGCATTGTATTCCACCTAAACACTGATGTCGAGATTTCACCGGAAATGTATGTTTTGAGGCTACCAAACACCAAACTTGGTACTTAGATTCAGTACCTTCTGAAGATCCGACACGAAATTTTTAACAGTTTTATATTGGAAAATTCTTAGAACGTTTTTATTTTCTAAAAAGATGCCCTAAAGTTTTTGATTAAAATACCAAATATTATAGATATTTACATCATAAACAAAATGTATATATTGAATTTTCTGGAAGTAGCCTGTAAAGTTCTCTTCATTTGGAAGAAATTTTATATAATCTTGTATAACTAATAAAACTAATAACTAATAAACTAATAAAACAGACGTAAACTACTACACAAAACATGTAGATCTCTTTAAAAAACACAATTTATTTCAAATAAGCTTCTTGTGGCATACACCATTTCTGTTATATACGATATTAAAGGTTAAAATTGTTCATTTCTTGGTCATTCCCTTAAGCGCTGTCAACATTAAATTGTTTCTCGCGATTGCATGGAAACAATATGGAACAACGAGTAGCACCCAGTTCTTAAACATTTGAATGTCGCTGTTCTTTTGTATATATAATGAAATGTATAATTTAGGTACTTCTGCAAAAGTGTATTAGGATTAAGATACATTATTTAGAAAAATAAGCATTAATAAGAAGAGTTTGTATGCCCACTAATAAGCAATAGAGGATAAAGAAAGTCATGTAACACCTTTTTTAATAAATTTCAGAAGTGATGCGAGGTGTAAAATACCTCCATCAAAGCAAGTATACAGACTTGAACGAACGCAAAATATTTATTGTTAGTACTAAACACACACACACACACACACACACATATATATATATATATAAAAGGTTTAATACAACCTTCCTGAACCTGCTAAATTACTTTCGATTATCAAAACGGTTGCCATTAGCACCGAGATACTATGTACATGTACGAGATTTTAAACTACCGATAATTTTTTTAAAAATAACATTATTTTACAAATGATTTATTATCATTCATTAACTTGCACCTTACACTACTTCTCTACATAGTCTATTCAGGCACTTGTAATGGGAATCCAGTTTTTTGTATGTCTTCGTCAAAGAATGATGCCGCCTGTGATGAAAGCCAAGTCTGCACTTCTTGTTTCACATCATCTTCGCTGAAATATTTTCCACCAGATGAAATTGCTTGGTGCCAAATCCGGACTGTTGCGAGACAAGAATGTTGTGATGTCACGTATGATGAAAGTCAAGTCTGCACTTTTTGTTTTTAAAACTATTACTGTTTATTTTTCGCCCCTTGCTACAAAATTTACATAGAGTATTTTCCCCAGTCAGTCATTCAGTTTGATCGTTTTTAAACTCTTTTCACGTCCGCTAAAGGATTTACACTGCAGTGCAATTTAAAACAGTTGTTTTGTAATTTTCCAATATTCAACGGAAGCGGATTCCCTATAGAGAAGTCGTAAACACGTTTTTTGCTTGATTTCCTTTTCTATCACTAAAACGAGCTCTTCCGGTGCTCTTTCATTCTGCATATTCTTATAATACAGAGAAAAATCGGAAGAGAGAAAGCGGTTTCCAATTGGTTTGCGTTTATCTGATATTCAGTTATTTTGCATGAGATACGGTGCAGTGAACAAATTGACGTTTCGCCTTTGTGTGCGTTGCTGTACATTCTACAGTGTGGAACATATTCATTGGAACATTTATTTTATGTTTACTTTCTCTACTACGTATAGCAAGTAGGGGAAGTATTGTATTCCACCCAAAAATTCGATACCGAGATTTCACCGGAAATATCTTTTGAGACCTCCTGAATCCAATAAAAGCATTTTTGGAAACATGTCCGTGTGTGTCTGTGAACAGCATAACTCAGAAACCAACAGTCGGATAAACACCAAACTTGGTATTTAGGTTCAGTATCTTCCAGAGATGCGACATGAAGTTTTCAAGAAAATCCCCCACCCCAGAGTACCCTTTACATGGAACATTTTTCGAAAATTTGAATTTTCTCAAAAATGGCTCAAACGATTTTGATTAAAATAACATATGTTTAAGGTATTTTCATGACAAATGAAATGTATATCTCGAATTTTCTGGGAATGTCTCCAAAAGTATTCTTCGTTCTGAACGACTTTTGCATAACTGGTAAACCATAAGAGATAGACAAAATTTTACTGCACAAAAAATGTAGATCGCGTTAAAATACACAATTTATGTCGTATACATTTTTTTGTCGAGTGAACCGTTTTCGAGATATTGCTTGTTATTCCCTTAAATCTTCCAATACTTATACTTTTTCTCAAATTCGTTATTCATTTTTTATGTCCTGGACATGCAGAGAGAATGGAATGCGCCACATAGCAACCAGCGCTTAAAATATTTGACTGTCGCTTAAAACCTACCATATTCCCCTTGCACCTACAAGAAAATTAGCAATAAGATTGACATCTCGATATCTCAATTAACATGAAGCATATGGAGAGTAAGCGTTTGTAAAAATAGTTTGTACAAGAGTAGAGAAAGTCATGTGAGTGTAACACATCAGATTTCTTTTGTCCTGGTAATGCAAAGAGAATGGAATACTCCGCATAGCAACCAGCTCTTAAAATATTTGACTATCGCTTAAAGCCTACCAATTCCCCTAGCATCTGCAAGTAAATTAGCAATAAGATTAACATTTCGATTAACATGAAGCATATGGAGAATAAGCGTTTGTAAAAATAGTTTTTACAAGAGTAGAGAAAGTCATGTGAATGTAACACATCAGATTTTTTTATTTTCTGTTGCAGATAATGGCCGCTACACAGGTGGACTGTAATGAATCGGGGTCAGTCGCGTTCCAGACGTTCCCAAAAGCCTTAGAATCTAGTTCCCGAGGTCGCGGGTTCAATGTTTGGATTATTAGATAGGATTTCTGCTTCATATATAGTTCACTGAAACAAAATGAGGAACACCATACAGTAAAGCTGTGTAGAGAATCTCAGTCTCGTCTTGTAAAGAATAATGCTCTTATGAAGACAAACTAAATATTTTTATAAGTGTATGAAACTTTCAGATTGTGGGGACGAATGAATATTTACGTAATTTTCACGAACGGCATTAAACAAGATGAATAACAGCTATATGTAACGTTTTATGCAATCTTTACAGTATACATTTATACTGTAGTTGGCCAAGATATGACCTCCAGTGATCATAAATTTATTTAATTTGACTACTGTTTTGAAAATTGTCAAAAAGAAGGAAATAAGGGACGAGAAAAATTATAATTATGCATAAGCAAATTGGCTGCAAATGAAACAGCAATTTGATAACATTCATTTGGATCACATTGGTTCCTTAGTGGACCAGGAAGCTTCTAAGTTAACAAGAGCAATACAAACTGTAATATGTAGAAGATTACCCAAAACTAAAACAAAGAAATCTAATAAAGTTTATATATTAAATATATATTGTTTAGTAATTATAAAGACTAACTTGAATACTCATGTATTTATCATCAGCAACATGAACATTATATTAGAAATAATTATTTTATTATCACACACAAAGAAGGTTCACTAAATCCAAGAAATGGTGCAATAACGTCGGCATCATTATGTTTAACAGATTACCAAGAGCTGTCCATTCAGCTAGCCTAGATAGATTTAAATTTGCTTTAAAAGTTTGGCTTGCTGCAAACTCATTTTGTAATTATAATGAATTTTTCAAGCCAATACTGACACTGCATTTTGAAGTGTTCTGTTTTATATTTTTGTATTTCTAATCTCTGTTTTACTGATCCATTTTATCACTTTCTTTGTATCATTGTCTTGTGTTAATAACTGTTCATGATGCAGTTCTAAAACGTCAAAAAGTATTGAATATTTACAAAAACCTAGAAAACGAATGAGAAAAAGTACACGAATATATAAAAAAATTATAGCTGCAGAAGATAGGGAAATAAATTTGAATAACTATCGACAAGTAAAAAAGATAGTTAAAAAACCTCTTAGAAGAAACTAGAAAAAATTAATGGCAACTTTTTGTATAAAAAACTTTTGACACAAATACATGGGGGGTGCCCTATAAAATAATTTGAAGTAGACATGTGCCCCACGTATGGGTGCTAACTTGATGAAGGTGTTTTGTTTACGTAATTTATTTACTTAAATTATTAGCCTCACGCTTGGGAAGCCAACTTGAAGTATTGTTCTTCAACTGTTGTAGTTTATTGTTGTTGGAGTTATTTATTTACTTCCATACTTGGGAAACCAATTTAAGAAAGTGTTTTGTTGTTGAAGTTAGCACTACGCTTTGGGCGTTAATTTGAAGAAGATTGTTTGTTACGTAATATGTTGCTACGTATGAGAAGCAGATTTGAAGATGTGTTTTTGTTGTTACGCTCCAAGTTCTAAAAAAATATTTTACTTTGTTATTAAACTGCTTCTAAAGATATTTATGTTTGTTTTTGCCTTGGCTGCTTCAGTCTTACTTTAGAGACACGTATCTTTTAGACAGCGCGTGGAGCGACAAGAATGTAGGCTTACACAGATTTTAAGTTTAAATTCACTTCTTTTTATTAATCCTTGACACAAATTACATAGCACTACACTGATATTAAGAGCGTGAGATTCTTTAATTTAATACTTGCACTTTGTTAACGTGTATAGTTAATTTACGATTCACCCGAATGCGCAATATTTCTTTCCATCCGGTCACTACCAAGGTCTGCAGGCAACTGAACATATTTCAACCGTCAAAACCCGTAAGCTTCTGTATTTCAAGTCTCTGATTGTCTAATCCTAGTCCAATTGAATACCTGTATTTAATTAAAGGTTTTCTGGCTGTTGATTGGCTATTTTTAAACTGTCACAAAATTTACATTAGCGTTGCTCTAATCATGCCTAGCAACATTCAAACTCTCAAACTCATTATTGCCTCAAGGTTAACTTATTGTTACCTCATTGTTATCAACTTTAAACTTATTATTCTCGCAGCTCTTACATGAATAAAGTATGTAATGTATCAACATAACATTTTTAAACATGTTTACAATAATATAAGCATATGCAATGACTGTTACATATATTTTAAAAAATTATTACATACATATTGCTTCAAGGCGGGCTGTTATTGAACTTACACATTACACAATTTAACTGAAATTATTCATGTATTAAAAATACTGCCTCAAGTTATGGGAAAGGTATAGAAATCAAATGTTAACAACGTTAAATAAAGGAGAGGGGGAATTGACAACAATTAGTATACATATACACAGTAAGTGTAGTTCGGGTACTGGATACAGTACTTTCACCACTGGATACCGGTGCTTAGAATGTAGTTTAGATTAGTACGGAATATTTTGTTACTTTTATCTTGTGTAATTTACTAATTATTTACTAGAAACTGGGAATAGGTGGATGCCAGTTATTTTATGTTGCCGGCTTCCAGTAACAGTTGTTGAATATATTTCCTATTTAAGTTACAGTTATAATTACTTTTTTATTTTTACTTTATTATTTTATTTTAGTCATTTTATCTATCTCTCTTCTACAAGATTAAAACAAAAATCTGTAGAATAATAATGTATAAAATGAAAGAAGTGTTAAATAAATCACACATCTGGAATACACGTGTCGTCCTCCGTGTGTAGTGATTACCATGCTAGCATCTAGTTACCGAGGTCGCGGATTCAAACTCGGCGGAGGGCGATAGAATTTTTCGGGCGTAAAAACGCATAGCATTGCTTCCTTCGGAAGGGAAGTAAAGCCGGTGGCCCGTGTCTTAGATTTACGGCACGTAAAAGAACCTCAAGCATGATAAAGAAGTCTCTCAGCAAAATTTCCGGTTTTTCACGCCCAATATAGAATGGAATGCTAAGAACCATAGTAAAAGAGCGTCAATAATTAAAACTCAATTTGGAGGACACGTCCTGGTGTAGAAAACAATGCACCAAGATAAAGTATTGCAGATTTTATTTTAATTTTTTAGTATACGTTATTAATAAATTTCAAAATTATAGAATTAAAGTGTTATCCGAAAAAATGCTATTTTATCACCAGAGAGAAACTTGCTTAGTTGTTTAGAGTGCCAAACGTCTTTTGTTTGTTTACTAATGAAATGAATGAAGGGTTAATAATTCTTTGAAATGGAAGATATTCCTTCAGAATTATTGAAAAAAGCTGAAGTACAACTAGTTCCAGAGGAATCAAAACAATTATACGAGTCTGTGCTAATTTGTTTGAGTCAAGAAGAGCAATATAAGTAATTATAATTAATGAAAAAGTTATGCTGGCGTATATCTCAGAGCTGGTAATTACTATTTATATTTTTTCCACTGATAATGCCATAAATAATTGAAAAAATTAGATACTAGGTTGAAGTTGGTTATCGAGACCCAGGAGAAATAATAATAATAATAATAATAATAATAATAATAATAATAATATACGATCGAACATAACGACGAAAATGTGCTGAATTCATATTAGGAATGGGTTTTGTAGGGAAGATAGAGAAACAAAGTTTATTGTCCTCCAAGGATGTCTCTACCTGCGGTGGTCAACAAGCCTACCGGAAGTTTCGCCTTTGTGTCTTGGCCCGGACGGGTGGTTTACAACGGTTTCAAAGCTTAGAAGGGTTAGGAAGTATACATGCCTTATCTACGATCTAAGAGTATTCGTGGGAAGATTTTAAAACTCAAAATAAGCTGTAAGAAGCAGATGTGAAGGTTGTCAAGTGGGGGTAGCCAATAATAAAAATCATGGAACAAAAATGATAGCCAATCAAAAAGATCGCGTATGCATCACATGATACGTTTGAACTTAAAACGGTACGAAACATAAGAAAGGTGGGGGAAAATTCTAAGTTTGGCGAAAGGCGTGAAAGAGGAAAAGAAACGCCGAGACACATTCCGGTACAAACTAACCATGAGGACGGCAGAGAGACATTTCGGGTACAAACTAACCACGAGGACGGTCGACGAAACAAATTAGAAGAAAATAATCAGGAAATTTATAGTGTAAAAATGAAGTTATGAAATCTAGGCAATTCGAGGGCTAGTCGGAGAAACACATAAGTAGCGACTTCGAAAGTGATAAGAATAACAGTGGTTTCGACGACGAAGGTGGCGGGTTGACCAGTTAGGAATCTTCGTAACCAAAATAAAGAAATAACTCAAACTTCGCCGGCAGTATTATTAATATCATCAAGGCAGTGTCACCACCCCTGAAAACAAGAACCTCAGCTCTACCAAAAACAAATTCCAAATCCCCGCCATCCAACCATCGAACCCGGGACTCTGAGTCCACTGAAGCAACTGCCAGGAACAACAAAGATGCGTCAGAGGTCAGCGTCAAGGTACTGTTTGTTTTTTCAGTCTAACACTTTTATATCTTCAAAGCTCTGGTGTACATATTTGGCGCTGAAAATTATGATTCAAGTAAATGAAAATGTCGAAATCTCATCTGGTAAACTCAATGATATGGTTATAAAAATTCTTTACTGATACCTTAGATATGTAGAAAAAATGATTACAATCAATATCTAGTAATTTTTACTTTCTCTAATACGTATAGTAAGTAGGGGAAGTATTGTATTCCACCCAAAAATTCGATTCCGAGATTTCACCGGAAATACATGTTTTGAGACACCCTGAATCCAAAAAAAGCACTTTTGGAAACATGTCCGTGTGTGTGTCTGTCTGTGAACAGCATAACTCAGAAACGAACAGTCGGATAAACACCAAACTTGGTATTTAGGTTCAGTATCTTCCAGAGATGCGACACGAAAGTTTTCAAAAAAAATCCCCCCACACCAGATTACCCTTTACATGGAAGATTTTTCGAAAATTTTAGTTTTCTCAAAAATGGCTCTAACGATTTTGATTAAAATATTCATATGTTTAAGATATTTTCATGACAAATAAAATGTATGTCTTGAATTTTCTGGAAATGTCTCCAAAAGTATTCTTCATTGTGAACGACTTTTGCATAACTGGTAAACGATAAGAGATAGACAAACTTTTACTACACAAAAAATGTAGATCGCGTTAAAATACACAATTTATGTCATATACATTTTTTGTTGTTGAGTGAACCATTTGCGAGATATTGCTTGTTATTCCCTTAAATTTTTCAATACTTATTTTCTCAAATGGGAATTCTGTGGGAAAGGGAATGGTGCTGTACCTAGCAACCAGCTATTAAGAGATATGTATGTGCTTAAAGGCTACTGTATTTCTATATTGTCCTTGTAAATATATATTCCCCTTACATTACAAGAAAATTAGCAATAAGATAGTCTGCAAATGTTTATCTCGATTAACATGAAGTAGATGGAGAATAAGCGTTTGTAAAAATAGTTTGTACAAGAGTAGAGAAAGTCATGTGAGTGTAACACATTAGATTTTTTATACTTCAATTTAAGCTTTTCCACTAGTATTCATTGATTTAACCAAGAACGATAGGTTGTGTCCGAGAAAACTATACGTAACCTATATTAATAGATGGGACGAGAGTTAAATTTACAGCAAGTCATACTGGCATATCGATTAATGAATATTTAGATTGCTACTTTATATATGCATACGTTTCTGCAGATTTATTCGGTCATTGCTGCCAAAACATGTTGTGCCACCCGTGTTAGAAAGACGCAAATAGGTGTGATACTGACCATCATAATGTGTTTGTTTATAAGCTAAGAATTCATAAATAAAGTTTAGGATGACGGCCACCTTGTATAAACTGCATGCATTTCATTTTATTATACGCAGAATATACCTCCAATCACCTCAAATGATTTAGACACAAATACTGAAGTTATAATTCATTCATGAAAGTGTCTTTAGGAAGAGGCAAAATGCGATTACATCTCATTATTTATGCATCTCAGATCAATAACAACAAAATGTGATCACCTATTAACAATCACGTCTCCGTTGTCAAAAATAAGAACTCTATAACGATGTAGAAGTTCCTATATTGCATAGTTCATTTTCCGGAACTGATTCTCAACATTTCTTTTTCATTCATGTACATGGATATTCGTGTCTACCAAAATACCACAAGTTGTCTCTCACTGAACAAAGCAAAAGGAAAGAGCTACAACTGAAGTAGCAGAAGCCTGGGGCATCTTGATTTTTATTGCTTCAAAAAGTCCATCATCTTTCAGTCCATCACCTTCAAAGTAATTAAAGCCCTTGGGTGTTCAACCAAACTTACGTTAGCAATAAGACATCTAAGAGCGATAAATACTGTATCATTACTTCTAGAGTGAAAGTCTCAATTAACACGTTATTAGTGAGAAAAATGGATTTAGAACACCTGTACATAAATGATTCCATAATAAAATAATTAACAGAGACCTAGAAACCCATGTGGCGGTTACAGACATGGAAAAAGCTTTTGACAAGGTGAACTGCCAAGAACTATGGGTTATATTGTACATCGTATAACACTGCTCTCTATTACACATAAAAATGAAACAAGAGTCTTATAAAAATAAAAACGTGGATAATTGAATTGGTTGGAAAATCATATAGGGGAAAGGTTCCTATATTGAACCACTTATGCCTAAATAGTAAATAATAATTATAATTTCAAATCAAATTTTTCAGAA
Source organism: Deroplatys truncata (assembly GCA_030765065.1). NCBI lineage: Eukaryota > Metazoa > Arthropoda > Insecta > Mantodea > Mantidae > Deroplatys > Deroplatys truncata. The sequence continues at coordinate 126,381,366 of CM060987.1, forward strand.
ACACTAGCGTTAAAGTGACACAAAGTGAGATGGTGTAAATCGGTTCAAATTAGGAACGTGGTCCTTAAATTGAACCATCCGAGTCTTAAAATGAACCACATGCTTTTTTGTTTAAAAGTATTTTTATTAATACAAAATACACATATTTTATTGTACATTCAAAACAAATATGCTATCAGCAACAAAAGTAGAGACCAAAATTGTGATAAAAATAGTAATTTCCTTGAACATTTTTAATTTTTATATACTGACAATCACTTAGTTTTTGGAATAGGTATTATTTGCAAATATGGAGTTTTTACTAATTGTTATTCTCATACAAAAGAGTCCAATTTTACAGTCTTCAGAATAAAACACTTCCTTCTTGGCAATAACTTTTGCACACTTTTGGTGAAGCCATGTCCTAAAACTCATACACTGGATCATGCCCATTTCATACAATTCACATATTCATGTCATCCACTGTTTTTAACATGTTTTTTTACTTAGCATATTATATGTATTTTTATTCACACGATATACTATTCGCAGTTGAGCAATCCCAGAACTTGAATAGATTTCCTAAATTGGACCAGTTCAAACAGTGGTTCAATTTACGAGCCACACCATTTTGGAAGCTTTAGCATCTATGTGACAAGGAGAGACGCTGCTTGAAAAAACGTATGCATGAATATTGTTGCTAAAGGAACACTTCGTAACATGTAATATATAGGTAATCTCAAACTTACCTAATTGGTCGTATAAGCTTAGCTAAATGAGTGAAATATTACTTCTGAAGCACCAAAAACACACAACACTTCATACAACTGAAACTACAGCTCAGAATGCAAAGTCAACAACTCCAAGCATTCATAGCTGTACACGCTACGCTTCTGCTAGGATTATGGTGCAATCTGTCGAATAGTTTGGTAAATATAGGAGCGGTTCAATTTAACAGGCGATTCAAATTAGGGACCTCTCCCCTATATGCAGATCATGTAGTCTTAACTTTGACAAGGATGATGGGCTACAGAAAGCAACGAATCAGTTGAATATAATATGTAAAGTTGTATTAGAAAGTAATATCTCGGAGCAAGTCTTTCAGTATTTTGGTTGTGATGTATGTATGAATGAATGAATAACCAGGGAACGAAGAGGAATCTCGTACCTCGACACAACGCGGTTTTTGTACCACTCTCAAGAGCCAGATGAAGTGAAGAACCGTAGCAGCTTATAGGCCGCAGACACACTGGTCGACAGAGACCCGCAGAGATCCCTAATGATTCCAAGCTTGATGGCCTGGTCACACCGGCCGGCTACTCAAAAGAGGCTTTCCTCTGGCGAAACCAAGGAGAACTCGACTCGGAGAAGGCTGCCATCTGGAATGGACGAGAAGAACTTTGCAACCAGCAAGCATCTGCTCCATCTTCCGACACCGACCGACACTGCACAGTTCCTAAGCCTATCTGAAACATGAAGGGGGAAGCGAAATGATTGGAAATGCGAGCTTCGTACGTTATCGCAATATCATCTCGTTCCGTTAATTGTGATGTAACTAATGCACAAAAATATACAAAGTTTGAGATAGTTTGTGGAATAATTCAATGAACGATTAAAATTAAAGAAAAAAATCTAACTAAGGTTTTATGCTACAAAATGTGCGAAATTAATATGATGTGGCATAACCTTGATTAGACTTCAAGACACCTGCTTAAGAAACTTATTGGTCCTTCTCTAAAGGAACAGAGTTATGAAGGTGTGAGCGAAGAAGGGAGTAAAATGGCAGCTTCATGACGTAATATGAGAGAAAACTGAAAGGAATCCGATAATCAGTAACAGCAGTTGAGGTAGTATTTTTAACACTTGAATAATTTCAATTGTATTATCTAATATATATAAATTCAATAACAGCACGCCTTTTAGCAATATGTATGCAATAATTTGTAAAAAAAAATATGTAACAGTCATTGCATATGCTTATTTTTATTTTTAAACATGTTTAATAAAGTTATGTGAATGCATTACGTAGTTTAATAGTGTAAGAGCTGTGAGAATAATAAGTTTAAAGTTGCTAACAATGAGGTAACAATGAGGTAACCTTGAGGCAATAATGAGTTTGAGAGTTTAAATATTACTAGTTATGATTAGAGCAATAACGTAAATTTTGTGACAGTTTACTAAATAGCCAATCAGCAGCCAGAAAAAAACTTTAATTAAATGCAGGTATTCTATTGGACTAGAATTAGCCAATCAGAGACTTGGAATACAAACTTTTAGGGGTTTGGACGGTTGAAATATGTTCAGTTGCCTGCAGACCTTGGTAGTGACCGGATGGAAGATGTGTTCTCTATAGAAATACTACGTATTCGTGTGAATCGTAAATTAAGTATAGGCGTTAACAAAGTGCAAGTATTAAATTAAAGAATATCACAGCTCTTGATATCAGTTTAGTGCTATTTAATTTGTGTGAAGGATTAATAAAAAGAAGTGAATTTAAACTTAAAATTTGATTAAGCCTACATTCTTGTCGCACCATGCCCTGATTAAGAGAAACGTGTCTCTATAACAATACTGAAGCAGCCGAGGCAAACATAAACATAAATACTATCTATAAAAGCAGTTTAATAACAAAGTTAATATTTCTAATACATGGAACTAACATCAACAAACTTCAACAGTAAACAAAACATACTACTTCAAACTGACGCCCAAACATTCAACAACTTTAAAATTGACGTCCATAAAGGAGCAAAATAAATAAATAAAATCCAAGAACAATATCTTCTTCAAATTGTCGCCGAAAGCGTGGTGCAAAGTCCTTCAACTCCAAGAACATACTACTTCAAAATTGGTTCCCAAACGTGGGGATAACAACAGCAGTAAAAACAACGTAAAGACTATATCTTCTTCAAGTTGGTGCCCATCTGCGTGGAGCAAGAATAAACAAGAATTTGTGACGACATCTGAAAAGAAGAGATCAACGAACTACACAGAATTACCAGAATCGACCAAACTACAAGAACTCATCTCAGAATTTCAAAATAAACAACAGCATCCAAGGACAGCAACAATTCTTTCAGGAGTAAGGGCGCACAATCAACAATTCAACAACAATCTACGTGGGAAAACTGAGTATAAAGGTTTAGTAACAGCCAGAACAAAACGTCAGGAAATTCCATTATACATTATAATAATTGTCAAGTTTAGAAAATATATTGTTATTAGGAAAATTTCATGTTGCTAAGAAGTGGAAAATTAAAATTAATTAAAAAACAAATATACAAAATAAAATGGAAACAGAAAAAAATGAAAATATGGAAGTAGGAGAGGTTAGGTCGATCATTACAGAGTACAATGTAACTCTACAATCAGACCTAGAGGAAACAAATAGGTTAGATGAAGAACAGTTATCTGTAAATTCGCAGGTAGGCATAGAAAGAGATAGCAGTAATATGCAAGGTCAATCACCTTTACACATGTTAGTGCAAGGAACAACACAAAGACATACTAACCCTCACACATCTAGCCAACAACAGCAAGAAAACTTACCGCAACAAAGTATTATGTGGCTTCTAAAAGCAATAAATGAAAAGATAACTGAATCTACTTTACAATTATGTAATAAGTTAGCTGAAATGAGAGTAGGGTTAAGCAATAAGATAACTGAAAATAATAATATGATAGATGAAATGATAACTGAAATCAGAGGAGAGAGACAAGAATTTAATAATAAATTAAATGAAACTAATACAGAAATGAAAGTAGGGTTAAGTAATATGTTAACTGAAACCATAAAGAGTTAAATAGTAAGCTGAATGAAACTAGCACAGAGTTAAATAAACTACAAGAAACTAATCAGGAAACTGAAGAAATAGAAAACACTAATGCAGACATTGTGCAAATACAAATAGATCTTAGAGTACCAAAGGTAAATACAAATGTAAGTAGTTCTGTAAATGCTAATCAAATGCATGACAATAATGCAAGTACAGAAAGAAGTGTATCACCTCTGTTAACTAACAACACAAGAGACGCTACTGCTTTTTCCATAGCATCAGTCTCTCAAACACAAAACAATAATGACACAAATATGCATGTACCAAATCAGATGTCAAACTATTATTCTGTGCTTAATTAATTACCATTACCTAATTTTAATGTTTCAAGTCCAGTACAATTTATACATGATCTAGTAGTATATTTTAATTTGAGAAATGTGCCTGAAGCATTAAAAATGATCCTTGTTAGAAAAGGCTTGGATAACAAAACCTTAGAATGGTTACATATGGTAGCAGATAGTGAAATGAATTTTGAAACATTCAGACTTTTATTCATGAATAAATTTTGGAACACAGCTGTGCAACATAAGATTAGGGCAAGTCTAAAAAGTCTATGGCACAAGAACAAAAAGAAAAAGAAAATAAAGTATATAGGATATGTGTGGAACAAAAACAAAAACAAAATAAATGTAAACAGTCTGTGGAACAAAAAGAAAAAGAAAATAAAGTATGCAGGTTATGTGTGGCACAAGAGAAAAACAAAATAAAGTATCTGAAACATAAAGGAGGAAAGCAATGTAATTTAAAAATGTGAAGTACTGTTTAAAATAATATTTTTACTAAATATAGCAAATGGTCAATAACAAAGTAGAGTTTAGATAAAGAGAAGTAACAAAAAATCTATTGTTAGTAAGAAAAACTAAATAGCAACTACATTTATATTGTATAAGTTAGAAATTGTAAGAAATATAAAAATGTTTAAGAAATAAATTGTAAAGAAAGGGTAACAAGTGTTAGGATGTCTAACTAAATAATATGTGAAATGTATAGCAAATAAAATGTTTAATAGTGGCTGTGATAGTGAATAAACAAACTTCACCCAGATCATTGATCTTACACCAGGTCATTGACCTTAAAAAGTGTCTAACATGTAGCAGGAAAAACAAAATATGAAGTATTCTGCTATATACGAATGTTGTGAAAAACCAGTGAGTGTTAAAAAAAACTAAAAAAAGGTTAGTGAAAAATAGGAAGTGCATATAAAAAAAGGTTATGTTTCTTTCTTTCTTTCTTTCGGGATACTTTCAGAAAATATTTAAAAATTTAAAAGAACAAAACAAAAAGAACAATTTTTAAATATTTCTAAAAGGGGGTAATTTTGGGCAGTATTTTTAACACTTGAATAATTTCAATTAAATTATATAATATGTAAATTCAATAACAGCCCGCCTTGAAGCAATATGTATTTAATAATTTGTAAAAATGTATGTAACAGTCATTGCAAATGCTTATATTATGTTAAACATGTTCAATAATTGTATGTGAATGCATTACGTAAGTTAATAATTTAAGATCTGTGAGAATAATAAGCTTAAAGTTGCTAACAATGAGGTAACAATGAAGTAAATTTGAGAGTTTAAATGGTACTAGTCACGATTAGAGCAACGATAATGTAAATTTTGTGACAGTTTAAAAATAGCCAATCAACAGCCAGAAAAAGTTATAGTTAAATGCAGATATTCTGTTGGACTAGGATCAGCCAATCACAGACTTGAAATACAGAAGATTACGGGTTTTGACGTTTGAAATATGTTCAGTTGCGTACAGACCTTGGTAGCAACCGGATGGAAGATGTTTTCTCTAGAGAAATATTACGTATTCGTGTGAAACGAAAATTAAGTATACGTGTTAACAAAGTGCAAGTATTAAATTAAAGAATCTCACAGCTCTTGATATCAGTGTAGTGCTATTTAATTTGTGTCAAGGATTAATAAAAAGAAGTGAATTTAAACTTAAAATCTGTGTAAGCCTACATTCTTGTCGCACCACGCCCTGTTTAAGAGAAACGTGTCTCTAAAACAATACTGAAGCAGCTGAGGCAAACAAACATAAATAGTTGAAGAAGCAGTTTAAGTTAATAGTTAATATTTTTTAAAACTTGGAGCGTAACAACAAAAACACATCTTCTAATCGGCTTCTCATACGCAACAGCATATTACGTCCATATGTGGAGCAAAAATAAACAACTCCAACGTAAAGAACAGTTCTATCTCACGGTGTTGCCTGCTGTTCCCCAGTTGTTCGTCTTTGCTCCGCAAACTTGCTCTCAAGAATCCGGAACTTCATAATATAAAAGCTAATGGCGAAGAATTTTCTGATGCATCTGCAGAGAACAGCAAGGGAAGAAACATCTAAAATGGTGATCAGAAGATTGTTACAGTGGTAAGCTTTCGACATTAATTCTTCGAGAGGTTACTAGTGCATACAGATGTGGACTAATGGATACAGTGGTTATTTTATTATCTTTAATCTTTGCTAAATATGTGGTATTCGAAATCAAAATCACGAACATAGCACAAAATATAATAAAATAGTTTAGTATGATCCCGTGTAGGATTTTTTAAAAAGCAATTATACTTCAGTCTCTTAATATACTGTTTAATCAGAAACAAATTATACTATTAGATATTATTTTGTTGCCACATGTTTCAAGTCTTTGACACTAAGAAATAGGATTTTTCTGCTTTTTTATAAAAATCTCCTGAATTAGCATACTCAGATGAGTCCAGAGAAATGAATTAATCTGTATATTTTGTTTTAGGATGAGGTAATTCCTTCAGATGAAATTTAAATCCGACTACGGGTAACATTATTTACGCCTATTGGGAAGTAAACGAGAAATAATATTAATTTCGTAACATTTCAATTTTTACTGGAATCCTATAATGATTTTAGAAAAAAAAATTAAAAATAAGTAGAACTGCAAAAGGAAAATAAACCAACCACAATATTTTCTCCGGTGCTTAAAGCGTATAACTTGCACTGCAATGCAGTTTTGTTATTCAACGATAACTTTCGAACGCTCCATGCAAATAGAGCAGAAACTGTTATCCTTGTTTCTTTTCCTTTCCATTTTCTTTGTCGTAAATCTCTATCCTTAACACCAAGCAAAAACTGTAATTTTGAATATTAACTTGTCGTGTCAATACTTTTATAAAATTGGCTGTCTCTGCTAGGGATGTAGGAGGACGTAAATCCATTGACAGCAGACCTCCATATGAAATTCAACACAATCTGTCGTCTAAGTGATTGCTGGAACGTGCAGAAAAAGTCTAGAAACCAAGCAAGGAGGAAGAAAATATTACAGAGGAGAACTGTGGATAAGCTTCTGTGGTGTTTTATTTTTGTGATGTGGGATATTAGAAAATTCTCTTGTAAGCAGTAGTCATTATTTTAATTGGTAAGCAAATCCCAAGAGCGGTGAAGCATTCATAGAGGTAAATCTTAACCTGTTCCACGAGTAAACACCTTCAGCCCCAGGGATACTTAACTGCAGCTGATAATGAAGTTTTAGCAAAAAGAAATAGACAAGACCCTACACGATTTCCTAAAGGCATTCTTTAAGCCTTAGAAAGGTAATTTCAGTCGAATTTTAATTTCTCCGTCTCTTAGCTATCTAATGCAGAGAAAGTGTAGCATTTGATTTAGAAATTATATAGGATGCATCTTTACTGGTGTCATATATTTGGGGGACGTGTTCCTGATCTCAAAACAGTAAAAAAAGTTCATATGAAAATGGGTATGAAAATAATTTATTGTAGAGTAACAACACTAAATCGAAAGTTCCAAAAATTGCTCGTAGTGGCTTCCTCTTGCTTCGATGCATGCAGAAAGCCGGCGTTCCATGATCTGGCGTACTCTGTTGGAAATTCCTGGTGTGTTTCGTACTTGGTAAAATCCAGTTGGATACGTCCTCTCGAAATGTCAACATCAGTCGCAAAAACCAACGACTTCAAATGTCCTCAGACGAAGAAATCCAGGATTCAAATCAGGCGATCGAGTAGGCCATGCGATGGGTCCCCCTCGACCGATCGATCTTTGCGGAAATCGATCATTCAAAAATTTACGAACTATCATACTGAAATGACTGGAGCACTATCGTGTAAAAACCACATTCGTTGGATGATGTCCAGAGGCACATTATCAGTTGAGTGATACAACTCATTTCTGAGAAACTGGAGATAGGTTTGACCATTCAGACGCGGAGGGAAGAAGTAGGGACCAATAAGGTGATCACGAATGATTCTACCCAAACGTTGAGAGAGAACCTCTGTTGATTCCCCTGTCGTACTTCTTTAGGATTTTCAAATGCCCAGTTATGAGTGTTATGAATATTGAAGATGCCGTCGCAGGTAAAACCAGCCTCATTCGTGAATAAAACACAGGCTATAAATTGATGAACACAGCGCACTGCTGTAACGTGCGTTGACAGAAACGTCTTCTTGGCTCAAATTCCGCCTCATTTAATCCTTGCTCATGTTGAAGGTGATACGGGTACAGAAGATTTTCATGCAGAATTCTCCAGATAGTCATATGACTAACTATTTCCCTTACAACCATACTCTTGTGCTTTGTGATGGGTCTACATCCACAGCACGAATAACACGTTCTTCAAGCTCAATGCGTCGTACCGCTCTTGGACTCCCAACATCCTTAGTACTCCTCTCAAATGCGCCATTCCCTTCAAGCGTTGGTGAAATCGTGCGAATGCTCTTGCACACGGTAGCTGCCTGTCAGGGTACCTTTCTGCATAAAGTTCACATGCTCGTGCTGTATTGCCGTCTGCACGACCATAGGTGTAGTGCATATATGTCTAATCACTCATGGAATACATTTTCTTTGACCTATAACAGGTTGATTTTCAGACCCATATATAGGGTCTTTCAACAAGAGTGTCCTATCTTTAACATGCGATAGCTGTCGTTGTTATTGAGTTACAGCAATCATTTTTATGTGGTTACAGTTGTTATTAGCAAATAGCCATGGAACGTTACAGCATTAAGCAGCGCGTAGGCATTGTGAAAATGTATTATTAAAATGGATCATCTGTTCGCCAAACCTTCCGTATATTGCGTGAAGTTTACGGTGTGCATAATCGTCCATGCGAGAGAACGATTCGGCATTTGATCGATAGATTTGAAATAAGTGGTTCTGTCAGCGATCAAAGAATGCCTGTACGTAATCGACGTAAGCACTCCAACGAAAACATAGGTGCCGTTCGTGAGAGTGTGTGCGAGAACAGAAACAAATGAATTGCTCATCGAGCGCAAGAATTGGGGCTTTCATCGACCACAACTTGGTGAATTCTGCATCTGGACTTGAAGTTTCAAGCTTACAAAATGGTGTTAACTCAAGAACTAAAGCCCAACGACCATAGGTTGCGCCGTGTATTCGCTGACTGGGCTATGGAGCAATTGGAAGATGACCCGGATTTTTGTCGAAAAATCATCTTCAGCGACGAAGCCCACTTTTGGTTGGATGGTTGTGTTAAGAAACAAAATTTCCGCTATTGGAGCAATCACAATCCAATGCAGATTCAAGAACGATCACTTCATCCCCAAAAGGTTACTGTGTGCTGTGAATTTTTGTATGGTGGAATCATTGGTTCATATTTTTTCCAAGATAAAAATGGAGAAGCTCTAATTGTCAATGGAGAAAGATACCGGGCTCTTATAAGGGACTATTTTTGGCCTCAATTGGACGGTATGGATCTCAGAAACATGTGGTTTCAGCAAGATGGTGCCACATGTCATACTACTCTCGAAACAATCGATCTTTTCAAGGAGAAGTTCAGAGGCTTCATCTTATGAATAACATCACGCGTGTTATTCGTGAAGTTGAACCTTATTTAAGTTCTACTGTCATTGAAAATTGGGTCAACCTATACGCGCAACCCAACGAAGTCGCGGCGGTCACATAGCTTATGTTCTCTTCCACACGCAATGGCATTAATTATGTTCCAAATAAAAAAGAAATAATCCTCTATCATTTATAGAACGTGTTTTATTTAAGTTTAAAGATAGGACACTCTTGTTGAAAGAACCTATACATATGAACTTTTTTGACTGTTTTGAAGTCAGGAACACGTCCCTCAAATATATGATAACAATAAAGATACTTTCTGTATACTTATATCTCACCCCTAAATTCTCGAATCATCTATATGTGCATGGGCATTGGTGTTCATGTGTGTGTATGTGTGTGTGTAATTGTGCGTTCAAACAACGTAAGCTAAAAACGAAAACACGTATCATCCCTTATATTTTAAAGCCGGCATCATTTATAGAGTGCATCTCTTAAAATGTTATTTTCTAAAGCTTTCAGTCAATTTGCCTGAAAATTTAACCTTAAGTTTATCACGCGTAAATCGCGAATGCCTTAAATTTCGTTTTAATAGTTTTTTACCTTCTGTACCATATATAGGCAGGTAGAGAATGTAATGCATTCCGTTAAAAACTTCTATACCGAGATTTCACCTGAAATACATGTTTTGAGGCCCCCTGAAACCAAAAAAGTATTTTTAGGAAAACGTACGCGCGAGTGTGTGTGCCTGTGAACAGCATAAATCAAAAACGAAAAGTCGGAGAATACCAAACTTGGTATTTAAGTTTAGTATCTTACACACAAAGATTTCAAGAAAATCCCGCACCCCTAACTAACGTTCACAAGGAACATTTTTCGAAACTTTATTTTCTAAAAAATGATTTTGATTAAAATACATATATTAAAGGTATTTATATGACAAGTGAAATGAATATATTGAATTTTCTGGGAATAGTTGGAAGTCCTTTTCATTCGGAAGGAATTTTGTATAATCTTTTATTATAATTGGTAAACCTTAAGCGTTAGAGGAAAACGTACTATACAAAAAATGTAGATCTCTTTAAATCATTCTTTAAAGCATACATCTCTTTAAAGCCATTTCCGAGATATGAGTTATTAATAGTTGGAATTGTTCAATACTTAGCCGCTCTTTTAAAGTGCTTTCAATATTCAATTGTTTCTCGCGATTTCATAGAAAGAGTATGGAATTTTAAGGCCAAGGTATAGTGTCAGTTCTAAAACATTTGACTATCACTACTCCCTTTGTATCTTTAAGGAAATGCAGCTATTTTCTGAAAGGTTTACCTCAGTTAAAATAAAGTAGATAGGAAAATAAACTTTCGTATTAATTTGTATACCCATTAATAAGAGAGAAAATAGTGAAAGTCATACGAATCAGACTTCTCATTCTTCAAGTTACAACTTTCAAAATGAAATTAGTTGCCAAATGTTGAATGCCCACAGGATGATATTTTATTAACGGCCTATGTTTTAAACACCATTTATTTTATATAATCATTATAATTTTATATAATCTTGATACAATCATTTCTTTATTTCAAAAGAAAATAATTTTTAAATCTTTTATCATTTTTGGTCTGAAATCAATTACTGAAAAAAAATCTTTGCACGACGAAATATATCACGGTTTAATTCATCTGACATTTCGGAATACGCATGAAAATTTGGAAGAAATGGATGAAAACTTCATGTTTTATATAAACGCAAACATCTCCAACATCAAACGCGAAAGTTTATTTTGAAATTATAGCCATTTAATTCACTGATTTTTGGGGTAGGAGACGCAATCTTAATGTCAATTTTCACAAACTTTAAGTAGAAAATTTCCTTAAAGCGTCAAGGTGAAAATTGTCAGGAAATTTCCTGCTACAAAATAATCCTTTACATGAAAAACTAAACCATTACGTTTTATTCTCTCAAAAATGGCTCTTAATTATTTTGGATTTGAGATTATCCCATGACAGATAAGGTATAGGTATGCACTGAATGTTCCATAGATACTGTATGAAATACTCTTCATTCTTATTAAAATTTCTGGTGAAACTAAGAAATGGGCAAAACTTTGCTAGGGAAAATGTATAACTCAGTAACACTTACGTGAAATAGCTCTTATCTTTGTAGCAGTAACTCTTTCCAAATATGATTTGACTTTTATGTGTTTAGATTTGACTAGAAAATAAAGTATGCTCAATAAATAGGCTTTCAACTGTGAAAAAAAGGCAAGGCAACAAGCGCAGAATTAGCCTAACGCGGGAAACACGTAAACTGCCGGCGCCGAGTATCAAAATGTTAACCCTTGAAGAAGATAGTGCTAGAATTCCTATGGTAGCTTGGAGTGGGATATAATTTTGAAGAAATGAAATAAATTCCTATGTTGAATAAAGTGCACATTTGCTGTTAATATTATATGTTTGTTGGTTTAAGTAACTAATGTAACTCATGTTTAATGTACAAGTGTAACAGGTTGGTTTCATTGAATCAGCTTGTATATTAAAATTTTAATGAGAAGAGTTCTTTAGAGGGGGGGGGGTAATAGGACCTGTTTTATACTTATTGATTCCGAGCGGGATGTCTCCGGCGGCTGCGTTTGTGGTCCGCGTTCGGGAAGTCGCGGGATCGATCCCCAGCGACCGCCACTCTGGCCCATGGTTTTTTCGTGGTTTCCTGGGTCGCAAGGCGAACGCTGGGGTGGTTTATCTTCTACCATGGCTCTTCTCCCTCTCACATCCTGTGTCCATCATCTTCCTTGTCATATATTTCAGGGTTGTAGGACCAGGCGGCGGTGTTCGGCAGGTTGTGGCTGGGTGATGGCTTGCGCTCTTCCTTGGCGTCGCTGCGGTACCGCTCAATTAGGTCCCTCCTCAGCGTAGGACTCCACTCCGGGGGACCTGGACGTTGGTGGCTTGTGGGCGGGGACCATGCGGCGTCGGATGCGTTCTATCTGGAAACGTTAGGGACCCCGTTCATGCTTGCGCCCGTCGGCATCCGGATCTGGTCGCCCTTCGGGTCTTTTCCCTCATCCTTCCCTCACAGGGGTGCGGTGCTCTGCCCCGGTTCCAGGGGGCCCCTCCGTGATACGTACCTTCACCTTTATACTTAATGATCTGTTGTATTTGTTTATGCGAAATGGAGATTTCTGTCAAGAAGTATGTCGAAAAACGCATAATTTCTGCTACAGGTGTCACAAAATGTAAACGAAAATGAACAACAAACAAGACTTTCTGGCGTTGATATACAGACAAGGCTAACTTTCCAACAGCATGGTCCTGATGAGGCGAAACATTTTCAGAAAACCTTCATATACCAGTAGTTTTTGTAAAGCAAATCAGCGTTGCTTAAAAAGTTGAAAACGTATATACAGAGGCCCTTAATTTTAAAAGCGCTACAGCGTTGGATTATGGAAATAGAATCATTACATCTAGAAGTTTTTCCAGTGAAGTTATGCACTTTGAAGTTTCGACGAATGAATTTGGATGAAATGTGAGGAACGGTGTAAGAGTTTGTAATCCCACTTATTTGCATATTCAAATGTAAAATGAAAAAAGATGGGAAGGAAAATGGAGGAGTCAAGTAGCAGGATACACGAGGTTCTTAATGGGCGTAATTTTTTTTGCTCTGCTCTTGAGATCAAAACTGACTTTTGCTCCATTATAATAACTCATCTCACATCAGTTTCAGCACCAGCTTCTGTGCGAGAAACAAATGCTAGGAAGAGTATTAAAGAACATTTTTTAATATTAAGCTATAGTGTTTAAGTTAGTGCTTATGATTTATTTCAAGCACGAGATTAAATACAACCCATTACTATACCAAAGTGAATCTACAACGGAATATAATTTGTATCCTCTTAATTATTACGATAAATGCTTACATACAAATTGTTTCTCTTATTATGTAGAAGGTTGAGACGGTAGTCAATTTCTAATAATGAAAAATCGTTGTATCCAGCAAGGAGTTCATAAGAAATAAGGCTATTGCATACCAAGCTTTTCAAAATAAGGGAAACTTGAAACGTATAACAGCGAATATTTCGGAAATGGCAAATATTATATTATATATCTACAGATGAAGGGAATATAGATGTCTGTAGCTTAAGGAATGATTACAATTGCCATACTGAATGAAAAATTATAATAACACTTTCCTCTCCGAGTACTGCACTCGACGAAATCATTTGTTATAGGAATTTTATTATCTCTTTTATGCTGTGATGCACCTAGATATCAAAACATGATTATAGACATATACAGTTTAAAAGAAATTGAATAAATGTTTCCTCTGTATACTTTTCGTAAACATTGAAAGGGGATATACCACACACATATATACATATACATATAGACATATAAACCAATATCAAACAAGAATTGTACATAATAATATAATTCAGCAAGAAAGATGTTAGAATATTTAGCAGCCAAGAAATGTACAAAGCAGATTGTAACGTAGATAAGTAAGGGACGGGCGAGCGTGCTTATTCCAAGTAAAAGATAATTCTAGGTAGAGCCCACCTTTCATCAAGCTAATGAGTAAGGAACTGGAAGCAATAACCAGAAATAGAAAGAGACAGATACAGAAAGGAAAGAGACAGATATATTGAATCTGTTTCCGGACGCGTCACTGGGACGCGTATGCCAAAAGTTTTGGAGCAGAATATTTTCATACATAATAACGTAACGCGGTCTAGGACCAATTAGAAATGTCGTTACATTTTGAGACATGAAGGTGAGCGTCACTATGTTTGGGTATAAAAAGGGGAAGAAAGTCCCAGATTTTCACTCTCTTATAGAATCTCGTCGACACACAGTGATACTCTCTGGACGACGGATGCACGTGTGTGTGCATTGGGATGGGAAGCGTGTGCAGTTAGATTAGGATCCTAATTTATTGTTATGGTGGGAATTGCCAGCCGCCCAGAAGTATTTATTTGATAATAAACCACATTTTTAAGGGAATGCAGTGTATTTTAATTTGCCTCACCTACGAAAACCCTGAGACCAGTCAAATTAGCTAGATGGGTAATTTATTAGGAATGGAGAAATCAGCAGCCGCTGAGTAGAGATAGCCGGAGACCAACACTGCAGCAGAGGGCATCAACCAGAGGATCAACGTTTTCCTGCTACATCATTTCCAGTACAGTGAGGTCGTTTTAAGATAAGGCCACAGATCAAAGGACACCAATTCTAACACCACTTATAACAAGGTTACTGCTCATTACAGCGAATGTTACTATCATCGTGAATAATTAACGCGGGAGTTAAGGAACGAAAACACCCCAGTGTAACAGACAGTGTGCGGAGCACGCAAACGCGCGATCCGTGGCTTCACCGTAAAACGCCGCACTGTAACCTACAGAGCCTGTACCGTTAAACAGCAAGACAGAAAGTTCTTGCATGTGGGATTTGTGGTGAACAAAGCGGCGTCTGGGTGGGTTTTCTCCGGTTTCCCCCGCTATTCATTTCACGAAATGCTCCATCATTACATTTCCTTTCATTCATCTCACCGTCATTTCAAATCATCTCCTTCCTTGCTGTCATACCAGGCTTTGGGTTGATCACCCATCCTGGCTGTTCTCTCTGATCCATAGTCAGTGCTCCCCAACAGGCGTCTGCTCTCAGGCACCCGCTTGTACCTGCGGGGTGCAGGCCCTAACAATGGGGAGGGTAAACAGAGAAAGAAGATTGGATGTTCTAAAAACCAGCTATCCACTACCAGATATGCAGTAGCTGTAGTAGTGACAGATAGAATTCAAAGATTTGACAAAGGAAAAATTCTTAAATATATTTACAAAGTAAATAAGTAGGGGGGCATTGTTAATTTCATTTCTACCGAGCAGCAGGCAATAAGAAGCGCGCATAGTTGCGTGCTATGTTACTTATTATTGTAACAATGTTTCCTGTTTATATCTCGCAACCAGACTTCACGGTTGACAACATATTTTGTGGTTACTTTTAGAAAAGTTTGTCAGTGGTACTGTCGTGCTTGAGCATCAAGTATTGACTTCAAGAAAAGGTAATGCCAAAAACAAAATAATCTAAAGCATCATTAATTCGAGAGTGCCTACATGAACTCCTATATTACTCGACAAATGCTGATGCAGTAATTTGTATCACAAATTACTTAAATGTAAATAATGATTGTAATATGAATATGCATTTTTATGTGACATTGATTTCAGATGTTTATTAATTGTAATTATTATTTGGAAATAAGTTTATACGGCCTTACTGAAACTGTCAATAATAGCGCGCAATAATGCAGCGAGGGGGTGAGCTGTTTATCATTATTGGAAACGAGGAAGTTACGTAATGTTGGCGCGTTTTCGGTAGAAACTTCTGGAATGTTTCCTCCCTAAAGCATATGTATTCATAATTTTAATTGGATATTAAGATAGACGCTAATGTTGGCGCGTTTTATTAGCCAATAGCAGTTCAGTTATAATCTTTAGGCGTATCTGGATGCAGGATTATAAATAGGGTAGGTTAGAGGTAGCTTCATGCTCAGTTCATCAAAAATCTGTGTACACTACACGTCGTCTTCAGTCAGTCAGTTCGTCATACATCGGATATAGATTCACAAGTTACGCGCAGCAGAATTATGAAAGATCTAAAATATGGTAAAGTTAATTATACAAAAGGTTGAAGTACGTTGATTAAAAGTGATCAGTAAGAAGTTATTATAACAGTTTCAGTTTGGCGAGTATCTAGATCAATATGTAAAAGTGATAGTGTACGTGTTCGACAATAAAAATTATAAAACAAATTTCTTCATCAGTGTTCTTTTTGGATAAAAGATTCCTTTCCGTTTACACAACCCTGATCAAGACACATGTTCGACCCAAGATAAGATAATAGCTAGCCGGAGGAGAGTAAACAAAACTTAAAATTCTTTCAAACACTAATACTACCACAAATTGCTAACACTAGATGGAGCTACAAACCGAACAAATGAAAGACGTCACAAGATGGCTTCAACACTGATGTAAACAAACATTTGTAAGTAATACCGTTACAAATTGGCTACCACAACGTGGGGCTACAATAATGTTAAATAAATACAACATAAATGTTACTACAATGCGGAGATTATTTTTGGTCAAGTTTGTAACATAGAGGTGAGAAAAACAAATACTTTTTTCTCAACTTTCATGTGATAAAATGATTTGTGCTTAGTAAAGTTTCTAGAACAAAATAACAGATAACACATACTAAATATATATTTAAAAGTTTGCCTTTCCAAGTGGTGATAAAAAACACCATCTTACACAACACGCGCAATGTTCTTTATACAAAGCAAATGTGGAAAGGAAGTCTAAACTGAAGCAGAATCTCTTGACGAGACCTAAGAGGCAGCATCCGGGAAAAACAAATTTAGTGCTGATTTATGTCGTGCATTGTAACAGTTAACATCCTGTTCAAAGCTTTACAAAACTCTCATTTCAAGAACATTCTTTGTAATGTACTCCCACCAACCAGTTCCTTCAGAGTCGACTTTAGGAAGACATTTGCAAGATACGAGTACGTATGAGGATGCTATCTCTAGAGTAAAG
This sequence comes from Deroplatys truncata, assembly GCA_030765065.1. Classification (NCBI taxonomy): domain Eukaryota; kingdom Metazoa; phylum Arthropoda; class Insecta; order Mantodea; family Mantidae; genus Deroplatys; species Deroplatys truncata. The sequence continues at coordinate 126,398,577 of CM060987.1, forward strand.
GAAGATCTTGGGAATTCATATTTGTGATTCTCAGCTGATGAAACTACGACACTCTTGGGCCTTATGTTGCCAACATAATTGTTGGAAAGCTTATTCCTGACCATCCAGAGGTCATCTGATCTACACCAAACAGTTGAATAATACCAATCAAAATACAATGGCTCATTTTGTGAACAATGGACTGAAAATTATCAATCCCAATAAAGTTTTAATAGCTATGGCAGACGCTGCTTCATATATGGCACCTGCCATACGTACACTTAAGGTGTTTTTTCCTTCTCTTGTCACCTGCTTGGTGCATGGCCTAAATCAAGTAGCAGATCAAATCAGACTCGAATTTCCGAAGGCGATTAAGTAATCTATTCTGTGATGGAAGTTTTTGTAAAAGTTCCAATAAGAGTAAGGTTTCTCGGCAGGAACTTCATCATATCCCTCTTCCTCCAGAACTTGTGCTCACTCAATAGGGAACATGGCTGAGAGCTGTTGGTACTACAATGAGAATTTCAGAGCGGTCTAAGAACTTGTGTCTATTAGAGGATGATTCAGTTTGGTTAACCATGTTAAGAAAGTTCTGAATGACTGTGGTGTCAAAAATGTCTTGGTGTGCAACAGGGTTCATTTCACATTCATTACAAATACTACTGCTGCTCTTGGAAACCAAGGGAAATCTCTTTATGAACAATTAGAGCTACCACAGAAACTAACCGAAGCACTTGGAGCTGTGGGAGAAAACACGAAGAAGAAGTTGAAGTCAGTTCTTCAGAGAAACAGCGGGCTGAAGAGTTTATTCGTTGCCGATAAAATTTTAACAGGATGATGATGATTGAAATTGAGTTTTTTTTTATTTATGGACGCTCTTTAACTGCTGTGGTCCTTAGCGTCTCATTCTATCTTGGGCTTGAAAGACCGGTAATTTTGCTCAGAGGCTTCTTTATCATGCTTGAGGATCCTTTATTTTTAGATTTACGTCGTAAATCTACGACACGGGACCACAGCTTTTCTTCCCTTCCCAAGGAAGCCATGCTAAGTATTTCTACGCCTGTAAAAGTCCTTACCCTCCGCTGGGTTTGAACCCGCGACATCGCAAACTGGAGGCTAGCATATTAACCACTACACCACGAAGGACGACTAATGATGAAAGTGAAATCTCAGTTCATCCTATTAAAAACTTAAGATATTGTCCTGTGTTTTCAGTTGACATTGAAGGTCGTTCTCAGCGTTCAGATAAATACATTGTAACAAACTGCATAAATTTTCTATGCACAATTTAGTGAAGTGCTTATTATTTAAAGGAAATGATGTTTAATTTTAATCTGTAATTGTGGGTATCTGTGTCAATTGTGAAATGTATTTCGTTTCTTTTAATATCAAAAGGTGCATTAAATCATGAAGATCATTAAATCACATACAGCACTATTTTAGTGTTTTTTTAATATCCCGTTATTTATATCCCCCTGTTTTTAATTTTCTACAGGCTATATACAGCAGCTATTTTAAGCACCTAAAACATTACTTTTTAGTGCCTAGTCATAATAGATGAGAGCAGTGGCACTAGGCTGTAATGGGGTGAAAATAAATGACAAGGCCTTCAAATTAAATTCATTCATTATCTGTTTACCCTCCTCTTATGTAGGACTTACACCCCCAGGACTTACAAGCGGGTGCCTGGGGTCAGAGGCCCGTCGAGGAGCAGACACTCATGGATCAGACAGAGCAACCATGATGGGTGATCATCCCGATGCCTGTTATGTGAAGAAGGAAGTAGATGAAACGAAATGTTGGCTAAATGGATGAAAGGAAAGGTGATGATGGAGCAGTTGGTGGAATGAATGGCGGGGGAAACCGGAGAACCCGGAGAAAACCCGCCCAGACGCCGCTTCGTCCACCACAAATCCCACATGCAGGTCCCTGGGATTGAACCCGGGCCGCCTCGGTGGGAGGCGAGCGGTCTAACCACTCGGCCACGGCGCGCCTTCAAATTAAAGATTACTTTAATTATTTGGAAACAAAAATGCAGCGTGGTGCTGTAGTTGGAAGTAATCAAGTTAGGAAAATCATTGCGCTTTTGTACATGTCATGGCTTTTCGCAAGAGAGAGAATTTAAAAATAATGGGTATAATAACTGGAGTTGTTCGCTGATTTGTTTTAAAGACATTAACAAATTATATTTGCCAAGAAATAAGTTTATGTTTACTAAAAATTCCATAACTCATGAAAGAGAATTTTATCTGTGGATAGAATTTTATCAGATCGATGCTGATTATGATTTAAACAAGCTTTAAAAATGTATTATATTCCATTTTCACAACCAACATGGAGGTTACAAAAAAAACGAATTTCAAAATGATTCTTTAATATTAAAAAAATGCCAGAAATTTCATGTTATGTGATTTTGTTTGTCCTTTATTAGCATACTGTTTAATTATGTTAAACCAGAACTAGGTGATAGAGAAAGTAAAAAGAGCCTACTACCATAAATCAGAAAAAAAACAGCAACTTTCTAAAATGTTAAACAGTGGCGAACATAAGATAATAAATGTTAAATTCCGACGCGAGTATTACCTTTCATTTGGAATTCTCTTCCCTTTTCAGCGAAAATGCTGCGTTTAAAATGTTGCCTTATTGAAACTCAAATGAATTTGTTGAATTTAAAGCAAATTTAGGAAATCTGATGTCTGCAAATGTTGTAAGAGACTGTCCAAAAAGAGGAGGTATGGTCCTTCGTATAATCGACAGATTAAGAATTGTGTACAGAACGAGTAATACTTTTATTAGCTAGAATGGGTATTGAAGGTGAAGTACGCGGGGCACTATTTATATTTTGAGCCTTGGCAACCCTGAATGTTGTAGGTGCCATCCGACGTTTCCAATGGAAAGTTTGACATTTTTGACCATAATCTACTTCAAACATTTTGTCAATAGAGCGTCTTTTGTTTTGTTTATATACTAACTTGAAAATTGTGGGTCAACAAAAACATGGAATTAATTCGTGAAAATGTTGGTGCAATGATTTATTACGATATTCGACGTGGATTATCAAGACAAGAGTGCATCGATCAACTAACTTCCACATATGGCGACGACGCTCCATCCTTTGTCACTGTGAAACGCTCGTATAACGAATTTAATCGTGGCCGCCGTTCGCTCAATGATGAAGTTCTTGAAGGTCGTTCCAAATCATTTGTTGTGCCAGAAAATATTAATGCTGTGCAAAATCTAATAATGAAAGATCATCATGCGACATATTGTGAGATTGAGGCAATCCTAGGCATCATCAGCACATCCTTAGTTTCATCAGCATATATAAAATATTGCATGATTATTTAGCCGTGAAAAAAGGTTTGCTCTCACTGGATCCCACATAATTTGGCGCAATCTCAAAAAGATGCTCGTGTCGATTGGTGTACAAAAATTCCCAAGAAATACAATGGCGGTGACTCAACAGACGTATATAAGATTGTAACAGGTGACGAATCATGTATCTATGCGTATGAGCTGGAACGTAAACAACAGTCGACTGTATGGGTGTTTCAAGCTGAAGCAAATCCAACAAAAGTTGTTCGCACTCGAAGCACTTCGAAGCAAATGGTCGCCTGCTTTTTCATCAAAACTGGCCATGTGGCAACAGTGCCTTTAGAGGAACGTAAAACGATCAGTGCCGAATGGTACACAACCATTTGTTTGCCGCAAGTCTTCGGTGAAGTAAGAAAAACCAACAAGAACCGTGGGATCGTTCATCAAGACAATGCGAGCGCACACACATCTCGTCTAACAAAGAATTTGAAGGCTCAAAAATCGAATTGATGGGTCGTCCGCAATTCAGTCCTGATTTGGCACCCAATGACTTCTTTTTGTTCCCGAACTTCAAGAATAAATTGCGTGGACAACGATTTTCGTTGGCAGAAGAAGCGTTGATGCCTTCAAAAACCATGTTTGGAGTTGTCTCAAGAAGACTGGAATAAATGCTTTGACAAATGGTTCAATCGGATGCAAAAGCGTATTAATCATAAAGGAGAATATTTTGAAAAACAATGAAGCAGTTTTCAATCAGAAATTACTTTGTTTTTATTATTAGGCTCAAAATATAAATGGTGCCCCTCGTATTAATAGAAATGTCCCTTGTAGGCCTGTTAAATATTACTGCTGTCACTGTTGTTCGCTTTTCCAACATTTTAGACGCGATACGTCATGTAAGCTTGTAAGAAAAATTCGAAAATATAAGAATTTAATGGAATTTGCTTATTTTTCTGCTAATTTCGCCTTTAACAATGAAGGATTTCGCTAACAAATCCGAATTATGGAACCTCGTTGTCACGACACTGGGCTCTTCTGTGATACAATTATTACCATCGGTTTCTAATTAGAGAGTCTTTATTTGCCATTCAAATATTTTAAATATGTTATATTTTAATCGAAATCGTTAGATCCATTTTTAAGAAACAAAAAATAACAATTGCTCCTTGTAAAGGGTAGTTTTGGGTGGGACGTTGTCTTGAAAATCTGAATGTCGCAGCTTTCGAAAATCCTATTGAACATCAATTCTAGTATTTATCCGCCCTTACGTATTTGAGTTATGGTGCTTATAAACAGGTACAAGGCACACAGACAGATACACACATGGACCTTTTCAATGCAATTTTTCGATTCAGGGATCCTCAAAACCTGTATTTCTGCTTAAATCTGAATGATATGAAGGAAAATCACTTTGCCAAACCGACGCCTACACCAGATGTGACGGCGCCACGGGTCTTCTCTGGATGGGAAGAGGACGGGGACTTAGTTCAGGCTTCAGGACGGGAGAGCAACGCCTTGCAGAGGAGTGACCGAGAAGGAGCAGTGGTGAAGGGTGGGAAATTATTGGAAAATATTCTGGTTGTTTCAAATTTAGCTTAATTATCTACAGTAATGCTCTGCACTACAATAAACATGTCGGCAGGATTTATTTGATTAATTTATACTCTACATTACTACAGATACGGCTACCAATGATATGGCTCCAAGTGAAAAGCTTTCCATGTTCCAGCGGTCTTGCGGCGTAGCTGAAGATTAGATTTAAGATTAAAAGACTGAGTGTCGCAGATTACTATTATAACGTGTCTAGTAGACCCGAGCCTTAAAAAGCTCTAAGTGTAAGTACCCGTGGTATGCTGACTAGTGCTTTAGACATCACCGATATAAGCGGGTGTCAGCATGATTTACATAATCCACCCACGTGTCGAACTTTCCATGAACCTGAGGTGGTCATTTCCTCTAAAAGACATACGACCCTACTCATGCACTAGGGAAATGACTCGCAAGAATTCTAATTTCAATTTCACAGATTTAGTTAAATTTCGTGCTGAATATCTGAACTTTATAAAATTAGAGTTATAACATTCTTATACAATAAAACTATAACAGTCACAATATCTGGTTTTTGCGAGAAATGTAGTGCTTCCTCTTCTTGCAATAAGTAGGTACTAGAGAAAGTGTATATGTTATACGAGAGATTTAGTCACAATCCTCCTCCAAAAACACTGATATTTGCTGTCTTAGGGCATTAACTGGCATACGTTGCTACATATAACCCGTGCTAAATAGTAGACAATGTTTATTTCAAATTAAATAGAGCGACTAGGGCAAAGAAGATATTTATACAAGAAATCTGTCCTAGACTATTGAAGTTGGAATCCCCATCATTCTGTGTTAGTGTAGTTTGGAAAGTTTTTAATACAGCGGTTAGTGGTTAGATACTATATCTATTTAATCAGTTGAAGAAACGTCTGAGGCGAGGAAAAGACAAGGTGGCACAGACCACGTGGCGATAGGCACCACTAACGTTTCCGAATGGTGGATCCCGGCAGAGTGCTCCTTCGTTGCTCTCCCAACTCTAAAAGGCAGGTTCGGGAATAAGGTTCTGATACCATGGTAGAAACTTATTTTCCTCAAAGCGCATCCTCTATGTGTGTCTACATTGTATATGCACTATTATCCAGCAAAGCTGGCGGGATAATCTGTCTGTTTTGCGGTGAGGATAAAGGACTAGGTGTATGTTTTCGCGGAATGTGCAGTTTGGGAGAACCAGCGAAACATTAAATCCGCACAAAAACTATTAAATCGAGCTAGAAGATTGGCATGTTGGGATCTACTGGCTGACCAGTTGAACTAGCAATTTCCTGGATAAACTGCGGGAAGCCGGATCAGATTTGTTCAGTTAGTCATAAGTAATTTAACACTATGTTTACTTTCATTTTTGTTTTATTTTCTTACTTTTCCTCATCGTTCATTTGTATCTTAAATATGCATGTATGGTCAATGCTACATACTTTAAGGGTTTATGTAATAACTTTAATAATCTGACACCAATAAAGATATCTTAAACATCCGTTTATCCATCCATGTATCTGAAAGATAAAGAGGGAAGTAAAATAAAGTTTATGGACTACTAATTACTTCAAGGGCTAGGCATTCAATGAGAATCCAATTCTCAGACGTCAGTTTCAACCACTTACGGTGGACTATCGCCAAAATCTTCGAAATGAGATTGTCGCACGTGATTCGCAATTGTTTCGGATTTGTAAGCTAACGAAGCGAAGAAAACTTTCTTGAAGAACATAAAATTCCATGTTATGTTATTTTTACTTTTTCTACTACGTATAGTAAATAGGGGAAGTGTTGTATTCCACCCAAAAATTCGATACCGATATTTCGCAGGAAATATATGGTTTGAGACCCCCTGAATCCAAAAAAAAGCATTTTTGGAAACATGTGCGTGTGTGTGTCTATTCAGTATCTTCCAGAGATGCAACACAAAGGTTTTCAAGAAAATCTCTCCACCCCAGATTACCCTTTACATGCAACATTTTTCGAAAGTTTTAATTTTCTCAAAAATGGCTCTAACGATTTTGATTAAAATATCATATGTTTAAGATATTTTCATGACAAATGAAATATATATCTCGAATTTTCTGGGAATGTCTCCAAAAGTATTCTTCATTGTGAACGACTTTTGCATAACTGGTAAACCATAAGAGACAGACAAAATTTTACTACACAAAAAATGTAGATCGCTTTAAAATACACAATTTATGTCATACGCATTTTTTTGTCGAGTGAACCATTTTCGAGATATTGCTTGTTATTCCCTTAAATTTTCCAATACTTTTTCTCAAATGGGAATTCGTTATTCATTTTTTTATGTCCTGGACATACAAAGAGAATGGAATGCGCCACATAGCAACTAGCTCTTAAAATATTTGACTATCGCTTAAATACTACCATACTCCCCTTGCACCTACAAGAAAATTAGCAATAACGTTGACATCTCGTTTAACATGAAGCATATGGAGAATAAGCGTTTGTAAAAATAGTTTGTACAAGAGTAGAGAAAGTCATGTGAGCGTAACACATCAGATTTTTACGTAATAAACTCAAATAATATACCATTCGTGAGTTCAATATTAGTCAGATAATTGTCGGACAGCTGTTAATATTATTGAACTCGCTCGGAATAGATAAGTACTTTCCAGCAATCGCCTAGCGACCAGAGCAAACTACGAAAAATTTAAGGTTCTCGATAACGTCAGCTTTTGAAACCGTGACCAGCCAAGCACGAGTCTCAGATGCTACGGTATGAGGATCCCGCTGGGTTCCACCTCATATAAATAATCCTAATCTTGCCTGGTCTCTAATATCTTTAACTGTGTGCCTTAATAATTTGAATGGCTCTAAAATGTGAATATTTATATCTGGTGCTAAACTTTCTATCTTACATTCCAGCACTTGTATCCATAGAGAGAAGTGATAACATTTGTATATGTACGCGTGTTCGTAATTTGCTTCATTTTCTTTCAACCAGCGCGCCACAGAAAAACGTGCCCGAAAAATATAGAGATCAGTAGTAATGATTTAACCGTTAATCGATACTAAACCTCCGAGATGAAAAATGTCACAGGAGGGCACCACGGGTGGTGATTATGACGAGTGGTTGTTTATGTAAGGGTGGGTGAAAGGGAGAAGAGACCAATTATTTCTACGTCGCTGGTACAGGCTAGAGAAATACGAGAGCAACAAATTGGGAGGATGAAGCAGAAATATCTGATGCGTGACAATTACACGACTTTCTCTATCCGTTACCACACGTTGCAAATCTACAGGCTGTTCAAATAAAATCTTCTTCTATTAGTTTTTTTGTTAATCACAGGCACAAACATAAATACTACGTAATGGCAAACAGTATACAATTAACATCATGATAAAAGGAGTAAAAATAAAACCAGTTTTAACACGTGTGGCACATACTATTTTTAGACAGCCTGGAATTTTTATAATACTAAAAACATTATATTCGTTCCGGAAGTTAACTGAGATGCGGTTCCTGAAACAAGAGAAATGACAAAAAAATGAGATTTCAGATGTTCTGATTTTTCGTTGATTCGCTGGCAGTCATTTTCAGTGAAATTATTTTCAACATGTTTTGCCTTACACCAGCCAATGAAGCGATTAAATGCTATATCATATTGCTTTCTGGATTTTTTGGGTAAGTACTTCTACTGCTCCTGTAATTTCACCTGGCTCTTCCATTTAGGTTTCTTATGAATTCATAAGTTCCGCCATTTAATCTTTATGTAGGTTTTACTAGATAACAGAATAACGTTTTAGATCAAAGAAAGAACAAGGCTTCCAGTATAAGGTATAGGTTAACTCTACAACTAACTGCGGTAAATTGAAGTATACGATTTACATTGTGAACAGATGTGAGCGCCATAAAAATTAATCATGTAAAAAGACACAATGAAAAGTAAAACCTAATTATCAAACCGAGTCGAGTTATTAAACATGTGCAAACAGAAAAAGTAGTTGCATGTGATTGGACCTGAAACCAAAGATGGCCACAATGAAGTTTATGGCACTATTTTAGGCCATGTTGTCTAAAAAAAGGTATGCTTTCTGTTCAGCCATACTTTAGGTAGGGTGGGTTTGCATATCTCTCAGGTAAAGCTTTAGCTGTTGGAAGGGGTACACAGTACGCTGAATTCCTGTCGCGCGTAATGCATACAGTGGAAAACAGCCAACAGTCATTCACTATCACATCTCTTTACTCCTTACTTGCCTTAGACTATGTAAACACTACCTCCTTCCAGTAGCTAAATTCCTACTTGCTTGGAAGGGAATCTCCACCCCTTAGTCGTTGAACAGACAGTAGTTTGTGAATCAGTGACTAACCGAAAGTAAAAACGTCAAGAATTTCAGTCTACCACAGATGCTTATTGACATTATTATTGTTTTCGTTTTATCAATTTGATTTTATCGCACTTATATTCAACTTCATTTATGTAAATTCGTTAGAAGAAATGTATATAAACAAGATTGTTCTATTGTTCTTTCCCCAAATACATCTCTTCTTGGGTTTTATTTATTGATCACCCATAGAAGTATATATATGGTCTGCTCGTCGTTTAAAACATCCAACCCTTTAAAACATTTAAATGAACGCTCGCTTTGCAAAAACTGTTATAATCTCAATGCACGTTATCTGCTGAAAGGGCACTAAGGAGTTTCAGGTCAAAAGGCGTAGAACTGCAAATCAGAGTAACATAGGATGCTTTTTAAATGTCTTAATGTTAGTCATACCTTTGGACTTAAACTTCAATAATGATTATCTTAAAACTGCAATTTTAAACAAAAATTCCTTTCTCTCAAAGCTATAAAACGCAATGGAATAGCGAAGTTTCTCACACTTGTATGAAGTAACTACCTTTGGGGTAGTTAGCTCTAAGGGATGCTCACAGCAGGGAGGAGTAGTTTCAGACAGGGTAGGTAGCAGGGTAGAAACATAGTCCGTTTTATATGTTCGCTGCTACTCCGACTCCATCCAGTAGGAATCTATTCATATCTAACTTTAGCAACCAAAGCCATCGGAATACCTTCCCCACGTGGAGTAAATCACGTGGTAGGAGTTGCTTCCGCTTTACTGCAGTGAACACCTTAGTTGCGGTGTCGGTCTAATTATAAAAAGGACTATGCATTGCGGGGGGGGGGAGCTAGAGGAACAGGCATCAAATAATTACCCAGGGGTTGTATGAAAAAGCATAACTAAATTCACTATTAATTTACGTAGGTACTGAGGAGGCCTTGACGAGAGGGGGTACGTAAAGCAACTTATACATAGCACATCTCTTACCTGGTAACCCCTGGTTTGTTTATACAGTCACTGTTTAAAATAGTTAGGGTGGGGGCGTCAGGCCCTGACTATCGTAGCTTCGGCGTATCGGAGAAGACCGAGTGCATTGACAGAGATGATCGAATTTCGTGGCCATTATATACGTTTCTACAAGCTGATCACACCAACGTCAATCCTTCCGATATTTAAGCATTTTTCGACAATTCTCCAAGTCTAAGAAATTCCCGACCCGCGGTTCGAGCTCTACCTGTGGCTCGCTACATTAATCTATAACACTGAACTAGGGTTATTACTTCTATACTAAATTCGATACCGAGATTTCACCGGAAATATATGTTTTGAGATGCCCTGAAACTAAAAAAGCATTTTTGGAAACATGTCCGTGTGTGTGTCCGTCTGTCTGTGAACATCATAACTCAAGAAACGAACAATCGGATAAACACCAAACTTGGTATTTAGGTTCAGTATCTTCCAGAGATGCGACACGAAGGTTTTCAAGAAAATCCCCCCACCCCAGTTTACCCTTTACATAGAACTTTTTTCGAAAATTTTAATTTTCTCAAAAATGGCTCTTACGATTTTGATTAAAATATCATATGTTTAAGATATTTTCATGACAAATGAAATGTATATCTCGAATTTTCTGGGAATGTCTCCAAAAGTATTCTTCATTGTGAACGACTTTTGCATAACTGGTAAACCATAAGAGATAGACAAAATTCGCGTTAAATTTATATCATATACATTTTCTTGTTGAGTGAACCATTTTCGAGATATTGCTTGTTATTCCCTTAAAATTCCAATACTTATACTTTTTCTCAAATGAGAATTCGTTATTCATTTTTTTTGTCCTGGTAATGCAAAGAGAATGGAATACACCACATAGCAACCAGCTCTTAAAATATTTGACTATAGCTTAAAGACTACCAATTCCTCTTGGTTCTACAAGAAAATTAGCAATAAGATTGACATCTCGATATCTCGAAAAACATGAAGCATATGGAGAATAAGCGTTTGTAGAAATAGTATGTAGAAGAGTAGAGAAAGTCATGTGAGTGTAACACATCAAATTTTATTTTTAAATGGAATACATTTTCAAAAATTGAGAATTTTGTTTCAATTACTTATATGTAAATTTTGGTTAATTTTCTTCAGAGATAAAAAGGCATATTAGAACCACATATACCTTTGGCAGCTTAATTTTCTTAGTTTAGTGGAATAAGGACGAATTCCTACATATATAGTAAAACTCTCAGCTCCCTGCTTCAACTAATTTTTGAAAAAAAAAGAAACCCAAAGTATCAAAATTTTAGCCCTTATCTAGTACACCCTTTTAGAAAGTAATATTTTTCAGGCAAACCAAGAGAAAAAAAACAACATAATTGTGAAAATCTGAAGAGAGATATAGGCATATATACTATACTACGTACACACCTAGTGAGTAGATAAGGTATTATTGCATTCCATCTAAAAATCGATACCGAGATTTAACCGAAAATTTACCGATTTTCTTATGCCCCTGAATACAAATGAACCACTTTTAGAAAAAGGTCCATGTGCGTGTCTGTCTATATGTGTGTCGGTGCTGAGTGTGATAGAAAATCCCTTTCAAGAAAATTCCTTTAACCTAAACTACTCTTTACATGAAACGTTTTCGGAATGTTTCATTTTCTAAAAAATGTTTCCTACTATTTTGATTAAAATACCATATATTAAAGACATTTACACGTCAAAACAGATTATACCTTGAATGTTTTGGGAATACATGTCCTCTTCATTTTGAAGGAATTTTATGTAATGTTATGTAATTTGTAAACGTTAAGTGATAGACGAAACGTAGATCTTTTTAAAACGTACAATTTATTTCAAATAAATATTTTGTGACAACCGCCATTTCCGAGATATCCGTATTAATGGTTCGAAGTATTCAACACTTAGACATTCTTTACAGTCCTGTAACATTCAGTTGTTTCTCGCGATTCTATTGAAACAGTATGGAATTTTAAGGCCAGTGTATAGCGTCAAGATTTTAAACATTTGACTATCGCTGTTCTCTTCGTATCTAAAACGACATGTGTAATGTAGCTATGTTTGCAAAGGTTTATCTCGATAAAATGACATATATAAAAATAAACTTTAATGGGAGTAGTTTGTATATCCACTAATAAAAGATAGAAGGTAGAAAAACTCATGTGATTGTATTCTCATTAGATATTTTTATATTGGCTGGCAATTACAGCCATTCTGAAAATTATTTTCTTAGAAATGTAAGTAAAAGCAAGAATTTTTAATTTTCTTCTGTAATTATGTTGAATAAATACCTGATAAATTTTTTAATTAAATGAAGTTAAATTTTTAGAAATTAAAAATGTATAAAACTTTGTTGGAAGAATTAAAAGGTAAGAGATATTCGATGTTTTTATAACCTGATCCAATGCATTATTATACCTGTTGAGAGATGATTTTCGACTTGTTTGAACACGTTTACGCGTACTGTGTGTTCAGCTACGTTTTAGCTAGTGGTTGGAGAAGCCATTCCAAGCAGGCAGGGGTTTAGCTACTGGAAGTAGGTAGTGTTTACTTGGTCTGATGCAAGTGAGAGGTAAAAACGAGCGATAGTGAAGGACTGTTGGCTGTTTTCAACTAAACGCTCCATGCGCGACACAAGTGCAGCATACTGTGTCCCCCTCCCACCAGCTATAGCTTTACCTGAGAGATAAGCCACCTCCACTCCACTGGCTAAAACGTCGCTGCTCTGGGTAGTGCAGCCTGCATTTCAACGTGTAGAAGATGTAAGTAGAAATTAGTGAATGGAATTAAGTGTAGCACATGTGAAAATAATTAAATTTTAAGTTTTTGCAGGTTATTTACTAATGTCAGGTTTGTTGATGCCGCCACTATTATTATGAAGGAAATATTGACAAGATTAATGAAGATTAATTAATGCTCTTTGAAACTCTCAATAAACTAGGAGACTCTGAAAAACATCTATGTTCGACCAGTCAGTTACATAATTAAACAAGGGGGTTGCATTATAATCGACTTCAAGATAAAGTGCAACTATTATATAAACAAGTAAAGTTGTTAAAGGGCAACCTGGTGTGAATAATAGTGATGTTTAAAATAATAATAGCGTGAATGATAATACTCATCGTACATATACAAGTACACAGCTAAATAGGTATGCTACTATAGGGATGAAAGTGGTAGGTAATGTTGAAAATAAAAGTTTAAGCACGAGTACTAAAATGTCAGAAGTGCCTAATAAATCAGCTTCTGTTGTAGGAAGTGTATCAAGTACTGAATTGTTTAAGTTATAGTCCTATCTTACAATATTGTGATAAATTTAATAATGAAGACATCTGGCCGCAAAAACCCGAAGATTAGGCTGACCATGTGCCTTTATACAGCACTGACGTAAGCGGTGTAAGCATGATTTGCGTAATCTCTCCACGCGTCGAACTCTCGTGAACCCAAGGTGATCATATCTCTAAATACCATAGGATATAATCCCTGCTTAACATGAGCATCAGGGGAATGATTCGCAAGAACACTAAAGCCAATTTCATGGATTTACTTACAAAATTCTTGTCCGAATATCCTGGCCTTATAACATTACATTTATCACAATCTTGTAAAATAAAACTGCAACCTTCACAGTATAGTAAATCTACTTCGGGGGAAGGGTAGTGGCCAGATGTGGTTCTCGAGTGGAAAAGAAGTTCTGTAATTATTGTAGGTAATAAAGATGAACCTAAATCGTAACTTCTGTTTACAGATTGATTAGCTCCTGAAGCAGAATTAGAAGAGTTGTTAAACAATTTAAGGCCAAGTTTTCCTGAAGTTTCTGGTGAATAACTTAATTCTAAACATCCACAGTTTTATTCCTCGTTTACAATTTACATATATTAACATGTTGATTTAGCGATGTATCCAAATAAATGGTCTAAAATGCCGGTGTGAGGAGCTTTTATTTCGTGAGTGGGATGGCACAGGCTGAAATGTCTATGGCTCGCATTCGGGAGGTCTCGGGATCGATCCCGGAGACCACCCACTCTGGGTTTTTTCGGGGCTTTTCTCGGGTTGTCAGGCGAATGCTGGAGTGGTTTCTTTCACACCTCCCGAATTCCCTGTCCCTCCATTTGGTTCCACTAATCGTTTCATTCATTGTTCACCTTGTTTGGTCTGTTTCAGGATTGGAAGTGTCGGCGATGGAGTTTTGAGCAGCATGGAAGGGAAAAGGATGTTCTCTGCAAGCTTTCTGCATCTCTCGGCCGATTGCCGGGGTGTAAGGAGCGCCTCCCGCGAGGGTGTTGGACCCAATGTGGGGCGTTGTCATTGCTGTTTCGTCATTCCTGGTCTCGACCGCCGGTATCTTCCTTTACCTCATTCCTTCCTCCCGGGGGCGCCCACGATCGTGGGTACGTAGATATAATGTCCGACTTCACTGGATCGGTGCCGAATCCCCTCCGCTTCACAATCCAATCCAGTCCAATGGGTGAAGTCGCAGGATGAAGTCATTGTCATCATCCTTTGTAAGTGAATAAGACATTTCCATTGGTTTTTCAAGAACTACGTTAACGGTCCCATATATATATATATATATATATATATATATATATACCTTCCTATTGAAATGTGGAAGAAACACGATTTAAAGAAGGAAAGGAGATGTGAACAGCTAGAAAGGTTGTTTATAAGGCACCCTTTATAAAACATTTTCTACAAACGATATAAATCTTGAACAGGGTACTCCATTTTGTTACTACTGCGCATGCGCGGAAGATAGTGCCAAAAATGATTACTAGCAAAATTCGCGGAAATAGCGATTTTTTAGTTCTTCTCCTTCTTCTTCTTCCAAACACACTCGCCTGTCGTATCTATCCCACCAAATATAGTGTCATAATTCTTCAATGGGGATTAGCGTTACAGATCCTACGGCTACGCCCTGTCGTCTTTCCGCAGTTGAGCGCAACTCTTTCACTCCTCTACTTATAAAAAAACATTCCTCAGCTACGCTTTGCGGCGTAGGGCCCTAAATCAGTCATTCGCATAAGGCTGACTGTGTTTTTCGTTCAGATGTTGGCGGCCTTTCTGTATGAACAGACAGCCCCAAAGTACTACCGGCCAAAGCATGCACTAATTCTGGAAGGTAGACTTGGAACAAAGTCCCGAACTACTAATGTTAAACCTGTCTTTGATGCTATGTATGTGTGTTCAGCTACACAGGTTTCTGCTTTTGCAACGATGTTTTCCATTCTTTATATAAACGTGCAGCTTGTGTAAAACGTTGTGACAGTCCCGCACTCCTAAAGCACTGATCAGCCCAGCTGGGGGGGGGGGGTTAGTGTGGAACCTGGTGGGTATGATAATCACAATCACTTCTAGTCCCTTTCTCCCCTACCATTCTCAAAACTTCTCATCTCTCCTCTCTTGCGCATATGGAGTGTCACGACGTATTACACAAGCTGTACAGTGTTTAAGAAATAAAGTGGAGCTTATCAATGCCGAACTACTTTTTCATTATTATAATTATTTTATCTAAGCGAACATTCGCTTAAAGTGGAACATTATTGTCCTGATTGTTTTACTACTGACATTTATGAAGCATAAAAGTAATGAACAACAGTATTTGTAAAAATAATCTAAAATGTACAAAATTCGAATTAGAAGAATTGTGTAATGAATTGCATTTTGAGGCTTCTGCAATCAGAATTGATCCTTAAATTGTTAATAACCTTATATAGATCACTTGATGGTATAATCGAAATATTTTTAATAATCTTGAATTTTTTTGTTACATGCTAAATTTCAATGCCATATATTTATATGTTAACTATAGTATTGATTTATGTAATGGATTTACAATAATGTACATTAATACAACCCTTTTAGACCTTATGGTTATTTAAAAACGGTGTTTGAATCAACCACAGGAAAAACTTGCTTGAATAGTATTTTTACTAATGCAACTCCAAAACGTTATAATTTTAAAGTAAAAGAATATGCCTATAGCTAAAGTTATTAGTGGTATAGTAAAAGTCTCAGAAAACAATGATACCAAAACGAGTTTAGGTATATTAGAAGGATTGATGATTCTAATATAGGCACTTTTGTTGCTGTTTTAAATAGAACAAAATTGAGGACAGATATTATGTAACTTTGTGTATTTGCTTAATCCCATTGTGTAAAGCGTACATGACGAAATTCAAGTCAACAACTTGTAGCAAGAAGTTGCTTGATTTAAGAAACAAATTAATGGCATTGAATACTATGTTTAAAACTACCAATAGTGCCTGTTTAAAGTAACAATATAATTCCGTACGAAACATACATAGATGTGAGGTTAGAAAAGTCTTACAGGAAGCTAAGTATAATTTCATTGAAAACACTAATAATGTGATAAAAACTGCTTGGTACTCAATAAAAGATGCTAGAGGTGACGATATCACAATTCGGTGAGTAACATTATTTCAGCTAACGAGTTTAATGGATTTTTATAAATCAGCCAGCTACCATTAATGAGAGAATTTCTAAGCCAAATGTTTTGTTTCAGAATTTATTACTTACGTTTCCTAAACCTCCTGCAAGATATGAATGGAAACAAATCAACAGTGATGGCTAAAATGAAAAATATGCCACGAGAGAACACTTTGAAACATAAACATACGTATAAATAAAACCACTCTAGGGCTAATATAGCTACCCTAATTTCTAAGTGAGACATAACGTACTATGTTATATACTGAGTTTCATAACAATTGTTTGCCTTCCCCATACACAAACAAGCAAAATTCTGTTTTGGACTTCAAGGTAATGATTACAACTTAGTACCAATTATGCATTCAAAATCTCAAATTAACAGAGAAAGAGAATGTTAGGTTACAGTTTTACTATAATGTAGTATCGATACAGGTCTGCTCTTATGTTTTTCTTATGTTTTGCGTATTTTTATCAGCTTTATGCTTAGAGTAAACTCTGTTTTGTTTTTAATTATACACAATTTCGTTTTATAAATTTAAAGAGTGATTGCAATAACCTCTGTTACAACGTAATCAGATTAAATTTCATTTCCACATTATTTTCTTCGATTGGAAAGAAGTCAATTTAGACACAGTACAGAAATAAAATACTTTACACTGTAAGTTTTCTCTCAGATAAACAGTAGCGACCGGGGAAATAAAAAAGAAAAGAAATAAAGGATGGAACAGCGAGAGGTTAAAGTAACAGGAAATTAAAGCGTCTAACAAACGTATTCCCAGTTAAATTATTATCATACACTGCCCAAGTGCCCAACCTGAATATAAAAGACAGAAAGAAGCTTTTGCTTACACACTTATATACTACAAACAGAACAGAGAAGTTAGCGAGGTTTAGAAAAATAACTTAAGTGCTTCAGCTAAAGATGGATAAATCGCTTACTAACAAGTAAAAGGTTATAGGAACGGCCGAGAGAGGGAAGTCAATGACCTTAAATCCAGATCGGATTTCACAGAACACGTGAGGTTTGAACGTCTGATATTCCTTTTGTCAACATTGTGTATTCTTTCTTTGCTTGTTTGTGTGCTAGTTGGGAAAGATAATCGTTACCAAGGCTTCATTTCCCTTGGCCTTACATTATTCATAACAGGGTAAGTGCATACAGTTATGCCTTTAGTAAAGGAACGTGCACAACAAAATATTAGCTAAAAGGAAGTTTCACTCACCATTATTATGTACTTCATTCACTTCCACAACATTTATTCCAACTAATTCACAAATTAAACACAACTTTTAAATTCAAAGCTTGTAATGCTGCCAACGTTCTTCACCGTATTCACACGAAGTGATTATTCTTTTTACTTAAACAAAAAAGCGTTACAATACAGGTTAGATAAAAGCTAATTACAATATGAGGATTAAGTGAGATAGGTACTCATGCGAATATTAATTATTTAGTAGAAACATTAAATGTATTTTTCTGGCGTTTGGAGAGTAGTGTTGTGGTATTCCTGCTTTGCTGCTGCCTCCCTCAACAGACATTCCCGCTTAGCGGGTAGGAAAGTGTAGTCTGAAGGTGGTATGAGGTTGAGGTTATTTTCTGGTTTTAAAGCAAGATTTTATCAAGGAACTACGGAATTTAGAAGACAGAATTAAGAGGTAATGAAATATAATCCTCCATTTGCTACGTTTTAAGATCTCGCTGGTTCGAGAAGAGTATGATTGTGTTGAATCTCGTTTTCATTTCTTTATACTTTGAAATATTTCTAACGTTTTCAGTTTTAGAGAAATCGATTTAAGGCATCCATTTATTAATTTGGAGACGAAATTAAACACTCAAATTACGATTTATTATAAACATTCATTGTATTAAAATACCCAGGGACGCGTTTATGATACGCGACGCCCACTTTCCCCAAATTTCACTTTTCCTTCTTCTTATGCCACCAAGTGCTAATAGTAACTGTTAGGTTTATATATTTAGTAATGGAATCGGTCAAGTCAAGAATTACATAAATGAAATTGCTACCAACTTGCTTTCTCTGAGAAGGGGCAACATTCCAAAGCAAGAAAATATCAAGTGTTATCTACAACAGAGCAATTGGTTCTTTCTTACTATTAAGTAGCAAATTTTGCAGTACTGATTTTGTGAAGTCAATAAATAAGCGAATGTCCATAGCTAAATGTAACTGAAAAGCAGATCATTCTAACTTTAACATACGACCTGTTCCGCGGGTTGAAATCTTGTAGGACCTTAAATAAGCCATTTGATTAATTTATGAAACACTTTTGGTTCCATAATCAAAGCAAGCAAATAATTTGAGCAAAAATAAACATAGGAAACTCATATATTTCTTCATTGTTTTCAGTCATTTCCCTAAACAGAATACAGTTTTACTTTTTAGTATATAAAACGTACTTGGGCATTTCTTTTCTTTTAATAAAATATATTTAGCTCTAAAAACTAATTTAAAACAATGGCTTATTTCTTTGTGCGTCTGTTGATATTTAATCTTCAATAAACTGTACGAAAAGTTTACCCGCCCGCTCAACTTTTTATTAGACCTATAGTTTTTATTATATATGTGATACTACTTGTTAAAAACAACGGCGGGCAATGGTATATTACTATATTAATAAAACATAGAACTGAATTAAAATAAGGTTAAATAATTCAATGAATTCACAGCTATTAGGTCAATTATTATTTATAGAGGCATATATGATATATGAAGGCGGCGCCGTGGCCGAGTGGTTAGACCGCTCGCCTCCCACCGAGGCGGACCGGGTTCAATCCCAGGGACCTGCATGTGGGATTTGTGGTGGACGAAGCGGCGTCTGGGCGGGTTTTCTCCGGGTTCTCCGGTTTCCCCCGCCATTCATTCCACCAACTGCTCCATCATCACCTTTCCTTTCATCCCTTTCACCAACATTTCGTTTCATCTACTTCCTTCATCCCATACCAGGCATCGGGCTGATCACCCATCCTGGATGCTCTGTCTGATCCATGAGTGTCTGCTCCTCGACGGGCCTCTGACCCCAGGCACCCGCTTGTAAGTCCTGGGGGGTGTAAGTCCTACATAAGAGGAGGGTAAACAGATAATGAATGAATGAAATATATGATATATGAAGTTACAGAAAAGGTGATGTTTTAAGCTGTCAGTAACCTCCATAAACACATTCTCAGCTCAAATTCATGGAAATTGTTCCATAACATTTGCATATATATTAAATTACCTCTGTATGTGATGAAAATAACAGAGTATTACTTTCATTCTCCACAGAAAGCTGCCTCGTGGAATTAAATTCTGATATATAATAACACAATACCCACACTGCAGTATACAGCGCAATTGGTTACATGTAAGGTGCAGAAATAGAATGTGTGTCGAATGTCGTATTTTCTTAGTTACCTCATGTGAAGGGGGCTAAAGAAAAGAAAAAAAAATCTGGTATGATACATTCACATGACTTTCTCTACTCTCTGTTTTTATTCTTACTAAAGCTTATTTTACCTTCTACCATATTTTAATCCAAATAAATATTTGCAGTAATAGCTACATTACACATTTAGATACAGTTACAAACAGAATAGCGATAGTCAAATGTTTAATAACCGCACGCTATACCGCTATTCCATACCGTTTCCATGCAATCGCGAGAAACAACTGAAAATCGAAGAGACTTGAAAAGAATGACAAGTGTTGAACAATTCGAAACTTCAATAATCGATATCTCAGAAACGGCTTATGCCACAAAAAACTTATTTTAAATAAGTTGTGTGTTTTAGAGAGATCTACATTTTTTGTGTTGTACGTTTCCGTCTATCGCTTAACGTTTACCAATTATAAAGATTATACAAAATTCCACCCGAATGAAGACGACTTTCTAGGCTATTGCCAGAAAATTCAAGATATAATTTTATTTGTCATATAAATATATTTCACATATGGTATTTTAATCAATCGTTAAAGCCATTTTTGAGAAAACCGAAACTTTCGAAAAGTGTGGGGTTATTTTCTTTAAAATCTTCGTATCGCATCCTTGAAGATACTGAACTTAAATATTAAGTTTGCTGTTTATGCTGGTCAAGAACACACAGCCACGCACACATACACATATATACACAAAAGGACATGTTTCCAAAAATGCTTTATATGGATTAAGGGGAGCTGAAAACACGTATTTCCGGTGAAATCCCAGTATCAAATTTTTAGATGGAATGTAATACCACATAATAGTGAAAGTGGTAGAGAAGGTAAAAATGTTGCATCAAACTAGTTTCAAGCTGTGAAAATTTAAATAAAGAGCAGCCGAAATGGTTAACACTGCGATTTATTACATTTTAATGATGCCACACGTTTCCTGCAGTAGGTTTTTCTTTATGTTTTGTAATTTTGAATTAATAATTCAACAGAAATAAAAAGGACTTCGCAGGCTATTTATTGTTATACACCGGGGTGAGGCCGAAAGTTTTTGCAGCTAAAATATTAAATTTAGTTACCCCCGCATAAACAATGGGGGACGTAGCATCAGTGGCAACCAAGAGATACCAGGAACTTGCTGCACAAAGCTAAAGCGGGCGTGGAATATTTATAAATAATACATATAAATTCACATTTAATTGAGGTTTATTATAAAGTTATCTTGATGCAGCTACATAATTTCCAAAAGGTTACAAACATTGGGGGGAGATAGCCCACGCACACACACAGCAACACGCATTCCTACATACAGCCACACACTCTGAAGATATTCACTCGAGAGTGACGCTACTCACTAACCCACGTTATCAGACAAAGAGGCTTGTCCCTCAACATGCCTTCACCCACCCACACACATACGCTACATTATTAAACAAATTAAAATGTGCATTCTGTCATGCCAATGTGTCAAACTTATGATACACACTTTAGAGCCATTTTTTACATAGCAGAAAGCAATCGAACCTGGTTAGCGAATTTTTGGGCTGGAAGCAATACTTATTTGTCTTAGGTAACCGGCAGAACAAATAGTAAACAGTGCATTTTTGACTAGTTTATAAAAACCGAATTACTTCATTGTGTCCTGGTGTAAACGAATTAGGTATACCTTATTACATACTTTAAATTTTTTAGCCAAAATTAAGAATGACACAACTGAACACACTGAAGTGATAAGAAAAACCATTAAACAAGGTAAACTCGACAAAAATATATTTTTGCACGATCGTATTTTTCGTCTTCTCGATGATATTAAATTCAGAATTCCAACACATGAATTCGTTGCCAAGAAACCCATGTCTACCAACATAAATTTGGTGACTGTAATAACATACAACAATCACTAGGGTTGGAAGTAAAATACAACCGAATTTCGCATTCCACTTCAAATTATTCTTGAAATATTGTATTTCTATTATCGTCCGTAATTACAATTTTGAAAAAAAACTCGCTTTGAGCCATCAAACAGCTGACTCAAAATCCTTTTAAATTATAGCATCTTACTAGGATAGTTAGGATAGGACTGGGAGTGGAGGGGGATTTAGCACCTTACCTACGCAGATTTTTTGTGTCTAGGGTCCTGATGGGGCGCCCCCGTTAGGAAGGGATGATGCGAGAGGAGACAGAGGGCGGCCAGACTAGGAGGCATGATGGGCAGAGGGCAGGGTCTGTACCATTTACAGATTTGAACTCCCCGAGTGGTGGTTGGTGCAACCGGCTCCCCTTCCCCGCTGTGGGCTTACACATTGTCTTGGGGCCTGGAACCCGGAGACCCTCGCAGTTCTGCGGACGATGGTTTCCATAGAGCATCCTTTTCCCCCTGCCATGCACACGTCAAGACCTCCCGCCGACACTTGCAACCCTGAGAGAAACCAAGTAGATGAAAAGCGAAGTGAAATGAGAATGGAGGTGAAATGGAGGGACAGGAAATTCGGGGCATTTAATGATCCTTTCCAGAATTCGCCTGGCGACCCGCGGAAACCCTGAAAAAACCCATGGGTCAGGAAAGTCGGCCACGGGAATCGAACCCACGACCTCCCGAATGCGGGCCACAGACGGTATCGCCTGAGCCATCCCGCTCGGTTTAGTATCTTATTTCATTGGCTCTCCCCTTAGCTTTGTATGAGTACATTTGCCCCCACACCTCTGCTTTGACAGATCTGGATTTTCCACTACTGTCCAAGCCTCTCGATATCTCCTTCTAACCTATAGCTATCTCACTCACTCTAGCGTCTCTGCAGGTCATGTTTAGCTTCGATCCTGCGTTCTCTGCACCCCAGAGATGTCTGAATGGTACCGCTTGGTTGGTTTTCATTAACATTTAACATACACGTACTTACAATTTTATAACACTATTTCCATTAATATTAATATCTACATTGCGGCATTATTGCTCCTGCTACAAATTCAGGATTGATGAAATGAGTACTCAGTATTTTCCAGTAAAATAAATCAATGGTTTGTAGAATAACAACCCGTTTTAATTTGTGTAACTTCATGAAATAAGTTTATTGTTTGCTTAATTACATTGTTTTATATTGTGATTTGAATTTATCTTAACAAATTAATGCTATATCTCGTCTCACGCTTAATGGGCAGTACAGGTTAGATCTAATGTACGCTTGCAAACTTGGCGCCCAGTAGCGATCAGTCATCTTGTGAATGATATATTCACCAAATAGCGAAATATCTGCACTTATATTTAAGACATTTCATTTTCACCTGCATTTATGTCTCCTCTTTGTATTTTAGTACTTCGAAATACTATTTTATTGTATAAAAATATATATTACAAAAGAAATATAGAGATTAAAATGACAAAAACTATAACTTGGAGGGTATATCATCAGTGTTTAGCCTTGACAAAATTATATTCAACGTAGGTGGAATGCTTTCAAACAGCAAAATATGAACGATGCACCACACTCCGCTTTGCGCTATTCCGTTATATTGCGTTAACCTAGGGTATTTTTGTTTCCCCCATCTTTTTTTCATCATTTTTATGGGTCCTTAGAGGTCCTTTCGTTTGTTCCGTTCTTATTCTACACACTACTGTTTCTTAACATATGAGTAGCCTTAGCTGTTTCTTTTACTTATTAACACTCATTTTACTTTGACAATCTAACACATTCATTATTACTCCTCTTAGTTTACCATCATTTCGTCTCTTCCTAGCTTCTCCTTCCTTGATTATAAATTTTTACTAAAATGTTAAATAAATAACCTGCATAACACTTCTCACTGTAAACGTACCCACTTCCTTACAACTGATATTAACCGTTACTAACTTTTACGTCGTGCCTGGGCTGTTAACTAAATAGATGGATAACTTATTTGTCATACACAATGAATGCAAGAAGTTACAGGATTCTGCCCTTTTAAAAAAAAAACTATCTGCAACCCTCCTCAACATTTTCTCTCGCTTGGTCCCCGTTGTAAACCCAATAACAAAACAGTTTCTCGCTGGCGTACCTTTCTACTGCATAGGTATAGAATTTTCCGAAAATATTTAATTTAAACAATTATAACGCTCATCCTTTTAATGGTAGTGAATTCAAATTGGATAGGTATTAGCACACTAGTTCACTCTAAGAAAAAATATTGTTGCATTCTACGCTGCGTGATAAACATAGAAACAGCTAATATCGGATTTTTACTATGAAGCTCGTTTTCCTTAGAAATTTGTGCCCCCCAAAATGTACAAGGGCTCTAAAAATAAAATAATCTGATGCAAGAAATATTCTGCATGGGGTAATGTGTTCAAAGCTGAAATTTATAACAAATGAGTATTTATAGGATGTTTTTACTTATTAGCAACTTGGCGATAGCAGGAGAGTAGAAAAGGACAAAGCTATGCTTTATACAGCATCAAAATCCTAGTCCTTTTCATGACTCTTGTACATAATACACTTACTGAAAACATTTAAACGTGTACATTCGGATAAACTAGAATTTCACTAACATCCGATGTTCAGTCTTGTTGAACACACTCTTTCCTGAAAACACACTTCTGTTCTAAATTGTTAGTCGATTGGTTGAAAGTCCTCAGTATGGAATTACTCTGACAAATGCCATAACCGCTAATGAGCTCTCGTGCTATGAGTTCCAGGAACCTGTTGGAAGTGGGTTATCTTTAGCATTCCGGGAATTAACTCTCAGCATACCAGCGTTAGAATATTCCGCGAATATGTGCATTAGATACGCCCGGTTTATGCATTATCTGCGCGCTGGCGTTCTTGTTACGTGTTCACAAGATGCACTGTAACGTTTCGATCAGTCCACCCCAATATGGCATACTTGGGTAAAGCGGCCATGATGTAAGCAGTGGCGGCTCGTGCACTTCTAGTTGGTGGGAACAACTTACAAAGATAGGATTGCATGTAATTCAAGAAGATGATTTTAGCACACTACACTGAAAAAAATAGGCTAGTTCAAGGAAAAAAAACACATACTTTTCTCGAAAATATACCTAGTCAAAAGTAATTGTATGTACCATTATTGAATTTTTGTTTGACGTAAAATATTCACTGCACTCTGCATGTTTACATAATTCATCTTCACTTAAGTTTCTCACCTTTGTTAATAATTTTGCTACGCACCCTTGTTCAGAAACTAAATGCGAAAATATTAGCAATAAATTGTCGCGGAAATCTCTCGTGTTATCTTATTTTCTGGGCGCCTGTTATTGTTTTGTTATTTTAAATTTGGTTTCTTTGTCCTCCGGCTAGCTATTATTACTCAGTCAAGCAAGTGTCTCTGAGCAGGGCGTGTAAACGGAAAGGAGTTGTTGCTAAAAGATAACACTGATAAAATAATTTGTTTCTAAACTTTTATTGCCGTCACACTTAATTTAATAATTCACATATTTAATCTTTATATACGCCTGACTGAAACTGTGATATTTCCTAATGTAACTACAGTCGTTTTATTTACCGCGTACCAATTACTTCGCGCACTTCACATTTTGTAACAAACTGTGCGACGTGTACCTCGCGAATAACATTTCAAGACTGAGTGAAACATGCTTATGGCTCGAGAATATATGCTCCCTCACCTCGAAATGCCTAAACATCATAACAGAGCTGCTATTGGTTACCAAATCGCGCCAAAATTAGCGTCTGTTTTGTCAGCCAATCACTACTACTAACATATATACTCTAGGGAAGATATTCCCTCCATTTCTAAAGAAAGGCACAATACCCTGACGTCATTTGTTTGTCTCTTCTTAGTGATAAACAACTCAACCCCTCGTTTTATTGTTACTCACTTCCATTGTCAGTTTCAGTGAGGCCGTGTAAACTTATTTCCTAGCAATGCTTATGGCTAACAAACATCTAAAATCCTGTACATACAATAATATTAATTTACACTACAATCACTCTGGCATTCACAGTGTTATGATATAAAATATTGCCTGAAAATATAAATATGTCGCTGCTTGGGGGGGGGGGGCTTTAAACTGCATTAGAACAATAGTGAAATGCAAAGTGAAAGGATGCAATAAACAATAACATCTCCACTTATAGATGAAGTCCATTCCGCGACCCTCCTCTCACTAACCATTCGAGCTTACTTTTACGATAATTACCACTTTTTTTTAAAAATTAATGTTACACTAAGATAGGTTTGTTGAACTGCCTTTAAAGTGAAAAAGTTTCTTATAGTTTAGATTTCTAATACGCCGAAAGAGCAAACATATGATGACAAGTACTAACACTGACCTCACGACCTCGCTTAGGGAAGCTCCTCCTGCAGGTACTTCGATAGGGAGGACAGGCATGTGCGAGAT
Organism: Deroplatys truncata; assembly: GCA_030765065.1. Taxonomy (NCBI): domain Eukaryota; kingdom Metazoa; phylum Arthropoda; class Insecta; order Mantodea; family Mantidae; genus Deroplatys; species Deroplatys truncata. The sequence continues at coordinate 126,424,990 of CM060987.1, forward strand.
AAGTCCACAGATTCTGCGTGCCCTTCGTGAAGCCTCCTTGAGACACTCTATCATCCCAATGTCCATCATAACTCCATTTAAGCACAACATTCTATCCTACTAACCCTGGACGCAAGGAGAATGTGCCCTGGCCCACTCTTTTCATATATCACACATCAAGTTGTGTATTTGCATGAAAAGCCGTTAAAACCACGTGTTTTTCTTGTATACTACGATGGAGGTGCTGAAATATTCAGGGATTGCGTCTAAAATGTTATAATCCTGTTTTGAGTTGACAATTTATGCAGAAATTATATAAAAATATTTATGGTTCAAAATTAAAAGGAGGGCATATGCCCTTGTGCCTTTTAGAGCCAGCCGCCACTAGGTATTGAGTTTTCACCAAATACAATTCCAAATTTGTGTGTTCAAAACCTCGTAATGTTTTGGTTAGGTGCAGAGAGAGGGTAAATGTATGTCCATGAGGCTACACAAAAGTTGCTAAAAAAATCTGATGTGTTACACTAACATGACTTTCTGTACTCTTGTACAAACTATGTTTACAAACGCTTATTCTCCATATGCTTCATATTAATCGAGATGTTAATCTTATTGCTAATTTTCTTGTAGATGCAAGGGGAATATGGTAGGCTTTAAGCGATAGTCAAATATTTTAAGAGCTGGTTCCTATATGGAGTATTCCATTCTCTTTGTATGTCCAGGACATAAAAAGAATGAATCGAATTCCCATTTGAGAAAAGCATAAGTATTGGAAAATTTAAGGAAATAACAAGCAATATCTCGAAAATGGTTCTCAACAAAAAACATGTATATGACATAAATTGTGTATTTTAATGCGATCTACATTTCTTGTGTAGCAAAATGTCTATCTCTTATGGTTTACCAGTTATGCAAAAGTCATTCACAATGAAGAATACTTTTTCCCAGAAAATTCGAGATATACATTTCATTTGTCATGAAAATATCTTGAACATATGATATTTTAATCAAAATCGTTAGAGCCATTGTTGAGAAAATTAAAATTTCTGAAAAATGTTCCATGTAAGGGGTAATCTGGGATGGGGGAATTTTCTTGAAAACATTCGTGTCTGGAAGATACTGTACCTAAATGCCAACTTTAATGTTTATCCGACTGTTCGTTTCCGAGTTATGCTGTTCATAGACACACACGCGCGCACACACACAGACACACACACGGACATGTTTCCAAAAATGCTTTTTTTTGGATTCAGGGGGTCTCAAAACATACTTCCGGTGAAATCTCGGTATCGAATTTTTGAGTGGAATACAATACTTCCCCTACTTACTATACGTAGTAGCGAAAGTAGAGATACAGGGTTGTAGCTCTATCAATAAAGATTGTGAATCACAGAGAACACTATTTATTACTGTCTTAAAATGTGTCAAACATGACTGAAGATAAAAGAAAACATGCAATAAAATATCTTGGAAGACACGTACCACAAACTGTTTACATACTTTGAATGTTGTAACACCTCCCAATACTCTTAGGATCAAAACTACTGTACGAAAGACTCAGTAAACCACGTACAATAATACTTCATGCTTTCATTCTCATAAACACAAAATTGAAAACTAAAATCTATTCATGTATTGACAATTTTCGGGAAGAAAACATTTATCTTAACGATGAACTTGGTTACGAAAACATATCAGGATTTGTGGTATGCAGTGATAAGGGCGATTGGTGGATCGGATGTGTTACACAAAGAAGAATAAGCAGAACAAGTGAAAATCATATTTCTATCATCACCATCTTACCATCTTACGCTTTTCCTGCAAAACCTGATATCAGGCGCGTTTCTACAGTCTTTTAATGAAAGTTGATTTACAAAGAACAATTTGAAGCACTTGTATAGTTCTATCTACACAGCGTGCCAAAATTCTAAAGAAACATACATTGTCATAGAGCAAACTTATCTGTGGATTACAAGAGCATGCAATAACTCAAAATATATTGCGAGTTCCGCCATAAAATTAACAAGGTGTGTTAAAGATATGTAGAATATTCAAAACAATTTCTTTCAGACCTTTATTTGTACTCTTTTCAAAATTCACGATGAACTTTTTTACACAATTTTCACATTCACGCAAAATTCTGAAAGAAATTGCATTCTGTTCGCATATGAAGAGAAAGCCTGCTTTAATTGCTGTCAGATAAGCCCAAAGCCATTTTATATTATATATTCACAGGCATTAGCTAAATCTTTTTTTACATATATGGCTGTATTGCTTTGTATATATCAAGATCATAATTAACTCGCAAGTTTGTCCAAATTTCACTGTAATTCAAAAAGGTCAGATTGAAAATGATGCTTAGGTGTCATGACTTCATATGGGCTGACTCTAATGATCCCATCCACATTACTCAAGATTAATTACCTTCTTTGTGTGAAATAAGGCATTTTACGGAATAGAAGCTTGGACGTTGCGACGAAGTGAACAAAATAACTAGAAGCACTCGAAGATGCAGATATGGAGAACAATTCGTGTCAAGTGGGCAGATAAAGTAATTAATGAATCTAATTTATAAAGAATGGGCCACAGAGGAACAATGCTGGAAATTATAAGGAAAAGGAAAAGAAAATGGCTTAGGACAATGGATGAAAAGAAACCGCTTGCTTAAGTACGGAATGATAGCAATGGTGAATGGTAAAATGTTTCGGGACAGAATAAAATAAACATATATTAAGGTAAATGGTTCATAGGCGTACACGAACAGTAAAGCGGGAAAGGGGAGTATATGTCTGTGCCAAAGGATTTTCTCTAGATGGAATACTACGATTTATTTATGGCTTCATTTAATACATACAATATGAACAAAATATTAGAACTACTTTTGCTATTATATTTGTGTCATGTATATAAGCAATTGAAACTACAAACATGGGCATGATAGACAAATGGCTCTTGAAATTATTACAGTGAAAATAATCATTTAATGATGTTCTAATTCTGCAATATATACCGGATGGTAGGGTATAGTTCTCATGCTTTAAACCGGAGAGGGATCTGTATGGTCTACATTGAAAAAGTTTACGAAAACGTACGTTCTATCCCTCATAAATATGTAAAAAAATGCTAAGAAACGCGCGCTTGGTAGCATTCTTGCAGGTGAGTGAGAAAATAATACTTGACGGTTTAGGTAATGTGCCGTGTAGAGTAGAATTCACCTGTTTTTTTTTTTTCGATGCCGCTGTGAAATTGTTGCTACATTGCAGAATTTTTTTTTATTTTGAAATTTTATAGTCGTTTTAATTTTAAAGAGTGTTGTTGCTTCACGTACGCTACAAAGTTTCCGGTGGCCTTCGCCCCAACGTTCACTTTTCCGGTGGCCTTCACCCCAACGTTTAAAAAAATCAACTTTGTATTTTAATGTTTATTTAATATTATATATGTATGCCTCGGCTGCGTCAGTATTAATTTGCAGAAACACATCTCTTACCAGGACTGGTGTGGCTAAAGAATGAAGGCTTACACAAATTATTTTTACTTCACTCCTTTTTTTTATTATTCTTTCAAACGATTAAATAACACTTCACTGATATATCATACTGTAGAGCTGTGAGATTGTTAATTACTTTTTAACACGTAAACCTTATATTATTCTTGCCGTAATGAATTTTCATGTCTCGCACATTGAATACGTCCGTACCGATCGGGTACGCAATCTAATAGCGTCTGCCTGGGAACACTGCCTAGTAGCTTAAATTCATATATTTCCACTATTTTAATTTGTAATTGACTAATTTTACTACAATAGAATACTTTTATTTAACTTAAAGCTTTTCTAGTTTTTGATTGGCTATTTATAAAATGTTTTAAATATTACATTATTGTTCCATGAATTATTAGTAGCATTGTTAAACTTTCTAATTCATTATTCCCTCAAGGTTACCTCATTGTTAGCAACTTTCGGCTTCTATTCTCACAGCTCCTACATTATTAAATTACGTAATACATTCACATAAAATTATTATACATGTACATAATAATATAAACATAATACATATTACTGTTGCATACATTTTATATATTATTACATACGCATATTGCTTTAAGGCGGGCTGTTATTGTATTTTATATTATATAATCAGACTGATATTATTTAAGTGTTAAAAATGCTGCCTCAATCTATTAGTCACATCGTGTCATTACAACTTTTTATAAAATAAATATTTAACGATAAAACAGTGAGCTTATTTAACGTACTGGCAGTTTTAAACTATTACAATGAAGTAGTATATAAAATTGTGACACTATAACTAATCAAATTGATTGAACATTATATTCTTTTATATAAATTTATGCTCTTAAAAATTCATCTATTTTCGGGTAGATGGAATAGTTCAATGCTATTTGTAAATCATTGGGTATCTAGTAGTGTTGTCTCCATTGATCGTATTGTGGAAATTCCACGATTATGTGTTTCGTCGCTAACAGTATCTTACATTGGTGGCTTGATGCTTTGACAGAAGATAACTGTGTGTGATCTTGGTATGGCCCATTCTCAGACGGGATATTAAAACCTGATCTTGTCTGGAAACAGAATCACGAGGAAGATTTGTAATAGTAACTGGGCAAGAAGTGTTTAATTCTTTACTGCATTTTCAGCGAAATGATTCCTGACATAATTGTTTAAATTTAAACGAAAAAAAGAAAACAAGTGCTTTAACATAAACATTTAATTATGCACTAAATGTAAAATCCATAGGCAGAGTGCTTTACAGTATCAGAAACAAAAAGGTTCAGATGTTTATCGAAGCGCTCATTGAGAATAAATAAGGTAAGTATGTGTCTTGTATTACTGTGTCTTTTATTACTTTCTCTTCTACGTATAGTAAGTAGGGGAAGTATTGTATTCCAACCAAAAATTCGATACAGAGATTTCACCGGAAATACATGTTTTGAGACCCCTGAATCAAAAAAAAAACATTTTTGGAAACATGTCCGTGTGTGTCTGTGTGTGACTGTGTGTCTTGAACAGTATAACTCAGAAACGAACAGTTGGATAAACACCAAACTTGGTATTTAGGTTCATTATCTTCCAGAGATGCGACACGAAGGGTTTCAAGAAAATCCCCCCAACACAGACTACCCTTTACATGGAACATTTTTCGAAAAATTTTAATTTGCTCAAAAATGGCTCTAACGATTTTGATTAAAATATCAACGTTTAGGATAATTTCATGACAAATGAAATCTATATCTCGAATTTTCTGGGAATGTCTCCAAAAGTACTCTTCATTGTGAACGACTTTAACATAACTGGTAAACCATAAATTTTACTACAGAAAAAATGTAAATCGCGTTTAAATGCACAATTTATGTCCTACATTTTTTTGTTGAGTGAACCATTTTCGAGATATTGCTTGTTATTCCCTTAAATTTTCCAATACTTATACTTTTTCTCAAATGGAAATTAGTTATTCATTTTTCTGTCCTGGTAATGCAAAGAGAATGCAATACTCCACATAGCAACCAGCTCTTAAAATATTTGACTATCGCTTAAAGCCTATCAATTCCTCTTGCATCTACAAGAAAATTAGCAATAAGATTTACATCTCGATTAATATGAAACATATGGAGAATAAGAGTTTGTAAAAATAATTTGTACAAGAGTAGAGAAAGTGATGTGAGTGTCACACATCAATTTTTTTATCTTGATAAGGCCACAAGTTAAATATGCCCTATTGATAGTCAAAACAGTAATTTCTTTACTTCCCTTTTCATGTAACTATATTTAGTGCTGCAAACATTCTTTAAAGAATTTTCTACCCATAGAAAAACAAATATTAAATTTTTCTTTATTCTGCAACCTTGAAAATATAAGGTGGTGAAACTCAACTAAGGAAAAAATATTTACATGCGCTGTATTATCTCACGTATTGTGTTCTGAGTTGTTTCTGCTGGATTCACAGATTTTGGTCACCGGAGTAGGTAAATGTAATGCCTGAGAGAGATTCATCAAGCCAGGCTATCGCAGAAACGTGATTTAGTGCGTCAGCTAAATCAGTTTCATTCACAGCTCAGTTAACGCTGCATATTACATGAGTACCTCTACTCCTTCCCCCATTGTTTTGCATGTTTTCATTTAGACCAAAGTCTTTACAACCAAATTGCTACAAATAATCAGGAAGTTATATTCTGCTGGATTCTGTCCCACTGTGAAATATCAGGAAATGAGGAAGCAGATGGGAATCCAAAAAAGCAACTTTGCTACCTCCAGTGGAAGAATTGCCGGTGCCCTACAGAGATGCTCAAAGTTATTTTTTAGCAGACCAACTGTCAAATGGAAGCAAGACCAGAGCCGTATTTAGAGGGGGGTTTACAGGGTTCAAACCCCCCCCCCCCGAAACTTCTGACAGTTTTGTTTATTTAAATTCATAGCAAATCAATATGGGAAAATGTCGTTAGATAACAATAGGTCTATTGCTAGTAGTGCATTTACAAGAAAAGGGTAAACTTAATATCGTCGACTTACATAGATAAGGTGACCATACATTCCAGTTTTCGAAGCAGTCTCCATGTTTTGTGTTGTAGGGTGGAATATCCTTATTCTGGTGAGTTTTTCTTTTCTATATAATGTCTCCAAGCAATTTTCTTACGCATGTAATGTCTATATACTACGGAGTAGGTACATGGTAACGGTGTGGGGTACTGTTAAGTTGTGGAAAACAGTCCCCGAAATTTTTTTCTGGGTACGGGCATGAGCAAGACTGAACCATTAAAGCATCAAGCAAACTCCACATAGTTAGTAAAGGCGAGCCCCTAAATCCCACTCACTCACTCACTCACTCACTCACTCACTCTCACACTCACTCACTCACTCACTCTCACACTCACTCACTCACTCCACAAAACCCTGCACATTGCAGACTCTAAAAAGAAAATATCAACTGATTATATCACGTTTACGAATAGGCCATTCACGCCCAACCCATTCCTTCTTACTCGCCAAAGAAAATGCTCTTCACTGCGAGATCTGCAATTGCCGTATCACCATAGAACACCTCATTACTAAATGCAGAAGTTATACCTTGGAGAGAAGAAGACATAACATCCCTGAAGATATATTTTAGCATTAAATAATGCTACTAATTCCAATAACATTATTTTTTTCTTGAAAGACTTCAAACCGTGTAATAAGATTTAAAAATAACACATCAAATAAAAATGTATAATAGGAAGTAGGTTATGCTGTTCTAGCTGTGTTCAAGATTTAATAATGTAAAATATGTTTGTAACAATGTATTACAACTATTGTATTATTTAATCAATATATTATTGTATTGTACTGGTATGTATGGATATAAGTCGTGATATGACCTAGTAGTCAAAGCGACTTCAATAAAGAAAAATAACAACATAAGAGTCTATGGAATATTGCATTACCTACAGGAAATACAGTCAAGGTCTATCAAGAAGTACAGTCCACCAATTCTTTGAGAATGCGTGCGAGGCAATAACGTGATGTATTTAATTCCTTATCTAGCATAAAGTTAAACGCAACAACTTTGAATAATGCTAAACTTAAAGATTTAAAAGTATCGAAGGTTTATCTTGAAGTATTAGACATACTTCGATACCATCGAGTTTCGAGGTATCGACCGTATGGAGTTCACATCCTTAAACTATATTATATCATTTTTATTTAAACATTCGAATCAGGGAAATAAAAACGACGTACACAGTGTTCACGCCTAAAATAAGCAAGAGGGCAAGAGATGCTATAGCAATCTTGAGGAGTGTGGGTAGTCACTTCAGCCGCTCTGCGTTGGACCCCATCTATTGGGCGGAAACCCGGTCTGCCGGGATGTCTGCGCCTGCAAACTTAGGGCCCCTTCATTGCTGTACCGTTGCTATTGGATCCGGCCTCCCGGTGTCTCCTCTCGCCTCACCCTCCTGGGGATACTCCCTATCGGCGTAGGTACCATACCTCCTCTGGAACGGTGCCAAGTCTCCTTCATTCAGGAAGATGGAATAGGGTGTAACTTCAGCGTAAATATAGATTTATGCAAAACATAACTGTAAAACTGTAGCAAAACGAGGAGGTTAAGAAAGACAGTGAAATAATAAAATAAATGTAGATTAGTTGCTGTTTTGTTATAAACTTCAGAAAGGCTTCCCTTTATCCCTTTATATTTGAAACACAATGTCACTAAAGGTATGGATACATATTTTTCTACTGAAATAATAGTCCAGATACTAAAGTGGCACAAACGTCTTCTATTTGTAGGTATAGATATTGGTGTAGGTTATATAACGGAGGGGGGCATCTCGTGCACTGCATCCTACAAATATATCCCTCCCTTGCAGGGGAACCGCAGGAGTCTACAGGCCGCAGGCAGACAGATCACAGAGACGCGCAGAAGTCCCTAACATTTTCTAGCTCGAAGATCCGACCAACTACTGGAGCTGCTCAGAGAGGGCGATGAAGGACTCTTGCAACCAAGCAGCCCTCTGGTGCCCACGGGGAATATTCTTTCCCCAGAACAAGTATCCGCGACATCTATCCGACACCGTTTTACGCCACGAAACCTGGTATGCACATCTCAAACATGGAAAGGAAATCGTGGTAGATGAGAAACCATCCCAGCATTCGCCTACCTACCAGGGAAAATCCAAGGCCAGAGTGAGGAATCGAACCCGGGACCTCCCTAATGCAAGCCTCATGTGTTACCGTGAAGTCACTCGCTTGCTAAAAATCATAAATTTACGTGCACTACCAAATTTAAGGGTCAGGGACTAAGTTTAGCAAATCGAATTGTGTTTACCATGTGTGCATTTGCGACAGCTTAAAAATGAAACTTTTAAAATCTCTGGGTTATTATCATCTCATTTCTAAGAGTTCACCACTTCCGTTCCGTTCTCGTATTTCTGGATAAGGAAATCAGCGATCTGTTTTGAACGATTTTCTCACCACCTTCCTAATTCCTCCAGGGCAGCATCTGTGTCGCTTAAAAAGAAGTGTTTCGCACCTCACAATAGGCACATTATGAGAGAGGACGAAGAAGATTATTTCAGAGAAAGCGCGAAAAACAAAGAGGAACAGTAACAAGTGCAATTAAAAATTCAGAACGTGTAGCGAGCGACGAAGAAGAGGTCGCTCGTTTCCTCTTGGCCGTCTTGTACTCGAGTCTGCGAGATCGTGATGTTGTCACTACTTGTCACCAGATGGCACCATAAGCTTCACTACCTCCCCCCACTCCTAGTCTTTTTAAGCGTCGCGTTGTTCACGCGACCGTGTAATTGAAACGTGTCTTGAATGTATTTTTCCAGCTAACTAGAACACAAAAAACCCGATAAATATTGATTACGTAGTCATTACTTTGCTAAAACAGTGTAAACCCAAGGCAACCAGAGTTGGAAGCCAGAAAGGCAACCTGGATGGTAAGCAACACGTTATAACTAAAACCTTTTTGGTATTTACAACAATAATAAAGGCAGTTAAAAAAAAACCATTAAAACGTAAAAATGCAGCAGCATAGATTTAAAATATCTGATGCGCTACATACGCATGCCCGAGCAAGATAGCGCAGACGGTAGCGCGTGCGACTCCCATTCGGGAGATCGTGGGTTCGTTTCCCGCAGCCCACCTTTCTGACCCATAGGTTTTTCCGAGGATTTTCTCGGGATGCTAGGTGAATGCCAGGACGGTTAATTACATCCCCGAATTTCCTGTCTCTCCATTTCACTTCATCTTTCATCTGCTTGGTTGTATCAGGGTTGTAAGTGTCGGCGTTGCATGACACGGAAAAAGGATGCTCTCTGTAACACTTTGTCCCCCGGAATGAGGACGGTCTCCGAGTCCCGGGTCCCCCAGTGGGATGTGCAAGCCTGCAGGGGGAGGGGAGCCGGTTGTACCAGCTGCTACCGGGGAGTTTCAACCTGGAAAATGTAGGGATCCTGCCTTCTGCTCTGTCGTGGCTCCTGATCCGGCCGTCCTCTGTCTCTTCCCTCCTCACGTTTCCATCCTGGGGGCGCCCCGTTAGGTGCCTAGGTACAAAATATCTCCTTAGATCGCGGTGCTAAGTTCCCCTCAGCTCCTGTTCATACTCATACATTCACACGACTTTCTCTACCCTCTATCGCTTATTAATGAGTATAAAATTATTATTATTACTACAGTTTATTTTCCGATCTACTTTACCTCATTTTAATCTAGGTCCGTTCCACTCCCCATTGCAGTATTTAGCAGGTCGCCCCTTCAACGTCGTTATGGTCTGGTCCTTTATGTCTATAATGTAATATATTTTTACTTTATATCTTTACTTTTTATCTACAGTAAATGGATACCAAGATTTTTATCGGAAATACAAGTTTTGAGACTCTCTGAAAAAAAAAAACACATTTTTAGAAAAAAGGTCGGAATGTATGTGTATGTGTGTGTGTGTGTGTGCGTGTGTGTGTGTGTGTGTGTGTGTGTGAACAGCATAACTCAAAAACGAAAAGTTGGTACTAAACTTCGTGTTTCAAGTTCAGCATCTTCCAAGGAAACGACAAAAACACTTTCCAGAAAATCCCTCTACCCCAAACATTTCTTTACATGTAAATTTTTTTTCGAAATGTTATTTTCTCAAAAAATGGTTATAACGAATTTGATTTAACACAAGAAGGCAGATATTAAAAGAGATTATCGATCCTGTGTTATATTATTTGTTTCCTTAATTACCATTTATAAAATAATGCAGTTCTGTATGTAACACAACAGTGTCAACACCTCTAATTCTGTAGAGGTAGGCACTGAAGCTTCTGGATGCCGAAACATTCTTACAACTCTCATGTAAGAACATTTTGCTTTATTTCGTTTGTACTAATATTTATGTTGCAATCAAATTCGTTGGCAGGAGATGCTAATAATTGTATATAGAGAGAAAGCTGCTAATAATAGAAATCAGTGAACCTACTTTATATTAATTGAGAAGGTTATTTTTCCCGATGGTCGAGAGGACTAAGTGTCCTCTACAAAGCGGTTAACTTGGGAGTCTGGGAGTGCGGAATCTTATTTAGTTGTTTATGTAAAGCCTTTCTGCAATATGTGAAAATTATCTACCTTCTATGACACTGAATAACGATGTGATCAAAAAGAAGGTACAAAGGTACCTCCTATAATCATCTAAAAAATTTCTCGACTATTCCGAACGAGGATTCTTCCAGCGCCAAGGGGTACTTATGTGCAGAGAAGTCCTCCGTGGTGGAGTGGTTACCATGCTGGCCTCTAGCTCCAGAGGTCGCAGGTTCAAACCCGGCGGAGGGCGACGGATTTTTTCGGGCATAAAAATCCTTAGCATGGCTTCCTTCGGAAGTAAAGCCGATGGTCCCGTGTCGTAGATTTACGGCACGTAAAAGAAACTCAAGCCTGATAGAGAGGTCTCTGAGCAAAATTACCTGTCTTTCACGCCCAATATAGAATGGGGTGCTAAGGACTATAGCAGTTAAATGGCGTCCATAAACAAATCTTACTTTCATTTCAGCATTTTCAGAACTTGGAAGACTGTCGGGAGGAGGTTAAGGAAGTCAGATATTCCGCCAATGTTTATGTTTAAGATATTTTCATGACAAAAAATGTATATCTTGAATTTTCTCTCCATTCAGAATGACTTTAGATAAATTGGTGAACGGTAAGAAATACACAAGCTTTTACCACACAATTTGTCATACTTTTTTGAGTTAACCATTTCCGAGACATTCCTTGTTATTGGCCAGTCTGATTCTAGCTTTCCAATCTTGTCCTATACACGGCTTTCGCAAAAGAATAAATTGATTAATCTAATAGTGGTTATCTATGAAGCCTGGGACTTAAGTACTTGCGACAATGTAACTCGACATTGGGGTATGTCATCTCAAAATGAATTTGAGATCTTCGTGAAGTCTTCGGGAAAACTGCGAGTCAGTTGGGGAATTTATTGTCGTACTGGCATGTTGCGATGGTAGCTAAGTTAGAGCAGTCGAACGGAGATTAAGATCCGTGGTTTAAACCGAAAGATATGGCTCCGCGGTGACGTGTGAGGCTCGCATTTGGGAGGTCGGGAGTTCGATTCCCGGCGATCACTCACTCTGATCATAGATTTTTCAGTAATTTTTTCCTGATTCGCAGAGGCGAATGCTGTAGTGGTGTATTCCAACACCGCTCTCCTCTCTCCTCTTTTTTTCCCTTTCTTGTTTTAGGGCTGTGGTTCGGTGGGTATCGGGCTGATGTCGCAGAGGCTTGCACTATGGAAATCCTTCCCCAGCTCCTTTGGAGGGACGTCTACGAGGGACCCTCCCGTGGCCGGGTGGTCAAACCTAGAACTCTTAAGAAACTATGCGCATCTCTGTTCACTTGCGCCGGCTACACTCTGCAACCCGTGTGTCTCCAGCGGTTCCCTCACCTCATCCGTTCCTCCCGGAGGTGTACGCACAATAAATTCCTTGAGCGTCGCAGCTTAGGTGTTCCCCTCCGTTCATAGTCCAGTCCAATCCAGGTCCAATCCAGTTCGTGGTTCAAATCCCGGCTATGTCGTTGTACTTTTCAGTCTGATTCTACCTTTCTAACCTTGTCTTACACACGGCTTGTGTGAGAGAACGATTAATTATCAATAAATGTGTTGTGCGATATTGTGGCGTGTATGTGTGTGTGTATTGTCACGCCAGACACATTATTGTTGGCGACAGTATTGTTGGGTAATTCTTTCGGCTTGGGTTTTGAATATCGTCTGGCGTGGCGATGGTTACAGAGGGAAAAGTAAGCGTTACTTTTTCTTTGTGTGTGTTCTGTGGCGTTACTTCTAGCCGAATGTCCGACATGGAAGGATGTGTGCGAATTGTGTGAATGTCTCGTTTGTGTAACTCTCCCTTCAATTTCTTCCTTTTAATCCTTTATGTATGATGTAGGGGCACCGTGTAATATTCAATAAAATACAGATAATGTGATTAATGTTAAATTCGGTGTATTTTGTTATAGTTATCCCACGCCTGCTCTGAAATGTGATGTTAAGGTTCCTGGTCCTCTAGCTGCCTCTGGAGCTACGTCTCCCAATGTTTATCCTGGGGTAATAAAATTTAATATCTAGCTGCAAAACTTTTGGCCTCACCCCGATAAAAACATTGCGTATGTGAGGTGAAACACCATCTTGATGTTTTGGTAAAGCTATAGCTGCACTCACCGCCTTTTCTGATCTACAAACGCTTTCTGTGAATAACCGAAATAATCCCTAAAATTTGTTCATCAGGTTGCAAAACGATTTTACAGAATACGACCCATTTCTCCATCCATGTAATGCTCGACATATTCTCATCCTGTGCATTGCAGTGGTAATAGTATTGAGGGAGGCCATTTCAAACCTTGGAATGTAAAATTTAATAAAATTACTTGTTATATAAATGGCATTCGTATTCTAAAATACAATAGTTTATTAAACATGATTCAATTAACATAATAATGAACTAAACAGAATAAACCTTAAATTCTATTGCACCTAAGTGGAACAAAATGTTTATACACACAGTAGATAAAGTTATTTCAAACCGGAAACTTTAGTTTCAGGATATTTTGGGATGACAATACCTTCTGTAGCAGTGCGGTACTGAATTCCAGGATGCTGGCTAGAGGTTCACTGTTTCTGTTCTTCCTTCGTAGTTGTTTTTGCTTATATTTGCCTAGGTATTCTTATAATGAGACTTGAATAAACCACGTCACTAGTTGTCTGGATTTACACCAGTTATATAAACAATAATACAGCTGATATGCAGTTACATATTGTGTTTATTATAATTATTACTATTCCCGTTAACTCCCGCTACTTTGTCAAGATCTGAGTTGAATATACACACACACACACACACACACACACACACACACACACACACACACACACACACACACAACTAAGATGAACCGTTTCCCATTCGCAGAGACCGTCGTGGACTTGTCCTTTTGTAGTTCAGAGTTGGAAGAAGGTTTCTCGGAATCGTCGACATTTTATACTCTGTCAGATAGACGTTAATTTTTCAGCTATAATATATAACGTGTTTTCCCATTGTGTACCGTATTTGGAGCAGTAAGGAAATAAAATCTTTCATGTCTATTTCTATGGCAAATTATCTCTCTCTCTTTCTAATCTTACCTATTTCACTCACTCCAGTCACTATATGCAATCATCCCTGTGCTATTCGTCCACTTATTTAGCCTACGTACTGTGATGGGTTTTTCCCAGCTAGTGTGGTCCGGCAAATTACCTTTCTCGGTCAGCCAGCTTTCTGTACAGAATTCTACCCTGCATATTTAATTCTACGACCATACGTAATACTCTTATATTGTATCAGTTATTTGCGTACTTGTTTACTGTCACCATGTTCTCATTCTCTATTCTTTCTTAATTAGTATTTTATTCTACGATTATTTTCTAATTTGATATGTTACCGAGTGAGGTGGTACCGCGGTAACGTGAGCGACTCGCATTTGGTAGATCCCGGGATCAAAATCCGGCGACTGCGCACTATGGCCCAATGGTTTTTCATGGTTTCCGCGGGTCGGCAGGTGAATGCTGGGATTGTTCTTCTACCACGACTTCCCTGCACCTTATTTCCTGTACCCGTCATCTTCCTTATCATCTGTTTCAGCATTGCAGGACCAGGTGACGGTGTTCGGCGGGTTGCGGTTGGGCGGTGGATATGCGCTCTGTAGACGTTTCTTTGCAGGCGTCATTGCGGGACTGCTCAGCTAGGTTTCGCCTCCAAGTGGTCCCTGCCAGGGGGGGGGGGACACTGGAGGTTCGGTGGCTTGTGGGTGGACCCGTCATCCGAATCTGGTCGCCCTTCGTGTCTCTCCTGTCTTCCTCCCTCCCAGGGGTCATGGTAGATACAAAAATAATTGAATGAGTTTTATTTATGGACACTCTTTAACCACTATGGTTCTTAGCGTTCCATTCTATATTGGGCGTGGAAGATCGGTAATTTTGCTCAAGGGCCTCTTTACTAGGCTTGAGGTTCTCTTACGTGCCGTAAATCTACAATACGGGAATACCGGCTTCTCTTCCGAAGGAAGCCATGCTAATGATTTTTACGCCCCCCAAAAAAAACCATCGCCTTCCACCGGGTTTGAACTGCGACCTAGGAGAAGCAAAAAGGGCCGTTGCGATGCTTTGTGCTGATTGTGGGGTCCCTCCGTTTGTCCGGACCTTTACTTTAGCTTTTACTTTGATATGTTTCTTGCTAGAGCTATTCTCATATCCTCTAACACTTTTCTTTTATATAATTTATTTACATTTATCATGTGGTAGATGCTCCTCAACACTTCACAGCATTTCTCTGGCACATAGAAATACAGCTTTAGTATTTTAACGATGAAGGCATGCTTTTAGACATCAGTGTGATCAAACTTTTATTTTCAGCATTCCTCCCGAGGCAGTATTTTTAACACTTAAATGATTTCAGTCTAATTATATAATATATAAAGTCAATAACAGCCCGCCTTAAAGCAATATGTGTATGTAACAAGATATAAAAAGTGTATATTACAGTCATTGTATATATTTATATTATTGTATACATGTGTAATAATGTTATGTGAATGTACTACGTAATTTAATAATGTAGGAGCTGTGAGAATAATAGGTTAAAAGTTGCTAACAATGAGGTAACAATGAGGTAACCTTGAGGCAATAATGAATTTGAAAGTTTAAATGCTACTAGTCATTATTGGAGCAACAATAATGTAAATTTTGAGACAGTTTATAAAATAGCCAATCAATTACCAGAAAAAAGCTTAAGTTAAATAAAAATATTCTATTGGATTTGGAATAGCCAATCAGAGACTTGAAATACAGAAATTTACAAACATAGGCGGTAGAAATCAAGTCAGTTGCTTGTAGATAGCGCTCATAACTGGACGCGTTGCTTGCAGAGAGTGGTCCTAACCGGACGAGATGCGTTTTCGAGAAGTATAATACGTATTCAGTGAGATGAAAATAGTTTGTGTTAAAATGTGCAAGTAATTAATTAAAAAAATCTCACAGCTCTCTCTATATGAGTAAAGTGTTATTTAAATCGTGCCAAGCATTAATAAAATGAGTGAAGTAAAATTATAATCTTGTTAAGTCTACATTCTTCAGTCGCACCACAACCCTGCAAAGAGAAACATGTCTCTTAATAATACTGACGCAGCCGAGGCAAACATAAATATATAATATTTAAAGAAACAGTAAAATTACAAAGTTAACATTTTTAAACATTTTTTTCGGGGGGGCAAAGGCCACCGGAAAGTAAGTTTGGGGCGAAGGCTAGCGGAAAGCGGGTACTATACGTGTGGTAGCAACGAATTTCAAGTTTGGCTCCTAACAGTTGAAATATAATAGAACTCCTTCAATACAACCTACTTCAAATTGACGCGTGGTGCAAATAATTTAAAGATTCTATCTACTTCAAAATGGCTCCCAAAACGTGGTGCAAATAACGTACTAATAAATAACTACTTCACTCCTGAATAGGTAACAGTGGTTTTTAGTAACACCATACAGTTAACCATTTCAACGTTTGCCAATACTGCTAATTAACTTTTCTGTACATTTGTGTGAATGTACCCAACTCCTATTGTTTTGGTACATTGAGTTTAAAGTGGTTTGTGCTCACTGGATTGCCGAGGTTGTTTGGTTGTCCAACTTTCTATTGGTTTTATAGCTGGAACACTAATTGGCGGAGTAAAAGCTCTGTACATTAATGGCAATCTCAGACGCACAAGAACTGGACGTCCTTTCAGGGGCACTTTCCGCTCGATTTCATTAAGTGGTGCATCCCTTTTGAAAGCGCTTTTTTTCTCTCTCTTTCTGGCAAGTTTTAAGAGAGCCTAGCGCGGCTTTCAACCGATGTTTTGTTTCGCTTCTTTGTATCCTGTTCTGATGAACGAAAAGTTTGTTTGGCAGAACTAACTTCGTTACCTCAGTCTTGCTTTAGAGAACAGTTGACCGAAAGTAGCTGACCGGTTTTACCCTTCAGCGAACACAGACGGAGGAATTTATATTGACAGACTTATCCGTTTGCAACAAAGGGACAAGAAAGGCTTACTTTTAGCATTTTACTGTACATAGTCACATTGCTATGCCGAAATAGAAGTTGAAAGGAGTTAAGAAACAAAAACGTATTTCAAGCTAGTACATATTTTAGAATTCAAATTATTTTCTTGTGAATATCTTAATCCCAAGAGCGGCTGGTTAGTATACATTTTAGGTACCAACAGAATTTAGTTAGTTCTGAAAATAGTCCTGAAATAGGATGTACTGCATAATAGTTGTGATTATAAAGAAATTGATACAACTGCACATCAATAATGATAATAACTACTGTCCATTCCAAACCACAGTTCCCCCTGATGTAAACAGAAGCACGTGCTTCTGCTTGTCACAAACCCAAGAACACAGTCTTACGCCAATGTAAATATTTCCTTAATACATGTATTGTATTATGAAATATTGGAGCAGGAATGGTATAGAAGTGCACATTTTATTACGATTATCATAAGAACTCATCGTTAAAGGTAATTGATATATACTAGCTGTTAAGAGATTACAAAATATGATTTTCGTCTGCTATTGCGCTAACGCCGAGAGCATCTTGCTTGCTCATACCAACCGTATGCATGGTTGCCACTCTGTTACATATACGAGAAATGCAGCAATGAATTCCAAGATGTGTTATCTGAGTACCGAATAAACACTTTGCGTAACACAGGAAATGTAATAAGCGAACGGTTATTCATAATACGCTAGTACACGTATGCTCAGCTCAGGTCAAATCTTGTGATTTAGTCAGTTGGTATTTGAGTTCACATGGCAGAGGAAGGTCCGTGTAGTGCGAATAAACTGTTCAAACACAAAAGAGGGAAGCAGTTGAAAAGTGGCGAAAAACAAACAATACTTCATATATTTAACTCACTATTAGGAAAATACCCGACACTTGCATTAGTGCATATTACGAAACTAATATCGGATTTTACAGGCGTTTCAGTGAGAAGTGTAACCAAAGCGAGCACGGAATGTAAACAGACATAATAGAACATAGAAAAGGATAATATGTGGGAACTTGTTTTATGCGACAGTGCTGTGGAATTTTGGATAAGCTTGTCATTATTTTGGAGAGTAGTTCTGATTCTGATATGGCAGCCGAGTCATCTTCGGAGGATTCGGATTTGGGTGTTGCACTTTTGCCCGAGGATTGTGATTAACGTAAATAAAATGTTCATTGCCACATACTTATAAAATCGATTGTTACCTCAGGTTGCATTTTGAACTATGATTCTCACGCAGGGTGCGTTTTTATAGATTAAATAGTGTTCAACAAGCACGTGAGCGGGGATCAAGCTGCCATTAGGGACGGGGATTGCAAACTACTTTCGCGCGGATAATACAAAGTGTTTGTTTTCAGTTATATAACTTATATAACATGCAGTGTTAACTTAGTTGTGAATGAAACTAATTTAGCTGACATAATCACGTTTCTGCAATAGCCTGGTTTGGTGACTTTCAGTCATTACATTTACCTACTCCTGTGGCCAAAATCTGAACACGGCAGAAACAAATCAGAACTTAAGACGTGAGATAACACAGCGCATGGAAATATTTGTTAATTTCAGTTGCTCGAGTCGTATAAAATGTATTTTAGTTTGAGTTTTATGTAAAATAGATATTAGTTTACATTTTAAAGATTGTAGAATAAAGAAGAATTTCTAGTATTTGTTGAATAGTTGATGATATGTGTAATAATAACAATAATGATAACAGTAATAAACCCCATTTATCCCCTACCACGATCCATAGCGACAGATCTGGGATCTGTAAGGAGATGTGTACTTCTTGGATGGGTGTGTGGCAAACAATTAACCTTCTAGACCTGTATCATACCATCTTGTTTAATCACGCGTCCACAAAGGCCTTAGTGATAGGCAACTGTACCTCTGCTTCTGTGACGGGCAGATGGCAAATTCGTTACTGTCCACAGGACCTTAGGCAACTACACGTACCAGACAAATGGCATTAGGGTGACGTCCAAGCTACCTGCTTTCATTATCTGTGGATAGATGGCAGAGTATTCACTATTATCTGTTTTCATCTTTACTATTGTTTTAGACTTAAGGTGGAACTTTGAGTCGTGGTACTAAATATACCGTCTAGTATTTACCTTGGCGACTGAGGGAACCACGAAAATACCTTAGTCACATTGGTCGGTCCAGGGAGTTTGAATCCCGGACCTCCCGAATGTGGGTCAGAGACTTACCGTCTGAGCCATTCCGCCTGACAAAGGATTTTTTGTTTATCTTTTGCCTGTATTTTATTACGTTAAGTTTTCTTTTGCTTATACTTATATTTGATTCTTAGCTTCTGCATTGATTTATGTGATGTGGATTTAAGTCCCTCTTCAAGCCCAAATGCTCATTTACAACTTCAAAATTTGTTTGTTCTGATATTCAAAGCCTACAAAAAGTACATTCTTTAATTGTTTTTTTTTTACTTTCTCTACTACGTATAGTAAGTAGGGGAAGTATTGTATTCCACCAAAAAATTCGATACCAAGATTTCAACGGAAATATATATTTTGAGACCCCCTGAATCCAAAAAAAAGCATTTTTGGAAACATGTACGTGTGTGTGTCTGTGAACACCGTAACTCAGAAACGAACAGTCGAATAAACACCAAATTTGTTATATAGGTTTAATATCTTCCAGAGATGTGACGACACGAAGGTTTTCAGGAAAATCCCCCACCCCAGATTACCCTTTACATGGAACATTTTTCGAAAATTTAATCTTCTCAAAAATGGCTAACGATTTTGGTTAAAATATCATATGTTTAAGATATTTTCATGAGAAATGAAATGTATATCTCGAATTTTCTGGGATTGTCTCCAAAAGTATTCTTAATTGTGAACGACTTTTGCATAACTGGTAAACCATAAGAGATAGACAAAATTTTACTACACAAAAAAATGTAGATCGCGTTAAAATACACAACTTATGTCATATGCATTTTTTTGTGGAGTAAACCATTTTCGAGATATTGCTTGTTATTCCCTTAAACTTCCAATACTTATACTTTTTCTCAAATGAGAATTCGTTATTCATTTTTTTTGTCCTGGTAATGCAAAGAGAATGGAATACACCACATGGCAACCACCTCTTAAAATATTTGACTATCGCTTAAAGCCGACCAATTCCCCTTGCATCTACAAGAAAATTAGCAATAAGATTAACATTTCGATATCTCGATTGACATGAAGCACATGGAGAATAAGCGCTTGTAAAAATAGTATGTACAAGAGTAGAGAATGTCATGTGAGTGTAACGCATCAGATTTTTTAAAACATAAGAGAATACCGAAACAAACCAAACAATTATACAGGGAGCTAATGTGGGAAGTGATTGTTCTGTAACGCTGGTGTTTAGCGTAGTCAATACCATTTCTGATATAATTTTTAATGCGCATATCAGACTGAGCCTATTGCATCGAACCGCCTAAGGGAAAATTCGGGTTAGTGTTGAATTCTCGCAAAAATGTACTGCTGATCTATGGAAAGGATACACATAACTGCTGGTGAAGCCAGAGAGTTCAGACACATTTTGCACTATTATACAGTGCGTTTCAAAAGTCTGGCATATTTTTTGCCACAGCTAAAT
The DNA here is from genome assembly GCA_030765065.1 of Deroplatys truncata. NCBI lineage: Eukaryota > Metazoa > Arthropoda > Insecta > Mantodea > Mantidae > Deroplatys > Deroplatys truncata. The sequence continues at coordinate 126,445,655 of CM060987.1, forward strand.
GGAAATGTTTTTCAAAAAATGCTCGGATACGTCAAACAGTATACTTTAAAAGACAATTTTTCACAGAAAGTAACAATTTTAATATAATTGTTGTGCAAGTTGTGACGTCATGAAAACTTTTAAACGACACCCATTTTTTTGTGTACTATCTCGATGATTTTATTATTGTGTATGATTTACAAGCTATTAATGTTTTATACAAACGTTACTATGGTAAGAAAATAGCTTAACTTTCTGGTTTTAGTGATGAAGTTTATTTGTAGAATTTAATACCAAATAAGAAGCTTTTAAGCGAAAGTAAGAGAATTAAGATGTAAACGATTGGATATGGCGACAGGAAACTACAAAAAATACAGCAAAGTAAAAGACATTCAGATATGCTTATAGCGTTATGATTTGCATTTGTAACTTATTTATTTTAATTTTAGTGTTCGGGTGACACACATCAGTAAAGGTTCTCTTTCAACCATATATTTGGTTACCATAGCAACAATAATAAAATCTTTGAGGTCACATATAAAAACATTCTGATGTGTTACACTCGCATGACTATCTCTACTCTTGTACAAACTATTTTTGCAAACGCTTATTCTCCGTATGATTCATGTTAACCGAGATATCGAGATGGCAATCTTATTGCTAATTTTCTTGTAGATGCAAGGGAAATATGATAGGTTATAAGCGATAGTCAAATCTTTTAGGCGCTGGTTGCTATTTGGCGCATTCCATTCTCCTTGCATGTTATGTTTTTATCTTTTATAAGATTTAATCTTAAATCATACCGATTATACAGTAAATAGAAGAACCTAAATTCTTTAACTAGAACGACGAAGTAGGCACTTCATAAATAGATGGGTGGGTGATACCACCTAAAGTACAAATGCTTTCAAAAAAACTAACAGAGGTCCGACCAAGTGTCTGACACAGGGCAGAACAAAGTAAGCCCAGGCCAAAGTTATTTGAACACTTTATTAAAATAATAAAAACAAATAACAGCAAAAGTAAGTACTTCAGATATCATAATGGCATCTCTTGGGTGCCTATGTAACATTTAACATTTTAAATTATGCACGGTATATGATTACAGAATAATAAAAAAATAAGGATTGATAAAATATTAAAACATGAATGAGCCCACCCTAGGCTAACATGTATGCCTATTTACACACACACACATATATATATATATATATATATATATATATATATATACACATACATCTTTAATACCTTTTAAAATTCTATTAAAGCAACAATATTTACAACTACTCTCTCTTAAACCAGAAGCAAAAATAACTGCAGCAATCCAACACCAATTTAAAAAAAAATCCAGAAAAAAGACTTTAATAACCGAACAAAAAATAAAATAATAAACAATTTAATAAATAATTACCCCATATAATAAATACAAAGTTAACGAAACTATGTGTATTAAAACAAAATAACCATACTGCTGCAATAATATTGGTAGCTGTACAATTTCTCTATCCTTTTATAAAGTGAGCTCAAAAGCACTAAATTATATATATATATATATATATATATGTATATATATAATTCACTATGTCCCACAGTAATACTATACCGGCCATAAACCAAAGTAAAACCACAACCAAAAGATACTAACATTTCACATCCTCTCAATAATATTATATTAACATAATTAAAAGAAGACATAAAAGAACAAAGTACATAATATTCATGAATAATGCCAAAATAAAAACCTTGCCCCAACTGACTAACCATAAACTTCAAATGAGGAGAAGCTTATATTATCAAAATCCAAGAAATAGTTACACGTTTTGATACCAATAAAATACCTTGTATCAACGACTTTGAATTAAGTAAAACGAAATAAATTATTCTAAAAATATCTAATCATGATTACCTGTAGTCAATCAGCTTTTCCACATACAACACGTTACTTGGGCCACCATAAATTCAGTCAGGAAATCAATTGCCAACGATACAGAAAACGAAGACTTTATGCAAATATATCTGTAAACAACAAAGCAAAATGACCAACTAGAGGGCTATTCATATCAAAATGGCAAATGTAACGCAAAAACTGAATTATCTTAAAATAATATCCTTTTTAAGTTGTAGTTCTACCCAAGCTCTACAACAATTATATATGTGGAATTACCCACTAAGTGATAAACCCTGCATAACTTTATAAATATATGGTATTTTCAAAAACCAAAGCATTAGTTAACGTAAATCACATATAGGATATTTTAACACAGTAAAAGGGAAATTAACAAAGGAAAAACAGTAAAATAGGGCAGCCCAATTTTGTTTCTGCGGTCACACAAAATAATTAAAGCACCAAAGTCTCTCAAGTATACGCCACAAAGAAAAGAACAAGCGATCAGAATACGGCCAGTTTAATGCCAGAAATTAAATGATAAAAAGCCGAAAGGTCGCAGATCTTACCTTACTGATAATCGCTCTAGGTACCCCCAAACCACAACTGACCTCCGTCACCAGAAAAATTTTTAACCAGCTCAGTAGAGCAAACGCGATAGCCGCGCCGCCACACCAGAAACTCCAGAACTAACACGACTGGACATATTCACGTACGGCAGAGCCAAAGAACAAGAAGAAAGACCGATAACCACACCGCCACGCCTGGAACTCAAGAACCAAGACGACTGGAAACGTTCACGTTCGACAGGGCTAAAGAAAGAAAAAAAAAAGAGACTTTGGCGCGATACATAAAGTGACAGTTAAGTGCACAGCACAATGTCCAGGACATAAAAAAAAATAATAACGAATTTGAGAAAAAGTATAAGTATTGGAAAATTTAAGGGAATAACAAGCAATGTCTCGAAAATGGTTCACTCAATAAAAAAATGTATATGACATAAATTGTGTATTTTAAAGCGATCTACATTTTTTGTGTACTAAAATTCTGTCTATCTCTTATGGTTTACCAGTTATGCAAAAGTCGTTCACAATGAATACTTTTTGAGACATTCCCAGAAAATTCGGGATATACATTTCATTTGTCATGAAAATATCTTAAACATATGATATTTTAATCAAAATCGTTAGAGCCATTTTTGAGAAAATTAAAATTTTCGAAAAATGTTGCATGTAAAGGGTAATCTGGGGTGGGGGGATTTTCTTGAAAACCTTCGTGTCGCATCTCTGGAAGATACTGAACCTAAATACCAACTTTAGTGTTTATCCGACTGTTCTTTTCTGAGTTATGCTGTTCACAGACACACAGACGCACACACTGACATGTTTCCAAAAATGTTTTGTTTTTTTGGATTCGGGGTGTCTCAAAACATATATTTCCAGTGAGATCTCGGAATCGAATTTTTGGGTGGAATACAATATTTCCCCTACTTACTATACGTAGTAAAGACAGTAATAAATATATAAACTGTCCTTTAAAGATGTTTGCGAAGATGTCACAAATTAAACAACAATGCTATTAAGAATGATTTGTTTCTGTGGTGAAAACGTGTCACTGTTTGTATGGGGGACCGTTTTTGAGAAAAAAAAATCTTTTAGCTGTAGCAGAAAATATGCGGGACTTCTGTAACGCACTATATGTGAAATGTTTAAGACCAATAAATGCACCACTCTACTCTACTCTACTACAGAATTATATAGTAACGAACATAAAGCTTATTATACCCCGAGATGTTTTTAATTGGTTTTGAAACGAAATAATTATATTCCCTAACTTAGTATTGACTAATTTATATATGATACCTCACATTGTTCAGAGGCCACAAAGTATTACCTAAAGTCGCAGATCACAACACCGAACTACGGTATATTGCGTTTTGCCTATATCGGATGGGAAAGGTCAAATCCCAGAAGGCATCTAAATTGCAAATGAAACATGGTACTGGCCTCTAGCAAGTCTGTTGGCGGCAGCAACAGGTGCTGTCGGTTTCCTGTGCCATGCAAATACACTTCGTTACATCTTGGTCGGTGACAGGGCTCTCAGGAAAAAAAGGAAGAAGGGGGCTGTTCGACATAGTGACATCTCGCACAGGGTGTCATTTTATAAACGAAGTAAAGCCCCAAGATTCTTGTGCAACGTTCTTATGAAACTTTTTCGACAAGTATACTAATTACAATCAGGGTAATACTACCGTGCTTACATTTGGGTTAAACTGGTAAAAAATAGTAACTTAGGTAAGGAAAATGCATATAATAGTGACTTTAAGAGGAGCTGTGAATACTTAAGCCGATTCTAACCCACCCACCGCCAATTTAATATTCTTTCGTAAATATTAAAATCGTCGCCATGTCAAGAATGTACTCTATTTTGTTAATATTGCGCATGCGCGTAGGAAACTGCCAGCGCAAACACATTATTGTAATCCACAAGAATGCGATGTTAGAATTGGAAAATGACCAGTTACTGATATCATGCCTGTTATTTGAACGCATACACACACTAAACTTAACCTAATTTCGGATAAATCACGAAACCACAGTACCCTGTGGCTTAACTGCGATAAGCTACGGCCTAACGGCCTCCGCTAGCCTCTACTCGTTCTGTATGTTATTTCTATCTCGCGGTATTGTTGTTGAAACGTTGGCGGCCCTCCCGAATGAACTTCATAAATTACGATAGCCACAAAGCGTCCTCTACTGGCCGAACCGTAAACCGATCAGGGAAGGTAAGTGTAGTAGTATAACTATAGTGAGTCGTTACATTTTAGTTTCCATCACATCTGCGCTAGGTGTTATCTAAGAAGCGCTTTTAGGAGACGTGTTTCTCCCATCTTCAGCTTAAGTCGACTAGCTTCTCATTTACTCCCCTGACCGCCAAGAAAAACTTAAAAAAAATAAAAATCCGTTTTAAAATGGATAAAATCAAGTTGCAAGAGAGAAGAAAGAAGACAGATGAGTTCCCAGTCTTCACCACAGATGGCAATAATTTCAAGACAACTACATTACAACTTTTCCCAACAGAGGACAGAACAATCATCCACTGAAGTTTTTCTTGGGGGTTAGGGGAGTGAATGAGAAGCTAGTCGACTTAAGTGATCCATTGAAACGTGTGACTGTCGCCTCACCACCACAATCGCCGCGATTGCAGGAGCAAACTCCACGTCACCAACATCGCAACGCCGTAAATCCAGCTGTAGATACTGATTTCACCTCTTCACCGGCAACCGCTGTAATACCTTCAGTGACTACGCCGATAACGCTGGCCAACTTATTCTCCACCGATGCATCGACTTCCAAGGAACCACCTCGGAAGCCGCTACCGCCATCGGCGGTACAGCTTGTCACGACCAATGACCGGGCGCATCTGCAGTCAACTTTAATATCAGCACTACACCTCACCTCAACCCGGAGCCGCCAACGCCGCCTACTCATCCGAGATCTTCACAACCCGTCCGCACGTCACTTCATCACACACTGCAATCAACACAACAGACCTCCAGTTCTTCATCGCCGCCGTATACTCGTACTTCACGATGCAGTGTTGTGATTTTGGAGCTCGACCTACTTACTCGCTACATCTTCACCAGCTCAACACAGATGGCCTTCAGCTACGAAGGCCACAAGAATTTTGTCGTTCCGGGGAACTACAACCCTCGTTCGACTGGCACTGACAGATCCGTCCGACATTATGGCAGCCTTAAGATCGGAACTTCCCTTATTAGAGAAGGTTTTTCGGGTTGATGTCAGTCTAACGGAAAACTACAAGCCTTGTCGACGAGCTACACATTTGACCACAGCTCATCACACTGCACATCACCGCCGAAGTGCCACTATTGCGGATCACCGAATCTTACAACTGAGTGCAATTACCACGACTTACGCCGACGTCGCCGGTATTGCGCCACCTACAATGGCTTCGGCCATTTTACAGGGCAGGTGCAACGCCCTAATTACCCTCGCCACAGCCGAAGTCTTCACAACCCACCACAACATCTTCTACTGCATCGACCTTACAGATGAAACCACCTCCACCGTATCAGCAAAACTCACCAATGGACACCTACACCAAGACCGTCAGACTACACCACTCACTCCTACTACGTCAACTGCACTAGTAACACCTACAGATCAACCAACGACCACTGCACCGGCAACACTTGTCAACTGACCAACAAGGACTTTCTGCGCCCGGCGCTGAACGCCGGATCCGGGCTGACGTCCGGGACTTACACTCCTTAGTACAATAACTTCAATCACGAATTACTAATTTGGAAAAAGCACTACTATCGCCGTCAACTCCTTCATCACTGCAAATCGTTCCAATAAAAACAACTGAGAGACAACCAACTGCACATTTCCAGACGACCCCTATTACATTGAAGCTCTTCTCCTTGGAGAACTCAGTGGAGCATCTACACCAGTTACACCTACAATCTCATACCGAAATATGCACACAATTTAACAGACTTCAAGACCAACTCCGACAGCTCGAAGAAGGCCATCTGCTAAAATCTACAGCTACCAGCACAACATGCCAAGGGAAATCCTAACCACATGCCATCTCCAACAAAACCGTACATCATCTCATGACTACCTCCCTAACACCTAACTTCACCCGGGGACAGTCAGGGCTCTGACAGTACAATGCTGCAGCAAGTACAACCCAAGTACTTTCGGAGGTGTTAGCTGAACTCTAATAGGTACTACCTGCTACCTAATTAGAACCTTAGAACTCCTTCTTTACAATACCTTCTTCGGCGAAATAAGCCAACTCTTTATCCTTTCCAACTCTCCAGCTGTCTCCCTTAAAAAATATGTGTTACACTCACATGACTTTCTCTACTCTTGTACAAACTATTCTTACAAACGCTTATTCTTCATATGCTTCATGTTAATCGAGATGTTAATCTTATTGCTAATTTTCTTGTAGGTGCAAGGGGAATATGGTAGGCCTTAAGCGACAGTAAAATATTTTAAGAGCTGGTTGCTATGTGGCGCATTCCATTCTCTTTGTATGTCCAGGATACAAAAAAATCTGATGTGTTACACTCACATGACTTTCTCTACTTTTGTACAAACTACATTTACAAACGCTTATTCTCCATCTACTTCATGTTAATCGAGATAAACATTTCCAGACTCTATCTTATTGCTAATTTGCTTGTAAATGTAAGGGGAATATATATTTACAAGGGCAATATAGAAATACAGTAGCCTTTAAGCATATACATATCTCTTAATAGCTGGTTGCTAGGTGCAGCACATTCCCTTTGCCACATATTAATACTCTTTTCATTTACAAGATAAAAAAATGAATAACGAATTCCCATTTGAGAAAATAAGTATTGAAAAATTTAAGGAAATAACAAGCAATATCTCGAAAATGGTTCACTCAACAAAAACGTGTATATGACATAAATTGTGTATTTTAACGCGATCTACATTTTTTGTGTAGTAAAAGTTTGCCTATCTCTTATGGTTTACCAGTTATGCAAAAGTCGTTTACAATGAAGAATACTTTTGGAGACATTCCCAGAAAATTCAAGGTATGTATTTTATTTGTCATGAAAATATCTTAAACATATGATATTTTAATCAAAATCGTTAGAGCCATTTTTGAGAAAATTAAAATGTTCGAAAAATGTTCCATATAAAGGGTAATCTGGGGTGGGGGGATTTTCTTGAAAACCTTCGTGTTGCATTTCTGGAAGATACTGAACCTAAATACCAAGTTTGGTGTTTATCCGACTGTTCGTTTCTGAGTTATGCTGTTCACAGACACACGGACATGTTTCCAAAAATGCTTTTTCTGGATTAAGGGGGTCTCAAAACATATATTTCCGGTGAAATCTCGGTATCGAATTTTTGGGTGGAATACAATACTTCCCTTACTTACTATACGTAGTAGAGAAAGTAAAAACTGAAGATGGAAGAAACACGTCTCCCGAAAGCGCTTCTTAGATGACACCTAGCGCAGATATGATGAAAATTAAAGTGTAACGACTAGCTATAATTATAATACGGTAACATCACAATCAACAATACTTCTGTCAATTATAACGTATAGCAGCATTTTGATAATCAGTTTTATTATTTAATCTGCGACCATTTTATAATGCCTTTTTATCCATCACCATATCACCATTTCATGAGTACGTATGTATATAGAATAATATGGCAACAGAAACAAAGAATTGTAAGATTGTGATCAAGTTCAGAATATTCAAACAAACCTTTCTCATGTACAATATTAATCTCTTAACTTCGCACCATTTTACATACCGCTCATATGCTACTTCATACTTTACCCACTTTAATTGCTTGGCAAAAAGATGCAACAACTTTCGAAGCTGCGACTTCAATATCTGAATGGGGCAATACTCGCCTCCGTGGACTAGTGGTACCGTGCTAGCCTCTAGTTCCTAAGATCGCGGCTTCAAACCCGGCGGAGGGCGCTGGATTTTTTCGGGCGTAAAAATCCTTAGCATGTCTTCCTTCGAAAGGGAAGTAAAGCCGGTGGTCCCGTGTCGTATATTTACGACACGTAAAAGAACCTCAAGCCTGATAAAGAGGCCTCTGAGCATAATTACCGGTCTTTCACGCCCAAATGGAATGGGACGCTAAGAACCACAGTAGTTAAAGAGCGTCCATAAATAAAACTCAATTTAAATTTTATATGAGAATCGCTCTATAATTATTTTATTCTACATACTACTAATATACATATACATCTATTTTAATGTGTTTTATAATGCATATTAACACTGTATATAACATATTTTAAAACACTTATCACATTTATTTACTACTGTGCATTACAATCAAGATTATACACATGCATCCCACACAGGCATTATGAAAACATTGCTTCTGCTGCAAGCATAGTCGTGAGTTGAGGGCCCTAAGCCGCAAACCGTAGCTGAGGGATGTTTTTATAAGTAGAGGAGTGAAGCAGTTGCGGCGGGCCTGTGGACTCGGAGACCGTCCCCATTTCGGGGATAAAGTGTTACAAAGAGCATCCTTTCCCCCGCCAAGCAACACCGAGACTCCTGCTGACACTTACAATCCTGAAACAACCAAGCAGATGAAACATAAGAATGGAAGTAAAATGGAGGGACAGGAAATTCGAGTATTGTAAATAATCTTCCCAGAATTAGCCTAGCGACCCGGGGAAACCCCGAAAAACCCATGTGCCAGGAAGTTCGACCGTGGGAATCGAAGCCACAACCTTCCGAATGTGAGTCATGCCACTACCGCCGCCGGTTGTTTCCCTTTAAGAAGTTTCTGAATAAATGGGTTATGAATTTTCTAAATTGAGCATTTTGGGGGCTTTTAATCTTCCCTGAAATCAAATTAGTTTAAGGTAAATTAATGAATGTGGCATTTAGTTGAAAGTGTGCAAATCCGTAGCCCAGTGATTTTACACGAATTGCTTGGAGCCGAGAAGTTTGCTTTTAGCGCTGCGCAATTTTGGCTGCCTTTTTAATATTTACGACACAACAACGCTATAGCCCTTCGTTCGAGACTACAGCGTGAAGGGTGACAGCTCTGTGAATTACTAAATTTGAGGGCACTACGTAACAGAGTGAAAATCCAATACTGCAAAGGTCAGAGTAACAACCAAAGTTCGTATGCGTTATTCTGTGTATTAAATTCTATAGTAAGGTTGAGCTATTATTTCTTTGAGAGTTATTGAGCGAAATATGTGGCCTCAACACAAAGTAACTAGGTCAGAAATACACTTGGTTTTAAGCACTGCGACCAGGGTATTCTAAGAGTTTCGTGTGAGTGCACTGTCCTTTCTAATGATTTCATGTCTCTCATAGGTGTACTATAAGATTGGATTAGTTATTATGCCAAATACATACAAGAAAGCATAACCAATCATTACAAAGTCAATCACAGAGTAGCATCATGAAAATCAACAACGCTATATAACAATGCAGCCAACAATGCAGTTCTAACTATGATTTTAAAGGTAATGTATGGACAGTTTTCACCTGAAGATACAATTGATTAAATACATTCATAGATATAATATGAAACCTTCTGTGTTTTGCTATATTTACATGCATTTACAACTATTTCTTGTAGACTACACATAACTGAGTCACAAGTTTATTTTTCCTGTAATTTACTTTTTTCGTTTTTACGCTTATGTTTTAAGTGTTATTGTATTAATAGTCTTCAAAAACATTTGAAAAATTTCCTAATACAGGGTTGTTTTTATTCAGTGGAACAATATCTAGAAATGAATTAGTTTATAATATATCTTATGGAATATACTACGTTTTACAATTCTAAAATTTAGTTTAGGTACCTGCTCATGTAAGAAATTAGGATTTTTGTATTTGTGCATTACATCTAATTATACCTGTTGTTTTTGAATTAATATTTGAATTGTTGACGAAGTCAAAATTTCTGTATTGAAATCAAACGGTGAATTTAAATAAAAAATTAAATACTTTCTCTCCCGTACGTATAGAAGTAGGGCAAGTATTGCATTCCACCCAAAAATTCGATATCGAGATTTCATCGAAAATACATGTTTTGAGGTGCCCTGAATCCAAATAAAGCATTTTTGAAGCATGCCCGTGTGTATGTCTGTGCGTCCGTCTGTCTGTGTACAGCATAACTCAAAAATGAAAACTCGGATAACTAACAAACTTGGTATTTGAAAGTAGATTCTTCCAAGGATGCGACACAAAGGTTTTAAAGGGAATTCTCCCCATCCCAGACTACCCCTTACATGGAACATTTTTTAAAAATTTTAATTTTCTTAAAAATGGCTCCAACGATTTTGATTAAAATATCATGGCTTTAAGATATTGTCACGGTAAATGAAATGTATGTCTTGAATTTTCTGGGAATGTCGCCAAAAGTCCTCTTCATTCTGAAACAATTTTGCATAACTGGTAAACCGTAAGACTTAGACAAAATTTTAGTACACAAAAAATGTAGATCTCATTAAAACATATCTTTTTACTTCTCTACTACGTACAGTAAGTAGGGGAAGTATTGTATTTCACCCAAAAATTCGATACCGAGATTTCACCGGAAATACATGTTTTGAGACCCCCTGAATCCAAAAAAAGCATTTTTGAAAACATGTCCGTGTGTGTGTCTGTGTGTCTGTCTGTGTGTCTGTGTGTCTGTGTGTGTCTGTCTGTCTGTGAACATCATAACTCAGAAACGAACAGTCGGATAAACACCAAACTTGGTATTTAGGTTCAGTATCTTCCAGAGATGCGACACGAAGGTTTTCAAGAAAATCCCCCACCCCAGAGTACCCTTTACATGGAAGATTTTTCGAAAATTTTAATTTTCTCAAAAATGGCTCCAACGATTTTGATTAAAATATCATATGTTTAAGATATTGTTATGACAAATAAAATGTATATCTTGAATTTCCTGGGAATGCCTCCAAAGTATTCTCCATTGTGAACGACTTTTGCATAACTAGTAAACCATAAGAGATAGACAAAATTTTACTACACAAAAATGTAGATCGCGTTAAAATACACAATTTATGTCATGCATTTTTTATGTTGAATGAACCATTTTCGAGATATTGCTTGTTATTTCCTTATATTTTAATACTTATTTTCTCAAATGGGAATACGTTATTCATTTTTTTGTCTTGGATATGCAAAGAGTATTGATCTGTGGCTAAGGGGATGGTGCTGCACCTAGCAACCAGCTATTAAGAGCAATGTCTATGCTTAAAGGCTACTGTATTTCTATATTGCCCTTGTAAATATATATTCCCCTTACATCTACAAGAAAATTAGCAATAAGATAGAGTCTGCAAATGTTTATCTCGATTAACATGATGTAGATGGAGAATAAGCGTGTGTAAAAATATTTTGTACAAGAGTAGAGAAAGTCATGTGAGTGTAACACATCAGATTTTTGTCATATTCATTTTTTGTGGAGTGAACCATTTCCGACATATTCCTTGTTATTTGTATGTATTTTCCAATTACTTATACTTTTCTCAAGTGGGAATGCGTTATTCTTTTTTTTAAATGTCCTTGACATGCAAAGAGTAAGGAATGCTCCATATAGCAACCAGCTCTTAAAAGATTTGACAATCGCTTAAAGCTTACCATTTTCCCCTTGCACCTACAGGAAAATTAGCAATAAAAGTAACATCTCTATATCTCGATTAACTGAAGTAGAATAAGTGTTTGTAAAAATAGTTTGTACAAGAGTAGGAAAGGTCATGTGAGTGCACACATCAGATTTGTTTTATATTTACATTTGTTTTTTTTGGGGGGTGGCATATAATATGCAAGCCAGAACGAACATTGAAGGCAGTGCTAAGTACGAGGAATGTTTTTAAATCATGGTCCATTATGTAATGAGGATGGGTGACTTTAAGAGGAGCCGAACTTGAAGTAGTTGCAACCGCACGTATGGTACCCGGTAGCATTCGCCCCAAGTTTAAAAATATTAATTTTGTATTTTTTACTGTTTCTTTAAATACTGTATATTTATGTTTGTCTCGGCTGTGTCAGTATTAATTTGTAGAGACATTAATATCTTAACAAGGCGTGGTGCGGCTGAAGAATGTAGGCTTACACAGATTATAATTTTTACTTCACTACATTTATTAAATCTTGACACGATTTAAATAACACTTCACTGATATAGAGTGCTGTGAGATTATTTATTAGTTACTTGCACTTTATAACTCGTAAACTATTTTTGTCTCACACTGAATACGTATTAAACTTCTCGAGGACGCATTTCACGTCCGGTTAGGAACGCTGTCTACAAGCAACTGAACTCTTAATTTGTACAATTTGCCTTATTGCAGTTTCTGATTGGCTATTCCAATTCCAATAGAATATTTTTATTTAACTTAAGCTTTTACGGTTGTTGATTGGCTATTTATAAACTGTCTCAAAATTTACATTATTGCTGCTCCAATAATTACCAGTAGCATTATTAAACTTTCTAATTCATTATTGCCTCAAGGTTACCTCATTGTTAGCAACTTTTAGTCTATTATTCTCGCAGCTTCTACATTATTAAATTACGTAATACATTCACATAACATTATTAAACATGTACATAATAATATAAACATTAATACAATGACTGTTACATGCATTTTATAAATTGTTACATACACATATTGCTTGTTGTATTTTATTTTATATAATTTGACTGAAATCATTTAAGTTTTAAAAATACTGCCTCGGTAATAAAATAAAAACTACTGAATATTTTGGTAACTAATTTTTTATTCCGTTGTATTACCTTAAGTTTTCTTTCTGCATAGTTCTTATTGTGAATTAAATTCTCATTCTGTGGTGTAGACTAAATTTTAGTGTCTCCTAATAAGAGTTCGCCGACCACTCATAAAACAATTGTACATTTTCTGAGATACATTTATCTGTGTCTAAGATTCCATGGCACAAGCAATTGCGTTATTTGTATCGTTGGTTTCAGGAGAGGGATTTAACTAGTGGTCCGTAAGTCAGATCTTTTATCACAGATTAGCTGCAAAAAAAAACAGTTGTGAATCTACAAGTTAAAGTAATGTTAGCCAAAAACAGACGACTCATTATTATTTATGTTTTTCAAGAAGCTTTCGTACGCACACAAATTTTCCTTAAGAATTTATCACAGTATATTTTGAATACAGCAGAATTTAACTCCAGAAACAGCTACACATTTCTTAGAATATACGGCGGAAGTCTGTGACGAGCTTCTAAAAACCTTATGCTGCGATAAGACAAATGTTGGAATAACATTGATAACTGGTAGAAAAGTAGTGTAAGGTTTGAAAGTTTGGGTAAAAAATAAACTAACAAAAACATTTTGTAGTTCGTACTTTATTGCAAATGGGCCTTATTGTTAAAATACTCCTCGTATGTTTGATTTAAGAAAGTGGTTTGCAATGTGTCTGTTGCGAGGTTACATAATTTTCTGTTATACATTTTTTGGGGGAGGGGGGTAGCTGAAGTATTTGAAGTCTGAAATGTGGTTTCCACACAAAAAATATCATAATTTCAGTGATTATGTATATGGCCAACATACATTGTAATATGAGAAAGGAGTATTTTAGTAGGAGTTGTATCGTATTTCAACTGCTGGGGAGCCGAACTTGTAGTAGTTGCAACCACACGTATAGTAAGCAGTTTTCGGTAGTCTTCGCCCCAAATGTACTTTCAGGTGGCCTTTGCCCCAAGTTTAAAAAAATATTAACTTTGTAATTAAACTGTTTCTTTAAATATTTAGTATTTATGTTTGCCTCGGCTGCGTCAGTATTTGTTAGAGACATGGATATCTTGGCAGGGTTGTGATGCGACAAGAATGTAGGCTTAGACAGATTATAATTTTACTTCACTCCTTTTATTAATACTTGATACGATTTAAATAGCACTTCACTGATATAAAGAGCTATGAGATTCTTTTATGAATTACTTGCACTTTTTAACACGTAAACTATTTTTCTTCTCACACGAATACGTATTAAATCTCTTGAGGACGTGTCTCGCGTCCGGTTAGGAACACTGTTTACAGGCAACTGACTTGATTTCAACCGTCTAAACCTGTAAATTTCTGTATTTCAAGTCTCTAATTGGCTATTCCTAATCCAATAGAATACTTTCATTTAACTAAAGCTTTTTCTGGTTGTTGATTGGCTATTTTATAAACTGTCACTAAAATTACATTATTGTTACTGCAAGAATCACAAGTAGTACTGTTAAACTTTCTTATTCATTACTGACTCAAGGTTACCTCATTGTTAGCAACCTTTAACTTATTATTCTCACAACTCCTATATTATTAAATTACGTAATATATTCACATATCATTATTACACGTGGATACAATAATATAAGCATATGCAATGACCGTTCCATACATTTTACAAATTATTACGTACACATATTGCTTCAAGGCGGGCTGTTATTGAATTTACATATTATATAATTAGACTGAAATTATTTAAGTGTTAAAAATACTGCCTCAAATAAGACATTAGATCTTATGTAGTTTCTAAGAACTCTTAACATAAAGATACCGGTGTTGATTTTCATGCATTTGTGAACATGTCGTATGACCAAGTGCGGATGGGGAGTTAGCCCTTCGACCTAAGGAGATATTTTATGCCTAGGCCCCCCTAACGAGGCGCCCCCGAGAGGGAGAGCTGAGGTGAGAGGAGACAGATCGCATCAGGAGCCACGATAGAGCAGAGGGCAGGGTCCCTACATTTTCCAAGTTGAAATACCCCGACTCTAGATTCAAGATATATACTTAGAAATTCACAGGGTTATCAGAGGTCAGACTACGACCTAATTTGAAATTCATATTTTCAGTTTTATTATTATTTAAAGAAAAATTATCAGCTTGGCACTAAGTTTTACCTTATAAGAAATATTTTCAGTGGCCATATTGACTGTTTCATTATTGTCACCAATGACATTTATTGCTAGATCAACATCAAACATAATTATAGGTTTTCAGACCCGACTTATGTAGGAGGGATCGTTGATACTGCGTTGAAGAGGTGTAACTTTCGTTCTCTTAGAAGATGATTCTATGTATCACGCGTAACTTTTAAAAAATCGGACGTGTTGCATTCACATAATTGTTTCTACTAACTCCTCTAAAACTATTATTACGAAAGCGTCAAGCTATAGCCGAAGATTTTCTAGGAATTTTCGAATGGGCAAATAATCAGTAACTTGAAGCAAGAAATTGCATTTTTACATGTTTTGTTTGTTAGTGCGTTTATGTAAATTTTAGTGCAAACGATTGTTATGACACGTAGTATATAACATCATCTTGGATTTGAGGCAGTATTTTTAACACTTAAATGATTTCAGTCTAATTATATAATATATAAATTCAATAACAGCCCGCCTTGAAGCAATATGTGTATGTAACAAGATATAAAAAGTGTATATTACAATCATTATATATGTTTATATTATTGTATCCTTGTGGAATGTTATGTGAATGTATTACGTAGTTTAATAATGTAGGAGCTGTAAGAAATAGGTCAAAAGTTGCTAACAATGAGGTAACCTTGTGTCAATAATGAGTTTGAGAGTTTAATAGTGTTACTTATGATTCTTGGAAGCAATAATGTAAATTTTGAGACAGTTTAAAAATAGCCAATCAAAAACCAGAAAAAGCTTTAGTTAAATGAAGATATTCTATTGGAGTAGGATTAGCCTATCAGAGACTTGAAATACAGAAAGTTACAAGTTTAGGCGGTTGAAATCAGTTCAGTTGCCTACAGACAGTGTTTGTAACCGGATTCGAGATGCGTCCTCGAGAGATTTTATACGCATTCGTGTGAGACAAAAATAGTTTACGTGTTAAAAAGTACAAGTAATTCATAAAAGAATCGCACAGTTCCCGATATTAGTGAAGTGTTATTTAAATCGTGTCAAGCATTAATAAATGGACTGAAGAAAAACTTAAAATCTGGGTAAGCCTACATTCTTAGTCGTACCAAAACTCTGCGTAAGAGAAACATGTCTCTAACAATAATACTGACGCAGCCGAGGCAAACATAAATATATAATATTTAAAGAAACAGTCAAATTACAAAGTTAATATTTTTAAATTTGAACGAAGGCTACCGGGTACCATACGTGCGGTTACAACTACTTCAAGTTCGGCTCCCCAACAGTCTTCTTCAAACTGACTTTCCATACGTAGCAGCAACAAACCTTCTTCAAATTGGCGTCCATACGTGGGGCAGAAAATAATCAACAAACTTCTTCAGATTCTACATAGAAAAGTTATATTCATCTTAATTACTTTTCCTAAAACTTCTACTAGTGTGCAGAATCAAATGATAGAAATACCTAGCTTATTGTTGAATGTTTGACAAACAATACATAACAAGGGCATCATCTCTTTGACAAACTTACTAAGTAGGGCATATTTATGAAATTATATAAAATTTTCCCTACAATTATTCGAGTATGTAAATTGGTTAGCACAAAAAATAGTACAGTACCGATCGCATTGAACACGTTTATGTAAATGTTGTGTTAACATCTCAGAAAAATCAATTGGACAAGTAAGTTGCACAGAGAATGCGGACCAACACGGACTCATGAACGGGAGTATCGTGGTTTAAATCCGGCAAGACCGTCCTTCCTGATTGATATTTTTTCCAGGCTCTCCTCAGTCCTCGTAGGCAAATGTCGGGGAGTAATCTTAAACTTAGGCCCGGAACGTTTCCTTCCCAAATTTCCTTTCCTAATTATAGGTATAGGTTACTCAATAGAGGGCGACACCTCGCGCATTGCCAACTGTATAGATTTATTGCGGCTACCACCACCAATAGGAAGGTATGAAGTGAAGGAACCACAGGAGGCTACAGGTCGCAGGCAGATAGGTCACAGAGACGTGCGAAGTTCCTAACATTTCCAAGTTCGAAGACCTGTCCCGCTGCTGGAGCCGCCTCGAGAGGGTGTTGAACGACCCAATGACCAAGCAGCCGTCTGGCGTTCACGGGGAGTACTGTTTCCTTTTGAGCATAAATCCGCACCATCTGTTCGTCACCGCCATTGGCTACGAAACCTAGCGTCGAAGGTGTGTCTGGAGCCGAAGCTCCCCTTCTCGTCATCCGAGTGAAACTCCCACCCTGGATGTTTCCATTAGGCTAATACCTGATTGTTTAATAAGCGCCCCACACTGACGCAAGCACGGAAGTGGATATGACACCTACGCGCGTCAACCCCAAAGGGAAGACTACAAAAAACCTCGGTTGCGCCGACAGCGATCTAGCACAACGTCTAGTAACTCTCGAGGTTGGTACCGGATGACACTGAGGCGTCTCACAAGCCCACCTGGGCATCACTGTCCAAACGTACCCAATCTCCCACGGATATCGGGAAGCACTACCCCGTCGAAACCAACACAATCCAAACATTTCCTTTGCGGGAGGGGTTCAAATGTTCAGCCTGACGTACTTCTAGTAACGCCAGAAGTACCAGGCAGCTGAAGGACACAATGCTGAGCAAAAGTCTACCAGGACAAGAGCCGGAGCCCAAGTCTCCCTGCGATGCCTAGGGTCCAGCGCCGACCGAGTAGCTCTCCAAAACGTGGGGGGGGGGGTTCCCATGAGACCAATATCTGATTTCCTAAAAAGGCTCCCCGCTTACGCGGAGATGTAAGTGAATACGCCATTTATGCGCGTCATCCCGAATGGGAGACTATCGATAATCTCGGTAGTGCCGACAGCATTCTAACAAGCTGTGTATCGGCTATCCATGTCGGTACTGGAGGACATTGAGGCGTCTCACAACCCCGTCTGTATGGAACCCATACAGACGTGACCAATCTCCCATAGGTATCGGGAACCACTGCCCCGTCGAGACCAACCCAATCTGAACAGCTCCCCAACGGGAAATCTCGAATATTCGGCCAGACGTACTTCTAGTAAAGTCAGAAGTACCGCAGCGCCCGCACCCGTGAAAGTTGAGAAGGAAACAGAATGAAGCGTAAATGATGAAAAGGAAATCGTGTTAGAGTAGAAACCACACCAGTATTCGCCTGCCAACCCGGAAAATCACGAAAAGCCTATGGGTCAGAGTGGGCGGTCACCGGGGACCGAGTCGTCCTCCATGGTGTAGTAGTTACCACGCTAGCCTTTAGATCCCGACGTCGCGGGAAATAAAGTCAGTGGTCCGGCGTCGTAGATTTACGACACGTAAAAGAACCTCAAGCCTGATAAGAGGTCTCGGAGCAAAATTACCGGCATTTCACGCCTAATATAGAATGGGACGCTAAGGACCACAGCAGTTAAAAAGCTCCATAAATAAAACTCAATTCAGTTCACCGGGGACCGTACCCGGGACCTTTCGAATGCGAGTCGCACACATTACCTAATAATTTATCATTTCATTTGATGTATCATCAGCGTCCATCGCCTTTGAGGAATGTAATAAGAAAGGGTGAACACTGCTACTAACAAAGAAAAAGAGAGAGGAGGAGTAAAGATGATCGAGGTGGAGAAAGTAGGAGAGAGGGAGGCAAAAACAATGCGGAAGTGAAGGACAGAAGAATCCTTGCAGTTAAGGCAAAAACTTGAGCTGGTTATTACATAAACATAAATATCCAGGACATAAAAAATTGAATAACGAATTTGAGAAAAACTATAAGTATTGGAAAATTTAAGGAAATAACAAGCAATATCTCGAAAATGGTTCACTCAACTAAAAAAATGTATATGACATAAATTGTGTATTTTAACGCGATCTACATTTGTTGTGTAGTAAAATTTTGTCTATCTCCTATGGTTTACCAGTTATGCAAAAGTCGTTCACAATAAAGAATACTTTTGGAGACATTCCCAGGAAATTCAAGATATACATTTTATTTGCCATAAAAATATCTTAAACATATGATATTTTAATCAAAATCGTTAGAGCCATTTTTGAGAAAATTAAAATTTTCGAAAAATCTTCCATGTAAAGGGTACTCTGGGGTGGGGGAATTTTCTTGAAAACCTTCGTGTCGCATCCTTGGAAGATACTGAACCTAAATACCAAGTTTGGGGTTTATCCGACTGTTCGTTTCTGAGTTATGCTGTTCACAGACACACACACAGACACACAGACACACAGACAGACAGACACACAGACACACACACAGACACACACAGACACACACACAGACACACACACAGACACACACACAGACACACAGACAGACACACAGACAGACAGACAGACACACAGACACACACAGACACACAGACAGACAGACACACAGACAGACAGACAGGCAGACACACAGACACACACAGACACACAGACACACAGACAGACACACAGACACACACACGGACATGTTTCCAAAAATGCTTTTTTTGGATTCAGGGGGTCTCAAAACATGTATTTCCGGTGAAATCTCGATATCGAAATTTTGGGTGGAATACAATACTTCCCCTACTTACTATACGTAGTAGAGAGAGTAAAAAAGGATGGAATGCAAAGTCTGTTAGGGGAGAGTGGAATAGACGTAGTGACTCAATGTACCAGGTTCTACCTCATTATGTATTATAAATCTGGAATGACTTTGTACATGATTTATTAGTATTGTAAACTTGTTTCTGTTGTAACTACGTAACAACCCTGACCTAAATTACTTCCCGTGACTCGACAGTACCGCTTACGTTGTACTAAGCAGTGTCTGTTCCTCAGCGGTATTGATTTCCTTTTATTGTTGCCACATCAAGAACAGGTAACATGGTTTTCCAATATTCAGCCACTCTTCTCGTCAGGCATCGCCCCCCTCCCTGTTCTCGTAAATGTACTACGCAGCTTCGGTCGAAGAACGCCATTATCTTATCCAGCTATTGGAATGCTGCCCTGTTTTAAATATTGTGTCAGTTTTTCGATATCTTATACTTGAAATATACTGCACAGCACGTGCGTTAAATCTTAGGAATGAACAGAAAATTTCAAACGGATTTCCAACATATTTA
Organism: Deroplatys truncata; assembly: GCA_030765065.1. Lineage (NCBI taxonomy): Eukaryota > Metazoa > Arthropoda > Insecta > Mantodea > Mantidae > Deroplatys > Deroplatys truncata. The sequence goes on from CM060987.1 coordinate 126,466,056, forward strand.
GTTTGAAATTGGAAACTGCATGGCATCGAAGTTGAATATCGAGATTTCACCAGAAATACTCGTACATATTCTGAGAAGGGTGACGAAGCTAGTTTGTTGTATTGTTATTTTTTAAAGGAGTTATATTGTTTGCCCCACGCTTTGGGAGCCAATTTGAAGAAGTTTTGTTGCTGCTACGTATGGAAAGCCAGTTTGAAGAAGATGTATTATATTTCGACTGTTGGGGAGCTGAACTTGAAGTAGTTGCAACCGCACGTATGGTAAAAAGTTCCGGTAGCCTTCACCCCAAATGTTTACAAACATATTAACTTTGTAATTTTGACTATGCTGCGTCAGTATTTATATTTTTTTCGAGACATGAATGCTTAGCAGGGAGTGGTGTGACTGAAGAATGTAGGCTTACACAGATTATAATTTTACTTCACTTTTTTATTAATGCTTGACACGATTTAAATAACACTTCACTGATATATATATATATATATATATATATATATATATATATATATATATATATATATATATATAGAGAGAGAGAGAGAGAGAGAGAGAGAGAGAGCTGTGAGTTTTTTTTTATTAATTATTTGCACTTTTTAACACGTAAACTATTTTTTTGTCTCACACAAAAATACGTATTAAATTTCTCGAGGACGCATCTCACGTCCGGTTAGACACACTGTCTACAAGCAACTGAGGTCTGAATTTGTAAACTTTGCTATATTTCAGTTTCTGATTGGCTAATCCTACTCCAATAGAATACCTTCATTTAACTAAAGCTTTTTCTGGTTGTTGATTGGCTATTTATAAACTGTCTCAAAATTTACATTATTGTTGCTCCAATAATGACTATAGCATTATTAAAGTTTATTGCCTCAAAGTTATCTCATTGTTACCTCATTGTTAGCAACTTTTAACCTATTTTTCTCACAGTTCCTACATTATTAAATTATGTAATACATTCACATAACATTATTACACATATATACAATAACATAAACATATACAATGACTGTAATATACGCCTTTTACTTTCTCTACTACGTATAGTAAGTAGGGAAAGTATTGTATTATATCTTGCTACATACACATATTGCTTTAAGGCGGGCTGTTATTGAATTTATATATTATATAATTAGACTAAAATCATTAAGTGTTAAAAATGCTGCCTCAAGGGCTATTGTTAGACTTGTTTATTCGTGTCAGAATCCTTTTTAAATAAAACAACATAAATTGCATATGAAATACAGGGTGATTTTAAATGATGGACCCATTTTATAAAATTCGTATTTATTAAAGTACAAATCTAACATGAACCATCTTTATACCAATAAATAAAGGAATTTTCAAAGTTTTGTTTAATATATTATAAATGTTCAATGTGTCTACCGTTTCTGCACGGCAAACATCTACCCGATAGCCAAACTCGTCCCACACACGAGCAAGCGTATCTTCTGTTACTGAGTGCACGGCAGCAGTGATACGGTTCCGCAGGTCGTCCAGAGTTGTAGAGGCGGGACGTAAACAGCTTCCTTAACATATTTTCATAAGAAATAGTCACATAGGGTGATATCATAAGATCTCGTGGCCATTAATGTAGAGCCAGGTCTCTTCATTTACCCTGCGACCTATCCAGCGCTGAGGAAGGAATTCATTCGAAAAGCCTCGTACATCGCTGTGCCAATGGAGCGGGGCTCCATCCTGTTGGAAAATGAGGTACTGTGAATCTTCCATAATTTGGGAACAGCCATTGTTCCAACATGACCAGGTACGTTATTTTGGTTACAGTTTTTTCCGCAAAGAAAAATGGTCCATAAACCTTTGTACGGGATAAGGCACAGAACACCTTCGGTGAGTCTCTTTCGTGTTGTAATGTTGAATGTGGATTTTTCAAACCCCATATGCAAACATTGTGTCTGTTGACTTTTCCACTTTAAAATGATACGCTGTAAAAACGCGACATACTCCATCATTCCTAGCATATAACCATAAAATTTGAGACGCTTCTCTTTGTCTTTAGGTTTAAGAGACTGCGCAAGTTATAATCGGTAGGGCTTGTACAGCAAACTCCGTCTCAGAACTTTCCATACAGTTGGTTTGGGTATTCCAAGTTCTTTACTAGCTCTATGGGTAGACTTACGTGGACTGCGAACAAAACTGTCTTCAACCCGTCGCGGTCGGCCTGTGCTTTTTCCTTTACACACACTTCCAGTCTGTTTAAATTGCGTAAACCAACGGCTAATGCCTTTTCTAGTTGGTGGTTCAATACCGAATTTGCTACGAAATGCCCGCTGCACTACAATTTGCGACTCACCTTTTGCAAACTCAATAACGCAGAAAACCTTGTGCTCCACAGCAGCCATCTCACTGACAGTGAAACGCAATGGCGGCCTATTGCGCGAGCACTCTCCCGGCCGCTTCTAAAACTCACCGCCCGCCGAAAAAAACTTTGAATCTTCCTCTTTTCATTGTTATACAGATTGTCCATGTTGGATTTGTGCTTTAATAAATACGAATTTTATAAAATGGGTCTGTCATTTAAAATCATCTTGTATATTTTAGTGCACGCTCTCAAAAACAGTGTCGTCCTCCGTGAGGTGTGGTTGCCATGCTAGCCTCTAGTTCCCGAGGTCGCGGGTTCAAACCCGGCGGAGGGCGATGAATATTTTCGACGTAAAAATCCTTAGCATGGCTTCCTTTAGAAGGTCAGTAAAGCCGGAGGTCCGTATCGTATATTTACGGCACGTAAAAGAACCTCAAGCCTAATAAAGAGGCCTCTAAGCAAAATTAACGGTCTTTCACGCCCAGTATAGAATTGGACGTTAAGGACAATAGTAGTTAAAAGAGCGTCCATAAATAAAACTCAATTTCATTTTTTTTTCAAAAACAGATGCTTGTCGCACTGTTACAGTCTATAAATACTACTTTAGTGGCATAGGCCATTAAAGTCGTCATGGAAACCTTTAGCGACTTAATAAACAAAGTACGAATGACAGTGGCCAGACATATCAACCTTAACAGGGTTTTAAACAAAATACTTGATCATAAAACAAAAAACATAAGCCATTTGTTTTTTTTTATGTTAATCATAAACTTATTTTCTTCATCTTCTGTCCTTCACAGATTAGTGCCTATCGACCTGTTCTGCCATCACTCCTATCTTTTAATTGGCCGTCCTATATCCCTCTTACCTTTAGGTTTGTATTGTAACGCCTTTTCTGAATCCTTGGTTCTTCCATTCGATCCAGATGTTTCTTCCATTTTTGTTTATGTTCTTCTATTTTATCATTGAAAATATATTCAGTTCTTATCTAGTAATTTCATTCGGAATCCTGTCCGACTTAGTGTAGCTCCTCGTGTGAAAATTTCATTTCCGCTGCTGAACATGGCTAAAATGTTTTCTCTTCATAATTTCCAGGATTCCATATCACACAGTCAAACGGCGCCGTATCACTTTATAGAATTTCGTCTTCGTATTCTTTCGTGTATTTTTCAATGTCTGCTTAGTCACAAATACTCTGATATCTATGTAATTTAATATCTATATCCATATCCTCCTCAAAAATAATAATAAATAATTTAAGTGCTGAACTTGGTGCAAAATCCGCTCTTCAATTGCAATTCTTCGTATTGGGTATTTCCCATGGAATGCCATTGTCTTAGTTTTATTTGCTGCTATAAACTTATTTGCTTTTAAATATAAAAGCAGTTTTAACATTCATTATTTGGAGCATAGTGAGGAAGGTTTCAGTGTCTTTGATTTTTCATATAAATAAGTAGATATTATCGTAACCTCTTTACTTTTCTAGCTCAATGGGGGGTAGAGCGATAGGTACCGTGGACAAATCTAAAGTTCTATTACACATTATACGAGGTCCGACGGGGGATGTAGGTAAATGAAATTATGAAAAATATACTATATCTCCCTAGCAATGTTATAAATTCATGATGTGGATGAGGAAAGGGTCTATCTACTATAGAAATTCACAACAAAATTGCCCGGATGGCAACTACATTTATTGATAAAAGGAAATACAATACCTTCTTGCCTCCTTGCCTGTCGGTGGGGACGTCATAGTCCACGCATGGACAGTTGCACACGCTACGACCTTGCTCCTAGCAGTAACTCGACGCGACTGTGACTGAACCACGCTAACCTTGGCGTGGGTACGCTACGTTAGAACTGGTTTTCCCATCCCCTCCACTCTTGCGCAATATCCGATCTGGGTCACCAGGTCACATACGCAATAATGCTCATACATCACAATATCACATATTCGTTCATAAGAGAAACACTTCTCACCTTGCACCAGTCTTTAAATGCATTATATTCTCTGCGGTATTGCTACCGAGATTTTGCTGGCAACAGTTCCGATTCAATATTTGTAATTGGATTGAAATTTCCCCAGGATTTTCACACACATTTTCAGTGACAAGCTTGTTTTTTTAGAAACAGGGATCAGAATAACCACTGCTATCTACTAGTCGACCACGATATGAGTACGCTTGGAGGAGGGCGCCACAGTTTTTGTTGACAATGCGAACGTCATCAAGCCTAGGGATCAGAAAGGAGTGAGGAGCAAAACGATAGGGGAATTTATGGTTGCCTATGACGAGAAAACGTTTGCGGGGTGTTCTGCTCTTCGGAAGAGTGAGAGGGTATATTACCAGGTGGCAGCTCACGATGATGTCATTACATAAAATTACATGTCATTACATTACATGATCTACATTAAAAACATCGCGCAACGTAGTATTCCAGCGTGTTTTACTTGGAGCAGTGTGTAAGTGTTTTCTAGTGATTTATAAAGTTTTTTACAATGCCCATTAAGAAAGGAAGAACTCTACAGTCAAGCCCGAGAAACAGTCGCTTACGTTGTTAAAATCCGTGACGAAGAAGGAAAACAAAAGCAACTAGCCGTCAGCATTACTAGCAGAAGAGCGTATGTTTTCTAAAAGGTCTTAAGTCTTATTGAAATGTTGAAAGTAGAGCCGTAATCTTTCTCAAATAGCGATAGAATTGTTGATGTCAACACATTCCGTACAAACACATTCTTGTGTGAGGAACACTACATTTTCACGCCTCAGACTCGCTGGTATATGCAACTCGGAACTGCGGATGTTTCCTTCAGCCTGATGCCCTGCCCACTTGTTTCGTAACTGTTTAGTTCCTCTTCCCACTGCAGACACTCATTTCGTGGCATTTTGTATGTTTACGGCCAACAAATAACTGATTATACCTTTTATATACAGTACTTATGTTTATTTAGTTTACTTAATATAACTTAGAGGGCTCTTACTAAAAGCCTTTGTATGCACCACGTACGCAAAAGGGTTAGCTACTTGATGTATAAATAACTATTATTTCTTATACGTCATGTACGACTTACTTCATGTATACAACAAGAATACAACAATATTTTCTAATGAAGGACGCCAAGACGCGCATAAAGTAACTACTCAGAGAGGCTAACAAGAAGTTGCAATGCAACACTACTGAAATATATTTTTATTTCCTTTTTTTTAAATTCTATATAGCAAATGTTTGTAAGCGTAACACTATCCATAACATTTGTCATTTAAACATTTGGGTAGGGTGAATATTTAATAAGCTATAACAATTTCCGTTATAATTATTCGAGAAGCAGTAATTTCCGATCGCATTTCGAAACCTAAGAAAAAGGAACAGATACGTGTACTGTTAAACCTTTTACTATTAAATCCAAGAAAGAATCACAATGACATGTAGGTTACAACGAGGAGACCCAGCAAGTTAACTCCGTGGTAACATGTGAGGTTCACGTTTAGGAGGTCTGGATTCGATTCCTCTCGAATGTCTGCCTTGATCTTGGGTTTTTTGTGGTTTTCTCTGGTCGGTGGGCGAATGCTGGAGTGGTTTCTCATATACCACGATTTCGTTTCCCTCATTTCCCTTTCATTCCCTTTCCTCATTTCTCAACTTTGCTTCTAGGCTTCGTGGCGTTGGGCGGTGCCGGATAGATGGCGAGCATGCGTAAAGAGTATTCCCCATGCACACTAGAGGGCTACTTGGTTGTACAGGTCATCCATGGCCCTCTCTAGGCAGTTTCTATTTGTATTTTATTTCCATAATGCCATACAAAATTCTTACAAATTTTAATACATTACTTTGAGTTGCTATTTTTTCTTTCTTTGGTCCATCATGCATTTTAACACCGTGGTTATTTATGCACGGTGGGTGATAACAAATTCATATTGCTTTATTTTTCTAAACCATCTTTCTCTTACTCTCCCCATGTATTCTCCTATTCCTTTTATATCCCTCTCCTTTTGTATTTTCATTATCCTAATTTTTCATACTTCTTTGTTAACATTCTCTCATTCTTTAGGTAAAAACTGATCTCTCCACAACTTAGTTTCTTCACATTCAATTGTATAATGCAAATGATTATCTTCCTCTCCACAAAGAGGACAGCTATGCAAATTTGCTCTCTTCCTATCTCCCCTTAGCCTATGTGCACTTAATCTAGACCAAGCCCACGCTTCTCTCCCTAACCTATTACCTACATCCACATACTTCTCCCTTCCCCAGTCCACCTTTAATTGTCTATATAGTTCTAAACTTTTCTTTCCTTCCAGACTTTGAAATAATTCTTGTTTCTCTATATCTTCTACTCTGTTCCTTACTTCTTTCTAGAAACCTTTAACTAACCCCTCTCTCTCCTCCCATAAGTTACACATTCCTATTTCCTGTAAAATTCTCCTTATTCCTTGAGCCCAGTTCATCCCATCATTGGATTTTTCTTGGATTATTAAACATTGCTTCAAGATATTATCTTCGTCCAGTGATTTCAATCTATGCCAATATTTAAGTATCCTTTCTACTATCATGTCCTTGCTACCTACTCTTCCCAACTCCAACATTGCTGCTCCATTAGGTGATGAAATAAATAAACCTAACATGCATTTACAGAACGATCTATGTACTTAGTAGTGGGACGGTTCTTCGAGCCAGGACGTTAGGGACCTCTGTGCGTTTCTGTGGCATGTCTGCCTAGAACCTGTAGCCTCTTGTGATTCTTTCACTGTATTCTTTCCTCTTGTGGGTGGTAGCAGCAGTAGATCTCATATAGGTTGCAGTGCGCAAGGTTTCCCTTCCATTGTATACCAATATCCTATACAGCGAGTGAGAGAGAGAGGTGGAGTGGCTATGGAGTGATCAGAATAAGAGAGTGGAAAGGGTGAGAAGAAAAATGAATGAGGAGAGATTGTAAGTGAAGAGAGGGGAAGGAGAGAGGCGGAGATGCACCGAAAGGAAAGTGAACGGGAAAAGCTTTCTCGTCCTAAGAAGATACTGGATGTTAGACAATAAGATAATGGTTTGCATGCGGTGATGAGGTTGAAAGAGGAAAGGATTTATAGAGAAGACTCTCCTTTTGGACAGAAAACTATGATTCAGTGCTACTGGTTCGCTCTGCTGTAAATGAAATTGTGTACTATAGAACATAAAGTCAGGATAAATTATTTCTTCATAGTTCAATTACGTTTTGATATTGCAAATGTGAAACGTTATTCAGAAAGAAACATTTAGCTTTATAACATTACGTCAAAGCTAACTTGTTTGTTTTTGGTATTAAAGTAACGAGTTGACGGTCAACATTTACCTGAAGTCATAAATTTGCAAAAAAAGTCGAAGGTTACCAGACATACGGAGTTCCTCTATAGTTCTTTCCCACGGTCACGTGTACTTTCGTGAATTAATTTTAATATTGAAATTATTCGTAAGATTTCGCTAATCCCCAACAGCAGGCCTGCGTAAAATCAATGGTCAAAATCACTCTTTGCCTCAATTTGGCTCAATTTGTCGTAATTCCGCAGTAGATAATACTCTCCCGAAGGCTTGGCGTATATAAAAAATTATTTTCGGCGATTAGGAGCTTTGGACTTAGAAATTATGCCAAGCCTGGTTTCCAGCGTACCTCAGCAAAACCAATGGCTAATGCGATGGCTTTGTAAGACTTGAATCTTGTTAATAGTTTCTATAATAACACGAAGTACATTTTGGAATGTTATTGTATCTTAATTTGCTCAAATATCTGCCCCCTACGTATCACTTAAAATTGAAAGGTTGGTTATACGGGGTGAATCAATGAAACACATTTTATAAACATTATTTATACAGAGTAGGCCATTTAAGCTGATACTGTACAGCATCTCCAAAAATAAGTGTTGTAGAAAGAAATGTCTTTAATAAAAATTGCTTGATATTGTAGCGGGAAATCGATGATCCTTGGGCCGTAGCTGCCTGTTGCAGTGTTCTTCTTCCTCGGCTATTGGTGCTCGTCGGTTGTTGAGTATTCCATTCCTAACTATATCTAATAATTAACTCTCAGATTCTAGTGGGTGAGGCAAGTTAAAAATACACTGCGAGTTTCCCTTAATCCGTGAAGTTTATTTCACACTTTGAATTTTTATGGGCGGCTAGCTTTTCCCATTATTGTTATAATCCCACCACTTTAAGTTAGTCAGGAGCCTAGCTATCTTCACACGCACCCCACCCTTGTGCACCCACGTGCATTTGTAGCACCTCGTGTAGACATGACTTCTCGATGAGTTAGATTTAGAATAAGAGCGGGCTCTGAGGCTTTGCCTGCCCTTATATACGGGAGCCTAGCAACGCTCACCTCCGCGTTTAAAAATGTAACGACGTTTCCTATTGGCCCTCAGGCCGTGTTACCCTGATATGTATGAGAATGTGTGGTTTCAGATCCGTGCGCTTAGGCGCCATTATGTAGCGTTGTACCGCTCGGTGACAGGTACGGTCTTTATGATTTCTTGGAATTCTGTTAGCTCGCCCGTGTCTTACAATTAACTCTGTACAAATGCTAGATGTTGAATATTTTAACATGTTAGTGATTTAAATTATTACTGTTCAATTCTTATATGTATGGTTCCCCTTTCATATGTGCAATTCCTCTATATATGTATAATATACCCCTTTCAGTGTTATGGGGGAAAGTAAACGGCATTAGTTCGTGTTTTATTCGAAGGACGTTGTGCTGTTCATCTTAGGGTCAATTTAATGTTTTTAAATGCGAATCTACCTGTTTTTGTTGTTTTCTTCCTCCTCATAAAAAACTAAACAACATTTGTATAACGCATTTTGCAGTTGTTCTTACACCAACGTAAATAACAACGAAAATTCTGAATGGCTGTGTACAAAGAGCGCAATGAACGGTGGACCATCTATAGATGGTCATTTGAAGGTCAAGTTATGTTTCTTAATTGGGAACTAACATTTTTTATTTTATTTCCTTATTCCTCATCACAAGATAAACAGTTTTATATAAACCATTTTCTAATGAGAAAACATATAAATGTAGGTTAGTAGTATAAGTCCCGGATGAGCCAATTGGATTAACGACAATCCTGCCGCTAGGGGCGCTAGTGTCGCTAGTATCGCCGCGAGCGACGGCGGTAAGTTTGAAAAGCGCCATGAGCGGAAGGGTTATCGTTATTGCAATTGGCTCATCCGGGACGAGATAAAAGAATTGAGGATTAGGGAAAGATGAACGAAAAACAGGAAGTGACGTGGAGTGTTTTGATTGGTAAAAATAAGACGAAATGTGATTGTTTCGTTAATTCGGGTGGAAAATGAAGGAAGGAAGATGAAAGAGTATGGAAGACACGTGATGGAGAGGAGCGGAGCGGCGAGGTGTTGTCTGTGCGGAGGTCTGGACTGATAGAGGGAAAAGATGGCGAACGAGGGATAAAAAGTATAACAGAAAGTGACGTGTGAAGTTGTGATTGGTGTGAATAGGGAGTGATGTTATTGGTGGAAAGGAACAAATGAAAGTTGTTGATTGGTAAGAATGAGAGAGATTATGATTGGTGGAAAGAAAAAGGTGTGAGAGTGGGGTATGTTGGAGGTGATGGGAAAGGTAAGTTTTCCTACCAACAAGATTTGCAAAAGCCTCTCCAGAACTCATCGGCAATTTTTGAACGTTGGATGGTAGTTTTCTTGAGTGGATAGAGAGATGGGGCGATATGAGATGCGGTGGCGAAAATGGGAACTAAACAAGATGGCTGAGACATGAGGTCTAAGGACGAGGAAATTTCGAGGTTAGTGGTCAACATGGCGGACGCAAGAGGTGGGGGCAAGGAGACGCGGTGGTGAGAATGGGAACTAAAAGAAGATGGCGGAAGCAAGCGCTTAGAAGAACAGATTTTGAGGTTAAAATAGTGGGAACTAAAAATGGCGGAGGGTCGGCGACAAGGAGATGCGGTGGCCAACGTGAGAACTAAACAAGATGGCGGACGCAAGAGGAGGGTAAGGAGATTTGGGGTTAAGATTTTTAGGTTAAAACAGGACGTAAGCATGGGAACGAAATCCAAGATGGCGAAGGCAATGGTGTGGACGAGGAGATGTGAGGCGCGGTGGCGAAAATGGGAACTAAACAAGATGACGAAGACAAAAAGTCTAAGGACGAGGAGATTTCGAGGTTAGTGGTCAACATGGCGGTTGCAAGAGGTGGGGGGCAAGGAGATTTGAGGTTAAGATTTTTAGGTTAAAACAGGACGTAAGAAGGGGAACTAAATTCAAGATGGCGGAGGCAAGGGTGGGACGAGGAGATGTGAGGCGCGGTGGTAAAAATGTGAACTAAACAAGATGGCGGAGGCAGGAAGTTCAGGTTAAAAATATGAGGTAAACGTGGAGAACTTAAACCAAGATGGCGGTGGCGTAGTGGTGAAAATGGGAACTAAACAAGATGGCGGAGGCAAGAAGTCGAGGGACGAAGACATTTGAGGTTAGGGTCAACATGCGAAAGATGTCGAACGCAACAGGTGGTGACGAGGAGATAGAAATGAGGATTAGGGAAAGATGAACGAAAAACAGGAAGTGACGTGGAGGGTTTTGATTGGTAAAAATAGGACGAAATGTGATTGGTTCGTTAATTCGGGTGGAAGATGAAGGAAGGAAGATAAAAGAGTATGGAGGACACGTGATGGAGAGGAGCGGAGCGGCGAGGTGTTGTCTGTGCGGAGGTTGGGACTGAAAGAGGGAAAAGATGGCGAACGAGGGATAAAAAGTATAACAGAAAGTGACGTGTGAAGTTGTGATTGGTGTGAATGAGAAGTGATGTTATTTGTGGAAAGGAATAAATGAAAGTTGTTGATTGGTAAGAATAAGAGAGATTATGATTGGTGGAAAGAAAAAGGTGTGGGAGTGGGGTGTGTTGGAGGTGATGGGAAAGGTAAGTTTTCCTACCAACAAGATTTGCAAAAGCCTCTCCAGAACTCATCAGCAATTTTTGAACGTTGGACGGTAGTTTTCTTGAGTGGATAGATGGGGCGATATGAGACGCGGTGGCGAAAATAGGAACTAAACAAGATGGCGGAGACAAGAGGTCTAAGGACGTGGAAATTTCGAGGTTAGTGGTCAACATGGCGGACGCAAAAGGTGGGGGCAAGAAGACGCGGTGGTGAGAATGGGAACTAAAAGAAGATGGCGGAAGCAAGAGATTAGAAGAGCAGATTTTGAGGTTAAAACAGTGGGTACTAAAAATGGCGGAGGGTCGGCGACAAGGAGATGCGGTGGCCAACGTGAGAACTAAACAAGATGGCGGACGCAAGAGGAGGGTAAGGAGATTTGAGGTTACAGTACCAAAACACCACAGGATATATTCCTACGCCAACCAGGCCCGAAAAATAATTATGCGTGTGGTACTTACCTCTTACTGGTGTTGATGCGTCACCAAAAGCGCAGCAGTTTCACGCAACGCGAAAAAATAAAAGCAAACTGTTTTTGAAAATGCTTAACCAGCTTTAAGATCAACCAACATCACTACGCACTGATATACCTAGGTTTTTTAAAGCGGTACAGACGCCCTTTGCACAGAGGTAATTTAACTATACCAAAAACCTGGTACTGGACCATCGCAATGGTCGCTAGCGTACGTAGGAGCAGGGTTCTCATTGCCGGTCGAAAGCGGTCAAAAAGTGTACGACGCAGGTGTTCACAGTGGCTACTGTCGAAGTCAACCGTCGAGATGCGAATGAACGAGATCTGTTCTTGCCGGCAATCTGGCTCCGAGATGTGAGGAGCGGTGGCAAAAATGGGAACTAAACAAGATGGCGGAGACAAGAAGTCAAGAACGAGGGGATTTGAGGTTAGTGGTCAACATGGCAGACGCAAAAGTGGTAATCAGCAGTCGATGTGTGTCACGATATGGCCGCTGTGATTAAAGAGCTGCAAACTGCGCGATAACTTGAAAAATATTGCCCGGCGTGACGCATTGCGCGGCGCGCGCGCGTTTGCCGTAAACCGTTACAGTTGTCATACTTATATTATCCGTCTTTTTTTTCAAGCTCTTTCTATCTTGTTTTCATGGGTTTTCCAGATCGGTAGGCGTTAGAATACTCTTAGAGCTATTTTCAGGTTTTTCGTGGTTGTCCCTGTCCGGTAGGCAAATGATGAAGTTTTTCTATAATGTCGTCGTTTTCCCTTGTCGGCGCACGGTTACTAGGCACATACTCGCACACACACACATTCACAAACACACACATACATTCGCTCACAAACTCTTTCTATTTTTCGTCGTTTTATCTGCTCCGTATACGTATGCATGCTATTTTTCCGTTTTCATAGTTTTTCCCTGGTCGGTAGGCCATTGCTCGAGCGGTTGTCGTACCTCTTTCTGTTTTTTCGTGGTTTTCCCTTGTCGGTAGGCTGAAGTTTAAGTTCTTTCTCCTATTTCGCGGCTTTCCCTTGTTTGTGGGTAAATGCTGGGTGCGCACAAACCTCTTTTTTTATGGCTTTCCTAGTCTGTAGGCGCTCTCTATAGCGTTTTCTCAAGTTCTTCCTATCTTGTTTTCATGGGTTTTCCATATCGGTAGGCGTTAGAATACTCTTAGAGCTTTTTTCAGGTTTTTCGTGGTTGTCCCTGTCCGGTAGGCAAATGATGAAGTTTTTCTATAATGTCGTCGTTTTCCCTTGTCGGCGCACGGATACTAGGCACATACTCGCACACACACACATACATTCGCTCACAAACTCTTTCTATTTTTCGAGGTTTTATCTGCTCCGTATACGTATGCATGCTATTTTTCCATTTTCATAGCTTTTCCCTGGTCGGTAGGCCATTGCTGGAGCGGCTGTCGTACTTCTTTTTGTTTTTTCCGTGGTTTTCCCTTGTCGGTAGGCTATTGTTTAAGTTATTTCTCCTATTTCGTGGCTTTCCCTTGTTTGTGGGTAAATGCTGGGTGCGCACAAACCTCTTTTTTTTCGTGGCTTTCCTAGTCTGTAGGCGCTTGCTAAAGCTCTTTCTACTTTTTTCGACATTTTTCTCTGGTTCATAGGCATTTGCTACAGCGTTTTCTCAAGCTCTTTCTATCTTGTTTTCATGGGTTTTCCAGATCGGTAGGCGTTAGAATACTCTTAGAGCTTTTTTCAGGTTTTTCGTGGTTGTCCCTGTCCGGTAGGCATATGATGAAGTTTTTCTATAATGTCCTCGTTTTCCCTTGTCGGCGCACGGATACTAGGCACATACTCGCACACACACATACACATACATTTTTATAACAAATCAAATGTATATCTCCAATTTCCTGGGTATGGCTCCAAAAGTATTCTTCATTATGAACGTCTTTTGCATAGCGGGTGAACCATAAGATATAGTCAAAATTGTTCTACACAAAAAGTGTACATCACGTTAAAATACACATTTTATGTCATATCCATTTTTTGTCATATCATTTTCGAGATAGTACTTCTTATCCCTTATATTTTCCAATACTTATACTTTTTCTCAAATTCTTTATTATTATTTTTTTTGTGATGGTAATGCAAAGTGAATCCATTACTCCACATATCAACAAGCTCTTACAAATATTTAACTATAACTTAAAACCTACCAATTCCCTTGCATCTCGCTACTATTATAGTGTGTGTGTGTGCCTATTTAATTTTTTTTATTTTCTTTTGCACTGCACACTTTTGTGTTAAAATATATACATTTTCAATTTTGTCATTGTGTGGAATTTGTTTGTTTCATGTTTATAAGCCTGTTTGTTTGTGTGCTTATTTTCATGTATGAGTGGTTTGATGAGGAAGGTTGTAGTGTTGTAGTGTTGTTTACACCTGCGATAAGGTGCCATACTACCTGTGCGTCTCTGGGAAGTTGGTTCGCGCAGTTTGCAGCTCTTTAATCGTGGCGGCCAATCGACTGCTTCATCAGCATCCGTTCACACGGTCATTTTTCATGTTATCGTGCAGTTTGCACCGCCAACCGCAACATCAGCATCAACATGGTAGGTGGAAAGAGCCTGGTTAAGATGACGAAAGCCACCTCCCACACAACAACATGGCCGCCGGGCGAAGTTTCCAACCAACTTTTGCCATCCCCTCCACTTCTGCCGCTGCACGGCCAGGTAGACCTTTCAATGGCTACTCAAACCATGGTAGGTGGAAGTTCCGCGGAACCCAGTGTCCCCGGTCCCGTGGATCCTACTATGTACTATCTAAACGGCGGTGATCTCAAATCATTCACACCTCGACGGTTGACTTCGACAGCAGCTACTGTGAACACCTGCTTTGGACCGGCAATGAGAACCCTGCTCCTACGTACGCTAGCGACCATTACGATGGTCCAATACCAGGTTTTTGGTATAGTTAAATTACGTCTGTGCAAAGGGCGTCTGTACCGCTTTAAAAAAACCTAGGTATATCAGTGCGTAGTGATGTTGGTTTATCTTAAAGCTCGTTAAGCATTTTCAAAAACAGTTTGCTTTTATTTTTTCGCGTCGCGTGAAGCTGCTGAGCTTTTGGTGACGCATCACCACCAGTAAGAGGTAAGTACCACACGCATAATTATTTTTCGGGCCTGGTTGGCGTAGGAATATATCCTTTGGAGTTTTGGTACTGTAACCTCAAATCTCCTTACCCTCCTCTTGTGGCCGCCATCTTGTTTAGTTCTCACGTTGGCCACCGCATCTCCTTGTCGCCGACCCTTCGCCATTTTTAGTTCCCACTGTTTTAACCTCAAAATCTGCTCTTCTAATCTCTTGCTTCCGCCATATTCTTTTAGTTCCCATTCTCACCACCGCGTCTCCTTGCCCCCACCTCTTGCGTCCGCCATGTTGACCACTAACCTCGAAATTTCCTCGTCCTTAGACCTCTTGTCTCCGCCATCTTGATTAGTTCCCATTTTCGAAACCGCGTCTCATATCGCCCCATCTCTCTATCCACTCAAGAAAACTACCATCCAACGTTCAAAAATTGCTGATGAGTTCTGGAAGGCTTTTGCAAATCTTGTTGGTAGGAAAACTTATCTTTCCCATCACCTCCAACATACCCCACTCCCACACCTTTTTCTTTCCACCAATCATAATCTCTCTTATTCTTACCCATCGAAAACTTTCATTTGTTCCTTTCCACCAATATCATCACTCCTTATTCACACCAATCACAACTTCACACGTCACTTTCTGTTATACTTTTTATCCCTCGTTCGCCATCTTTTCCCTCTTTCAATCCCAACCTCCGCACAGACAACACCTCGCCGCTCCGCTCCTCTCCATCACGTGTCCTCCATACTCTTTTATCTTCCTTCCTACATCTTCCACCCGAATTAACGAACCAATCACATTTCGTCCTATTTTTACCAATCAAAACCCTCCACGTCACTTCCTGTTTTTCGTTCATCTTTCCCTTATCCTCAATTCTATCTCCTCGTCAGCATATGTTGCGTTCGACATCTTTCGCATGTTGACCCTAACCTCAAATGTCTTCGTCCCTCGACTTCTTGCCTCCGCCATCTTGTTTAGTTCCCATTTTCACCACTACGCCACCGCCATCTTGGTTTAAGTTCTCCACGTTTACCTCATATTTTTAACCTGAACTTCCTGCCTCCGCCATCTTGTTTAGTTCACATTTTTACCACCGCGCCTCACATCTCCTCGTCCCACCCTTGCCTCCGCCATCTTGAATTTAGTTCCCCTTCTTACGTCCTGTTTTAACCTAAAAATCTTAACCTGAAATCTCCTTGCCCCCCACCTCTTGCAACCGCCATGTTGACCACTAACCTCGAATCTTCTCGTCCTTAAAATTTTTGTCTTCGTCATGTTGTTTAGTTCCCATTTTCGCCACCGCGCCTCACATCTCCTGGTCCACACCATTGCCTTCGCCATCTTGGATTTCGTTCCCATGCTTACGTCCTGTTTTAACCTAAAAATCTTAACCTCAAATCTCCTTACCCTCCTCTTGCGTCCGCCATCTTGTTTAGTTCTCACGTTGGCCACCGCATCTCCTTGTCGCCGACCCTCCGCCATTTTTAGTTCCCACTATTTTAACCTCAAAATCTGCTGTTCTAAGCTCTTGCTTCCGCCATCTTCTTTTAGTTCCCATTCTCACCACCGCGTCTCCTTGCCCCCACCTCTTGCGTCCGCCATGTTGACCACTAACCTCGAAATTTCCTCGTCCTTAGACCTCATGTCTCAGCCATCTTGTTTAGTTCCCATTTTCGCCACCGCATCTCATATCGCCCCATCTCTCTATCCACTCAAGAAAACTACCATCCAACGTTCAAAAATTGCCGATGAGTTCTGGAGAGGCTTTTGCAAATCTTGTTGGTAGGAAAAGTTACCCTTCCCATCACCTCCATCATACCCAACTCTCACACCTTTTTCTTTCCACCAATCATAATCTCTCTCATTCTTACCAATCAACAACTTTCATTTGTTCCTTTCCACCAATAACATCACTTCTTATTCCCACCAATCACAACTTCACACGTCACTTTCTGTTATACTTTTTATCCCTCGTTCGCCATCTTTTCCCTCTTTCAGTCCAGACCTCCGCACAGACAACACCTCGCCGCTCCGCTCCTCTCCATCATGTGTCCTCCATACTCTTTCATCTTCCTTCCTTCATTTTCCACCCGAATTAACGAAACAATCACAATTCGTCTTATTTTTACCAATCAAAACACTCCACGTCACTTCCTGTTTTTCGTTCATCTTTCCCTAATCCTCAATTCTTTTATCTCGTCCCGGATGAGCCAATTGCAATAACGATAACCCTTCCGCTCATGGCGCTTTTCAAACTTACCGCCGTCGCTCGCGGCGACACTAGCGACACTAGCGCCCCTAGCGGCAGGATTATCGTTAATCCAATTGGCTCATCCGGGACTAATACTACTTAGGTTCCCATTAAAAAAAATAAATTTACTCTAAAATGACCATCATAACTTACTTTAAACAAACACAACTAAGGCCATTTACTCCCCCCACAATGACAACCAACTTTTATTAAAAACCCTGTATAATAAACTTCATATATGAAACATATATATATATATGTTATATATATATATATATATATATATAACAAAACATTTATATAGCAAATCTACTTCGATTCGATATTTTATACATATCTGAAACTCAGTTCAGAAATGCCATATCAATAATTATTTTTGTACATTAATACAAATAATTAAATTACAAATCATTGTACAATTACCATGTCACCTTTATTTTCTTTTCTACTCTATTTGTTTCTATTTCATCTTCTATTTCTTGTCTTTTCTCCGGAACTTTTATTGTTATTTATAATTATTTTTGTTCCTACTGCATAAGTTACATTTATAGGTGGTTGTATGTACTATATTTTTGTAATGAACACTGAAATTGAGCATATGCCTGTTATATTCAGAACAATAATTAACTAAAGAAATAAATAATTGCGTACAGCAGTCTACAGAATAAAACTTTGCATTTATTTAACTAATGCATGATAATTATTCTAATAGTAAATCATCAACACAATAAAATATTGGAATACTTGAAAATTGTGTCCTGCAAAGGGTATTCATTTCTGCGACGATAATCTACCAACCTGCAATACATATCGTCCAAAAATGCAAGATTTCAAATGGAAAAACTTTAATTTCTTTGTGGATATTGACTTTAAGGTCTACAAGGGAGCAAGTCACAAAGCTCCCAGGCAATAGTGCTGCAGAATTCACTACTGGAATATCCGCGATAGTTGTGCTTCGGCTCTTTGAGAATCAAGTCATCTTGAAACGAAGAATTGCATTGTGTCCAAAATTCCCACTGTTCTGTCTGTGGCTGTTTTCTCTGGTGTATTAGAAGAGTAAAGTCATCCACAGAACCTTCTAAAACTGATAGATAATATTCACAGAAAAATTAATGCTATTGGAGTTGAAATGATACAAAAGCTGTTTGACGACTGGCAGATAGTCATCGCAGAAACGGAGGCCATTTGCAGGACATAATTTTCAATAACTTATATGTTTTGTATAAACTCTGAGTTATTGCCATTAATATTATATTATATCTGTTAACTTATGTAAGGAACAAAATTAATGTTAACTACACAATTATGAAAATATGATTTTATTGAATCGTCCTGTATTTATTATGGGACTTTGTCTGTAAATTAACACATTCACTTTAAAGCGTTACATTTTTATACTAACTTGTATATTAAAGATGTGCAACTATCTCACACCTTAATTGTCATTAATTTTATTATTCTGACGGGTTTCTCGACATACTATGAATTTGATTCAAAGTATGTAGAGATCCAAGCAGCAATTTTACAGCATTTTGTTATATAGAATGTAACAAAAATGTACGGCGCAAATTGCAGGACACATTCCTCACACGTAGATAAAGAAATTACGTTATGTTATATGGGTCTGGAAACGCTTTGTTACCATATTACAACTCATTTTCTCCAACTCATTAATGATGGGAAACATACAAGAACAGAATGTATCAGCATACCACATGCAACTCTTTCTCATAGCAGATGTTCAATTTGCCCTCCTTGAGCATTCATATATGCATCAACCCGCCATCGTAGTGAATCCCGGATGCCCTGATGTATCCCTGGAGTATTGCGTATGGTTTCGTACCTTCCATAATATGGGGCACTGAGACTCTGAACATCTGGTACTGGGATTCGATACACAAGGACTTTCAAATGCCCCCACAAATAAAAGTCCAGTGGGTTTAGGTCCGGATAGCGTGGAAGCCAGGCAATTGTTCCACCTCTACCTATCCATCTGTCACCGAATCTGTTATTTAGAAGCCGACGGACATTAACACTAAAATGAGGAGGTGCTCCAAAGTGCATGAAGTGCATGTTTTGTCGCACAGCTAAAGGCACATCTGCTAACAGATCAGGCAGAACATTCTCTACGAAGTTATGGTAACTTTGTCCGTTGAGCCTGGGTGGAAGAACGTGAGGTGCTACCGAGCAGTCACCAACAATGCTGGCTCAAACATTGAAAGAAAATCCTTGTTGATGACTTGATTAAACAAGTGCGTGAGGATTGACGTCAGCCCATATATGCCGATTGTGATAATTTACAATCTGATCTCGTTTAAATGACGCCCCATCTGTGAACAGCACCGTTGCACTAAAATTAGGTTTGACACTTTATTGCATAAACTATTTGCAGAAGCGTACCCGTGCTGCTGTTGATAGTGCCTGCACACGCTGTAAGTGGTATGGATACAGCCGGACCTCGTGTAACACTCGCCAGACAGTCATGTGGTCAACATTTATTGTTGCAGCTCCTTGTCTTGTACTGACACTAGGGTCGTCGTCAACTGCCTGAAGAATTGCCGCCTTCCGTTGCGGTGTCTTCGTCCTTCTAGGTCTCTCCCGGTTGCGAATATCAGGCTGCAATGCCTCATGTTTCCTAAGACGACGATCAATGGCTTCAAACGTTTTCCTGTAGGGGCATCTTTGTCCTGGAAATCTCTCAAGGTACATACGTTGAGCGCAAGCGCCATTGCCGTCTCCTAATCCATACATCTAATGGGCATCTGCCATCTCTGCATTTGTGTACACTGCCATTGCAGGAGCCAAGTCTGTGAGCAACTCTACTAGTACGTAGCAACCCGTGTGCTTGTCATGGTCGTACTGCTCACTGGAACAGTTGATGTTACCTGTAAACAAGCAATGACGTAAGTCGCATGGCAACAGGTACATGTAAAACAAAACGCTGGCGGTGCACTACAATAATGACAACGTAACCAGACCTAAGCAAGAGTGCATGTTCGCCATGATTCTATGGTTCTATTCTTGTGTGTTTCCAATGGTTAATGAGTTGGAGAAAATGAGTTGTAACATGGAAACAAAGCCTTTCCAGACCCATGTTCATATAACATAATTTTTTCGTCTGCGTGGAAGGAATGTCCTGCAATTTGTGCCGTACAATTTTTTACAGCCTATCTCTGTGGCACCCTTTGATATTGTTTCATGATAACAAAAGCAGTAATAATTTGATGATGCTCATGTTACGTTGAAGAGAGACAGCTTTCTATACTGAGGCTTGTATGCCCTTATACACAGATATATGTATATGTGGATTCAGTGCAGATTACCTATAAATATTAGAAATTAACTTCATGGGACATTTCAACAACGTTTCGTCTTGCGTCATCACCGTAGGCATGACGTCAAGCGCATTGTTTTCTTTCCTTTTCGCTGTTCACTTGCCAATTACTGTTGTATATGCGGTTTGGATTGTGCCCAAATATAACATAACAGGCAGACTGCGCTTTAATGGATTTCATCATCATCATCATCATCATCATCACAAACCCTAAGGCTGAGCATAGTGATGCATTTATTTATTCATTCATTCAGTTAATCATTCATTTTCATTGCTGCTCATTTTGTGCTCTTCACTATCAGTTTGTTTTAGAACATAATACACACCTACACCTTGTATACACAAGTGAAGCGTTTAATAGCACGTAATATTTGCAAAAAGTAAAATAATCCTTATAAATAAAGGTTATTAATAAAATCACTCTGAATAGATTATTTTACACTTGAACTGGTTCTTTCTTGGTGAACTTGTTCTTTTCTCTCTTGTGAGAAAATATACAGGATGGACCATTTAAGTTGATGCTGTACAATATCTCTAAAATTAAGCTTTGTAGAAAGAAGCATTTCAGTCGTATTTTATTTGGAGGACGTTATGATGGTCATTTTAGGGCCAATTGAATTTGACCCTAACAAACAAAATTAAATTGACATATAAAATGAATCATAATATCCTCCAAAAAAATATGACTAATGGCATTTACTTTCGCCCATATATCAAGCAACTTTTATTAAAGGCATTTCTTTCTACAACGCTTGGTTTTGGAGATATTGTACAGTCTCAACTTAAATGGTCCACCCTGTATAATATATAGAATACACACAAGCTCTGAGACACTCCCATAAGTGGTAGATATATTTTAGGGTATCTAAAAACTGAAAATTAATTATTCTTTCACACACGCCGTGTGTAGGACAAGATTGGAAAGGCAGAATCAGACTGAAAAGTTCAGTGCCATAGCTGGAATTTGAACTACGGATTTTCCAATTTCCGTCCGGTTGCTCTAACCGACTGAGCTACCATTGCAACATGTCAGCAAGGCATTAAATTTCCCAAGTAACTCGCATTTTGCCCAGTAAACAACAAGGAGATCTTAAATTCAGTTTGAGCTAATATGCTCCAAAAGTGACTTACAATATTAGACAACACGATGGGAAATGAAATATCCGTGGTTCAAATCCCGGCTATGGCAATGGATTTTTGAGTCTGATTCTAGCTTTCCTATCTAAAAGCGCTGACATCCGGATAGCCTTGGCCATGCGTCACAATATGTTGTCGTGATTTAGCTACATATAGCTACATATGCATGCGATACCAACGCCAAAATATTTTCATAACTCTCATGTAAGAACGTTTTGCTTCATTTCCTTTGTAAGAGGTTGATTCAAAACGTAACAGCAAACTAATTTTTGCGAAGTATAAGTTTCAAGTATAGTTACAAACAAGATATTATATTAAACATAATCACCCTCCTTTTCGATACATTTCTCACAGCTTTGCACCACTTTTTTTATTACATCAGGACAAAAGTTCTTTTTTATTATATATTTTATTGTCGCTCCTACTTTAAAGTTATATCGAGACTACTTTAGAATGCATAACAAAGTGAAAATACAACATTTTAAACAGTAATAGTACATACTGTTATATACCGGGGTAAGGCCAAAAGGTTGTAGACCGTCTTTCCCCTTTCCTGGAATATTTTTATCCAGTAATTTGCTATAAAAACACTTTTATGCACTGCCGTTGCAATTGCTGTAACCATGCGACCAGCCTCCCACATGGCCATGTTATGTCCACGAGTAATTTCGCTAGTATACGCCATGATATTTCTGAGACAATAAACATGTTTTGGTTTCAGTAACACCACAAAAAGCAAAGGCATCAACCTCCCCTCTTTTCCCCCTTATTGCTGTGTTATCAAGCCACCACGATCTGCCATAGGTAAGGTAAAGGACTCGCCTCAAAAGACCCCAGAAAACCATACAAAAATCCGCCGAAGATTTTCTTTGGTGGTGTTTGTACGTGCATTTTTAAACACATCTACCCATTTTTACACCCTTCACTCGTTAATGCAGTTATCTCCACACATTTCCAACATCCCTCTATGGATTTATCCGGGTTTGACGCCCTCTGACCATACAAATCTTATTACTGCTCGCTGTTCTACGGTTCACACAGCTAGGGGAGCGGCCGTCTTGTTTCAACTGTCCTTCCTATTCAGCACGTCATTTATTCTGTCGGCATATGTTAACACTTTCTCAAAGCATGTATCTTCACTTCTTGGGAGTTTTAAAATGCCTGGAGTGTCAACTGCATTTAATACTGTTAGTTTGCTGTTGCTTTTACACCCGAACATATGTTGCAGCCAAGCTCGTTAACAGGGCATGCAAAAGAATTGTACACACAGAGAAAATTGTGTCTGGCTAACATTAGAAATCAGTCAATTGATATTATATAATTAACGACTGAGAATATTTTTTTTTATGTCGCATACTGTGTGGCTTTTCAAAAGAGGTTAACTTGGCGTCCTGGGATAGAGGAATCTCCACATTCACCAGCTTCACCTCTACTTCGTTGTTAAATGTTTCTGCATTATTTGACAATGATGTAGCATTTATGCTATTAAATAACTAGGTTAAAATTTTACCTGCTCCAGTTTTCTAAAAAATATGATGTGTTACACTCACATGACTTTCTCTACTCTTGTACAAACTATTTTTACAAACGCTTATTCTCCATATGCTTCATGATAATCGACATGCTAATCTTATTGCTAATTTTCTTGTAGATGCAAGGCGAATTGCTAGGCTTTAAGCGATAGTCAAATATTTTAGGAGCTGGTTGCTATGTCGAGTATTTCATTCTCTTTGCATTACCAGGACAAAGAAAAGAATAACGAATTTCCATTTGAGAAAAAGTATAAGTATTGGAAAATTTAAGGGAAAAACAAGCAATATCTCGAAAAAGGGTTCACTCAACAACAAAAATGTATATGACATAAATTGTGTATTTTAACGCGATCTACATTTTTTGTGTAGTAAAGGTTTGTCTATCTCTTATGGTATACCAGTTATGCAAAAGTCGTTCACAATGAAGAATACTTTTGGAGACATTCCCAGAAAATTCAAGATATACATTTATTTGTCATGAAAGTATCTTAAATATATGATATTTTAATCAAAATCGTTAGAGCCATTTTGAGGAAATTAAAATTTTCGAAAAATGTTCCTTGTAAAGGGTAAGCTGGGGTGGGGAGATTTTCTTGGAAACCTTCGTGTCGCATCTTGGAAGACACTGAACCTAAATACCAAGTTTGGTGTTAATCCGACTGTTTGTTTCTGAGTTATGCTGTTCACAGACAGACACACACACACACACGGATATGTTTCCAAAAATGCTTTATATGCATTCAGTGCACCTCAAAATATGCATTTCCGGTGAAATCTGGGTATCGAATTTTTGGGTGGAATGCAATACTTCCCCTACTTACTATACGTAGTAGAGAAAGTAAAACTTACTCAACCATTCCGACCGATGATTGTTTCATCTCCAAAGGGTACATACAGGTATGTACCATTTGCAGAACTTAGAAGACTGTTGGTGAGAGATTAAAGAAATCAAAATTTTAACTGATGTTTCACGTCGATGTAGCGGTGAAGCTCTCACGTGAGTACCACGTGCTATCTCAGGTAGATGTCTCAGATCGTTGACGTTTCTTGAAGTTCTATGCCGGGCTGCTTGTCATACAGCTGAGAAGAAATTCCTATTCTACCTAGCTAATTTGATATTTCTCAGAATTTATGTAGGTGACGGCAGTAATAAACTGACTTCCCCTTAAACAGCTTAATCTGTTCACAATATAATGCCCAATGAGGCGGCTAACAACTTTCCCTTATTTAACACAAAATTATACAAAAGATGTTATTTTAACTTTCCCGCTACTATGAAATTTTTACGTGGACTAACTGCGTTACCCAATATTTTCCCACCCACATGTACGCATACAATCTTCCACCTGAGTCACTACTGAGAGTAAAATCAGAGAGTGTGTAACTTGGGGCCTCTTCCGCTTTTTATACCTTCCTACTATGAAGCTAGGATTCGCACCTTTATATCTAACAACTATTCTCATTGGTTATCTACTTAGCGTGCTATAAAAATAAAATGTTTCAATTTTAACAGTCACGCTTCCCTTTAAATTTCCTGGTAAAATCTACTAACTCCGTCTCACCTTATTTTACTGTTTTCCAACTCACTTGTCTTTCAGGAATTGGACTACTATATCTGTTTCACTCTAATCTCGGACCTCTCTCTCTATTTTCTGTGACTATGCTTAAACCCTGTGTGCATTAGCGTGTATATGCTTGTGGACTTTAACCCTGTTACTCACTCTCCTGGTAGTTACTAATTACACTATTCCTTACATGTTTGCTTTCCATTAATTACATCTGAAATACAAGTTGTTTTAAAGTAAAGCTATACCTCAGTATTATTTTACATTATTGGTTATTCCTATTATTTCAATATTGTACTCTATTGGTATATGTCCCCTTACATTATTTTGCGCAAATATCGAGAAATATTCGGAATTGTTTGAAATTAAAATAAGTGGCAAAGGGAGGGATTAACCATAAAAATCTCCTAGATCATTGTACAATAATGTTTTAAAGAACCATGAATTTATTAATTCATCATTTTAATTTAACAAGCTAACCGTGCAACGTCGGGTAAGAGAGCTACTAAATATATTTTGGTTTATGCTCAACATATGTAGTCAGTGCTTCTATGCCTCAAAAAGTAATTTTGAGAAATATAAACTTTCCCACAAGTTGCAAGCAAACCTTGAGAGGACAATGAAAACTGCTTTATATGCGTGATCTGTCGCAACTGGATGACATATACGAAGCTCTAGTTTCAGCGGCGGATTGGATACGCAGTATTTACTCTGGATATAGTTTCAGGCTTGCTTAAAATTCTTGGCTTGAATTTTTATTAGCTAGTTTCTGTGTTTTAAAACAGTTGAGTAGGGGTTATTATTTACTGCGAACTTTCAATTAAGGGGATACTTCCATATAAACAAGGTTTTGGGTGTTTTTATAATAGTTTGTCTATTTAGGATTTAAGCGCATACATATATAAGGTAATTCCTTTCGATTTTGGTGCTATTTACAGTCTTCCGGAATAGAATATTTACGACATATCTTATCTTCCTTATCTTCTGGAATGGGGGAACTCGACACCGATTCAGAGGGGATATGGTACCTAGGCCCCACGAGGGATCGTCCCCGGAAGGAAGGATGAGGCGAGAGGACACACCGGGCGGCCGGATCCAGGAGGGACGTATAGCAATGACAGGGTCTCTAGGATTCCAGAATGTCGTCCTCCGTGGACTAGTGGTACCGTGCTAGCCTCTACTTCCCAAGGTCGCAGATTCAAACACGGCGGAGGGCGATGGATTTTTTCGGGCGTAAAAATCCTTAGCATGGCTACCTTCGGAAGGGAAGTAAAGCCGGTGGTTCCGTGTCGTAGATTTACGACACGTAAAAGAACCTCAAGCCTAATAAAGAGGCCTCTGAGAAAAATTACCGGTCTTTCACGCCAATATGGAATGGGACGCTAAGAACCATAGTAGTTAAAGGGCGTCCATAATTAAAAAAACTCAAAAAACGCAGTTTCCAGAAGTACACACCCCAACAGACCAACAGGCAGACCGGGGACGCCGTCCCACACAGAGGGAGTCCAACGCCCCTCAAGGAGTTTGGATATCCCGGCAGCCAGCCGAAAACTGAGGAACGGAGAGAGTTTCAGAGAGCATCGTTTTCCCCTACCACGCTGCACCGTAACACCATCGCCTACATTTCTGATCCTGATAGAGACCAACGGGATTAAAGGTGAATAAAATGATGAATGAAACGAAATGGAGGAACAGGAAATTCGGGGACTCAAAGAAACCACTCCAGTATTCGGCTGACGCCCCAGAAAACTCCCCGAAAAAAACCATGGATCAGAGTGGGCGGTCGCAGAGGATCGATCCCAGGGCCTCCCAAATGCAGGCCACAGACGTTGTCGCCTAAGCCTAATATCACAAAGTGATCGTAAACCTACTTATAAAATTTTAGCACACAGATATATGCAGAACCCCCTGTTTTTCATATGTGCAAAGAACAAACGATAATATATATTACGTATTTGACCTATTTACAACATTTCGTGTTTTAAAAGTTTTACAGTTTTACGAAAATTATTTAACTGTTTAATATTAACTTAGTGGAGGAGCTAATTGCCCAGTCCGGTCCAATCAATGGAGATCGCTCACGGTATAAATACTGCGACACCGACAGCCGAGGATGTCTACCGCAGCAGTAGATGAAACGGCTGGAACCCCAATCTCCAGAAGACAACGGCAAAACAGCTTGGAAGATTCTTCATCTTGTAATTTCGACGCCGGTCGTGAAATCCTATGTATTCTTATTAGTGGAGCAGGTTTGTATTTATTTTTTTTCGTAACACCTGAAAATAAAATCCAACTATCATTTGCCACTGTAATAATTCTTAAACTTATGAAAATCGAAGTATTAACAAGGACATTTAGAAAAAGGTTAATTATTCACGAGTATCAATGTTTATTGCTAGATGTTCTTGCCGCTAATACTCGTAGTTAGCAAAAGGGAATATGTGTGACCTATATTTGCTTTCTCTACTACGTATAGTAAACAGGGCAAGTATTGTATTCCACCCAAAAATTCGATACCGAGATTTCACCGGAATACATGTTTTGAGACCCCCTGAATCCATAAAAAGCATTTTTGGAAACATGTCCGTGTGTGTGTCTGCATTTGTGTGTGTGTCTGTGAACAGCATAACTCAGAAATGAACAGTCGGATAAACACCAAACTTGGTATTGAGGTTCAGTATCTTCCAAAGGTGCGACACGAAGGTTTTCAAGAAAATCCCCCACCACAGATTACGCTTTACATGGAACATTTTTCGAAAATTTTAATTTTCTCAAAAATGGCTCTAACGATTTTGATTAAAATATCATATGTTTAAGATACTTTCATGACAAATGAAATGTATATCTCGAATTTTCTGGAAAAATCTCCAAAAGTATTCTTCATTGTGAACGACTTTTGCACAACTGGCAAACCATAAGAGATAGACAAAATTTTACTACACAAAAAATGTAGATCGCGTTAAAATACACAATTTGTGTCATATACATTTTGTTTTGTTGAGTGAACCATTTTCGAGATATTGCTTGTTATTCCCTTAAATTTTCCAATACTTATACTTTTCCTCATTTTTTTGTCCTAGTAATGCAAAGAGAATGGAATTCTCCACATAGCAACCAGCTGTTAAAGCGTTTGTAAAAATAGTTTGTATAAGAGTAGAGAAAGTCATGTGAGTGTAACACATAAGATTTTTGCATTAGTTGAAAATTAAACGAACGTTTAACATTTCTGATATCATCGACTTCCAATGAACTAAAATTGTGATTCTCTTCAAGGTCTATTGATCATGGCTGGTAAACCGTATAGTACACATTTCATTAATGCTCTATTAGCTAAACATTTCATCATGCTGGAAATTTAATGGTATTAAAATATAGAATTAATTGAATACTATTTAATTCACCAATGAGATCTTTATAAACTGTTGTCTCCGTAAATAATGTTCTAGATCAGCAATTTTAACGTTAATTTCGTTATGCTTTTTCTAATTATTTTGTTTCTACATGTTAATATTGACCACCCTATCAATTTATTTACTTAAAAAAACGACTCGACGCTCATTGAACATATTTGTAGGTTCGTTTTTCCTTATTCGTGGCGCATACTCTGTTCACCTCTTTGTATCACTCTTGTCATGGGACAAACATTACGTGTTTGTCTATCCGTTTCTACTGGTAGAGCCCTCAGTCCTAGCCCAGGGGCTACAGCTCACCTGGCGTCACAGGGTTTGTTTTGTAATGTCTGTTCAACGTTAACCGGATCCAGTCGTGCATTATTTATTCCTTTGTCTCTATCACTCTTTCTGCCTGTCTGTCCCTCTCCCTACGTGATATACGTATTTAGCAGCTCGATACAATGTTAATTATGTACTTAATTTTTAGTTTTATCAAATATACAATTATTAACCTACGTTACGTCAATATTAGATTTGAGAAAAGTATGAATATTAGGTTGGTCTTGAAGAAATTCAAAAGACATATTGATAAAGTTTTAATTTTCCATTCGTATAAAAAATGTCCAATGTGTTACCTGACATGGCTTTCTCTACTTGTTCTTTTACAAACTATTCTTACAAGATCGATAAAATATAAAAATCTTCCAGGCTAGAAGACCGTGCTCTAAAGGCAAAATTATTTGTAACCGACGTTTCGGTCAACTCTTTGGTTGCCATCTTCAAGAGGGTAACACTCTGGACAGCTTAACAACGACTGCCAAGTAGGCAATTTATAGCTCACACCAAGGTCAGAACTGCCGCATGATTGGTCTGCAGTGGCGTGCCATCGCTGGTATCCACGTGCGGTTGAGCTTAAGTTTTTCCTGTTTTTAATTAACGTTGTTAGAATGTTTATATATTTCAGTTGCTTCTCTACGAAGTTGGCGTGAGCTTTAATTGTGAAACATCTGCCGCCTACTTGGCAGTCGTTAAGCTGTCCGAGGTGTTACCCTCTTGAAGATGGCAATTAAAGAGTTGGTACAAATAATTTTACCCTTAGACCACGGCCTTCCAGCCCGGAAAATGTTTAATATTTTATCGATTAATTTTGGCCGTGAAAGCCTTCACACTTATTTATTCTTACAAAAGCTTATTCTTCTTCTACTTCATATAAATTGAGATAAACGTTTAATGAAATGGTTTCATTAGACATTTCGTCGCTGTAATAATGAAGAGGATACACAAGCCTGAAGCGATAGTCAGATTTTTTAGAAAAGACAGGTCTCTATATGCTGGCTTTGAAATTCCATATTCTTTTGCATGATCACGAGATACAAACGACTGACGATGTAGGGGAATATACACCCGACAGGGCAAGTCATGTAAATAACAGAAATCAATAATCAAGATAGAAATAGTACTAATAATGTAATATAATACTGTAAAATAACTGTTACCTAATATGTAGACATATATAAGGAACATTGTAATTAGTTAGGAAGCGAGCTAGCAGCAGTGCAAAAGCCCAGAAACAACGCACATTAATGAACACAGGATTTGGCAAAGTCGCGACGAGTAGAAAGATGAAGAAGGTTTTTGTTTCCCGTACGGAAAAGACGATTTGAAGTAGGTTGCATTGAAGGAGTTGTATTATATTTCAACTGTTGGGGAGCCGAACACTTGAAGTAGTTGCAACCGCACGTATGGTACCCGGTAGCCTTCGTCCAAAATTTAAAAATATTAACTTTGTAATTTGACTGTTTCTTTAAGGATTAAATGTTTATGTTTGCCTCGGCTGCGTCAGTATTATTGATAGAGACTCGTTTCTCTTAGTAGGGTTGTGGTGTGACTAAGAATGTAGGCTTACACAGATTTTAAGTTTTACTTCACTCCTTTTATTAATGCTTGACACGATTTAAATAACACTTCACTGATAGGAGCTGTGAGAATCTTTTATTAATTACACGCACTTTTTAACACGTAAACTATTTTCGTCTCACACGACTACGTATTAAATCTCTTGAGGACACTTTTTGCGTCTGGTTAGTAACGCTGTCTACAGGCAACTGACTTCTGAATTTGTAAATGTTTCTCCTTTTCAGTTTCTGATTGGCTAATCCTATTCCAATAGAATACCTTCATTTAACTAAAGATTTTTCTGGTTGTTGATTGGCTATTTTATAAACTGTCACTAAAATTTACATTATTGTTGCTCCAATAATGACTAGTAGCATTATTAAACATTCTTACTCATTATTGCCTCAAGGTTACCTCATTGTTAGCAACGTTTAACTTATTATTCTCACAGCTCCTATATTATTAAATTACATTCACATAACATTATTACATGTATACAATAATACAAACATATACAATGACTAATATACACTCCTTATGTATTGTTACATACACAGATTGCTTTAAGGCGGGCTGTTAATTGAATTTATATATTACATAATTAGACTGAAATTATTTAAGTGTTAAAAATACTGCCTCAAAGAGAGAGAGAGGTCCGAAGAGAGACAAGGATACAGGCATATTTCCAGGAAAAGTCACGGTTTCTAGGGAAATTTGATAAGCAGTCACGAAAAACAAAGAAAGGTAAGAGTGGTGAGGAAGACAGAATTACATGGGTTTTCCCAAACAAGAAGACAGAAGCCTGTCTTATAAAAATGAACATTTTTTTTCTTATAGAACGCTAAATAACCAATCAAATAGAGATTGGATTGGCTCCGGGAGGGACTCGGCGCTGATCCACATAGGGGATATTGTACCTATGCCCACAAGGGGGTGTCCCGGAAGGAAGAATGAGGCGACCGGAAACAGGAGCGACGGTATAGGAAAGGCTGGGTACTTAAGTTTTCTAGATGGAGACTCCCCGACAGACGGAAAGGCAGACCGGGGACCCCATCCCACACAGAGGAGTCCAACGCCCCTCAAAGGGGTTCGGATATCCCGACAGCCAGCCGAAAGCCGAGGGACGGAGGGAGTCACAAGAAGCATTGTTTTCCCCCGCCACACTGCACCAAAACACCATCGCCGAACACCTCCAACCCTGAAAGAGATCAACGGTTGAAAGATGAAGTGAAATGAAGATGGAGGTAGAATGGGGGGACAGGAAATTCGGGGGATATGAGAATCCTTCCCAGCATTCGCCTGGTGACCCGGAAGAAACTCGAAAAAACATGGTTCAGGAAGGTCGGCCAAGAGAATCGAATTCACGACCTCCCGAATGCGGGCCACAGACTTAACCGCCTGTCATCCCGCTTGGTAAAATAGAGATAGGTGAAAGGGAACGAAAACTAGCGTCATAGCGACACGGTATAAAATGGAGATCTGCCCCAGATCTTGTAGCTCACTGCCGTAAAGTGTGCGTGCCGGTGGGAGATAGCTAGGTCCCTGAAATATTACAAGTAATGGGAAGATGGAAACTGTAGTATGTAGATAATCTAGTCTAACAGTTCCTAGTCGCTTCAATAATTTTGTTATTTTGAGTAAATCCAATCCTTATTAATTTACATTCACTCAAAGTATCCTGAGATTCACCAAAAATAGATAGTTAGGTATACGTTTTATTCACAGTTTAAGTTACTTGAAGCCAAGGTAGAGAACTTCAGAAAACTTACACCTCGAGTTCATTATCCATCGTGCATACGCGAGAAGCGCTACAATGCCTGCCCGGTACGAGTTTATCTGCTCAGAAACGCACTATTTGAAAACTCGTATCAACAACAAAAAAGGCTAGGAAATTGTTAATGCCATAAAAAAATTCAAATAAATTTTGTGTTTTTACGAGAACTTAATTTTTATGTAGTAACATTTCGTCTATCTCTTGCGGCTTATCAGTTATACAAGATATATCAAATTCATTAGAGTTAAGTGGACCTCACAGAGAGATTAAGATATACACTATACGATCAAAAGTATCCTGACACCCCACAAACATACGTTTTTCATCTTAGGTGCATTGTACTGCCACCTGCTGCCTGGTACTCATTAGCCGCGACCTCAGTAGTCATTGGACATTGTGAAACAGCAGAATGGGACGCTCCGTGGAACTCACGGACTTCGACCGTGGTCAGGTGATTGTGTGTCACTTGTGTCAGAAGTCTGTATGCGAGATTTCCACACTCCTAAACATCCCTAGGACCACTGTTTCTGATGTGATAGTGAAGTGGAAACGTGAAGGGACATGTACAGCACAAAAGCGTACAGGCTGACCTCGTCTGTTGACTGACAGAGACCGCCAACATTTGAAGAGGGTCGTAAAGAGTAATAGGCAGACATCTATCCAGTCCATCACACAGGAATTCCAAACTGCATCAGGAATCACTCCAAGTACTATGCCATTAGGCGTGAGGTGAGAAACCTTGGATTCATGGTCGAGCGGCTGCTCATAAGCCACACATCACGCAGGAAAATGCCAAACGACGCCTGCTGAGTATAAGGAGCGTCAACATTACACGATTGAACACTGGTAAAACGTTATGTGGAGTGACGAATTACGGTACACAATGTGGCGATCCGATGGCAGGGTGTGGGTATGGCGAATGCCCGGTGAACGTCATCTGCCAGCGTGTAGAGTGCCAACAGTGAAATTTGGAGGTGGTGGTGTTATGGTTTGGTCGTGTTTTTCATGGAGGGGGCTTGCACCCCTTATTGTTTTGCGTGGCGCGATCACAGCACAGACCTGCATTGATATTTAAAGCACCTTCTGGCTTCCCACTGTTGAAGAGCAATTCGGGGATGGCGATTGCATCTTTCAACACGATCGAGCACCTGTTCATACTGCACGGGCTGTGGCGGAGTGGTTACACGACAATAACATCCCTGTAATGGACTGTCCTGCACAGAGTCCTGACTTGAATCCTATAAACTCCTTTGGGAAGTTTTGGAACGCCGACTTCGTGCCAGACCTCACCGACCTACATCGATACCTCTCCTCAGTTCCGCACTCCGTGAAGAATGGGCTGCCATTCCCCAAGAAACCTTCCAGCACTTGATTGAAAGAATGCCTGCGAGAGTGAACGCTATCATCAAGACTAAGGGTGGGCCAACACCATATTGACTTCCAGCATTACCGATGGAGGACGCCACGAACTTGCACGTCACTTTCAGCCAGGTGTCCGGATACTTTTGATCACGTAGTGTATGTTTTGTTTGTCAAGTAAATATGTTAAAGATGTCATATTTTAATCATAATAATTACAGCGGTTTTTGAGAAAATAAAGTAAGTAAAAGTATTCGATGGAAAGCGTGAGAGAATTTTCTTGAAAGTCTTCGTACCGCATCCTTGGAAGTTGCTGAACATACCTACTAGCGTTCAGTCTGAAAGATATTCACGGATTTTTTATGTAAAAATGCGTTTTTCTCTGCCACTATAGTAAGTTGTGGAGAAAGTATTAATTGCACATTGTATAAAACTGCAGCGTTATGTAATCATAAAATAATAAAAATAAAGATATAAGCATTTTCTTAAATGTTATGAATTTAAATGTGTAATATGTTGTGGCTTATATTGGTTATTGGTACGTAATGAGAGAGTAGAATTGAGTATTTGCATTAAACATTAGCATTCTGTTGTTAAATTTGTACTAGTATATATTCATCTATTTGTGAAGCTTAAACAGATGAGTTGAAGTTATTTTGTTGTATTGTTATTTGCCTCACGCTTTGGGAGCCAATTTGAAGAAGTTGTTCAAATTGTAGGAGGAGTTGTATTGTAGTTCTTATGTTGGGGAGGCGAACTTGAAGTAGTTGAAACCGCACCTATGGTAAAAAGTTTCCGGTAGCCTTCGCCCCAAATGTACTTTCCGGTGGCCTTTGCCGCAAGTTTAAGATATTAACTTTGTAATTTTGACTATTTCTTTAAATATTATATATTTTTGTTTACCTCGGCTGCGTCAGGATTTATATATATATTAGAGACATGAATGTCTTAGCAGGGAGTGGTGCGACTGAAGAATGTAGGTAGGCTTACACAGATAATAATTTGTACTTCACTGCATTTATTAATTCTATAAACGATTAAAATAACAGTTCAATGATATAGAGAGCTGTGAGATTCTTTTGTTAATTACTTGCACTTTTTAAACACGTAAACTATTTTCGTCTCACACTGAATGCGTATTAAACTTCTCGAGGACGCATCTCGTGTCCGGTTAGGAACACTGTCTACAAGCAACTGACTTCTGAATTTGTAAATTTTCCTCCATTTTAGTTTCTGATTGGCTAATCCTAGTCCAATAGCATACCTTCATTTAACTAAAGCTTTTTCTGGTTGTTGATTGGCTATTTTATAAACTGTCACAAAAAATTACACTATTGCTTCCAAGAATCACAAGTAGTATTGTTAAACTTTCAAATTCATGATTGCCTCAAGGTTACCTCATTGTTACTTCATTGTTAGCAACGTTTGACCTATTCTCACAGCTCCTACATTATTAAATTAGGTAATACATTCACATAACATTATTAAACATGTACATAAAAATATAAACATATATAATGACTGTAATATACACTTTTTGTATCTTGTTACATACACATATTTCTTTAAGGTGGGCTGTTATTGAATTTATATATTATATAATTAGACTGAAATCATTTAAGTGTTAAAAATACTGCCTCAGAGTTACGCTCGCATAATATCTTTTTGTGTTCTCTTATGTGGTCTTATAGGAGCTGTATTGCGAACAATTTTCACTTAGCATCTTTCATGCCGTCACAGATAATAGAGGTAGTTAAAGCAACAGATCACCGCAGATCATCCTAATATGGAATAACACTTCAATGGCTCAGTGGCAAAACATTTAATAGGTCACTTTTTAGAGATTAATCTTTTTACTGCATACAAAGAACCCACTAAGAATCACATGCCAGAAGAACGTAGCAAAGAAATTTCTCATCTAGCACCAGAAGAAAAGCTAATGCATTTTGTTTTAAGAAGCAAACACTTCCTTTTACATCCAACAGAACAGCACTGTTGCCATATTTTTACTTTTTCTACTACGTAGTGAGGTTGTAATATCGCCCGATCAAATATAAAAACGACAGTGAACATGTTATAGAGAATAAAAAATGGAAACGAAACGCTAAATATAGATAAAAAGAGGAAGAAACAAAGTACGCTAAGCAAATTGCAGTAAAAAGGGAACTGCTCTTTTTCCTTCCTGATATGTGTGTGTGTGTGTGTGTGTGTGTGTGTGTGTGTGTAGACTTACTGTAATAGAATACCCTGCAACATTTCTGTGTTGGTCTATGCTCTTAACTTAGATCTAGAAAGTGGTAACAGGAGATGAAATAAAAACTTTAAGCTCACTGTAACTATAATGTTATTACACTTGTTCGCAGCTAACCATGAATTCTACCCCACAATTATATTACTGGGTTATAGAGGCCTATCTATAAAGCTGTACCTCCCACTCTACATAGCTTTCCTAAATTGCTATCAGCTTCTTCACATGCTCAGCCATCTGAGTGGCATGAAGTTCACGCTCTGACGAAATTGTAAAACGTCGCGAGGATCTCGGACTCTGCTGTATTAATACCTTCCGTAAAAGAGGCTAGTTTTCCCATAACTATTTTAAAGCACTACCGTGATCGGCTGAGCACCTTAGCGTCGTATGAGAACATTTTCTCTCATATCTCACCTCATAACGCGGTTGAACTTTCCACTTTTGTCCCAACCTCTCGCTCTCCCTCTCCAACCTCTATTTGGCTCTCTTACTCCATGTGTCTGCTGGTCACGTTCAACTATGCCTTGTGCTTCGTGCCACCCTAGAGATATCTCTACCTAGTACCGCTTGGTTTCGTGCACCTAGCTTGCACCTGCACAGCTAGCTAGCTTTCATTACATTTAATATATAATATAGTTATATTTTTATAATGTTTTTTACATTTAATACCGATATTTACATTGATGTAACTTTGTTCCCGCTACAACTGACAAACTAATTCCTAATGAAACATTTTAAACACCTTTTCTTCTTTATATATATATATATATATATATATATATATATTAATAATTATTTTTAAAGGTCTAACTCGGACAAAGAATTGTTTTGAATATAGATTCAGCTGGAAAATGTAATGCATTTGAACACAACTTCCTGCTCTTCGCGAGGATGCTCTAGCCATTGGCTACTATGACAACGTGCCGGTAGGACATTAAATTCTCGATCTGACTCGAATTTTTATTTCCAGGTAGACCACCAAGCGTCTCACTTCAGAGATAACAATCTCAATGGTGACTTGACATTAGTAAGTGCTTTAATTCCAGCACAATGGTGTTTGAACACCATTAAACAATGCTATTTGAACAATTACCCTATAGTTGGTTTGAACTATTTGTTTGCCGAGGGATTAAAGTACTAGTCAACCAGGATACGAATGCGTGCGGTGAGAAGAGGAACTAAAAGGTAACGGAAAATATGGGCGGGGCATTGGAAGCGCAGTCAGGTAAAGAATGCATCCGCAAATTCTGAATTGTATTTGCTAGCGAGGCTAAGGCTTGCAAATGCTTTACTGTTTTCGTTGTGCAACTGTACATTTTCCAATCGCCTTGCCCCTCACTCCCCTCCGATCCCTAGCCTTGATGACGTTAGACAGTGACAACAAAATCACTGGCACCCTTCTTCAAGCGCATTCATAACGTGCCAGACTAGTAAGACTAATTGTAAGTCACTATTGAGACTGATATCTCAATGTGAGACGCTTTGTGGTCTTCCTGGGGAAAAACTCGAGTCAGTTGGAGAATTTAATGTCCTAATGTGATACTAGCCCAATAGTTAGAGCAACCACACGGAAAGCGGTTCAAATCCCGCTTACGACATTGCATTTTTCAGCTGATTCTACATTGAAAACATTTTCTAACATTCAATCAATGCAAAATTCCATAGCATAAAAATGCGATGTTGTAAGAATTAACTGAATACATAAACAGACTTTCTTTTTCTGCCTGAAAATGTTATTAATGATGATTATGACTTCTCGCAGAGGAAATCATTGTAGCTTTAAGTAATCCTTTAGAACCATTCTTGCGGGATTCGAAGCAGATACATTAGCTTTTGAAACACCGCAACAGATTGGCTAGGTGCACAGGGAACCGCAGCTGTGGCTGCAGTGAGGCGAGTAATTAACGGGTCAAAGTGACAGACAGATTGGAGAGCGATGGTCAAATTGCCAGAATCTCTTTGCTGTCAATATCTAGCGTCTCAAACCGTAGCCTTATTGCTTCCGAACGTCTCGACGCTTTGATGAAGATTTTATGAGAAATGTTTTTTTTCTTCATTTTGGACGGC
This sequence comes from Deroplatys truncata, assembly GCA_030765065.1. Lineage (NCBI taxonomy): Eukaryota > Metazoa > Arthropoda > Insecta > Mantodea > Mantidae > Deroplatys > Deroplatys truncata. The sequence continues at coordinate 126,503,434 of CM060987.1, forward strand.
TAAATAAAGCGAAGCCGGAAAGTGAACATCTATTGCAGCTGTGAAACTAATCATAGAATGATCACTTGTATGAATTCCACCTTAAGGTGGACATTTTTACTATCTCTACTACGTATAGTAAGTAGGAGAAGTATTGAATTCCACCCAAAAATTTGATATCAAGATTTCACTGGAAATATGTGTTTTGAGACCACATGAATCCAAAAAATTTTGATGTGTTACACTCACATGACTTTCTCTACTCTTGTAGAAACTATTTTTACACACGCTTATTCTCCATATGCTTCATGTTAATCGAGATGTTCATCTTATTGCTAGTTTTCTTGTAGGTGCAAGGGGAATATGGTAGGCTTTAAGCGATAGTCAAATCTTTTAAGAGCTGGTTGCTATGTGGAGCATTCCATTCTATTTGTATTACCAGGACAAAAAAATCTGATGTGTTACACTCACATGACTTTCTCTACTCTTGTACAATCTAATTTTACAAACGCCTATTCTCCATATGCTTCATGTTAATCGAGATATCGAGATGTCAATCTTATTGGTAATTTTCTTGTAGATGCAAGGGAAATATGGTAGCTTTTAAGCGATAGTCAAATATTTTAACGCTGGTTACTATGTGGCGCATTCCATTCTCTTTGCATGTCCAGGACATAAAAAAATGAATAACGAATTTGAGAAAAAGTATAAGTATTGGAAAATTTAAGGAAATAACAAGCAATATCTCGAAAACGGTTCACTCAACAAAAGAAATGTATATGACATAAGTTGTGTATTTTAACGCGATCTACATTGTTTGTGTAGTAAAATTTTGTCTATCTCTTATGGTTTACCAGTTATGCAAAAGTCGTTCACAATGAAGAATACTTTTGGAGACATTCCCAGAAAATTCGAGATATACATTTCATTTCTCATGACATTATCCTAAACATATGATATTTTCATCAAACTCGTTACAGCCATTTTTGAGAAAATTAAAATTTTCGAAAAATCTTCCATGTAAAGGGTAGTCTGGGGTGGGGGGATTTTCTTGAAAACCTTCGAGTCGCATCTCTGGAAGATACTGAACCTAAATACCAAGTTTGGTGCTTATCCGATTGTTCGTTTTTGAGTTATGCTGTTCACAGGCACACACACAGACACACAAAGACACACACACATACAGACACACACACGGACATGTTTCCAAAAATGCTTTTTTTTTGGATTCAGGAGGTCTCAAAACATGTATTTCCGGTGAAATCTCGGTATCGAGTTTTTGGGTGGAATGCAATACTTCCCCTACTTACTAAACGTAGTAGAGAAAGTAAAATGAATAACGAATTTAGAAAAAGTATAAGTATTGGAAAATTTAAGGAAATAACAAGCAATATCTCGAAAACGGTTCACTCAACAAAAGAAATGTATATGACATAAGTTGTGTATTTTAACGCGATCTACATTTTTTGTGTAGTAAAATTTTGTCTATCTCTTATGGTTTACCAGTTATACAAAAGTCGTTCACAATGAAGAATACTTTTGGAGACATTCCCAGAAAATTCCAGATATATATTTAATTTCTCATGACATTATCTTAAACATATGATATTTTCATCAAAATCGTTAGAGCCATTTTTGAGAAAATTAAAACCTTCGAAAAATCTTCCATGTAAAGGGTAGTCTGGGGTGGGGGATTTTCTTGAAAACCTTTGTCGCATCGCTGGAAGATACTATACCTAAATACCAAGTTTGGTGCTTATCCGACTGTTCGTTTTTGAGTTATGCTGTTCACAGACACACACACAAACAAACACACACACACACACACACACACACACGGACATGTTTCAAAAAATGCTTTTTTTGGATTCAGGAGGTCTCAAAACATGTATTTCCGGTGAAATCTCGGTATCGAATTTTTGGGTGGAATGCAATACTTCCCCTACTTACTATACGTAGTAGAGAAAGTAAAAATGAATAACGAATTTGAGAAGAAGTATAAGTGTTGGAAAATTTAAGGAAATAACAAGCAATATCTCGAAAACGGTTCACTCAACAAAAGAAATGTATATAACATAAGTTGTGTATTTTAATGCGATCTACATTTTTTGTGTAGTAAAATTTTGTCTATCTCTTATGGTTTACCAGTTATGCAAAAGTCGTTCACAATGAAGAATACTTTTGGAGACATTCCCAGAAAATTCGAGATATACATTTCATTTCTCATGACATTATCTTAAACATATGATATTTTCATCAAAATCGTTAGAGCCATTTTTGAGAAAATTAAAATTTTCGAAAAATCTTCCATGTAAAGGGTAGTCTGGGGTGGGGGGATTTTCTTGAAAACCTTCGTGTCGCATCTCTGGAAGCTCCTGAACCTCAATACCAAGTTTGGTGTTTATCCAACTGTTCGTTTCTGAGTTATGCTGTTCACAGGCACACACAGACATACAAATGGAGATGTTTCCAAAAATGCTTTTTTTGGATTCAGGGGGTCTCAAAACATATATTTCCGGTGAAATCTCGGTATCGAAATTTGGATGGAATACAATACTTCCCCTACTTACTATACGTAGTAGAGAAACTAAACAGAAACATTTTTAGAAAAAGGTCCGTGTGTGGACAGCATAAGTCAAAACTGAAAAGTCAGATATACACCAAACATGGTATTTTAGTTCAGAAGCATCCAAAGATGCGACAGAAATATTTAAGAAAATCGCCCCACCTCAGTCTACCCTTTACATTGAAGCGTTTTCGAAAACTTTGATTTTATAAAAAAATGTCTCTAACGATTTTTATTAAAATACCACATATTAAAGGCATTTATATGACAAATAAAATGTATTTGTTGAATTTTCTGGGAACAGCCTGTGAAGTCCTCTTCATTGGGAGGAATTTTGTATAATCTTGCATAACTGGTAAACGTTAAGTGACAGACGAAAACCTCCACAAAAATTTAGATGTCTTTAAAACACACAATTTATTTGAAGTAAGTTTTTTGTGATATAAGCCTTTCTGAGAGATCCGTTATTAAAGTTTCGAATTGTTCATTTCTTGATTATTCTCCTTAAGTCCTTTCAATATTCAGCTTTTTCTCGGGATTGCATAGAAACAGTACGGAATTTTAAGGCAGCGTATACGATGCACTATTTAACCCTTCGTCCCCTCAAAGAGGTCGGTCTCCTAGTCTCGGTCTCCCAGTGGGATGTGCATCCTACAGGGGAGGATAGCCGGCTGCACCAGCTGCTATTAGGGGAGTTTCAATCTGTATAAGGTAGGGACCCTTTCCTCTCCCCGTCTCCTCTTTCTTTACTCCTCCCTCCCGGGAAACCCCGTCAGGAGCTTAAGCACAAAAGGTCTAGGTGCTAAGCCCCTCTCCGGACATAGTCCTACTCCTAATTCTACCCTCTACATGGAAAATGTTTTGTTATTTTGGATTTTCTAAAAGTCTGCTCTGATGAGTTTGATTAAAAAACGTATACTTAGGATATTTACACCACTAATAAAATGTATATCTTGAATTCTCTGCGAATAGCACTTAAAGTTCTCTTTACTGTTAATGAATTTTGTACAAATTTGTATAACTGGTAACCCTGAAGAGACAGACAAAAATTTACTCCACAAAAATGTAGATCTCTTTAAAACACACAATTTATTGCACATAAAGTTTGAAATTAATTCTGTGATCCATTTGCTAATACTTGGTTATTGGTTTCAAGTTTTCAATACATAGTCATTTTGTAAATATTGTACCATTCAGTTCATTCTCGTGATATCATGAACAGAGTACTGGAATGTAAATGCCAACATACAGTGACCCACTTTGTTAACGTTTTACTATGGCTACCCCCATTATACCTGTAACGAAATGTGGAAAGATACGATTTATGCGGTAGAGAGCGTTTAAACCAAACATCTGATATAAATTTCTGATCAAGTTCTCAGAATGAGGTTTGCATTACAGTTTTTCTACGTCCCATGCCACTTAAAGCCCACAATATCGCTATTTTGGTACTTTTCATCATCGGAAGCGAGAAAACCGCTGTGCCCGTGCAGCTGTGATTTTCACTATGAGCTTGTATTCATGCTGTTGAGAATGAGTTATTTATTCATTTGGGCGCAATAAAGTCCAAGAGTTTCTCATTGGAAACGCTGTGCGTTACTTCAACGGTATTTATCACGTATTTTTTTCTTTGTTTATGAACATTAACTCGGCCATAAACTGCAATTGTAGTCCATGTGCTTCTTTTATTTATTTTAATTCTAAGTGCTAAGACTGTATACATGGCAACAATCAGTTGTGTAATAATCACGTGCCTTGCTCTCATTACTATTTTAGAGCGACTGAACATATTGTTCATTTAAAATGTCATTTTCCTATTCATTTTATGCTAATCAAATAAATTCTTGTATAGAAATGTCTTAAGTATCACCACTGTAACACATATTTTATAGTACTTAGGTTCGAATGATAACATGAGAAATAACTACATCCCAACCACGAAACAGGATCGAAAAAAATGCTAGTTTAATTGTAACATTTCTTTAACAGACAAGACGAGAAAGTCCTGCCACATTTTTTTGACAGATCCTGGTAATGAAATATTTTGGAATGATAACCGCTGATGCAGTAATTTGTATCATAAATTATTTAAATGTAAAGAATGATTATGGTATGAATATGCATTTTTGTGTGTCATTGATTTAAGATGTTTGTTGATTGTAATTATTGTTGGGAAGTAAGTTTATACTGCCTTACCGAAACTGGCAATAATAGCTTGCAATAATGCAGCGAGGGGGTAAGCTGTTTATCATTATTGGAAACGAGGAAGTTACGTAATGTTGGCGCGTTTTCCTTTAGAATCTTCTGGAACATTTCCCTAGAGCATATGTATTCATAATTTTCATTGGATATAAAAATAGACGCTAATGTTGGCGCGTTTTATTAGCCAATTGCAGCTCAGTTATAATCTTAAGGCATATCGGGGTGTATGAGTATAAAAGGGCTAGGTTAGAGATAGACCCCGTCAGTTCATTAAAATTCTTTGTACACTACACGCCTTCAGTCCTTCATTTCGTCGAAAATATTTGTATGATACACGTCGCCTTCAGTCCTTCAGTCCAGCAGAAATATTACACGTCGGCTATCGATTCGCAAGTTACGCGTATAAGAGTTATGAAAAATCTCAAGTATGGTAAAGTTAATTATACAAAAGGTTGAAGTACGTGAATTAAAAGTGATCAGTAAGAAGTTGTTATAACAGTTTCAGTTTGGCGAGTGTCTAGATCAATGTGTAAATGTGATAGTGACTGTGTTCGACAATAAAAGTATAAAAGAAATTCTTTCATCAGTGTTATCTTTGGATAAAAGATTCCTTTCCGTTTACACAACCTGTATAAAGAGAAGTGCTCGACCCAAAAAGATCATAGCTAGCCGGAGGACAGTGAAACAAAATTAAATAAAAAAAAGTAGCATTCTTTCAAACAAAAACTAATACTGCCGCAAATTGCTAACACCAGATGGAGCTACAAACCTAACAAAGAATCACGTCACAAAATGGCTTCACCACGTTGAGTAAACACATACACAAAGAAGATTAAAACACTCTCAAATTGGCTACCACAACGTGGGGCTACAATAACATTATAAATAATACCGTCACACCGCCTCCATGCACTTTGTATTTGGTATCGTAACAATTGTTTGGGAGAGTATCAACAAAGGCTACAAAGGTATATGTAATTTGATGATCTAGTAGACCTTTGATAGTTGCTTGTTCAGACCAAAACTGATCTTGAAGTGCCGCGAATCCCTTAAGCACTGGTTGAACTCAGTTTTCATTTGAATTTGGATGCCAGGTCATGTAAGGATTCTTTGCAATGAAAGGGCAGACGAGACTGTCAGGAAAGGAACTAATTTACCATTTACTGGGGCTGACTTTAAGACTGGTCGAGCTTTCTGTCAGAAAATGGATACTTAATGAATATAAGGGACACTGGAACTCTGAGGTGGGTTCCAGATACTTTTAAGACTCTGATACAATAACTTGATAAATGTAGGTTGCGAGAACTATAGGTAAGCGGGAAGAAACGTGGAAGGTAGGTGTTCTTACAGGACACTGCACCCGTAGAGTTTACCTGTACAAAATGGGACTGCACATCGATCCCACTTGTATAAAGTGTTAGCAGAGGGACGAGGCAGCTGCTTATCTATTATGTGAGTGCTTTACATTCGCTAATCAAAGGGGACTCTCTTTTGGGAAGCAATTTTCCAAAACTCGAAGAATGAATATTTAAATGATTTCAGTCTAATTATATAATATATAAATTCAATAACAGCCCGCCTTAAAGCAATATGTGTATGTAACAATATATAAAAAGTGTTTATTACAGTCATTGTATATGTTTATATTATTGTATACATGTGTAATAATGTTACGTGAATGTATTACGTAATTTAATAATGTAGGAGCTGTGAGAATAATAGGTTAAAAGTTGCTAACAATGAGGTACCAATGAGGTAACCTTGAGGCAATAATGAATTCGAAAGTTTAATGCAACTTGTGATTCTTGGAAGCAAGAATATAATTTTTGTGACAGTTTATAAAATAGCCAATCAACAACCAGAATAAGCTTTAGTTAAATGAAGGTATTTTATTGGACTAGGATTAGTCAATCAGAAACTTAAATGGAGCAAAATTTACAAATTCAGAGTTCAGTTGGTTGTAGACAGCGTTCCTAACCGGGCGTTAGATGCGTCCTCGAGAAGTATAATACGTATTCAGTGTGAGACAAAAATAGTTTACGTGTTAAAAAGTGCAAGTAATTAATAAAAGAATCTCACAGAATCAGTGAAGTGTTATTTAAATTGTGTCAAGGATTAATAAATGAAGTGAAGTAAAATTATAATCTGTGGAAGCCTACATTCTTCAGTCGCACCACTCTCTGCTAAGACATTCATGTCGCTAAAAATAAATACCGAGCAGCCGAGGCAAACATAAATATATAATATTTAAAGAAACAGTCAAAATTACAAAGTTATATTTTTTTAAACTTGGGGCAAAGGCCACCGGAAAGTACATTTGGGGCGAAGGATACCGGAAACGTTTTACCATATGTGCAGTTGCTACTACTTCAAGTTCGGCTCCCCAACAGTCGAAATATAATACATCTTCTTCAAACTGACTTTCCATACGTAGCAGCAACAAACATTCTTCAAATTGGCTCCCAAAACGTGGGGCAAATAACGTAAAAACAATAACTTCTTCAATTTCAATCCACTTGGATTCAATTCATCATGAGCTTAAGAGAAAACAATGCGAAAGAGCAGTTTTGGGAAGTAATATCCCATCCTGTTAAACTCAATCAATCCCCTGCGCTTATGATCCCTCTCTCTCTCTCTCTCTCTCTCTCTCTGTGCAGAAGTAAACGAGTATTCAGCCTTACAAGGTTTTTCATACATCTTGCTCCAGAACATGCTAATAACCAGATGTAAGCACTTCAAGCACTATAGCCAGGACGAAAGTAAATTAAGTTGAGCTATTACAGTGATGTTGCAAGTTACAAACCAACCCCATCCCTCGTACAGTCTTTTAGCGTTTGCAGTCAGACTCGCCGGACAGTGTTCACCTGTCCGTCAGTGATTCTTCGCCATTGTTGTTTACATTCTTTGTATTGGCATATAGTTCAAGTGTAGCTAACTTGAAGACAACCGTTTAAGAATGCCAATATTTGCTACTAACAGACCTCATTTACATAACGATTAGAACCGTTACTAATGTAAGTAAAGTTAAATTAAAAATAACCTTACAGGGTTTTAGAACGGATCACTATCCCTATTATTCATGTAGGTATAGTAAAATTTATATGAATCGTAATATACCTATACCTTGTCCAATATGTAGATAAACACAAATGAAGAATATAGAAGCACCATGGCATGTAAAGTATGTAAAAGGCATCTATAATTTACATGAAACAAAGGGGTTTTATTAATAAAGTCGTAAGAGCAACTCAAAGTCTTTATGGAGGAATACTTTTGAGAATTAAAAGTGGAGTTAAAACAATCACTCCATAACAGAAATAAATCAAGGACTATGGTAAGGATGTACTCTATCACCCTTTGCTTTTAATGTTTGTATTGTCGTTGGCACAATATTTTAGCACATAATTTTAAGATAGATAATACAATTTTAGACCCCTTTCTTCGTGCAGATGATCAAGTACCTTTAAAGATAACCTACGGACTGCCGTCCACCAATAAGTATAGTACTGCGGAGTAGAATTAGAGATATTGTAGCGTGTGTGTGTATTGTCACGCCAGAAGATTAATGTGTCGTTGGCGACAGTATTGTTGGGGTAATTCTTTCGGCTTTGGGTTTGAAGTTCATTCTGGCGTGACGACTCGCCACCGTCTATCTGGCGATCTGGCCAGAGGTGGAGAGAGTTGGGGAAGTGAGCGTTACTTCTTTGTGTTGTGTGGTAAGCGTCATTTTTGGTCGAGTGTTGGGTCTGAAAGGTTATATGTGAAATGTGTGAATGTAGCCTCGTGTGTGTAGCATCTCCCTTCAATTTCTTACTTTTTATATTTTGTGTGTGATGTAGATGCACCGTGCTTATACTGAATAAACCACAGTTAATGTGAGTAATGTGAAATGCTGTGTATTTTGTTATAACTATCCCACGCCTGCTCTGGAATGTGTTGTTTAAGATTCTGGTCCTCTTGCTGCCTCTGCAGCTATGCCTCCCAATGTGCATACTGGGGTAACTAAAATTTAATATCTAGCTGTAAACCTTTTGGTCTTACCCCAGGATGTAACAATATCAGACGAAAAAAGTATCTGATGTGTTACATTCACATGACCTTCTCTGCTCTCTATCATTTATTAATGGATATATAAACTCTTCTTGCGAAAGCTCCTCTTATCTACTTAATTTTAAACGAGACAAACCTTTGCAGAAATAGCTACATTATACATTTCATTGTAGATAGAAAGGCAATAGGATAGTAAAACGTTTAAGAACCGGACGCTATATACTGGCCTCACTCTGTACAGTCGCGAGAAACAACTGTATGTCGACAGGACTTGAAAATAATGACAAACGTATTGAATAATTCGATCATTAATATATGATATTTGGAAACAGCTTATAGCCACAAAAAGAGTTATTTGAACTAAATTGTGTGTTTTAAAGAGGTCTTCATTTTTCTTCCGATAAGGAGGACTTCACAGGCTATTCCCAGAGAATTCAGGCAGTATTTTTAACACTTAAATGATTTTAGTCAAATTATATAATATGTAAATTTAATAACAGCCCGCCATGAAGCAATATGTGTATGTAATAATTTGTAAAATGTATGTAACAGTCATTGCATATGTTTATATTATTGTAAACATGTTTAATAATGTTATGTGAATGCATTACGTAATTTAATAATGTAGGAGCTGTGAGAATAAGTTAAAAATTGCTAACAATAAGGTAACAATGAGATAACTTTGAGTCAATAATGAGTAAGAATGTTTAACAGTACTAATTGTTATTCTTGGAGTAACAATAATGTAATTTTAGTGACAGTTTATAAAAATAGCCAATCAACAACCAGAAAAAGCTTTAGTTAAATGCAGGTATTCTATTGGAGTAGGATTAGCAATCAGAGACTTGAAATACAGATATTTACAAGTTTAGACGGTTGAAACAGTTCAGTTGCGTCCAAACAGTGCTAATAACCAGACGTGTTGCTTCTAGACAGTGCTCATAACCAGACGCGAGATTTGTCCTTGAGAAATTAATTACGTATTCGTGTGAGACGAAAATAGTATGCGCGTTAAAAAGTGCAAGTATTAAATAAAAGAATCTCACAGCTCTCGATATCAGTGAAGTGCTATTTCATTTGTGTCAAGGATTAATAAAAAGGAGTGAATTAAAACTTAAAATCTGCGTAAGCCTACATTCTTAGTTGCACCACAACCCTGCCAAGAGTGCCATGTCTCTAACAATAATACTGACGCAGCCGAGGCAAACATAAATATTAAATATTTAAAGAAACAGTTTAAATTCCAAAGTTAATATTTTTTTAAACTTGGGGCAAAGGCCACCTGAAAGTACGTTTGGGGCAAAGGCTACCGGGTACTATACGTGCGGTTGTAACCAACTTCAAGTTCGGCTCCCCAACAGTTGAAATATAATACAACTCCTACAACAAAATACGTACTTCAAATTGGCGTCAATGCGTGGAGCTAAATAAATAAACAACTCCTATAACAAACTACGTCAAAATTCAAGATATTAATCGTATTTGTCATGTGAATGTCTTTAATATATGGTATTTTAATCAAAATCTTTAAGAGCCATTTTTGAAAAAATAAAAAGTTTTGAGAAATTTTCCATGTTAAGGGAAGGTACCCAAGGCAAGCACAGAGTTTGGTATTTATCCGACTTTTCGTTTTGAGTTTGAGTTATGCTGTTCACACACACACACACACACACAATGTTTTCTAAAAATATGTTTTAATAATGAGGCATCATCAAAACGCGTATTTCCGAAGAAATCTTCGTGTCAAATTTGTGAACGGAATGCAATCCCTTCTTGCCTACTATGTACGTGGTAGAGAAAGCAAAAATATAGACTCCCTATGCAAAATATATAGTGTGAGCTAAAATAATAATAGTTTATAGAACAAGTCTTACTTTTTAATTTTCGGAATATTTACGGGCAATACAGAACTAAAGATAGGAACAAGAAAAATTACCTTTTCAGCATATTGGTGGTGCACTTAAAATAAGTTTAGTGGGGAAAGAAATATTTTTAAAATTTCACAGATTTCCACCCTCAGTATTGTTATATAGCTTTCGAATGTTGAATTTAAAACGGGGAAACACTAAGTAGTAGTAATACCTCTTTGAATGGCACGCAAAACTACTGCGGTCACCAACGTTTATTCATGTCCAGTACATAAGTAATACATACAAAGCAATAACAGGGCTAAGCAACTGAGATTACAAAAGTAGAAAGTTATATACTAAAACAGACAACTTAAAATCAATATATACCAGAACTAATTCTCAGCAAACACAAGCAGTTAAAGGAAACCACTGAATTTAACACAGCAAAGGAACTTGGTTATAGAGGCAGAGTCATTCCCCTAAAACCGTAATTAAATTAGGAGAGAGTCCTATCGTTCGCGAAGGGCGGAATAGTAACGGCACTGGGTGAGGAAATGATTCACCGTTAAGGGCACATTGCAGTGGAGCCAGCGAGGTGGGGGTTCACCCCTAAGCAGGTAGCCATGACTAAAACAACAGTGGCCAATACAAAGCCAAGCAAGCACGGTCTCCTCGCGACGTGATAGACGAGAAGGGCCAAGGAAGGGTTGTAGCCTTGACCTCTCGCAGTTTGCCGGTAGATGTATATCACTCATCGTGCCATTGATAGGGCATTTTTTGCGCCATAAAAAAGAAAAAAAATTCAAATCCGTACATAGCAGCGGAGAACCTGTTCATCAGGGTGTAGAGTCGTAACCTTCGCTGTCTAATCTGCCTGTTCGTTTCCTACAATGCCACGATGTCCAAGAACCCAGACAAAGACCAAAGATAGTGCCACTTATCATGGAGTTTCTGAACAAGTGGGTGTTGGCCATAGAGTTCTCCTAAAAGAGTAAGTAAAGCACTGAGGGACACTGGAGTGCAGGGGAAAGGAGCAGATGAAAAGGTGGCTTTAAATATAGCATACAGTTCGGCAGTATAAACGGAAGCCCTAAGGGGGAAGCAAGTTTTGTGAACGACATATGAAGTTACAGGGAGAGCCAAAAACTACGAACCGCCTGCGCGGTGTTTTTCCTGTCCGCGTCAACGGCGCTCCTTGCCGTCTGCCGCTACCACAGAATGGCGCGGATGAAAATACAATATTTTTAAGACTACTTTTAAAGGCTTTATTTACCAGTTTTATGAAAGCAGATACTGAAACTGGCCACGATCCTTGGCACCTCTTTAGGAAACTATCTATCACTCGCCAATTTTTTTCGAGCCAACAGTTGAAGCCCGCACATATGTGAATACAATTTTGTCCCCATTTTTAGATAATTAACAGCCAGGGAGCGTGATTTTGCCTTTTTTCAACAAGACAGCTTATACGGCCAATATTTCGATGAGAAGAATTAAAAATGTGTTTGAAGACAGAATTACTAGTACAGATTTGTGGCCCCCTCGGTCCCCCGACCTAACTCCCTGCGATTTCTATCTCTGGGGTGACTTAAAACAAAGTATACAAGACAAACCTACACACTCTGGAAGAATTAAAACAAAATATCCGCCAGGAAATTGCCAGCATTTCTCAACTTGAACTACAGGAGTGATGGATAGTTTCCTAAAGAAGTGTCAAAAATGTATGGACAACAACGGTGACCAGCTTCAGCATTTCCTTTCATAAGTTGGTAAGTAAAGCCTTTAAAAGTTGTTTTAAAAATGCTGTATGGTTTCATCCGCACCTTTCTATTATAGCGGCAGACGGCAGCGAGCGCCGAGGGTGCGGACAGGAAAAACACCGCGCAGTCGGTTCGTAATTTTTTGGTCTACCCTGTATAATCACAACACAGCTTATTCCTTGATCCGTTCGAGAGCCATCAGTATATGGAAAATGGTATCTAGGATAGTCGTATTTCAAAGCTGCGAAACGGGCTGCATGTATAGGGGCGGCAGTAATGTCATTGGGTAACTGAGCCAGATCAAGACGACACAGAGGGGTTTGGCGTATCCATGGAGGAAAACAATGAAATCCCCTATGGAAGCGCTGTATCCAACTTTGACAGAAGTTCCGAAATCTGCACTCCGCAGGAAGGAGAAGATTAGAAGGAAATAGAGACGAAATTTTGAGATTTATGGACAAAAAGAAAAGCAAAATAAAGGAAATTGGCAGGGACATATTAGCAGAAAAAGCTATGACTAGCAGCTGGTAAAGTATTAAATTACAAACCTGCAGAACGATGAAATTGGTTATAACAGTTATAAATTGAAACCTGAAAAGATCATTCATCGGTCTAATTTCTGAAAGGTGATGATGGTGAATTTTATGCAGTAGATAGATCTTATGAATCTGCTGTGCTATAATCTTACCTTATACTCGTATAATATTAACCAAGCGGTGTATGCAGCTGCTAAGGCAATTGGGCTTCAAAACAAAATACTTATTTGTTCGCTTATTCATTCAATGCTTGGCTAGGATGGAATAGGATTAAATTAAATTGAGTTTTATTTATGGACGCTCTTTAACTACTATGGTCCTTAGCGTCCCATGCTATATTGGGCGTGAAAGACCGGAGGTTCAGAGGCCTCTTTATCATGCTTGAGATTCTTTTACGTGCCGTAAATCTACGACACGGGATTACCGGCTTTACTTCCCTTCAGAAGGAAGCCATGCTAAGGATTTTTACGCCCGAAAATCTCCATCGCCCTCCGTCGGTTTTGAACCCGCGACCTTGGGAACAAGAATGGGATAGGATTAGAAGCAGAGGGGGACTTAGCGACTCGACCTATTTAGATCTTTTATGCCTAGGCCTCTGACAGGGCGCCACTAGGAGGGAGGAATGAGGTAGGAGGAGGCAAAGGGCGGCAGGACCAGAGGCACGACAGGTAGAGGGCAGGGTCCCTACCATTTAAGTTTTGAACTCCCCGGGTGATAGCTGATGCAACCGGCGCCCCTCCATCCCTTGGGGGGGCGCGGGATCGAAGACCGCTCGAGGTCCTTGGGACGAAGTTTTCCTCAAAGTATCTTTTTCTCTAGCCATGCACACGCCGAGACCTCCCGCCGAAACTTAAAACCCTGAAAGAGACGAAGCAGATGAATGGTGAAGTGAGATGTGAATGGAGATGAAATTGCGGCGATCACCTCCTCATCCGTTGCTGTTAGGCTTACCTTGATGCTTCTCCCGTTGCTTCCAGAAGTTCTCAGTGGGTTGGTTCTCTTCAATTTATCCTCGGCTAGCTGCAGTAATTTTTCTTAAACTATATGGGAGCATGGACTTATCCTCGGTAAAGGAAAACGTAGATCTCGGGTGGTGATATAGGAAGACATAGACTTGCTTTGTTTATGTAAAGATGACACTGCCGTTTCTTTTTATTTAATTAACACTCGTAGTATACAAAACTAGTATTGCCGCTGTAAAATACTGTCCACCGCTGTTAAACTACGGCGCGGATATGACACGAAGTTTAAATATTCTTATTGTCGCTTTAAGAGTAGCAGATCTTAGGTGTGTTGCTAGAACTATCTTGATTCCCTGTTTGGCGCGATATCTCACACATCCTGCAGCATCTCTCCCTGCCCACACATTACGAAAACTCTCGAATAAAATGCAATACTAAGCTGACATGACAAAATTGACTTGATTCCCTTTTTGGCGCGATATCTCACACATTCTGCAGCATCTCTCCCTGACCACACATGACATAAACTGTCCCGCTAAAAATCCATGATAAAACTGTCTTTATTTCCTTTTTGGCGCGATGTCTCACACATCCTGCAGCATCTCTCCCTGACTACACATTACCAAAACTGTCCCGAATTTTCCCCAAACAGACCAATTTATAGTCTCAGGCTTCTGAGGCTGCTTCCTTTCCTATTGGTCCATTTTTAGCGCGACTCGACGCGTCTAACTATTTCGAATAAACTTTCAGGGATCTCATTGGTCCAAGTTTAATATAAATCGCGGCTTTTCCTACATTTACCGTTAGGTTGTCTGTCTCACTCACTTGGTCACGGCGAATTATCAAATAATGGGACAAAGGCTCTACACCCTCGCTGTAGGAATAATAGCACTGCGACCGAAGAGAGGTAATAAAACTAGGTTTTCTGCCTTCGAAAGCACTATTCCTGTAGCTAAAACATTCCCTCGTGGACAGTATTTTAACATAGCGCTTAAATTATTTACATTAAACCATTTATAACTCTACTAATATTAGTAACCTAGATAGATACATAACGTTAAATCACCCTTCTTAAAATATACAAGCAGTATGAGAAAAAGATATTTACATAGTACGATTTAACATCAATAAAAGTTAATTAATAAATTATCTGTAATTACAGTTCTTGGGCTCGGCCTAGAGTTGCCGTTTCAAAATGAAGAGACAGGAAATTCGGGGGATGTAATGTTCCTTCTCAGCATTCACCTGCCGATTCGGGAAACCCCCCAAAAAACCCATAGGTCAGGAAGGTCAACCACGGGAATCGAACCCACGATCTCCGGCTGCGGGCTATAGTCATTACCGCCTGTGCCACCGCTCGGTAACATTGGCTAAGTTCTAGGTGTATCGAAATGTATATTCTTAGATATATTTAATATAGTTTATTATTATCATTATTATTAACTGGGTTTAAAATTAAAAGTATTGCTAAAGGTATTGTAATTCTTGCCCATAAATATTAGTAATATTATATTTTTAAGAATTTAGATACGACTATAGTTTTCTTTTGTAAAGGAAAACACCAAGTATCTGAAAAAAGGATAATTTTAGGGATAATGTGGCTTATTGTTAAATGCTACCGTTATGTGTTTTGCTCTTGGTTTTAAAATTAAATAAATGAACGAAGAAGAATGATGCAGTACTGCAGTGCAAATAATGGTGCATTACGAATGGCTAAACGTATGCATACGACGGAAGTACATGATTATGAACACGGACAATGTGTCAGCCATGTAGAACGAACTCTGGTTGAGTTTGTTCATTTATTTGCAAAGTAAAAACAGCAAATTTAGGACTATGAAAGCGGACAACGGCTATGCAAGCCAAGCGAATTGGGCGAATACTGGTAAAAATCAGATTTTGGAGTGCTGCAGAAGGGAGACAGTGTTGTCGTTATAAACCTTTTGTAAGTTAGTTACCAGGAGGCTAAGGCATAAAATAAAACCGGACAAACGCTGCACAGAAACATCTAGATTTAAAACGGTAGATAGGTACAATGTGCAAATATCACATGTTATTGTTCAATTTAAAATTCCCTAATTATCTCTAGAAGTCCTTTTCTAGGGTCTACTAAGCACCTTCATGAAGGCCAGTTTCCCCCAAATCAAGAAAAGCAAATCGTGAATACACCAAGGTTAAGCCAAAGTCAAGGGAAAACTATTGCTGTAGTATACGGGTGCATTTTGATGCAATCGATAGGGACGTTATTTTCCTTTACCTTTGTTTTGTTACTTTTTGTTTTCACGGAGACGGAGACATTGTAATGGAGCTGTAATAGTATCTCTTCTGTGTGATATCTTTGGCGCAACATATTGTTATATTCTCGAGAAGCCTTAGGGCAAAGATAGAACCTGTTATAAGGAGAAAGTTGCATAGCCATATATACGAGATGCATGCTTGTTTTTCGAGGATTCTTTTGCCAAAACAAAGTTTTATGTTAGGGTGCTGGAACGCAATGGAAAGGAATAGGAATCATACTTAGGGAAAGGCAGTACGCACTTTGAAGACTATTTCGTCTCATTTTCATTTCTAAATATGAGGCAGTATTTTTAACAATAAAATGAATATAATACATGTAATTCAATAACAGCCCGCCTTAAAGTAATATGTGTATTTAACAATATATAAAAATGTATATTACTATCATTATATATGTTTATATTATTGTATACATGTTCAATAATGTTATGTGAATATATTACGTAATTTAATAATGTAGGAGCTGTGAGAATAATAGGTTAAAAGTTGCTAACAATGAGGTAAAAATGAGGTAACCTTGAGGCAATAATGAATTTGAAAGTTTAAATGCTACTAGTCATTATTGGAGCAACAATAATGTAAATTTTGAGACAGTTTAAAAATAGCCAATCATCAACCAGAAAAAGCTTTATTTAAATGATGGTATTCTATTGGAGTAGGATTAGCCAACCAGAGACTTAAAATACAGAAATTTACAAGTTTAGGCGGTTGAAATCAATTCAGTTGCCTACAGACAGCGTTCCTAACCGGATCCGAGACACGTTCTCGAGAAATATAATACGTATTCGTATGAGACAAAAATAGTTTACGTGTTAAAAAGTGCAAGTAATTCATAAAAGAATCTCACAGCTCTTTATCAGTGAAGGTTATTTAAATCGTATCAAGCATTAATAAAAGGATTGAAGTAAAATTAAAATACGTGTAAGACTACATTCTTAGTCGCACCACAACCCTGCCAAGACATCCATGTATCTAACAAAAATACTGACGCAGCCGAGGCAAAAATAATATATAGGTAATATTTAAAGAAACAGTCAAACTACAAAGTTAATATTTTTTAAACTTGTGGCAAAGGCCACCTAGAAGTACATTTGGGGCGAAGGCTACCGGAAACTGTTTACTATACGTGCGGTTGCAACTACTACAAGTTCGGCTCCCCAACAGTTGAAATACGATACAACTCATACTTCAAATCGGCTTTTCCATACGTGAAACAATAACCTTCTCAACTATATGCTTGAAATTCCCCCATTTTTTGAAAGTATATGGTTATCTCATAAGTTCGTTCGCTTTTCGTTATTTTTCAATCACTATGAATACCTGGGAACACATCTCACCCGCAGCACAGCTACGACAGCATAGTTGCGAACTTTCCGTTTACACACTTTAAACACAAGGTCGTTCAAAAAATGAATAACTACGGCAGTTAGATTTTGTAAACAAACTATTTCTTTTCTGCAGTATACACCATTGTTGTCGACAATATATTGCAAAGTTTCTGGCTACGGTAGCACGAGGTAAATTGAACTCCAACGCCCGAGTTGTAATTCGTGGATTGTTGACTATCGCTTCATGAATTCTTTCCACGTCTGTAACCATCGGCCGTCCAGACCAAGGTTTGTCTTTTAGGGATAAATTCCCAGCTCGAAATCGACTAAACCACTTTTGACATGCTCGCTTCGTTACTGCATCTTCCCCGTAGACAGAACAAATTTTCTGCCGGCATTGTGTGGCGGTTTTACCCTTACGATAGTAAAATAGCAGAAGATGTCGGAAATGTTCCTTTTTGCTTTCCATAGTTTGTAAACACAAGTTCATGCTGTTCTATGCATCGTCAGTCACAAATACACACTGACATATCCAATAGCGAGTTTGGTGGTTGTTCTCTAAGTCGTAGGGCTGGTTAGGCAACTAGGATAACTTGAGTACACAGAGGGTTCAGGGTTTTCAGGCGCTATAGATGGAACTTGCGAGCAAAACGAACCAACTTATGAAGCAACCCAATTCATTGTTGTTGGCACGTTTATCGTAACCTGTAGTGTTTCAACAAATTTATAAATGAATACTGATGAGGTTGAGCTTTGTATTATGCTTGAGATATATGTAGTTATAGCTTCTATTGTTTTTTACTTTCTATACAACGTACGTAGTAGGTATAGAAGGTATTGCATTCCACCCAAAAAAATCGATGCTGATATTTCACTGGAAATAATGTTTTGAGGCCCCTGAATAAAGAAAAGCAGTTTTAGGAAAATATCCATATATATGTGTGTACCTATAAACAGCATAACCCAAAAACGAAAAGTAGGATGAATACTAAACTTGGATTTGGGTTCAGTGTCTTCCAGAGATGTGACACAAAGATTTTCAAGAAAATCTCCCAACCCAAACTACCATTTACATAAGGCTTTTCGAAATTTTTTATTTTATAGAAAGTGGCTCTTATGATTTGATTAAAATATCATATATTAAAAATATATTTACATTACAAATAAAATGTATAACCTGAAGTTTTTTGGGAATAGCCTGTGAAGTCCACTTCATTCCGAAGAAACTTTGATCTTGCACAACTGGTAAACGTTAAGCGATAAACGTAAACGTACTACATAAAAAATCTGATGTATTACACTAACATGACTTTCTCTACTATTGTATAAACTATTTTTACAAACGTTTATTCTCCATCTACTTCATGTTAATCGAGATAAACATTTGCAGACTCTATCTTATTGCTAATTTTCTTGTAGATATAAGGGGAATATATATTTACAAGGGCAATATAGAAATACAGTAGCCCTTAAGCATATACATCTCTCTTAATAGCTGTTTGCTATGTGCAGCACCATTCCCTTTCCCACAGTTTAATGCTCTTTGTATATCAAAGACAAAAAAAAAAAATGAATAACGAATTCCCATTTGAGAAAATAAGTATTGCAAAATTTAAGGAAATAACAAGCAATATCTCGAAAATGGTTCACTCAACAAAAAAAATGTATATGATATAAATTGTGTATTTTAACGTGCGCTACATTTTTTGTGTAGTAAAAGTTTGTCTATCTCTTATGGTTTACCAGTAATGCAAACGTCGTTCACAATGAAGAATACTTTTGGAGACATTCCCAGAACATTCAAGATATACATTTTATTTGTCATGAAAATATCTTAAACCTATGATATTTTAATCAAAATCGTTAGAGCCATTTTTGAGAAAATTAAACTTTTCGAAAAATGTTCCATGTAAAGGGTACTCTGGGGTGGGGGGATTTTCTTGAAAACCTTCGTGTCGCATCTCTGGAAGATACCGAACCTAAATACCAAGTTTGGTGCTTATCCGACTGTTCGTTTCTGAGTTATGCTGTTCACAGAGAGACACACACACAGACAGACACACAGACACACCAACGGACATGTTTCCAAAAATGCTTTTTTTGGATTCAGGGGGTCTCAAAACATGTATTTCCGGTGAAATCTCGGTATCGAATTTTTGGGTGGAATACAATACTTCCCCTACTTACTGTACGTAGTAGAGAAAGTAAAAATGAAGGTTTCTTTAATACACAAATTTACCTCAAATAGCTTTTTTTGTGGCATCAGCTATTTCCATTATTAATGGTTCGAATTGTTCATTAACCTTGTTATTCGAGTCCTTTCAATATTCATTGTTTCTCGCATAGAAGGCCAGTATTTAAACTTTTGGCAATAGCTATTCTCTTTATATTAACAAGGTAATGTGTAATGCAGCTATTTTCGGAAAGCTTGTATCTCGATTAAAATGAAGAAGATAGGTGTGGCGGGATTACTTATTGTTTGTATTTAACATTTTTGTGTAGCCCCACGTTGTGGTAGCCAATTTGAAATGGTATACTTGTAATGTTATATTTAATTTGTTGAGCCCCACGTTTGGGAGCCAATTTGCGATGGTAAATTTATAATGTTATTTGTGTATGTGTTTACTCAACGTGGTGAAGCCATTTTGTGACGTGATTCTTTGTTAGGTTTGTAGCTCCATCTGGTGTTAGCAATTTGCGGCAGTATTAGTTTTGGTTTGAAAGAATGCTACTGTTATTTTATTTAATTTTGTTTCACTGTCCTCCGGCTAGCTATGATCTTTTCGGTCGAGCAATTCTCTTTATACAGTTTGTGTAAACGGAAAGGAATCTTTTATCCAAAGATAACACTGTTGAAGGAATTTGTTTTACACTTTTATTGTCGAACACAGTCACTATCACATTTACACATTGATCTTGACACTCGCCAAACTGAAACTGTTATAACAACTTATTTACTGATCATTCTTAATTCGCGTACTTCAACTTTTTGTATAATTAACTTCACAACACTTTAGATTTTTCATAACTCTGCTACGCGTAACTTGTGAATCGATAGCCGACGTGTAATATTTCTGCTAAACTGACGGACTGAAGGCGACGTGTATCATACAAAGAATTTTGATGAACTGGGAGCGATCTACCTCTAACCTAGCTCTTTTATACTCATACACCCCGATATGCCTAAAGATTATAACTGAGCTGCAATTGCCTAATAAAACGCGCCAACATTAGCGTCTATTTTTATATCCAATGAAAATTATGAATACATATGCTCTAGGTACAATGTTCCAGCAATTTCTACAGAAAAACGCGCCAACATTACGTAACTTCCTCGTCTCTAATAATGATAAACAGCTCACCCCCTCGCTGCATTATTGCACGCTATTATTGTCAGTTTCAGTAAGGCAGTATAACCCCACTTCTCAACAATAATTACAATAAACAAACATCTCAAATTAATGTCACATAATAATGCATATTCACACTATAATCACTCTTTACATTTAAATAATTTGTGATACAAATTACTGCATCATAGGAAAATAAACTTTCATATAAATAAATTATGTCCCTGCGCCATGGTGCAGTAGGCTTAGAGCGTGGTGCTCTGGTTCTCGGCTATGGAATACGCCCGGGTTCGATACCACCTATAGGGGTGTGGATTTTAGGTCCCGGATGTAGGACCGTTGACCACTCAGCATCGTGAGGAAAGTAAGGAGCTGCGATAGGCAGGGTCTTGGCTTCGTAAGTGAAGTTTCCGCCTGGCGGATGCGTGATGCTGGCATAATCACGTCCGTATCGCTTTGATGATTGCCACCATGACAGAGGGGTTGTCAGGCCCAGGCCCTAGCGCCACAGGGTTTATTTAAGAATAATTTGTATACTCACTAATAAGCATTAGAGGTTAGAGAAAGTAATGTCAATGCAACGTATCAGATTTTTTTACTTTATCTACCACGTACCTAGCTTTTAATATAACTATACCTCTGGCGTTTGTGTGCAATAAATATGCGACTGATTCATCCCTAAAAACGTATTAACTGTTAAAGCCCACTGAGGAGTTAGGGGTGGTCAGACGGAGGGAGCACAAAACGGCATTTACGCCATATGTACTCTTTGTGTTTCCAATGTAAACCCTGGGAGGAAGGAATGTAGGGGAGGCCCGAAGGGCGACCAGATCCGGACGACAATCTGCGCTAGCAAGAATGGGTTCCATAACAATTCCAATATGGCACTAATCCTGACACCGGCTAGCGCTGTCTGATTCACCCGCAACATGGGGGTCCATAGTGCTGACGAGACAGCTCCCAGAAGGGAAGGGGTCCCAGATTTCCCGCCAAGCTCCAGGGATAAATGTTTCCAAAGCGCAAATTCCACTGTGCTGCCTCAACACACCAACCGCCGTCGTTTGTCCTGAAACAGATGAAAGGAAATCATGGGGAGGAAATGATCGACAGGAAATTCGTGGTAGAAGGGAAGCCACTCTAGCATTCGCCCCCGATGAGATCGCAAAAGAATCCATGATCAGAGTGGTCGACCCAACGTCGAAACCGGGTTCTTCCGGATACGAGCCTCATACCTTACCGCGGAGTTATCGTGCTCGATAAACATACAAAGGACGTTGTAAATTTCTTTCATAACGAAACACAAAAGACGGCTTACTGGATTGTTTGATCTAGTTCTCAGTATCGGTAGCTTAAATGCTGTTGAATCACCAAAGGCTTCCAATTGCATTAAAACGTACGGTATGCCCTACACTCGTTCTGAACTGACCGTTAAATATTACATATAAAACATCAGATATATTGCTGAACAGTGGAAACAGACTATGTTTAAAGTTTGAAAGACTAGAAAAAAACTGATGTGTTACATTCACATGACTTCCTCTACCCTCGGTCGCTTATTAGTAGGTATACAAACTATTCTTACTAAAGCTTATTTTTCTATCTACTACATTTTAATCCAAATAAACCTTGCAGAAATAGCTACATTACACATTCTTTGCAATTACAAAGGGAACAGCGATAGTCAACTGTTTAAGAACTGGACTCTATATGCTGGCCTTAAAATTCCATACTGTTTCCATGCAATCGCGAGAAACAATTGAATGTGACAGGACTCGAAGAGAATGACCAAGTAATGAACTATTCGAACCATTAATAACGGATGTCTCGGAAATGGCTTATGCTAAAAAAAGTATTTTGAAATAAATTGTGTTTTAAAGAGATCTAAATTTGTTGTGTAGTACTTTTTATTTATCATTTAACGTTTGCTAGTTATACAAGATTATACAAAATACATTCTGAATAAAGAGGACTTCACAGGCAAATCCCGAAAATTCAAAATATAAATTTTATTTGCCACGTAAATATATTTAGTATATAGTATTTTATTAAAATCGTTAGAATCATTTTTAGGAAAATAAACAATTTCGAAAAATGGTAATTTCGGGGGGTTTCCTTGAAAAACGTTGTGTCTTTTTGAGTTATGCTGTTTACACACACGCACGCTTGCGCGCACTCAGATCGTTTTCTAAAAATGTTTTTCTGTAGATTCAGGGGCATCAAAGCATGTATTTCCGGTGAAATCGCTGTATTGAATCTTTGAGTGGAATAGTGCACTTTCTCTACCTACTATTTCTACAAGGAGTAATTAGGTTGTGTTACTCAGAGAGATTGGTTATCGTATTCCATCTATTGTAAATCATTTGCAAATGTATGACTAGAGGATCATGGTGATTTGAAAAGCTATTTGGAAATATTAAAATCTTTTGGTGTAAGACAACCGTTTTTAAGAGATTTCGTATTAGTAAAATGAATATGATTTGTTAAACAATCAGGTATCCGCTAAATTACTGCTAGCACTTCATTCATTTCCCTTATGGGAAACGTTGCATTGAGAGAATAGTACTCGATGTTTACACTTGCCATGGGTTTTGTTTATTAAATGTTATGGGAATAACTTGCTCACCGCCTCCCCGCCCAAGACACACTATTTGCTTCTTTGTTAAGGGGGGACTTATACACAACCAGAAGCTGTCACAAAACGTACACGGAAAGTAAAATTTGGGTGTATAATTTCGCATCATGTCCAACACATAACAAATTATGATAAATCAAAACATAAAATAAAGGAGGTTTACAAAATCCGGTCATGAAGCTTCTTGCTGTACATATAATTTTATAAATTTTCTAGTCCTTAATGTTGAGGTGGACATGGGTATGGCTGCTTCTGACCCCAATTCCGTATTCAATATTGTCGTAGCCTCTACTAAATACTCAGAAAATAATGACGGGGAGACACTCGCTTGCAAAAGGTACCGGTAAATAAATAAGATCTTCACATGGCGAGGCTACGACGGGAACGCAGCTAAGTTAAACACAAAAATAATTGCTATTTCAACATGTCACATGGCTTAAGGGAAAGGCAGGACACTACACTACCATAAATGAAACTTTCACGGAATGGATGGCTTGTTATTTAATGAGATAAAGACAGATACTTAGCTGTTACAATTGTAGCCCACATGTCTGCCGAGCGAGGCCATCGTGCCGATCTAGCACGGAGAAAGGCAGTTCTACGTCCTTCCTACTCGGAGCTTACCCACTGACTGCTTTGTCTCAAACGACACACTTGTAGCGTCGGAGACGCTATCCCCTCCCTAACACCTAGTTCCCCCTACTCCCAACTCTGCCATCTCAGACTGCCGTCTCGAATCTCGGTGACCAGAGACGTATGTCCTATCATCTTTGCATACGTCACAATATAAGACAATTAAATTAAGCATTTAAGAAATTCAAACGTCACACAACTCGGCTCAGAAACCCATTATTAATTGCAATTTAAAACACAATACAAACTTCCGACTCCAAATACCAACCCTAACAGAAAACAGACGAGCAGGAACAAATAAGAATACGGTCAGAAAATTTGAAGGCCAAGCGAGTTACATTGAGCGCATAAGTATCAAAAATGTAGACGGACTTACCCAAGGAAACGCAACCCACGTCTGAGAATTCCAGAACACAACTCAAACTACCGATTATGAAAGAGCACGACTCACCCCCAGCCGGAGACTAGGTACAGCGCCACACCAACTCACGAACTATCAGCAGTACGAGATAACACAACCGACCCCGGGTTGCGATCCAGCGAATTATTGGAGCAACACTCCCGACTAGGCAAAGCAAATGCAAGTGACGGATTTGGATAAATCCGGCCCACTTGATGTACAGGATTTTAATTTTTTGGTGCCAATCGTCAATATAAATGTTAGTACAAAAGTTTTAACACACATTCGTTGCTATCGAAAGCCCAGATTACATAAGATAAATAAATACACATATATATATATGTTAATTTATCAACAAAAAATTGGAAATAAATATCAAGTTATTGTTATTTATAAAACGTTGTTCCCTTACTGCACTGTTCATAGGGCTTCTGACATAATTTTTAGGTGTGGAAAACATAAAACCGTAGGATTTTAAAATAATTAAATAAAAGCAGATCAAAACCCAAAACTTCTGCATCAGCGTCTGTAGTTCAAAATTTAAACAGAAGCAGTGCTGATATAAATGTAATATTTTTCTTTTTGTTTCCAGAAAATCTCTCTTTCGACGGATGCATCAGCAGGAAGTTTTCAGCAGGTTCTTCAGCGGTAGAAAAATGGAAAGAAAAGCAGCTAATCATTATGAGCGTCAAATCGTGGTAGGAACTTACAAATAACTTTGTAATATTTTATTTATATATGCATATTTTGAATATAAGCGTATGAATGCTACATCAAACAACGTCCCAGTATTTTATATATTAAAATATATAATGGAAAAGCTAATTTGAAAAAGAAAAGCAGAAATGTAATTATTATTGCAATACTATGTGTGTGGGAAAGTAAAAATGAGTGTGAATTTTGCTAATATTCGTTCACATAATGTCTCGTATCCAACCAATTGCACGATTGCCCAAACTCCAAATCCACAATTCAACAAGTTTATGAAAATTCTCTAATGTAATAAATGATGCCAAGTACTAAATATACTTTATTAAAAACAATTAACGAAGGGAACATCAGTTATAAACAATTACAAAATTATGTTCCCAACACTAATATGTTGTGTTAAGATTTGTTTGAAATTAATATAGCAGTGAAAACTTTTTCAAATGAAAAATTGGAAACATAAAGCTGTAAAATGTGCTTCAGAACACGATAAGCGCCGGATGCATGCATATTGTTTCATTAGCTTCACAGAATTAAGGAGCCCAAAGATAACTGAACTTTACCTGCTGTTGATCTTTTGCATCATTTGAAAACATTCTACCACAATATAAAATCTGTACATCCGTTTTTGGTCATCAGAAAAGTTTGGTTACTTTGGGTCCTAATCTGCTTCACTGGATTTTTCCTATTCTATTCTTGTCACCTTTTTCTTTCTAGCGAACGGTGTTATGCTCCCCTGGATTTTTTTCTTTTCTTTCGATTTAAATCTTCACTTACTGATTTCTTATTCCCTCTGTCCATCACCCAACTTACTACCGGAGGAACTTTGTAAGCAGAAGAGGTTATCCTGTTTTCAAAATCTCTTTTCCTTGAATACCCTACTGATTTCATAAATAGAAGACGTGTGATGTCAGATTAAGGAGATTCTTTATATTCTACATCGGCCATTCTCATCTTTAGGAACTCGTGTAACACAATCAGGAGCCTTTAAATCGTGTTCATTAGTAGACTGTAGGCCTATTTTTACTTTCTCTACTACGTATAGTAAGTAGAGGAAGTATTGTATTCCACCCAAAAATTCGATACCAAGATTTCACCGGAAATATATGTTTTGAGACCCCTGAATCCAAAAAAAAGCATTTTTGGAAACATGTCCGTGTGTGTGTGTGTCTGTGTGTCTGTCTGTGAACAGCATACTCAGAAACGAACAGTTGGATAAACACCAAACTTGGTATTTAGGTTCAGTATCTTCCAGAGATGCAACACAAAGGTTTTCAAGAAAATCCCTTCACCCCAGACTACCCTTTACATGGAACATTTTTCGAACATTTTAATTTTCTCAAAAAAGGCTCTAACGATTTTGATTAAAATATCATATGTTTAAGATATTATCATGACAAATAAAATTTATACCTCGAATTTTCTGGCAATGTCTCCAAAAGTGTTCTTCATTGTGAACGACTTTTGCACAACTGGTACACCATAAGAGATAGACAAAATTTTACTACACAAAAACTGTAGATCGCGTTAAAATACACAATTTATGTCATATACATTTTTGTTGTTGAGTGAACCATTTTCGAGATATTGCTTGTTATTGCCTTAAATTTTCCAATACTTATACTTTTTCTCAAATTCGTTATTCATTTTTTGTCCTGGTAATACAAAGAGAATGGAATACTCCACAGCTCTTAAACGCTTAAAGCCCAGCAATTCACCTAGCATCTACAAGAAAATTAGCAATAAGATTAACATCTCGATATCTCGATTAACATGAAGCATATGGAGAATAAGCGTTTGTAAAAATAGGTTGTACAAGAGTAGAGAAAGCCATGTGAGTGTAACACATCAGATGTTTTTTAAAAAAAATAAAAGGTTACTTTCATACGTTTGGGAACCGATGGTGTCTAATAAAGTTAACCTAGCATCTCTTTGTGGATGCTGTATATGCCGAAGTTAAGTGTAGTCAGACGGTGCCTCCAGTAAACTGCAGTGACCGTACATAGATCATAGTCGGTTCGGGGGAAGGGACGTAGGGGAGAACCGAAAGGCGACTAGATTCAAATTAATTTGAGTTTTATTTATGGACGGTCTTAAACTTCTGTGGTCCTTGGGCGTGAAAGAACTGGTAATTTTGCACAGAGACTCTTTATTAGCCTTGAGGTTCTTTTACGTTCCGCAAATCTACGACACGGGATCACTGGCTTTATTTCCTTTCCGAAGGAAGCCATGCTAAGAATTTTTACGCTCGAAAAAATCCGTCACTCTCCACCGGGCTTGAACCCGCGACCTATGGAACTAGAGGCTAGCATGGTAAATGGTAACCACTACACCTCGGAAGAGACGCCACCAATTCCGGACAGCGATTCCAACATAACACCAATTCTGACGCTCAAACATAGAGCTTCGTAATAGACGAGGCATTCCCAGGAAGGAAGGGGGTCCCAGCAGTTCCATCAAGGGCCAGGGAGAAATCGTTCCATAGAGCATATTCCACCGCTCCGCCGCAAAACACCAACCGCCGTCGCCTGATTCTACAATTCTGAAACAGATTAAGTGAAACTATCAAAGGAAAGAACCAGAAATGATGGACAGGAAGTTCGTTGTAAAACAGAACCATCCCAGCATTCGCCTACCGACCCGGGGAAACAACGTCAAGAGTACCCGGTCCGACGGGGAACAAACCCTGGATCTCTCGAATGTGAGCTTCACGCGTTACCACAGACCATTTAGCTCGAAATAAATTGCAGAAGACATTTCTTCGCTGATTAAATGATATTTATTCTTATACAAATAAAGAATGAAGATATAAAGTAGGTGCCTTGTGTTTAAATAGTTCCATACCAAATGATTTCTGAAAACAGTTTCACATTAACTGATTTACAAGAATATCACTCAAAATGTGTTATGAATGGCTTAAAAGATAGCCATACACACAAACCTGTTTCCTCCATGTTTGCCCAAGGTTAAACATGTTGAGGGAAAAATAAAGGGTCTGATATTGGAAATGTTCTCATCCTCGGCATCTTTGTCTTTGGCTAAAGATGGAATATTGCTCCAGAGACGATAGCAATGGATATAGAGGGGGAAAGGAAATAAGATTCCCTTTATGCTCAAAAGATGGCAGCTGTCGAATCGAGGACCGTGTTACAATTTGAAGTTTCATAGCAACACATGTTATTCTGAAGCTCAATATCGACATTCAGAAACATGAGAACATATCAGGGTGAAGAAGAGGCATTGCCATTCCAGAGAATAAAACTAGCAGCACTCGCAGCTCTGCTCTCGTTATTCAGTTAATTGTGAAGAAGATGTTTTGTTGTATTGTTATTTGCCCCACGTTTTGGGCGCCAATTTGTAGAAGATGTTTGCTTCTCGTATGGAAAGCCAATTTGAAGTAGGAGTTGTATTGTAGTTCAACTGTTGGGGAGCCGAACTTGAAGTAGTTGCAACCGCACGTATGGTACCCGGTAGCCCTCGTTCCAAATGTACTTTCCGGTGGCCTTTGCGCCAAGTGTTTAAAAAACATTAACTCTGTAATTTTTGACTGTTTATTTAAATATTATATATCTATGTTTGCCTCGGCTGCGTCAGTATTTATATTTTTTAGAGACATGAATTTCTTAACAGGGCGTGATGTGGCTGAAGAATGTAGGCTTACACAGATTACAATTTTTACTTCTCTACTTTTTATTAATTCTTGATACGATTTAAATAACACTTCACTGATATAGAGAGGTGTGAGATTCTTTTATTAAATACTTGCACTTTTTAACACGTAAGCTATTTTTGTCTCACACAAAATACATATTAAATTTCTCGAGGACGCATCTCGCGTCAGTAAGAATGTCTTCAAGCAACGAGTCCAGTTATGAGCACTGTCTGCAAGCAACTGACTTGATTTCTAGCGCCCAAATTTGTAAATGTCTGTATTTCAAGTCTCTGATTGGCTAAACCAAGTCCAATAGAATAACTTCATTTAACTAAAGCTTTTTCTGGTTGTTGATTGGCTATTTTATAAACTGTCACAAAATTTACATTATTGTTGCTCCAATAATGATTAGTAGCGTTATTAACTTTCTTACTCTTTATTACCTCAAGGTTTCCTCATTGTTAGCAACTTTTAACCTATTATTCTCACAGCTCTTACACTATAAGATTACGTAATACATTCACACAACATTATTACACATGTATGTAATAATATAAACATTTACAATGACTCTAACATACACTTTTTATATATTGTTATATACACATATTGCTTTAAGGCGGGCTGTTATTGGCTTTATACTGTATAATTAGACTGAAACCATTTAAGTGTTAAAAATACTGCCTCAAATGTGAGGATGCTTCCCAATTGTTTTGCCCTTTCTCAAAACCTTATAGTTTCTCCTGCCTCTTCATCTCCTCCTCCTCCTCCTCCTCCTCCTATCTTACTTTCCAACACCGTCTCTCTCCCTCCATTGCCCTCATACCTCTCCTTTCCGTTGTGCAACTTCACTTGGCTTATGTGAAGATAGAGTTGTGTCACGATTGCCCTTAACACTGAACCCTATAAGGTTTATTATATTATCTCCTACCGCTATCATTTTAATCAAATAGCTCTGTCTCTTTAAGGGGACAAGGTACTCTGAAACGTCAAAAATCACATTTTTTGTTTTAGGCCTGTTAAGAGAAACGTGTCTCTAACAAATTCTGACGCAGCCGAGGCAAACATAAATATATAATATTTAAAGAAACAGTTAAATTACAAAGTTAATATTTTTTTAAACCTGGGGCAAAAGCCACCGGAAAGTACATTTGGGGCGAAGGCTACCCGAAACAGTTTACTATACGTGTGGTTGCAACTACTACAAGTTTGGCTCCCCAACAGTTGAAATATAATACAACTCTTTCAATACAACCTTTTTCAAATTGACGCCCAAAGCGTGGTGCTAATAAATAACGTAACAAACTATCTTCTTCAAATTGGCGCCCAGCGTGGGGCTAATAAAATACTTCAATTCGGAGATTATATGATAGGCAGTTTCGTACCCTTCATTACTAACCCGCATACTCTTTTCTGAAGATTCCCATTGTATGTAGGCGTTTCCGTTATCTACAGTGTCTCGTCAAGAATCCGCTTATCAGGTTTATTTGGGGATATTTTGAAATTAAGTACATCGTCAGCGAGTGTGGAGAATATTGAACTCATCATTCGCATACTGTGCTTACACCCTTTTGTTTGAACTCATCGCTATTGATGGTAATAATCAACCCACTCAGCAATGGTTCTTCGAACAGAATTTAAAGGAATGCCAAATATTGGTTCAGACCAGTAAGTTGTGCAGCTCACTTGGTAAGTGATGTTTTGAAAAGCGATAATATAACAGCTTTTTCTGGGGGTTTCAAACAATTTAGACCTCAATAAAATGTTTAAGATGATAATTAATGAGGTTTTCCAAAAACGCACGACTTAAGTAAACCACCCTTTACATGAAACGTTTTTAAAGAATTTTGATTTTCTAAAAGATGGCTCTAACGAGTTTGTTTAAAATACCGTCTATGAAAGATATTTACATAGGAAACGTAATGTATATTTTGAATTTTCTGGGAATAGCCTAGGAAGCCCTCTACATTAGGAAGGAATTTCATATAATCTTGTGTAACTTGTAAACGTGCGATAGACGAAAACGTACCACACAAAAAAGTGGATCTCTTTAAAACACACAATCTACTTCAAATACGTTGTTTTTTTGTGCCATAAGCCGTTTCTGAGATATCCGTTACTAATGGTTCGAATTGTTCAGTACCTGTCATTCTTTTGAAGTCTCATTGATTTTCAGCTGTTTCTCGTGATTGCATGGAAACAGTATGAAATTTTAAGGCCAGCATGTAGCGTCCAGTTCTTAAACATTTGACTATCTGCTCCCTTTGTATCTAAAACGAAATGTGTAATGTAGTTATTTTTACAAAGATTTATTTGGATTAAATGTAGTAGATTGAAAAATAAATTTTAGTAAGAATGGTTTGTATATTCACTAATAAATATATAGGGTAGAGAAAGTCATGTGAATGTATCACATCAGATCTTTTTCCCTTAATTTTGTTTCCTTTTACTTTCTCTATCACTTACATAGTATGTAGAGAAGGTATTACATTCCATCCAAAAATTCGATACGAGATTTCAAAGGAAATATATGTTATGGGGCTCCCGAACCCAAGAAAATCATTTTTAGAAAATTAAAAGCATAACTGAAAAACGAAAAGTCGGTATTTTGGTTCAGTACCTTTCAAAGATGCGACACGAAGAATTTCAAGAAAATTTCACCACTCCAAGCTACACTTTACATGGAACATTTTTCGAAATTTTATATTTTATAAAATATGGCTGTAACGATTTTGATTAAAATACAATATGTTAAAGATATTTACATTAGAAATATAATATATATATCATGAATATTCTGGAAATAGCATATAAAGTCCACTTCATTTGGAAGGAATTTTCTGTAATCTTCACTGGTAAACGTTTAGCGGTAGACAAAACATTTATTTAAAATATTTTTTCGTAGCATCCGCAATACCAGAAATATACGCTATTAATGGTTCGATTTGTTCAATAATTTGTCGTTCTTTTTAAGTCCCGTCGATTTTCAGTTGTTTCTGGCGATTGCATGGAAACGGTATGGAATTTTAAGGCCGGCATATAGTATCCAGTTCTTAAACATGTGACTACTGCTGTTCTCTTTGCATCTATATCGAAATGTGTAATGTAGCTATTTCTGCAAAGGTTTATTTGGATTAAAACTAAGTAGATACAAACATAAACCTTCGTAAGAATAATTTCTATACCCACTAATAAGTGATAGAAGTTAAAGAAAGTAATGTGAATGTAACGCAAATATTTTTTACTTTCTTTTTATTACCATTAATTTAATATGTCTTAAATATGAATGTAAGGTCAATGACTCATGCATGAAATATTTGTGCTATGACTTTAATGATATTTTGAAACCAATAAAGATACCTTGTCCATCTACTTAAGTTTTCGTCGTTATGTTAATACGTAATTTTTATTGTGAAAGGGCCCATTGTAACTACTTAGGAAACGTCTCCTGTTAACTACAAAGAAAGATATAGTGGCTCTACCGAGGCTCTCCAAAACGTTACTGACGCCCCGAGAGCTGTCACTGACACCCGGGCAAACCACTTCATTTAACGGAAGTATCAACATTGTAGTAAAAGTGAAAAGAGGATAATAATCCTTGGATAGCACCATGCGGAGCAAAGGCGCCCTTATATTTTTCCAGGAAGGTCCTTTATGTTGAAAGGGCAGCTAACGACGCCGCCACTGGATTCGCGCCTCTGTACGTGAAGAGGCGTCGTTATGACAACGCCGAGAGGATATCCTTCAGTTGCCCGGCCAGTCTGCCTCTTATTCCGCCATTACTCTCCGCATCCAACGTCACACATAAAAACAAACAAGTCTACAATAGCGACAGTTTTCGCTAGACCACATCCCTTATCTCTGTTGCGAAACTGTGTGGGTCTCACTTCCCCCATTATAAATTTGTTTTTTTCCCAAGATGCATCAAGCCAGCTTGCTGTTTTCAAGCACATCCGTAACTGTGGGATAAGCGAAGCTACTACTGCAATCTCTGTTTCAGCTTTTTCTTTTGTTCTCATGTTGGGAGTCTGCTGCTAAAATTTGCGTGGGACATGCTTAGACAGCAATAGATTCTATTATCTCCATTAGTTCTAAGAGCGCTTACTGAAATATTTTCAACAACAGTGGAAAGGAATATGAATAATAATTATGATACATGAATAAGCTTTATTTGTGTAATGCCCTAGCCGGGATTTGAACCACGGATCTTCCGATCTCCGGCCGGTTGCTCTAACCACTGAGCTATCATTTGAGGCAGTATTTTTAACACTTAAATGATTTCAGTCTAATTATATAATATGTAAATTCAATAACAGCCCACCTTAAAGCAATATATGTATGTAACTATGTATAAAACGTATATATTACAGTCATTGCAAATGTTTATATTATTGTATCCATGTTTAATAATGTTATGTGAATGTATTACGTAATTTAATAATGTAGGAGCTGTGAGAATAATACGTTAAACGTTGCTAACAATGAGGTAACCTTGAGGCAATAATGAGTTTGAGAGTTTAACAATACTACTTCTGATTCTTGGAAGCAATAATGTAACTTTAGTGACAGTTTATAAAATAGCCAATCAACAACCAGAAAAAGCTTTAGTTAAATTACAGTATTCTATTGGATTAGGATTAGCCAATCAGAAACTGAAAAGGAGAAACGTTTACAAATTCAGAAGTCAGTTGGTTGCAGACAGCGTTACTAACCAGACGTGTCCTTGAGAAGTATAATACGTATTCCTTTGAGACGCAAATAGTTTACGTTTTAAAAAGTGCATGTAATTAATAAAAACATCTCACAGCTCTCTCTATATCAGTGAAGTGTTATTTAAATCGTATCAAGCATTAATAAAAGGAGCGAAGTAAAATTATAATCTGTGTAAGCCTATATTCTTAGTTGCACCACAACCATGCTAAGAGAAACATGTCTCTAACAATAATACTGACGCAGCCGAGGCAAACATAAATATATAATATTTAAAGAAACAGTAAAATTACAAAGTTAATATATTTATTAAAGTTGGGGCAAAGGCCACCTGAAAGTACCTACATTTGTGGCGAAGGCTACCAGAAACTGTTTACTATACGTGTGGTTGCAACGAGTTTCAAGTTCGGCTCCCCAACAGTTGAAATATAATACAACTCGTTCAATACAAACTACTTCAAATTGACGCCCAAAGCGTGGTAAAAAAATAACGTAACAAACCATCTTCTCACATGGCAACCTGCCAGTAGGACATTAAATTCCCCAACTGATTCGCATGTTTCCCGGTAAACCACAAGGAGATATCAAATTATATTGAGACGACATACCCCAATGGCGAGCTACAATGTTGTAAGTACTTTAAGTCCCGGGCTTCATAGCTTCAACGACTATTAGGTCAATATGGATTCTACCTTTCCAACCATGTCCAACACACGGCTTGTGTGGAAGAACAATTAATTCTTTATTTGTACATTTTTATACATAATCCTTTTTACAATATTCCACCTATAAACTAACTTAACCTATGTACAAATTTTCTTGCCAGCTATGCTCCTCATTTCGCCTGACGCCCTGGCCTTATGGCTCAGCTGAGCAGCCCTTGCTACCATTAATCACCTATGATCCATCCTCTCCCTCCTCCGTTTGCCCTTTCTTATCTCTCTTACTTTTCTGATCCATTTCTCCTTTGCTTTCTTTAAGAACTTTCCCATATTCTTATTTTCCTTTTCTTCTTTTCTTGTTAATTCATTTTAATTGCTAGTATCTTTATCTAGTTTTCCTCCCATACTTTTTGTCTCCATCCTACTAGTTCTTTGCACCCTGTCATATAATTCTCTGTGCTTTCACCACCTTCGCATAGTTAACAAATTCCGCTTTTTCTGCCTCTTAGCCCTCTCAGGTACATTGATTCTGTTCATATCCATGCAAACGCTTCTTTTTCCACTGTATTACAATAATCCACATATCCTTCTCTTCCCAATTTTGCTTTTACTAATCTTTAGCACCCTAGTGATTCTTTTATTATCTAAGCTTCCCCAAATCTCTTGTATTTCTATGTCCACTACTCTGTTTCGTACTGTTATCCAGAAGCCGTTACTATTTCTTTCTCCTGCCCTCCAAATATCTTCCATTCCTGTTTTCTCTATAATTTTTTCTACCCCTGTCCACCTGATATTTTTATTTTTTGTACTCTTTTGTTGGTCCATACATATCTTTAAAATTTCCCCTTCATCTTTTTTCAGGCATCTAAACCAAAATTTCAGTATCCTTTCCAGTATCACTCCCTTTCTTCTTGTTCTTTCTAATTCCACTAACGCTACTTCCCCTGGTGCTGATCTTGGTAACCCCAATAGGAAAGGATATATAGAAACAGATACAAAGCTTGAGAAACAATTACAGTGGAACCTCTATTATCCGAAACACTGTTAACCAGTGGTGGCTGCTGAGTACAACAGCATGTGAACATCCTAACTTTTGACACCTTGCGGATTTATTGGTTATTTTTTCTTTGAATGTTGTTAAGCGTAACGTGTGTTGTAATTTAAAATCTACGGCGTTTAAAACTCCGCGCCTTAAACTCGATGAAACATCGGTAGCACATCCTGACTTGTGCACGTTTTAAGGAGCTTTTGTACATGCACAACTAGTATGATTTAATTACCTTATGGGACAAGTACCTCCGGGTCGTACACACTTGAAGCTTCTCCTGAGCGTGTTTCCATACAGACACTACAATTTTACGTTAATGCCACAAGATGGTAGCACTTAGCAGAAGTAGATGACCTGCACGAACGCGGAAACTTCTTTCGATTTCTCCATTCTATCCGTAATATCAACTATAATTTAATTTACACATCACTTCATTCTTGTCCTAAAACGTTGTACCTAATTATGTACACAACAACAAACATCCACAAAATAACCCTTTCTTTTGTCAGATAAGTTATACAGCATTATTAATATTATTATTTATCATTATTGCTGTTACAATCGTCTGCAGTTGTATCGATTTATTCATAATCATAACTCTTATGCAGCAGATATATTTAACATTTTCAGGGCTGTCTGACTTTGCGAACACGCAAAATGTATACTACTGACCCGCCACTGCTTTTAACTGAAATGACGTCTAGGCTAAACGACCGAAACATTAATATTTTTGGTTAAAACGAATTGAAGAAACATCGTTTGTTAACTTATGTTAGGAATGACAAAGGTGACTCTGACCTTTGCTGTTTCAATTCCTTCGCTATTGACAACTGTTTAGCTCTTTCGTTAATGGCAGGCTGACCCTTCCTTTTGTTAGCTATCAAGTCATTTGCGGTCACAAACACAGCGATGGACTATCATTACTGAAGTATTCTCGGTAGGGAACATAGTATTGTGGACAGTGAGATACAGACCATTCCGCCACTTTTTCATGGAAGGGATTTTCCAGTCGCCGACAAGTCGCCTAAACTAATAAGAAGGAAGTGAATCTACCTTTCTCTTTCTAAAAATCCTTGCCAAGTAAACTTTCACACACTTTCATTCATTCTAATGCGCTAGGAAAGATGTATTGTCTTCAATTACTTTCAGCTAAGACTCAAATTAAAAGTTTATTAACCCCTAAAAATGAAATTTTTATTTTTAACCGAAATTTTGGTTCTCAAAGGTTCTGTCTACTGCACTAACATGCAGGAAAAAACTCTGTATAGACTGAAAGACAAAGCTGAAAAATCTTTGAAAGCGGAACTGGTAATTTATTGCCTATGTATTGAAATAGGTATATTGTCTTTACGTTGTTTGCCCCAAGTTGGGCGCCAATTTGAAGTAGGAGTAGATTTGCTTCATGTATGGAAAGCCAATTTGAAGAAGCTATTGTCGTTACGTTGTCTTTACCACGCTTTTGGGCGTCAACTTTAAGTAGTTTGTATTGAAGGAGTTGTATTATATTTCAACTGTTGGGGAGCCGAACTTGTACTAGTTGCAACCGCACGTATAGTACCCGGTAGCCTTTGCCCCAAATTTTAAAAATATTAACTTTGTAATTTGACTGTTTCTTTAAATATTTACGTTTGCCTCGGCTTCTTCAGTA
The DNA here is from genome assembly GCA_030765065.1 of Deroplatys truncata. Lineage (NCBI taxonomy): Eukaryota > Metazoa > Arthropoda > Insecta > Mantodea > Mantidae > Deroplatys > Deroplatys truncata. Next base: position 126,540,405 of record CM060987.1, read on the forward strand.
TTTTTGTTAGAGATACATTTCTCTTAGCAGGGTTGTGGTGCAACTGAATAATGTAGGCTTAAACCGATTATAATTTTACTTCACTACATTTATTAATCCTTGACACAATTTAAATACCACTTCAAGAGAGCTGTGAGATTCTTTTTATTAATTAATTACACTTTTTTGCACGTAAACTTATTTTTCGTCTCACACGAATACATATTATATTTCTTGAGGACACCTTTTGCATCTGGTTAGTAACGCTGTCTGAACGCAACTGAACTCTAAATTTGTAAATGTTTCTCCTTTTCAGTTTCTGATTGGCTAATCCTACTCCAATAGAATACCTTCATGTAACTAAAGCTTTTTCTGGTTGTTGATTGGCTATTTTATAAACTGTCACCAAAATTACATTATTGTTACTCCAAGAATCACAAGTAGTACTATTAAACTTTCTTACTCATTATTGACTCAAGGTTACCTCATTGCTACCTCATTGTTACCAACTTTTAACTTATTATTCCCACAGCTCCTACATTGTTAAATTACGTAATATATTCACATAACATTATTACACATGGATACACTAATATAAGCATATGCAATGACTGTTACATAAATTTTACAAATTACCACATACACATATTGCTTCAAGGCGGGCTATTATTGAATTTACATATTATATAATTAGACTGAAATTATTTAAGTGTTAAAAATACTGCCTCAGTGTTGGAGAGACAGCTTTGATCCTAATTGCAGTTGTGTTCGCTATTGTGTGACACATTATCGTCACTGTGTTATTTGTATAAATGTGTACGTGAAAAAGTCTTATGTGTTGCATTCACATAACTTTAACATTTATTAGTTGATATAAAGCTATTTTTACCAAAACCTATTTGTCTTTCTACTTTTTATTAATCGAGATAAACCTCTGCAGGAGTAGTTAATTATATATTTCGTTATAGATAAACAAGGGAACAGCAATAGTCAAATATTTAAGAACAACGATAGCCTTTGAATGAAGTTCTTTTCATTCGGAAGGAATAATGTATAACTTTATATGACTGGTAAACGTTAAGCAACAGACGAAAACATATTACACAAGAAATGTATCCGTTATTAACTGGCCAATACTTAGCAATTATTTTCAAGCCCTGTCGATTTCAATTGTACCTCGTGACGTCATGGAAACAGTATGGAATTTTAAGGCCAGCGTATAGCGCCGAGTTCTAAAACATTTGTCTGTCGCAGTTCCCTTTGTATCTATAACGAAATGTGTAATGCAGTTATTTCCGGAAAGTTTTATTTGGATTAAAATGAAGTAGATAGAAAAGTAAACCATAATACAATAGTTTATATACCCACTAATAAACGATAAAGGGTAGAGAATGTCATGTGGACGTTTTATATATGATCTTTTATAATAAGTTCATGTGTATGTCTGTGTGTGTGTGTGTGTGTGTCAACTAAATAGCTCAAAAACGAAATATCGGATAATTATCCAACATGCCATTACCGAACTGGATACCTCAGGGGATTTTGTCTGTGGCCCGCATTCGGGAGGTCGTGGGTTCGATTCCCATGGCCGACCTTCCTGACCTATGGGGGTTTTCGGAGGTTTTCCCAGGTCGCCAGGCGAATGCTGGGAAGGATTCTCACATCTCCCGAATTTCCTGTCCCTCCAGTTCATCCCCATTCTCATTTCACTTCATTTTTCATTAGTTGGTCCCTTTCACCATAGTGTCCGCAATGGTGTTTCGGTGCAGTGTGGCAGGGGAAAAGGATGCTCTTTGTGTGCGGCTTTCGGCTGGCTACCGGGGGTATCCGAACACCCTTGAGGGGCGTTGGACCCCCTTGAGCAGTGTGAGGTCTCCAGTCTACCTGCCCGTCTGCCGAGGAGTCTATCTGGAAACTTAGGGACCCTGACATTCCTGTGCCGTCGCCCTGGTTCCGGCCGCCCGGTGTCTCCTCTTGCCTATCCTTCCTCCCGAGGACGCCCATTTGTGGGGCGTTGGTACAATATCCCCTATGTGGATCAGTGTCGCGTTCCCTCCGTAGCCAATCTAACCCAATCCAAACTTGACATTTTAGGACGAGACTCGTAGGTTTTCAAGAAATTCTCTCCATCCCAAGCCTATACAAAAATGTTAGTTATTTTTAACTTGCTTAACTTTGAATACCTTTGTATAACTTTTAAACCGTAAAGACAGGCAACTTAGAACAATGCAGCTCTGGTTAAAACACCAATTTTTATGGTATTAACTATTTGAAATACTCCTTGTTATTTCTTTGAATTTTCAATACTTTATATTTTTAAGTGCTAAGTTGCCAGTGCTTTTGTTTCTCATGGTCATATACAGAGTAGAATATTAAAGCCACTATATAGCGATCCACGCTATAAAGATTTGACTATAGCTTGAGCGTTGATATTTCCCTCTTACCTATAAGAAAATGTGTAGGTATTGAGTATAATTCTACAAAGGTTTATCTCGACTAAGATGAGGTAAATAGAATGATAAACTTTTGTACTGGCAAGAATAACTCGTATTAGGGTGGGTAGAGAACGTCAAGCGAAGTTAGCCGGCCCTCGTAGCCGTGGTCGCTGGAGTTATTGCTCCGGCGCTCCGCCAAGCCGAGGGTCGCGGGTTCAAGTCCTGCCATGGGCATGGGTGTTTGTGTGTGTCTGTGTGTTGTATAATTGCGATAATAAGCGGTAACGAAAACAGTAAACACACAGTAATCATTAACCTGAAAAAAGGTTGCACATAAGATTTATTATGTATACGGGGATTACGATTACTGCTCGTACGGAGTTTTGCGTCTTGGTAGCGACCGACCACGCCTGTACTTTCACTTTGCCACTTGAAATTGTGTATAAAATCTAAACTTGTACCAAATGTTTGAAATGTCCTTCCTCAGGCAACACGCATTCCTATTGACACCATTTAGTTCGCTCACAGTAATGTTACAGATTCACTTCGCATGTTTTCCATTTTTGAACTTATTTTTGTACACTTAGTACTTCAGCTACCCCAAAAATAACCGTGAGGGATGGCTCAGGCGGTTACGTCTGTACCCCGCATTCGGGAGGTCCCGGGATCAATCCCCGGTGACTGCCCACTCTGGCCCACTGGTTTTTCGTGGTTTCTCCTAGGTCGCCAGGCGAATGCTGGGGTGGTTCATCTTCTACCACGGCTCTCCTTTTTCTTATTTTCTGTATACCCATCTTCTTCCTTGTCATCTGTTTCAGGGCTGTAATACCAAGCGATGATGTTCGGCGGGTTGCGGTGGGCGGTGGCTTGCGCTTTGTAAAGGTTTCTTTCCTTGCGTCGCTGCGGTACTTCTCACTAGGTCTCTCCTCAGCGTAGGGCTCCGGTCCGGAGGATCCTGAAGGCTGGTGGCTTTTAGGCAGGGACCGTGCGGCGGTGATTGCGTTCTATCTGGAAACATTATGGACCCCGTCCATGGTAGCCCCCGTCGGCATCTGGATCCGGTAGCCCTCATCTCTCCTTCCCTCCCAGGGGTCACGTTGGAAGCACAAGGGGCCGACTGGCCTGCGTGCCCCGGTTCCGGGAGCCTTCCGTGATACGTACCTTTACCCCAAAAATAAACATTACAGATTGTTGGTTCTGGAAAGGGACATACACCAAAACTAATCTCGCTATATTCAAACACTTCCCTAGTTTTACCTACGGCTCTTCTGCCCAATGACCACCACCAACCACCCATAATTATACTTTCTCATTTTCTGCCAGACAAACTGGAGGGCGAGAATATTATTTTGGAATTTTTCTTTACTTATTGTTTGTCGCAAAAGTCTAACTCATTATGCGTCTAACACACCAAACTCCATTGGTTTCATTATAAACAGATTTCTTGTATTACAGGCAGATAGGCGAGCCGCTGTGAGTGGGGAAGGGAGTCAACCTTGGCCGAGACGCAAATTCCTTGCAAGCGGTTAGCATATATTGAGGTTTCTTTCTGTACCGAAAAATGCTATGTTATTACATTATCAACAGATATGTATATGTGTACTCTTGATGTAATCATAGAGTGATTGTTATATTTGTGTGATTGTTAGTTTACTATATATATTAGGAATGTTTCTGGTATACGACGCAAGAATATTTTCACTCCACACGATTTTACGAGCAACAACTTGCTTCATACAGAAGGGAGGGGAAACTTCGAAAAATTACAAAGAACTTGACAGTACACGCCAGAAATTCCACTGTTGCCACACTAGGAACTCCGGACAAATTCACAAGCCGGGGATTCCACCATTGTCTCAAGTCATGTGACTTTTGAGAAGGCAATAGCGAAAAACTAAAACAAAAATTTGAGAAATCGCGCGACTAGTCAGCCAATAAGAAAATTAGAAGTAGTATACCGACCAATAGACTATAAAAGCCAAGATCCGGAAGACAAATTACGCTTTCTGTTGAATTCACTTGACGGATAAACCCGTGACTTTCAACATAAACATTCCGCGCCAAAACTATACGTGTTAAGATGTAATACAAAGAATATTGTGTGCGCAACGGTAAATACTTTAAAGTGAGAGAATTGGTGTTAACTCGCCTGACGTTAAAATTACGAACGTCAGAGGAGTAATTCCGTGTTCATACTTAAGTGCAACGTAACAAACACAGAAGTGTCCAGTGCGCGAAATAAAGCAGTTTCAAGGAAGTGTTATGTGAAAGTGAATAACCTTCAGTGAACAAACTGTGTGCGCGGAATTGCTATCCAAAGTCCAACTAAGTGGAAAAGCAATTATCGCTTATAGAACCATTGTAAAGTGCTATTATTAAAGGATTCACATTTTCATGCAAACTTATTTAAAGTAAACACCATACATTCAGATTTAATTAGTGGTTTTAATTCTAGCAAGACTTCTTATGAACACAACTTTGAGATACCCATATCCAGTCTCATGCTCGACAATATTTATCAACAGCCGACAGCAGCCATGGACAAAGAACTTCAAATGCAGCATCTAGAATCTGAAGACACGATCTTATAACTAGCCCACTCAACTTGTAATTACAACTATAACACTTCTATTTAGCCAGAACAAGAGCCACCCAGTGATTTTTTGAGTTAGACAAATTTATGTCGTCCAGTTATCCTTCGCCATTTATGGTGCATAATTAATGATAATAAATAACAATCGAATAGATGGATAACGCGGCAATATCCTGGAGTCCAAATTACATTTCAAAACCTATAGACGAGAACTTTCACAAAGAAAGAAAGGTAGGAAGGAGGGAAGAAGGAAAGAAAGGAAGAAAGAGAGAAATAAAGAAGATTCGATGTGTTATTGTGGCATGCGGTTGGTAACATTGTAATATTTGTGGTTGGTAACAGTGTATGGCTATATTTTAGGTTGGTAATACAGACCGGTAATGACGTAATGGGAGTGGGGGTAAAACCGGTTGTATCTTGTGGTAGCGTGTAGGACGCTCTCTCTTCTAACTTAACCAGTCAACAGTGCAGATGTGTTAGACATGACGCTTTGTCAAGCAGGAAGGTAAAATGTATTATCTTTACTTTATAGTAAATGTTTACCATCTAAATTTATACCGTGTAGTTTATTAATGTAGATAGTTCTTCCTTCCTGACCCATAATGATTTATAAATATTTAAGTAGTTTTCAGGTGTTTTAGGAACTTTGTTTAGCTTGCCCCGTCGGACCTCGTGTTAGTTTGTGATTTGGATTCTGGTACCATGATCTACCCCCGTAATTATGTGAAAATAAAACAGGTTTCGACAATATGTTCATACGACATTTACTACCAATGAAAAGTTCAGATATATTCATTAGATATTATATTATTCATACAAAGAGTGATTCTTCTGTCCTCGCTACGTTATAGGATATACAACGGAGGGGGTCACTCGCATTCTGAAACCTAGGGAGATATATTGCAGCTACCACCCTCCAGGACGAAACAAAGTGAAGGAACCACGGGAGGCTACAAGTCGCAGACAGACGATCCATAGAGACGCGCGGAATTTCTTAACATTCCCTGCCTCGAAAACCGTCCAAGTACTGGAGGAACGACCCGTTCAACCAATCATACCTCTAGTGTCCATGGGAATTACCCTTTCCTTTGAGCAAGCATCCGTGCCTTCTGTTCAGCATCGCCGTATGGCACGAAATCTAGAAGCACACCTGAAAGAATAGGAGGAAATGGAATGAAAGCAAAATGATGGAAAGCAAATCGTGGTAGATCAGGAACCACTCCATTACGAGAAACCCAAAGTTAGAACGGGCGGTCGACAGGAATCGAACCCGGGACCTCCCGGATGCGAGCCTCATACGTGAAGTACGATTAATGGATGTGTCTTGGTGTGGATGTGGGTAGAGTCAACGAGAGGTCGCCGCTGGAGCCTGGTGGATGCTCTGGAAGTTCTGGAAGATACTAGTGTTGTGTACTTTGAAATTTTCTGTTTCAATTTACCGTGCCTCTCACACAGTTGGTATGGTAAGGTCATATCTAGCGTGGTAGGATTCATTTTCCGCGGGGTTAGTTTTTACTTAGTAATTGTTGTAAGTTCTTTCATGCGTATCAAAATATTTGAATGTTTCTTTGTGTCTCTTATATTTTAAGATATTGTGCTTAAAATTCTACTAACTCTTACTCGTGGCAGTGTTAATCTTGTCTGAGGTTTTCAGTGTTTGGAAGCTAAGATATTTATTATATAAATTATAAATACGATAAGTGTACTTTCACTGTAATGTGTTTTCTTTTATTTCTCAATTTGCTTTAACGACGAACAATACAGGATGTAATAAATACGTACGTCACAAATTGCAGGATACATTCCTCACACGTAGACGAAGAAATTATGTTATATGAACATGGGTCTGGAAACGCTTTGTTTCCATGTTACAACTCATTTTCTCCAAGTCATTAATCATGGGAAACACACACAAACAGAACGTTGGAATCATGGGGAACATTCACTCTTGGTTCGTCTGGTTACGTTAGCATTACCATAGGTGCACCACCAGTGTTTTGTTTTATATGTTCCTGTTGCCATGCGACTTACGTCATTGCTTGTTTACAGGTAACATCAACTGTTCCAGTGAGCAGTACGACCTTGACAGCACACGGGTTGCTACGTACTAGTAGAGTTGATTACAGACTTGGCTCGTGCAATGGCAGTGTACACAAAAGCAGAGATGGCAGATGCCCATTTGATATATGGATTAGCAGACGGCAATGGCGTTTGCGCTCAACGTTTGTACCGGGAGAGATTTTCAGGGTGCCCCGACAGGAAAACGTTTGAAGCCATTGATCGTCGTCTTAGGGAACATGGGGTATTTCAGCCTGATACTCGCGACCAAGGGAGACCTAGATGGACGAGGACACCGCAACGGACGGTAATTCTTCAGGCAGTTGACGACGACCCTAGTGTCAGTACAAGACAAGGAGCTGCAACAATGAATGTTGACCGCATGACTGTCTGGCGAGTGTTACACGAAGTCCGGCTGTATCCATACCATTTACAGCGTGTGCAGGCACGGGTAGTACGCTTCTACGAATGGTTTATGCAACAAAGTGTCACCCCTAATTTTAGTGCAAGCAACCGCGCTGCAGTGAATGATGTCTGTCACCTACACTCGGTAACCGTTAACGGGATTGGTAACTATCTTTGTTACTTTGCTAATCATTTTTGGTAACCATTCTGCATTCGTTACTTTTGTAACCTGTTTCCCATGATTAATGAATTGGAAAAAACGAGTTGTAACATGGTAACAAAGCGTTTTCAGTCCCATGTTCATATAACACAATTTCTTCGTCTACGTGTGAGGAATGTGTCCTGCAATTTGTGCCGTACAATTTTGTTACATTCTGTATATGGCAACTGAATCAAATATTTACTTACGTATTTGCTTTAAATACTTGTAGACATTCTTTATATTATAATAATAAATTATCGTTGAGAACATAGGAATTTGTGCACTGGCTTTGCTTTCTCTGTAAGCGTCTCCTTTCGCAGCGAAAATTTTCTTAACAATGCTAATAGTTGAATTTTGTTTATTTAAGCTATTATGTGGTTGTAATCGACCTAAAACTAATTCACAATCTTTGAAATTCTTGCTTTGGATACATAACATAACATATTATTATAAATAACATTCATAAGCATAACATATTTACAATCATATTATATATAACACGTATTACGAGGATCACTCTGAAAGTTTTGAGAATGGACAACAACGAGTAGTGGTAAGCGAAAGCAGCTTTTCCTAACTTTAGATCGAAGTTCAGATAGCAAATGTGCAAGACTGGATGCATTCCAAGAATATGCATCATCAGCACCGCGTTTGTATGTATAGTAGGTGTTGCTATGCCATACGTTAGGATGGATCTCAAGTGAGAGCACTTCCGTTCTATGATTTTCTATGACCTTAAAGCCGGTTTAGGGGAGGTAGAATGCTTTGAAAGACTGCATCGTGCATTTGGGAACTTTTGCGCTTCGCAATCCACCATTTATCGATGGTACGCGGAGTTTAGAAGAGGAAAGGATTGCCTCAAAGATGAAGACCAAGCAGTATAGCCGGCTACAGCAACAATGGATAAAAATGTGGTGAAAGAGAGCGCATGTTTACGGGAAGGTCATCGTTACATATATGGTCAGTTTCAAGAAGTGCTAAATATCGGATCGGCAGCAGTGAAAACAATCCTGAAAGAAAAACTTGACGTCAGGAAGCTCTGCAGTCGCTAGATCCCCCACCACCTCACAAATGAGCAGAAACATGCGCGTGTGCAATGGTGCGAGGAAATGGTTGAAAAATTTAATGGAGGGAGATCCAAAAATATATTTAACATTGTAATAGGTGACGAAAGCTAGATTTACCAGTAAGATCCGGAAAGTAAACGATAGTCATCGGTCTGGGTCTTTCGACAAGAAGGTCTCCAACAAAAGTGAACCGAATGAGAAGTTTTGGCAGGAAAATGAACTGCTCCTTCTTCTTAGCAAGTGGCCACATTGTGACGATTCCGCTTGAGGCACAAAAGACTGTAACTGGCAGATGGTACACCACAAAATGTCTGCCACAAGTGTTCAATGAACTGAGAAAAAAGCGCCCTGCGTGGAATTTCGTTGCACCATGACAATGTCTCTGCTCACACTGCACAAGAAACAACCCAAGAAGTCAGATGAAGTAGTTGTATTTGTAGCGGTTGCAACACTATTGGCGTCAATTTTGAAGCGTTTTAGACCACGCACGTAATAGATGCCAATTTGCGAGACTGTTTCTAGGAGTGTTCGCCCAACGTACGGTACAAAGTTTCCGGTGGCCTTCGCCCCACGTTTAAAAATTTGTACTTTAATGTTTATTTTTAATGATATATTGTATACCTCGGCTGTGTCATTAGTAATTTTTAAAACAGTATCTCTTAGCAGGGCTGGTACGGCTAAAGAACAAGGCTTACACAAATTATAATTGTGTTGTACTTTTTTACTTTCTCTACTACGTATAGTAAGTAGGGGAAGTATTGTATTCCACCCAAAAATTCGATACCGAGATCTCACCGGAAATACATGTTTTGAGGCCCCCTGATTCCAAAAAAAAGCATTTTTGGAAACATGTCCGTGTGTGTGTCTGTGTGTCTGTCTGTGAACAGCATAACTCAGAAACGAACAGTCGGATAAACACCAAACTTGGTATTTAGGTTCAGTATCTTCCAGAGATGCGACACGTAGGTTTTCAAGAAAATCCCCTCAACCCAGATTACCCTTTACATGGAAGATTTTTCGAAAATTTTAATTTTCTCAAAGTGGCTCTAACGATTATGATTAAAATATCATATGTTTAAGATATTTTCATGACAAATAAAATGTATATCTTGAATTTTCTGGGAATGTCTCCAAAAGTATTCTGCATTGTGAACGACTTTTGCATAACTGGTAAACCATAAGAGATAGACAAACTTTTAGTACACAAACAATGTAGATCGCATTAAAATACACAATTTATGATTTATACATTTTTTTGTTTAGTGAACCATTTTCGAGATATTGCATGTTATTTCCTTAAATTTTCCAATACTATTACTTTTTCTCAAATTCGTTATTCATTTTATTTTGTTCTGGTAATGCAAAGAGAATGGAATACTCCACATAGCATCCAGCTCTTAAAATATTTGACTTTCGCTTAAAGCCTACCAATTCCCCTTGCATCTACAAGAAAATTAAGAATAATGTTAATATCTCGATATCTCGATTAACATGAAGCATATGGAGAATAAGCGTTTGTAAAAATAGTTTGTACAAGAGTAGAGAAAGTCATGCGAGTATAACACATCAGATTTTTTATTAATCCGTCACACGATTAAATAACACTTCGCTGATGTATCCAACTGTAGCGCTGTAAGATTGTTAATTGCACTTTTAACACGTAAACTTTATATTATTCTCACCGCAATAAATGTTTATGAACCCGTACCAAACTGCTCGGTTACACTTCCTTGTAGCGTCTCCCGCCTGAAATTGTACATTTTTTCTATTTTAAGTCTCTGATTGGCTAAGCCTACTCCAATAGAATATCTTTATTTAACTTTAAGCTTCTCTAGTTTTTGATTGGCTATTTATAGACCGTTTAAAATATTACATTATTATTGTTCCAAGAATTATTAGTAGCCTTAATAAGCTTTCTAATTTATCTCAAGGTTACCTCATTATTAGCAACTTTCAGCTTCTACTTTGTAATTCTGTTTGCTACGGAAAACAGTTTGCTTCTATTGTCACAGCTCTTACATTGTTAAACTACGTAATGCAGTCACATAACATTATTATATATGTACATAATAAAATAAACATAATACAATGACTGTTACCTACACTTTATATATTATTACATACACATATTTCTATAAGGTGGATTGTTAATATTTTATATTATATTAGATATAATTAGACTGATATCATTTAAGTGATAAAAATACTGCCTCAGAGATATATGCGCCATCCTCCCTATAATTTAGATATGGGCCCATGCATCTTTTTCCTATTGCTCAAAACGAAATACAAAATTCGAGGTCAACGATTTGGTCACCTCAAACCGCAGTGGCTGCTTACGAAGAATGTATTTGCACTCGCTCCAAAGAATGGCGTTCAGTATTTGAAAAATGGTTTTAAAGAATGAGATGGGAGGCATAGCATGCAATTATTAGAACAAAATGTTTAATACTTTATTGCGCTCATTCTCAAAATTTTTGGAGTGACCCTGTTATTACTTAAATTCCTGATTTTTGTTACATATTTTGTATTATCACACTTTTTATTGTGAAGCCGGTAGTTTCAATCACTTTATTTAACCTATTTCAACTTTATTCAAATTTTTATCTAACATTATCGCAACAAATAAAATTCGAATTAACAATTTAAAATATATGTTCGGTCAAAGCAAAATTGATGACCAAATGGTGTTTTAAAGCAATAATGCATTAATAATTGTGATGCACAACGAATACATAAATATATAATGTATCAAATTTCTCCATTCATTCCATTGGATTTCCTTTTTACCATTCCTTAGCAAGATTTGCAAATTCATTTTTATCCTTTTACTAATATCTGCTTCACACGTTGCCGCGGGGCCATCTCCTCGGTGTGGACACCATTGAAGCTTCGATATTGTTTTCACCACGAATCAAAGTGACCTAAGTTATAGATACATGTTATTGTTGCGGGGCGTTCCTTACTTAAAGAGCTTCTAGCGCGAAGATATTCTCAGCTTTATGCGTCAAGGGAGCCCCTAATAAAGCATTAACATTCAGAACTGCAGAGGCCCCGCCCGCACGAAGTTTTGCTGCAAATCGTGGCTTTGTTCGGCTGCTGTACGTGCATATTTTTCTCATCCCGCTACAAGAAGACGGCTTATAAATTTCTGCCATAAATTTACTGCCTCTGACAACTAATGGAACGGGATTTTACGTTTCGTTTTTTAAAGAGAGATGGGCGTGGCCTTGTTTGGGAAATTGTGCGAACCCAGAAATTTACATACTCCTTCAAGAACAGCGAACTTTGCTTGGCTAGCAATAAAACAAACGTTCGCTTACTGAGGTTTGTTTAGGCTAGCATGTTTAAGGAACAAAGAGTTTCAACAACGGATTAAATCTACCTAGAGAGATAAACAAGTTAACATCTTTACTTTCTGTACTGCTTACTTATAGTAAACAGAGGAAGTATTGCATTCCACCTACAACTAACTGATTGTTACACTCACATGACTTCCTCTACTCTTGTACAAACTATTTTTACAAACGCTTATTCTCCATATACTTCATATTAATCGAGATGATAATCTTATTGCTAATTTTCTTGTAGATTCAAGGGGAATATGGTAGGTTTTAAGCGATAGTCAAATCTTTTAAGCGTTGGTTGCTATGTGGCGCATTCCATTCTCTTTGCATGTCCAGGACATAAAAAAAATGAATAACGAATTTCCATTTCAGAAAAAGTATAAGTATTGGAAAATTTAAGGGAATAACAAGCAATATCTCGAAAATGGTTCACTCAACAAAAAAATGCAAATGACATAAATTGTGTATTTTGACGCGATCTACATTTTTTGTACAGTAAAATTTCGTCTATCTCTTTTGTTTTACCAGTTATGCAAAAGTCGTTCACAATGAAGAATACTTTTGGAGACATTCCCAGAAAATTCGGGATATACATTTCATTTGTTATGAAAATACCTTAATCAAAATCGTTAGATTTATTTTTGAGAAAATTTAAATTTTCGAAAAATGTTCCACGTAAAGGGTAATCTGGGGTGGGGGATTTTCTTGAAAATCTTCGTGTCGCATCTCTGGAAGATACTGAACCTAAATACGAAGTGTGTTGTTTATCCGACTGTTCGTTTCTGAGTTATGCTGTTCACAGACACACAAACGGACATGTTTCCAAAAATGCTTTCTTTGGATTCAGGGAGTCTCAAAACATGTATTTCCGGTGAAATCTCGGTATCGAATTTTTGGGTGGAATACAATACTTCCCCTACTTACTATATGTAGTGTATAGAAAGTAAAAATGATATGTTGCATCCCCATGACTTTTTCAACTTCTATCGTCTATTAATGGGTGTACAACTATTCTTATTAAAGATGATTTTATTACATTTTAATCCAAATAAACCCTTACAGAAATAACTACATTACACATTTCGTATAGATGCAAAGGAAACAGCGATAGTCAAATGTTTAAGAACTGGACGCTATATGCTGGCCTTAAAATTCCATACTGTTTCCATGCAATCGGGAGAAACAACTGAATGTTTACAGGACTGAATGTGACAGAATGGCCAAATATTGAACAACGCTATATCTCAGAAATCGCTTATGCCGTAAAAAGTTTATTTTAAATAAATTGTGTTTTAAAGAAATATACATTTTTTGTGTATTACCCTTTCATTTAAAGTTCAACGTTTGCTAGTTATACAAACCTTATGTCGTCTTCCGTGGTATAGTGGTTACCATGCTAGCCTCTATTACCGAGGTCGCGGGTTCAAACCCGGCGGAGGGCGATGGATTTTTTCTGGCGTAAAAATTCTTAGCATGGCTTCCTTCGGAAGGGCAGTAATGCCGTCCCATGTCGTAGATTTACGGCACGTAAAAGAACCTCAAGCCTATAAAGAGGCCTCTGAGCAAAATTACAGGTATTTCGCGCCCAGTATAGAATGGGACGCTAAAGACCATAACAGTTACAGAGCGTCCGTAAATAAAACTCAATTTAATTTTATTCAAATCTTATTTCGAACGAAGAGGATTTCACAGATTATTCCTAGAAAGTTCAAGATATACATTTTACTAGTCATCTTTAATGTATGGCATTTTAATTAAAATTGTTAGAGCCATTTTTTAGAAAATAAAAAATTTCGAAAAATGTTCCAGGTAAAGTGTAGTTTGGGGTAGGAAATTCTTTTGAAATTTTGGTGTCGCATCTTTGGAAGGTACTGGACCAAAATACAAAGTTGGCTATTCATACGAATTTTCGTTTTTGAGTTATGGTGTTCACAGACACACGCACACACAAAAGGACATTTTTCTAAAAATGCTTCAGGGATCTCAGAATATGTATTTCCGGTGATATCTCGTATCGAATTTCGGGTGGAAACCTACTAGATACATGGTAGAGAAAATAAAAATGAAATGGCTGGTGTGTTTGTGTGTGTGTGTGTGTGTGTGTGTGTGTGTGTCTGCGAACAACATAACTGAAACCTAAAATTCGGTTAAATACCAAACTTGGCGTTTAGGTTCAGTATTTTCCAAAGATGTGACACGAAGATTTTCAAGATAATCCTTTAATCCCAAACCATTCTGCGAATTTTTCGGTTTTCTCAAAAACGCCACTAACGATTTTGATTAAAATACCATATTATATTAAAGATGATAAAGAAAACATATTTCTTGAATTTACTGAGAATAGCCCAGGAAGTCCTCTTCAATGGGAAGCAATTTTGTGTATGACTGCTATACGTAAAACGTGCTACACAAAAAATGTAGATCTCCTTAAAACGTAATGTGTTTGAAATATTTTTTGTGTCATCAGCCATTTCCGAGGTATCCGTTGTTAATGGTTCGAATTCCTCATTCTTTTAAAGTCAGCATGGAAACAGTGTGGAATTTTCAGGCCAGTATATTGAGGCAGTATTGTTAACACTTACATGATTTCAGTCTTATAATAAACCAGACGTATTTCTTATTGTGATGTTATATAATACTTAAAATTTGAGTTGGTATATGTTAATTCACATCACCTGATTTCAGTTTAATTTTATAATATATAAATTCAATAACAGCCCGCCTTAAAGCAATATATGTGTGTAATAAGATACAAAAAGTGTATATTACAGTCATTGTATATGTTTATATTATTGTATACATGTTAAATAATGTTATGTGAACGTATTACGTAATTTAATAATGTAGGAGCTGTGAGAATAATAGGTTAAAAGTTGCTAACAATGAGGTAACTTTGAGGCAATAATGAGTAAGAAAGTTTAATAATGCTACTAGTCATTATTGGAGCAACAATAATGTAAATGTTGATAAATAACCAATCAACAACCAGAGAAAGCTTTAGTTAAATAAAAGTATTCTATTGGATTAGGAATAGCCAATCAAGACTTGAAATACAGAAGAGGCTCGGGAACTAGAGGCTAGCAGGATAACCACTACACCACGGAGGACGACAGATTATCCCTTCGAAGTAAGCCTGTAGGGGTAGAGGTGATTCAACGGAGGGGGAAACCTTGCGCGCTGCGAGCTGCACTGATTTATTGCGGCTGCAACCCCCAGTAGGAAGGGATGAAGTGAAGGAACTACAGGAAGCTACAGGCACAGAGACACGCGGAAGTTCCTAACATTTCCAAGCTCGCAGACTCGTCCAACTGCTGGAGCCGTCGAGAGAGAGAGCGAAGAACAACCCACCGATCAACCTCTGGTGTACACAAGCAATATTCTTTCCTTTAAGCCTGCATCCGCGCCATTTGTCCGGCACCGTCATATGCACACCTGAAGGATGAGAGAGAAAAGGAAATCATGGTAGAGAAGAAACCACCGACCTCGGGAAACCAGAGTGGGTGATCGCCGGGGATCGAATCCGGGACCTCCCGACTGCGAATTGCGTTCGTTACTGCGGCACACCTCGCTCGGTAAGTAACCTGTTCTCTTATCGTATCCATTTTTCAACCACTGGTCCTATACGCTCATCTCATTTGGGATGCAGCATCTCCAGTCATACTTAAATATCTTTAGATGGTCTAAAACATGTTATTGCGTAGCTAAGCAAACTCCCCTACTATATGAGAAATGATTAATTCAACAATTCGTTGGAAATTGCCTATCTTGTATACCTAATGTAGCGAGAAATATCCTTATAAAGCTCCCATTATTCATAGCGCGGTACATTTCGGAGTAAAAAAACCCTGTTTCCATCTTGGCTCAAACGACGGTTACGTCAGAATTTGTTAACCAATTCAAACTAAATTTACTGTAACAATGTATGAAATTAGTGGTAGATAAAATTTGACTTTTTCCTTTAGTATGCTAAAGTTTTAGCAAATTCTTTAAGTTTTTAAGATCATAACTATTAATACTTCAGTTCACAAATTTACTATAAAAATAATCATTCAACCATTCATGACTTAAGACCTACGTCTTGTTGAGTAGGTATTTTTAACACTTGAATAATTTCAATTAAATTATGTAACATGCAATTTCAATAACAGCCCGCCTTGAAGCAATATGTATGTAATAATTTGTAAAAATGTATGTAACAGTCATTGCATATGCTTATATTATTGTAAACATGCTTAATAATGTTATGTGAATGCATTACGTAGTATAATAGTGTAAGAGCTGTGAGAATAATAAGTTTGAAGTTGCTAACAATGAGGTAACCTTGAGGCAATAATGAGTTTGAGAGTTTAAATGTTACTAGTCATGATTAGGGCAGCAATAATGTAAATCTTGTGACAGTTTAAAATTAGCCAATCAACAGCCAGAAAAAGCTTTAGTAAAATGCAGGTATTCTATTGGACTAGGATTAGCCAATCACAGACTTGAAATACAGAACTTTACGGGTTTGGACGGTTGAAATATGTTCAGTTGCCTGCAGACCTTGATAGCAACCGGATGGAAGATGTGTTCTCTAAAGAAATATTACGTATTCGTGTGAAACGAAAATTAAGTATACGCGTTAACTAAGTGCAAGTATTAAATAAAAGAATCTCGCAGCTCTTGATATCAGTGTAGTGCCATTTAATTTGTGTGAAGGATTAATAAAAAGAATTGAATTTAAACTTAAAATCTGTGTAAGCCTACATTCTTGTCGCACCACACCCTGATTAAGAGAAACATGTCTCTAGAGTAATACTGACGCAGCCGAGGCAAATATAAACAAAGTACTACCTATAGAAGCAGTTTAATAACAAAGTTAATATATTTTTTTTTTAAACTTGGAGCGTAACAAGAAAAATACATCTTAAAATCGACTTCTCATACGTAGCAGCACATTACGTAACAAACAATCATCTTCAAATTGTCATCCATACGTGGGGATAAATAAAATAAACAACTCCAACTACAAGACAAAATGCTCTACTTCAAATTGGTTTCCCAAGTGTGAGGTTAATAAATAGCATCAACAACAAAACATTCAACTTCATTGTTACCGGGCGGGATGGCTCAGGCGGTAACGTATGTGGCCCGAATTCAGGAGGTCATGGGTTCGATTCCCGCGGCCCACCTTCCTGATCCATGGGGTTTTTTGGAGTTTCCCCGGGTCGTTAGGCGAATGCTGGAAAGGTTCATTGCATCCCCCGAATTTCGTCCCTCCATTTCACCTATATTCTCCTTTCACTTCACCTTCCATCTGCTTGGTCTCTTTCAGGGTTGAAAGTGTCGGCGAGAGTCTCGGCGCTACAACATGGTAGGGAAAAAGGGGCGATCTCCGAGCTCCGGTCCCCCAGGGGAAGTGCAAGCCCGCAAGGATGGAGGGAAGCCAATTGCACCAGCTGCCATTCGGGGAGTTTCAATCTGTGAAAGGTAGGGACCCTGACCTCTCACCTGTCGTGCCCTTTGGTTAAGCCGCCCTCTGTCTCCTCTCATTTCGTCCCCAAATGCCCCTCCTAGTCCTAGTCCTACGTCATATTGCGGCCCTTCAACCGAGCGAGGTGCCAGCGCAGTAACGTTTGCGACTCGTATTCGGGAAGTCTCGGGTACAATCCCCAGGGACCGCCCACTCTGACTCATGGGGTTTTTGTGGTTTCCCCGGGCCGGCAGGCGAGTGCTGTGGTGCTTCCCTGTCCCTCATTTCCTGTGCCCATCATCTTCCTTGTTATCTGTGAAGCCGAAATTATAAATTCAATAATTATCATAATGATCTGGAAAGGATAGCGAAATAAAATAAATAATAAATATTTAAAATCAGTGCATGTATTAAAAGGAGGAGCATTGGGAAAATTGGTCACTGTTAAAAGCGTCAGAAAGGCCAGACAGGCGCAGGTTAGATAATTAGATTACCCCAGGTATAAGGGGTAAAACCACTGAAGCCAGTTTTTCTTGGAAATAATGTGTGCAGCTGCACTGACCAGGAAGTGAAAGTCACGCGTTCTTCTTTGTATTGCGCGTTGGTGAGGACTCTCGCTGGGACACTTGTGTGGTGAGGACACACTCTCGCTAGGGCCCTCTTGGGTTGCGGAACAACATCCTCTTTGAGTTCAGATGACTGGATGTGAACTTGCAAGAGGATCGAACGTTCAGATGTAATTGGTAATCTTCGGGCTTGGAAGAGACAAAGCAATATCGTAAGAATTTAAAAATGATCTGCAAATCTTAAGTCTTATTTTAATGGTTAATAAAAGTGTTAAAAGAAAGCGTTCGTGTTACTATATACACACACTCACGCAAACCCAGTGATTAAAGTTTCATGCTCAAGCAGGCGTGGCAAAGTAAAAAAATCTGATGTGTTACACTCACATGACTTTCTCTACTCTTGTACAAACTATTTTTACAAACCCTTATTCTCCATCTACTTCGTGTTAATCGAGATAAACATTTGCAGACTCTATCTTATTACAAATTTTGTTGTAGATGTAAGGGTAATATATATTTGCAAGGGCAATATAGAAATACAGTAGCCTTTAAGCACAGACATATCTCTTAATAGTTGGTTGCTAGGTGCAGCACCATTCCCTTTGCCACAGATTAATACTCTTTGCATATCCAAGACAAAAAAATCTGATGTGTTACACTCACATGACCTTCTCTACTCTTGTACAAACTATTTATACAAACGCTTATTCTCCATCTACGTCATGTTATTCCAGATAAACATTTGCAGACTCTATCTTATTTCTAATTTTGTTGTAGATGAAAGGGGAATATATATTTACAAGGGCAATATAGAAAAAAGTAGCCTTTAAGCACATATATATATATCACTTAATAGTTGGTTGCTAGATGCAGCACCATTCCCTTTGCCACAGATTAATACTCTGCATATCAAAGACAAAAAATGAATAACGAATTCCCATTTGAGAAAATAAGTATTCAAAAATTTAAGGGAATAACAAGCTATATCTCGAAAACGGGTCACTCAACAAAAAAAATGTTTATGACATAAATTGTGTATTTTAACGCGATCTACATTTTTTGTGTAGTAAAAGTTTGTCTATCTCTTATGGTTTACCAGTTATGCAAAAGTCGTTCACAATGAAGAATACTTTTGGAGACATTCCCAGAAAATTTAAGATATACATTTTATTTGTCATAAAAATATCTGAAACATATGATATTATAATCAAAATCGTTAGAGCCATTTTTGAGAAAATTAAAATTTTCGAAAAATGTTCCATATAAAGGGTAATCTGGGGTGTGGGAATTTTCTTGAAAACTTTCGTGTCGCATCTCTGGAAGGTACTAAACCTGAATACCAAGTTTGGTGTTTATCCGACTGTTCGTTTCTGAGCTATGCTGTTCACAGACAGACACACAGACATACAGACACACAGACACACACACACACGGACATGTTTCCAAAAATGCTTTTTTGGATTCAGGGGGTCTCAAAACATGTATTTCCGGTGAAATCTCGGTATGGAATTTTTGGGTGGAATACAATACTTCCCCTACTTACTATATGTGGTAGAGAAAGTAAAAAAAAAAAAAAAAAAAAAAAAACACTAGGTGGAGAAAAGTAACAATCGTGAGGCAAAGGTATTGCTTCATTGTTGGAGGACATAGCGTGTCTGCATCATCTGTTTCAGGGTTGTAGGACCAGACGATGGTGTTCGGCGGGTTACGGTGGATGGTGGCTATGCGATCTGGGGAGAATTCTTCTTGACGTCACCTCGTCCAGGGACCGCTCGGGTGGATGCCCGTCTCTGGGTGATTTAAGTCAGATGTTCTTTAGGGGAACTTCTGGAGGCTCGGGGTCCCATGGGTGGGCTCGGACGGCATTGTAGGCGTTCACTCTGGAAACATTAGCAATCCCGTCCGTGCTTGCGCCCGTTGTCATTCAATTCTGGTCGCCCTTCGCTTCTCCCGCTTTCCACCACCCCTACATTTTTAGCGTTCAAAATGTTCCATACAATGCAATTTTTGTTCAAAATATGTGCATAAATGTAGAACCTAAAAATAACCCACCGGAATGTCTCAGGTGGTAACGCCTGTGGCCTGCATTCGGAATGTCCTGGGTTCAAATCATGTGAGCCGACCAATCTCACTAGGTTTTTTTTTTCGCGGTTTACACCAGTTGCCAAGGTAAATATCGGATTGGATATTTAATACCATGACCCAAAGTTCTACCTGAAACCCAAAAGTATTAAAAGTTAAAATAGATGGTGATAGCAAATGTCATCTATCCACGGATAATGAAAGCAGGTAGACGGACGACAGCTTCTACACGTGCCATCTTCCCGGCATGTGTAGAAGCAGAGGTACAGTTACCTAGCACCAAGGCCTCTATGGACGCGTGACGAAGCAAGATGGTGTGGTACATGGATGAGACCCATAAGGCTAACTGTTGGCCACAAACCGATCCACGAGGTATCCTCTAATACATCCGTGCGATATGACCACGTAGTTAAAGCGACGTAAAATAAATACAAACAAAATTAATTTCACGTATGTGTAAGCTTAATTCATAAAGTATTTTCTGTAGTTATTTTAATTGTCACACATTAAAACTTGGTAATCTGAGATCGTAAGTGATTTTACGAATTGTTTCTGTTTAAAATTATGCTTTTTAACAAAAATGTTTGAGATGGTATTTCTGAGCTCTTACAGTATTCTTCATTTTCGTGCGATTTGCATGGCATATTACTTTCTCTACTACGTATAGTAAGTAGGGGAAGTATTGTATTCCACCCAAAAATTCGATACCAAGATTTCACCGGTATTACATGTTTTGAGACCCTCTGAATCCACAAAAAGCATTTTTGTAAACATGTCCGTGTGTGTGTGTGTGTTTGTGTGTGTGTGTGTGCGCCTGTGTGTCTTTGAACAGCATAACTCAGAAACGAACAGTCGGATAAACACCAAACGTGGTATTTAGGTTCAGTATCTTCCAGAGATGCAACACGTAGGTTTTCAAGAAAATCCCCCCACTCCAGGCTACCCTTTACATGGAACATTTTTCGAAAATTTTAATTTTCTCAAAAATGGCTCTAACGATTTTGATTAAAATATCATATGTTTAAGATATTTTCATGACAAATAAAATATATATCTCAAATTTTCTGGGAATGTCTCCAAAATTATTCTTCATTGTGAACGACTTTTGCATAACTGGTAAACCATAAGAGATAGAGAAAATTTTAAAATGTAGATCGCGTTAAAATACACAATTTATGTCATATACATTTTTTTGTTGAGTGAACCATTTTCGAGATATTGCTTGTCATTCCCTTAAATTTTCCAATACTTTTTATTTCAAATAGGAATTCGTTATTCATTTTTTCATGTCCTGGACATGCAAAGACAATGGAATACTCCACATAGCAACTAGCTCTCAAAATATTTGACTATCGCTTAAAGTCTACCATGTTCCCCTTGCATCTACAAGAAAATTAGCAATAAGATTAACGTCTCGATTAACATGAAGCATATGGAGAATAAGGGTTTGTAAAAATAGTTTGTACAAGAGTACAGAAAGTCATGTGAGTGTAACACATCAGATTTTTATATTTGCTTCATCTTTATTGAGTTAAAGATTTCAAAAAATCTTTCATTACATATTTCGTTGTAGGTACAAGGTGGATATAAGAGGTTACAATGATAATCATGTCTTTCAGCAACGGATGACTATTCGCTGGGTTTGGATTTACTTTCTATTTGCGAGAAACAACGTATGACAAAGTATTCCAAAATTTAAACTAACTACAATGAATATCGCAGAAATGGTTAATGCCAGAAAATTTTATTTGGATCTGCTTTTTCTGTAGTAAGATTTTTCCTATCTCTTACGGTTTATCAGTTACACAGAATTTATTCAAAATGAGGACGTCTTCATAGAGTATTCCCGCAGAATTCAAGATAAACGTTTTATTTGTTGTACAAACATCTTAAACGTATGTTACTTAAATCAAAGTCGTTAGAGTTACTTAAATAATAACAACAAAGAAGCGTTTTCCATTTAATTTATGGTTTGCAGTGCTGATTTTTCTTGAAAGTCTTGGTATTGCATCCTTTAAAGATACTGAATTTCAATAAAAATATTTATTTGTATGTGTATTCTCGGAAAAATCTCGTTTTGAAATTTTTGGGTGGAATACAGTGCTTCCTCTACCTTCTATGTGCAGGTATGTAGTAGCTTATAGATTTAATATTATGTTACCGTTCTCTATATACGCACGAGCTCGACATGGAAACAAGCAAATGAAACACTGTTGGGTTTTGAGAAGAATTTGATATTATCTAACGTAGACAAATATCCCCTAATAGAATAACAGACTACTGTATACATTGTTGTGTCTATTTCTGACTGAAATAATAGCTAGGTTCCTATATCAAGTAATAATCTTGCCATGTAGCATGATGTCAACCCGCATGCTCACTCTAGCGCAAAATTAGATCAAGCCAAATTTAACACTGGCGCTGAGTTTCTCTCTCATATATCCCACATCCGTTATGTTCATGTCAAGCATCAATCATTTAGAGCAGTTCTCTGACATAGTGACTGAAAATGGGTAAAAATGAAGAGGGAAAAAACTCCACACATCAATAAATTGTCTACCATCTTCATTGTAGCAAAACAGAATGATTTCAAAACATCTAGGGTATAATTAATTGTTAATTGTGTGTTCATGATGCTTTCATGCACAAGATTGCATTTCAGAAGGCAAAATATACAACTGAAATAAAAAAGTTTTAATTTTATGTAGCGCAAGATACACAATTCTAATTATTCGTTATATTTTATCCATTTCACGGAGATTTTTCAGCCAATGCCTAATAGGTGATTCACGCCCCTAGCGTTTCCTTTTATTTTCTCTACTACGTACACAATAGGCAAAGAAGATATTGCATTCCATCCAAAAATTCGATATCGAGGTGTCATTGAAAATACACGTTTTGAGACCCCCCAAATAAAACAATTTTTATAAAAAGATCCATCTGTGTGTCTGAAATACCATAACTAAAAACGAAATGTGGGATAAGCACCAAACATAAATTTAAATTGAGTTCTATTTATGGACGCTCTTTAACTTCTGTGGTCCTTAGCGTCCTATTCTATATTGGGCGTGAAAGACCGATAAATTTGCTCAGAGGCATCTTTATCAGGATTGAGGTTGTTTTACGTGCCGTAAATCCACGACACGGGACGACACTTTCCTTCCGAAGGAAACCATGCTAAGGATTTTAACGCCCTACGTCGGGTTTGAACACGCGACTTCGGGAACTAGAGGCCAGCATGTTAATCACTACACCACGGAGGACGACAATCACCAACATGGTATTTAAGCTCAGTATCTTCCAAGGTTGCGATACGAAAATTGTCAAGAAATCCCTCACTCCAAAACTACCCTTTACACGAAACATTTTTTGAAATTTTTGAGTTCCTCAAACAACATCTCTAACAGTTTTGATTAAAATACCATATATTAAAGATATTTACATGACAAATAAATCGTATATCATTATTTTTTGGGAAATAGATTGCGAAGTCCTCATTATTCGGAAGGAATTTAGTATAGTATTGTATATTTAGCAAAGTTAAGTCATAAACGAAAATAGATTATACACTACGTGATCAACAGTATCCGGACACCTAACTGAAAATGACGTACAAGTTCGTGGCGCCCTTCATCGGTAATGCCGGAAGTCAATATGGTATTGGCCCACCCTTAGTCTTGATGACAGCGTTCACTCTTGCAGGCATACTTTCAATCAGGTGCTGGAAGGTTTCTTGGCAGCCCATTCTTCACGGAGTGCGGAACTGAGGAGAGGTATCGATGTAGGTCGGAGAGGCCTGGCACGAAGTCGGCGTTCCAAAACATCCCAAAGATGTTCTATAGGATTCAACTCAGGACTCTGTGCAGGCCAGTGCATTACAGGCATGTTATTGTCGTGTAAGCACTCCGCCACAGCCGTGCAGTATGAACAGGTGCTCGATCGTGTTGAAAGATGCAATCGCCATCCCCGAATTGTTCTTCAACAGTGGGAAGCAAGAAGGTGCTTAAAATATCAATGTGGGTCTGGGCTGTAATCGTGCCACGGAAAGCAACAAGGGGTGCAAGCCCCCTCCAGGAAAAACACGACAATACCATAACGCCACCACCTCCGAATTTCACTGTTGGCACTACACACGCTGGCAGATGATGTTCTCCGGGCATTCGCCATACTCACACCCTGCCATTGGATCGCCACATTGTGTACCGTGATTCGTCACTCCACACAACGTTTTGCCACGGTTCAATCGTGTAACTTTGACGCTCCTTACAGCAAACGAGGTGTCGTTTGGCATTTTCCAGCGTGATGTGTGGCTTATGCGCAGCCACTCGACCATGGAATCCAAGGTTTTTCACCTCACGCCTAACTATCATAGTACTTGGAGTGTATCCTGATGCAGTTTGGAATTCCTGTGAGATGGTCTGGATAGATGTCTGCCTATTACTCTTTACGACCCTCTTCAAATGTCGGCGGTCTCTGTCAGTCAACAGACGAGGTCGGCCTGTACGCTTTTGTGCTGTGCATGTCCCTGCACGTTTCCACTTCACTATCACATCAGAAACAGTCGACCTAGGGATGTTTAGGAGTGTGGAAATCTCGCGTACAGACTTCTGACACAAGTGACACCCAATTACCTGACCACGTTCGAAGTTCGTGAGTTCCACGGAGCGTTCCATTCTGCTATTTCACGATGTCTAATGACTATTGAGATCGCAGATAATGAGTATCTGGCAGTAGGTGGTAGCACAAAGCACCGAAAACGTATATTTGTGGGGTGTCCGGATACTTTTGATCACATAGTGTATAAAGAAAACGTAAGTCTCTTTAAGACACAAGAATTATTTGGAATAATTGTTTTTGTAATAAGCTATTTCGAATATATCCGTTATTAATGTTCGAATTGATCAATACTTTGTCATTCTTTTAAAGTCCTAACGCTATTCAGTTGTTTCTCGCGATTACATAGAAACAGTATGGACGCGTATAGCGTCCAGATCTTAAACATTTGACTATCGCTGTTCCCTTTATATCTGCAATGAAATGTATAGTTTAGCTATTTCTGCAAATGTTTATCTCAACTGAATCGAAGTAGGTAGAAAAATAAGCTTTCGTAAGAATAGTTTGTACACCCACGTAAACGATATATGCTAGAGAGTTATGTGAGTGTAACATATAAGATATTTGTTTTATATTATATATGCTAATAACTGGCAGATGTACCTTAAGTCCACCTTATTTAGTGAAACATTAATTTAAGAACAAATAGCTACTCTGGGTTAAGTTCCATCTTTGAAACACAAACTCCATTAGAGCTGCACCAATTTCCTAGTGAATTTTATATACTGTCAGTATTCAGTGTTGTTTTCCACACAGATCCGAAACCTCGTAATAAAAGGAGATATGTTAAGAAGTTTTCTGGTACAGCAAGAGTATAAAAACTGAGAATAGTTGGGGAGCAGGATTGAAGAAAGTGCTGGAGGAAATAGGAATGACAGATATAGGCTTACAAGGAGAAAGGAACAATCCAGATTTTTGGAGACAAGTGAGAGGGAGGGTGGAGGATATCGAAAGACAGGAGGTATAGGGAAATACAGAAAACAAGGAATCTTTGAAATTTTATAATAAAATAAATATGGAATGGGGCAGAGTAGGGTATGTAAGACAGTATAATAAAAAAAGGAAGCGCATTAAGAATGCATTAGGAAAGTCAAGGAGAAGAAGTGGGAGGGAGATAATATAAAATTAATTGTACTGAGGTTTTAGCAAAGAGAAGTAAATGTTGCACCGCAGTGCTGAAGGCCAGGGAGCCATACTGGCTGTGCAACACAAAGGAAGGTACCAGGCACCAGGTACATATTGTCGTGTACCTCAATATTTTGTAATTACTTAACTTCAGAGGAGGGCAACTCGCTTGTGAGAGGGATCGTTAATCAAACAAAGAACGTTAATTTGAGAGGCAACGACGAGGGACGCAGCTAAAGTTATCTCAAAAATATTCTTACACTAACATAATTCCTGGCTGAAGGGAGAGGCAAGGATTCTATGCTACCATAATTAAAGTTGAAAGAAAGGATGACTAATAGATTTATTTAACAAATGCTTACCCCATGTGTCTGCCGGGCGAGGACGCCATGTCGTAGACAGTTATCCGTCCAGCTCTCGCGAACACTAGCCACAGAATGCCCAGAAAACCCACGCTAAGCTTGGCGTCACTAACGCCATATCCCCACCAATGAGACTGTTTCCCCTCAATCGCCCCTCCTCAGATAAACTGCCAACCTTCGGCTTGGGTAACCAGAGGACGTATTACTATTACTATAATCTGTGCACATGCCACATCTCCCCCTGGCCACCGAAGTCGACTTCCTCGTCGACAGAAAGAAATAAATACAATAAACATGAAAAAAACAAGACAAAGACATACCAAAAATGACATACAAATGTGTGAAGTAAAATATAACAATAGACATTGTGTGGTAAGCACCCAGCCGACGAAACTTTGGTGCTGGGTGATGTGGAGAGACGAGCGACGTAAGTGCTGTCGACTTAGTATTGTTAATGCACTGATCTTTAGCATCCCGCACACGCACACACCACGCTGCCTTAGTTCACAGGCACACTACACTGCGCAAAATGGTGATGGTCTGCCGTAACTGTTTGTGGGTGGATTTAGACAGTGCCCACAACGACGATTTGTCCTGGTGTAGAATTAGCACCGCAGGTCTCTGGTGATAACAACAGGGTGGGCAGTCGCTGGCTTGGACTGCCCCCCGACATGGTGGCTCCTAATGCCACGGCAGTGTAGTGGCTGCCCGACAGCTTCCCTGTGGTGTTTCTTGACTTCTGGTGTGCCCTGGGGATGCTGATGCACTTTCTCGCTCTCTGCCACAGCGAAAGACTAAAACAAAACCACCACACAATAAACAGGATGCTCCCACAAACAATCACACATAAAAGAAGGGTATGTCATTTACAATTAAAGATTTTAAAGTTTGAAAAATGTACACTAAAAAATTCTTATGACATGGGGCAAAGAAAGAGAAAAAAATCTGATGTGTTACACTCACATGACTTTCTCTACTCTTGTACAATCTAATTTTACAAACGCTTATTCTCCATATGGTTCATGTTAATCGAGATATCGAGATGTCAATCTTATTGGTAATTTTCTTGTAGATGCAAGGGAAATATGGTAGCTTTTAAGCGATAGTCAAATATTTTAACCCTGGTTGCTATGTGGCGCATTCCATTCTCTTTGCATGTCCAGGATATAAAAAAAATCTGATGTGTTACACTCACATGACTTTCTCTACTCTTGTACAATCTAATTTTACAAACGCCTATTCTCCATATGCTTCATGTTAATCGAGATATCGAAATGTCAATCTTATTGGTAATTTTCTTGTAGATGCAAGGGGAATATGGTAGCTTTTAAGCGATAGTCAAATATTTTAACGCTGGTTGCTATGTGGCGCATTCCATTCTCTTTGCATGTCCAGGACATAAAAAAATGAATAACGAATTTGAGAAAAAGTATAAGTATTGCAAAATTTAAGGAAATAACAAGCAATATCTCGAAAACGGTTCACTCAACAAAAGAAATGTATATGACATAAGTTGTGTATTTTAACGCGATCTATATTTTTTGTGTAGTAAAATTTTGTCTATCTCTTATAGTTTACCAGTTATGCAAAAGTCGTTCAGAATGAAGAATACTTTTGGAGACATTCCCAGAAAATTCGAGATATACATTTCATTTCTCATGATATTATCTTAAACATATGATATTTTCATCAAAATCGTTAGAGCCATTTTTGAGAAAATTAAAATTTTCGAAAAATGTTCCATGTAAAGGGTAGTCTGGGGTGGGGGGATTTTCTTGAAAACCTTCGTGTCGCATCTCTGGAAGATACTGAACCTAAATACCAAGTTTGGTGTTTATCCGACTGTTCGTTTTTGAGTTATGCTGTTCACACACACACAGACACACAGACACACACACACACAGACACACACACACACAGACACACACACGGACATGTTTCCAAAAATGCTTTTTTTGGATTCAGGAGGTCTCAAAACATGTATTTCCGGTGAAATCTCGGTATCGAATTTTTGGGTGGAATACAATACTTCCCCTACTTACTATACGTAGTAGAGAAAGTAAAAATGAATAACGAATGTGAGAAAAAGTATAAGTATTGTAAAATTTAAGGAAATAACAAGCAATATCTCGAAAACGGTTCACTCAATAAAAGAAATGTATATGACATAAGTTGTGTATTTTAAAGCGATCTACATTTTTTGTGTAGTAAAATTTTGTCTATCTCTTATGGTTTACCAGTTATGCAAAAGTCGTTCACAATGAAGAATACTTTTGGAGACATTCCCAGAAAATTCGAGATATACATTTCATTTCTCATGACATTATCTTAAACATATGATATTTTCATCAAAATCGTTAGAGCCATTTTTGAGAAAATTAAAATTTTCGAAAAATCTTCCATGTAAAGGGTAGTCTGGGGTGGGGGGATTTTCTTGAAAACCTTCGTGTCGCATCTCTGGAAGATACTGAACCTAAATACCAAGTTTGGTGCTTATCCGACTGTTCGTTTTTGAGTTATGCTGTTCACAGACACACACACACACACAGACACACACACGGACATGTTTCCAAAAATGCTTTTTTTGGATTCAGGAGGTCTCAAAACATGTATTTCCGGTGAAATCTCGGTATCGAATTTTTGGGTGGAATGCAATACTTCCCCTACTTACTATACGTAGTAGAGAAAGTAAAAAAATTAGTACAAATTGGCATAAGAAAGAAATTTTACAGAGTTGTCATCCATAGTGTAACTTACAATGCTTTACAATCCAAATAACAGTAAAACAGAATCAAAATACATGAACATGACAGAAATGAAACATAACCTTGTTTTGGGATCCCAATATTACATCTCAATAACCAGCTGGTATCACAAACAAAAGAAAGTAAGTGCACTTACAAGACAATCACACATGACGATGAAATGAACTCATTCACACTGACCATGGCCCCAAATTACACACAACACTGACTTAACTATCTACTCAAACTAGTGTATGCATCACTACAAGCTACATCCACAATACATTTCTAAACTACGCCACGTGACATGCTTTCAACTACTAGTGTCCTACTCTTGTCACCAATACAACTTCTTGTCCACATCATTATCTTTCTCATCGCAGTATGAGCATCAACTCAATCATAATCATCATGAACATCATCAGCAGTAATAGTGCAATCTCGATGATTACTTCAAGCATCATTATCTTTCAATTTTCTCTCCAAAACAAAACATCTGCACTTACGTGTCTCATTTAACATGCTGTAAATTCAAAGCATCTGACATAGGCATAACCTTCAAGAAATCACATTAACAATTCAGGAATTACACAAATAACATGACATTAGAATGTTGCATCTACATCCTCAAAATGAAAATTTAAGCTGGAAAACAGGTGGTATTAACATTTGCTATCTAAGATGGTAATAAACTTGTTGCATAAACAGAGAAAAAAAAATTATTTTCATTACATTCACTTCCATCTATATAATCTCTCGTGTGAATTCATCACACACGCTATACTGGGCACGTTACAGCAACACCAATAAGCAAAATCTCTGAAATGATACAACAACTGTCGGGGTTACACTGTGGCACTTCCACCGAAGCTGACATCTCGTCTCATCTCATCTCACATCAACACCGTCGGGGTTACTCTTTGGCACTTCCACCGAAGCAAATCTCAACTCTTATTTCTCACATAACCTCACACTACGCCATCGGGGTTACTCTTTGGCACTCCCACCGAGGCAAATCTCACCTATATCACATAACCTCAAATACACACATACATACACACACTATTCATGCAACAATTTTCTGCAAATAAAGATCACAGCATCATTATGGAACCCAAAATCAAATCGAGTCAAAATCAAATCATATCATATCAAATCAAATCGAATGCAACAAAACAACATCACATCATTACTCAAAACAATATTGTCACATAACATTCCTGAAAATGAAAGCTCAATTAAGCATATAGTACACCTAAAACACATTCCTGCAGCATAATACAACAAAACAAATGATTTGCAGTTACCAAAACACAATTCAAAATTTAAATTATACCCACAATAATAATACACTCGTAATTTAGCAGAGACATTCATAGCACAGTATTCCTGAAAAACAAAGCTTAATTAAGCATCAGTCAGTGAAACAATAAATTTAGCATACCTGTGTGAGTCGTAAAACTGTTTCATTCATCCAAACTTTAGCACTCACAATGATTACATACTTACAGGTGATTTTTTTTTCTTTTCTCTTACTCGTTTACCACAAAATTCCCGTGCAAATTGTCCAAAATCTGGTAACACACGTACAGCTGGTTCATCAACATCCACATCGTACTGGTCCATATCAGAAGCACATCAAACCTAATTAGGTGTAGATACTGGCAAGGTTTGTAGCTCCTGAAACTTTTACTTACATGAGTAACTGCGAAAGATTTTCCCCTAAAAATATGCATTGCGGAATTAAACCAAACTTGGCAACGGTAAAGCAAAATTATCATCATTATGATTTTCTCAGAGCGGCCATTAGCAGTAGTAGCGAACATTTCAAAATTCTAAAGTAACTCATACGCCGACATCCTACTGGGATTCTTCACGTGAGAGGGGTCAATGACCGGGCGGCAGACAGCTGATTGCTTTGCAACAACAGGCGAACCAACACTGGACAGAAAGTCTACGTCACTGTGCTCGCTAACAGGAGCAATTACTATATCAACTTTCTGTGCAGTACATCGCTTAGGCATGATTGCAGCACAAAAGATAATGCAACCAATAAACAAACAGTAGGACCAAGCAATACAGATTACACCAAACTAAACACTTATAGCATCACATGAATGTAAGTAGCAAGATCAGAACATAACCAAATAAAACAGTTGCAGAAAGAACACAATTAAGCGCCCGCGGCGAAATATCAGAAAATTATACTAACACACGGCTACACAAGCCACTTGGACACAATACCAAGATTTTTGAATCAGAATGAACACATGGAAGAAAACAAAATGATAGCTTCAGTGAGAAACCTCGAACTGGAAGTTAAAAAAAAACTACGTCACACTTACTGTGACCACCGCTAATATTCTCAAAAGGAGCAGAATACAGACTTGTAATTTAAACTAGCACACAAAACTTCTCTTTTTTTTTTCTTAAATCAAATGTATATAATCTGATATGCACACGCAAATAAACGCGCCAAAACACGTGCTGAGGAAGACTGGTTTCACAAGCTAAAAATTATTGCTGAAATGCACGACCACGCGGGAATTACACAACACACGTGCGTACATAAAAGTTACACGAAAAATAACCCAGAAAAGTGCAGTAAATAGCTAGAAATCACAATCACTGGAATATAAAGTTATACATTTCTAAACCACTGCTAATAAGCACAAAAAAACAAGATTTGCAAACAGATAGCCAACACGTGACGAGCACATTTTGAAACAACAACTATCTCGCTCGTTTCTTCTCAAATTTCACAAAAACATTTTTTGGAAAATAACCAGCACGAAGAACGGAACACAGTGATATAATTTAAAGGAAATGAAGCCAAAACAAGGGGAAAATGGAGTAGAAGTTTTAGCGTCACCCGGCAGACAATGGGAAAAAATGCAAAAATGAACTCAAAATTGAAATTTCGACACCAGATTTTCAGAAATGATGGAAACAAAATTTAGAAGAAGAGAACCACAAATTAAAGTATAAAAATCCTTACCCTTCAGCCAGAAAGAACTTTACATTTTTCACGACCACGTGGAGCAGAAACCGTTAAATTTGGAGGGAAAAAAAAATTTGCACTTAAAATCTCAAAACAAATCAAACCAATTGCTCGGCGCCTCCGCCAATTTGTCATGTACCTCAATATTTTGTAATTACTTAACTTCAGAGGAGGGCAACTCGCTTGTGAGAGGGATCGTTAATCAAACAAAGAACGTTAATTTGAGAGGCAACGACGAGGGACGCAGCTAAAGTTATCTCAAAAATATTCTTACACTAACATAATTCCTGGCTGAAGGGAGAGGCAAGGATTCTATGCTACCATAATTACAGTTGAAAGAAAGGATGACTAATAGATTTATTTAACAAATGCTTACCCCATGTGTCTGCCGGGCGAGGACGCCATGTCGTAGACAGTTATCCGTCCAGCTCTCGCGAACACTAGCCACAGAATGCCCAGAAAACCCACGCTAAGCTTGGCGTCACTAACGCCATATCCCCACCAATGAGACTGTTTCCCCTCAATCGCCCCTCCTCAGATAAACTGCCAACCTTCGACTTGGGTAACCAGAGGACGTATTACTATTACTATAATCTGTGCACATGCCACAATATTAAAGTAGGAGTATGATGAATAAATGTATCGGAATATTGTGATTTGCAAGTTGTAATGTGTACAATAAACTAAACTAATGTTATTATCAGCCAGCAATAACACCTGAAGAAACGGCAGGCTGCAACTAAGAGGCACGCCTGTACCCCAAACAAAGCCTGTATAGACATGCTGCACAGAATAAATTCGATTAGCTTTTCATTTTTCATTTTATTACGTCTTACCATTCAAGTACCACTTTTGGCAAGCGCCCCAAACATTTAAGAGGTTACTAACCGGCAGCTGAGCAAGCAGTAGTCCATCTTCTTGCCGACTATGATCGACTCCGTGTGGGTGGGCTAACATGAAACAAATGGATAGTGTATATTAAGTAGGGGAAGTATTGCATTACATCCAAAAGTTCTATACCGATATTTCACCGGAAATATATGTTTTGAAGCCCCCTGAATCCAAAAAAGGTATTTTTGGAAACATGTGCGTGTGTGTGTGTGTCTGTCTGTCTATGTGTCTGTGAACAGCATAACTCAGAAACGAACAGTCGGATAAACACCAAACTTGGCATTTAGGTTCTGTATCTTCCAGAGATGCGACACGAAGGTTTTCAAGAAAATCCCCCACCCCAGAATACCCTTTACATGGAACATTTTTAGAAAATGTTAATTTTCTCAAAAATCGCTCTAACAATTTTGATGAAAATATCATGAGTTTAAGATATTATCATGACAAATGAAATGTATATCT
Source organism: Deroplatys truncata (assembly GCA_030765065.1). NCBI lineage: Eukaryota > Metazoa > Arthropoda > Insecta > Mantodea > Mantidae > Deroplatys > Deroplatys truncata. The sequence goes on from CM060987.1 coordinate 126,573,787, forward strand.
CTAATTTTCTAGGAATGTCCCCAAAAGTGTTCTTCATTGTGAACGAATTTTGCATAACTGGTAAACCATAAGAATTTAACTACACAAAAAATGTCGATCGCGTTAAAATACACAATTTATGTCATATACATTGTTTTTGTTGAGTGAACCATTTTCGAGATATTGCTTGTTATTCCCTTAAATTTTTCAATACTTATTTTCTCAAATGGGAATTCTTTATTCATTTTTTGTCTTGGATATGCAAAGAGTATTAATCTGTGGGAAAGGGAATGGTGCTGCACCTAGCGACCAGCTATTAAGAGATATGTATGTGCTTAAAGGCTACTGTGTTTCCTAATTGCCCTTGTAAATATATATTCCCCTTACATCTACAAGAAAATTAGCAATATGATAGACTCTGCAAATGTTTATCTCGATTAACATGAAGTGGATGGAGAATAAGCGTTTATAAAAATAGTTTGTACAAGAGTAGAGAAGGTCATGTGAATGTAACACATCAGATTTTTCACTTTTTGTCTTGGATATGCAAAGAGTATTAATCTGTGGCAAAGAGAATGGTGCTGCACCTAGCAACCGGGTATTAAGAGATATGTATAAAGGCTACTGTATTTCTATATTGCCCTTGTAAATATATATTCCCCTTACATCTACAAGAAAATTAGCAATAAGATAGAGTCTGCAAATGTTTATCTCGATTAACATGAAGTAGATGGAGAATACGCGTTTGTAAAAGTAGTTTATAAAGAGTAGAGAAAGTGATGTGAGTGTAATACATCAGATTTTCTTATGTCCTGGGTATGCAAAGAGAATGAAATGCTCCACATACCAACCCGCTCTTAGAAGATTTGACTATCGCTTAAAGCGTACCATATTCCCCTTACTCCTACAAGAAAATTAGCAACAAGATAGTTTCTGCAAATATTTACCTCGATTAACATGAAGTAGATGGAGAATAAGCGTTTGTAAAAATAGATTGTACAAGAGAAGAAAAAGTCATGCGAGTGTTACACACCAGAATTTTTTCTTTTTTGTCTGAGTTACCATAAAGCAATAAGCTAGAAATAAGCGCAAACATACTTCACGTTACACATTTAAGCGGGTGAGTGTAGAGAGCGGGACTGGTGTGTAGGTAAACTGGTGATAACTAGAGCTGGGAATTTTAGGTGCTTCACCTTAATCCTTTTTTGCTGTTAAAATTTGCAAACCAACTTTTTAAGTTTTTTTTTTTAATTTGGGGTCGCTTTAATAATTTGGTCATATCGCGACCCTACATCTATTTGCATAATATATGGTACAGAGTTGTAAAGAAAGCATGAAATTAACTCTCATAGCTGTGTTTGAGTTGCACCATTTTTCCAATATCAGCACTTTTTGCACGTTTTTGTTTTAATTTTCAGCGTCTTTTTGCAGTTTTGCTCCTTATTTTCGCTCCTTTGTCATGTTGTATTTTCCATAAAAATTAAAACCTGATGTATAAGATAAATGTACAAATCTCCTGCCTAGTGAATGCTTTATTAGACTTTACAAACGCCATATTGATATCACATTATTTCCACTGCGGTGCATTCCTACGAGGTAAAAGCTTTTAAATTAGTTGGTACCTGAGTTAACTGCCTAGGATACAAAAGTATGTCGAAACTACAGGACTACCTCTTCCACGTTCCTCAATTATCGCTAGATGGTATGTTTTCTTAAGACTATATGCAATTTATTAGATGCTTTACCAAATGACGATTCTTCAGCTGTGAAAAAGTCCAAAGAACTAGCAGGTCAACAGGGATTACAAGATGAATTGTGCAAGGATACGTTATCCTGGCAACTGCTATTTCAAAACTGGAGGAACAGTGTTCAGTGAGCTGTTCTGATGAACGTGAAGGGAGCACTGGAGTGTATTCGAAAGCGAAAGCGATAGTTGGAACAGAGGTTAACAAAAATCTCTGATGCTGAGGATGTTGCAGCGAACAATGATTTGCATTACCGGCTACAAACAAAATATATATCAGTAATATCTGTTGACATAGAACGTTTCTTTTGTGCACACAAGTCTTTATTTCATAATTGGAAGTGTAGCCTAACAGAATACAATACAAAACTGAAATATTGAACGTTATTTGTCTTAACAGTTTCCTAGACTAATGATTTTAATAGCATTGTGCTCTTTGACATTTTATGTAGAGATTCTTAAAACATGAGTGAATTTTGTGTCATCATTTGTCATGCAATTGCCTTTGGTACTTTTTGAAACTAATATTTACATTTCAAATTTGCACCTTTTATTGCATCTCTTCAACTAAATAAGACAGCTTTTATGTACCTTTTTGAGCAATATTTTGCACTTAAAATTCCTAGCTCTAGTGATAATAAAGCTCGCTGGAACGATGGCCGAGCGGGCAGAGCGAGCGGAATTGGGATTTTTACTCATCGCTACACCTAAACCGCACACTCCACGGAGATGTGTTCAGGTAAAGGGATAGTGAAATTAAATAGGTAAAGAAATATTTAAGACTCTATAAGTGCTTTCTCTTTTTTGTGGATAAAGGTAAAATGTTTGAAAACCACTCACATAGTTACTTAGCTCATACCCAGGATTTAGCTCTGATTAACTTCTTCAAATATTTGCCTTTTTATCCCTAATTCCTCAATCTCTTTCGAAGCAGAGTTTAATTTGCTGTAACACTGTAGCGGCAGTTTCAGAAAGCAGACTTTAGTCTCTTAGCCAGATTCTCTACGCTATAATAAGATTACACGTCGAGCTTTTTAAGTGGATAAAAGCAAGTTTACGAACCGAGCGCTTCTAACACCAGATGCCACTCCAATATAATGTAATTACACTCAGAGCACATAAGCCATATTTCTAATACAATTTTATCAAGATGCACTAGGTCATAGTAAGTTAACGAGAAAGCTTTCTAGCCAAAGTTGCAATGTGCAGACATGCTGCAACGGTAATAACTGGAACAAATATCTAAAAATGCGTAAATAAGCTGTTTAGAGTAATCTACTTTTGTATTCACAAACTATTTCTGGCTTTAGTTATCCCTGTCATTGCAGTAATCTACTCATATAATAAAACTGTAACCGAAAATATTGTGGTAATTTTCAACCTTAGATGAAGCTTCTTACTACGCGTATAATGGCTTGCCAAATGTCAAAAATAGTGAGGCAGTATTTTTATCACTTAAATGATATCAGTCTAAATATATAATATAAAATGTAATAACAGCTCGCCTTAAAAGCAATATGTGTGTAATATAATATATAAAGTGTGTGCTACAGTCATTGCATTATGTACATGTATAAAAATGTTATGTGAATGTATTATGTAGTTTAACAATGTAGGAGCTGTGAGAATAGAAGCAAGCTGCCTTCCGTAGAAAACAGAATTACAAAGTAGAAGCCGAAAGTTGCTAACAATAAGGTAACCTTGAGACAACAATAAATATGAAAGTTTAATAAGGCTACTAATAGTTCTTGGAACAATAATAATGCAATATTTAAAACAGTTTATAAATAACCAATCAAAAACTAGAAAAAGCTAAAAGTTAAATAAAAGTATTCTATTGGAGTAGGATTAGCCAATCAAAGATGAGAAATAAAGAAATTGTACAAATTCAAGCGGTAGGCGCTACAAGAAAGCGTACACTAGCAGTTCGATTTGGTACGGGTTCAGTGTGAGACATGAAAATTCATTGAGGTGAGAATAATATAAAGTTTACGTGTTAAAAACTGCAATTAACAGTAATCTCACAGCTCTATAGTAGGATACATCAGTGAAGTGTTATTTAATCGTGTGAAGGATTAATAAAGGGAGTGGAGTGCAATTATAATTTGTGTAAGCCTTCATTCTTTAGCCGAACCAGCCTGTTAAGAGATACGTGTTCTGTAAATTACTACTGACGCAGCCGAGGCATACATATATAATATTTAAATAAGTAATATTAAAATAGTTATTACACATAAAGTAAACGTAGAGCGAACGCCACCGGAAACTTTGTACCGCACGTGGGGCGAACACTCCTAGAAACAGTCTCCCGCAAATTGACATCCATTACGTGCGTGGTTAAACACATGCTTCAAATTGGTGCCTAAACGTGATGCAACCCCTGCAACAATTAAACTACTTCAATAGTGATTTTACTTTCTTTACCACCTACCTATGTAGGGAGAAAATTTATATTATATTCCATCCAAAATTTCTATATCGAGATTTTCGGATATATAATTCCACTGAAGAAGCAAAATACATTTTAGAAAAATCTGGTGTGTTGTTTTCACATACCCTTCTCTACTTTTTATCGATTATTAGTGTGTTCACAAATTATTCTTACGAAAGTTTATTTTCCTGTCTACTTTAATCGAGATAAATGTTTACAGAAATAGCTTCATTACATTTGGTTATAGATAGAAAGAGAATAGCGATAGCCAAATGTTTAAAAAACTGAACGCTATATACTGGTCTCAAAATTCCATACTTCTGACATGCAATCGCGAGAAACAACTGATAATCGACATGTGTTAAAAAAATTACAAGATATTGAAAACAAAATCTCATATATGTTACACTCACATGACTTTCTCTACTCTTGTACAAACTATTTTCACAAACGCTTATTCTCCATCTACTTCATGTTAATCGAGATAAACATTTGCAGAGTCTATCTTATTGCTAATTTTCTTGTAGATGTAAGGGGCATATATATTTACAAGGGCAATATAGAAAAACAGTAGCCTTTAAGCACATACATATCTGTTAATAGCTGGTTGCTAGGTGCAGCACCATTCCCTTTGCCACAGATTAATACTCTTTGAATATCCAAGACAAAAAAAATGAATATCGAATTCCCATTTGAGAAAATAAGTATTGAAAAATTTAAGGGAATAACAAGCAACATCTCGAAAATGGTTCACTCAACAAAAAAAAATGTATATGACATAAGTTGTGTATTTTAACGCGATCTACATTTTTTGTGTAGTACAATTTTGTCTATCTCTTATGGTTTACCAGTTATGCAAAGTCGTTCACAATGAAGAATACTTTTGGAGACATTCCCAGAAAATTCAAGATATACATTTTATTTGTCATGAAAATATCTTAAACATATGATACTTTAATCAAAATCGTTAGAGCCATTTTTAAGAAAATTAAAATTTTCGAAAAATCTTCCATGTAAAGGGTAAACTGGGGTGGGGGGATTTTCTTGAAAACCTTCGTGTCGCATGTCTGGAAGATACTGAACCCAAATACCAAGTTTGGTGCTTATCCGACTGTTCGTTTCTGAGTTATGCTGTTCACAGACAGATACACACACACACACACACACACACACACACACACACACACACACACACAGACAGACACACAGACACACACGGACATGTTTCCAAAAATGCTTTTTTTGGATTCAGGGGGTCTCAAAGCATGTATTTCCGGTGAAATCTCGGTATCGAATTTTTGGGTGGAATACAATACTGCCCCTACTTACTATACGTAGTAGAAAAAGTAATAAAACCATTAATAACGGATATCTCGGAAATGGCTGGTCCCATAAGAAATCTTATTTGGAATAAATTGTATGCTTTAAAGAGATCTCATTTTTTGTGTAGTACGTTTTCGTCTATCGCTTAACGTTTACCAGTAATACAAGATTATACAAAATTGCTTCAGAATGGAGGACTTCATAAACTATTACCGAAAATTCAAGACTTAAATTTATTTGTAATGTAAATATCTTTAATGTATGGGATTTTAATCAAAATCGTTAGAGCCATTTTTATAAGCTAAAAAAGATTCGAAAAATGTTCTATGTAAAGGGTAGTATGTAGTGGGGGTATTTTATTGATAATCTTTATATCGGAAGGTTCTGAACCTAAATACCAGGTTTGATATATATCCGGCTTTTCGTTTTTGAGCTATGCTGTTTATAAACACACACACGCACACAGAGATTTTTATAACTGTTTGTTGGATTCAATGTGCTTCAAAACATCTACTTCCAGTGAAATCTCGGTATCGAATTTTTAATTGGAATGCATACCTGCTCTACCTACTGTGTGTGTGATACAAAAAGTAAAAATGTCAACATTTTGCAATTGAAACATTTTTATGATTATGTGTGTCAATGTATTGGTCTCAAAAGTACAAATTTTAGGCAAACAATTTAATTACTAGGTGTGAAAAATGTCGTAATATTGGAGCTAATGCTGCTTCAGAAAAAATCTGATGTGTTACACTCACATGACTTTCTCTACTCTTGTACAAACTATTTATACAAACGCTTATTCTCCATCTACTTCATGTTAATTGAGATAAACATTTGCATAGTCTATCTTATTGCTAATTCTCTTGTAGATGTAAGGGGAATATATATTTACAATAGTAATTTGGAAATACAGTAGCCTTTAAGCACATACATATCTCTTAACAGCTGGTTGCTAGGTGCAGCACTATTCCCTTTGTCACAGATTAATACTCTTTGCATATCCAAGACAAAAAAATGAATAACGAATTCCCATTTGAGAAAAGTATTGAAAAATTTAAGGGAATAACAACCAATATCTCGAAAATGGTTCACTCAGCAACAAAAATGTTTATGACATAAATTGTGTGTTTTAACGCGATCTACATTTTTTGTGTAGTAAAACTTTGTCTATCTGTTATGGTTTACCAGTTATGCAAAAGTCGTTCACAATGAAGAATACTTTGGGGGACATTCCCAGAAAATTCAAGATATACATTTTATTTGTCATGAAAATATCTTAAACATATGATATTTTAATGAAAAACGTTAGAGCCATTTTTGAGAAAATTAAAATTTTCGAAAAATCCTCCATGTAAAGGGTACTCTGTGGTGGGGGGATTTTCTTGAAAACCTTTGTGTCGCATCTCTGGAAGATACTGAACTTAAATCGAAGTTTGGTGTTTATCCGACTGTTCGTTTCTGAGTTATGCTGTTCACAGACACACACACACAGACAGACAGACACACAGATACACAGACAGACAGACACACACGGACATGTTTCCAAACATGCTTTTTTGGATTCAGCGGGTCTCAAAACATGTATTTCCGATGAAATCTCGGTATCGAATTTTTGGGCGGAATACAATACTTCCCCTACTTACTATACGTAGTAGAGAAAGTAAAAATTATATTGAAAACATTATGTTTAAGTGGCGGCAATACTCGTAGGAGAGACATCTTCTCCCTTCAACCAGGGCATTCATATATACGGTAGATTGGATTGCATAAACTAAACACAGAAGAAGGGATGAATTATTGGTTTGGAGCCAATCGGCTTTTCCAGTTATTGTGCAGAGCAGTGGTTCCAAATTTCCATATGTAATTGCATGTTTTAAGCTGTTTCTTATTTCCCTTTCGCACCTAGTAGGAAGAGAAGGTATTGCATTCCACCAAAATTCGATACGGAGATTTCAGCAGAAATATATATTTTGAGGCCACTTGAATCCAAGAACAAAAGAAATCATATTGTGAAAATGGTCCGAATATATGTGTGTCTGTAAACAGCATAACTCTTCTTTCTCTGTTTAACCTCCTCTTATGCAGGACTTACACCCCACAGGACTTACAGGCGTGTGCCTGGGGTCAGAGGCCCGACGAGGAGCAGACACTCATCGATCAGACAGAATATGCAGGATGGATGCTCAGCCCGATGCCTGATATTGGAGGATGGAAGTAGATGAAACGAAATGAAGGTGAAAGGGATGAAAGGAAAGGTTATGATGGAGCAGTTGGTGGAATGAATGGCGGGGGAAACCGGAGAACCCGGAGAAAACCCGCCCTAGACGCCGCTTTGTCCACCCAAATCCCACATTAGGGTCCCTGGGATTGAACACGGTCCGCCTCGGTGAGAGGTGAGCGGTCTAACCACTCGGCCATGGCGCCGCAAACAGCATAACTCAATAACGAAAAGTCGGAAAAACACCAAATTAGTATTTAGGTTCACTACCTTCCAAAGATGCGACCCAAAAATTTTCGAGAAAATTCTCCCACTCCAAACTAACCTTTACATGGAAGAGTTTTCGAAATTTTTTATTTTCTAAAAATTGGCTCAAACGACTCTGATTAAAATATTAAAGATATCTACAGGCAAATAAATGTATATTTTAAATTTTATGAGAATATTTTGTGAAGTTCTCTTCATTCGGAAGTAAATTTATATAATATAGCATAACTGTTAAACGTTAAACGATAGGCGAAAACGCACTATACAAAAAATACAGATCACTTTAAAACACACAATTTATCTCAAATAATTTTTTTTGGCTTCAACCATTTCCGAGATATCCGTTATTAATGTTTCGAATTGTTCATTACATTGTCATTCTTTTAAAGTTCTGTTTCTCGCGATGACCAAACTTTTGCTATTGCTATTTCCCTTGTGTCTATAACGAAATGTATAATGCAGCTATTTCCGGAAAGGTTTACCTCGATTAAAATTAAGTAGATAGGAAAATAAACTTTTGTAAGAATAATTTGTGTACCCACTAATAAGCAATAGAGAGCAGAGAAAGTCATTGATTGTAACACAATTGATTTTTATATTATTTATTTACGAAATCTCTGTTTTTACGTCTATGGATGAGAACATATTTCCATTTTTCCTCCGCCTCTTTTCTTTTGCTTCCACGCTGACCTCACACTCCCTTATTGATCACAAGGGAGTACTGGGAGTACTCAAAAGCAATAATTACTGTTGAGTCTTGACTTGGTATATCTCCTCAGCCTCTCAATGGAATGTTAGTATTTAGATGTACGGCGGTCAACAAAGCGCCTCTTGAGCGCTCGAAGTTTAGAAAGTGCATTAAACGGCTCAATTATTGACTCATTGCTGGGAAGTGACATCAGAGTACCTACTCGCCCGACTGGCAATGCCCGTTCTGAATATGTTAAACACGGTAACACGTCTTCAACACTCAGAGATGAAATAATTCACTATGTACAAAACACTATTTTCATGTGAAACGTATTGAAGGGGGATATACCGCACATATATATATATAAATTAATATTAAACAAGAGTTGTACATAATGATATAATTCACCAAGAAATATGTTAGAATATTTAACAACCAAGAATTATACAAAAGCAGATTGTAACTTAGATAAGTAAGGAACGGGCTAGCTATCTAATTCTAGGTAGCGCCCACCTTTCACCAAACTAATGAGCAGGGAACTGTAAGCAATAAGGAGAAATAGAAACAGATATAGAAAGGAAAGAGACAGAGATATTCAATCTGCTTACAGACGCGTCACTAGAACGCGCGTGCGAAATCTTTTGGAGCAGAATATTTTCATACATAATAAGGTAACGCGGTCTGTGGACCAATTAGAAATGTCGTTAAATTTTGAGGCGCGGAGGTAAGCGTCACTAGGCTTAGGTATAAAAAGGGGAAGGAAGCCCCAGATATTCTCTCTCTTATAGAACCTCGTCGATACACAGTGTTACTCTCTGGACGACAAGACAAATGCACATGTGTGCATTTGGTAGGAAGCGTGTGCAGTTATATTAGGCTCCTACTTTTTATAACGGTGGGAATTGTTATAATGGGAAACGCTAGCCGCCCATAAATATTTATTGGATAATAAACCACATCTTTAAGGGAAATACAGTGTATTTTAATTTGCCTCACCTACAAAAACCCTGAGACCCGTGAAATTAGCTAGATAGGTAATGATTAGGAATGGAGAATTCAGTAGCCGTCGAAAAGCAATAGCCGGAGATAAGAACACTGCAGCAGGGGGCATCAACCAGAGGAACAACTTTTTCCAGCTACAAATGATGCACAACGTTTTCCCACTACAGTATCTCAACCTTTGTGTATATTTCTGAAATAGAAATTTTACTCTTTCATAGATGACAACGGTTATCTATCTGCTGCAAAGTAAATATATTTCAAAATGTTTTAAATTTTCACATAAAAGTTTCGGAACACAAGCGCTTGTAAACCATTCAAGGAAAGACGAGCATCTAATGAAGTTCCGCGCTCTTTCTTCGCGAACCGTATGAAAGACGTTATCTCCTTTATCATCTGTACGCTAGCTGGATTTTATACTTTCTTGGTTTTTTCCCTTATTTCCCTCGGCAAACTTGCAGCAGACCTTGTGCCCTAGTTCTTTTGAAAGCTGAAACGTCACCATCCATCACAGTGACGTAGTTACCTAGGGCTGGTCTGCCTTTTATCTATTTCCGTTGATGCTACTAACGTTTTTTATTATATGCGCAAACAATACACATTACCAGATTTCAACATATACTTCAGTTAAATTGCTCCTAGTAGCAATTTAAAACCTTTCAACTTTATTATAATTTAAAAAGCATCCAAAACTACCAGATTCAGCAGCTCCCCTTGCGTTATTCCATTAAATTCAAATATTCTTGTCTCGGTTTGATTTGCTTTGATTTTTATAAAGGAAGTGTGAAGAAGATAGTATAGTTGCTTTACTTTAACTGCCCACATATGGGAGCCAGCTTGAAAAATGATATATTTCTGCCCTAGGTATGGGAAGCCAAGTTGAAGTAGAATTGTTCTTTGCGTTGTTTATTTATTTTTAGTTCCACGTATGGACGTCAATTTGAAGTGGATTATTTGTTACGTAATATGCTACTACGCATGTGAAGCCGATTTTAAGATGTATTATTTTTGTTGTTACACTTAAAGTTTAAAAAATATTAATTAACTTTGTTATTAAACTGCTTCTATAGATATTATTTATGTTTATGTTGGCCTCGCTGCTTCAGTATTGTTTTAGAGTCCGTATCTCTTAGACAGGGCGTGGTACGACAAGAATGTAGGCTTACACAGATTTTAAGTTTAAATTCACTTCTTTTTATTAATCCTTGACACAAATTAAATAACACTACACTGATATTAAGAGCTGTGAGATTCTTTTACTTGCACTTAGTTAACGCGTATATTTAATTTTCGCTACACACGAATACGTAATATTTCTTTAGAGAACACATCTTCCATCCGGTCACTACCAAGGTCTGCCAGCAACTGAAAGATTTCAACCGTTTAAGCCCGTAAACATTTGTATTTCAAGTCTCTGATTGGCTAATCCTAGTCCAATAGAATATTTGCTTTTAATTAAAGCTTTTTTCTAGCTGTTGATTGGCTATTTTTAAACTGTCACAAAATTTACATTATCGTTGCTCTAATCATGACTACTAGTATTCAAACTCTCAGACCCATTATTGCTTCACGTTTACCTCATTGTTACCTCATTGTTAGCAACGTTAAACTTATTATTCGCACAGCTCTTACATTATTAAATTATACAATGCATTCACATATAATTATTGAAGATTTTTATAATAATATGAAATGACTGTTACATTTTTTTAAATTATTACATACATATTGTTTCCAGGCGGGCTGTTATTGTATTTACATATTATATAATTTAATTTAAATAATTCAAGTGTTAAAAATACTGCCTCAAGTGATGGGTTACAACTTCCCTTAATACCAAAACCTGTAAGGCTTCTGTATTATTCTCCTATCTTTATAGTTTTAGTCAAATAGGCACAGTAGGAATTGTTACATGCTGGGGTGAGAACCAAAAGGTTTCCAACAAATTAGTAATTTTTAACCACTCCAACAGGCACGTGGGGGAAACATAGCACAGCAACTGCGAGAGGACCAGGACCTTGATCTTCACATTCCGATGCAGGCGTGGGATTTTGTGACAAATTTACAAAAAATTCACATCATTACATTACCTGTGGTTTATTAATAAAGTATTTTGTGGCCCTACATTACACACACAGGGAAAATCAAGGATTGAGGGGACATGCCTCACACACCCGCAACCTACACTTTACTCACCAATTCTCACACTCAACAAGTGACGATCAAACACACAAAGAAGTAACGCTAACAACTATCCCCTCCCCTCTCCAACTCTGGCTAGGCTCACCGACCAGAGATGAAGAGTGCCTTGCTAGTCGGAAATTCAAACACAAGTCAAAAGAAATACTAAATTACCTCAACAATGCTGTCGCCAATGCGACGCAATAATGTGTCTGGCATGACAATACCTACGAATACCTATTAATACGCCACAATATTAAATAACACTTTGCAGGAAGATCTTCCTCTGGGTTTACCAAACCTAGAAGATTTTTTAAATTTCCCGGCTTTATCTACAATGGTCTTATCGGCAACCTTCCTTTTAAATATATTATTCCTATAGGCAATGGTGTTGACTTGTATTCACCTCTCTTTGGGTTTCTAGTAAACTTTGGGCTTTAATCATTAGACTTTCATTCATACTGCCAGACCTTGGGTAGAGAAAACTTCCAACCTCTCAGCCGGGAATCGAACCCGGGACCCCTCATATAGCAGCCAGGTGCTCTATCGACTGAGCTACAGGGTCTGTCGAATTCAAAAGGTTTATGTTTTCCTACATAAGACTTTGATTCGAAGATTATATGCATTGCATACTGGTTCCTCTTTTGAAGATTCCCAATGCATGTAGGTGTTTCTTTAATCTACAATAACCATTAATAGCCCAATTATTGCGTTATTTGAAATCTATCGAGTTTCAGTACTTCTACAGTAAACGAGGAAAATATTTTACATCCTTCTGTTTGGTGGGAACATGTAATCCACTAAGCAATTGTTCTTAGAACGGAGTTTAAAGGAATGCCAAAGACAGATTCTGGTCCAATAAAAGATTGAGCAGATATTTTCCTTGCCACGATATCTATTTTTTTATTTCCTAAGATTCAATTATATCCAGCCACCAACCAAGTATAACCTTGTTGTTTTGCCATTGAATAAGATTTTTTGGCAATATCAGGTTAGCATACATGTCATGTGGTAGCTAATAATTGCTTTAAGAGTGACGCAGTAATTTGTATCACAAAATTATGTAAATGTCAAGAGTAATTGTAGTGTGAATATGCATTGTTGTATGACATTGATTTGAGATGTTTGATGAGTGTAAGCATTGTTGAGAAGTGGGTTTATACGGCCTTACTGAAACTGACAATAATAGCGTGCAATAATGTAGCGAGGGGGTGAGCTGTTTATCATTATTAGAGACGAGCAAATGACGTAATATTGGCGCGTTTTTCTTAGGAATTTGCGGGAACATTTTCCCTAGAGCATATGTTTTCGTAATTTTCATTGGATATAAAAATAGACGCTAATGCTGGCGCGTTTTATTAACCAATAGCAGCTCGGTTATAATCTTTAGGCATAGGAGTATAAAAAGGGCTAAGTCAGAGGTAGATTCCTCCATTTCATCGGAAACATTTGTACATTACACGTCGTCTCCAGTCCATCGGAAACATTTGTGCATTACACGTCGCTGAGTTCAACAGAAACAGTCATGGTGAATACATAGCATAGTTTATCGATTCGCAGGTTACGCGTAGCAAAGTTATGAAAAATCTCAAGTGTCGTAAAGTTAATTACACAAAAAGTTGAAGTACGCGAATTAATAATGTGCAGTAAATAAGTTATAACAGTTTCAGTTTGGCGAGTGTCACGATTAATAGGTGAAAGTGAATAGTGTGTTAAGACAATAAAAAGTGTAAAACAAATTCTTTCATCAGTGTTATCTTTGGATAAAAACTCCTTTCCGTTTACACCCCTGTATAAGATAAGTGCTTGACCGAGAGATCATAGCTAGCCGAAGGACAGTGAACCCAAAAATTAAACACAATAACAGGCGTTCAGTAAAAGATAACACGAAGTGACCGCGACAAAGTGTCTTTCATACGTGCGGCAAATAAACAGTAGCATTCTTTCAAACAAACACTAATACCACCACAAATTGGCTACCACAACGTGGAACTTAACAAAGAATACCGTCCCAAGAGCTGTCTGGCTGTCAAACCAAATGTTGTTTGGAACATTGCAACCAAGAGCAACATAAATGTTACACATTGGTGCCTCTCCACGGATTCCAGCCCATTGTCCATTTTGGAGCTATCTATACACCAGATTAGACTTCTCACAGTACAGTGTGTCGTGTCCTGACTCCATTCTAACACTATGTTGAATGGCTTGTCAAAACATAATTTTGGTAACAAATAATCACTGCCCATCTCAAATTGAAGGTTATCGATTACACTTGTAATCCCAAATTGCACCTACAGCGAAATATATCATGAAGCTATTTGTGCAAATGTTTATCTCGATTAATATGACGTGGACAGAATAGGATCTGTAGGAAGTATGCAGGAACTTATAAAAAATAAATGGATAGAGAAAGCCATGTGAATGTGACAGGTGAGAATTTTCACTCAGCACAGCTGGTGAATCTCGTGATTCCGAAGTCTGTCGACAAATAAGGAATCACGAATAATAACTAGCAAAATAACTATTCCTGAAGATACAGGAAAGTAATTTATATTGTTTAAAAGTAAGAAAGTAAACCCATACATTAGCTGGATTCGGAGAATTATAAAATGTTAATCCTTGAACTCTGGCTAGCTGCGTAAGGAATTCGTATGTAACAGAAAGTTCAATAAACAACAGAAAATGTGTTAAAATAAATAATTATTTTATTAATATATTGTCTTCGAAAGCCACGCCGAAGGCAAAGCAACATTACCAAATGATAAAAAATTGAAGAATTGAACATAATAAAATATAAATAATATTTTATTTCAAGGCACAGCTACGTCACATTTAATTAATGCGTTATACGATGGTCGAATAATACGCAATCAGGTAAGTGATTCATATAAGGACCGAGGACTGAGCCCTGCGGTATATCGCAGATACAGCTGGAAGATCGGAAGCAGCAGCTTGTGTTGACTTGAAAGCGGTTCTAAGTGGCATGAAGCAGTCCTCAACATAGCCGAGACCCTGAGGCAAGCAAGCGTGTCGAGACAACGAGGAAGGAAATTCCCAACATTTGAAACAAAAGAGCAGATGGAGCGAACGGATCCCTTCATGTGTTTGCCAACCGCTTCACATTCTCTTATAGAGAACGTGAATTATATTTGTGTGGAGATAAGAGTACTATTAGTGGATTTGTGGCACGAGTGAAAAACATTGCTAAACTAGTCTCTCTTGCACAGGTATGTCTGTACAAAATACATGGGTACAATGTTTGCTTTCCCAAACACTTGAGAAGCAATCCGCAAAGCTATTGCAAGCAAGAAGTTAGGGCACAAGACCAAGCGGGATGTCTTAGGCGGTAACGTTTGTGGCCCGAATTCGAGAGGTCCCGGTTCGATTCCCAGCGGCCGTTCACTCTGACTCATGGGTTTTTTCGGGGGTTTCCCGTGTCATCAGGCGAATGCTGGAGTGGTTTCTTTCATCCCCTGAGGTTCTTCATCCTCTATTTCATTCCATTAATCATTTCATTTATCCTTCACCCCATTTTTTCAGGGGCGAAGTATCGGCGATGGTGTTTCGGTGCAGCGTGGCAGGAAAAAGGTGCTCTTTGTGCGCTTTCTCCGTCCCTCGGCATCCGGTTGGTTGTCGGGGTATAAGGCTCGCCCTTTGGAACTCTGTGTGGGACGGGGTCCCCGGTTTACCTGTCCCAATGTCGGGGCGTCTATATCTGGAAACTGTAGGGAGCTTGTCATTGCTGTGCCCTCACTCCTGGTTTCGGCCGCCCTTCACCTCATCCCATCCTCCCTCCCTTCCGGGAGCACCCCATCGTGGGGCGTCGGCACAAGAAATTACTGGGTGTTCATTTTAAGTTGCTTCTGATGTAGCTCACTCTTGCTCTAAATTACGTCACTATTTTGATGCGCTTTCTCAGAGGTTGCGAAAGTGGAGCAGTGCTTTTCTCTCTCACTGTGGCCGCCGCACTTTAGCTCACGTGCCGGCCGCCGCAGCTCGGATTCCCGCCGAAACAGTTACAATATCCCCGCAAACGCCTCCTGTCCTCATAGTTACAGTTATAACTACACTGATAATAACCGCATACATTATCACAAGAGATGTTGGAAATATTCTACTTTTCTGTTCCACATTTTTGCCATCTTCTCGGGAAATTTTCACTCAAACTCAAGAGTTCAATGTTTGAAATTGACTGCATTTCTCGCCTGTTGTTTCCTTTTATTTCTTACAATGTATGGAGATTTGTTGCATTCGCCTAATTTTTCATGTGATCATCATAGTCGGATAAATCTCTGTAATTTGATTTTGCGAATGATATAGAAATTTATCCACGCTTAATATTCTTCAGTGACGAAGCATGGTTCCGTTTACATGGTATGTTTATTCACAAAATAACAGATGCTGCAGTACAAAGAGAAGATTACACGCAAGATTACCTTACATAACGCGAAAATATTGGTGTACAGTAAATGCATACAGAATAATAGGACCTACATTTTTTGAACATATAAATGATAGACGAATGTCACACAAGGTTCTTGGAACAGTTGACCAGCGTTGAATGTCAGCCTGGATTTTTCCAACAATACCATGAATGAATAAATGAATGATTCATTGCATACTTTGTACTTACATGCAATTTATATAATGTTTATAGTACAATGGAGTTGCTTATTATTTCTCTTCCCCTTATATTTAACATCCTGTTGTATATATAATGGGGAAGTATAATTTTCCACTATTTACTTTTTTGTCTTTTGCCCTTTATCTGTATTTTCTCCAAATTCTTCTCATCTCTTTTATCCATTTTAACGTAATTTTTCCTAAGTATTTTCCTGCTTTCTCCATATATTCATTTGATCTTGTATTAAACATCTTCCTAACTTTTAGCTCTATTGTTAAATATTTCTATTTCTCTAGCAATAAATTGAGCTAGTATTTTTAACACTTAAATGATTTCAGTCAAATTATATAATATGTAAGTTCAATAACAACCCGCCTTGAAACAATGTGTGTATATAATAATTTGTAAAATGTATGTAACAGTCATTGCATATGCTTATATTATTGTAAACATGTTCAATAATGTTATGTGAATGCATTACGTAATTTAATAATGTAGGAGCTGTGAGAATAGTAAGTTAAAAGTTGCTATAAATGAGGTAACAATGAGGTAACCTTGAAGTAATAATGAGTGTGAGAGTTTAATAATACTACTTCTGATTATTGAAATAACAGTAATATAATTTTAGTGACAGTTTATAAAATAGCCAATCAACCACCAGAAAAAGCTTTAGTTAAAGGAAGGTATTTTATTGGAGTAGGATTAGACAATCAGAAACTGAAAAGGAGAAACATTTACAAATTCAAGTTAGTTGCCTGCAGACAGTGCTCATAACTGGATGCGTTGCTTATGCGTCCTCGAGAGATTTAATACGTATTCGTGTGAGACGAAAATAGTTTACGTATTAAAAAGTGCAAGTATTTAATAAAAACATCTCACAGCTCTCTCTCTCTATCAGTGAAGTGTTATTTAAATCGTATCAAGTATTAATAAAAGGAGTGAAGTAAAATTATAATCTGTGTAAGCCTACATTCTTGTCGCATCACAACCCTGCCAAGATATCCATGTTTCTAAAATAAATACTGACGCAGCTGAGGCAAACATAAATATTAAATATTTAAAGAAACAGTTTAATTACAAAGTTAATAATTTTTTTTAAACTTGAGGCAAAGGCCACCTGAAAGTACATTTGGGGGAAGGAAACTGTTTACCATACGTGCGGTTGCAACTACTACTTCAAGTGTTCGGCTCCACAACAGTTGTACTATAAATAACTAACGAACCAACTTCTTCAAATTGGCTTTGCGGCGATCACCTCCTCATCCGTTGCTGTTAGGCTTACCTTGATGCTTCTCCCGTTGCTTCCAGAAGTTCTCAGTGGGTTGGTTCTCTTCAATTTATCCTCGGCTAGCTGCGGTAATTTTCCTTAAACTATATGGGAGCATGGACTTATCCTCGGTAAAGGAAAACGTAGATCTCGGGTGGTGATATAGGAAGACATAGACTTGCTTTGTTTATGAAAAGATGACACTGCCGTTTCTTTTTATTTAATTAACACTCGTAGTATACAAAACTAGTATTGCCGCTGTAAAATACTGTCCACCGCTGTTAAACTATGGCGCGGATATGACACGAAGTTTAAATATTCTTATTGTCGCTTTAAGAGTAGCAGATCTTAGGTGTGTTGCTAGAACTATCTTGATTCCCTGTTTTGGCGCGATATCTCACACATCCTGCAGCACCTCTCCCTGACCACACATTACGAAAACTCTCGAATAAAATGCAATACTAAGCTGACATGACAAAACTGACTTGATTCCCTTTTTGGCGCGATACTCACACATCCTGTAGCATCTC
This sequence comes from Deroplatys truncata, assembly GCA_030765065.1. NCBI lineage: Eukaryota > Metazoa > Arthropoda > Insecta > Mantodea > Mantidae > Deroplatys > Deroplatys truncata. The sequence goes on from CM060987.1 coordinate 126,592,044, forward strand.
TCCCTGACCACACATGACATAAAACTGTCTAATAAAATGCAATTCTAAACTGACATGACAAAACTGACTTGATTCCCTTTTTGGCGCGATATCTCACACATCCTGCAGCATCTCTCCCTGACCACACCTGACATAAACTGTCGAATAAAATGCAATGCTAAAAGTCCATGATAAAACCGTCTTTATTCCCTTTTTGGCGCGATGTCTCACACATCCTGCAGCATCTCTCCCTGACTACACATTACCAAAACTGTCCCGAATTTTCCCCAAACAGATCCATTTATAGTCTCAGGCTTCGGAGGCTGCTTCCTTTCCTATTGGTCCATTTTTAGCGCGACTCGACGCGTCTAACTATTTCGAATAAACTTTCAGGGATCTCATTGGTCCAAGTTTAATATAAATCGCGGCTTTTCCTACATTTACCGTTAGGTTGTCTGTCTCACTCACTTGGTCACGGCGAATTATCAAATAATGGGACAAAGGCTCTACACCCTCGCTGTAGGAATAATAGCACTGCGACCGAAGAGAGGTAATAAAACTAGGTTTTCTGCCTTCGAAAGCACTATTCCTGTAGCTAAAACATTCCATCGTGGACAGTATTTTAACATAGCGCTTAAATTATTTACATTAAACCATTTATAACTCTACTAATATTAGTAACCTAGATAGATACATAACGTTAAATCACCCTTCTTAAAATATACAAGCAGTATGAGAAAAAGATATTTACATAGTACGGTTTAACATCAATAAAAGTTAATTAATAAATTATCTAGAATTACTGTTCTCGGGCCCGGCCTAGAGTTGCCGTTTCAAATTGCCCTGTTCTGGAAAAGAATAAATTTTTCAACACTTGATACAATTTTCTTTTACAGAATAATTCCTCTGATTATGGCCTATGTTGGTTTGTTTTGGTTTACATAGACCCTTCGCTATACCTGTTCCTTCACAAGGGTTCTGACAAACCGGTGGTGTTTACATTTGGGTCATTCACTCTACACTTTGTTATGGTTGACCCCCTCTCACCATTTAAAAACAGGTTTTCCGAGAGACATTCTTATACACAATACACTTCGCGCACACGAATAACTTGTAACGCAAACAAATACTCTAATACCCAAATTAAGTTCTAAAATTAAATCTATTTACATACATATTGGTACATAATTATTATGCATTTATTTATTTCTTTACATCCTTATTTATCGGGTGTATTACCTTTACTATTTGTTCACAGGGTTGCTACCTCATTTCGAGTAAAACTGATCTGATTATTTTCATTACATTCTTCACCCTTCTCATTCTCTAAACATTTATATGGTTTGAGCAACTGTTTATGATATCTCCCTACGATCTTATAATTCTTTATTTCTTGTAACTCAAATGAAAATCACCCTGTATGGACCTTTAAATAAATTTTCCATTCTATGATACCTCTTTTTTTTATAATTAATAAAACTAATTTATATGTTTAAAAAAACTGTCAGCATATTGCTAGCATACCAACCAATTAATATTTTACAAATATTGCCAAATATAAAAAAAAAGATAATAAATATTCTGACAATAAAAGCTGTTTCAACCTTAAGACGAACTTATTCAAACAGAAAGAAACTGAAACATATTAATGGCAAAGGTGTTTCTTGTTCTTCTTCACTATCACTAATGAGCATTTAATACTCAAGTCTCTTTAGTAATGCAAAAAAAAAAAAATGTTCTGTACAACTGCTTAAGATAATTCATCAATTCACATGTGAAAGCTCTCCTTTCCAGGCACTGTAGAGTCAGGATCAATGATATTGTCTTTTTTTTTTTTTAATTTGAATGCTGGATTTGTTTTTTTGTTTTTTTATACCAATACTAATTCTCCAAGTTCGATCAACCATTTCTTTCGCTTCTTTGTTTTAAAATCCTCCTTTCTTTTCTGCGCCCTCTTTGACCTTCTTTCAAAAGCTTTATTTAACGTCTCTTCTCCCGTTAGTGTTTTCGGATTTTTAGTTTCTAGTGTCTGTGGTAATTTCCCTTCAAGTGTTTCTATTAACTTCCCCTTCATCAGCTCAACTAGTTTCCCCTCTAAATTCTTATCTTGTTCACTTAAGTTTCTTTCTAAGCCCTTACTCTGCTCATTTACGATTCTTTCTAAGTCCTTACTCTGCTCATTTGATTTTCCTTCTAGATTCTTATCTTGTTCCCTTACGATTCTTTCTAAGTCTTTACTCTGCTTATTTGCGATTCTTTCTAAGTCTTTACTCTGCTCGTTTGATTTGCCTTCTAAATTCTTACCTAGTTCACTTACGATTATTTCTAAGTCCTTATTATGCTCATTTGATTCCCCTTCTAAATTCTTATCTGGTTCACTTACGATTCTTTCTAAGCCCTTACTCTGCTTACTTACGATTCTTTCTAAGCTCTTACTTTGCTCATTTACTATGCTTTCTAAGTTCTTACTATATTCACTTAAGATCTTACCCCGCTCATTTAACTTCCCCTCTAACCTCTTATTTTGTTCACTTAATTTTTCTAAGTTTTTACTCTGCTCATCTAATTTCCCCTCTAAATTCTTATTTTGTTCACTTATGTCCTTCCTCAAGTGTTGAAGGAATATCATCAGCTGGTTTTGACCTGCGTCAATGACCTGCTCAATCGGTGGTTGCCTTTCCAGCCTAGCTTCTCCCTCTGCCTTACTCATATTTTCTCCTTCTGGTGTTTCGCTGACAATAGCCTCCCTATTCAGTTCTTCTGAACCTTCCCTTGACCTACTCATGGCTCCATTAGCAAGTTCTACCTCCCTCGTAATGACTTTACCCCCTCTCAATAACATGTGTTCACACAACTGGGTCACTACTCTGCATGCCTTTTTGTTTGTTTTTGTATAAATGTTCTAACCTGTATTTTTTTCAATGTTAACTGATGCGTTCCGGGTTCGAATCCTGGTGAAGTTCTAGAAGCGATGCTCTCAGCTGTTTGTTGTCCCACGTAGGTAGACTAGAAGTTCGCGTTGTAATTTTGTTCTGCTGTGCCCCTTTCCTCTGAAGATTCTTCGTCTGTTCGTTGTTTCCTACTCCTCCGTTTGTGTCGTTCTTCCCTTCAAGCTCCACGTTATGGCGCCAGTTTGTGGCGGTCACCTCCTCATCCGTTGCTGTTAGGCTTACCTTGATGCTTCTCCCGTTGCTTCCAGAAGTTCTCAGTGGGTTGGTTCTCTTCAATTTATCCTCGGCTAGCTGCAGTAATTTTTCTTAAACTATATGGGAGCATGGACTTATCCTCGGTAAAGGAAAACGTAGATCTCGGGTGGTGATATAGGAAGACATAGACTTGCTTTGTTTATGAAAAGATGACACTGCCGTTTCTTTTTATTTAATTAACACTCGTAGTATACAAAACTGGTATTGCCGCTGTAAAATACTGTCCACCGCTGTTAAACTATGGCGCGGATATGACACGAAGTTTAAATATTCTTATTGTCGCTTTAAGAGTAGCAGATCTTAGGTGTGTTGCTAGAACTATCTTGATTCCCTGTTTTGGCGCGATATCTCACACATCCTGCAGCATCTCTCCCTGACCACACATTACGAAAACTCTCGAATAAAATGCAATACTAAGCTGACATGACAAAACTGACTTGATTCCCTTTTTTGGCGCGATACTCACACATCCTGTAGCATCTCTCCCTGACCACACATGACATAAAACTGTCTAATAAAATGCAATTCTAAACTGACATGACAAAACTGACTTGATTCCTTTTTTGGCGCGATATCTCACACATCCTGCAGCATCTCTCCCTGACCACACCTGACATAAACTGTCGAATAAAATGCAATGCTAAAAGTCCATGATAAAACCGTCTTTATTCCCTTTTTGGCGCGATGTCTCACACATCCTGCAGCATCTCTCCCTGACTACACATTACCAAAACTGTCCCGAATTTTCCCCAAACAGATCCATTTATAGTCTCAGGCTTCGGAGGCTGCTTCCTTTCCTATTGGTCCATTTTTAGCGCGACTCGACGCGTCTAACTATTTCGAATAAACTTTCAGGGATCTCATTGGTCCAAGTTTAATATAAATCGCGGCTTTTCCTACATTTACCGTTAGGTTGTCTGTCTCACTCACTTGGTCACGGCGAATTATCAAATAATGGGACAAAGGCTCTACACCCTCGCTGTAGGAATAATAGCACTGCGACCGAAGAGAGGTAATAAAACTAGGTTTTCTGCCTTCGAAAGCACTATTCCTGTAGCTAAAACATTCCATCGTGGACAGTATTTTAACATAGCGCTTAAATTATTTACATTAAACCATTTATAACTCTACTAATATTAGTAACCTAGATAGATACATAACATTAAATCACCCTTCTTAAAATATACAAGCAGTATGAGAAAAAGATATTTACATAGTACGGTTTAACATCAATAAAAGTTAATTAATAAATTATCTAGAATTACTGTTCTCGGGCCCGGCCTAGAGTTGCCGTTTCAGCTTCCATACGTGGGGCAGAAACTATCTTCCTCAAGATTCTCTGTTCCTTTATCCGTGTCCTCATATTCCAGAACGTAATTCCAATTGTCATGTAATCCATTACATTTAGTACATCTTTCCCCCCTTCTTCTCCCTGTTAGACCACTTAAAATTCATTAAACCTATCCTTGCCCATGTATACCCCATTCTGGCCTCTTTGTGGCATACTTCTATGTATCTTTCTTTTCCCCATTCTGTTTTTAAATATCTATAATCTATTAATGACCTTTTTTCCCTTGAATCTACTTATAATTTCTTGCTTTTCAATACCCTCCACTCTTTTTCTAATTTCTTTCCAGAAACCCTTACTTTTGTTGTTTCTTTCTGCACATGTTTCCGCCATTCCTAATTCCTCCATTATTGTATGTATATTGTGCATCCAAGTTTATTTTTCCCCCATTTTCTCCTGCACAACCAAGCACTACTTTAGTATTTTATTTTCCTCCAATAGCTTTATTCTGAACCAGTCAACAATACTAGGCCAAACCGGACATACACTTGATGAGTCATTAAGCTTAATTCACGAGATTTTTGAAGACTGAGTAATTAGTTAAGGATTATGACCTTGCGATCCTCTGATTTAGCTATGTAAGGGGAATAACAAACCCCCATACATGGAATAACTAAAAGAAACATTCAGGCAGAAATTTACTCAATTTCGTGTATTGAACTCTCGAGTGTGAAAACAAGTTTACTAGTAAGATGCCAGTAAAGCGTGGATGGAGGAAGACATTTCCAACATATCTTATAATGTGGTATGTCCTTATTTTAATTGTAATTGTAACTATAATTATGAAAGCGTGAGGCGGTTGCGAGGATATTGTACCTCTTTCGGCGGTAGATTGAGCCCAGGCGGCCGGCGCGCGAGTGGTCGTGTAGTAGCCGCAGTGTGAGTGAAAAGCACAGTGCTGTAGTCTATGTTATACGGTTACCAGGCGAGTTAGGTACTTAAATATGAATGAATGACAGTATATCATCCACACTTAACACTGCTGTGTGATTTATTCTTACTATCCTTGAAGAAGATGGTTGCTTCACGTATGGAAAGCCAATTTGAAGAAGGTGTTTTGTTGTATTGTTTTTAGCAACACTTTAGGCGTCATTTGAAGTAGTTTGTATTGAAGGAGTTTCATTATAGTTCAACTGTTGGGGAACCAAACTTGCACGTATAGTAAACAGTTTCCGGTAGCCTTCACCCCAAATGTACTTTCAGGTGAACTTTGCCCCAAGTTAAAAAAAAATATTAACTTTGTAATTTGACTGTTTATTTACCTTATAATTTTACTCCACTTCTTTTATTAATGCTTGATACGATTTAAATAACACTTCACTGATATATAGAGAGAGAGCTGTGAGATGCTTTTATTAATTACATGCACTTTTTAATACGTAAACTATTTTCGTCTCAAAGGAATACGTATTATACTTCTCAAGGACACTTTTTGCGTCTGGTTAGTAACGTTGTCTGCAACCAACTGACTTCTGAATTTGTAAATGTTTCTCCTTTTCAGTTTCTGATTGGCTAATCCTAGTCCAATAGAATATCTTCATTTAACTAAAGCTTTTTCTGGTTGTTGATTGGCTATTTTATAAACTGTCACTAAAATTACGTTATTGCTTCCAAGAATCAGAAGTAGTATTGTTAAACTCTCAAACTCATTATTGCCTCAAGGTTACCTCATTGTTAGCAACGTTGAACCTATTATTCTCACAGCTCCTATATTATTAAATTACGTAATACATTCACATAACATTATTAAACATGGATACAATAATATAAACATATACAATGACTGTAATATACACGTTTTATATATAGTTACATATACATATTGCTTTAAGGCGGGCTGTTATTGAATTTACATATTATATAATTAGACTGAAATCACTTAAGTGTTAAAAATACTGCCTCATCCTGTGCGTGTCAAAGGCTATGAGACGTTTTAGAAACTCTCATTTTATGGAAATAAATCTGGGATAAAAAGCGTGGTTATGTCCTTTGGTCGAATTGCAGCAAATTAAAACTAATTTAACCAATTTAAGACTTATAAAGGTATTTTAGAGTATAATAACCAATATGAAGTGAATCCCTGTCTCCTGCGTGGTATGCAAGAACACAAACCTAATTACCACATTAAAGTTTTGGAATAGGAATCTATAAACTCATTAAAAGCGTTTTGGACACTGATCTGGATTCCATTGTGTGTGTATTTCACTTCTATTGGTAACAAAAATAAAATAGATGGTGTTGTATTTATTTCCGCCCCGGTTTGAAAACAATTTTATTTTGTTGCAATATTTCCTTTAGCTGGAACATTTCAAAGCCTTTAGGCCTGGCTCAGAAATTAAAAGCTGCAACTTCGATTCCGAAGCCCCTTATTTTAACTGTTTCTTAACTTTCAACTGATTTCACCAAAATTTAAAATATGTCAGTAAATATTATACAAACTCTTCTATAAAAATTTCTACTTCATACTTGCAGTGGTTCGCCTCAACATTAAAATTTTTTAAGCATTTCTTCATGTAGATTACCTTTAATTTTGTAACTATTTAGCCAAATTTGAGATGGTCTAACAAAGTTTGTTCAAATCTGATTTATATATACAGGAATTTCAGGACCTTTGCGACAAATTCTAGAATTATAGATCTCGCAGAGGTGAACATATTTTGTCAAGCAACTACCATCCTCCAATGCATGGTAATGGAGTTACGAGGGCCACTATTTATATTTTGAGCCTAATAATTAAATCAAAATAATTTCTGATTGAAAACTGCTTTATTGTTTTTCAAAATATTCTCCTTTATGATCAATACAATTTTGCATCCGTTTGAACCATTTGTCAAAGCATTTATTCCAGTCTTCTTGAGACACCTCCAAAACATGGTTTTTGAAGGCATCAACGGCTTCTTCTGCCAACGAAAATCGTTGTCCACGCAATTTGTTCTTTATGTTCGGGAACAAAAAGAAGTCATTTGTGTCAAATCAGGACTGTATGGCGGATGGCCCATCAATTCGATTTCTTGAGCCTTCAAATACTCTGTTTTTAGTCGAGATGTGTGTGCGCTCGCATTGTCCTACGGTTCTTGTTGGTTTTCCTTACATCACCGAAGACTTCTGGCAAAAAAATGGTTGTGACCGTTTTACGTTCCTCTAAAGGCACTGTTACCACATGGCCAGTTTTGCTGAAAAAGCAGGCGACCATTTGCTTCGAGTGCGAACAACTTTTGTTGAATTTGCTTCATCTTGAAACACCCATACAGTCGACTGCTGTTTACGTTCCGGCTCATACACATAGATCCATGATTCGTCACCTGTTACAATCTTATATATGTCTTTTGAAGCACCGCCATTGTATTTGTTGAGCATTTGTGTACACCAATCGACACGAGCTTCTTTTTGAGATTGCGTCAAATTATGTGGGATCCAACGAGAGCAAACCTTTTTCATGGCTAAATAATCATGCAATATTTTATATATGCTGGTGGAACTGATGCCTAGGGTTGCTTCAATCTCACAATATATCGCATGACAATCTTTCATTATTAGTTTTTGCACAGTATCAATGTTTTCTGGCACAACAACTGACTTTGGAAGGCCTCCACGAACTTCATCATTGAGCAAACGGCGGCCGCGATTAAATTCGTTATACCAGCGTTTCACTGTGGCAAAGGATGGAACTTCGTCACCAAAAGTGGAAGTTAGTTGATCGATGCACTCTTGTCATGATAATTCACGTCAAAAGTCGTAATAAATCATTGCCCGAACATTTTCACGAGTTAATTCCATGTTTTTGTTGACACACAATTTTCATGTTAGTGTAAACAAAACAAATAACGCTCTATTGACAAAATGTTTGAAGTAGATTGTGGTAAAAGATGTCAAACTTTCCATTGGAAACGCCAGATGGCACCTACAACATTCAGGGTTGCCAGGGCTCAAAATATAAATAGTGCCCCTCGTATTCACCCCTGTTCGAAGCGTATCCAGTAGGTCAGGTTTGAGAGGCACAAACAGTACACTTCTAGTCTCTGTTTATATACAACCGCTGAATCAAATGACATCGCCTCTTTGTCCCTTACGTATGGTTAGGTTTGGTAGGGCTGAGACGCACAGCCCAATTTAACTCAATGTTTGTGAACAACAGCTCCCAGGGACTGGGACCGAACGACTTCGCACCTCATGATCATTTCTCCAGTGTTTCTGTAACGAAGTATCGCGGATCCTACATTTTCCGCGCACATCTTGTTTACCAGTGAGGCCTGCTTCACACGAGACAAATACTTCAACAGCAAGAACAGCCACATTTGGTATGTTGAGAATCCTCATGCAGTGTTCGTTAGACATCACCAACAAAAGTATTCCTTAAACATCTGTGCTGGAATCGTTGGTGATCAACTGCTGGGACCTTTCGTTTTGCCACGTTGTTTGAGTTAATTGGTCTACTCGTCTCAGAACTAACAAACCTAACCAGACGTAAGGGACAAGAAAGAGGTGATGTCACTTGATTCAGCGATTGTAAACAAACAAACTGTACTGGCGGTGCCTCTTAAATCTATCCTACCGGATGCGCTTAAAACAGGGTGAATAACTCCGTAACGAGGCGTCGGAGGATGGTGGTTGCTTGACAAAAGCATGTTCCCCTCTGTGAGATATATCGTTCTTCAGAGTTTGTCGCAAAGGTCCTGAAACACCCCGTATATTTTCTCCTACTTACAGTGGTTGGAGAGTTATTTAATGCCCAAGGTGGATAGACTGACAAAGCGACGCCAAGGTACTTTGCAATAGCGTAGGTATATAAAAGTATGATGTGTTATATTCACATAACTTTCCCTACTCATTGGTGTACAAACTATTTCTTCAAAAGCTTATTATTGTAATTATTATTATATGTACTTCTTGTTAATCCAGATACAATTTAAATTCACATTTACACATTTTCCTGTATGATACAGTAGGTAAAGCTATAGTCAGGTTTTAAAGAGCGTGTCCCGTTATGGCTTTGAAATTCCGTCCTCGTTGCTTGACCATCAAAGAAAACAATTATTCTCCTGTTTGAGAATAATATAAGCATTTGAAAATTCAGACCAATAAAAAGGAATATCTCGGAAATAATTAACTCCATAATAATTTTATTTGACACAAATTGTTTGTTCTAACGAGATCTACATTTTTTGAGTTGTAAGATTTTGCCCCTCTTACGGTCTACCGCTTATACAAACGTGATTCTCAAAAATGAGCCGTTCAGAGGCAATTCCCAGAAAATACAAGATGTGACGCAGCAGTTGTGGCTCAAGGTTATCGGGAGGTCGGCGACGAGCAGTCGGAGATAAACAAAGATAAGTGACGTTCGCCAGCGTAAAAATCCGAAGGGTTATCGGCAGGTAACCAGAATTTTCTGGAAGTTTTACCCCTCCAGAACGTGTGTCCAAATAGTTCTGTAATGTTCTGTGGAAGATTCCATTGAATATATAAGCGAGCGTTCTCGCGGGTTGAGTCAGCCAGTCAGTAAACGAGCAAGTTAGCGACTATGTTTCTGATGCGACATCAAGTGCTGTTCTACAAGTGAGTTTGTGACGACAACTGTGACGTGCAGTTAGTGCCGCTTCTGCAGGAGAGATTGGATTAAGACGGTGTGAATTAAGTGAAGTCCCAGTAAAGTTGAAGTCTCGAAAACAGCGAAGTGACTTTGAGAACATTTGTGAAGTGGCAATTGAAGAACTGGGCAAACTATAAATATTTTCTATGCAAAAATCTTAAACATACAGAATTTTACTCAAAATCATTAGAGAAAATTTTGATATAATTAGCAATGAGGCAATACCATATTTTTCGATTTGATAGCGACACTGATTTTTGAGCAGTGGTACACGATGCTCACTATATAAAAAATTGAAAACGCAGTAGCTTGTTCACTGAATTATGTCCTTATTAGTATTTTTGTGTGTATGAACGCATGTAACCAATTTTATATTGTACCTATACTAATTCTGAAATTGTTCCTGTTTGACATTCTCCAATTGGCAGCAAATTTTTTATCTTGATAATGCGAGTGGAGCTTATTGCTATTCAAGGTTAATAGTAACAGTAACAGTAATAATAATAATAATAATAATAATAATAATAATAATAATAATAATGTAATTTCTCAGCTTCCCTTTTTATGTAACTATACTTTGAGCTGAAAACTTTCTTTTAAAGGATTTTCTATCAATATGGAAACTCATTGAAATTAGTCGTGCTTTATACCTAAAATTAAATTAAAGTGTGTTTTATTAATGGGCTCTTTAACTGATATGGTTCTTAGCGTCCCAAAGCTATTCTCGGGACCCGAATTTGAGTTGCATAAACACAAACTACAGATGAAAGGAAAGAACAAATATTTCCATGCCCTGTATCATCTCACGTCTTAACTTCTGATTTGTTTCTGCCGGATTCACAGATTTTGGCCACCAGAATAGGTAAATGTAATACCCAAGAGTCAGTCACTAAGCCAGGAAGTTGTAAAAACGTAGTTTAGTGCGTCAACTAACGTTACAAGCTGGGGTGACGGTCTAAAGGTTTCCAGCAAAAATACTAAATTTGGATCACCCCAACATGCACATAGGGAAGCGTAGCTACAGAAACAGCGAGAGGACCAGGACCTTGATGTTTACATTCAGCTGAAGGCGTGGGATTTCTTTATAACAAATACACAAATTTCACAATATTCACATTACCTGTGGTTTATTCAATAAAAGAAATGGTGTCCCTACATCACACACAAAAGAGATAAAGAAAGAATTGAGGGGAGATGCCTCACACACGCTCTATATCTACACTCGTTCACACACAAACTCCCAGGCCACACACTCAAACCAGACTGACCACTCGCACACACAAAGAAGTAACGCTAAACTATTCCCCCTCTCTCCCCTCCACCGGCTAGGCTGCCGTTAGAGGTAGCGAATTGTCATGCCAGACGAAACTTCAAACCGAAAGCCGAAAGAAATACTAAAATTATACCAACAATGCTGTCGCCAATGCGAAGCAATAACGTGTCTGGTATGACAGTACCTACTAATACGTCACACTATGTCAACGTCATTCACAAATGAGTTAACGGTACATGTTACATGAGTACCTCTACTTCCCCCCTCCCAATTGCTTTGCATGTTTTCATTTAGACACAAGAGTCTATGGAATGTTGCATTGATTCACCTACAGGAAAACAATCAAGAACTATAGTCCGTCAACACTTTGGGGACAATGCGAGACAATAATGTTAAGTCTCAACTCCTTTAATTCCTTATCTCATAAAGTGAAACAAAAGTTTCAATAATGCAAAACTTAAAAGTTTAAAGTTGTCGAAGGTGAATCTGAAAGTATTAGACTACTCGATAACCACCGAGTATCGAGGTATCGATAGTATCGAGGTCTCATCCCTAGATAAAATATCAATAACAAAGAATTTTTCATGTGTAGGGTAAAACGGCACATATCGCAGAGGGGCCGCCGGAACCGGGGCAGAGCATCGTAAGCAGGCCAGTCGGCTTATTGTGCTTCCAACGTGACCCCTGGGAGGGAGGGCTGAGGGGAGAGACCCGAAGGGCAACTAGATCCGGATGCCGTTGGGGCAAGCATGAACGAGGTACCTAACGTTACCACATAGAAGGGAGCGGAACACCACGCTGGGAGAGGCCTAACTGAGCGGTACCGCAGCGACGCCAGGGAAGAAACCTTTACAGAGTGGAAGCCACCGTCCAGCCGCAACCCGCATAACACCGTCGCCTGGTCCTACAACCCTACAACGAAGATGATGGGGACAGGAAATGAGAGGAAGGAGAGTCGTGGTAGAAGATGAACCACCCCAGCATTCGTCTGGCGACCCGGAGGAACCCGAAAAACCATTGAGCCAGAGTGGGCGGTCGCCTGGGATTGATCCCGGGACTTCCCAAGTACGGGGCACATACGTAAACGCCTGAGTTATCCCACTCGGTTCATGTGTAGGGTTGTTTGAGTTGCGGGGATTTTCTTTAAAACCTTAATTTCCTATCTTTGGAACGTGCGAACATATTTAGTAGTATTTATCGAACTTGTGTTGAGTTATGCTGCCCCAGGCAGGAAGATAAACACGCGAACACACACACACGGACGTTTTTATAAAAATGCTTATTTTTGCGATCAGGAGGCCTTATACATATATTTCCGGCGAAATCTTGATATCGAAATTTTGGTTGGAATACAATACATCCCCTACTACTGTGCGTATTAGAGAAATTAAAAAAATGTTAACTTAATCTCCAAAGTTCAAAGTTCACAAGGATTGATAGCGAGAGTTTAATTTTTACGCTTTGATATTTCTCAAACACAAAGAGAACCATTTCATTTATCGCATTTTCCTTTACAGCCTGTTGATACTCTAAGCGAACAGTACGTGCTGTAAATGATAAAGCTCTACTGAGACCATTAATTAGTTTGCTTTCCTGGCACGTTTAAGAAAATTACACTGCAATTAAACACATTTGTCTTTTTAACCTTCCCAAATTAAAACTGTAATACACTGGAGTCTATGTACTCAAACAAATTAGTTATTCACTTGATTATTGAGAGCAGCCACTCCAAAGGAATGACGTACACAGCATCCACTTAATTCTCACAAAGATGCAAGCAAAGAAGCATTCCCACGAGGCTGTTTCTATTAATTTAAAATAAGCGACATACAAAGAGCTTCTCCCTTTGTAGCGGTTTTACTGTGTAGGCTTACAGTCTTTGCTGTAGGAGCGGAGAAATTTTAATAAAGTGCGTTGTATAAAGATAAACCCTCTGTTGTTTTGTGTATAAAAGTCAACTGGCATTTCTGAATCAACTCTGGATATCTTCCATCCTGAGATTAACATGAGAAGAAAATTGAAGTGTTAACGAACAGCAGCACTTATGAACACTGCAGTCACTAACTGATCAAGTTGGCTCCGCGGTAGCGTGAGGTACTCACATTCGAGAGGTCTCCGATTCAATTTCCCTCTGACCTTAGGTTCTTTTGTGGTTTTTCTCTGGTAGACGAATGCTAGAGTGGTTTCTCCTCTACGATTTTATATCTCATGTTTCAGGTTTTGAGTCTGAGGTAGTGCCAGATAAATGACGCAGCTGCTTGCTTTAAGGACAGACATGGACACCAGAGGGTTGTCTGGTTGTATAGGTCGTTCATTACCCACCTTGGGCAGTCCTGGCAGTGGGTCAGGTCTTCGGTTGGAATTTAACCACTGCCTGTGATTCCTTCGCTTCATCATTCTCTCCTGGAGGAAGTAGTTACAAAAGATCTATGTAGGTTGCAAAGGTATATTGTGGCATATTAATTTTATTGTCATCAGACGCGCTGTTGTACTGTATTATTGCTCACAGACGTAGCGTTATTGGGTCTCCTTAGTTATATTTCCTTTTGGCGCGGACCACGCCGAAGGTAAAGATCTGTTTGAAATTGTCTGGTATGACGTCAACACTGTCGAGCTTTGGCTAGACAGGTTGCTGGGGGTAAGATAGCGTCACTCGAGAGTAAGTGGCCGTTGGAACTAGCCTTGTGTGGCCGGTCTACGGTCTGTAGCATCTCCCTTCATCCTGTTTCCTTTGTTAACTAGGTATGTATAGAAGCCAAACGTTTTTGTGAATACATTCCAGGTAATGTGTGTTATGTAATCCTTCAATGTAATAAAAACCCACGCCTTTCCCTTAAATTTACACACCAAGGTCCCGAGTTGGCTCCTCCCTCATGTGCGTGTTGGAGTGACCTAAATCAGTCATTTTCTGGTAACCTTTTCGGCCTTCACTCCAACATGTAACAATATCCTATAGGTACCTATAATGTAGAATTTTGCAACACCCTTTTCTTGTCTCTTCTGAGATTGGACAGTAACAGGAATAAGGAAAGTGGTTGCATTAATTTCTGTACATGGTCACTTCAAGAAACATCTGTGTAAAGTAGGACTCTACAAGGCTAAATCCATCTGTAGAATGTGCAGAGGATGAGAAAATTACCTCGTAATCCTTTTGGACTATCCTTTCTGTCAAGACTTATTCTTTCCATAATCAGAGAGATCTATAAAAGGATGCTGACATTAAAACCAAGATACTGCAACTTGTTAGGGAACAGCAGTTAGGCTGACGTGCGGGAGGTGGACAAAACTCCAACAAAACCCCCGACCATCTAATCTAATTGGTACAGAAGTTGCAGTGTCTTATTAATGCTTCCTTGCTTCACCGGATTATGCAATGTCAAGTAGAGTTGGGAACCTTCATTAACAGTTCCAGTCGTTCCTGACCCAAAATAATACAAAGTTACAAATAACAGTTCCAAAATAACAGTTAAGTACGTCCAGTATATTTACTTAAAACACAACAACGTTTGGCTTCTTTACATAATTAACAAAGGAAACAGGATGAAGGGAGATGCCACAGACCGTAGAACGGTCACACACACTTCTGGTTCCAGCGATCACTTCCATTCGAGTGACGCTATCTTTTCTCCTCAACAACTGTGCTTAGGCAAAGCCAGACAGGGCTGACGTCACACCAGATAGTTTCAAACAGATCTCTCCCTTTGGCGTGATCCGCACCGAAAGGAGAGACCGTTAAGCCGAAATATATCTAAGGAGACCCAATAATCTACGTCTGGTAGCAACAATACAGCACAACAGTGCGTCTGGTAATGACAATGAAATTATTATGCCACAATATGTTTTAGTATCGTTAGAATAAATCCACGACACAAAATTTAGGAACTAATCTGTGTTTTAGCGAGATGTATATTTTTGTGTTGAATTATGTCTATTATTTAACATTAATACAAAATCAAATAAAATTCATTCAGATTAACGTGGGAGGTGTTCTGGAAAATATTTGCCTCGTATCCTTGAACGCTTGGTATTTATCTAACTTTTTTCTGAGTTACTTTGTTCACACACATCCTCAGACACACAGACTGAAGAGCGGACCGAAACACAGTACAGCCCTTTTTATAAAAATGCATGTTTAATTATGGACCTCCAAACCTGCATATGTGGTGAAATATGATATAGACTTTTATTTTAAATGCAATAGTTAATCTAGCAAAAATAAACCATGGGCAGTATAGTAAATCCGCTTCTTCAGTTTATCTCGATATTATTTATTTTATGTGTGAAACCCCAGTAATATATACATACTGATTTCACCGGAAATAATGTTTCGAGACCCTCTGAATCCAAAAAAAAAAAAAAAAAAACATTTTTGGAAACATGTCCGTGTGTGTGTCTGTGAACAGCATAATTCAGAAACGAACAGTCGTATAAGCACCAAACTTGGTATTTAGGTTTAGTATCTTCCAGAGATGCGACACGAAGGTTTTCATGAAAATACCCCGACCCTAGATTACCCTTTACATGGGATATTTTTCGAAAATTTTTATTTTTTCAAAAACGGCTCTAACGATTTTGATAAAATATCACATGTCTAAAATATTTTCATGACAAATGAAATGCTTATCTCGAATTTTCTGGGAATGTCTCCAAAAGTATTCTTCATTGTGAACGACTTTTGCATAACTGGTAAACCATAAGAGATAGACAAAATTTTACTACACAAAAAAAATGTAGTTCGCGTTAAAATACACAATTTATGTCCTATACATTCTTTTGTTGAGTGAACCATTTTCGAGATATTGCTTGTTATTCCCTTAAAATTTCCAATATTTATATTTCTCAAATGGGAATTCGTTATTCAATTTTTTGTCTTGGATATGCAAAGAGTATTAATCTGTGGCAAAGAGAATGGTGCTGCACCTAGCAACCAGCAATTAAGAGATAAGTCTATGCTTAAAGGCTACTGTATTTCTATATTGCCCTTACATATACAAAACAAGCCTTAAGCGATAATCAAATATTTTTAGAACTGATCGCTATGTGTAAACTCTAATTCTCTTTGCATGTCAAAAGATCGTTTCTGCAAATGTTTATCTCGATTAATATGAAGTAGATGGAGAATAGGAGTTTGTAAAAATGGTTTGTAAAAGAGTAGAGAAAGTCATATGAGTGTAACACATCAGGTTTGTTTTTATCGTTATTATTATTATTATTATTATTATTATTATTATTATTATTAACTTGATGAAGTTAGCAACAGCTAACAAATGACAATATATTACCCTTCACCACTGCAGCAACTGTGTAGGGCCTCTGCTAAGCTTACGAAGCTAATTTGAGTCACTAGGGGTTGACTTCACAGGAATGCATTGGAAAGAACTACGCACCAGTCAACAGTCTCTTGAGCCTCCCTAAGTCTAACACTTTAACCACCCCGTTAGCCTCTACTTCCAGCCTTTGATGCTTTAACATCCGGCGAATCTCTTTTATGCTGTTTTTCTGAAGAGTCGCCTCACTCAAGTGGTGATTTCGTTTCATTCTGCTGTAAAAGCAAGTTGGACTTTTCACGTTAAGACTTAGAGGCCGAGTTATTTTGCTACTACTTACATAAAAGTAGCTGAAACGTACCTCATTTTTTGGAGTTATTGAAATGAGGCAACAAAGGAAAGGAATAGCTTCATACACTTTGAGTAAATGTATAAGGTAGCTTTATTGGTGTCAAGTTATTAACGTAATTATACAAATACCGAGCGAGATGGCGTAGCGGTAACGCACCAGCTCGCAATTGGGAGTTCCTGGGTTCGATTCCTGGGCCGGTCACTATGACCATGGATTTTTTGTGGGTTCCCCTGGTTGACAAGGCGAATGCTAGGTGGTTTCTTTCCTGCCACAAATTTCCTTTCCCTCATTTCCTGTTGTTTTGCTTCCCCCTTCATGTTTCAGGTAGGCTTAGGGGCTGTAGTGTCGGACAGATTGCCTAGATGCTTGCTGGTTGAAAAGTTCTTCTCGGCCCTCCCTTCTCTGCCTTCTCTGAGTCGCCTCAGGTGGTCGTGGTACCCCCGATTCCGCCTGAGGGAAGCCTTCTGTGAGCAGTCGACCGGTGTGACCGGGTCATCAGGCTTGGAATCTTAAGGGAACTCTGCGCGTCTCTGTCGGGCGACTGTCTGCCGCCTACAGCCTCTTGCGGTTCGTTCACCTCATCCGTTCGTCGTGTGGTGCTAACTACAAAAGATGTAGAGGGGTGAGGCCATAGATCATAGGTCATTATACAGACACCTAGTGCAGGGTCATCCCATACATGCATACTTATGATATATGTTAAATATGAAGAAAAGAAAGAAATGAAAAAAATGTGATGTGCTACATATACATGGTTTTCTCTACCCTCTAGAGCTTATTAATAGATATACAAATAATTATTATTATGAAAGTTTATTTTCCTAACTTCTTCATTTTAATCGAGATAAAATATTCCCGAAAAAGCTGCATTACACATTTCGCTATAGATACAAAAGTAGCAGCCATAGTCAAAGTTTAAGAACTGGGCGCTATACCTGGCCTTAAAATTCCATACTGTTTCCATGACATCGCAGGAAACAGCTGAATGTTGACACAACTTTAAAAAAATTACCAAGAAATGAATAATTCGAACGTTTAATAACGGGTACCTCAGGAAAACTATTGCAAAAAAAAAGTTATTTGGAATAAATTGTGTATTTTAATGAGATTCGCATTTTCTGCTTAGTACGTTTTCGTCTATCGCCCAAGGTGTACCAGTTATACAAGATTATACAAAATTTCCTCCGAATGAAGGGGACTTCACAGGCTATTCAGAAAATTCCAAAATATACATTTTATTTGTAATTTAAATTTTTACTTTCTCTACTACGTATAGTAAGTAGCGGGAGTATTGTATTCCACCCAAAAATTCGATACCAAGATTTCACCGGAAATACATGTTTTGAGACCCCCCGAATCCAAAAAAAGCATTTTTGGAAACATATCCGTGTGTGTGTCTGTCTGCGTGTCTGTGAACAGCATAACTCAGAAACGAACAGTCGGATAAACACCAAACTTGGTATTTAGGTTCAGTGTCTTTCAGAGACGCGACACGAAGGTTTTCAAGAAAATCCTCCCACCCCAGACTACCCTTTACATAGAACATTTTTTGAAAATTTTAATTTTCTCAAAAATGGCTCTAACGATTTTGATTAAAATATCATATGTTTAAGATATTGTCATGAGAAATGAAATGTATATCTCGAATTTTCTGGGAATGTCTCCAAAATTATTCTTCTTGTGAACGACTTTTGCATAACTGGTAAACCATAAGAGATAGACAAAATTTTAGTACACAAAAAATGTAGATCTCGTTAAAATACATTTCTTTTGTTGAGTGAACCGTTTTCGAGATATTGCTTGTTATTCCCTTAAATTTTCCAATACTTATACTTTTTCTCAAATTCGTTATTCATTTTTTTATGTCCTGGACATGCAAAGAGAATGGAATGCGCCACATAGCAACCAGCGCTTAAAATATTTGACTGTCGCTTAAAACCTACCATATTCCCCTTGCATCTACAAGAAAATTACCAATAAGATTGACATCTCGATTAACATGAAGCAAATAGAGAATAAGCGTTTGTAAAATAGTTTGTACAAGAGTAGAGAAAGTCATGTGAGTGTAACACATCAGATTTTTTAAATAAAAATCGTTAGAGCTATTTTTTTAAAAAGGCAAAAATTTCGAAAAATTTTCCAAGTAACAGGTTATGGATGGGGAAATTTTCTTGAATATCTTCGTGTTGCATCTTTGGAAGGTACTGAACCTAAATACCAAGTTTGGTATTTATCCTACCTTTCGTTTTTGAGCTATGCTCTTCACACACACACACACGCATACACAGACAGTCACGCATCCACACGGACCGTTTTCTAAAAATAATTTGGGGGGGGGTTTAGGAAACCTCAAAGCATGTATTTCCGGTTAAATCTTGGTATGGAATTTTTGGATGGAATGCAAAACCTTCTCTACTTATCTCTGATTAGCTCAACAAATCTGATCTGGCTTCTCACACTTAAGCCAGGAAATTGCGCATGTTTTGCCAGCGCAACATATCAATCACCTCCTAGCTGGACTTTTTTTCTATTACCGTAAGCAGTAACACGGGCTTTTGTTAAGAGGCTAAAACATAGAATAGCGATGGTAAAAACAATATTTTAGTAAAGGAAAAGATCTGGTGTATAGTTACATTCCTACGGCTTTCTCAGTTCGTTCTTCTACACATCACTTTTAGAAAAGCTTATTCTTCTAAATATTTAATATTAATAGGGACAAACGTTTTCAGAAATAGTTTCAGTACACATTTCGTAGTAAGAGGGGTATAGTAGCCGAAGTAATAGTAAAATATTTATTAAGCCTGTCGATATATATTGGCTTTGAAATTCTATACTCTCCACGCTCACCAAAAACAAACGAATGGCCACTTAACACTCAAAAAAGCGATGAAGTATTTGAAAACTCAAACCAATAATGAGTAATATCCATATAAATGGATTAACACCTTTAAATGACTTGACATAAATTATATGCTAGTAAATTATTTTGTCTATATCTTTCGGTTTACCAGTTCTACAAAAATGAACAACATTCTCGGTGAGCTAATTACTGCTCTTCTTTCAACGAGTACCTGTTTTAGTAGAGATGGCTGTACTTTCCTTAACGTTTCTGGAATGATGAACTATAATTTTCGGCGCCTGCTTGACACTACATCGGCAGCCCGATTAACAGTCAGTGGCCGGCTGCACCAGGTACCTACAGCACTCGCCAGGTTGCGTCCTCTCCGCCAGCATAGATAACGCTTATGCAGTCTTCACGTCAACATCATCTGATCCTCCGATGCCTCTGAAACGATACGTTCCGACGAAGAAGAGTGTAACAGACTTAGTTTTCGATGACCATTGAAGAAGGAGTTTCATGAGCTCGTGTCTGGGAGCGGCCGTTTCCACACCTTTCGGCCTTGTCTAAATTATACACATACTTTTTTGGCGTAAATAAATTTCTAGATTCTTTTTAGTGTGTGGAGTGGCACTTACATTTTTTCGAAAGAGTTTATATTGGAACATCACCACGTGTTAAATTCTATTTAAAATGGCAAATATTGTGGGAGAAGGACAAAGCAAAATGCTATGCATTTCAATTGTAACTTATTACTGTTTTTACATTTTAATGTGAATATATTCAGTGCTTTTGGGGCTGTACGAATTATTAGTTTTATTTAGAGCTGCTTTAAATCCTTATTTCATTTCCTTTAATCTTTAATAGTGCTTTAGTTAATCTGTTTTAAGGAAATTGTGGCATTCTACGCATTGACCAACAGAGCGTTACATCGACTACACTTTGAAAATTCAAGATATGGATGTAATTTGTTGTTAAAATGTCTTAAATGTACAGTATACTATTTTTGAGAAAATAAACAATGGCTAATAATTTTCCATGGGAAAGTGTAGCTTGGGATTTGGTGGGGTTCTTTGAAATTAAATTGCAGTTTGGTATTTATCAAACATTTGGTTTTATGTTATTCTGTTCTCACAAACACAAACACATAGACATACACGCACACATAACAGAACATTCATTTAAATATTAGTTTATTCAGGAGAATTCAAAAGAGGTGCATTTCCAATGAACTTCGAATATCGAATATTTGGGTAGAATACAATATTCTCTCTGCTTACTCTAGGTAAGTGTGCACCGCCTCCATACTGCCCTACTCTTGTGTTATAATTAAGGAGGGAAAATAATTCACACAGAGGTTGTAACAAACAACACGAAAAACATTATTTAGTAAATGTATTTCCGCCTCATGGCCATTGCATGTGAAACAAATAATAGTAGATTATGATGCAAGAGGTAAAAGTAGGATTTTATTTTACACGTAGGAATGTTTGCCAAAAGAAGGTCGTAAGACGAGTTTCGCAATCCTACATGCAAAATAATGATACGTGTGGTATATACTATTTTTAGACAGCGCTCGAATTTGTGAAGTATTAGTAATATATTAATTCCTGAAACTAACAGATATGACGTTTAGAACACGGTTCTGGAAACAAGAGAAATTACGTTACAAAAGCGAGATGTCAGATGTCAGATGTTTTCATGTTTTGTTGATTCGCTAGCAATCATTTTCAGCATGTTTTGCCTTACTCCGTCAGTGAAGCGATTAAATTCTATAACATAATGCTTTTTGGAGTTTTTGGGTAAGTACTTCTAGTGTCATTCTTCCTGCCGCTTCTGTAATTTCACCTGGCTCCTCCATTTCAGTTTCTTCTGAATTCATAATTTCCGCTATTTAATCTTTATGTAGGTTACATATACTAAATAAAAGAATAACGTTTTAGATCGAAGAAATCAGAAGGCTGCCAATATAAGGTAAGGTTAACTCTACAACGAATTGTGGTGAATTGAAGTTGGACGATTTGTATTGTGAACAGATAATGCGAGCGCCACGAGAAATTAATCATGTGAAACGATGTAATGAAAAGTAGAATCTAATCAAATCAAGTCGAGTTACTAAACATGTACAAATATAAAGATTAATTGCCTTGTGATTGGATTTGAAACCAAAGTTGGTCGCAGTGAAGATTTTTACACTAGTGTAATGTTATAGATTGCAATATTGAAGCATCTTGCTGAAAGTTTCAGATCTTCGATTTTAGTCTTTGTGTTGCCCCAAAAACATAATGAAAGTGAAGCCGTAATTATAAAGGCAATAATTATCATAATATTCTGAGAAGGATAGCGATATAAAATAAGTAATAATATATTTAAAATCAGTGTATGTATAAAAAGTAGAAGCATTGTGAAAATTGTTGACTGTTAAAAGCGACAGAAAGACCAGACAGGCACAGTTTTGTTAATTAGGGCCCAGCCTCAGGTAGAAAGGGTAAATATCATTGAAGCAAGTTTTTCCTGGTAAACAGTCGAGTATAGCTGCACTTAGCCTGATGGCCACCCTAAGCATCATGACGCTAAGTTTGAGGAGAGCGTTTGAGGGACGAGAGGGGAAGTAAGTGGCTTGCTTTTCCTTGTGGAGCGTGGGTAGATCAGTCTGCTTGAGTGCCTGGTGAGTGCAAGACGACTTTCTCGTCGTGTGGAGAAGAATGGTGGCGAACATGCTAGAGGGTAGAACGCTTAGCTGTAGTTAATATTCTTCGGTCTTGGTAAAGACAAAGTATCATCGTATGCATTTAATAGTGATCGGCAAACCTAAAGTATTATTTTAAATAGTGAATAAAAGTGTTCCAAGACAGCATTTGTGTGTTTCTCTGTACACACCCGCGCATACTCTGAGGTTAAGATTTCATGCTGGAGCAGTCGTGGTAAAAGAAGAACCAACTGGGAGGAGACACGCAGCAACCGTGAGGCAAAGGTATTGCTTCATTGTTGGAGGACGGAGCGTGGCTGCGTCATATTGCGCCTAAACGTGGGGCTGAAAGAATTACCTGCGTCAAAAGGGATAGGAATTACTACTACACAACTGCCCATAAAACGCTGAGAAACCCTTCATTTCATATTTTAAATGGTAATTATTATCCGATTGCATTAAACTTCCTGCTAATAATTGTAAATCCATGAATGCACATTTAAAGTGGTAATTATGAACTGAACTAACTTCCGGTTAAGAGTTATAAACCCATAAAGAGATTTGTCATTAAAAAAACTAGCAGAAACAAACAACGGGACCAGAAACGTGAAGGCCAAAGCGAGTTGCATTATCAGTGTAAGAATGAAAGGTGATGGAGAAGCTTACCAAGAACGCGCACCGCGCAGGTAGACTTACCAGAGCGCAACTCACTCGGTGATTTTGGACAAGCCGGACCAAACTTCAGGAAGCGATTGTGGCGCTACTCCTAACCCACCCTTAGTGGCGAAACGGCAACCTATTAGTGTCAGCACACCGAACTGTACGCGGGTTAACAAATACATGGACGGATTAAGAAATTCGGCACAAGTGGCACAGAAAGCCAACTGTTTTTGTTACATTCGCGTGACATTCGATCTTTCTTCTATGTAGTATTTTTACAAAATGTTACACACTACACATTGCACATTTTGTTGCAGATACAAGGGAGATACAGGTGACTGAAGCGATTGTTATATCTTTAAAAAGCGGGTACCATATACTGCTTTGG
The DNA here is from genome assembly GCA_030765065.1 of Deroplatys truncata. Lineage (NCBI taxonomy): Eukaryota > Metazoa > Arthropoda > Insecta > Mantodea > Mantidae > Deroplatys > Deroplatys truncata. The sequence goes on from CM060987.1 coordinate 126,615,632, forward strand.
AAGCCCACCCTTTGCATGACTAGAAGAAACAGGCAATGGTCTTGCCTTCCTAAAAGATTAATTGACATAAATTGCTTGTTTTAACGAGATCTACATTTTTGTAGTAAGTTCTTATATGTTACGGTTTACCATATGCAAAAGCATACAAAATTCATTCGAATGAAACTATTTTACAGAATATTTATAGAAACTTCAAGATATACATTTTATTTGGCATGCAGACCTCTTAAGTATATGGTATATTAATCAAAATAGTCAGAGTAATTTTTTAAACAAATCAAAAATAACGAAATGTATCACATGTAAAGATTAATTCGGGATTGGAGATTTCTTGAACAAATTCTTAGCGTCGCATCTTTGGAAGATTATTTATGGGAAATTTCGTTTTTGAGTTAGCTGCTCACGAACACACACAGATACGCAGACATTTTTCTAAACCTTTTTTGATTCAAGGGACTTCAAATAATTGGATTCCTGGTGAAATCTCGATATTCAGTTTTTAATGAGATAAGAGAATTCCCTCTAATCTGATGTGTTGCACTCACGTGACTTTCTTTACTCTAGTACAAACTATTATGAGAAGTTAATCTTATTGCTAATTTTCTTGTAGGTGCTAGGGGACTATGGTAGGCTTTAAGCGATAGTCAAATCTTTTAAGAGTTGATTGCTATGTGGAGCATTCCATTCTCTTTGTATGTCCAGGACATAAAAAAACGAATAACGAGTAAGTATTGGAAAATTCACACATATAACAAGGAATATCTTGGAAACGGCTCACTCGACAAAAAATGTATATGACATAAATTGTGTGTTTTAACGGGATCTACATTTTTGTGTAGTAAATTTTGTCTATCTCTTACGGTTTACCAGTTATGCGAAAGTCATTCAGAATGAAGAGGGCTTTTGGGAACATTCCCAGAAAATTCAAGATGTACATTTCATTTGCCATGAAAACATATGATATTTTAATCGTAATCGTTAGAACTATTTTTGAGAAACTCAAAATTTTCGAAAAACTGTTCCACGTAAAGGGTAGTCTGGATAGGGGGATTTTCTTGAAAGCCTTCGTGTTGCATCCTTGGAAGATAGTAAACTCAACACAGACTGACACTCAGACAGCAAAACACACACACGGATATGTTTCCAAAAATGCTTTACTTGCATTAAGTCACCTCGATTTTGAATTTTTGGGCGGAATGCAATGCTTTCCTTACTTATTATACTAGTAGAGAAAGTAAAAATATACATTTTCTATGGATATTTGAAAAAAAACATTTAAGGAAAATAATACGTAATTTGTGTGGTGGTGATACAGCATAATGCGGAAACTTTGTCGATGCGAAATAAGTAAGGAAAGCGATGGAAACCGCTTTACAGAAAACTGACAGGGCAGATATGTGGAAAATAAATGGTACGGAATCTCGTGTGTCACCCTGTATGTTATCAGGGAACTTGGAAGTAAATGCTACCCTATAAACCGTTCGACAAATTGCTTTCCCTAATGAAATACGTTGCGTGACATATGGAAATGTTATTACGGCTTCTGCAGTAAAACGGGAGAAAGCTTGGAGTAAGCTCACAAACGTTTTAATTTCGGCGCATACTTGAACCTCTCTATAATCAAGGAAAATTAACTCCCGACTCCAGAGTGCACAGCTGGTCTAATTACCTGGGTGAGAATTTCGGGTTGGAATTTCTTCACATGAAAGGTTACTGACCAACCAGTTTTACTGGAATGTAACGGGCAAATATCGTATGGCAACACTCACATACCCTGCAAAAATTACCATTTCATTCCAAGTCTAGAGGTCATTCATATAAAATGTCTTTCTAGGTTAGTCTTGTTGATAGAATAATTACCAAGCTCAGGAGATAGCTATTGTGGATTGCGTTAGGGAGGTCACGGGTTCAAATCCTGTTACCATCATTCTGGCGTAGGATTTTGTGGTTTTCGTCTACCTTCAGGTAAATACCGATTTGAATTTGCAGGCGTATCATGATCCGGAACTCTTCCCACAGAATAAAATAAATATAAATAGAATAGAACAACGGGAAGAGGACTACCCAACTAAGGCCATAATGTTTTCACAAAATATGCAGAAACCTTGGTTTAATGTTGCGATAGGGTTTTATTCTTTATTTTGAACTTTTATATATTTTAAAATATACCCTTTCTTACTTTCTCTGTATTTTCTGTAAGTTTTGGTTTTTTATCTTCGGGTACAGTTAATAGAAAAACTATTTAAGATAGCAGAATCAAGTTTTATATGAATTTGTATTCTATAAAGAACTTCGAGATAGGGAAGATATTTTCAGACTAAATTGAAGATAAGTTAATTATATTATCTTAAATTCTGTAAGCTAAAAGTTAGCTTAGATAAAGAATTTTACAAAAATTAGGCTAAGTATTGTAAATTTTTATAAACAATAAATTTGTAATATAATTCATCTCCAGTGTTAGAAAAACTTTGGGAATATATTTAAAAATATATTTTGGTTTAGAAACGTGAAACCGACTAAGATTTGTTTTTCAAATGGGTTTGCATGTATTTAATGCATTACCAGAAAGGGGTACAAAAGTACACTCTGTATTAGAACTTAATGCTGATTCAGTAAGTAAAGGTGGCTAAACATATCAAATGCTTCGTGTCGGTAGCATCCTAAAGTAAATGATGATGCAGGAAGACGACTATACAATTAAAGCGGCTGTCACACTTAACTCAATTCTATTTTGCGATTAAACAATGTGATAATCAAATGCTCCAGGAAGGCTACGGTGCAACTCATACCAACTAGAGGCTACTTACTCAAACAAATTGTATAGCAAGGGAACTATGCAGTGAGCTCAATGTTGTTTATTAATAGTGTATCATTTATTCGTTCAAACACTTTGTTTTGCACGTGCATGTGCCGGGTTACATTTAGCATGTTCATGGCGATTATATCATTTGCGATCTCCTTCGCAAGACAAGAATTACGGCACAATCAGTTTTATCCACTCAGAGGAAGGGAATGTAGAAGAAGCACAGTTTGAGAGCTGTAAGATTTGAACACAGAGATTGTGGAAAAAGAAATAGCTAGAAATTGAGCATTTATATGTATGGAACAAGAGTAGCAGTTGTGGGAACGTACAATGACGAGTCAAGCAAAAAGCGCGAACACGCATTGTTGCGAGTGTTAATCATCTGTTGAAGTGCTGCAGAAGTAAGACAGTAGTTTGAGACCATTGGAATTATACAGAAAGGGTCAACGAAGGTATGTGGGTTTTATGAAAAACGTAAAGACAAATTTATCATCCTAAAGCTGCTGTTGGTCAAGTTTACAATCCTGTATTTCTGACTAGATGTTACTGTTAGAGGTCCTTACTCTAGTTTCTGTATACCCTTTACTCTGTTAACTCCTACATCTTCTCTCCTCTTCTTTTTAGTTTCAGTTTGAGGCAATGAAAAGGTATTTGTTCTCCAGTTAGGAAACGTTTCTGAATATTATTTTTGCAACAAATTCTAAACTAAATGTTTGTCTTCATGTACATGAGATTTTCTCAACGTAAATAGCGATTCTTTCATGAATATTACGTGGCATTTGAAAGAGTGAAGCGCTCTGATTCACAAATTTTTACTCGCTTGTTCAAGCAATCTGTTGCTATGGGAACCTAATTGTGGGGAGTGATCTGATGATGCAAGAAACGGAAAATGTTTATTTATCAGTACAAATACGGACGCTTTAAGTGGAACACTTTGGACTCGTAGATTTAATTAATAATGATAAATGGAAAAACTGAAGCACCGTGGATGATTACCTACGGTTTTAAAGAAGATGTCTCCAAAGGAAATTTTGCGGTAACGACCAGCATAAAGCATTGTACTCGTGTATGAAGAGCTAAGAAAAGGGAGACTTAGGTTTCAGTGGCAGCAGTGATTTTCACCGTGATTATTATTATCATCATAATCATCACCATAATCGCATCTTAATATATCTTTGAGTTGAGCCAAGGAAATGGGAAAAATCTTACACAGCTTTTAACCAAAGTTTTAAAATTTTACCATATTATAAAATGCTTCATCCTCTCAATCTTTAACCTTCTTCGTGTATTTCTGTATTGGTTTTCGTAAAATTATTATCTTAATTATAGTATAACTACTCACAAAATCCCTATAGACTGCAAGAGTATTCAGAAGGGATAAATCTCCCCCATTCTACTTGTCTTTTGCCTTTAGCTACTGAGTTATCCAATGAGGTGTCTTATAGAGAAAATGGGCTGCTACGCGGGAAACAAGTGTCATATCACTGTTGTAAACACAGCAATTTTATTGCGTAGAAAGTTTAATAGGGTAGTGTTTACATCGTGATAATTCAAAAACTAAAATACTTATTCCAATTCTGTAAGATGTGTGTTAAAAACAAGTGATGTGTGATTGGTCTGTCTATTAAAAAAATCTGATGTGTTACACTCACGTGACTTTCTCTACTCTTGTACAAACCATTTTTAGAAACGCTTATTCTCTATATGCTTCATTTTAATCGAGATATCGAGATGTCAATCTTATTGCTAACTTTCTTGTAGATGCAAGGGGAATATGGTAGGTTATAAGCGATAGACAAATCTTTTAAGCGCTGGTTGCTATGTGTCGCATTCCATTCTTATTACATGTTCAGGACATAAAAATGAATAACTAATTTGAGAAAAAGTATAAGTAGTGGAAAATTTAAGGGAATAACAAGAAATATCTCGAAAATGGTTCACTCAACAACAAAAATGTATATGACATAAATTGTGTGTTTTAACCGATCTACATTGTTTGTGCAGTAAAATTTTGTCTATCTCTTATGGTTTACCAGTTATGCAAACGTCGTTCACAATGAAGAATACTTTTGGAGACATTCCCAGAAAATTTGAGATATACATTTCATTTGTCATAAACATATCTTAAACATATGATATTTTAATCAAAATCGTTAGAGCCATTTTTGAGAAAATTAAAATTTTCGAAAAAATGTTCCATGTAAAGGGTAATCTGGGGTGCGGAGATTTTCTTTAAAACCTTCGTGCGGCATCTCTGGAAGATACTGAACCTAAATACCAAGTTTGGTATTTATCCGACAGTTCGTTTCTGAGTTATGCTGTTCACAGACACACACACACACACGGACATGTTTCTAAAATTTTTTTTTATTCAGGGGGTTTCAAAACATGTATTTTCGGTGAAATCTCGGTATCGAATTTTTGGGTGGAATACAATAATTCCCCTACTTACTATACGTAGAAGAGAAAGTAATAAAGCGGCTGGTGTTCTTTGTAAGCTTCAATTGAAATAATTTGTATTATGAAAATCAATCAGCGAAGAACTTCTTTCCTTGAAGAGATTGATGGGGGAGTGAAGGCTTTGAAATAACCTAAAAAGTGTGAATTAACTTTTGGAAGATATCCCATGATAAATCCGCATGTATGTGAAATGCTACCGCTAGTGATATGCAAACATTTATTTTCACACCCATTGCACCTTGCTCTTTGCGTGGCCTGTAACAGTACTGTACAAACACAGAATTTTTGTTGCATTGCTCTTTTTCTTTAGTCCTGTCTCTACAGCGGACAGTTAAAACAGTGGTATGATAACGACTTTGTAAAAATAAAATGAAACACACGCTAGGCGAAATTATGGCGTGTGGTGCTTAAGCAGCGACTCAGAGGCCGAGTAGAAGAGGCATGCCCGCCCAAGGGTTTTTTATAAGTTCTTGAACTATAATATGTTTTATAAAGCTGTAACGTGCACCTAACACACACAAGCCGAGAGCGCTACAGGGAGTAGATAAAATAATGGAAACCCCTCCTAAACTGAACAAACACTTTATTAATGTGGTGTTGGAGCATCCTTTACTTTCAAAACAGTTTCAATCCTTCTTACAATTGATCCATACAATGTATGAATTCTTTCTAGAGGTATTTTATATCACTCATCATTAAGAATAGTTTCAAACGCCTTAAGGGATGAAGGAGGAGAAAATCTTGTCCTCATTCTCTTTTCCAACTCCTCTCACAAGGGCTCAAGGATGTTTAGATCAGGAGATTGAGATGGCCATGAAAGATGTTCAAACCACTCTGCTACACATCCAGTAGTATGAAGAGAACCATTGTCGTCTTGAAATACTACATTTCCTGAAGGAAACAATGTTTGCATCATAGAGTGAACATGGTCCCCACGAATATCTCTGTAGACATTAGCAGTCACTTTACCAGTCAGTATGATGATAGGACCTACAGAAAACCAATATATTGCAGTCCAAACCATGACTGACACTCCAAAAACGCTTAACAGTAGGTAATAAGCAGGATCATAAGCTTCTTTAGGTGCTCTCCAAACATACTCTTCCAATGGTAGGGAAAGATATGAAAGATGATTCATCAGGCCATATCACATTTTTCTAATCATTAGCTGTCCAGGCCCTATGCTCATAACAACATTGTTGTCTGTCAGATTAGTGGTTTGGCAGTTGCTGCTCTGCCATGTATTCCTAACTTGCAAACCCCTCTCCTCACAGTTTGGTAGAGACCGGTTGCCTGTGCACGCACATTAGCTGCAGTAGTTTTATGCTTTCTTGATACAATCTTCTGTAAGGCTCTCCGGTTTCTTTCGTTTAGCTTCTGTTTGTGATGATTGTTTCTTTTTACAGACGTTTTACCTTTTGACAAGTATACTGACATAATCTTACAAACTGCACTTTTTGAAATCTTTAATAAACTGGCATTTTCAGTCACTGTGGCTCCTGTTAGCCTGGTATCAACAATGTGTTCCTTTTTAAAGTCTGAAAGTGCTTTCATTGTCCTGCTATTCACACTTTTAACACAACTAAAAAACTGAAAATGCTGGAAAACACTTCTACTCTGAATATTTTGTAAGAAACAAACAAAAGAATGCAGTTCCCATCAAAACTCCAGGAGAGGCAACCTCATCTACAAAATTTACGCTGGTGTTTCCATTATTTTGTCTACCCCCCTCTAGCTCCGCGAGGTCACTGATTCGAGTTACTACATTTGGTATTGATGGCAGCAAGATGGTGTATGGATTCACGTCTCCTTCCTCGAGCCGGGTCATGAACTGAAGAGAAGAGCAGAGAGTCTTTCTTTGGGCATAGGGAAAAAGCAACTCTTCTGGATTAAGGCACGTTTATGGGACGACATCATTGAGCGTCCTGAAGGTCCAGATTTGATAACATTCTGTTATCATCTGTTTGGTCGTAAGTAATTCAAAATTTTATATATAAGACTGGACGTCTCGTTTATTGTGGCTTTTCTAAACTGGAACTTATCATTATAGTCTTTTGTGAAAAAAGTTGTAAAAATTAACTACTCGACTTTCTTATACCTTATTAAAAGTTTTATAATCTTAATGTTTCTTTCATGCCAAGAGGAAATTGAATAATGAAAGCAGGCAATATACATATTTCAATTAATGTACAATTACTTTGTTAAATCTGAATAATTTAATAATGTTAAATAAAGTGTAAGTAAATGACAGCTATTTGTTACGTAATTTATCTTTGTGAATTTCCCTTACAGTTCATCTTAAAGAAAATTAGGGTAATACGCTTCATTCCTCTGGGCAGTATGACCAACTCAATAAAAATGAACGTACAGTCGGTAGGCGAATGCTGAGTGGTTTCTGTAATGTCGCGAACTTTCCTTTCCCCCATTTCCTCCCATTTCATTTCCTAGCCATGCTTCAGGATCGCAGGATCAGGCGAGTGGACGACGTGGCGAGCCGTGCGACAGTGTAATTTCCTTTGAATAACTGTCTGTCCTGGCGTGGACGAACCCCCAACGAGACCTCTCCTGTGGAGAGAGGGTTATATGGTTTGTCGACAGGATCTCCAAGTGGGGGTGTTAGGGACTCCACCTCTTTCCGAATCTGCCGCCCTAGATCTGGTCGTCTTCTATGTTCCTTCCCTGCATCCCTTCCTTCCGGGTTCAGTAGGTACAAATGGACTCCTATGTGCTTTCGTGCCGAAATCCTCCTCTGTACCTAATATAATCTAACACAAAGATACACGTGCACACGCACGCGTAGGTTCTTAACGGGCTGAGAGCTAGCCGGAGTGATTTTGCTGCGTACCACCATCATTTTAGGGTTTAACTACAAGATAGCATTTATCGACTGTGAGAAAGCCTTTGATAAGGTAAAACGGCCCTTTTATGGAACATTTTAGAGACAAGAGGAGTTTCTAAACATCTTATTAATGCTGTCAAGAGTTTGTACATAAAAACCAAAATAAGAATTAATTCTGGTTTTAGAATGTCAGCTGAAATCTTAACAAATCAAGGTGTTCTACAAGGGTGTAGTATATCGCCCACTTTATTTAATTAATATATTGACGATCTAGTTTTGAAGTGGAAAGATGAAATACAGTTCGGGATCAAAATAGAATTACACACGCCTTTAAGTACTTTACTATATGCTGATGATCAAATAGTTATACAAGAAACAGAAGATTATCTACAAAGAGAAGTATATAGATTAAGCCAAAATGCAATGCATTACAACGTAACTATAGCTATAAATAAAACAAAGACAATGGCTTTTAAGGGAAGAATCCCGTTAGATCAAAGATATAATAAATAGTTAAATATTAGAACAGGTCCCACTTCAATAAATCTAGGATGTGACATTGAGATGAAGGTTAATGGGTTTCAAACCATTTGTGGAACGATCAGAAGAACTATAGGAAGAAATACTATAAAAGAAACACAAATTAAGTTGTATAAGATTATGGTTTTACTACTGTATTATATGGTTCCGAGTAGTGGACAATAACAGAAAAAGAGAGATCTCGCATTCAGTCCACCGAAATGAGATTTTTGAGATTTGTAAGAGGATGCACTAGCTGGCAAAATAAGAAATGATAAATAAGATAAGATTTGAATATTGTATCAGTAAACGATAAAATTGATGAAAATAAAAGAAATTCGAAAGAATATGTTGATGGAATGGCAGATAATAGAATACCCCCAATAATAATAATAATAATAATAATAATAATAATAATAACAATGAATTACCAACTGACAGGGAGGAGAAATTTAGGAAGACCACGCATGAGATGGCTAGAAACCGCAACAGGTGATATTACCTAATCCTTGAAAGAAGAAGAAGAACTACAAGATATGGGATGTGGATCATGTTTTTGTTTTAGGTTATTGGGATGGATAGCAGGTATCTTTGTGCTCCTCGACGGTTGTCGGTTAGTGTGCATCGGTTCTATGTTCACATCTGGTGATTCATCTAATGCGGTTTTATGAATTGTAATTTTAAAACCGAACAGTTCTTGGATTGATCATTAGGAACTTAGCTTTCGCTGCTGATATAGGTGCTCCTAAGTTACTTGGTTTCTCCAGAGAAGGGCAGATTGTGGGGTTATAATCCCCTAGAGATCTATCAAGGGCGCTCCGATTTTGTGGCAAACTGTCGCAAAGTTTTGCAGCCTGGCGCCTAGTTTTGTGTTCCACATATGGGACATTCCATGTAAAATAGAGCGTTAAAAACGTTGCAATTCTCGTTTTCCATTAATAAAGGATACAATGTAAAGGATATTTACCGAATATTAAAATATAAAATGGTACATTTATCGCATAAATTCCTTTTGAGCGATTGAAATGTTTATAATCGGAACCCTTTATTCTAATTTTGAATACAAATCTCATTTTTCTTGTTTTAAATGCCTTTGGAGTTTTGTAAAACTAAAATATCAGAACCAGGAGTAAACATAGTATTATTAAAGGAAGCCGGTATTGTTGGTAAAACGGTATCGTTAACAGTTCTTAATTATAATACAAAATATGAATAAACGCAGCAATTTCTGTGGCAACGCAGGATGTTTCCAGACGCGTTGCAGCAGCACTCGTGAGAAGTGGATAATATTATGTTTCATGAATGCAGGAACGTGACTCAATCAATACAAGCTTGCATTTAAAGTTTGTTTCTATTCTCTCTTGAGTGTTTTCGTGCGCCAGCAGGGTTAATAGCCAGAAGTGTTGTGGGTGTGTTTGGGACAAGTGGTCATTTATATTTATCTTATGTATAGCAGCTTGCTTGACCCTCCGTTCAGTATTGCAAAAGAGACCTGGCCACATGTTTGCTACCGCCCGCGTATTCCAAGGATACGGCACTAACATTGCAAGGCGCTATTGGACTCAAAAATTAGTTAACATATATCGTAAGATAATCGTATATTGCATTGTAGTAGTATTTGAGAAACGTTAATTTTAGAAGGAGTATTGTATTTCAACTGTTGGGAGCTGAACTTGAAGTAGTAGCAACCGCACTTATTGTAAAAAGTTTCCGGTGGCCTTCGCCCCAGATTTAAAAAAATATTAACTTTGTAATTTTGACAGTTTCTTTAAATATTAAATATTTATTTTTGCCTCAGCTGCGGGCTGCGTCAGTATTTATGTTTTTTTAGAGACATGTTTCTCTTTGCAGGGTTGTGGTGCGACTGAACAATGTAGCCTTACACAGATTATAATTTGCACTTCACTCCATTTATTAATCCTTGGCACAATTTAAATAACACTTCACTGTTATAGAGAGCTGTGAGATTCTTTTATTAAATACTTACACTTTTTAAACACGTAAACTATTTTCGCACACTGAATACGTATTAAATTTCTCGAGGACACGTTTCGCGTCTGATTAGTAACACTGTCTGCTAGCAACGCGTCCTGTTATGAGCGCTGACTGTATGCAACTGACTTATAGATTTGTAAACTTTGTTATACTTCAGGTTCTGATTGGCTAATCCTACTCCAATAGAATACCTTCATTTAACTTAAGCTTTTTTCTGGTTGTTGATTGGCTATTATATAAACTGTCCCAAAAATTACATTATTGTTGCTCCAAGAATGACTTGTAGTATTATTAAACTTTCTTACTCATTATTGCCTCAAGGTTACCTCATTGTTAGCAACTTTTAACCTAATATCCTCACAGCTCCTACATTATTAAATTACGTAATACATTCAGATAGCATTATTACATGTATATAATAATATAAACATATACAATGACTGTAATATAGACTTTTTATATATTGTTACATACACATATTGCTTTAAGGCGGTCTGTTATTATTTTTTGTTATATAATTACACTGAAATCATTTAAGTGTTAAAAATACTACCTCATATTTGATAAGTCAGAACCATATGTCGCCGCAGTAAAGTGTGCGACTCGCATTGGGGAGGTCATGGGTTCAAGCCCTTGGGCCGACCAATTAGACTGAAGGTTTTTTTCGGTTTTCCTCGGCAGTAGGTGAATTCTAGGTTGGATAATTTGATACGCGAATTTTCTTATCATCTCTTTCTTCACTTCATTTCATTTCCTTCTTCTCCAATGCCATACTAGGTATTGAGCTGATAACCCATCCTGGATATGCTATGATCCAGAGTTTGCTTGCACCTTGTCAGGCTACTGACCCAAGACATTGGCTTGTAAGTCCTTGAGGGTGTAAGGTAACTGTTAAAGAAGAAGCATGTGATAAGAGTTCACGTAAAATAATTGAACAAGTAACTTACTTTACTCTCGGAATCCACATTTCTGTGAAGTAAGTTTTTGTCTACCTCTTACTGTTTAATAATTGTACAAAATGCTTAAAATTTTCTCAATACAATCATATATTTAGATGACTAATCAATGAACTTCAGCACTAGAAGAGAGAAAAAATACGGGTTTTTGGAGAAGCTATGTTTAAAACGCACTTCAAAATACGGATTCCGGCCTCTTAAACCATTACTTTCTCGGCTAAAACCATTTGGTCTTGCTACAGAGTGAGCTAAAAGACTCCGACCGCCTGCGTGGTGTTTTTCCTGCCCTCGTCCTCGGCGCTCGTTGCCATCTGCCGCTATCATAGAAAGGCGCGGGTGAAACCATACAACATCTTTAAAACTACTTTTAAAGGCTTTCCTTACCAACTTTACGAAAGGAGATGCTGAAACTGCCCACCATGTATTTTTTTGCACCTCTTTAGGAAACTATCCATCACTCGCCGTAGTTCACGTTGAGAAATTTCCTGGCGGATATTTTGTTTTAGTTCTTCGAGGGTGTGTGGGTTTGCCTTATACACTTTATGTTTTATGTTACCCCAGAGGGGTATTTTAAGAACAATATTACCGGCTGCGTGGTGTTTTTCCACTGGGCGTGTGGAAATATGATAAAAAAATGATAACACATTGCTGCTATAAACAAACACTGCTGTTGAGGTTTAACTGTGCGTTCTAAAGTGCAGTTTTGAGTTGACGGTGATGTGATGTAGTTCAGTTATTACGAGTTATTTATTATTTTGTCCTGTACTTAGTCACAAGGTATATTACGGCTCAGTATATGTTTTCTACTTACACATCGTGTATTTATTTATGATTGGTATGTGTTAACTCGGTCAGCTCGCCAAGTGAAAGTATGATTTGCAGAAAGATTTCCAGGTGTAAAAGTTCCAGGCCGTACAACAAACCATGAACTTTACAGTAAATTTCAGGCCACAGGAAGTGTTCAGGCTAAGAAAGTCGGAGTTCGGTTCTTACCGAAGAAACATTAGACAACATAGGTCATAGTTTGGAAAATTCCCCCCAAAAATTCCATGATGGATAGTTTCCTAAGGGGGTGCCAAAAATGTATGGACAACGACGGTGGCCAGTTTCAGCATTTCGTTTCATAAAGTTGGTAAGTAAGCCTTTAAAGGTAGTTTTAAAAACGTTGTATGTTTTCATCCGCGCCTTTCTATGATAGCGGCAGACGGCAACGAGCTCCGAGGACGCGGATAGGAAAAACACCGTGCAGGCGGTTCGGAGTCTTTTGGCTCACCCTGTACTAGCAGTACCTTTCAACTGACTAAATGACGCAATTGTAATTAACTAATTCAGAAGGTTGGGTGTTCAAATTACATCGGGTTCAATACTACTGCACAAAATTCATTCAACATGAAAAGAATTTAAGAGACTATTTGCAGAAAATCCAATATATACATTTTATGTATCACGAAAATATCTTAATGTATAGTATTATAACCAAAATTATTTCCTATTTTTGAGAAAATTCAAAATAACAAGGTGGTTTGGGGCAGTGTATGTTCTTGAAAATATACATACCACATCCTTGGAAGTAGCTGAACTTAGACACCGAGTTTGGTATTCATGCCACAACTCGTTTTTACTTTCCCCACCTCGTACTTAATAGGTAGAGAAGGTATTACATTCCACCTAAAATTTTGATATCGGGATTTCATATGTTTTGAGACGCCCTGAAACAAAATAAAACATTTTTAGAAAAATGTCCGTGTGTGTTTGTGTGTCTGTAAACAGTATAACTCGAAAACGAAAAGTTGTATAAATACCAAACCTGACATTTGAGTTCAGTATCTTCCAGTGATACAACACGAAGATTTTCTGGAAAATCTGCCTCCTGCTAACCACCCTTTTCACCGAAAAGTTAAAAAAAAAATGATTTTCTAAAAAATAGCTCTAACCATTTTGATTAAAATAGCATATATGAAATATATTTAGATTACAAATAAAACTTATAGCTTGAGTTTTCTGGGAATAGCCTTTAAAGAGCTCTTTATTCGGAAGGAATTATATATAAACTTGTATGACTGGTAAATTAAGCTGTAGACGAAAACTTACTATAACAAAAATGTAGATCTGTTTAAAACACAAAATCTACTTAAAATAAATTTATTGTGGCATAAGCTATTTCTGAGATAACCGTTATTAAAGGTTCGAATTGTTCAATACTTATTCTTTTATTTCTCATAGATTTTCAGTTGTTTCCCGCGACTGCATGAAAACAGTATGTAATTTTAAAGCCAGCATATAGCGTCCAGTTCTAAAACATTTGACTATCGCTGTTGTGTTTGTATCTATAACGAAATGTGTAATGTAGCTGTTTCTGCAAGGGTTTATTTGGATTAAAATATAGTAGGTACAAAAGAATCTGATGAATTGCACTCACGTGGTTTTCCCTACTTTTGTATAAATTGTTTTTAAAACGCTTGCTTCCATCTCTTCCTATTAATCGAGATAAACATTTGCTAATTTTGTTGTAGATGCAATGGGAATATGGTAGGAGTAACAAAATTGTATAGTTTTTCGATTAGCACTAAAAATGGGCAAAGTAAAACCACAATATACTAAAACGTTTTGAGAAGAGTAGTTGAAAAATTAAAAATTTGTAGAATTTTTATGTCGAACTGTAGGTGATAATACAAAAGCATTCTGCAAAGTGTGTCGTTGTGGCTTTAAGCGATAGTCAAATATTTTAAGAGCTGGCTGCTATGGGGAGCATTCCATTCTCTTTTCATGTCCAAGACAAAGAAACAAATAACGAATTCCCATTTGAAAAAAGTATAAGTATTAGAAGGTTCAAACAGATAAAAAGGAATATCTCGGAAATGACCCACTCGACAAACAAACAAAAACGTATGTGACATAAATTGTGTGTTTTAACAGGATCTTCATTTTGCGCAGCAAATTTTTTAGAAAAAGCTGTGTGTGTGTGTATGAACAGTAAAACTCCAAAGCGAAAAGCAGAATGCGACAAAAGAATTTCAGGAAAAATGGCTGTAACGAATTTGATTAAAATATCACATAATAAAGATATGTACATGACAAATAATACATATATCTTGAATTTTCTGGGAATGGCTTGTGAAGTCCTCTTCATTTGGAAGAAGTTTTATATAATCCTATATAACTGGTTAACGTTGAGCGACCCAAGGTCGCGGGTTCAAACCCGACGGAAGGCGATGGATTTTTTTCGGGCGTAAAAATCCTTAGCATGTCTTCCTTCGGAAGGGAAGTAAAGCCGGTGGTCCCGTGTCTTAGATTTACGGCACGTAAAAGAACCTCAAGCGTGATAAAGAGGCCTCTGAGCAGAATTACCGGTCTTTCACGCCCAATATGCAATGGGACGCTAAGAACCATAGTAGTTAAAGAGCGTCGATAAATAAAACTCAATCTTTTTTAACTTTGAGCGATAGATGAAAAACACCTCTCTTTAAAACACACAATTCATTTCAAATAACGTTTTTGTGGCATAAGCCATTTCCGAGATATCCGTTATTAATGGTTCGCATTGTTCAATACTTTGTCACTCTTTAAGTCCTGTCAACACTCACTGTTTCTCGCGATGTCATGGAAACGGTATGGAATTTTAAGGCCAGCGTATAACGTCCAGTTGTTAAACATTTGATTATCGCTATTCCTTTTGTGTCTATAAGGAAATGTGGAATTTAGCTATTTGTACGGAGGTTTATCTCGATTAAATTAAAGTAGGTAAAAACAGAAGCTTTCTTAAGAATAATTTTATACTCACTAATAAAGGATGGAGGGTAGATGAAGGTTTATGAATGTAACACATTAATTTTTCTTTTCTATTCAGGTGAACTCCAAAGGCGCACTTTCGGTGAACTGTGTGTTAAGTTTTTGAATTGATTACACTGTTTCTCTATATAGAGTAAGTAAATATTACAGAAAGTAAGAGACACTTTTATATAAGTACAAAAATCTGTGGTAATTTAAATACATTTTCTACAATGAAGAAAGTAGAAGGGAAAAACAAATGGTGAGAATGTTCTAAACAGGACTATATTTACTTCACTAATAAAACCTTAAATGGTAAGAGGGAGAAAAACATATATACTTTAGGAAAGCTAACGTCTAAAAGTATGTTTAAAACCGCACTTCAAAATGCCGATTTCTGGGCTTTTATCACCATTTCCTCGGTTAAAACCGCTTAGTCTTGCCTGTTCTATCATCTGACTCCGTGGCGCAACGGTAGCGCGTCTGACTCCAGATCAGAAGGTTGCGTGTTCAAATCACGTCGGGGTCAATATGGTTTTTACATCCGGTATTACGTATGCTTAGTATTCAAATCGAACTTCTAAATATCGCCGAAGTATTACTTAGTCAGGGAAAATAGTGTTTCTGTGCTAATAGAGCTGTCGAATGCGTGCTTTCTTAAATGGCCCAAAAGTCTGCATTCCTGTACTTTTATACGCGGATGACATGACAGTTTTGTAAGTGGCAGGTTGGAAGAATATTGCAAACAATGCGGTTTGGTGGTAAACATTAATAAAACGAAAACAATGGCTTTCAAAACTGGCTATGTGTATGGCAGGGATAAAAATGGTTACAAGGGGCCAGAAACATTTCTCATATTTAGGAGTAATGTTTAATATGAGAGGAAAATGAAACAAACATCTTTCAGCAACTAACTATAAAGCACGAGGGCAGTTGAATGAATTATTATGTACCCTCTCGCGGATACCTGATGTATCGGCAGGTATATTAGAAAAGATTTATAACTCTATGACAAGGCCGATTTTGTTATACGGAAGTGAAATCTGGGGATGGGAAAGAGCAGAACATGTAAATAAAACGCAGGTAGCATTTTTGAAAAGAGTTCTTGGAGTTTCACAAGGCACATCAAATTCGGGGGTATTGAGGGAGGTGGGATGTTATGAAGACAAAATACACTGCAAAATAAGAGCAGTGAAGTACTGGCTAGGGCTGTTGCAGGGGGATAACTCCACACTACGATCCAAATGTTATAAATATAAGAATGGGATCAGTGTGGCAAAGAGCTGAAAAAAATTACAAAAACATATGGAAAGGTGTCAAAAGAAGATTAAGGGACCTCAACAGGAAATAGAATCGGATTGTAAAATTAAACCTTCTTTAAGTTCTAGCAAATGAAATAAAATTGAATTGGGGTAAAGAGGCAAATATAGGTACTTAACTTAGGAAGAAAGTAAAGATCAGGAATGGCATGGTTTAGACTGGGGAGGCGGGCTAGAGGGCACAGAAAATGACTGGCGATTCTGGCAGGAGAATCTGTCCATTCTGTAATTTGGATGAGGACTAGGTACATACTTTGGCGGAATGTGCACAATGGGAGAACCAGCGAACGATTAAACTCAAATTAAAATTCTTAAGTTCGTCAAGAAAGAGATTGGCATGTTGGAATCTACCGGCTGACCAGAGAAACTGGCAAAACATGGACAATTTCCAAATAGGAAAGCCAATTCCGAGACATGCATCATTAATGGTTCGACTTGTTCAATAGGTGCTTAGCCATTCTTTAAAGTCTGTCGATTTCCAGCTGCTTCTCCCGATGTCATGGAAAGGGCATGGAATTTTAAGGCAGAGTATAGCGTCTAGTTCTTAAACATTTGCTATCACTATTCCCTTTGTATCTATAACGAAATGTGCAATACAGCTTTTCCGAAAAGGTTTATCTCGATGAAAATGAACTAGAGGAAAATAAAATTTCGTAAGAATAATTTATAAACCCAGTATTAAGCGATAGAGGGTAGAGAAAGTCATGCATATGTAACACATCGAATGTGCTGTAGGCCTCTGACGACAAACCGTTTGCGCGGTGTTCTGCTCTCCGGAAGAGTGTGTGGGGGCGTTTACTGTACCTCGTGGCAGATCATGATGATGTCATAAACAGATGTACTATCTACATTAAAAACATCGCGCAGCTTTAGTATCGCAGCGTGCTTCACTTGGAGCAGTGTGTAAGTGTTTTCTAGTGATTTATAAAGTTATTTACAATGTCCAGTAAGAAAGGAAGAACAGTCAAGCCCGAGAAATAGTTGCTAACATTGTTAAAATCTGTGACGAGAAAACAAACAAATGCAACTGGTCATACAGCATATCTAGCAGAAGGGCGTATGTTTTCTAAGAGGCCTTAAGTGTTGTTGTTATGTTGAAAGTAGAGCCGTAATCTTTCTCAGATAGCGCTAGAATTGTTGATGTCAACACATTCCATACAGACACATTCCTGTCAGAGGAACACAATAGGTGGAACAATAGGTGGAAAGGTTATTGCATTTCATCCAAAAATTCGATACCGAAATTTCACCTCACTAATAAGCAATAGAGGGTGAAATGTCGTGTGAAGGTGACAGATGTTGTTTTATTCAGGGAGTCTCAAAACGTATATTTCCGTTAAAATCTCTGTATTGAATTTTTGTGTGGAATATAACACTTCGTCTACTTACTATGGGTAAGCAGCAAAGAAAGTAATAAACGTGTTCGAAAATCGAAACTACGGTTCACTGCCCTTATGACGTCAAAGGTGATTTGATAAAACAGCCTTGAACTTTCAGCAATAACGTTGAACGGTATGGTAATTTTATCTTGATTTACATATCAAAAGAACATGCATTTTAAAAGAGTATCGTGTAACTTAATTTAAAAAGCTGGAAGCTCTATTCTGTGGATTCGTTTATATGCAGGATATTTAATTTCTTTAAAATGAAATGAGAAAAGGCTTTGCAGTTAAATTAAGTATAACGTTTGTTGTTTATTCCACCTCTTAAAGCGTTGTATTAATATAATCTCTCTCTGCGTTGAGGGCGAAGAAATGGAAGTGAATGTAATCAAGTTGCCAGCTAAAATTTCGAGCACCTACTTTACTTGAGTGCTTCTCTCACAGTGTTATCAACCTATAGGAAGGAACGAAAATACTCTAGCTCGAGAACTATAAAGAGCTTACATTGTTCCAGAGCAGCACAGCATGGATCAGAATAGGAAGTGTCAAGCAATACTTGAGCAAAACGTACAGTCATACAGTCTTAGGCATTTTGTCACCATAAGACCGTAACCGGGGCAGAGCACCGCAAATAGGCTGCAATGGCTCTTTTTGCATCTACCTTGACCCCTTGGAGGGAGATGACGGGAGGGACCCGATGGGCAAACAAATCCGGATGACGATGGGCACAAGCATGGACGGGATCTCTAACGTTTCCAGTTCGAACGCCGCCCGGGTCCACCCATAAGCCTCCTAAACCTCGGCGGCCCTACCCTAGTGGGGCTCACTCGGAGGCGGGTCCTAATTGAGCAGACCCGCTATGACGCCAGGGAAGAAACCTCTACATGAGTACAACCACCGCCCAGCCGCAACTCGCCGAACACCATCGCCTGATCCTACAACGCGGAAGTAGATGACAAGAAAGATGATGTGCTTATTAGAGGACCTCAAAACAGGTATTTTGCATGAAATCTCAATATGGAATTTTGGGTTGAGTGCGATAGTTCCTTTACCTTCTATAGATAGGTGGCAGAGAAAGTAAAAATAGCCACAAATTACCTAGGTGCTAATTTGTTATTTATTTATAGTTATTTTGGTACTGCCTTTCTACTGTAAACTTTTCTATATATTGCTTTTTTTCTCATCTAGTGTATTTAGACACAGCGTCTATGGGTAGGGCATTATCAAATGGATGGCACCGACCAACGATGGTTGGAGAGATAAACAGCGGTAGGAGGCCTCTCCCCCGGACGTAAATTCCAGAAGCGCTCGCGACGTAACAAGATAATTGTGAAATTTCTTTCTCCCCGCCTCTCGAACATTCTAGAACTCTCTCAGCGGCTATGTAAACGAGTGTGCTCGCGAGTTAGAAGTTAGTAAGTTAGTGCGTGCGTTTCTGGTGCGACATAAAATGCTGGTAATTCACTGCGTTCTCCGAGTGAAGTTGGGACGATAGTTGTGCCGTACACTGAGTACTGCTACTGCGAGAGACTAGAGAGGCCTTGTGTTCTACTTTCCAGCGAGTAAAACGGAAGAAAGAAGAGGCTGTTTCGAAGTATTTCATTGGGTCGCCACATCGCGAAATGAATTGGATCATAATAGTGAAGTAACAGTCAGAATTTAGTGAAGTGACGGTGAAAACGAGGCAAAGTCACTGTATTATATGTATATCTGTAAATATACATATGTTTTCATTACCGAAAGCGAAACATTCATATACAAAACAGACAGTTCATAAACGAAAAACCAGTCTTTCTCCTCCTTCTACCTCATATTTGAAGGTTTATTATCACTCCAAAAAAGCTGATCTTTTACTGGTTGCCAAAACAGCGCAGATTATTTGTACAGACAGAAGGAAAGGGTGGGGTGAGATCTAGTAAAGAGAGTGGAAAATGAGAGACAGGGAGAAATATGGAGAGATGAACGGGTTTAGTTATACGCTCTAGACTTAGGTATTAGTAGAGATGTAAAGGTACCGTATAACACGTATAAACTAAAACGCAATTTCAAAACAAGCATATAATACTGTAGGAATCATAGTACGCTGCTTTTCCCTCATGCACTGACCACCGCTCGGCGGCTCGTGCGCCGGATGCCTCGGCTCGGTCTACCACCGAAAGAGGTGTAATATTCCCGCAACCACTTTACTTTTTCATAGTTATAGTTATATTACAATGATAATAAGGACATATCTTATAAGCAATGTTGGAAATGTTGTTCTCCTTTAACCGCACATTTCTTCCATCTTCCCAGGAAATTTGTATCCACACTCGTGAGTTCAATATCCGAAATTCACTCAATTTGGATATTGAACTCACGAGTATGAATAAAAATTTCATGAGAACATGCCAGAAATATGCAGATAGAACAGGACAACATTTCCAACATCTCTTATGACAAGATATGTGCCTATTATTATTATTGTAATTGTAACTATCAGAACGTGAGGCCGTTGCAGGATATTACAACTATTTCGGCGGGAGTCCGAGGTGTGGTGGCCGGCACTCGAGCAGCCGTGAGGTGGTCATAATGTGAAAAATACCCACTGTGTAATGCGTATAATATACACAGCGTACACTTCACATTAATCGGCGTTGTGCATAACCACCAGGCGACTTCCCTTTATCCTTAATCAAGATGCTAGTACATGAGCAGAGATAGGACAAACATTCTTTGGCTTACAATGGGTGCACGTAGCGAATTTATATCAACAGTGTGGCTTGGTGCCACAGGTAACCTGGAACTGTAAAGAGAAGCGTCAGGGATAGAACAGAACATAAACACAGAGCTCACAGAGAGCAACTCTATCATACTAGTAACGCAAGCGAACAACTGACAGTAGACTGTTCAGCCCTGGGTCCGTGTATTCAGTACGACGTCACGTGTACTAGGTAGGGTGGTAGTTATGTTGATTCCTTACTCAATGGATGTTTGTCCCAGCTCTAGACATGACAGTGGAATAAGTATGACTAATTAGCCGAATTTAAAGCTAGTGATGGTAATTTTTCTCCAGACACTTTGCTGCTCAACATGTCTCTTCTACCTGGTGGAGAGGATTGTGAAAACAACCGATAAGTTCGTGGCATCTTAACTTAACCACTATCATCTGCCGCAGATGGTATACCAATGGGCGAATCCACACAGATACCAGGAACAGGTTTCTCTACCAACAACCAAAAGCTGGTTTGGGTTAAATGAAATCTCCGATACAATGACCATGCAGGTGAACAAAAATCAGGTGAGAATCCACAACTGCAATAGTTATTTGAATAAGAGTTTAATTAATTTTGGAAATCTTGTATCTCTTAATAAAAACGTCCAAATTTGCATAAAATGTTCCTGTTTTACTTCCTGTGTTTTCGTGAAATCTGTTATAAAACAACATTTAATGTCTCCTTGTTTTGCAAGAATGATTGCAGTAATTTTTCATTAAAGTATAAGCGAAGTCAATGCCATGTAATATATTGCAATAATTATTATGCCTTTATATTTTTGTTACCCATACAAAAACATATAAATTAGCAACAAGCAATTATTTTGCGTTTCCTTGGAGTGTATGTATGATAATGCTATAATAATGGCATGACGAAATTAGTATCATTTTTCAAAACAAAATGTTCATATTGCTTACAACCATTCATATCACCAATCCAACCACCTTCATCAATGACACCATGTACTATATTGCATAATAATCCTGTTTGGTATTATCAAAAATTCTTATGCGTTAGATTCGCACGACTTTCTCTACCCGCTAGCGTTTTTAGTGGTACACAAATTATTCCTATTCAAGCTCAGTCTTCCCTTTACCACATTTTAATCTAAATAAAACGTTTTGTAGAAATAGCTACATTACATATTTCGTTATAGACACAAAGGGAACAGCGATAGTCAAATGTTTAAGAACTGAACGTTATATGCTGGTCTTAAAATGCCATGATGTATCCAGACAATCGCGAGAACCAACTGAATGTTGAAAGGACTAAGAGAATGACCAAGAAATGAACAATTCAAACCTTCATAACGGATATCTCAGAAACGGCTTACACCACAAGAAAACTTATTTGAAATTAATTGTGTCTTTGAAAGAGGTATATTTTGTGTAGTACGTTTTCGTCTGTCGCTTAACGCTTACGAGTTATATTAGATTATACACAATTCTCTCCGAATGAAGAGGACTTCATAGGTTATTCCCCGAAAATTCATGATATACATTTTATTTCTCAGTAAATATCTTTAATGCATGGTATTTTAATCAAAATCTTTGGAGCCATTTTTATAAAATAAAACATTTCGAAAAATGTTCCATGTTAAGGGTAGTTTGGGGTGGGAAGATTTTATTGAAAATCCTCTTGTATCATCTTTAGAAGTTATTGAAACTAAATTCCAGGTTTGGTATTTATCCGACTTTTCGTAGTTGAGTTATGCTGTTCACAGGTACACACACAGACACTCAGACACACAAAGTGCTTTATTTGGGTCCAGGGCGCCTCAAAACGTGTATTTCCGCTGAAAGCTCAGTATCGAGTTTTTTTGGTGGAATGCAATACTTTTCCTACCGTAGTAGAGAAAGTAAAAATACAGTTCTAGCCCTAGATATTGGCTACGAGAAGGGAAAGTAAAGCCTGCAGCCGCAAGAAACCGTACACTGCCCTTTTTTATCGAGCAGGTATCGATTTGTAAACGCTTCAGCAAACGATTTCACCTCGCCGGAACGACAATCGAATTTGTACAGCAGATTTCCTCTAACAACCAACCACCTTGGCCTAGCAGCAACAACGGATGCTGCCTGTTGCAGTGCTCTTGACGTCATACCTCAGTAATCCTGAGCTCTGCCGGCATTTAGAGAATGGGAGAACTGATTAACCTCAGATAACCCTAAATTGACGGAGCTCTTGATACGTTGGAGGAGCTGTAATTACATACACTGCAGTAAATTAAATTACTGCTCTAACACTAATGAAATTCTATTTTTACTTACCCTACAACGTACCCAGTAGGTAGAGATGGTAGGTATTGCTTTCCACACAAAAATTCGATATCGAGATTTCACCAGAAATATATGCTTTGAGGCCCTGAATATAAAAATGAGCATTTTTAGAAAAAGGTCCAGTGGTGTGTGTGTGTGTGTGTGTCTGTCTGTCTCTCTCTTTCTGTGAATTGCATAGCTCCAAAACGAAAAGTATAAATACCAAACTTCGTATTTATATCCAATATCTTGCAGCACAAACTACCCTTTACATGTAAGGAGCTATGATACTTATAAAAGAATAAAATATACACCCTGGTATGAGAAAAGACAATATTTACGAGGGGCATCCAATAAGTAAGTTTCCCTATTTTATAAAAAACATTACACATAATTGATCATTTTGAATTAATTTTATTTATATTGTACAATCCTTCTGTTACTTTTCTACATGACCAATATGCTTTACCATGCTTTTTGGGGACTGAGGCAGTGTTTTTAACACTTAAATGATTTCAGTCAAATTATATAACATATAAATTCAATAACAACCCGCCTTAAAGCAATATGTCTATGTAACAATATATAAAAAGTGTATATTACAGTCATTGTAAATGTTTATATTATTGTATACATGTTCAATAATGTTATGTGAATGTATTACGCAATTTAATAATGTAGGAGCTGTGAGAATAATAGGTTAAAAGTTGCTAACAATGAGGTAACCTTGAGATAATAATTAATTAGAAAATAGTAATTCTACTAGTCATTCCTGGAGCAACAATAATGTAAATTTTGAGACAGTTTACAAAATAGCCCATCAACAACCAGAAAAAAGCTTAAGTTAAATGAAAGTATTCTATTGGAGTAGGATTAGCCAATCAGAAACTGAAATAGGGCAAATTGTACAAATTCAGAATTCAGTTGCTAGCAGACAGTGTTCCTAACTGGACGCGAGACGCATCCTCGAGAAGTTTAATACGTATTCAGTGTGAGACGAAAAATAGTTTACGTGTTAAAAAGTGCAAGTAATTAATTAAAAAACAGTCTCGCAGCTCTCTCTCCCTCTATATCAGTGAAGTGTTAATTAAATCGTGTCAAGCATTAATAAAAGGAGTGTAGTAAAATTATAATCCGCGTAAGCCTACATTCTTCAGTCGCACCACAACCCTGCAAAGAGAAACATGTCTCTAACAATAATACTATCGCAGCCGAGACAAACATAAATATATAATATTTAAAGAAACAGTCAAAAATACAAAGTTAATATTTTTAAAACATTTGGGGCAAAGGCCACCCGAAAGTACATTTAGGGCGAAGGCTACCGGAAACTTTTTACCATACGTGCGGTTGCAACTACTTCAAGTTCGGCTCCCCATCAGTTGAACTACAATACAACTCCTACTTCAAATTGGCTTTCCATACGTGAAGCAACAAACATTCTTCTTCAGGACGGACTCAAGTTTTTCCAAGCCAGTGTTGTACCAGGTTCACTGATTAGACTTCATCTTCGGCGTTAAAAGTGCTTACCTTTGAGTTGGAGGAACATGTGAAAATCACTTGCGGCAAGCTTCGGGAATACGGAGGATACGAGAACACTTCCAAGTTGAATCTTGACCCAGGCGGAGCTCAGAAGATTCAACTGAGAAGTTTTCTCGCATCCTCTATATTCATCAAATCTTTTCCCAAATTATTTTCACATGTTCCCCTGGCACAAAGGTCATCTTGAAGGTAAGCACTTCAACACCGTGAGGAAGTGAATCAAAAGTAAACCAGAAATCGGGTCCTGTGCTCGTAACCAGCTGTTCACTTCTGATTGATCACTATCAGTTTCCACCAAAAATACATTTACTTATACACTATCACTTAAAAGAATATTAACAAACATATACATAACTAAATATATTCAGACTTTAATTAATATTGTTGATATTTATATATTATAAAAGTGGGTTAATTGTTATATTCGTTATTAAACTAATTGACATTAATGAGGTAGCAAAGGCTCTGCCTCAACCTCTAGTAATCAAGGTGCGAATATTCAATAATGGAACGACGTGAATTGTAAAGCCAACTCCCTCACATAAATTGTTTATCTTATTTGCACTCTATGGCTGGAGATATAAGCGTTTCCCGTTTTATGTGACAGCTTTTGTTTATAGTGATGTTATGAAGTGTAAAATTTGTACTACAAATGTGGGTAGCTAGGAAGTGATGTTCTTTGCTTTAATTTGTGTTTATTGTGGTACCAGGAAGAATTTCAGCCTGTGTGACAGAAAGACCAGGTCTTCAAGGATTCTTATAAAACAGAATTCACATTCATTTTACGTAGAATTTTTGTACATTTACTGAACTCACGTGCAGTCTCTAATGAATTTTGATTAAAATGCCATACATTTAAAATATTTACATAATAAATAAAATGTAGGTACGTACTGAACTTTCTGTAAATACCCTGTGAAGTTCTCTTCATTCAGAAGGGATTTCGCATAATTTTGTGTAACTGCTATACTTTAAGAGGTGGACAAGAGCAAACCACACAAAATGAGATGTTTTAAACGTCTGAAGTCATGGGACTTCAAAACATGTATTTCCGGTAACATTTCGATATCAAATTTTTGGATTGGAATGCAATTATTTCCTAACCTATTATATGGTGCTAGAAAAAGTAAAAATTTTATACGTGCCGGGTACATATTTTTCTGCTGCATAACACTTCTATTTTTTATCTAAAAATTAAAGGTGACCAAACAATCCTGAGAGTAATATGTTATCGTCATCAAATGAATAACATAGAGCATCTAAAATTGTGGGAGTAGGGGTTACAACGGGAATTACAAAAAATTGGCTTAAATGATATCTGGCAAAGGAGTAATGAAAATAAATACAGTGCCGTGAAAAAAGTCAAAAGACGACTGTGATATAAACAGGCAAGGAATAGAATCTAAATGTAGACAAAGATCCAGATTGGAGCTACAAAATGAAATGAAAACTGGGTGGGGTAAGGAAACGTATATTTTGGAATTGGGTATAAAACAGAGGACGGGAATAGCATGGCTTAGGTTGGGAGGGTGGGAAATACAAGATTGTGGACGATGATGGCAGGAGGATTTGTCCATTATGCGGGGAACAGGAAGACTGTACGCATATTTTGTCAGCATGCGTGCAGACGAAGGGTGTGAGGAAAAAATTATTACCGGTAGTGTTTTTGGCTTCCAACAGACGGAGGACAGCATGCTGGAACTTGATTCTAAACAACCAAAACTGGCCAAGCTTGGGCACATATTTCATGGATGTATGTGTACTAAGAGATAAGGTGTTTGTGTAAATTTGTTAAAAATATATGTGGCACTTGAACATTTGTGTGCGCAAGAGGGTGTATGTGGTGTTGTTGTGTGATTCAGAGTATTTTTCATTTTATGTATATGTTTATAGTGTTGTGATTATAAAATAGTTGTTTTCTGGTCGATTCTGCAAGTCAAGTTTACAGTCCAGGTATTTTTCTAGAGAGCATGTACGGTCATGTGACCAATGCGATTGAGTTACGCAATTAATGTAATACTAAGTACTTAATAATATCACTGCTACTACTACTACTACTACTACTACTACTACTACTATTACTAATACTAATATACTATAATACTACTACTACCATACTGCTGCTACTACTACTACTACTACTACTACTACTACTACTACTACTACTACTACTACTACTACTATTACTATTACCATTACAAATGTGGTGGTTAAGTTTGAACACAGCTAATTTTAGAATTCGCTTTCCTTGAAAAAAAAGAAATTTGGACATGAATATTATGGCTGCTGTGCATTTCAGTGCTGCAGGTAACTGCAAGGCCGAGTCGCTGCATTGGCGTATCATCTCTACTTGTTTACACGAATCAGAGTAGAATTCATTGAGAGAAGTCACTTCCGACACCTCCTTCGTTCACAGCTAGTAGTGTCGCTCCAAGGCTCTTTGTTGTTTCTTGGGATTTATTTCAAGCCAGTCATAGAGGGGCTGATTGGAAACTAGTGTTAGATAAATGTAAAAACCTTGTGAAAGAATAAATGCTATTCAGATCTAGAGATAATATGGGCGCATTTTCTTTCCCCCTACAGTAGAAATTATAAATTAAGTTGGAATGAGACATTATTTACTGGTTGTTTCTCTATTTTATTACTTAGGATTATCAGTAAGAATAACTTATGCAGAGGTACAGATGTGTTTGAAATTATGACGACTTAACAACACAAAAACATAAATTCTGACAATAGGAGTACGTGCGCGAACTAACGCATTGAAAATGTCGACGTGCAGTTTTGCGCAGTTTACACATTACTGGGTAGAAGTTTTAGCGCGAATACCTGCCGTTACTGCAGAGAGATAGAAACGCTTTCGTTTGTGCCCTAAAGGCGAGCTGTTAACAAACGCGCAACTTCATGAAGTGAGAAGTGTATCGTATCCTCTTTCATACCTTTAGGATGGATATGCTTTAAGATATGCATTGCGAATCTTCTAATGGACCTTTCAGAAAAGCAGATATCCTCGCTATTAAGAGGCGCACATTCTTTATCCTAATGTTTCCTTTCAGAGGGATTAAATCAGGCAGTGAAAGTGAACAAAGAAAATCTAGAGACATGTAATACCCTACATGACTGAGAAATACTCTGTTCCTCCCCAACAGTGGTCTGACCAGTGTCGTAGATAAGAGGGTGTCGTGGGGAAATAGATACCCCCCGAAATATGAAAAACGAAAAAAATGCAAACAAATACGATAATTGCAATTAGGAGTAAAGTAATAGTGTGAAGCCTGCTAAATTAAAATTAAGTACATATACCTTGAAGTGTATAGCCTAAAGGCCCAATCCTGGGAAACAACAATCGCAATAAACCACCAACATACATAATAGAAATGTAGGCAACACAAAGTTATACAGGGTGGTCCATTTAAGTTGAGACTGTAAGATATCTCCAAAACTAAGCGTTGTAGAAAGAAATGTCTTCAATAAAAGTTGCTTGATATTATGGGGGTAGGTAAATGCCATTAGTCGTGTTTTGTTTGGAGGACGTTGTGATCATTTTAGGTCAATTTAATTTTTTTTAATGGGAACTATCTGTTTTATGTTGTTTTCTCACTCATAAAACACTAAACAACATCTGTATGAAGCACTTGGCAGTTTTTCTTACACCAACGTAAATAACAACGAAATTTCTGAATGGCTGTATACGAAGAGCGCAATGAATCGTTGGACCATCCATGGATGGTCATTTGAGGGTCAAGTTACGTTTTGTAATTGGGAACCAGCCTTATTTGTTTTGTTTCCTTATTCCTCATCACAAAATAAACCGGTTTTATAAACCATTCTCTAATGAGAAATAATATGAAATGTGTGTTGCCAATTAAAAAAATTAAATTGACCCTAAAATGACCACCATAACGTCTTCCAAATAAAACACGACTAATGACGTTTACTTTCCCCCATAATATCAAGCAACATTTATTCAACACCTTTCCTTCTACAACGCTTAGTTTTGCATATATTGTACAGTCTCAACTTATATGATCCATCCTGTATATAGAACTGTATGCAAAGTGCATCTTCAAGTTTAGAGAGACGTAAACACACTAGGTTGGCAATGACAGTAGTGAGAGTCATGCCAACCTGCCGGTGTAACAATGCGCGCTAACTGAAATCTTGCACTCTAATCGTGCAATAATTATAATGAGTATTATTTAAAATAAATAATCAAGTAGGTAATGGATCACTGAGGATAATCCATGGTTATAATCGTTCAATTATATATACTGAACTATTCAAATCACACTTAAAAATAAAAGGTTAACGTTCATTGTATCTTTAGCACTTGGGGAAGTAGTTGTAGTTCATGAGATCAGACTAAACATCCCCCGAAGAAATATTTTATCTTTGCCACTGGGTCTGACACGTGGAATCAACTCAAAGAACCTAGAACCCCATCTAAAACAATAATGGATGTTTTTATTTACTCTTTGTTATTTGCATTAACTTACTCTTTTAAGTTTACACAATCGCCTCTGCTTTTATAAGTGACTTGTACTTAAATACGTTTGTATTAGTGTGCAATTTCTTTTTATACAGATATTTATCATATTATTAATACCCTTTCGAAACACTTTTCCTTCATTCATCCATTATTTGTATTTTGGCTTGGTCGACTTTTCTTCTAGTCCCTCTTCAGTTTCTATGATGGCGCGCAAATCAGTCTCTCCGGCCGTTCACTCACGCAGCGAACACGGGCTCGTCTTCTCGCCTCGCGCAGACACAGGTCGCTGAATGAACAGCAGACAGCACTGAACTGCGCCTCACAACAACCTTACCTTCGTGGAGATCAAGTTCCCTTTTACACTTAAGAAGTGTGAAGGCGATATTTAAAAGCTTCTACTAGTGTCCCGGTAAGATCTTCGGTCAGTTCGAAATCTGAGAGCGCATAACCCTCTCTTTCTCTCTCTAACCAATTATACGCCGGCTGACACTTAACAAAGAAAGGCTGGCGATGGCTCCGTCACAATTTTTCCACTAGTAAAATTGTTGATGCTGCTTCTTTGCATTGTTCTGCACCTTGGTGTAGTGGTATGTAGCCCTGTATTTCGATTACCGGTGGAATGTGCATAGGT
This sequence comes from Deroplatys truncata, assembly GCA_030765065.1. Classification (NCBI taxonomy): domain Eukaryota; kingdom Metazoa; phylum Arthropoda; class Insecta; order Mantodea; family Mantidae; genus Deroplatys; species Deroplatys truncata. Next base: position 126,645,343 of record CM060987.1, read on the forward strand.
TCGTGCCCTCACACAGGGTTGCAGATTTTTCGGGCCATGTATAGAATCAGTGCCCATTCAGCATCGTGAGGAAGTTAAGAGCTAAGATTGGTTGTAATATGTGGCACATGAAAATCAACTTTCTAACTGGGGCTCGAGGCGCTGACCACACGACCTCGCCGTATCAGTCCAATGATCGCCCCTCTCTGTGGTGCACATATAAATATAAGGCCGGCTATCGGGTTGGCAGGCCTTGGCCCTTTAGTAGTTGTGTCAGTGAATAATAATAATAATAATAATAATAATAATAATAATAATAATAATAATAATAATAATAAATATTATTATGATTATTATTATTATTATTATTATTATTATTATTATTATTATTATTATTATTATTTTCACTTGACAAAGCTTTAGTCACACACTCAGGAATTTTTATTTCATGAACCTGTGCTCATTTACAAATTTTGTAAACTGATATTGATATATAGAATAAATGGATTGTAATCAAATATTTCATTTATAAAAAAGTATTTGCTTCAACCTAAATTTAGAACTAAAATTAGGAAATACGTAACAGATTATGAAGTTTCTAAGAATCAACACAGAGTGGGATGGCTCAGGTGGTAACGTCTGTGGCCCGCATTTGGGAGGTTCCGGGTTCCAATCAGGGGCTGACCAATCTGACTGAGGTTTTTTCGTGGTTTTCCTCAGCCGCTAAGGTAAATATCGGATGGGATATTTAATACCACGACCCAAAGGTGGTAATAGGAATGCTGTGTCATCTATCCACAGACAATGAAATCAGGTAGACTGGACGGCATCCTAATGCCATCTGCACCGCACGAGGCAGAAGATCCAGTTGCTATGCGCTAGGGTCTCTGTGGACACGAAGAAGCGCGTGGTTACAGGGATGAGACCCAGAAGGCTGTCTGCCACACTTCGATCTAAGAGTTATCCAGTAACATATCCGTTGCGATATGACCCTGTAGTTAAAGCGACGTAAAACAATCAGTAATAAAAAAAATAAATACACTACTGCTACCAAATATATCTCAATAACCACGTGTGCAGAACATAGCATTAAACTGAGGTTAAACATAGGACGAGCTTCAGTTAATTTAAACTGAAGATTAATTCAATTCATAATATGCAGTAAAACTAAAAAGTATAGCTTAAACCTAAACGAGGGGTTAAACCTGGTTTATATCACCGTAGTAAAATGAAGACTATCTGTTCCTCCTGGTAATACTTCATGTGTAAAAAAAGAAGCATAACACCTGTCCTCCATGCGCCTTGGGAATAACCGCAATTCGGCTGATTAATCATCGTTCTTGAAGGATCATCAATGAAGCCATTCAACGCCTCTGAACCACTCATTCCTTTATTTTAATAATCAAAAAAATACAATCAAGTAGTTTGGGGCAAAGATATGACCCAAAATATATGACACAGAAGTAAAAATATACTTTGCATTTCAAATAAATTCACAATGAAATTTGACAGTGATAGATTGCCAAGACAAATTAAGCACTAATATCTTACTTTCTAAGGTTTAAATTGATCTGTTGATTTTATATTGCAGAAGTAAAACAGATGTTCACCTCAATTTTTACTGCAGCATTCGAATTTCCTCACGAAGTAGTTCCTTTAGTAACGATTTTCATGTGATTGCGGGTTAGGCAGAATCAATTTAGCATAGTTTATCATCCAAATTAGATCTGGTGAGCGTGCTGGTCATCCTATTTGTCCATGCCGTCCGATCCATTGTTCAGGGTAGGTGGCATCGAGATAAGCCGTTACACGACGGGCCGAATGAGATGGCGCCCCATCATGTTGGTACCACATAGTCGGCTCTGCAACGGCATTTCATCCAGTTTAGTAGGCAGATGGTGTTGTAGGAAGTAGAGATAGCGATTTCCAGTGAGTTGGCCATCATAAAGATGCGGGTCTATTAGATGATCACCGAATATGCCAGCCCAAACATTGAAACCCCATCGGACTTGTAAGGACGCCTCTCGCATCCAGTGTGGGTTTACAGTACTCAAGTAATGCAGGTTGTGGCGCTTTACGAGGCCTGTATTGTGGAACCCTGCTTCGTCTCTAAATAACACAGTTGCCAAAAAATCTGGATCTTGTTTATGTTTCTCCACGCGGAAGAGTGGCTAATATTGAAATGCCTGTGAATGTTCCTCGTGCTACAATGAGATGCTGAATGACATAGCCAGGCACACGATCCGTCGTTGCTTGGTCACAGCCAGTGTGATCTCTTCGTGAATGTGGCGTCTTCTATACTCTTTCTGATTCCAGAAGGCGGTTCGCAACTCGCAAAAACGTGTGATCTGTAGGAGGTGTTCTCTGCGGAAACCTCTGTTGTATAGACGACGTGCCTACGTTGCATTCTACTGCGCTTCCCCGTATACTAACAGCATATCCAGATACTCTCTATTCCAAAAACATTGTTCCACAGCAAGCGAACGGCTGGAACTTCGTATTTATAGACAAATTCACTTTCTAATGCAATCGAAAAGAAATCATGACCTGCTAGAACTTTCTCGAAATATGAACAGAAATTAATAAAAACGTCATTTATTCGCAGGCGTGATTTGAGTTTCCGACCTTCACCTTGACATTTCACATGTTATTCATTGCGCAACAAGAACACGTTAACGAGTGCCACCGTAGCCCTAATCGTTGGTCTGGTGAATGCGGTGTCAGCATCTGCATTTCGCATCGTATGCAAAATGCAAGGTTGTCTAGTTACCAATCCGCATGATGAGAAGGCTCACGCGGTATATATATTTATTAAGTAAGCTTCTTATGGTTTGCTTTATACTTTTTAGAGACCTTAGCATGGTCTTGGCAAGTTCTTAATATAGAGTTAAGCGAAAAATGCAATGTCACATTCGAGATTTGAACACGGAATTCCCATTCTACTTGGTTGCTCTAACCATTGAGCTATGTGACAAGATACCTATGGACATTGAATTCCCCAAGTGACCCTCATAATAAGACCCTCATTTTCTGTCTACTTCCTGTTACGCTTGAATAAATGTTGACCAAGTGGTTTCACTATGACCAGAACTACATTAGGTGGAATGATACACATATGTTTTAAAATACATAGCTGTATGCTTGCCTACTCTTCTATCACCTCACCAGAAACAAGTAATGTTGACTTAGCAAAATACTGACAAAGCGAATATCTTGGAAATCGCTAATGTCACAACAAATGTTATGCGACGTAAATTTTGTGTTTTAACACTACTTCTTTCCTGTAGTAAGTTTCTGTAAGAGAGGTTTCCCAATTAAACCAAATTATACGAAATTTACAATGTTTCCAGAGGGTGACGAGTCATTCAGTGCCTAGGCGGCTAAATCAGGTATTGGACGAAAATAGATTTTGGACATATTATTAAAACAATGTCTGTAAATGTGTCCTTTTGAGAGCACCAAGTGAAATTTATTTCAGTTTTACATTATATTGCTATTAAAATACCTTTTCATTGATACATTGTTCAAAACAGTATTTTATTTAGTTGTATATTTGGATTGGACAGATAATTCAATTATTTTGTCATTAAAATATTTTGAGCTATTGCTCAAAGTTATGCACTCATATGTGAATAATGCACATAAAACAGGACGTAGCTGCATGCGCGAAGAGGTAAACAGATATGCACACCTTCTCCTTGTTATAAATACATACTCTACCTATGAAGGCCAGTAGAATGCCTCTCAAAGCTGCGGTGAGGGCATAAATGGAAGCGAGAGTACCCAGTAGGTAGAGGAAGCGTTGCAGTCCACCCAAAAATATAGTCCAATCCCCCCTCTCACACACACATACAAATGTGTGTCTATGTGTGTTTGTGAAACTGCAAAATCTCTAAATCGAAAAGTCGGATTAGCACCAAGCTTGTTGTTTAGGTTCTTTGTATTCCAAAAATGCGATAGAAAGACCTTTAAAGAAATTCACCCCACCACAAACTATTATTTACATGGTAATATTTTAGATATTTTTTATTTTCTCAAAAATCCACAAATGTTGTAATTAAAGTACAGTATATTTAAGATATTTAAATTACAAATAAAATGCATATCTTGAATTTTATAGAAATAGCGTGCAAAGTCCTCTTCATTTTGAAGGAATTTTGTACAATTTTATATAACGGATAAAGCCTAGGGAGACAAAAACACATGCCAATAAATTTGATCTCTTTAAAATGCATATTTTATTTCAAATGACTTCTTTTGTGTCATCAGCCATTTTTGACATATCCATTATTATTGGTTTTAGATTTTTAATAATTCAGTTTTTAAAGCGATGTTCTATTGAATTCTCGATGTCATGGAAAGATTATGAAATTTCAAGGCCAGTATATAGCGTCCCACTTTTAAACATGTGATTGTCGATTCGGCCGCCTCTATCATCTTGCATCTACAACGAAATGCGTACATCGAAACTATTTCTTTGAAGATTTATCCTGATTAACATGAAGTAGATAGACAAATAAGTTTCGTAAAAATAATTTGTAGAAACTATATAAAAAGATTAGTGGGTTGAGAAAGTCATATAAATGCAACACATGAGCTTTATATTTTTAGATTAAAATACATATATTCTGAAATATGTAGTCGCAATTTTATTCATCATCAGTTTTCTGATATGTCTGACCGCAGTACTATAATGTGAACTCTAGTGTCTGTAGAGATGATAATATAATTTCTCTTCCAATTATTCTCCTGCTTTCTTCTTTAACAATGCTATGTTGGTTTTTATATTGTTTGCTGTTCTTACTAGCGCCTTTATTCCGACGTTTTAAATATGCTGCCTTTCTTTCTTTGCCGATTCTTTGTAAGTCTTCTTTTCATAAAAGAAGTGTTCTGTTTCTCTTCCTATTTTCTAGGGCTTCCATGCCTGCCTTCAAAATTAAATTCTTTATAGTTCCCAATTTTGTGGTCTGTATTGCGGAGCATGGTTAAGTCTTGATTTTTAATCTAACTACTCAGACTCCTTCCCTGAAAAGAATAATGCAAAAGTGCATGTTTCATTTGCAAGTTTTGTTTCTGCAAGATATCCAAAATGTGTTTTGAGAATGTTAAATAATTTATCATCATTCTAAATATTTGCATTTCCGAAATAATGCACAACAATGGAAACATGCAGCAATTTCAGTATAAAAAAGTAGGAAATTTAATGGATAATCTACACTAATATTCTAAAGACAGACTTTTCTGTGTGTTTTTGCATATAGGGTAATTTCAGAAACCACAGGGACGATTTTGATAGTCCTTCCATCATTGAAAGGCATTGTTCTTCCTAAAGGACATAGGTTATATTCTTTCTATTTAAAATCCTAAGTTATCTACAAGGCTAAAGATGATTTAAAAGTCTGTGCAATAGAACACAAGCTGGCCCCGTAGCTCAGTCGGTGGAGCATCTACGTACTGTGCGCGGGATCCCGGGTTCGACTCCCGACTGGGGGGGGTGGGAATATTTTCTCTAGCCAAGATTATTCCCTATCCTCCCTAGAAGTATAAATGAGAGTGTGTATGTACATGTGCTCTAATGATTAACTCTCCAAAGTTGCCAACAGGCAATAAGTTCCAAAGGAAAAGGCCGCCAATATGACCAATGTATTTAAAGGCGGGGTATAAATGGAACTAAAAAAAAGAATACAAACCTGTTGCAGCATTAAAAGACATGCTTGTGAAGAAGTAGGTATTTGAATTTTGTTTGAAAACCCATTGAGTAGAAAATACTCTTTGCTGTTCTTGCTCAATAAAAATGCTTATAATTTCAAACAGTATACATAGATGGTCAGTATTCATTAACTGAGAAAACAGAAGATACAGCAAAACAAATAACAATCGATCCTACTAGTAACGGTACGAAATTCAATGATTACTTGTATAGGTAATTGAGATTTTTACGAAGTGAGTTGTAATGTGATTATATTAGCAGATGCCTTAGTAATTTTACAAAATAATGTAGACGACTTACAAAGAGTTATCTTTCACAGTGGATCAAACGTGTTAGGCATATAATTTTAATAAATATTATCTAATAACATAAAATTATGGCCTTTAAGAGGAAACATACAGTCCGATCTAAAATTGTTATCGATAATAACATTATACAGGGTGATTTATGAAGAGGTGACAAATTTATTTCTTTAAGTATTTCAAAACAAGTTATGCTAGCACAATTTATTATACCTGAAATGCAGAGGAATTTTGGGACATTATTTACCTCTATAGCAAATGATGAAAATGTCCTCATTCTGCATAAGGCACAACTCAACACGTCGTTCCATGTTACTGGCCACTCGTTAGAGCACTCTGTTGTCAATAACTTGAATCTCCTGTGTAATGTGAGAAAATTTCCCACCCCCAGCCGGGAATCAAACCCGGGACCCCTCGCACAGCAAACAATTGGTTGGAATTGTACATACTTAGACATGCTTTTAAAGTCCTGTCAACATTAAATTGTTTCTCGCGACACCATTGACATTGTATACAATTTTAAAGCCAGCATATAGCGTTCCAGTTCTTAACATTTGGTTTTCACTATTCTCTTTGTGTTTAAAACAGATGTATGATGAGCTATTTCTACAAAAGTTTATTTGAAATAAAATGAAGTAGATATAAAACTAAGCTTTAGTAAGACTAGTTTGTATTCCCACTAATAAAGGATAGAGGGTAGAGGAGGTCATGTAAATGTATTACATCACATTTTTTTTTTTGTTTTTACATTTTTGTTTGAAAGTGTCCAGGAATTGCAACGTATATGTGGGTAACCATTCTCCAGCAAACCCTTTAGCGCCGTGCCTGAAGTTAGCCATTAATACCACAACTTGTGTGAAAAGAGTAGAAAGAGCCCTTCAACTGGGTAATTTACTGTGGTTGAGACCTGAGTTACAAAGTTAGCCTGGCAGTATTCTTTAAAATAATTACATTTTCATTAGGATCACAACTACGTTTGTTTACCCTAGGCCTTTGAAATTCAGATTTTAAAAATTCCAAGAATGTACAAACTGCAGTTGAAGTTTCCAGAGTAAAGCAAGAACAAAAAAGAGAAAAAAAGTTTTTATTTGAAAAAAAGAAATTAATTTTGCATTTATATCGCATTTTAGTAAAATTTTCGAATTTGGGGCCAGTTTCAAATTTTATCGCATTTTCAAAACACATTAAAATGTCGTTTATATGTAATGAAAAGAATAAATACAATTGAAAAATAAAACAGTAGAGGTCTTTAGTATTTCGCGCTATATCGCATTTACGACAAATCACAATTCCTAATCATACTGTACTATATAAGCTTTATGTCAAAATATCAAGGATGTGAATGTAGGCCACCAGATATTTGCATCGTTTTGAATGATGTTTTGTATTTTATACTACATAAAAACTAATTATTAGCTAATATCTGCAATTCTTATGCGCAATGGTCCAAGAAAACCCATTGTCTCTTCTGCCCCTAATCGAGTACCCATTGTTCGCCTGAATACAGAAGAAATATATATTGTTGGATTATAATATTTAACTTTAAAATCATTTATTGATTCATTTTCAATGTGTTTTTAAAACTGCAGATCTAAATTAAATTACAATGACAACCTTGTATTGTTTTACCTAAAATTTGCTAACGGTATGCCTAGATATTTATAGATTCTAAGGTGTTCTATAATTTTATATTTTCTAACTTTTATTCTTCAGAATTGTATTTTCTTGAAAGACATAACTTTTGTTAAAACCTTCATAATATTCAGTTTGGGTAAGTTATGGAAGATTTTAGAGTATCTCTGTCAGCATATGTAATCATCTGCACATAAAGGACTATCCAGTAGTTACATAATCCATGAAATACTTGTGAGATTCTTAACTTTCCATATAAGTTGTATCGTTGTTAACATGCACCCATTGGTGTTATTTTAGCTCCGAGCTCTAACCTTTCGTAATCTACAGCGAGATGGGTTTTGAAGCAGATGTGATGGTTGTGAAAGCTCTTCCGGATATAAATAAATTAATAATATTTAATTACTTCTTACTTTCACTTAACTAGTAAATAGCCATAGAGTTCTAAGTTATTTGTAGCTTAATGCTATAGTGCCTGCCTATGTTTAGCATGTTCGTTAAGGAAGATGTGTTACACTTTCATGCATCTTCATAATAAGAATGGAAAGAATCACTATCTAGAGAGTGGATTCTGGTGCAAGATAATACAGTATGTAAAAGTGTAGTACATCCTTCGGGAATTCGACGTTAATTACTAAGAATAGAACGGGACGACTCAGGCGGTAACTTCTGAACCTTGGGAGGTTCCAGGTTCAATTAAAAAAATCCCTGACGAGGTTTTTCGTGCTTTTTCTAGTTCGGTAGGTGAATGCTGGGGTGGATTATATACTAACATGACCTTTCTTGACCCTCATTTCGTCTCATTTTGTTCGTTGGCCCAGTGTGATGTGCGATTGGTGGTGTGCGGCATAGCGGTGGATGTACGTTGATAATGTTCTTTTCCTGGCATGTAACCTTCTGTCCGAAAATGTCAATTAGGATCGGGGCTCCCTTCATACACTCTTGCTCCATCGCTTCCCCCCAGAGATTAAGTAGGTACAATAGGCCTTCTTTCTTTGTAAGGTGTTAATGAACTTTGAAGGGTACATCTTTCTTTTGTTCTGACCTCGACTATTTCTCTTCCAAATAGTACAACAGGAAATATAACTTGCTCAGCTTAATAAAAAATCCCTTATTTTATTTCCTTTATTTGTGATAAACACTACATTCCATATCTCACAAAACTCGTGTAGGCTCCATTTCTTGGAAACAGTTAAACATCCCCCGGAGCATTGCTGTCGTCATTCTCTGCAGGAGATGATTCAAAGAAACGCTTTCTAGAACTTCTGAACTAAAAGAGAGTTGTTTGTTACCAGGAACCTGGAACCTTGCTGCATATTAATGATACATTCACTTTTTAAACTAATTAAACACTACGTGGTTAATATAAGTAATATCCTATGAAACTTAGAAAAATATACCTCTCATCAACATTCTCCCCAACGAGAGTTGCACAACAGCCAGCCATATTCCACGAATATCTATTTTAAAATGCATATCTTTTTCTGCCTTTGCTTTTCTGTTTCTGCGAAGAGAAGGGAGATTTGATTCCTGGATTTCTCCCTCAGGGAATCAGAGTAACAGATCCCAGGGTTTTTCTTATTTACTATATTCAACGAAACGCTCATAATCTTCCATCACCAGCATCCTTATCAGCTTCCATGAACTGGGTAATAACCCCAATGCGTTTGGAGTCATCTTGTTCTCTTCCCATCTACTGGTTTATACGAGTAAGTTACTATCACTTTAAGTAGTCTTTCTTATGTCAATGAATCTAAATTTTGTTTTCAGATTTGTTTATAACTTTATTTACATTAAACTTTTATCTCATATCGATTTCTATAGAGTGTAAAAAAGCATAGACACATGGCTCGGTATTAAATAGATGTGTACCATAATTGTATTTTGACGCGGCGGCGGCCCAAGGTTATCGGGAAGTCGGCGCCGAGCGGTCGGAGTAAACAAGATAACGGCCGTTTGCCAGCGTAAACACCGGGCGCGCTATCGGGTATAACTAGAACTTTCTGGAGGTTTATCTTCCCCCTTCTCAGAAAGTGTCAAAATAGTTCTAGAAGGTTCGAGAACCTTCTATGGAAGACTCCACTGCCTATATAAGCGAGCGATCTCGCGGGCAGTCAGTCAGCGTTAGTCGCAAGTTAAAAGCGAGTTCGTACATGTCGAGTTGCGGGAGTGGCGAGTCGAGTCAGTACGAGGTAAGAGCGTTGTTGCGACAGTCAGTGTGAGGTGAGAAGTGGCGACAGTTGAATGAGTCGCGTCGGCCAATCGGTAAGCGAGCGAGTTGATGGGTGAATTTCCCATGCGACTTCAAGAGTGATTCTTCAAGCGAGTTGGACGACTGTTGTGAAGTGCAGCGAGTGCTACCGCGGAACGACGGTTGTGGAGATCTTGTGTTCGACGACTCCCAAATGAATTGAACCATCCGGCGTGAAGAGGCTGCCACGAAAGAAGTGAACTGACGAAGAATTGAACTAGTTCACTTTAGTGAAGTGACATAGGTGAGTGAATTCCCGAGTGAATGTGAACTACATAAACCCGAACAGTGACACTGAAAACAAAACAGTCACACTTAGAACTTGGAGCGAAAAGTAATAATTCAAAAACTGAACGAAGTCAAGATGGGGTTCTCGAGTCTGCCCAGCGTGAGCTGGAACGCATCGAGTGCCATCTCGTCGAGCCCTACACCGACGGCAGCGACGACGGATCTACGCTACTGGGCGCCCTTGGAGCCTCAGTTGTGCGGATTCGAGAGCTCCAGATGACCACCAACAACTCCATCAGCCAGAATTTCCAACAACTAAACGAACACCAGAACCACCTTAATCCGGAACTTCCTCGAATCTTACGTGATGCCACACACTTCTCAGTCCTCTTCCTATCCACATCACTCTAACCGAAAACTCAAGCGCCATTAATCTTACACTATTACCTGTAATTCCTACTATCCTTACCTTAACTTCGCTGAGGGGGCAGGCTGGGCCCTGACCAAGCCTGTGTCCCAGCACTCAATCTTTACTCCCCTGGTGACCGTACTGCGGCCCAGTCACACCATCACCTTGGAATGCGCGGGTGCTTTAGGCGGTACCGCTGTAAACCTTCTCCTTTCTTACTCCGGTGGAGGAGTTTTTAGTGGGTATGCCAATTCATTGGTGAGTTCCACACTCCCAGTTCCAACTCCCATCGAGGCTGGGGTTAGTGATTAAATCATTTTCTCCTCCACTCGAATAAAAACAATATTTTGTATATAAATCCATGCAAGAAACGTTTTATTTACGTTCCAGAGCCTCCAAAATAGAAATGGAGATGGCTGTAGGTAAACAAATCGTAAACTCCGCGACGTCGCATTCATTAGTTTAGAGTTATTTACCAGTGGTACTTCACAGCTGTCACGTGATGCATAGCAGTTCTTCACCATACCTACAGACAATAATAGTGTTTACTGTATTATTCTTTTTAGTAGTTTTGTAGTTGACAGTATTCGTTTTTGTGGCTATTATCAAATGGAGAAACAACAATGGCGGCCTTGTAGCCAAACGCAGTTTACACCGAGGTGGTTCTTATCCAAAGAGAAGCCCGAAGGAATGCAAGAAAGGCTTGCCGGCTCTATCAACAACGTTACCTCAAAAGGTTCACCTAGCCCACACCAAGTTTCCAGATTGGAGAAAGTGACACAGGCAGCTTAGGTTCTAACAAACGTCCCTTTGGATGTTTGCGGCCATGCCGTACATCCGGTACACATGACAGAGCAACAAAACGTTTATCCAAGTTGGTGGTAGCCATGTTGGACAACTTCAGCTTTTTGTCTTCCTTTGCTTCTTTCCTATATTTTGTCATCGTATTGCTCATGTCCTCCTACATATTTCAGAGATGATCAAAGCTTTTCTGGATACTATTAACAAAATATGATCATATGTACAAATCTACCCACCACTGACCCTTGTAAAGTGTATTTATTCACACTTTTAATTTCGTTTGAGGATTGCTATTCTACAACTAGCATTTTTATAAGGAATATTATTTAATATGTTTGCAGTGGCTTTCTTAACCGGGTTTGTCGCTGTATATACGTATTTGATTTGCTATTGTTTTATGTGATGGTATTTTATTTTTCTCCTTGCTCTATTGTTTCTCTTAATGCAGTTATAATTTTTATCTCTGTGGATAATTTCATTTTATTTCACATATTTTTATCTTCAGGATAAGCTTTGTTACACCATAAACACTTAAAATGCGCCACTTATTGCATTACTTTATTATTTAAAATTACTTTATATTTTGGTTATTTTGATTCTTTGTACAGTTTTTCTGAGTTATCATTTGCTGCAGAAGGCGAGAATGCTCTTAGTTGATCATCTTTTCTATCTGCAACTGATGTCTGATTATCTGCAAAACTATTTTGTCTACATGTTTGGACGTCTTGTTATTACAGTATTTTTATTCTACTCACTCGCTTTGGTCTAGATATATTTAACAAAATTAGCTGTAATGTACGTCCCTTACGTGTCCTTCTGTATATTTCTGTTATCTCTGTAATGCCCATCTGTAATTCTAATTGTGGAGTTACTGTGTAATAGTAAATTTCCTTTATAGCTTCCACTGTCGCGTGAAATGTATCACTTAGTAAGCTATTCTCATTTATTACTCCAGCTTCTGCATAACTAAATTTATTTAGGAAAACCCTAACTGCAATGCCAAGTCGTTAAACTATGTGTAAATTGTCCTGGGTTATAAAATAAATATTTCATACTGTTTGTATTTGTATATTTAGTAATTACTAGGCAACTGAAAAACCACGATCAGATAAATCTTACATGTTTTATTCATACTACCTTATTGTAACAGAGTAATGCATTTGGAGTTGAGCGGTATGAAATTTAAAATTATTAATGTATTTAATATAATTTTAAAATTTTATTTTATTTTAATGCTGTATTCTAGTGCTTTTAATCCAAGTATTATCTTAATTGAAGGGGATGAAAAGTTGACTAACGCATTCGGTATGTGCATAGGACTACCAAGGAAAATTCAATGAAATTGCAATGGAAGGAAAGCTAAGAATAAGGTTTATAATAATAAATGCGGAGAGAAAATATCCTAAAAAATAACAACCTTTCTTTTTGTGGACGTTTACATGATACTGGAATAACTGAATTTTTAATTTCAATGTTTGATTGGGAAGATATGTTTGAAACAACCATAACTTAGAGTTTTTGTACCATATCTTATGGCACGATAATCGACATGTGAGGCCCTTTATTGTCGAAGGATGAATGGTTCTTGTTACAAAATTGACATGTACATTGAATTGCGCATACATGAAAAAACTGTTTATTAATAAAATTGAGAAAGCTATAGCCTCTCGGTAAGGAGGATTTTAATTCAAAGGAGAAAATGTTACTAAATAATAAAATATACAATAATATTAGTGATGGCTAAAACTGTGCATAATCTTAATTTGTTACCGACTATTTTCCGAATCCACTTTTCCAAAGAATATATTCTTCCGAATATACTTTTCCTATTCCAGTTTCGAAAACTATGTTTTTGTGAAAATATAATGGTCTAGTTTTCAAAGGGGCAGTGCAGTTATGAAGCGAAGGGTCACTGAGGAAGTGTTTGCTCTCGTGGTTTCGTAGTGATATGCGTCGTATGATCGTCTGCTTGCAGTTGAGCCAGGTCATTCAGATAAGTAGGTACGAATAGATATTGTTACATGCTGGGTAGAGGCCTAAAGGTTCACATAAAAAATTAAATTAGTTTTTAGTACTCAGCACGTACATTGAGGGGACGTATACTCACTTGGCTACGGAGGACCGAAACGTGGTGTGGAGGTTAAGAGAAAGGCGTGGTTCTTCACTGTACAAAATCCATAACACAATCTACTTACACATTAATAGATTTATTTCCCAACCGTTTGGGGTACCTACATTATTACATAGGAAAGGTGAGGGGAGATGTTGACCGAAACAAAGGCCGGCTTGCACGCGCGATCCGCTTCTCACGGAATCCTCAGTAAGACAGACTATCCCCACCACTCGTAACTAGCAAAACTGACTTAGAGACGAAAACAACAATATTTCTGGTAATGACAATGGAAAACGACAATATGTCTGATAATGGCAATGAAACCCTCATATTAATAATACGCCACATTATTTACCAACAGCGAATACATTGATATGGTTATGATCTATGGGAAGACGTACCGAAACGCGGCTAAGGTTTGAAGGCTGCATTCTGAAGGCTTTCTGACGTGACGTCTGCCTTCTGTTTGCGTTATTTGAGGTACAGGGATGCAATTAAGAACTTTTGAATCATTGCAGGTATTGTTTCTTAACCATCAATTTTTCTCATCGTAATTAGGGCAAAGAAGGGCTGCAGCTGGCCTGGGAATTCAAGGACTTCAACACAAAGGATTTTAAAGGATCAAAAATAGCATCCATATAAATTACACTTACACCAACAAGTTTATGGGAACTTTTTCCAGAATCTTGTACATGTTTGCAAGAGGCTCTTAAATAAAATAAACGAATATCCTTCACCAGGAAGGTTTTTATGGGGAGATGAATGTTGTTTCCTCAATGACACCAATGCAAACAAACATAATCAATGGGCTCTTGAGAATCTTTACTATTTATGACCACATCACACGTAGGCTTAGGTGGGTGTTAACTGTGATACAGTATTTGGGGATACATAATTGGGCCAGTTTATTTGGCTCCTAAGCATACTGGGCAGGTTTATTTGCAACTCCTTCTGAACACTGAGAACCTTAGTTCCACTTTAGTTAGCCCTAAATCACTGGTTTCAGCACAGTGGCGCATATCTCTTTATTCTAAAGAAGGTAAACAAATATCAACAATGAGTATCCCGGACGGTGGTTGCATTCGGTGGCCAGCGAGATCGTCCTCTGGATTTTTCTTTTGGGGATGTAGCATTCGAAAACAGAAAATACTGAAACCTTAAAGAAAGAATAAGTCATGTCTGTGCTTCAGTATCACAGAAATGTTAGGAAGTGAAACAAGAGCTGAAGCTTTCCTGGTGACGTGCATACTCTAGACGTTCTCCGGCTTTAAGCCAGATGAGGTGATGATACGTTCTCAATATTTCGGGAGCCTGCATCTCTCACATCTTCCGGATGCTGAAGATGAGATGCGCGTGCTCAGGTTTTTGCTTAGCGGCAATCCTGAATTCTTGTTTATGGACTAAATGGTTGTTACTTATTAAACAACCGATAAAACATACACCCGCACGCACGCACACTCACATTCAAACACCAGATCCTGGGCATACCGTGAAACGTACATGATTAAAAAATCTTATGTGTTACATTCACATGACTTTCTCTACTCTTGTACAAACTATTTTTACAAACGCTTATTCTCCATATGCTTCATGTTAATCGAGATATCGAGATGTTAATCTTATTACTAATTTTCTTGTAGATGCAAGGGGAATATGGTAGGCTTTAAGCAATAGTCAAATATTTTAAGAGCTGGTAGCTATTTGGTTCTCTTTGCATTACCAGGAAAAAAATGAATAACGAACTCCCATTCAAGAAAAAGTATAAGTATTGTAAAATTTAAGGGAATAACAAGGAATATCTCGAAAACGGTTCACTCAACAAAAAACATGTATATGACATAAATTGTGTATTGTAACGCAATCTACATTTTTTGTGCAGTAAAATTTTGTCTTTCTCTTATGGTTTACCATTATGCAAAAGTCGTTCAGAATGAAGAATACTTTTGGAGACATTCCCAGAAAATTCGAGATATACATTTGATTTGTCATGAAAATATCTTATACATATGATATTTTAATCAAAGTCGTTAGAGCCATTTTTGAGAAAATTAACATTTTAGAAAAATGTTCCATGTAAAGGGTAATCTAGGGTGGAGGGATTTTCTTGAAAACCTTCGTGTCGCATCTCTGGAAGATACTGAACCTAAATACCAAGTTCGATGTTTATCCGACTGCTCGTTTCTGAGTTATGCTGTTCACAGACACACACACACAGACAGACACAGACACACACGGACATGTTTTCAAAAATGCTTTTTACTTTCTCTACTACGTATAGTAAGTAGGGGAAGTATTGCATTCGACCCAAAAATTCGATACCGAGAATTCACCGCAAATACATGTTTTGAGACTCCCTGAATCCAAAAAAGGCATTTTTGGAAACATGTCCGTGTGTGTGTCTGTGTGTGTGTGTGTGTGTCTGTGTGTGTGTCTGTGTGTCTGTGAACAGCATAACTCAGAAACGAACAGTCGGATAAACACCAAACTTGGTATTTAGGTTCAGTATCTTCCAGAGATGCGACACGAAGGTTTTCAAGAAAATCCCCCCACGCAAGACTACACTTTACATGGAACATTTTTCGAAAATTTTAATTTTCTCAAAAATGGCTCTAACGATTTTGATTAAAATATCATATGTTTAAGGTATTTTCATGACAAATGAAATGTATATCTCGAATTTTCTGGGAATGTCTCCAAAAGTATTCTTCATTCTGAACGACTTTTGCATAATGGTAAACCATAAGAGAAAGACAAAATTTTACTGCACAAAAAATGTAGATTGCGTTACAATACACAATTTATGTCATATACATGTTTTTTGTTGAGTGAACCGTTTTCGAGATATTCCTTGTTATTCCCTTAAATTTTCCAATACTTATACTTTTTCTCAATTTCGTTACTCATTTTTACTTTCTCTACTACGTACAGTAAGTAGGGGAAGTATTGTATTCCACCCAAAAATTCAATACCGAGATTTCACCGGAAATACATGTTTTGAGACCCCCTGAATCCAAAAAAAGCATTTTTGGAAACATGTTCGTGTGTCTGTCTGTGTGTCTGTGTGTGTGTCTGTGAACAGCATAACTCAGAAACGAACAGTCGGATAAACACCAAACTTGGTATTTGGTTTCAGTATCTTCCAAGGATGTGACACGAAGGTTTTCAAGAAAATCCCCCCACCCCACAGTACCCTTTACATGGAAGATTTTTCGAAAAGTTTAATTTTCTCAAAAATGGCTCTAACGATTTTGATTAAAATATCATATGTTTAAGATATTTTTATGACAAATAAAATGTATATCTTGAATTTCCTGGGAATGTCTCCAAAAGTATTCTTCATTGTGAACGACTTTTGCATAACTGGTAAACCATAAGGGATAGACAAACTTTTACTACACAAACAATGTAGATCACGTTAAAATACACAATTTATGTCATATACATTTTTTTTGTTGAGTGAACCGTTCTCGAGATATTGCTTGTTATTCCCTTAAATTTTCCAATACTTATACTTTTTCTCAAATTCGTTATTCATTTGTTTTATGTCCTGGACATGCAAAGAGAATGGAATGCGCCACATAGCAACCAGCGTTAAAATATTTGACTATCGCTTAAAACCTATCATATTCCCCTTGCATCTACAAGAAAATTACCAATAAGATTGACATCTCGATATCTCGATTAACATGAAGCATATGGAGAATAGGCGTTTGTAAAAATAGATTGTACAAGAGTAGAGAAAGTCATGTGAGTGTAACACATCAGATTTTTTTATGTCCTGGACATGCAAAGAGAATGGAATGCGTCACATAGCAACCAGCGCTTAAATATTTGTCTATCGCTTAAAACCTACCATATTCCCCTTGCATCTACAAGAAAATTAGCAATAATATTGACAGCTCGATATCTCGATTAACATGAAGCATATGGAGAATAAGCGTATGTAAAAGTAGTTTGTACAAGAGTAGAGAAAGTCATGTGAGTGTAACACATCAGATTTTTTTTATTCAAAACATATATTTTCGGTGAAATATCGGCATCGAATTTTTGGGTGGAATGCAATACTTCCTCTACTTACTGTACGTAGTAGAGAAAGGAATAAAAATTTCTAAAGCCAGTCGGGAGTCGAATCAGGACTCTTCTTGCAGTAGGTAGGTACTCTACCGACTTTGCTACGGCACCAGTCTTAGCAGTTAGTGTTTGTTTTCAAGCATTGGTCTTTCGTACAACAAGATTTCCTCTCTGTCAGTATGCAGTCCCCTTTACAGCTCAGCTTAGCAAACATGGCAGCAGCGCTAACCGGCATAAACTAACTTCAACGTAGAACGGCTTGGTTGGGCCTTCTGGTATATAAGCATGAGCATTGAGGAATTATTACGCTTTGCTACATAATGTAGTAACATTTTCTTTTTGAGTTCTAGGCAAGTAAATTTTCTGTGTAAATGTTTCACTTAAATTTTCGGTGCGATAAATATAAGATCACAAATTATTAATACAGAAACAAGAGAAATGAAGATGTTATTTAATGGTATTATTTGTTATAAAACTAGATCTGGTAATCAAGATAAAATTTCCTGGGGGCCATCATCGCAACTGAATATCACCGAAGGTTTTCATAATTGCAGCTTATGTTCGGGAAGCATCATCCCAACTTCTACCCAGCTCTGTGTGAGAACTGCAAAAAGATCAGGCGGATTCTGAATTCACTATAAACGGAATTCACAAGGGTCAAGCAGTTAAAGCACTGCCCAAGAAGAAATGGTATACCAAGTGGCCCAACCGCGACATATTTCAAATATGTAAATAGATATCTCTTCGTGCGTTAAGAGTTGTAGAACTCAACGGAGCAATTCCAAGTAAACTGAGGTCAGTGGAGAACTAGAGAATTAGTATGGGCGGTCTTGGTTTTTTATTTTTATTTTTACTTCTATTTATACCCCGCCATTAACTACAATGATCTTATCGGCAGCGTTTCCTTTGGGATATATTATTGCCTATAGCTAATGGTGTTAACCCGTATTCGTCTGTCGTAGGATTTCTGGTAAACTTTGGACTTTAATCATTAGATCCCCAGCCGGGAATCGAACCGGAATCCTTCGTATAGCAGGTAGACATTCTAGCGACTGACCTCGGGGTCTTTCGAGCTTTATTATGCTTCTCTTGCTTATCAGCTAAGACGATGAAAGGATCGCGCTCATTAAGAGGCACTTATCAGGCTTGCAATAGTGTTTACAGTCCACGATGATAGACAAAAACAGACCCTTCCATTAGAGTGCACTGGCCGTGATAATAGAAAAGAATAAACCGTAAAGTCTTAGAATATTTTCCACTTTAGTTACACAGGCTTTATTTTCGAGGAAATACACTCAGTTTTTAGACCGACAAATAATTAAGATGTCTTTATTTCACCTATCCGTATCCGTCCATAGCTATTTTTTTTAAATTCTGTTTACGTTGTTGTCGTCAAACATTACGGACTATAAACAACAAGCATGAGAGCTTGAGGTCATCTGGATTATTCAGTTGTTTATAAACTTGCCTTATGATCTCAAGGTTGCGGGATCAAATCCAGCTTAGATCGATGGTTTTTAAGTGTGCTAAAAAGCGACAGCCCCATGTCAGTAGATTTACAAGCAGGTAAAACAACTCTTGCGGGAACTAAATTCCGGCAGACCGGCGGCGCTGATATGATCCTGGCAATTGAGAGCGTGGTTAACAAACAATAGATGATTGATGATTGATATGATGTTCCAACCGTCTCGGTGTATCCATATGGATTACAATGTAAAATTATGGTATCACATTAGAAGCCCCGGGGAGTAGGCTACCCAACCTACTGCTCAGTATCTATCCGAGTAGCCCAGTACACAAATGCAGAGTACGCCGATGTTCTCATCTATTTAGAAGCCCGAAGGAAATGTAAGGGAGGTTTGCCATCTCTATCGACATTATCCAAACAGGGATTACCTAGGCCACATCATGTTTCCAAGATTATAGAGGTGTTTAAGTGAAACAAGTAGCTTACATACGTCCTAACAAATACTCCCGTGGAAGTTTTGGAACACACTGTACGCCATGTACTCTTCCAAGATTTCGCCATCATATAATCAGGCAATACGTAAAATGTATCGAAGCTGGCGGCATCCATTTGGAGTATTTACAGCAGTTGATGGAAAATTATCTGTTTACTTACAGTATTTCAGTTTTCCTTTTTTACTTCTTTCTTATCCTTTTTACCTAGTAGGTAGAGAAGGTATTGCATTGCACCCAAAATGTTGATACCGAGAATACATGTTTTGAGAACCCCTGTGTGTGTGACTGTGAACACCATTGTTCAAAAACGAAATGTCGAATAAATACCAAACTTGGTATTTAAGTTCAGTACCTTCCAAAGATGCAACATGAAAATGTTAAGAAAATTCCCCACTACCAACCACCCTTACATGGAACATTATTCAAATTTTAATATTTTCTTAAAAGTGCCTCTAACGATATTGATTAAAATACAATATATATTACAGATATTTACCTGACAAATAAAATTTATATCTTGAATTTTCCGAAAATAGCTTGTGTAGTCCTCTTCATTCGGAAGGAGTTTCGTATAATCTCATATAACTGCTAAACGTTAAGCGATAGACAAAAACGTACTTCAGAAAAAACATAGATCTCTTTAAAACACAGTTTGTTTCAAATAACATTTGTGTGGCATCAGCCTTTTCCGAGATATCCGTTATTAATAGTTCGAATTGTTCGATACTTTGTCATTATTTTCAAGTTCTGTGATTTTCAGCTGTTTCTCGTGATTGTATGGAAAGAGTTTGGAATTTTAAGTCTAGCATATATCGTCCAGTTCTTAAATATTTGACTATCAATATTCCATTTGTATCTATATCGAAATGTGTAATACAGCTGTTTATGCAAAGTTTTATCTCTATTATAATGAAGTAGACAGAAAAACAGGCTTTGATAAGAATAGTTTGCATACCCACTAATAAACGATAGAGGGAACGTTTATACATACTGCCTACGCCCTCTATATTTCAGAAACCTTAGGACGTAAGCAAAGCGTTCCTGGACTTGGATTTAAACCAAAATACATGGTATTCACCAAGCTTTTCTTTTATTATGATTTATTCTTATGTTTCATTATAATATTACTAATATTACATGCATTATTTATACGACATAAACGAGGTTATTAATCTATACGTCTTTTGTACCAGGCCTTATAACATATTAGTTTATATCCTGTATACAATGTTTGGTTAACTTCACATGGCGACAATGTAGTGAAATAATTAAGTTCAATTTTAGCACAGCGATAAAAGGGACCCTTCTCTGAATCGTTGGCTAATTCTATAAACGAGAGATGTTTTACCAGCTGCAAGGTGTTCTTGACAGTTTCGTTTTTTAAAGTTAGAGGTAAGGTTACATTAATTCCGTGAGCATAAAAATATAGCCTTTTGTGCTTTTTAGCGGTATGTTTAGAAATCGAAACTTCTGCAAGTATTAATTTACGTATTATTTAAAAGGTTTAAGAGGTGGAAATCATTATCACCTGTTAAATCTAATTTTATGAGATAGTAATGGTATTTTTGTAAAATGCACGATCTGATATTTAAGGAAATATGTCTTTAAGTGATTTCTACCAAAGGAATATAGCTTATAGTAAGAGTTTTTTATCCCATGTGATTAGGGTTTACAGTTTACGAATTTTTTAATTGTCAACAGCGAATTTATATTTGAGTTTTTAGCCCTAAGTGGCGTAGTAGAGTGAACGCTGGCATTCTGTGTACAATCTTACAGTTTCAGTTCTGGCAAAATGTAATGGAATTAAAATGTACTTGAATGCGAGCTTCATGTCAGGAGTAATCCTTAGGGACAAAATTCCGGTGCTGGTGTGACCTTCGGAGTTACTAGAATTAATAAATAAACTTAACAAGTATTATAAAGTAAGAATCACATTGAAAAATTAAATTTCATAGCCGGAATTCCAACCACGGATCATCGCCTTGCCGTGAAGCTTCTCTAACCATCTGAGCAACCATGCAAACATACCGGTACGACTTAAAGTTCTCCAACTAACTAAAAATGTTTCCGGTAATCCACAAGAGTTCTCAAATTCATTTTGCATAACACACCCCAATGGCGACTTACTAGGGCGGATTGATAAGTCAATGACTTTTTAAAGAAAATAATTTTTTTTTCCAAAAGCTTAATTTTATTTCTCATCATAGTCTCCTTTCATTTCAAAACACGTTGTCTAATGTTTCCCCAGTTTTTTAACTCTTCCATTTTTTTTCTAAGTCTGCAGAATGAGGTTGCTTCTGCCATGGAGTGTTCACTGGACGAGAATTTCTTCCCAGCGAGCCAATTTTTCAGGTTTCGAAGAGAAAGAAGTCTCTCGGAACCAAATATGGAGAATATGGTGGGTGAGGTAGCAGCTCGTAGCCCAATTCCACAAATTTTGCGATGGTGATGGCTGACTTTTGTGCAGGTGCATTATCCTAGTTTTACCTTTTTCTTCACGAAATGGGGTCGTTTCTTTAACAACTCCTTGTGAAACTGATCCAGAATTGCAGCATAATATAAAACTGTGATCGTGTTACTCTTTTCCAGGTAGTGGATGTCCAGGTAGTGGATCACCCCTTGGGAATCTCAAAAAACAGCTGCCATGATTTTTCCTGCCGACGGAATCGTTTTCACTTTCTTTGGGGCAGGTTCACCGAAGGAAATCCACTGCTTTGATTATTTGTTGGTTTCAGGTTGTTAGTAATGGATCCAAGTTTCATCAAGCGTGATATAACGTTGCAAAAGCTCATTTAGGTTGCGTTAGAACATATTCAAATATCCCTGTGAAATGATCACACGATAGCGCTTGTTCTAAGTTGTGAGCAGTCGCGGCACCCATCTTGCTGACAGCTTTCTTAAACCCAAAAATTCGTGCAGAGTGTTATACACCCGTTCATTCGAGATGTTTTCGGCGTTGGCTATTTCACGGATTTTCACTCGGCGGTCTTCCAACGCAATATCGTGAACTTTCTTCACCATATCTTCTGTTGTGACCTCAACCGGCGGTCCTGTGCGCACGGCATCTCTTGTTCTCGAAAGGCCACATCGAAATTCTGTGAACCACTTGTGATCCATGCCATGTGATGGAGCAGTCCCCATAATACTTGTTTACCTTTTCTTTCGTTTCCTTCATCGTCTTACCACACAAAACGTATTGAGTTATCACAACACAAAATTCACTTTTCTGCATTTTCTACGCTACTGCTTATTTTAGACGCTATCAACAATGTTCTAAGAAACAAATGACGACGAATTTCTGCGATTATACTCATAATATATGTAAGACTTGGGTGCAAACAAGAAACCTGTGATTAGATCACTATCTCTCTCAAAGTCATGGACTTATCAATCCGCCCTCGTACAATCTCGTAAGTACTTTAAGACCTGGGTTTCATTGTTAACCACTATTAGGTCAATCAATTTGAATTAATAGTATTTTTACACATGTCGACCATTGGAGTTACTAATAAACGATTAATATTTGTTGTTTAATTTCTTTGCTTTAAAATAATTATTTATAGTGACATAAACCACTTGTAAATCTGTTGTAGATAGATAATTTAAAGTACACCTCTATCCCCTCTGCCTAGTGTCAAAGGCCTTTCTTCTTACGTAGCTCAGTTCCGTGGCATTGTGAATGCAGAAATAAAAGATTCACGTCATAATTTCTTCAGTTATATCAGCGAAGAAATCAATACCAGCAATTATACCCCAGTTTCTTGAAAGCTAAATTGTTCTATAGAAGACAGCAGTAAGTTTTAAAAGTTCTGTCCCTTTATAACCGACCTAGAGAACCAATAATACGATAGATGACGCCATTCCCGCTCAACTCTTAATTTCACAGCGCCAAAGGGATGTAAAGGCAAAAAATCTGATGTGATACATTCACGTGACCTTTTTCTACCCTCTAGCGCTTATTGATGGGTATTTAAAATTATTCTTACGAAAGTTTATTTTGCTTTCTTCTTCATTCTAATCGAGTTAAAACTTTCTGAAAATAGCTATATTACATATTTCGTTATAAATACAAAGAGAACAGCGATACTCAAATGTTTAAGAACTGGACGCTATGTACTGGCCTTAAAATTCCATGCTCTTTGTATGCAATTCCAGAAACAACTGAATATCGAAAGGACTTGAAAAGAATTAAAAAGTAGGTACTAAACAATTTGAACCATCAATAACAGATATCTCGGAAACGGCTTATGCCGTTGTTTGAAATAGTTTGTGCGTTTAAAGAGATTTACATTTTTTTCTGTAGTGCGTTATGGTCTATCGCTTAAAGTTTACCAGTTATACAAGATTATACAAAATGTCCTCCGAGCGAAGTGGACTTCAGAGGCTATTCCCAGAAAATTCAAGGTATGCATTTTATTTGTAATGTAAATATCTTTAATATATGGTATCTTAATCAAAATCATTAGAGTCGTTTTTTATAAAAGATTTCGAAAAATCGTCCATGTGAAGGGTAGCTTGGGGTGGGGGAACTTGCATAAAAATCTTGTGTAGCATCTTTGGAAGGCATTGAACATAAATACCAAATTTGATATTTATCCGAATTTTCATTTTGAGTTATGCTGTTCACAGACACACACACACACACACGTGCGGACCTTTTTCTAAAAAGGATGTATTTACTTTCTCTACTACGTATAGTAAGTAGGGGAAGTATTGTATTCCACCCAAAAATTCGATACCGAGATTTCACCGGAAATACATGTTTTGAGACCCCCTGAATCCAAAAAAAGCATTTTTAGAAACATGTCCGTGTGTATGTCTGTGTGACTGTGTGTGTGTGTCTGTCTGTCTGTGAACAGCATAACTCCGAAACGAACAGTCGGATAAACACCAAACTTGGTATTTAGGTTCAGTATCTTCCAAGGATGCGACACGAAGGTTTTCAAGAAAATCCCCCTACCCCAGATTACCCTTTACATGGAACATTTTTCGAAAATTTTAATTTTCTCAAAAATGGCTCTAACGATTTTGATTAAAATATCATATGTTTAAGATATTTTCATGACAACTAAAATGCATATCTTGAATTTTCTGGGAATGTCTCCAAAAGTATTCTTCATTGTGAACGACTTTTGCATAACTGGTAAACCATAAGAGATAGACAAAATTTTACTACACAAAAAATGTAGATCGCGTTAAAATACACAATTTATGTCATATACATTTGTTTTGTTGAGTGAACCGTTTTCGAGATATTGCTTGTTATTCCCTTAAATCCTTCAATACTGATTTTCTCAAATGGGAATTCGTTATTAATTTTTTTGTCTTGGATATGCAAAGAGTATTAATCCGTGGCAAAGGGAATGGTGCTGCACCTAGCAACCAGCTATTAAGAGATATGTATGTGCTTAAACGCTACTGTATTTCTATATTGCCCTTGTAAATATATATTCCCCTTACGTCTACAAGAAAATTAGCAATAATATAGAGTCTGCAAATGTTTATCTCGAATAACATGAAGTAGATGGAGAATAAGCGTTTGTAAAAGTAGGTTGTACAAGAGTAGAGAAAGTCATGTGAGTGTAACACATCAGATTCTTTGGATTCAGAGGGCTCAAAACATGTATTTCCGTTGAAATTTCGGTCCCGAATTTTTGGGTGGAATTCAATACGTCCTCTACAGACTATGTACGTGGTAGAGAAAGTAAAAACTGATTTGTGCTACTCTCGTTGGCCAGTACTGGCAATTGATCCATTGTTTCATAGTGGTATAATTAAGACTTGTCTGACATACGCCTTCACCTCTACTTCTGTACGGATAGGATGTCTTAGTTTCCCAGTTTATTACAAATACATACTTTCATTAATTTTGTTTGAATGCCTCCTTTGCTGATATACGAATATCCCAAGCTTTCAACAAATTTGACAGTTTGTTGAAAGTATCCATGAACATATTCAGTTCCTTAACAGTTTTAAAATAGTGAGGAAGATATCTCTCTTTCACTTGAGGAAAACGCGAGGCTCATTAGGTGCAGTGCACGGAGAATAGGATGAATGAGACTTGAGCGCAGTGCCCTAATCATAGATCAAGTCTTGAGTTACGTAGTATGATCTTGCAGAATAAGGTCACTTGTCTTCACCACTGCATTTGTAGAGTTGTGGGTTTCCTTGAAGGGCGATTCGAAGACTAGAGCAAACCTGACACACCATTGCTGAAGTTACTGGCAACTGGTTGCTGTTAGAAGAAAATCTGATGTGTTACACTCACACGACTTTCTCTACTCTTGTACAAACTATTTTTACAAACGTTTATTCTCCATATGCTTCATGTTAATCGAGATATCGAGATGTTAATCTTATTGCTAATTTTCTTGTAGATGCAAGGGGATTTGGTAGGCTTTAAGCGATAGTCAAATATTTTAAGGTCTGGTTGCTATGTGGCGCATTCCATTCTTTTTGCATGTCCAGGACATATAAAAATGAATAACAGATTTGAGAAAATGTATAAGTATTGGGAAATTTAAGGGAATAACAAGCAATATCTCAAAAATGGTTCACTCAACAAAAGAACTGTATATGACATAAATTGTGTATTTTAACGCGATCTACATTTTTTGTATAGTAACATTTTGTCTAGCTCTTATGGTTTACCAGTTATGCAAAAGTCGTTTACAATGAAGAATAGTATTGGAGATATTCCCAGAAAATTCAAGAAATACATTTCATTTGTCATTAAAATATCTTAAACATATGATATTTTAATCAAAAGCCTTAGAACCATTTTTGAGAAAATTAAAATTTTTGAAAAATGTTCCATGTAAAGGGTAATCTGGGGTTGGGGGATTTTCTTGAAAACCTTCGTGTCGCATCTCTTGAAGATACTGAACCTAAATACCAAGTTTGGTGTTTATCCGACTGTTCGTTTCTGGGTTATGCTGTTCACGGACACACAGATGGACATGTTTCCTAAAATGCTTTTTTTGGATTCAGGGGGTCTCAAACATGTATTGCTGGTGAAATCTCGGTATCGAATTTTTGGGTGGAATACAATACTTCCCCTACTTACTATACGTAGTAGAGGAAGTAAAAAAGTGCATCGAAAATTATAGTGATCTGCCACTGATAGATTCAGTCCACCGCTATTCGGAAGCTTAAGAACGGCTTATATTGCGTATCTTGCAATAACAAGCTTCAACTGATCGTTTGCATTTTATCATGCCTTGATTAATTCTTGCTTCTTTAAAGCTTGCATTCTTTAAAGGCCGTGTGTAGCACAAAAGTACTCTACCATACGTGGCACTACTAAAAAATTGAAAATTGAGTTTTATGGACGCTCTTTAACTGCTGTGGTCCTTAGCGTCCCATTATATATTGGACGTGAAATACCGTTAATTTTGCTCCGAGGTCTCTTTATCAGGCTTGTGGTTCCTTAATGTGCCACAAATCTACGACACAGGACCACCAGCTCTACTTCCCTTCCGAAGGAAGCCATACTGATGATTTTTACGCCCGAAAAAAATTCATCGCCCTCCGTCGGGTTGAAACCCTTGACTTCGGGAACTAGAGGCTAACCACGGAGGACGGCTGTGGCACTACTGCAGTTCTATACTGAGCATGCTAATACTAACTATACATGGAGAGCCGTTTAAGATTACACTGTGCAATATATCCAAAACTAAGCGTTGTAGAAAGAAATGTCTTTAGTAAACGTTGCTTAATATTATGGGGGAAAGTAAATGCCATTAGTCGTGTTTTGTTTGCAGGACGTTATGATGGTCATTTTAGGGTCAATTTAATTTTTTATAATACGGACCTACATTGTGTATGTTGTTTTCTCATTATAAAATGGTTTATTTTGTGATGGGGAATAAGGGAAAAAAATTGGTTCCCAATTACGAAACGTAACTTGAACCTCAAATGACCATCATTGGATGGTCCAACCATCCATTGCGTTCTTCGTAACAACCATTGAGAATTTTCGTTGTTATTTAGGTAGGTGTAAGAACAATTGCAAACTGCTTTATACGTATGTTGTCTAGGTTTTTATGAGGAGTGAGATAACAACATAAGAAGGGTAGGTTCCTATTAAAAAAAATTAAAATGACCCTAAAATGACCATCACCACGTCCTCCAAATAGAACACGACTACTGGAATTTACTTTCCCCCACAATATCAAGTAACTTTTATTTAAGACATTTCTAGTCTCAACTTAAATAGTCCACACTGTATAACTTTCTAACTACCAAATTAATAGTGCTTGGCTTTGATTGCTATAAAGGGATTATTTAATGGTTATAATCTCCAAAAGTAGGCGACTTATTCCACCCGAGACACTAAAATTCGTACTGTATTTATTTCGCAATGAGATGAGATTAATTTTTACAGATATTCCCGAATTTTCCATCTCCGATAGATATACCTAAGTACCTACACGTCTTATCGTTTTATTTATTGCATGATTTTAGGTCGCTTTAACAATGAAGTCTTTCGCAACCATAACAACTTCAAGAACAACATAGTAACATTAAATTACAGTACTGTGCATAATAAGAAAAGTACATTTAAGTGGATATATATAAAATTGGTTTTGTAGAAGCTATAGGTTTCATTAGACATTGTTATAAAGGTTTGTGTTGTGTAGGTAACGTGGTGTGTTTACAACCATACCAAAGTTATATTCCAGCTTATTGTTTCCATTTGGTGTACAAATAACAGCCCAGTAGAATACGTTTCGCAGTAAGTGTTATCTTGCAATAAGTAGATAGAAATGCGTCAGTTTGCGATGGCCAGTTACAAACGGGAACCAGTTGGTTTCTTCATTGTTAGTAGATATTTGTGTAGCCGTCATGGAGTTTACAACTTGACAGCCATTCTTTCTGCCACTTCTCTGTAATACGCCGTTTTATAAATGCTATATCTTGATGTGGTGATGTGGTTGCTAAGAATATATCGGGTGGCTTCTTTGTCAGCACCATCTTCTCCACTCTCTTTGATGCAGACATGTGACGGGACGCAAAAAAGGGTGACATTCCTTCCACAAGTTTTGACTTTGTAAACAGAGAAAGTATATTGAGTCTTGAGTAGATTCGAATTCTTATTTTGAGTAGTCTGTAGCATACTCATGGACTAGGTGAATAGTGTTACATGTTGGGGTGAAGGCCAAAAAGGTTACCAGAAAATTATTAATTTAGGTCACCCCAACACGCACATGGGGGAAGGGGGCGCAACTCACTGGCAGCAAAAAGTCCGGGAACTTGGTGTGTAAATTTAAGGGGAAGGCATGGGTTTTATATTACACTGAAAGATTGCATAACACACATTACCTTTACATACCTGGGATTTATTCACAAACGTTTGGCGACTCTACATGATGAACAAAGGAAACAGAATGGAGGGAGATGCCACAAGCCGTAGACCGGCTACATGCACGACTGGCTCCACCGACTACTTCCACTGGAGTGACGCTATCTTACCCCCACCAACCGAGACTAGCCAAAGCCAGACAGGGATGATGTCATACCAGACAGTTTCAAACATATCCTTCCCTTTGGCATGATCCGCACCGAAAGGAGAGACCGTTAAACCGAAATATAACTAAGGAGACCCAATAATGCTACATCTGGTAGGAACAATACAGCACAACAGTGCGTCTGGTAATGACCAAATTAATAATACGCCACAATATCACAAATTTAGTTTCCGTTGCTCCACCAGGTTTTTCATGAGGGCAAATAATTTCAGGAGAATGTTGTAAAACATTTCTGAAGGGCGTATAGCATAGTATAATCATGATGGACTACTGAATACCTCGTCCTTCAGAAACAGATGATCCATCAGTGAAAATATGAACGGAGTACACGTTTTTTAAGGCCTTCAACATATTTCTTAGAAAGTATGCAGGTGTCTTGAGTTTTTTCAAGAGTACAGAGTTGGTATCAAGGTCTGGGTGATTAAGATGCCATGGAGTTATATCAGCAATACAGAGCAAGGACAGATAAGGGGTATTTTAAGGTAAATTTGATTGCAGTGGATGCCATTACAAAAGGAAGCTGTATTAACTTGAGAACTCGTAGTGTATAGTTTAGATGAAGATCTTAATTTATAGTATAGGGTGGGCTTAAAATCTTGTGACGCACACTTAAGAGTGGCTGATTTGTTTTCATTTAAATATTTTGGACTGGGCTTGTTTCGAATGCTCCGAGGGCAATACATAGGGCAGAATATTGAATAACATCTAGCGTTTTAAGACCTGCAGTACATACAGAACTATACACAGGAACTGCATAGTCTAGAGTGAACAATGGCTTTGCAGGCATTCAGTAGTATTAATAGCTTTTCGTTGCCAACATTTCCAGAGTGTTAAGTCGATAAATGCAGCCATTTCTCAAAATGTTGAGGAGAGGTTTCGATGAGGGTTTGATATCAAATGTTCATAGTAGTTTAATTGTAGGAACAACTTCAAGTTTCTTATACTCAGGAAGTTTCTAGTTCTTTGGTGGGTTTCGGTTCCTATGGTGGGTGATGCATTTCTTTTTGTGAATGGAACACTTAAGGCTAGTAGTTGTTGACCATATTTAAAGTTCCTGCGAATCAGATTGACGTATTTATTGAGTGCACATGATATTCTTGCCTAGGCAGTGTATATTAAGCTCGTCAGCACAGAGACAGCATTTCACAAGTGGACTCACAAAAGCCATAATGCTGCTGATGGCCACAAGAAACAGCGTCACACTAAGCACAGATCCTTCAGGTATGCCGTTTTCTATTCGTACTTGGTTCGATACTATGCCATTAGATTTTACCTGAATACTCCAATTTTTGAGAAAGTTCAATATAAAGGAAATCATGTTTCCTCTGATGTTTGTGTTCCAAAGCATTTGTAATATATGTATTGTTTCCGGACTGTATCATATGCTTTTTCTGTCAAGTATCACAGTTCAAACATTTTGTGATGTTGGAAAGCGTTTAACTTATCTTTTACAATGTGTTCAGAGGATCAACCGTAGAGTAATAATTGCGAAAGTAGCTTTCATCATCACTGAAGAATCTATGTTGATACAGGAGCCATCTCAGGCGCTGATTTACAATTCTTTCCATCAACTTGCATGGTACAAGTTGGGGAGAGGGTGGAATTTTACTGGTAAATATTGGTCCTTGTTGGCTTTAGGAATTTGAATCCAAAGAATCTGGTAGAATTGGTTAGGTAATGTTTTATTTTCTCAGATAAAATGGTAGGTCATTAAAGTATGTAAATTCTTCTTGCTGAAACTGTTCATTGGTGCATAAGGGATATTATCTGGTCCAGGTTCTTTTGATATGCATACTTTTAATGCAGATAAGAGCCCTTTCAGGTTAGCTCTACATTGTATGTTTCTTGAGAGATGAAACACCCGACACTAAGAGGTATGAGTAAAATGTTTAGGGCTGCTAAAACGTTTTATCAAAGATGGAAGGATAGTGTCAGCTGAAGTATCTGCTATTGGTTTAGATTAAATCATAGTTTGGTGTTTATTTTCTTTTTGAAGACAGCAGATATGTGTTGGCTTATAAGATCATTTATTCTGTTAATTCTGCTCCAAGCTATGGAAGAAGGAACGTTGTACTTTAAAGAATAGATGTAACATAACCGGCTATTGCGTTTTCTATCCTTGGGAGTTTATTTTGTTTTCAATGGAAGGATGTCCCAAAGCACTAGCTATTATTTTAGGTATTCGTAAAATTGTTATAAGTTTCCTTAAAAGGTGTAATTAAAATATTTAGCTTGCTAGTAGAGAGTTCAGAAACGTGGTAGAGCGAAGTTTCTGTGTCAGAGGACGCTTACCTTTGAGGCAGTGCACGTAGTACTGTTGACTTGCTTGAGGTCAATTCCCTGGGCGTGACGTAGTGCTGATGTCTGCCAGGGATATACGTTAAATAGTCCGAGTTTTCAGACTGAGGGTGAAATCTTAGGAAAGTGCTACCAGAACCTTTGTCGGTCGCCAATTTGAAAGTCCACGTATAAAAGCATCACTTTTAATGTACCGCCACGATTCAGCAAGCATCATTTGTTGCTCCGGTAAGCTCTCTGGCTCTAGCAAGGGAACATAAATGCTATATTAAATCTTGTTAACCTACTCTCATTTAGTATGTTAGTGTTTGGGACCACCCTAATCATACCTCATCCCCCTCATGTGCCTTGCGTAGCTTAACGCACTCCGAACCCTCGCCTCTCCTTATGCTCTTCCAGAGTAAACCACCCCTCTTCTAGGGATAGATGCATGCTTAGCGAGTAGCTGTGACCAATTATTGAGATCCCAAGTGCACGAATCTCCCCTAGGGGGTGTCCGTGACAGGTGCATGGGGGCAACGGCGTCTAGAGTCGCCTCTGTGACTCCAGAGCGACGCCGAGGATCACCGTGACAAGTGACATCTTTACAAATAGAATTCCTTTTGTTTTGCAAGTATGGTAGTTTTTGGAATATGTACTTTCTTCTGCAGATGACTGCATTAAGCTGGTCAGGGAGTCCTGCACGGTACTCCTTTGGCCGGCTATTGGCTTTAGTAATAGAAGCAAATCTTGAGGCGCGTGTTGCTTGCTTTTAAGCATAACGTTATTTTATGTTTTTAGGTTTTCATATTTAAAGTTTTAGAGAAGATACAATAGTCAGATTTATTTTTGAAATGGAGAGAATCAGTCCCTTAAAAATGAAGGCCAATTAATTTCTTCTATGCATCTAGTCGTGTGAAAAAAAACAACATTCCTCCACTTCAAGACAAGAAATTCTAATTGAAGAATGTTATTCAGTCGCTAAAAATATTCATTTAATTTTGTTGTGCCTAACTCTTTGCTAATGAAATATTAAGAGTCCATCTTATTTTAGACTGCGTTTTGTCTGAACACTTTGTGTTACCTTGCCTCCTAGGAATATCTAATAACCTGCAAACACACAATCTTTCTCAGAGTAAGGAGGGCAAGGATGGACCTATTTGGAACAGATAACGGGTGAGTGAAGCTCAAAGGCCTGACTTTAGAGGTTCAGTGACAGAATTCGCTGCATGTAGTGTTGTAATGAATTGGGAGAGTATATGTATTTGGCATGTTGGCAATACTGCCCGGTTGACGCCCTGTCATTTCGTTTTGACGTTCCTACCGTCATATTGCAGTCTTCCTCAGTTTTGGTTTAATGAAGTTCACAACATGACGGTTGAAGCGTTAGTAAGGAAAGAAGAGACGCGGCATCAACTTGACAGCCAAGCCAATATTGAATATGGCTGCGGAAGCTTTCGAGATCTCATACGTTTTACATTCCAGCAGTAGTTAGCCTAGGAGAACAAAACTGCAATATTGGGTGTATAGAGACATCGTTCTTCCAAACACAGGCAATAAACACCAAATCCAGACATCACAGCTTCTTGTAACAATAATTCTGTCCGCCTCTTTTATTCATCTGTAACAGTTTGTGGTTATGTTTTTCATACACCTATCAAATCTGAATGTTTCAAATACTTTTCGGTTGAAACATATGAAGACTAAGCCTGAAAAGCACTTAATGGTCAAAGGGAGCCTTGAATTATTACACTCTGAAGCGCGGAAAAGAGCGATAATTCTAGTCGCAAAAAAGTTCCTCTGAACGGCAGCCACTAGGGAGAAGAATGACCTCTCTCAGGGTGCAACTGTTTCACATACCTTCTCGTATGTAATATCATTTTGGGTTACTTACAGTAGTTTAAAACAGATTCGGTCTCAATATACCTAACGTAAGGCATTATCTGCACAATTGGGACATCTGTGCCAAAGACAATCAAGGAATGCTGTGTGATTCTTTTGTTTCCATTATAGGGAGAGAGAGAGAAGGGCTTATTGGGGTAAGAGGAAATGATAAGTTGATAAGAAAAATGCTAGTGGAGCAAGGGGAATCCATGTTGTACAGTGGTCCAAAAGATAAACGCGGAAAAGTAGGTTTCTGTGATTAGACTTGTGCCTAGTAAGCCCGATGTCAATATTCCCAAATCAGTTCTTATTAGATAGGGAAGTTGAAAGGGGGTGGCAGAGTATTTGTCTTTCATGAAGGCCACTAGCAAAACAGGTCATACTGAACCATTTCATCATGTCGACATTGGGAAAAATAGGCATACGTCTATCCACTGCACACCTCATTTTTATACTTTTGCCTCTTGGGGCCACTGAACTTAGTACATATGCACCTTAGTACATGCATCTCATTCCTGCGATTCTTCGCAACTGGTCCCTTGCTGTAGTCTTACCTTAAATGGACGTTGCTACGTCACACATAATCCAGTTGGCTGATCCTGTTCTGCTTCGTAGATGTCTCAACTTCGAACAGGAACCCCAATTCTAATTCTGTAGCTAGGCTGTGATTATCGGCAGCTTTCATTTTTAAATATTTTGTCACACTGAGGAATTAAAGTATTTAAGTTGCATACCCTTCAGGAGCATGGAATGCAAATAAAACGTTGAAAGTCCCCTGATACTATAGGCAATACAACCTACTACAACAAACTTACTGTGCTGTGTGGAGCAGAACGTATTAGAAATTTCATTTAGTTGCATAAACATTATTGCAGGGTGTTTGATAATAGTGTTATTATCATGTGATAGAACCCCCACCACACACATACATACACACACACACACACACACAAAGTTCTGCTTGTGGCTAATGATGTGGCGTGCATGAGTGTGTGTGTGTGTATTGTCACGCCAGACACATTATTGCGCAGCATTGGCGACAGCACTGTTGGGGGTAATTCTTTCGGCTGGGGTTTTGAAGTTCGTTTGGCGTGGCAACACTCGCCACTGTCTAGCTGGTGAATCTAGTTAGCGATGCAGAGTGGGGTGAAGTAAGCGTTACTCGTTCTTTATGTGGAGAGCGTCGTGGCTTCAAGTCGAGTGTCTGGCATGAAAGGGTGTGTGTGAATCGTGTGAGTGTGACCTCGTGTGTGTAACATCTCCCTCCTATTTCTTCCTTTTAACCTTTGTGTCTGATTTAGGGGCATCGTGTTAAATCCAGTAAACCACAGGTAATGTGATTAATGTGGAACTCTGTGTATTTTGTTATAACTACCCCACGTCTGCTCTGAAATGTGATGTTAAAATTCGTGGTCCTCTTGTTGCCTCTGATACTATGTCCTACAATGTTTTTGCTGGGGTAACTAAAATTTAATATCTAGCTGCAAATATTTTGGCCTCACCCCGGTATATAACAATACAGTCATTTGATATTCACCTACTCATTGTCTATCAAAACAGATGTACTTTAGAAACGTAAAGCATAAAATAGGAACTGAAAAGAAAATTGTTTTGCTTCGTATTACCATTAACAGTCTCGCAAAACTCCTGCTAAATAAATATGGATGTCTGATCACGTACAGCATAAAGTTTACGTTTCATCTGTTTTGGATTTTTAGCAGTAGTTTGACGACACTATTAATGGGAAGTGTAGAAATAAAGTTATATACTGAAAAGTGTGTGTTTTAGGCTCCTAGTACATAAATTGTCTTTAGAAAGTATTTGTCTCTCCTCTTTAAAGAACTCTAGGAGAGAAATTAATGGAGATAAAATGCTGAGTTTTAATACGCAGAAAGAACAAAAAGTAATATCCTCACTTTTCAGGCATTTTCAAGTTTTTTCATGTTATTAGTTGCATAGTTTTTTTATAACCGCGCTAATTTTCAACCTTCATATTGGTGTTTGTAATATTATTGTATATGTGTTTAGTAGAGCAAAGTATTATTTAATACCTGACAGTATCAGGATATTTGATTTAAACTGAGGTGTAAAATATGTGAAGTACAAAGTCAGATTAACGAGGAAGTTAATTAAAATCGTTGATAACTCCTGAATTTTATATACTTCTCTTTCGTTAGATCAAAACACATTTTCATCGCAATTTTAACTATTTTACAATCTGATCCGCTAAATGCATGTACAATTAGTTTATGAATACTACAAAGGAAAAGCTCAAAAATGGTCTACTTCAAAACATTATGCAACTAAAAAATATAAAAAATCTAGAATTTTTGTAAAACGGAGTAGTAACTTTTCTTTTTGTTTCTTTATGTTGACAAGGTTCTTCTTAGACCATAAATAAATGAACATCTAATGGCTCTGAAGGTCAGAAGCAGGGGTTTGTATGGGAACCACATCCCTATTTTTACGATGAATGATTTATATTCTAAGTATTTTTTCAAGCAGGTTTGAAAATTCGAGCTCAGTTAGAACTCCTTCTGCATAGCATTTGCTTACATAATTCTGCTGCACTTATTTTAAAATTAAGGAAAATTAGTGTATGAAACTATTGGTTAATTTTCATTCATCTCAAGGCCACAGATGAACAGTTATTTGCACTTTGGCTTATATTCAGTACTCATTTTCAAACTTATTAACACACCAATGTAGGGAGATAAGACAGGGGAAACATTTGAATGTTATCAATAATATGGTTTATTTATCTCATCAGTATTTACAGGAGTATTTGGGAAAGGTTTCTTCAAACAGAACAAATAATATTTAAAATGAAAACCAATGAGGTGCTTTTACCAACACAGATGTACTTTATTTGTATTACAGAAAAGTCTATGAGACTTAGTTTACGACATAACAAGTGAAATGTTGACACGATTATTCAATTCTCAGAATACGATCATCTCACATTGCTAAGTTATAGTCCACTTATTTGCTGTGATACTGTACATCACTGTGTTGTCTGATTGGCGAACGCGGCTGGAAGATTCCCGATCAGAAAACAACAGATCTATTTGCCATTCATTTGTAAACTCAAACCTAGAGTGCGAGATGAGGTAACACAACATCTTAACTTGAACTTCTAATATGTTGCTTTGATACATTAAATGTTTAGTCAACTATTTGTTTAAAATGTTAAATGCTGCAAGACTTCGGTGTTGTTAGGATTGTTTTAAGAGACAAAGTAATGATAATACATGTAGATTCAAATGGAAGCTACACAATCAATACAATGTTAATATTTCTCTGGAATAAAGGATAATACTTTCAATTCATTGTGTGTCTATATTAAAAAAATAAAACACATATTTACAGACGACATCGTCTAATATCTAACATTTTTTTCACATATACCAAAAGTGTAGATAGATGTTGATTTTCAAGTAAAGTTTCATTTTTTAATAATTTCTCAAAGTTAAAACTGTAATAGGATCATATTAAGCTTTTTTTGCATTTATTTAAATTCGTGAATATCATATGGCACATTGGCATTAAGAATTTATGAGATAGCCCTTTAAATGCTACGTAATTGATTTAAAGACTGAAATTTGTTTCAAGTAAGGATGTTGGAATTGTAAATAGATAATAGATATACAATTATTGAGACTATAAGAGAAAAGATAATTTTATTTCTAAAAATATGTTACAATGTCTAAGTCTTCCTTTAGGGTGGTCTCAGACCATAGTAACACATTTAGGCCTCTATTCATGAAAATTTCTCCAAACATTGCAATTTACTGTCAAAAATTCATATACTTTATGCTTTTCTTACTTATATTATGGACCATATACGCTAAACGAAAAAGTTAAAAATATATCCATATATATTACAGTTCATTTATTTAATTAATATCGGCAAAATATATTTATTGTATCAGTTTGCACATCAGTATCTTATTCATCGCACCGATGTTACGTCAGTTATTGAGAGTTGAAGATTCGCTGTCCATCCGCTGCGGCCAGATTCAGTGTTTCGATCGTTGGAAGTGCGTCCGTCTTCAGTTCGCAGGCGCAGCGGTATGGAGATCGGCGGATCTGGCTTTTATTTGCCCCACTTCTGGAAGAGACCCATGCGCTGGCAGCGGCAGTTCGCGCCCCACAGGTTGCAGCGACACGAGCTGTTGTAGCAGCAGTCCTTGGGCCTGTGGTCACAGTTGCCACCACGGCGAACGCAGGCTCGTCTGAAAAGGTAAATTAAAGAAGATCGTCTGCAAAGAAATTAGATGTTTTCTCAAAAAAAGTGGAAAAACAATCCTAAGAATGGAGCGTCGATTGTCGGAAAGAAATAAGAGGTTTTAAAGAAAATCATGCAGTGTAGAAAAAAGGGGCTTTCAAAAATGCAATGATCATTTCATCAAGCGTTAATCATGCTTTTATTTGTAGTATCCTTTCTTTAAATGTAAGAAAACATTCCCCATGCTGTATTGTTGGATGGCCTGTACCAGAAGGCATACTATGTCTACCTCGAGCATTTAAACAGCAAAATGCATTAATTTTATTAAGAATGAATCACGTTTCGTAATTACTGAGATTGTTTTGCTAACACACCAATGCATGATATACTTTACTTGCGTTCAAAAATTAGGGATAGAAATATAAGTAGCTAACTAGATAGTTTAGTGACTTCATTTTTCTCTCAAGTGTGAAACAAGTAATTCTTCACAAATCTCTGGTACTGCTGTCAAAACATGACATATTACCACAACGGCGGATGTTTCTTTCTTATCTGAGTGATTAGGCTCAAGATAAAGTATAGGAACTATTTTGAAGACGTAAACCATCTATTGTGGCTATAAAGTACGGGTTTAAAATGAAGGACTCAACAGAGGTATGAGTTTTCGGGCAGCAACAGAGGTGAAAGTAGTATAGGTCCCTAATAATCCCTTTCAACGACGTCTCTAGCTGTTATATCCCATAACTGAGGTCACGAATGTTGTCCCATGAACTTTGAGAGTTTCTGTTACTCCCATGTGAGCCTCACTCACTACAAGTTGAAAGGAGAAGTAAACAAGACCACGTGACAAGACAGCACCTCATTGGCTGGTGGACAAACTACAACCTTTCTCGTTTAGCATGTCGTCTCTTCCTCTAAAAAAACAGTTCGGTTCAGATCGTAACATTTTGTGGCTATTCTCGTGCAGAGAAATTAAAAAAAACTCATTATTGTGACAGTTAAATTTACGAAACTAAGTGCGTTTGTTCAGATTAACCTATAACTAAATGAACCGTTATATCGCAGGGTTTAAGAGGCTATGCGCAGGCGCTGCAGTTCGTTTCCGATTTCCGGCTGGGAATCTTCTGCCACTATGGAAAACATAAACGCGGGAAATAGAAAGAAGACAAATTTGTTAAATTCTTTTAACAAATTCTGTAAAAAGTACCCACCTTTAATTGACAATGAATACGGTTGGCCATTGTTTAGCAATAATTGAACTTCTTTGTTAGTGATGCAGAATAGCTTGGGTCGCGTTTGTTTTCTGTTGTGTTTTAACCTATACTTCTAATCGTTATTTAACTTGTTGATTCATAAAAGGTCAAAGCAAAGGGGGTATACTGATATTAGTCATTAAATGAATGATTTCTAAAGCCTAAAGTTAAGAACAGTTTAATCCAGCACCTTTAATTACAGATGCAAAATTGTTCAGGTTCAACTTTTATTTGTCTACTCTTAGTATTGTGTGTTAGAAGTTTAGGATGTAAAGCAAAATATAGAAATAAGACATACAGTGTTTTAAAGCTAATGATTCCCAAGCTGCGCAATATACTGTATTCGCATTCTGTCTGAGGCAATTACCTCTCACGGGTACTCAGTTCCCGTCATCCTCCACGTGGTGCTGCCATGTGCTCGGCGGAGTGATACGTTTAAGTTTTGTTTACTTCTTCTTTCAGCTTATAGTGAAAAAGGTATAGATAAGCTCTTAGGATCCGGACTATGGAACGAAATGAATGTACAATGGAAAAGAACGGTATGGTCATTATCAATATTCGCTTAAACGTCACGTTTACTATGTAACTTCCCGACAATGTTTTCTTAACGACTCGCGTTTCTAATACTATTCTAGTAATAATTTCGGAAGAACTTAAAGAAAATACTTAATAGCATGATTTATTTAATTGTAAAAGGTATGAAGGGTAATAATTGTCGTCAGTGGGAGGACAAGCTAACTGCTTGTAACGTCTACGTTCCAGATAATGAAGGCAAAGTTATAGAACACCTCTATCTTCCTCATTACGCCTAAGAAATTTACATGTTCGATGGCAACGGATGGTTGACTGTACTATTTAAGATTTTTTTTATTCTTAATATTTTTTAACGATACCAGAGGGCTCCGTTGCTCCGCCTGTGACTTCTTACCAGATCAAGGTATGACTTGCTCTTGTATACTCGTATATTTTTAATTATGTTGCAAATTCTAAATACATGTTTAGTTATTTCTTCTTTTTCCTTCCAAGATATAGACCAATGACCTGCTCCAAGGCTAATTTTCAATGTCAGTTGTGTTGATGACTCCATCGCCTTCGTGGTCGTTCCAAATCTCTAGTTCCCTTAGCATTATAATACATTGCTAGCTTAATTATCTACAGCTGACATTCTCATAACATGCTCTTTCCATTGTTTCTGGTAGTTACATATTTCTTCTATTATATTCTCGACTCACAACTGAGTTCTTATGTCTTGGTTTCTAACTATGTCTCTTCTAGTCTTCCCCACCAAATAACGCATAAAATCCATATGTACTGCTTCTAAGCGGCGTTTATCCCGGCTTCTCAGCGTCCAGCTTTCACTTCCATATCTCAGGGCTGCCTTGGATACTATATTATACCATCTCTGTTTTATTTCAGCTCTCATACTCCTTCCAAAATGTTCCTTAATACATCCATTCAGTTTGTTGTATTTTACAATGTTCGTTTCTAGGTCGTCATTCATTCCTTCAGTACTTATATGACATCCCAAGCAATTGAAAGTGGAGACTTGCTCTATTATTTTATTATCTGCTACTATTTTCTCTCGTCTTCGATGTTTCCCATACATGGCCATTGATTTGGTTTTCTGAGATGATATTTTCATACCATATTTCTTTTTTATCGCATTCAACATATTCACTGATCTTTGTAAGTTATCTTCCGAATCTGATAGTAGTAATTGATCATCAGCAAACAATATTGTTCTTATTTCCTTTTCTTTACTTAAGTGAATTCCTTTAGGGTCTTTTATAAGCAATTTTTCCAGAATTCTATTCATGTATGTTACAAACAATAAAGGTAATAGACCACAGCTTTGTCTAAGTCGTTTATTTATCTGGAAGGTATTTATGTTTGCTGCGCGACTATTGGTCTTAATTGATATTCTATAGTTATTTCTTTAATACTTATTTTTCTCTACCATCTGGTTCACATCCTTGCTTGGCTTAACTTTTCAGTTAGAGAATAAGGAGAACAGATCCTTGTATGGCGCTGTAGGACTGTAAAAGACTACAACAGACTTTTAAAAACTTGGCGATCCCAACTAAATTAAATATGGCTGGATAATGTCTGTGTTTGCGAGACTCGTTTTTCCATTGATGGTTAATCAAAATCAGTCGTAAAATGATGTAAGTATTTATGCAAACTAAGTGTATGTTTCCAATTGTATATAATATACAATGACTGATATACTTAGACGGCCATAAGTCTCCTATCACTGACTTATTGTGTTGAAAATATGAAGAAAATTGCGTCAGTTGCTACCTATATGTTTCATTAAGAGCCATAGTTAAAATATATTGCACGATTTACCCTTAAAATTACTTTATTTTGTACTCAGGGTTAACTTGCTTTTCTACATTGCGCGTTTTCTTTGTCTCATAGAGAATGAAAACACACATCTCTGCTTGAACATGGCTTTTATAATTTTCTAAGAAAATAACCGTATTAAGTTAGTTACCTAGATATAACTAATTATTCTAACATCATTTGTAAGCAACATAATCATACGTATGCTACAAAACGTTTTCAATCATTTCAATCCACCATAGTATCAGTTTACATTAGAGGTGCTGTTCTCATCGTCACTCAGCTTTTTCTACTAAGTTAGTGTTTTTAATGCTTAAACACGTTACATTTTAAATACATTACACTATAACAAATACTGAACGATACACATTTGTGAAGCACTTTGAAAAATCCTAGAAACTAATAACTTTTCCTAGACTCTATAAAATTTACTTCCCACCTAAGAATGTAATATTCTCACTTCGTGTATAAAGACATTCATTTTCGGCACGGTGAGAAAAAGCTAACCGCTTTTATGTGGCTGAGGGCCTCGAAGTATACAACCCTTCTGATTTCCTCGTTATGCCTTGGAAGCTTACAATTTCGATGGCAGTAGGTGAATTTTAATTACCGTTGGTGTTAACTCCTTCCCATTGCCGAAATGGGGGTGCTACGTCATGCAGTATTTTAGTTCCACCTGAGACGACTTTATGAGTTAAGACATGGTGGGCATTTTTAGATATTCTGAGGGGAGTCTAAATGGCGAACGCTACTAAAAATGTCATATTTAATTCTTTACTACGAATTGGAATTTAAACTTTTAATGTCATATGCATTTTATCATCGTAGGCACAATACTGCAGCTAAGCTCCTCACCATCTTACAGAAAAGCATTTAACTCGTATAGCGTTTCGAGTAAATAGATGCATTTTATATTATATTTAAGAAAATTTTTGCTCTACAAATTGACGTCTCTTCTAAACAGCAGAGCTTTCGGATGTCTAAGCAACGTGGTGTAGTATTCTTAATGATATATGAGCTTTTTTCTGCATTTTTATTTGAACTGATTTTTTTATGCATGATATTTTTTCTGGTATATATGTTGTGGCGTGTATGTGTGTATTGTCACGCCAGATATATTATTGCGTCGTTGGCAACAGCATTGTTGGGGTAATTCTTTCGGCTGAGGTTTAGAAGTTCGTCTGGCGTGACGACTCGCCTCCGTCTGGCGGTGGAGAGTGGGGTAAGTGAGCGTTACTTCTTTATGTGTTGTGTGTTAGCGTCACTTTTGGCCTGAGTATTGCGTCTGTAGGTCGTATGTGAAATCGCGTGAATGTAGCTTCGTGTGTGTAACATCTCCCTTCAATTTCTTCCCTTTTATCTCTTGTGTATGATGTAGGGACACCGTGCTTATACTGAATAAACCACAGGTAATGTGATTAATGTGTTCTAAACATCAGAGCTTTCGCATGTCCAAGCAACTTGGCTTACTATCTTTAAGGATATGTGAGCTTTTATCTGTATTTTATCAGGAACTATTCTAGACGGCCAGATTAAATTTAGAAATAAAAACAATAGTTCCATGATGTTAATAATTTGGGAGATTATGTTTAGAAATGTTAAGTGCTGACAAATTTTTAATCAAGAAGTGTATATATATATATAATTAGGTTCTAACTTCTGTAATAAAACACATCACCGTATATTGGTAGATCAGCAAATTTAGATCCATATTCTGTAAAAACTTCAATCTGATTTTTTTATGCTTCTGAGATAACCGGTCATGAATTTAGCAAAGCTAACATTGGCGGGTTAGGACTCTTCTCTTAATTGCTTTGCAAATGTGAAATAAATGTTTACTTGTTAGTTATTATGTCTTAGTTTGCTGTACTATTTAAGGCCACCTCTAA
Source organism: Deroplatys truncata (assembly GCA_030765065.1). Taxonomy (NCBI): domain Eukaryota; kingdom Metazoa; phylum Arthropoda; class Insecta; order Mantodea; family Mantidae; genus Deroplatys; species Deroplatys truncata. Next base: position 126,688,208 of record CM060987.1, read on the forward strand.
TGACCACATGATAGGTTAGCACAGCCGTTTAGGGTTTAAGTTAAGGAATAATGCGCAACGATATCTAGTGCATCCGTTTGGGCATGGATACTATTAAATATTATTATAAAGGTGCGATGGTAGAGACATTACTTGCTGGTAATGTATAATGGCAAATGAAAACCGTTCGCTACTAAAAATCAACAGCGAGTGCAATGCTTTCTTTGGTATGCTACATTTGAGTGTGTTAATCAAGTTAAAAGAGAATTTCGACGTGAATATGGTGAGCGTAATGCACCTAAATACGTTTCCATAATGCTGTGATATCGGGCATTTTTGAAACAGGTTCCCTGTTAAAACATTGCCGGAGTTCGCAAGCAAAATACAGTAATAAGAGCAGCTATCTCTGAAGACACGACAAGGAATCCTACAAGAAATTTAAGATGACTGTCAGTAGAAATGAATATATTATATACATCTTGTCAGTTTATTGTTTGAAAGTACCTGAAGCTGTACCCATAACACCAACGTTCTACAACCCTTGGCGAGAGGATTGTAAAGCTCATTTCAATAGTGCATCAATAATTAAACTATACAAATGGATTGAAGATAATGGCGTTTGCTTAACCAAATGGCTATTTACAGACGAAAGGAAGAGCAAGCACTCACAACTACATTATTTTGGCAAGGAAAAGTGCATATGTATTCTACGAGCTTGAAAGATCAAGTATAAAGTTAACGTATGGCGTGAAGTAGCTGTAATAGAACGCATGAACCAATTTTTTTTTGAAAAAAGACAGTACGTTATGGATGTTATCTATGCTGTGTTGCTGAGAAAGAGGATCATGAGGAAGACAACAATACGGATATTGTATTCCAGCAAGATGATGATCCCCACATTGGGAATGGAAGATTCTTTATTTTCGAAATACTGCTTTCAATCGTATGTAGCGTGGTCGTTATGGACGAACGTTTTGGCCCCCAAACACCCAAAACCTAATTCTTCCTAATCTCATCGTATGGAATTTTGTTAGACGCTATCTATTCATATAATTTCAGGAACATTGATGATCTAAAATTAAAAATTACTCAAGCTTTCCGAAAAATCACCCTTCTGATGTTATAGCGGATATTTGCTGAATTTCATCACGGTTATGAGTTGTGCAGAGTGTGCAATGGGAACCATGTAGGTTTCTGAGAAGTACCTTATATTCCAATTATTCATTCACAAGTTTCAACACATTTAGAGCACTACCTCATTTACTAGGACGGATCTCAAGCGAAAGCATGTCCGTGCAATGATTTTCTTTGAGTTTAAATTCGTTTTAGGGAGAGAGAACGCCTTGGAAGACTACATCGGGCATTCTGAGATCTTTAATCTTCGCAATTCAGAATTTATCGAGAGTTTGCAGAGTTTAGAAGAGGAAGGGATTCCCACAAAGATGAAGATCGCACGGGACGGCCGGATACAGCAACAGCGGATGAAAATGTAACGAAAGCAGAGCACTTGTTACGCAAATATCATCGTTGCACATATTATCAGATTCAAGAAACTATGAATATTGAAACGGAAGCAGTGAACACCATCCTCAAACAAAAACTTCACTACCCACAAATGAGCAGAAACCGGCACCTGTGCTTTGATACGGAAATGATAGAAAATGTTAATGAAGGAAGAACCAAAAACATATTTAACATCGTAACAAGTCACGAAAGTTGGATATACCAGTAGAATCCAGAAAATAAGCAGCAATCATCTACCTGGATCTTCCAAAGAGAGGATCTCCCAACAAAATTAAGGCGACCAAGAAGTGTTCCCAAGAAGATGATCTGTTCGTTCTTCTCATCTAATGGTCATATTGTGACAATTTCGCTTGAGAGACAAAAGAGTGTAACTGCCAGATGGTACCTATAAAATGTCTGCACAAGTTTTGAATGAACTGAGAAAAAGCATTCTAAGACTGATCTGCGCGGAATTTGTTACACCACGACAGCGCTTCTGCCCATACTGCACTAGAAAGAACCCAATTTCTGCAGGCGTCAGGAGTCAAATATTGTCCCATCATCCCTCCAATCCAGATCTGGCTTTTTTCTATTCCCCTGAATAAAAATTCGGGGTCAACAATTTGAATCAACTGGTTGCAATAGCTGCTTACGAACAATGCATTTGCACTCTCTCCAAAGAAGAATGACGTTCGGCTTGAAAGCATGAGACATTGCATGGAATACAATGAAGAATACATTGCAAAGATACAATGATCAGATCTAAATTTTAAAGACTTTATCGCATTCCTTCTCAAAACTTTTAGAGTGGCCCTCGTATGAAGTTCAGTAGGAAATGTTTCACAGAGTTTTCATTTTATCCTACCCAAATGGACCACTCTTTGTGGTTATACGTCCTCTCAATACCTTTCAGATTGTTACTATTATTACCATACATAAAGATAGGGAACTTAACCTCTTTATCACTTAATTGTAAACATGCACTCTTGTGTGTATCTTACATGCAGGGTGAAATATATGTGCATATTTCTGTACATCCCAACCTGTAAATGTGAAATCTCCAACAACAGTGCTTTGGTACTCCTGTGGAGAAAAACGAAAGTAGGGACAGCAAATTGGGTAGCTCTGTGTATGCTTCAGATAGAGTGACTGTTTTAGAGACCGGAGAAACATTAATATTCTTTTATTAGTAAGCACGAGTACCATCGTTTTGTTATTCACTTTTTGAAAGTCTTAATAGTACTATGGAGAGTTCTTACCAAATATTTTGTTTTAATTAATTTACTGAAAAAGTAATGCTTATAGCTTGAATGTCAAGAGGATTTTGAGTGTTTTTGTAATAGTTATGAAAATGCTACAATTCAGTTCAGAAAAGATTTTCAAAATGAAATGTTTTGATCCAGAAAAAGGAAATATGTAACATAATTTTCCAGTTACTTCCGACATTTAATAATTGCATAAAATAGTATTTCCTTCTGAGAATCCACGCTCCATTTGTTAACTAATGCTAAAATAATTTGCCTTAATTCAACATCATTGCCAAAGTTAAAATTTTAATGTGACTGCGTTAAGTAAGTACTCAAGAATAAAATGTACTGAAGTTTCACTTCTTAGTATTTTTGCACACTATGATATTTGCTATTTTTTGCATAATGTATTAAATAATGTTACTATTGAAACGTAGTATCTTAATTTTGCACAGAGACAACACGTAGCACGAAACACAAACACATTTTCACATTTAGACACACACCTACGACAGTACATTGACACGTATACTCGAAGATATAGACAACGTCACAGCTAACAACAGAGTGACTAAAGCTTTGGATCACACCACATTTTGTTTAAAGCAAATAAGCAGTTGACATATATGATTAAATTTGCATGTGATACTTTGGTACTTGTTTATTTTGAGAAAAGGATTGCGCGCTTTATGCAGCTTGTGCTTTTTGGAAGATAAAGGACTGAAGTAGAGAACCCCACTATGTTTAATAAACGTCTACAATGTATGAACACTTTCAGAGCGGAACATTATCCTTTGTAGAGCGTGTTTTTTCTTTTGTGAGACAGTTATGTAAATTAAAAATGTTCAAAGAGCATATTCTGTTTTAATATCTATATTACTATTGTATGCATTAAAGAGGGTTTTGTGTTTGTAATACTAAAACGAAGTATACGTTTGCTACACAGCTCTCGTATACAGGGTGTTACAGCTGTAGACCAGTGGTGTACGTAACAAGAAGAGAGGAATGTTTCAGTATTTGAGTGCTTGGAAACTGATATGATCTTAGATTTTAATTTCAGCTCTTTGCTTGCTTCTTTTGGTTCTGTCATACACAGTGAAGGGACAAATGCAGGGTATTTAGTTATCACTACAAATAATATGTATATATTGTTAGAGAACTTCACCACTGTACACTTAAGCAATTGTCAACAAAGCCAAATATTTATTCTCACGTAAGGGGACGAAACATTATGTCTGATACGTTCAATCTACGTTTGAATAAAGCTAACACAGTCAGGATTAAAGCTCTATTTGCATATCTAGAGAACAGGAAAAGCAACAAACTATTGTTAATTATATGTTTTAATCCTTACGTTTATTCTGCAAAATTTAATTATTTAGTTCAAATATGTAGGAAGACTCCCTTCCATTTATGCCATCACCGTAGGCTTGAGAGGCATTCTACTGACCTGGTAAGAAGAAGTGTGTGCATTGTTTACCTTTCCGGGCATGCAGTGGCGTCCTATTTAACGTGCACAATTCTAGATTACTCATATATAAATATATAACTTTGAGCAAAAGCTTTACTCATCATCACTTCTAATAAAATGTTTAAATATATAACTTTGTAAAACCCTGTTTGGCCAATTTCTGTATGGAAAAAGTGATTTGAATGACACATAATGTTTATGTTTTTATTCTTAAAGAGGACACATTTACTAGACATTATTTTAATAATTCTGTCCAGTCTGTAGTCTTATCCAATACCTACCATACCTGATTTAGCCGCCTAGGCACTAAATCACTCGTCGCCCTCTGGGGACACTGTTATGAAATGTTCATATATGTTTGCGTTTATAGCTAGAGTTCTTCCAATACATGTGATTCGGTGCCTAGGACCGGTATTAGACAACAATGGAGATTGGACAGATTATTAAAATAATGGTCGATAATGACAACTATATTAAATGTGCCCTCTTTTAGAGTAAAAAGCATAATGTATTTGTCTATACTTGAGTATAGACTCATATTGTCAAAAATACTTTTTCATGGAAAAAGTGTACAAAACGTGTTTTATTTAGTTGTATTTTCAGATTGGACAGTTGATTCCAATCATGTCTGGTAAATGTGTCCTCTTTGAGAGTAAAAAGTATAATATATTTCAGTTTTACATTATGTTGCCATTAGAAACATTTTTTCGTGGAGATATTGTGCAAAACAGGGTTTTTATGTTTAAACATGATTATTATAAGTGAAGATATTGACCAAAGTTATATATTCATATATGAATAATCCAGAATTGTGCACGTAAAGCAGGAAGCTACTGCATGCGCGAATAAGTAAACATATATACACACACCTCCTCCTTGCTATACATACTCCACCTGTGAATGCCAGTAGAATGCCTCCCAAAGCTACAGTGATGGCATAAATGGAAGCGAGTGTACAATCATAGAGACTTCTGGTACCAATGAAAAGGATATGGACTAGAGATTCAACCAGGCTAGGAAAGTAGCAATGGCGTCCTATGGAATACAGAAATAACAAAAATAAACAAAAAATATTCTGAAAACAATGTTGGAGACTGTCTTTATGTATGGGATGCATACGAGCACAACAGTGTTCGATTCTGATGATAGAGGGAAGAAAATGTTGCAGAGTATCTAAACTGATCGGTTGCGTAAAAGTATGAGAGTATCTCCACAACATATAAAGAATGATGTTATTAGAACAGAAATGGGAGCAGAAGATACGTTGATAAATAGAATTAAAGAACGGATAGTGCAGTGATACGGACATGTACAAAGAATGGAGGAGGAGAGATGGCTCAAACGGATAATTGAGGAAGCAGGAAAAGACGAAGGACTCTTTTAAGCTGAAGTGGTATTATGACTAATGATTTGACTCAGAAAACGGACAATGAAAAGATAGATTACTATGGCGGATAGGAATCAGAAGCAATCACTGAAAAATGGGCAGCTGAATTAAGAAGGAATATTAATTTTAGTGGTTCATAAAATGGTATTTAGAGCGTCCATCTGAGAGAAAATTCTGAAAATCAGAAGAGTCCTATTCTTATGATAGTCTCACCAATCACGTGGAAGTTCTCGGTCATTGAGGCGTTAGTTGGCGGTTGAGTCACGGTGTAGGCAGCACGGTATAAGGGCACCAATAGAATCTAACAGAAAATACTCCAACTTTTCATGTGTAAGTATATAACGAACAGCTTAAGGAGAGTTATGTCATTCTTACATAGCTCTTGCAAAACCGTTATTCTCTTCTATTTGTATTGCAGTCCCTCTTACTTTTCAACATGACCTCATTTCTTTCTATTATCATTAATTCTACTCAGTAAGTTAGTTGCCTTTTTACTTTCTCCGTTTTTCTTTTGTTTTACCAAAATGATTTCTCTGTGAAATTTAAAATCATAAAACTGCTAACAGTGTTTATTGTGTTACTGTATTCGATAATAATACTAATTATTTATATAATAATCCCTCGGTCTTCGCTGGTTACCGGTGTATAAGAACCGTCCTTTTGGGGGTGGCGTTGACCCTGTGTGGGGCGGAGTCTGCCTGTCCGTCTGCCGGATCGTCTATATATGCAACTGGAGGAACTTGTCATTGCTGTGCCGTCACTCCTGGTTTCTGTCGTCCGGGTTCACTCTTAACCTCATTCCCCCCTCCCGGTGGCACCCCCTCGTGGGGCTTCGGTTCAACATCGTCATTCTTGGATCGGTACCGAATCCCCTCCGCTTCACAATCCCATGGAATTCTAATTTGTATGTCTTTACATATCATTCTTGAAATAATTTGAAAAAGAAAACAATGCGTGATTGTGCACTTCCCTTAGTAGATCAAAATCGCTCATTCGATTGCTAATTATAACGAATATTTCGAGCATGGCAAATAGTAACTGACTTCCAATGACTGGAATTAAATTGATTAGTGTCTGATAATACACTATTAATATAATAATAGTGTCTGTCTCATACTTCCACTTCATCAACCCCATTTCTAAGATTTGATCATTATACCAATTTTGTTGCCTTATACGTTTCATTCACTGTATTTACTGTTTTTACTGTCCATTATACTGTCATTAAATATATTAGAAGCTAATATGAGGTATAATGTACCAAAAGCAGGCAAGCAAAGAGTAAAAATTAAAACATATAGTGTTGTTGCAATACTAATTAAACATTGTCGTATATTTGAACCTACTTACTAATTAGAGCATCCTTTTTTCTAATGTCGATATGACTGCTTTAAATAACATAGAATGGCGCTTTATACACTATCAGTGGTCAATTAATTTTCTTAGAAAATAAAACGTACACTGGCGTGCATAAGAAGTGACCCATTCCACAGATCGCCATAGTGTTTTCCCCTCCGTAAGCTTTCCACCAAATTTTGACTCCATACATTCGGTATCAGTTCTCTAGGTGACTGCTCTGAAAAACAATTCAGGGACCTACAAACTAACCAATGAATATTGTTTATAACCTATGTGGAATGAAGAGATGATAAGGATATCACCTCTATGAAGGAATTTCGCTACGATTGGTGCACTAGGAAAGGCGTAATTTGGCATTTTAGAGGAATAAGTGAAGAATTATTTGCGCGAGTGGTTAAATTGAATGGCAGCTACGGCATTTACATATATGAGAGCTTTCACCAGCGGCTGGAGACGAAGGTTAAAGCTGTTGTCGCTACTAAACTCAATAAGAAAACCGTAGAAAACGGTGTAAGTTGTAATGGTACCCTTCGGTAGTTCAGCCATACATTGGGGGAGGTGAAGTACCCGTCCAATATGACAGAACTGTGCTGGAAAAACAGGTGTTCAGGCTGATAGAGAGAGGGACTGGATTTTGTCAGTACCAACATAAACAGCTCCGTTATATTATGGCCACATGTTATGCACGCTAGTATATGTCATTGGACAGTCCTCATCCATAGGTAAAACAAAATAAAGAATAATGAATTTATAATATCCAAGAAATAATAGTAAAGGAAAGTCTTTCATGTAATTGGTTTAATTTTTAGAGGTTCAAGCTTAAAAAAAGAGAATAACATTTGCTTCGCTATCACTGTTGTATTAGTAGTCGATGTTTTCTTCCCTGGGTTAATTGCTATTTAATTGCTTCATTAGAAGATGGCATCCCTGAATTTCAAATTCCAGCTTTAATAACGGCATGGCCTTTTAAAAAGAGTTGTTTTTTGAGAACTCAAATACGAGGCCTGTTTTCTAAAGTAAGTACCGATAATTTTAATTAAAAAAAATAATAACAGAACATTATTTTACAAGTGCTTTATTATCATTCATTACCTTACACTACTTCTCCATATAATCACCGCCTTATTCATGCACTTGTCGTACGGGAAACCAGTTTTTGTATGCCTTCGTCAAAGAATGATGCCGCCTGTGGTAAAAGCCAAGTCTGCGCTTATTGTTTCGCAACATCATCGTCGTTGAAATGTTTTCCACCAAGGAATCTCTTGGGGTGAAAACCACTTGGTGGCAAATCCGGACTGTTGTGAAATAAGTGGTGCAGACTTGGCTTTCATCACAGGCGGCATCATTCTTTGACGAAGGCATACAAAAACTGGTTTCCCGTTACAAGTGCCTGAATAAGGCGGTGATTGTAAGTAGTGTAAGGTAATTAATGATAATAAAGTATTTGATTAATTATGTTTTGTTATTTTTTAAAAACATTATCGGTATTTACTCTAAAACACGCCTCGTAGAATAAACATTAGCCAAGCTAAATCGAAAAAGAGATAAGAAGATCAAGGGAATACGGACAAAAATGTGTGTTTTTAACGCAACATCTGGAGATCTCAGCGTTACGAAAACTGAGAACGGAGGACAGATTTAATAATATGTTTTACGTTACGTTTTAAAGAAAATGCACAAATAACCTGGTGTAGAGGTGAGATATGAATAAACTTCTATCTACCACATACACATAACACAGAAAAACAATGAAGCTACGCTCAATATAGCCAACACAGCCAGGATAAAAGCTCTAATTGCATATCTAAACAACAGGCAAAGTTAAAGAAGAGTGTTTATTAAATGCTTTTACTTTCTATACCACCAACCTATAGCAGGTAAGAGAAAATATATTGTATGCCACCCACACATTCGGTATCGAGATTTCGCTCAAATCCATGTTTGAGGCCCCTTGAAAAAAAATTCTGATGTGTTACATTCGCCTCTATCTTTATTCTTACTAAGGTTATGTTTCTATCTACTTCATTTTAATGTAAATAAACCTTTGAGAAATAGCTTCATTACAAATTTCGTTATAGATACAAAGATATCAATAACGGATATCCCAGAAATTGCTTATGTCACAAAAATGTTATTTGAAATAAATTGTATTTTTTAAACAGATCTACATTTTTTGTGTAGTATGTTTTCATCTTCACTTAACGTTTACCAATTACACAACTTCACAGGCTATTCCCAAAAATTCAACACATACATTTTTGGTCATGTAAGTATCTTTAATACATGGCATTTTAATAAAAATCCTTTAACCCATATTTTGGAAAATCAAAATTTTCGAGATATGTTCCACGTAAAGGGTAGTTAAGGTGCGGAATTTCTGCATTACTTTTGACTAAACATTAATTTGCACTTCCAAACACATTAACATTAACTTGCAGCAAGATGTTAGCACTACATTAACTGCGATGTATTTCTCATTGTAAGTAGATTCTGTGGTTTACTGCGCTCTAGCGGTTGGCACGTAAGCTCTGTGCCAAAGCAATCTTGGCTCCACCTTTCATAATCATGTAGAAACGTAAACCCTAGCCTCATACACTGTGCTTATGAGCGTAGACGGTGCCAATCAAGTTGACTCCAAGCTTCAGAAAACTACCGACCCTTAACGCGCCCGTTTAAATGAGAGAATACATGAAAACAATGCTTTATGTGCAATTCCTATACACTTCTCTTTCTCTCCTTTTGGCACAAGTGTACCATGGCATAGCGGCGCTACCCCAGAAGTCGCCCCTAATAGGTACAGAAGGCATTGCATTCCACCCAAATATTCCATACCAGATTTCACCGGAAATACCTGTATTGAGACCGACTGAATCCCCCAAAAAAACATTTTTAGAAAAAGGCCCGTATATGTATCTGTGTGTCTTTGAACAGCATAACTCAAAAACGGAAAGTTAGATAAATAGCAAACTTTGCATTTAGGTTCAGTATCTTCCAAAGATGCGACACGAAGATTTTCAGAAAATCCGCCTATTCCAAACTACCCTTAGATGGAAATTCTATTGAAATTGTTGATTTTCAAAAATGCCTCTAACAATTTTGATTAAAGTACCATGTATTAAAAATATATACATTACAAAATGTATATTTTGGATTATCAGGGAGTAATCATTGAAGTCCTCTTCATTTGGAAGGAGTTTCATCCAGGGCGGATATTAAGTTGAGAATCTCCAAATGTAAGCGTTGTAGAAAGAAAACTGACCCTAATTGTAGATACTCATTTTTAAAAATCTGATGTGTTACACTCACATGACTTTCCCTACTCAGGTACAAACTATTTTTACAAACGCTTATTCACCATCTACTTCATGTTAATCGAGATAAACATTTCAGAGTCTATCTTATTGCTAATTTTCTTGTAGATGTAAGGGGATAATATATTTACAAGAGCAATTTGGAAATACAGTAGCCTTTAAGCACATACATATCTCTTAATAGCTGATTGCTAGGTGCAGCACCATTCCCTTTCCCACAGATTAATACTCTTTGCATATACAAGACAAAAAAATGAATAACGAATTCCCATTTGAGAAAATAAGTATTGAAGAATTTAAGGGAATAACAAGCAATATCTCGAAAATGGTTCACTCAACAAAAAAAATGTATATGACATAAATTGTGTATTTTAACGCGATATACATTTTTTGTAGTAAAATTTTGTCTATCTCTTATGGTTTACCAGTTATGCAAAAGTCGTTCACAATGAATACTTTTGGAGACATTCCCAGAAAATTCAAGATATACATTTTATTTGTCATGAAAATATCTTAAAAATATGATATTTTAATCAAAATCTTTAAAGCCATTTTTGAGAAAATTCAAATTTTCGAAAACTCTTCCATGCAAAGGGTAATCTGGGGTGGGGGGATTTTCTTGAAAACCTTCGTGTCGCATCCTTGGAAGATACTGAACCTAAATACCAAGTTTGGTATTTATCCGACAGTTCGTTTCTGAGTTATGCTGTTTACAGACAGACACACACACGGACATGTTTCCAAAAATGCTTTTTTTTGGATTCAGGGGGTCTGAAAACATGTATTTCCGGTGAAATCTCGGTATCGAATTTTTGGGTGAAATACAATACTTCCCCTACTTACTATACGTAGTAGAGAAAGTAAAAAATTAAATTGACCCTAAAATGACTATAACAACGTCCTTAAAACAAAACACGATTAATGGCATTCGCTTTCCTCATAATATCAAGCAACTGTATTTCACTCTTATATATTTTTTTAAAAAATACAATTTATTTCAAATAACTATTTTGTGTCATCAGCCATTTCCGAGATATCCGTTATTAATGGTTGCCATTCTTCAATACTTAGCCCTTCTTTTCAAGTCCTGTCGATTTTCAGATGTTTCTCGCGATGCCGTGGAAACAGTATGGAATTTTAAGGCCAGAGTAGAGCGTCCAGTTCTTAAACATTTTATTAATGCTATTCTGTTTGTATCTATATCAATATTTGTAATTGCAGCTAATCATGGAAAGGTTTGTCTCGATTAAAATGAAGTCGATAGGAAAATAAACTTCCGTAAGAATAATTTGTATACACTCTAATAAGCGATAGAGGGTAGCGTAAAGCATATGAATTTAACATATCAGAGTTTTTATTTTCGTTAGTCTTGCAGCTCAGCAGTTTAATTTCTGTAATCATTTAGGTAATTGCAGCTAACTCCAGTCAGTGACAAAAGTGGGCAAAAGGTCGGGTTTCAGATTTGTAGTGTTTTGTTTGGTTTGTGTATTCTAGCTTCATATCCTTCCAATAGCTGTATTATTTATGCAATAATTCATAAATTTAAAAGTTAGTGCCCATGTAGTTTATTAATACTCTAATCATAAAATTAGTTTTCTCCAGTACTTTTTGCAACATTTTAAAATATTAAAATTTAAAAGTGAAGTCCGTTTTGCAATAAAATACCAAGCACTAAGTATTTTTGATAGTTTCCTTTTTACCCAGGTCTTCAAACCTTGTTCTACTTTTCTACCAGTTATCAATATTTTTCGAACATTTGTCTTATCGTAGCATACGTTTTTTTTTAGAACATCCTCACAGACTTACGTTGTCAGTTCATCTAGGAAATACTTTTCTGTATTAAATACTAGCTACAATAATCTCTTAGGAAATAATTGCGGTACATGTGCGAAGACTTCTTGAAGGACATAAATAGTAAGTTTTCTGTTTTTGGCTAACATCACAAGAACTTGCAGATTCACAATTGTTTTCTTGTAGCTACTCTGTGATAAAATATTTTAATTCCGGACCACTAGTTTGAATTCCCTGCAACAATACCAATAACGCAATTGCTTTTGCTACGGATAATAAGACACAGAAAAGTAATCTCAGAAACTGTACAATTGTTTTATGGAATGGTGGCAAACTTCTAATAGGAGGAGTCACTACAATTTAATGGACTGTAAAAACTATGTGAATAAAAAGCTTAAGGTATATAGAATGCAATACAAAATAGTTAATCAAAATTATTCAGCAGTTCTTATTTTATTACATAACGGACCATATTTTAAAAACATCTCTCGTACACAGAGCCGCGTATAATATTTGAGAGTTTTTACAAAAAAAATAATTAACATTTCCCTAAACGCCCAAATCAGATATTTTTTTATTCTATAGTGGTGCATAAATTAAATTTTGAGCCAGAAATCTATAATAGTTCATTGCGAGGAACATTTTGAAAAAGCCAAAAGCCAATTTAGTAAATAATGAGTTTCGCAGTAACAGTTTAACTTGGAGATTTCTAATTTGGTATTTTATTTATAAAGTACATGCCAATTATGGTATAAAATTTATAAGTTGATAAGTAAAGTCAAGAATTACCAAGCTGTATGGCTCAGGCGGCAACGTCTGTGGCCCGCATTCGGGAGGTTCTCGGTTCATCCCCAACGATCGCCCTCTGTGACCCATGGGTCTTTTCGAGGGTTTCCCCGGTCGTCAGGCGTATACTGAAGTGGTTTCTTTCATCCTCCGAATTTATTGTCCCCATTTCGTTGCCTTAATCATTTCATTCATCCTTCACCCCGTTTGGTCTATTTCAGATTTGAAAGTGACGGCGATGATGTTTCGGTGCAGCGTGGCTGGAAAAAGGATGCTCTCTATGAACTTTCACCGTACCTCGGCTTTTGATTAGTTGCCGGGGTATAAAGACCGCCTCCTGGTTGATCATTGTACCCTGTTTGGGTCACTGGTCTCCCTGTCCGAGTGCCGAGGCATCTACATTTAGTAACTGTAGGGACCCTGCATTGCTGTGCCGTCACTCCTGGTTCAGTCTGCCCGGTGTCTCTATTTACCTCATCCCTTCCTACAGAGGGTTGTTGCCGAATCCTCTCCGCTTCACAATCCAATCCAAGTCAAGAATTATGAGTTTTAGTATATTCACAGACGGGTTGCCATAAGGAGGTATGCCACATTATTAAAACGGATTTTGATTATCATTAAAGAAACTTTAGAATACAAACTTTTTCTGTTGAAGCTGCTTTTTGGATTTAAAAAAAACAGTAAACGTAAACATAAGGTAAGATATTCAGCACATGCGCATCATGACGAGCATAATGCGATAGCAAGAGTTATGAGATTATTATTATCATTATTATTATTAATTCTGGAAAATAATCCAAAAGAATCATTCATATTAACCAAATAAAATGAAAAATAATTAATTTTATGGCTATTCTAATAAAGTCAAAATACTTTTATTTGTTTTTTCAAACCTTAAATACAATATTTCAATTCTGCACTGCATTTACTTCACGTGGAGACTTAAATTGATAGACACACGTGTATCGTACATTCGCTACGGACTTAATATTCATGTCCGAGAACATATGTCCAATTAGGTACATCCACCCACTACTCTGGGAGGGTAAAGAAGATCCTCTTTGCATCTGAAGCATTATTAGAGAAGACCTCCACATGCGAACCTTTTCAACTCTTTGTTGGACATCGGGCAAGCTTTAATGAGATAAAAAGAGCTACGGCATGAAGGAACAGAAACACTTATTATCATCAGTAGGATTATGAGTCCTACTTTAGACTACAAAGATTTCCTTTTATGTTGAAGGGAAAATACCACTCTGAGGTTGCTTTGAGGGCGCCTTTTCACGTTGGCTGAAAGGAATCCAACTAAGGATCAGTGATGGTTTAATGCTTATATTACGCCTATTAATATTCCAGTTAATGAAACATTAAAGCATAATTTTGTCCTACGTCTAAGAGGTTTTGTTCCTCAAGTTCCTTAGCATTACACCAAGAATTTTTAAAATTTAAGTCATTATTCTAGCGTTAAGAATTAGAATACACCTCCAAACAAAAGCAGCTTTCTGCATTATGTGAGAGCACATGAGAAATTAAGGGTTTAAAATAATGTGTATATTTCGTTTCTTAAAACCCAGCGTTGATAAACAGCAGTGATTTAATCAGCAGTCACATACCGTCAACTTGATCTTCACTATTTGTAAATCTGATACCAATCGTCCTCGAGATTGTCATGTAGTTTTCTTACCTATTTTTTGCTTTCTCTACTACGTATAGTAAGTAGGGGAAGTATTGTGTTCCACCCAAAAATTCGATACGGAGATTTCACCGGAAATATATGTTTTGAGACCCCCTGAATCCAAATAAAAGCATTTTTGAAAACATGTCCGTGTGTGTGTCTGTGTGTGTTTGTGTGTGTGTGTGTCTGTTAACAACATAACTCAGAAACAAACAGTCGGATAAACACCAAACTCGGTATTTAGGTTCAGAATTTTCCAGAGATGTGACACGAAGGTTTTCAAGAAAATCCCCCCACCCCAGATTACCCTTCACATGGAACATTTTTCCAAAATTATTAATCTTCTCAAAAATGGCTCTAACGATTTTGATTAAAATATCATATGTTTAAGATATTTTCATGACAAATGACATGTAATCTCGAATTTTCTGGGAAAGTATTCTTCATTGTGAACGACTTTTGCATAACTGGTAAACCATAAGAGATAGACAACATTTTACTGCACAAAAAATGAGGATCTCATTAAAATACACAATTTATGTCATATACATTTTTTTATTGAGTGAACCATTTTCAAGATATTGCTTGTTATTCCCTTAAATTTTCCAATAGTTTTACTCAAATAGGAATTACTTATTCATTTGTTTATGTCCTGGACATGCAAAGAGAATGGAATGTTCCACATAGAAACCAGCTCTTAAAATATTTGACTATCGCTTAAAGCCTACCAATTCCCCTTGCATCTACAAGAAAATTAGCAATAAGACTAACATCTCGATATTTCGATTAACATGAAGCATATGGAGATTAAGCGTTTGTAAGAATAGTTTGTACAAGTGTAGAGAATACATGTGAGTTTAACATATCAGATTTTTTTTATCGGTATCTTTATAACTACAGTTGTGCACACGAAATAATTTGGCTGCAGATGGTGAATATTATTATTATTATTATACCTACTCATATTACTTTCTCTAATGCGTACCTATTGTAAATACAACCCAAATATTCGATACTGAGATTTCACCGGAAATACACCTTTTTTGACTCCCTGAATCCCCAAAAAAGCATTTTTAGAAAAATCCTCTTGCGTGTGTGTGAACAGTATAATTGCAAATCGAAAAGTCCGTTAAATACCAAATTTGGCATTTAATTAGCTTCCAAAAATGTGACACGAATATTTTCAAGAAATTCTGCAATTTTAAACCACCTTATATGCAATCTTTGTTTCGAAATTTTCCAATTTCTCAAAACTGGCTTTAATGATTTCGATTAAAATACCATATATTGAAGATATTTACATGACAAATAAAATGTATATCTTGAATTTTCTTAGAATAGCTGTAAAGCACTCTTCATTCGGAAGGAAGGCTTGAAATATGCTAAAAGTAATTTATTGTTGGAATTACTTCGGTAAAATGAAAGTGACAACTTACAATTAGTGAGTAAATTATTTCAGAGGGCCCAGACACAGTTTGTTTCGATTGAAACTTGGAACAGCTGCCGATGGGTGCGGAATGATTGCTTCTTTTTTCAGTGGTATATTGCAATTATTCCAGTGGAACATGTTTTCAAACGACCACGTCGCGACTAATTGATGTAACGGAATTCCCTTTACATTATTGAAAGCTGTTAAAAGGGCAAATTTGATTATTTTCTTTTGTCTCTTTCTGTTGTAACTTCATTTATTCTTTATTTTTATGCCTTTGTTTATGTTACTAAAACTGTTAAATTAAGAGAGAATGAAAACTAAAGCTTATTAAGAGACAAACTGTTGTGGTAAATAGCTGATCCAATCTAATGCTTCGTGAATTTGATTTTAAAGAAATAAACTTAGATACTGTTACAATGAAGTTCACTTGTCTTTCTACGCTCATTCCTCTACTACTATTACCGTTGTGTTTTTCCCATGCTGGAGTAACCTTTTTATACTTGAGCCAATTATGGATCTTCTTCTTCCGCGGACTAGCTGGTCTAGCAGAAATGGCCACAGTTAATTAATGACTTTAGAATGATGGGCTACAATTTTTGGCCCTTGCTCGTAACCAGATCGGCAGCCTGAATAACAAGCCAGTAACTGGATGCACCAGATGCCAACAGTACTCGCCAGGTTGTGCCCTCTCCGCCAGCATAAATAGCGCTCACGCAGCATCGACGTCAAGGAAACACCGCAGAGTCGCCGAGCCTGCTAAGGCAGGAACCTCCTCTTCTGCCGAGGGAACCTCACCGCAGACACCACAGCCTGGGACATCCTACGCCTCGGCAGCAGCTTCGCCGCCCGCCAGCGCAGCTTCGCCGCGACCGCTACAGCAGTCGCCTCCTCACTCACCGGCACCCACGGTGTCGATTCTGGGAGTTTACCAGTCAGCGCAGACCCAGCCTGTGCCTCAAGGAAGGTTACAGTGCGATCATCAGAGCGGTCCCGAGGGACCTATCAGTCAGGTTCCTCACCACCGCACAGGGACGCACGTTGCTTGTGAGGATGGAGTTTGAAGTCCCTGGCGGTCTTGAAGGCGGGCTTGCCCTTGTTAGGGCGGTGCTTACGTATCGAGGCTAGTTGAGTGGCACGCCACGCTCCCTGCCGACGCTGCAGTGCCTACGGACACAGTGAGACGTCCTGTACAGCACAACCAAGGTGCCACTATTGTGGCGCCTGCAGCACCATTGCTTCATGCAAGCATCACGACCTGCGCTACCGACGCTGCTACTGCACAACTTGTGGAGGAACGAGTCACTTCACCCCCCCTGCCCCCTGTATCCTCGCAGGAAGGCATCTCCGAAACCGCCTGTCTCTTCCACACCACCGCAGATGACACCATAACCATCATCGACTACATCAACAGCCACCGCAGAATCTACACCAGCACAGACGACACCACAACAACCACAGCCACCATCGACTACATCAACAGACGCCATAGAATCTTCACCAGCATACTCAATGTTAACCATCAAGCCATTGGCGAAATTCCGGCCCGGCTAGAGAAAGTTTACGCCGTGGAAAGCTTGTTAGAGAGCGTCAACAGGCAGCCGAACAGAAGGAATCACCGTCACTAACCTTACCACTACCACCAGGAATCCTCTCTTATCCTCACCTTAACTTCGCTGAGGGGGCAGGCTGGGCCTCGGTCAAGCCTGTCTCCCGGCAACAACTCGTAACTCCACTGGCGACCGCACTGCGGCCTAGTTTTTAACCATCACCTTGGAATGCGCGAGTGCTTTAGGCGGTACCGCAGCAAACCTTTTCGTTTCAATCCGGTGGAGGAATTTTTAGTGGGTATGTCGACTATTGGCGAGTCCCACACTCTCAGTTCCGACTCCCACTCCCATCGGGGCTGAGGTCAGTGATTAAATCATTTTCTCCTCCACTCGACAAAAAAGAAAGACGTCATCATCAGCTGATCTTCCCGGTGCCCCTTGAGCGACACGCTCCGACCAAGAAAAAAGAGCATGTCTTACTTAGTTCTCGGCGACGAGTGAAGGAGGACTTCTTGAGCTTTGTGTCTGGGAGCGGCCGTCTCCACACTTTTTGGCCTTATTTAAATTACTATATACATTCTTTCGGTGTAAGTAAAGTTCAAAGTTCTTTTTTATCTGTGGAGCGACAGTTAAATATTTCGAAGCGAGTTCATATTGAAATATCATTCCGTGCTAAATTGTATGAAAATTGTGAACATTGTGTGAGAAAGACAAAGTAAAAGTACTTAATGTATTTCAATTGTAATTTATTAACGTTTCTAGATTTGTATGTGAATATATCCAGTGCTTTTTGGGCTGCAAGAATTAGTAGTTTCATCTAGATATGTATTAAACCCTTACTTCATTTCCGTTTACTTTATTTGTAGTACAAAGAATGCATTACTCTGGGGGAAGGCTTTTTTTCAACACATTCTAGAATGGGCCCGGCATTTAACTTTTCTAAAACTTAATTGCTGTACTTTTCCTCGGACTGTTGGTTATAATGATAGTTGTATTTAAAAGAATTTTGTATATTGAATAATTTGTGGCATTCTACGCACTGACTATGCTTAAATAAATTAGTTTGAATTGAAACGGCTTTGCTTGAATGTTAGGCGGAAAGTTCTCGACAACACTATGACATGTTCCTTGGACTATTTCTAAACGCCCCTGCTCTCTCAAGAGACGCAGTTGACGGAGCTGTGTACTGAAAGCCGCCTCTATCGACAAAAGGGCGTAAAAGAAACTAACGATAATTTTTAAAATACGGAACGGAACGAATAAAAACAAATTAAACACATGATATATTTTTTGAGCTTTTCGTTTCTTTCTGCACACAATTTCTTGATTCTTTTTCAGCTTGGTAGTAAGTAGGGAAGTAAAATAATGAAGGGATTACATCTGTGACTATGCATGGTTATTTTGATCCATAAAGGTAAAAAATTGGTTAAGAAATATAGTGTGTGTTCTTTTTTTTGTCATTTATAAAGAAAGTTATTTACACACAGACAAAGATATAAAAGTACGGAGATTATGAAAATATAAATGTTTTAAAATATGGGAATGGCTTACTAAATTTAGATGCAAGAAGTAATGTTTACTGTAATAATAAACAAGGTAGCAAAACCTTAGTGTTAGTTTGGAGTAAAATTGTGGCGTATTAGGTAATTAGTAGCTATTGTCATGTCAGACACATTATTGCGTCGTATTGACGACAGCATTGTTGGGATAATTCTTTCAGCTTTGGGTTTGAAGTTCCGTCCGGCATGGCGCTCTCCAGTCCTAGCTAGCGGGTCTAGCGAGGGTTGGAGAGGGGAAATAGGTTAGCGTTACTTTTCTTTGTGTTGTGTTAGCGTCAGTGTGACCTGAGAGTCGAGTGAGTGAGGTTGTATGTGAAGACTGTGAATGTAACTCGCGTGTGTAGGATGTCTCCTCATTGCTTTCTTTATTCTCTTGTGTGCGCGATGTAGGGGCACCGTGTTTTTATTGAATAAACCACAGTTAATGTGAATAATGTGAATTCTGTGTATTTTGTAATAAATATCCCAGCTGAATGTGAACATAAAAGTCATGGTGCCCTCGCGATCCTGTAGCTACGCTTCTCCAATGTGCCTGCTGGGGTAATTCAAATTTAATATTTTTCTGGAAACCTTTTGGCCCTCATCCCAGTATGTAACAATATTGGAGTAGTAGAGAAAGAAATATACATACATAGATTACGTTTATTTTAGGTGCTGTAAAACTAATTTGAGAAAGAGAATGATATTGTAACAAATGAACACCAGTTGCTGCGAAAACACATTTTATCACTAGGCACTCAACGTAACGCAAACTTTACACTTGAGTCACTTTGGCCACACTCGGTACACAACACAACTAATCCGTCGAACCAAATCACAACTAAACTGCACGACTCACAATTGACTGCTGAATTACAACCCACAATTAAATTACACTGTCACTTCTAACGGAACTCTGCACTCGATTCAATTCATCACTGATTGAACTCAAATCTAAAAGCTGCCGTCAGGGCATAGCAGCTCCTCACATATCTATGTCCCACATACAAGCGGAACTTTCGAGAAAGAGAACCTACCAGAAAGGGCCAAAAGAAAACTTCTCTAGCGTGGCAGTGGCACACAACAGCTTTCATTTCGAGCACCCATTGTTCTAGAGAAGGACCAGCCATTTAGCCTAAGCCGCGGCAGGTGGATGGGCCGGGAAGTGCTCACACCGCCGGTCCATAAAAACTTAACGTGCGATATCACAGTATACTGATAATGTGAATAAAGAAGAAAGAGAGACTTAGAGAACCAAAGTGTATAAATTAAAAATTATAGAACTACAGCGGTTGTTTTCCTAATGAAGTGGAGTAGAAAATTCGTAAAAGATTACATTTGGGTCTAAGAAATTTGATCTATGAAGCAAAGAACCTATGAAGGCAGCTTAAAAGTATAAACTCAAGGGAAAGCGTTTATTTTTGGCAATATTTATTCATCTAGCTATGAAAATTAGTATATTTATGCTAATAGTATTTAGAGAGAGAAAATTGAAACTGCGTGCATGTATGGGCTAATCATCTCGGAAATCACTGATTTTGATAACACTTTCGTTACTGAAAAGCACTGCTCTTCCCAATGAGCATATGATATAAAATATTTCTAAAAGTTTAAATCTAGGGACCTTAGGGGGCTTAATGTTCATGTCACCCAACTTCAATTCTGTTTCATTTAACATGAACATCATAGGATGTTGTTTGGCACTTAATGCACCTACTGCTCCAACTGAGAGCTGTTAAGAGACACTGGGATTGAACTTTCTAATTTTTTTAATTTTAAAGCTATTTAAAAGCTAATTTGTACACTTAATATGAGTGAAATTTGTCAGAGAGGTACATTCATTTCTACTACTTTAATACAGTGAAAATAAATGTAGGTATTTGGTTGAAGTTGATGCTGTTATAGAGAAATGAATGCTGGTTTTTATGAAGTTCTTCGTGTTAAGAGATTCCTTGTACTGCAGTATAAATTAATTTTTTGGGCTGATGAATAAGCAATCATAAAATGCAAGTTTGAATCTTTAGATAGTATATTTTAGATTTTTAATACACCAATTTACATACAAACCGGAGCAAAACTGAAAGTAAGGAATGGATTTCATGCGCAAAAGTTTAAAATTCGGAGAACCGCATACAAAAAGGGTCCAGTGGGGTTAAAATGAGCACATGGGTGACTTAAGTATGTGGCTGGGCTTTAAAATGGTGGATCATGAAAAACGTTTGGCCAAAATTACTCAAAATGTGTCTACAGAATACTTATATGATATTTAAAAATAAAACATGTCATTTTCACTTAAAAACTCCGTCGTAGTGTCCCTTAAGAAATACCGCCATCATAAAGCAAGAAGTTTCATTGCGACAGGACTTCGGAGGCGACAGTGGAAGGTGTACAAAAAGGTTCGTTGTTTGGCTGAAGAAGGGTCCACAAGAAGAGTGGATATCATAGCCATCGACAGAAAAAGCAGACGAAGAGTCGCCTTGGATTCTACTGTCGGTTTTGTAAAGGACAAAGCATGAAGTCCAAGTAAATAAAAATATAGCTAATGCATTCTTCACTTCAGTGAAGATACAATATTGAAAATTATGCATGGAAGTAAAAGTTCTTATTTTTGGTATAAGGAGAGCTGCTTTTAGATTTACTAAATCGTTTTTTCCGGGACTAAAATTTAAAAGTGAAGTTATTAAGAAAATATGCTTAAACATTTCAGAGACTGTACATTATTCATAACCATTTATATAATACAACAGTTTGTATAACCTTCATTAGGTTTTACATTGTTGAATTTATTTTGGTTTTCCATTGTTTCTTTGCTTTCAGTAGCATTGTACACTGTGGTTTTATTTATGTATTATGATACTTATATTACTTTCTCTACTACGTATAGTAAGTAGGGGAAGTATTGTATTCCACCCAAAAATTCGATACCGAGATTTGGCCGGAAATATATGTTTTGAGACCCCCTGAATCCCAAAAAAAAAAAACATTTTTGGAAACATGTCCGTGTGTGTGTCTGTGAACAGCATAACTCAGAAACGAACAGTCGGATAAACACCAAACTTCAGTCAGGATTTCAGCGCAGGAATTGGTTTGGGGAGTCTTAGCTTTCTTGTGAAACTGTCACTCTGGAGACCACTAAAACTTTCTGGGGAGAATCTGACATACTCCAAGAGCTGAGGTTTATTGTTAGTCAATTTCAAATTTATGAAAATCCTCTGGCAGTTACTGCAAACAACGCGGATATTATTATTATTATTATTATTATTATCATTATTATTATTATTATTATTATTATTATTCAGTGTGTTATTAAGTCTTATTACTAGCAACTATTATCTTGATACAGATATTAACCTAAGAGCTTAATATTAGTGATTAGATTACGGTAGTTTGAAAAAGTGATTATTTATTTTCTCTACAGCTATCTATAGTATTTAGAAAAAATATAGGTATGTGGGGACACCTCACGCACTTCTTCCTACATAGATCTATCGTGGCTACCACCCCCAGGAGGAAGGGATAAAGTGCAGGAGGCTACAGGCCACAGAGACGCGCGGAAATCCCTAACAGTTCTAGATCGAAGACCCGTCCCACTTCTAGAGCTGCCTAGAGAGGACGATGAACGACCCGTCGATTAAGCAACCCTGTAGTGTCCACGGGAGTACTCTTATCTTTGAGCAAGGCAATGCCGTTCGCCAGAAATCTAGAAGCACAGCTGAAAAATGAGAAGAAAATGGAATGAAAGAGAAATGATAGAAAGGAAATCATGGTAACTGAGAAACCAAATCACCTACCAACCAGAGAAAACCACGAAAAACCCCAAGGTAAGGACCATGGGCGGTCAACGGTAATCGAACCCTGGGCCTCCCGAATGCCACCTCATACTTTACTGTGGAGCCATCTTGTTAGGTTTAGACAAAATAATGTATTCCGCCCAAAAAATCGATATCGTGATTACACGGAAATGCACGTTTTGAGGATTCCTGAATCCAAAGGGTAGCATTCTGTATGTGTGTATGTATTTCCGAAGATTTTCAATAAAATGCCCCATCAGAATTAACCTTTGCATGGAAAAAGTTTCATTATTTTTTACTTTCTGAAATATCTCTAACGATTTTGATTAAAAATATATATGCTTAAGATATTTGTGTGAACAGTAAAACAGATATCTTGAACACTTTGCGGATAGCCTGTTAAATTCTTTCATTCTGAATGGTTTTTGTAGACTTTTGTGTAACTCGTAAACCATAAGAGTTAAACAAAAACTTTGTACACGGAAACTGTATTCCTTATTACAACACTGTTTGTATAAAAATATTTTTGTGATATCAAATATTTCTGAGTAATTTCTTGCTATTAATGTCTTGCATTACTCTATCAATCTACACGAAAAGAGTAACGACACGATTTCTGCAAACGTTTAACTCAATTAACATATCAAATAATAATATTTTATAATAAGAATTTGTAGAAGAAATTAAAAAAGAAACCATAGTGGGTAGAAAATTGAAATTGAGTTTTATTTATGGACGCTCTTTTACTGCTATGGTCCTTAGCGTCCCATTCTATACTGGGCGTGAAAGACCGGTAATTTTGCTCAGAGGCCTCTCTATCAGGCTTGAGGTTCTTTTACCTGCGTAAATCTACGGCACGGGACCACCGGCTTTACTTCCCTTCCGATGGAAGACGCCCGAGAAAACTCATCGCCCTCCTCCGGGTTTTAACTTGCGACCCCGGGAACTAGAGGCTAGCATGTTAACCACTACACCACGGACGACATAATGGGTGGAGAAAGTAATGTGAATGTATAAGTATACAACCTAGGGGAACATCTCGCGCACTGCGACCTACATAGACCCATTGTGGCTACCATCTCCCAGGAGGAAGGGATCAAGAATCACAGGAGGCTACAGGCCGCAGGCAGACAGGCCACAGAGACGCACGGAAGTTCTAGGCTCCAAAACCCCTCCCATTGTTGGAGCCTAGAGAGGGCGATGAACTACCCGTCGACCAAGCAGCCTTCTAGTATCCAAGAGGGGTACTCTTTCCTTAGAGCAAGCATCCGCGCCATCTGTCCGACACCGCCATACGCCACTTGGAAGCACACCTGAAAGATGATATGGAAACGGAAGGAAAGGGAAATAATGGAAAGCTAATCGTGGTAGTTGCAAAACCACCCCAGCATTCAACTATCGACCAGGGAAAACCACGAAAAACCCAGGTGAGAATGGGTGGTCGACGGGATTCGAACCTGCATCTGCGAGCCTCACACGTTACCGGGAGCCATCTCACTCGGTAATGTAAATGTAACACATCAGAATTTTATGATTTTATCTTAGGTAGAATGTGCAAAATATGATTTATTTCTGTTGTGTTTCTGTTTAGAATTAATTACAAATGGTTATTTTAAGTTTGTACAGTTATAAAAATGGAGTATAGCTTATGAATGTAACTTTGGTTGGTGTTTAGCCACGGTATAGCGCAAGATATTTCATCCTGGATTTGAATCACAGATCTTGTTAGGTTACGAGTTTAAGAGCATGCAGATAAAACACATGAACGGGATTAAAAAGGGGGAGAAGCAGATAAACATGCAGCAAACTAAAGCATTTCTACTGACCACACGCTTTCCCATATTACTCACTTCTGGGCTGGATCCTGAAGCAGTCTCTCCAAGTTGTTTTCGCTGTAATCTTCTAGTCCTTCATCTGCAAAGAAAAACAATCCAAAATAAGCATTCGTTTAATGTTTACAATATTTGAAATAAGAACTGAAGCTTTCCTGTCAGGTTGTGCAAAAAATGCCGCTAAATAGAAATGACATATAGAACGAGATGATGCGAGCGGAGGCTGTCAGGCCGTAGCGAGCCGCAGTGAAACCACAGTAAATAACCGATGTTACAGAAACTTGGCGTTTGCCACCTCTAACATTACTATTCTCATGGATTACACTAATACGGTTGAGTTGTTAGTTTCCTCCGCAGCGCAGTATTAACAAAATGGAGTCATTTTTTTAATATCTGGACGGTTTTGCTATATAAGAAGGTCGGTTAGAGTTCTTCTAAGCGTTCATACCTCTTAAAGCCTCTATTATATGCACTTTATTTCGTATGTTACCATATTTACCACATTAATTTTAATGTAAGTTTAGAATTAAAGCCTAAACAACCTTTTTAGGAAATGCTTTATTAACTTCTAGTCTTTCAATGAGAAAAGCATATGTTTATTTCTGCTGTGGCTAGGCTGCAGTTGTACAGTTGCTTGTACATGAGCAGCAAGGCGTCTGAAAACATTGCAAGATTGACGAGCACATTGAGGGTAGCTCTCAGTATACAGCGTTCGACAGCCGAAAAATTTATACGATATTCGACCAATGCTCTCAGCGTATCAAAACCTCCTTATTTGTGAAAATGTACTATTTGTAGTAGAAGTAAGGTATTTGCATTAATCATTATTCTATTACTCTTCTTATCGGAGGGAACTTGGCACCGATACAGTGAGGATATTGTACATATGTCCCACAAGGGGACACCTCGAGAGGGAAGAGCAGGTGAGAAGAGACACCGGACAGCGGAACCAGGAGTGACGGCACAACAATGACAGGGTGTGTACTGTTTCCAGATTGAGGACAGGCAAACCGTGGACCCCCGCCTCACACAGAGGTTCCAATGACCCCAGAAGGGGTGGCCCGTACACTCCGACAACCAGCCAAAGGCCGAGAGACGGAGGAAGTTCTACAGAGAGCATTCTTTCTCCTTGCCACGCTGCACCGAAGCACCATCGGCGACACTTCAACCCTGAAACAGACCTAACGGGATGAAGGATGAATGAAATTATGAATGGAACGAAATTAAGGGACAGAAAATTCGGGGGTTAGAGGAAACCACTCAAGCATTCGCTTGACGATTCGTGAAATTAACCGATAAACCCATCGTCAGAATGAGCGGTCGCCGGGAATCAAACCTCGGACCTACCGAATGCGTGTAACACGCGTTACTACGACGCTACTTCGCTCGATTATTAACCATTCATTTTTATATTTATTTCACTAGCCACAAAAATGAGGAAGAAAAAAAAACACGTGATTGTCATTATATTGTGCAACACCATCTGAGTTTACTTTGCTATCATAAATGTTAATGTTATTACTTTCTCTAATGTTATTTATTTCTCTGTACATAATAGTTAGAGAAGGTATTGCATTCCTCCCATAAATTCGATACTGGGATTTCACCGAAAATACATGTTTTGAGGTCCTGTGAATCTAAGAATTTTTAGAAGAAGGTCAGTGTGTGTGTGATTAACATAACTCAAAGTAAGATAAACACCAAAGTTGATATTTAGGTTTGGTACTTTCCAAGGGTGCGACACAAAGATTTTTCAAGAAAGTTCCCTCACCCCAAACTAAACCCTTATATGGAGGATTTTTTTCGAAATGTTTGATTTTCTAAAAAATTAACGATTCTGATTAAAATACCATATATTATAGATACTTATATTACAAATAAAATGTATATCTTGAATTTTCTTGGAATAGATGGCGAAGTTCTCTTCATTCGGGAGAAATTTTGTATAATCTTGTATAACTGGTAAAGGTTAAACGATAGACGAAAACGTACTGCACAACAAATGCACATCTCTTTAAAAGACACAATTTTTTTTCACATGACTTTTTTGTTATCCATTTTCGA
Organism: Deroplatys truncata; assembly: GCA_030765065.1. Lineage (NCBI taxonomy): Eukaryota > Metazoa > Arthropoda > Insecta > Mantodea > Mantidae > Deroplatys > Deroplatys truncata. Next base: position 126,714,921 of record CM060987.1, read on the forward strand.
AATATCCGTTATTAACTGTTCAAATTGCTCAATACTTTGACATTCAAAGTCCTGTCAACATTGAGTTGTTTCTCGCAATGTCTTGGAAATAGTATGGAGTTTTTAATCCTGTATACAGCGATCAGTTCTTAAACATTTGACATCGTTCGTAATGAAATATGTAATGCAGCTGTTTAAACCAAGGTTTATTTGGATTAAAATGAAGTAGATAGGAAACAAGCTTTCGTAAGAATAATTTTTATACCGACTAGTAAGCTATAGAGGCTAGAGAAAGTCTTGTCCCCCCTGTACATTTAAGGGGTTCTTGCGCTTCTAGCCAAGTGAAGGTGTGATGAAACACTAATGTTTGTGTGATGTTTCAGGATGTCTGAATATGGAACGATGTACGATTCCGAAACAATGTTTAATAAAAGTTCTACCTGGCTAGAAGCCTGATTAGACTTGAATATCTATAGTACTTATTCGCAGTTCTAACATTGTCTATTTGAAAAAAATCTGATGTGTTACACTCACATGACTTTCTCTACTCTTGTACAATCTATTTTTACAAACGCCTATTCTCCATATGCTTCATATTAATCGAGATATCGAGATGTCAATCTTATTTGTAATTTTCTTGTAGATGCAAGGGGAATATGGTAGCTTTTAAGCGATAGTCAAATATTTTATCGCTGGTTGCTATGTGGCGCATTCCATTCTCTTTGCATGTCCAGGACATAAAAAAATGAATAACGAATTTGAGAAAAAGTATAAGTATTGGAAAATTTAAGGAAATAACAAGCAATATCTCGAAAACGGTTCACTCAACAAAAGAAATGTGTATGACATAAATTGTGTATTTTAACCCGATCTACATTCTTTGTATAGTAAAATTTTGTTTATCTCTTATGGTTTACCAGTTATGCAAAAGTCGTTCACAATGAAGAATACTTTTGTAGACATTCCCAGAAAATTCGAGATATACATTTCATTTCTCATGAGAATATCTTAAACATGATATTTTCATCAAAATCGTTAGAGCCATTTTTGAGAAAATTAAAATTTTCGAAAAATGTTCCATGTAAAGGGTAGTCTGGGGTGGGGGGATTTTCTTGAAAACCTTCGTGTCGCATCTCTGGAAGATACTGAACCTAAATACCAAGTTTGGTGTTTATACGACTGTTCGTTTCTGAGTTATGCTGTTCACAGACACACAGACACACAGACACACAGACAGACACACAGACAGACACACACACTGACATGTTTCCAAAAATGCTTTTTTTGGATTCAGTGAGTCTCAAAACATGTATTTCCGGTGAAATCTCGGTATCGAATTTTTGGGTGGAATGCAATACTTCCCCTACTTACTATACGTAGTAGAGAAAGTAAAAAGGTTATCTTTCATTTTCCTTGCTTAGTTTCTCAGTAACCTTCTTAGCTTACATGTCATTTCTTAATTTCCTCACACTACCTTATTCTTTAGTCTATAATGAGAACGTTTCACATACGCAGGACAAAAATAAATCGAATGAACTTTCATACTGTTACAGCCAATCATACAGCAGCCTTCGGAGATCTTGTACTATACGGCCAAAACGGCGTCGGGATACAAACGCCTCACCTTGGACACACTAATGCAGCTACACCGCAATGGGTTGGCTGCTTATCTGTGTGGTCACTCCACGATAACAGTCCACCATTAGTGGAGCAAGGAAACTGGGATACAGCAGCTAAGATAAGCCTGATGTTCTGGAATCATTCTCTCTGGGAAAACCATTACATTGCGGTATGACGACCTACTTATCTTGGTGTAGAAGTATTTACTAAACCTCAAGTAAGAGATTATGACATTAAGGGACACTGGGATTGAGTTTTTGGGTAAAAATAACAAAATGTTTTTATTTTTAATTATATCATATAAGTATTCTATAGATGTCTGTGAATCACTTTGGTCCCTCGTTTTTCACGTTCCGCAATTTTTAAAAAACTCAGTGACATGTTAAAAACACCCGTATGCTCCCTTTAACCAGACTGGACGCTTTATGTACGTGTTTTTTCTCAGTTTTACATTTCTGCGCTGAAATTTATTCCTTACATTTCAGTTTTGTTCTGATTTGTACGAAAATTTGTATACGTAATCTAAAATGCGTTATCTAAAGATTCATGCATGCACTTATGTTTGCTTATTCATTGCCTCGCATAACATTTATTTATACTGAAAAACAAGGAGACTTTTAACACCAACAATTTCATAAAACAAAAATTTATTTCTCTACAACCAATAATGTCAACTTAAATCAAATCCTTACACTTATTTTCACGTATTAAAGCATTAGAAAATGTCACAAACATACTTCTCTGGCAAATCTGAATGCATAAGGCAGTTTTAGAACATTTGCATTTTTTCCCCAATTAAAAATATTTAATTGTATTATACGAGAAATTATTTTAGCTAGGGTTTTGAGCTTTTGCACAGTAATTTTCTTTACTTGCTCATATTAAGTGAGCCAGTTTTCAATTGAATAGCTTTAAAATTCAAAAAGTTTGAAAATGCAGTCCCAGTGTCCCTTAAGCTAAGTTATGTTTAGTATTGAAGTACACTGCATAAACAGGACAGTCACCCATATCAGGGCTAACGCATTAAATTATGAATTTGCTTACTATTAGGTATACGCGTAGCTGGCTGGGTAATATTCAGGACATCCTAATTTGGCAATTAAAGAATGTCCAAACGTAATTTTGACTTCCGCAAACACATTACTGTTAATGTAAACAAAGACGCCAATGTGTTTCCATGTTTGCTACTGTAAACAGTACAGTGGTGGAAAGTTAAGTAGGACACTGAATCGGAATAAGAGACAGAAGTGTGTTGTACCTCTAATCACCTCTGCGTTGCACACAGCCTCATAGATATGCAACACCCCAATGCGCCACCTCACTCCACCCTACACGATGCACAGTATACCTCGATTCTTTTAAGTTTTCCCGGATCCTTAGCCTGGTCATGGATATAACCCAGGAATTAACATTAAGACGCGCTTGTATGCAATACATGCCAGCATTTATTAGTAATCTTGACTAACCGGGGTGCTTAAGCGGGACCTGACAAGACTACGTGATAGCAGCATTAATGTCCAAGTTATTCGAACCCATCCTCTACTGTGCATGTAGCATGATTAGACATACTAATAGCATGTCCATGGGGAGGCGATGTAGTTCCTAGAGATGATTGCCACCGAGGCCAGAAAGAAATGAAAACATCCTATCTCCAAAATTGCACTTTTAATAAGATGAAGGGTATTTATGTACTATTTAGAAGGTTTATAACTTAAGCACATGAATTTAACTAAGCAACATGGTGATGTATGTATTTTCATAAGATTTTTTAATATGTACCAAATTTGTTATTTATAAACTAAAATTATATCTCAAAACAATGCTTTCGAAGAGATAGTTTTCTGATAATCGCCACAGAATTATTACAGCTGTATGTAATTTCAGAATATTTCACATTCTGCAGCCATTGCGATTAATACCGACTAAATTAAGCAACATTCAATATTAATGCTTTTTAAGCATTTTCATTTTACATATGAAGACACTTTAATACTATTTTCGCAAACTCGAAAATCAATATATGTCATAGCGTTCCCTAAATAAGGAATATTTGCATTTTATTAGTAATACTTGCTTTTATTCCAAAAGAATGTGGACAAGAAAGAACAGAGAAACACAATGGAACCTGTTCCGAAAAGCAACAATGATTACCAGCATTTTCTTCTGGAAAGAAATTATTTTCCAGAACGACCAAAGGACAATACGGAGTCTTCTGCTATCTGAGCTTGGAAAGAATAACCGTTGCTTTTGCAATACAACTAAATAACTAGGCTTTTATTTTTACATTGCATGAATTACACAAATTTGTGCCGTTGTGCCAAACTGAAACGTTTCGGCTCAAAAGTATGTTTAGTGATGTTTTCGAACGTTTTAAATGGTCGATTTTGCGCTGGTCGTGTTGAGCCACTCATCAGAGTGCTAGCCTTTCGTATCTCTGTAACCGCCGGCTTTTCCTATATTTTACATTCCTTCCATGCGTCGAACATAAGAACTGTTCAAATTTTAAGCGGCCATAAATATTACTTTGAGAAACACACTACCTCAGTCAGCTAATCTTGGTACCCAAATTAAATCTAAGTTTCGAACGAGTAGAATGATCCTTGTTATTTCATTTTGTCTCAGATATTAGCAACATCCAGAACTGTAAAGCTAAAACTAATTATTTCCCAATGTATTTAAGCACATATTTTGCTGCTCCAACAAATATTAACTTGTAATTAATAAAATATAAAAGAGAAATATTAAAATTGTCCTATTGAAGTTATTATTACTCTTACTATTACTACTTTATTGTGAACAAGTCCATGTAGGACTATGCAAAATACTTAGAGACGTTTGTTTGTTTTCCTTTGAATCCATAGTTCCCTCATTATTTGACTGAGAGCTTTCTTTCTCTCATTTGTCCTTATTATTTGCGTTTGTTTTCTTCGGTTTGCCATCTTGGTCATCTTGCTACTTATGCACTTTGATTCTAAAGATATCTCTGTTTAAGATACCTTCTTGCGCAAATCCTGTCAACTTTAAGTCATTTTTACTTCATTAATCCACTTCATAATATCTACTTGTGCTTTAGTTCAATTTTCATAGAATTCCATTATTTGTTTTGTGAGCCTGTTTGAATTCATTCGTTTAATATGTTCATAGAATTTTAAATTTCGTTTTCTAATGTCACTGTGGATGTCTGTGTATATTGTTATTTAATTTTTATTTCTGAGTCTGTGTTGCTCATCTTTGACTTGTGGTTCTTATTTTCATTTTTCTTATAATTTTGCATGATTTTTCCAAAATATTTTCGACATTTGTTTTCTGTTCAAAATTAATGTAAATTATATTATTGTTATCTCATTAACTTTTTAGCCACCTGGCGACGGTTACGGTAAGCTCATTGCTTCACTTGAGTCAATGTACGCCATACCTGTGACATTTATTGCCTAGTCGCCTTCCTGTACCATATAGTTTGTTGCTACTGAGTTTTGTGCGGAAAGTTGACTTTAAGATCTTGGAAGTTCTTTTTAAAATTATTTTATTCTAACTTCCTTTAACCTAGTAGATCATATCAGAACAGGAATGGGTGAAATGGTGCTTAAGTGACCCCGGGATCAATAGGGCGTAAAGTTATCCCAAATTCGTCTTCTCAGGATAAGGGAAAAGCCCGGAAAAACCTTATCCGGTAACTCACCCTTACCGAGATTCGGAATAGGGACCTCTTGAATTAAGGCAGACACGCGATTCCTACGCCTCATAGGCGGGCTATCGTGAAACTGTTGGTTATTCTTTGAATGTACAAGTAGTCATTGCGATGTTGGACAGATAGGCTCAGTTGCGCAGCCGTTTTCCTGTACCATCGGCTTAGGTAACTTGTTGTTAGATTACCTTAGTTGGATAATCGCATTCTTGCACCATCTATTTTTATTTTCTTACCACGTACCTACAAGATAGAGGAGTGCATTCCACCCAAACATTCGAATCCAGATTTCACCGGATATAACATGTTTTGATGTCTCCGGAATCCAAAAAGGCATGTTTAGAAAACTGCCGGTGTGTGTGTGCGCGCGCTTGTGTGCCTGTGAACACCATAATTAAAAAATGAAAAGTCAGATAAATACCAAACTTGGTATTTAGTTTCAGTACCTTCCAAAGATGCGACACGAAGATTTTCAAGAAAATCCCCACCCCAAACTACCCCTTATGCAGAACATTTCTCGAAATTTTTTATTTTCTAAAAACTGCCTCTAATAATTTTGATTAAAATACCATATATTAAAGATGTTTACATGACGACAAAAATATAAATCTTGAATTTTCTTAACTTAGCAGTCCTCTTCATTCGGAAATAATTTTGTGTATTATTGTATTATTGGTAAACGTTAAGGGATAGACGAAAAGGTACTACAAAAAAATTTAGATCTCTTTAAAACACAATTTATTTCAAATAATTTTTTGTGACACAAGTCATTTCTGAGATATCCGTTATTAAAGGTTTGAATTGTTCGTTACTTGGGCATTCTCTTTAAGTCCTGCCAACATTCAGTTGTTTCTCGCGATTGCATAGAAACAGTATGGAGTTTTAAGGCCAGCGTATAGCGTCCAGTTCTATTGATGATCTCTTTATATCTATAACGAAATGTGTAATGTACCTATTTCTGCAAAGAGTTATTTAGATTAAAACGCAGTAGATAGAAAAATAGACTTTAGTGAGAATAGTTTGAATGCCCACTAATAAAGATAAGGGTAGAGAAATTCATATTAATAAATCACATCAGATTTTTTTTATTTATATTTCTTTTGCCCTATAAGTCAAACTTTAATATTTAATCACATATTTATCTAGTAATTGACAGAAACCATAAAAAGGATCCAGTCAGATTAGTCGGTATACCGGATTTGAACCCACGATCTCCCGTACGCAAGCCGCAGACGCCAAGCCTGAGATTGCTGCAGTATATTTGCGTAACCCGACAGCTTTTTTCTGCTTTTACAACACCATTAGGAACAACCTAAAAATTTATTTATTTATTCAAGCGAGCTTTTTACAGATACTCACTGAGTCCACATCCTCTAGAGTACGCCGTGTCACTCTATCTTACTACAGGCCCTCTTCTAACCCTCTTCTTCCCTACGTCAATACTTGTTTCAACCATTCCTCCAGGGGTCTTCCTCTTTTCCTTTTATACTGTGTGGTGTCCATTCCAAAATTGCTTTTGGCCATCGCTCAGCTCCCAGTCTTTTGACATCGCCATACTACTTTAGCCTTCTCCTTTCAACTTTGTTGATAATATTATCTCCCCATTTCTGTCTCGTTTTATTTCGTTTAAACCCTCTGTAATTTTAAAGCCCTGCAACTTATTTTAAAATTGTTTCTATTGCTTCTAGTTCTTTTTTTTAGTTCCATTTATACCCCGCCTTTAACTGCATTGGTCTTATCGGCGGCCTTTCCTGTGGAACTTATTGACTATGGCGTTAACTCGTATTCTCTTGTTGGGTTTCCTGCACTTTGGGGGGGGGGGTTAATCATTAGATCAAACACATTCACACTCCCAGACTCTGGGGAGAATAGGGAATAATCTTGGCTAGAGAAAAATTCCAATCCCCCGGCAGTTACTCTACCGACTGAGCTACAGGGCCAGCCTCTAGTTTTTGTTTTATCTCTTTTAGTCAACTTCTATGATTCAACACCGTAAGCAATATGCTTTGTGCTATTTACTCATAAGTTCCCTTTTTATCCCTCTGTTGGTTTGAACACATGACAGGATTTAACTTATTATTTTTTTTTGCTTAGGGAACTCTACTACCTATATAGGGTTATTCAGAAAGAAGGAAAAGACTTTAAATATTTATTTCCAATGAACTAAAATAGATGGCGACACATACGATACATCACTGAATAGAGAAAAGTTCAATATTTTATTTTATGTGTTCAAAATGAGCACCATTTGTTATGCGAGGACGACCAGTGCAATTTGCATACGCAACCATCTTTTACGAATTTATTGTATCAATTGTAAATGTTTATGACGTTGAGCTTACAACGAAATACACGTTGCAATAAAACAATGATTCACTGTTTGCATAATGCAGCACACAAAACGACTTATCCTGTGGCGTCGCCAGTTTCTCGTAAACAAACATAGCACCGCCGTAGGCACTGAATGGAACTAATAGGTAGGGCTTAAAACTTTGAACTTTCCTCTATTCAATGATGTGTCGAATGTGTTACTGTCTATTGTCGTTCGTTAGAAATAAATATTTAAAATCGGTTCCTTCTTTTTGAGTAACCCTGTATATTTTTTCTTTACTTCTTTCACTAGTTGTAATCTTCTCTCGTAAGTCTTAATTATCTCATTTCTTACTTTTAAGCTCTTTGCAATACTATTCAACACTAAATAAATTGTTTTCTCCAAGTACACCTTCAATCCCGTATTATGTTGGACATCCATTACCTTTCTGATCATAAATTATATATTAAGCTCATCTCCCGCTAGCAGTATTTGGTCATCAGCATAAAATAAGCTTTGTAGGTTCTCTCTTTAAATATAATGTTTTATTCCTCTTCTTTACCTATATGCAACCTTTAGGATTAGCCTAACACCTTATAACAATGCACTTGCTCTGCACAGCTCAATACGTTTTCTGTCGATGTATGATTTATCACGGTGAGAATTCAATTTTCTATTTCGAAAAACATCGGTTGTGTGGGTTTTCTGTCCACAGTTTTTCCTCACTTTTAAAAGCTTATTAGCAGGTAACTTTGTTCCAAGAATAGGCTTATTTGCGTCTTCATTATGTAACTTCAACCGACGACACGAAGATATTATATATTTAAACAACCGGGATCAATAAAATGTCACCCTCTCAAGGTTTCGTAATGCGATGATGCTAGGAACTTGCGATACCTACGCTTTTGTCTGTTTCTGCTGTCTTAAACATCTGTTTGTGACCAATTATTGAGAGAAGGAATTTTGTAGTTCAGAATTGTGTTCACTTCTCAAGAGCTCCGTAGCGATCGAGGAAAACAAAATAAATAAATGAAATTTCTAGCGGGAATTGAAATGCATACAATTTCACAAAGACAGTTATAAAACTCATAATAAATGTAAAATGTTGTAAATATTAAAAGAATGAGTTTGTAAAAAAACACTGCCATAATTATATTTACGTAAGGTTATAAAACGGAAGAAGAAGAAAACCAATGTATACAAATGTAAAGATCCTTGACTCATGGTGGAACAAAGACGTAATTATGTCCAAGTGTAATAATATAAAACAAGAAACTTATATGATGTAAATAATTAGTTAATAAGGAATTGTTTATGTTGAAATAATTTATTTTAACGACTTTCTTATAAATGTGATTTGTATATGTGTTGAGCATCGAAAGGAAAACCAAAAGATAACAATGATCGTCATTGCATGGAATAATAAATAGGAAGTGATAAAAATGTTAAAGGACGACAAAATAAATAAATAAAATTTAAATTTGCGATGCGAAGAAGACGCAATTTACATAAAATTAATATACTATGAATTATCATGAAAGATGTATTAGTATGTATAAATATAAAACAGGAAAAGTAAGAATAAATCAATGTACTCTTCGTAAGATGATAACTAAACCCTGAATTCACAAAAATAAGCAATTATTACGCAAGTGTGTTCACCACGAAATAGGTTTTCTAAGTTAATTTGAAGTTGTTATTAAACTTTGATTGAGATAATTATTCACATTTCAAAATAACAAATACAAAGTTGAAATAAACTTTTTTCAGTATACACTCTCTAAAACAGCTGCTTGTCAGACTGTTAACACACAGAAAAATAGTGCCCTAGCCCACTAAAGTCGTCATGGAAATCTTTAGCGGCGTAATAAATAAAATCCAAATGGCAGTGACTAGCTATGCCAACTTTAACAGGGATTTAAACAAAATACTTGATCATAAAATAATAAACGTAAGCCAACATTGTTTTTATTTATTGAGATTTGTTAATCTCAAACCTTATCAGCATTTTTCACAAAACAGTTCATCATTTAAAAACAAACATAAGTTAACATCGTTTTATTCTTTATTAGAAACCATCCACAAACGTGAAAGATTTATTTCACAACATGGAAGTGTCTTTTTTTACAAGAGAAGCACAAGTCTTTAAATGTAATTTACTCCTTCTCAAACTGCTGTCGAGACTTTGCTTGCAACAGCTCTGATTCAATGTTTCTGGCTCGGATTGAAGTTTCCTCGGGATTTTCACGCATATTTTCAGTCACAAGCTTGTTGTTTAGAAACGAGCCCTCAGATTAAGCTCTGCCTTCTAGATGCGCATTTTGTATTGTTGCAGTCAACGCTTCCTAGTAGGCGTTAGTACGGATCATAGCGTAGGATTCAGGTGGCTGAGAGAATATGTCAACAAACGACTGACTAAGCCTTTTGTATTTACACAGTACTTTTATTAATTTATGTATTTTATTTAATATAATTTAGAAAGCTTTTACTTGGAACTATTGTACGCAACACGTATGCAAAAAGATTTAGTAGTTATAGTATCAACCCAGTAACGAATTCTGAGTTTAAGGGCGCCCTCAAATACTTGATACCCGACTGCTAAAATATCCATCCACACTTTCGCATACACACTTCCGCTCCAAGAATCCGCTCCTCTAACAGAGGACGCTTAGGAATTCACTGTAACCTCAGTTCCGGAGACATATTAGCGGAATTAGATGTAAACGTCATCTGCATAGCTTTAGATCCAAAACTATCGTAATGTGAAATAGCCAGACGACGAGGATGAACGAGCAGCATGCATTACTAATAAATATTTCCAAGAATAATGAACGAATATGTATTTCTGTTGAAGTGGAATGAAATGGTCTAAGTTCATTTATTCGGACCGTATTATTACTCTATTTTACGTCGCTTTAACTACAGGGGCATATCGCGACGGATCTGTTAGTGGATAACTCTTAGATCGAGGTGTGGCGGACAGTTAGCCTTCTAGGTCTCATCTCTTTAACCACCCGCTTCGTCGTATCCACAGAAACCTAGCTCATAGCAACCGGATCTTCTGCTTCGTGCCGTGCAGATGGCATTAGAGTGGCGTCCAGTCTACCTACTTTCTTTGTCTGTGGATAGATGGCACAGCATTCTCTATTACCATCTATTTTTTATTTCTACTATTGTTTTAAACTTAAGGTGAAACTTTAGGTCGTGGTATTAAATATCCAATCCGGTATTTACCTTAGCGGCTGAGGGAAACCACGAAAAAACCTCAGTCAGATTGGTCACCCATGGGATTTGAACCCAGGATCTCCCAAATGCGGGCCACATTGGACCGTATTGTTGCTCTCCCAATCATACAACATTTATTTTGACAAAAAAAATAATGATTTGATTTATCGGACTTTGGACGAATTCCAGGTATTGACAGATCTTGTCAATATCATACGAATTGTGAAAATTGAGCTACATTAAGAAATAACAAAGCTATTAAAAACATATTTCATTACATGCACAAATATTTAGATATCTCTTTACTTCATATTTCTGCTCTTCTGTCCCCTTGATAAGGCCTAAGGGACTCTGCTACAGGAATTGATATAATTTATGTTTATAAATATAATTATTATAAATCTCATTATTATAATGATTATTATTATTATTATAAAACAACTAGAAAGGGGAAAGTGAAGGAAGAGGCAGAAGAAGAGAGACAATAGACGGGGAAAGGAGGGAAATGAAAGCAGCTTCGAGCGTCTCCGAAGTTAACGCAAGCGGAGTTGCTGGTTCTACTACCGTGCGGGCGTTTTGAGGTGAGGCCACAGAACGGCTATACACGTAGCAGGCTGTATTGCAGCGACTTCGGTACTTTTCCGATGTGCAACTGGCGGGGTATGACGCGTTCAAGGTTATCCTTATCAGGTGTGCTTCAGTCGCTGCTGTATGTTCATGCTGTAAAGAGAGTTGAAATTGTGCATTTCAAAATGAAAGTTTATTCAAGACATCTATGTTGTGCGTGGTTGCTTAAGAGCATTAATCTCTTGTTATTAGTCCACTGCACACTGTTATTATTCCTGTCGACAAATTCACGCTTGAACAAGAATTTTTATGTACGATACATACGTAAAAACAGATCACTTAGACAGCCGTGTAATTTCAGAAGAATTTCCGGTAAGAAAACGAACTTAAAGGCAATATAACAACCGAAATTACGCAAGAAGAACTTATGCGTGTAAATGGAAATTTCATTCGAAGATGGCAGGAAGGTCTTCCTGCAGAAGGACACCACTTATAACAAGGTAAGTTCTCATAGTGCATGTGAGTAAGAAAAGCGGGAGTTGCGGAACGAAATATACCCAGTGTAATAGACAGTGTGCGGAGCACGCATACGCGCGATCTGTGGCCTCGCCATAAAACGATCGCACTGTAGTACCTGTACAAAATAAAACTCTATGCCCATGCCGCAGCGTTCTCTTCACAGTAGGCATCACCAGTAACAGAGAACAGACAGCGAACGTTGACCGCAATGGCGTATTTAACAAAAATAACGCAAATATTCGTGCTTCGAACATTCCCAACATTCCCAGAGTAATTACAGGATCCCAAAACCGCAAACAGTAGCGCTTGTGATGCGTGACAACAGTTACGTCACGGGTGTTTTGACACGAAATTACCCTTAAACAAAGGACAAACACGCCGCGTCACGTTTTAATCAATGAACGTTCTGCTAATGGACACGGAGAGCCAGCGATGCAATTTCTCTCACTTGTTCTTCCTGTCAGCAAGATAGCAATTTATGCCCTGAACTACGACGGTGTAATGAAAAGTAATGATTCTACAAAGTTATATGGTAAGAGGATCGAGGTGTCTCAGTAATGACACGCAGGATTAATGTTTGGAAAACGCCTTTCAACTACCTCCTGTAATTCCTCAACCTGGGTCACGAAACATGCCTTCATAAATTCCGTTTCCGTAATGGATTACTGACAAGCGTTTGAATGTCCTTAGACCATGTTTACTTTTTAATTTCTGTACTACATACATAGTAGATAGAGAAGGTATTGCACTTCACCGAGAATTCACCGGAAAGTAATTGAAAGCACCTCAACCAATCATTGCCTTAATTGAATTAACAATATGTTTGAATCACAGGGCAGACATAAATATAAAAGTCAAACTCCTATTTGATAATAAACAATAAATTATAAATATATGTTTTACCATCCCCTGAATAAAAACATCTTGTGTGTGTGTGTGTGAGAACAGCACAACTAAAAAACAATCTGATGTGTTACACTCACATGACATTCTCTACTCTTGTACAAACTATTTTTACAAACGCTTATTCTCCATAAGCTTCATGTTAATCGAGATATCGACATGTTAATCTTATTGCTAATTTTCTTGTAGATGCAAGGGGAATTGGTAGGCTTTAAGCGATAGTCAAATATTTTTAGAACTGGTTGCTATGTGGAGTATTCCATTTTCTTTACATTACCAGGACAAAAAAATGAATAACTAATTTGAGAAAAAGTAAAAGTATTGGAAAATTTAAGGGAATAACAAGCAATATCTCGAAAATGGTTCACTCAACAAAAAAAAATGTATATGACATAAATTGTGTATTTTAACACGATCTACATTTTTTGTGTAGTAAAAGTTTGTCTATCTCTTATGGTTTACCAGTTATGCAAAAGTCGTTCACAATGAAGAATGCTTTTGGAGACATTCCAAGAAAATTCGAGATATACATTTCATTTGTTATGAAAATATCTTAAACATATGATATTTTAATCAAAATCGTTAGAGCCATTTTTGGGAAAATTAAAATTTTCGAAAAATGTTCCATGTAAAGGGTAATCTGGGGGGGATGTTCTTAAAACCTTCATGTCGCTTCTCTGGAAGAAACTGAACGTAAATACCAAGTTTGGTGTTTATCCGACTGTTCGTTTCTGAGTTATGCTGTTCACAGACAGACACACACGGACATGTTTCCAAGAATGCTTTTTTTGGATTCAGAGGATCTCAAAACATGTATTTCCGGAGAAATCTCGGTATCGAATTTTTGAGTGGAATGAAATACTTCTGCTACTTACTCTACGTAGTAGAGAAAGTAACAATAAAGTCGATACGAAACTGCTATTTATGTTCAGTATCTTCCAAAGATGCGACACGAAGCTTTTTAATAAAGTGCCCTCAACCCAAACTACCCTTTACATGGGACATTTTCCGAAAGTTTTTCTTTTCAAAAAATGCCTATTACGGTTTTCATTAAAGTACCTTATATTTAAGATCTTTAAATGACAAGTAAAAGGTATATCTCGAATTTTCTGGTAATATTCTGTGCAATCCTCTTCATTAGGAAGGAATATTGTATAATCTTGTATAGACAACAAATTCTAAAAAAAAAAACAATAGCCGATATAGCTCAAATTATTTCATAATTACCAAAGGCTTTTCCCCCCTCTTTCATGAGAAATAACATGTGAAATTATATCAAATCCGATAGGATTAAAATATAAACTTCAGGATGACCGAAAAATCAAAATAGATGTTATTAGAGAATAGGTCTCCTCCTCCTGCTGGTAAACGTTAAGTGATAGACGAAAACTTACCACAAAAAATGTAGATATCTTTAAAACACAGTTTATTTCAAGTAACGTTTTTGTGGCATCAACCATTTTCGAGATACTGTTGTTAATGCTTCGAATCTTTCAACACTTGGCCATTCTTTTGCAGTCCGTCGACTTTCAGTTGTTTTTCGCGATGTCATGGAAAAAGAATTTAATTTTTAGGCCAGCATTCTTGTTCTTAAACATTTCACTGTGGCTATTCCCTTTGTATCTGTAATGAAATGTATATGTAGCTACTTCCGGAAAGTTTTATCTCGATTAAAATAAGTAGATAAGAAAATAAACTTTGTAACAATAATTTGTATGCTCACTAATAAGCACTAGAGGGTAGAGAAAGTCATGGAAGTGTAACGCATCAGATTTTTATTTATTTATTTTTTAAGGTCCTTTGACTGGGTAGGTCGTATCCAAAGGCGACACTTTCTCCTAGCGGGACGTCTTATAGGTCGGTTGTTGCTTGTCTATATTAACCTCACGGAAGTCATGGGTTAAGAAAATGCACTATAAAAGGAAAGGGCAACCTGTTTGTGCTGTGTCGGAGAACGAACGTATTTAGAAGTATGTAGAATAAGTAGAATGCAGCTTGGTTTCGATAACGTGGTCAAGTGTTTGCAGTACGTGAGGTTTACGTTGAAACATGACCATTTTGACGCTACCTGACCGGTCTCGAGGTGGGGGGTGCGCTAATGTCGGTCCGAGTGCTGAAAAATCCTGCCACAGTCGCCCTTCACTGCCTAGTCTCTCAGTATCAGTGTTGTAATAATGTTGTTGCCAGTTGCACCTTTAACAATGAAATATGGGAAATATCCTGATAATTATGTTCGGCGTGCTGGATTTCGTATTGTTAGAAGCGGGTGTTGTTTGTTCTCTTCTAAATTTCATGTTTCAACCTAACCCAGATTTTAAATAGTAAGTTTCAATAGTAAAGGTTTTGAGATTAGGCGGTTAACGATTACCAACTGTCGTTTGGAATATAGTGCTATCTCTTTTTACTTTCCATGTTTCAACTTAAAGCAAATGCACTATAATTTAAATATGCACCTAGAACATGCAAACTTTCTCGCATTACAGGCATATTTTTGGCGAAAACAGAAGGAACTTCGCTGTTCTGTTTTGTATAAGGTGTTATAAATATGTGTTAGTAATTGTAAACATGCAAATAGTCAAGGTCTATGCTACGCGCATACATATTGTATGGCAGTGGTAATCTGTGCAAACTTTGGATGTTTATCCCGTCGACTATACCAGCGAACGGCTCGCGTGCTGGCAAGGGACTGTTCTTATCTAGTAAACACAGGTACTCTATACACAGAACCGTGTTTTTTTTGGGGGGGGTTTAACGAGAAACACCAAAAGAGTAGAAGATAATAGAAGATCTATGTATTTCACAATAACTGTAGACGATTTAAACTAAGTTTTTTTAGCGAATTTTCACGAATTTCTCGTTTTCTCGCGAAAGACTTTATTTGCGCGATAAACACGAAAATTAGCACATTTTAAAAGTTAATTACGAAACTTACATGTTGACGATATAGAGGTAAAAGCACACGATTTCCTTTTTGAGCTATCAAAATTAATTGCAAAATCTTATATCAGTGGGCAGTTTGAGCAATAGCTGTAACTGTTTTAACTGCAAGAATCTAAGATGATAGTGCTCATTACTTTGTTATGTTAACATAGTTTTTTCTTTGCTTGAAGTTGTATACATTTTTTGGTACCCTCTGTAGATATATTACATGCTCTTGACATTTAAAGCGGAAGGAAACTAGTTTCATAGATTTTGTGAGATATCTAATCAAGCCTTTTGACTACCATCAAATACGAACAGTTAAAGATATTTTTTGCACTATGATTTTGAGTTACTGAGGAGATCTTTTCTGGGCTGAGAACATTGTAACTCTTATATGCTTCAACAGTTGGGCTAAACAATATTTGATTTAATATTTTCTACCAAACATTAATATTGTTTAGCATTACTTTAAACCTATCATTAACTACTGATGGTATAAATAATTCTCTATTGTGTGAGATAAGTTATCCTTTTGTCCAAATTAATTTCAAAGTTGATTAGTATACGAATCACGCATATTTTTTTTTTTAGTTTTATTCCGAAAATGCTGCGAAGTTTTGTTGTATTAAATACGAAAACGTGAAAATCTAAAAATTAATCGCGAATTATTTAAAAGTTTATCACCAATAAAACCGTCCCTGTCAATATACCTCGAGACGAACTGGGACAAAGTGGTCATACCCCATGATGACACCAAAATGAGCCCGGTGTCCACAGGGCCTAGAGTTAGCCGACATTTATTTTTTCAGGATAAGGCAAAACCCCGGAAACACACTTTATGCGGGTGACTCCGCCAATCAGATTCGAACTTGGGACCTCTTGAATGCGAGGCAGTCACACTAACCCGACACCACGTAAGTTTAGACAACATTCTCTGCAAATTCAACTTTTCTTAACTCTTAACCACATACTATTAACTCTTTCTGTACAAACTTCACATATTTGTAATCTTCGGAAAACTGAACGTGATGGCTCCCCCGTGGTTTCGTATGAGGCTCGCATTCGATAGGTTCCGGGACGATTTCCGTTGGACCAGCCACTCTAACCTTTTTTTGCGTTTTCTCGGTTCGCCTTTATCCCCTTCTACCTCACAGAAGGGGATAAAGGCGAACCTTCTACCTCTTCCTCTCTCCATAATTTTTTTTACGTGTTTCACCTCATCTGAGAACCAAGCGACGGCGGTTGGTGTGTTACGACAGGACGGTGGAATTTGCGCTCTGGTTGGGACCCCTTTCCTTCCTGTGACCCGCAGGGGGGAGTTCCGACCCCTTCAGCAGCTGTAACGAACGCTGCGGACCCCTAGTACTGGTGGTACTTCTGACGTTATTAGAAGTACGCTGGGCCGAACATTCGAGCCCCTCCCGTAAGGGAGTTGTTCGGACTGAGTTGGACTCGGCGGGGCAGTGGTTCTCGATATCCATGGGGGATTGGGTACATCTGGCTGGTCTTTCCACCCAGGCGGAGTTGTGAAACACCTCAAAGTCCTCCGGCACCGCCCTGAAGTCCTCCGGTAGACAGTCTGCAGGTGGCTGTCCGTCCTACCGAGATTCTTCGGTAGTCTTCCCTTTTGGGGCGACGCGCATAAGTGGCGTATCCACTTCCATCCGCTGGTGGCTTATGTCCTTTTTGAGAGCTGTCTCGTCTATACTTGGGACACCAAGACTGCGGGAGTCTAAGGCAGGGCTAGCCGACGTCATGTTGGAACCACGTTGGACCCCGTCCTTAATAGCGGACGTCGTTGTCCAGATCTGAGCGCTCTTCCAGTCACCCCTTCATCCCTACCTCCCAGAGATCACGTTGGAACGACGACGGTCCACTATGACCTGCGTGTGGTGTTGTTCTCCAGTTAGTGGAGGCCTCTCCGTCTGACTGCTCTGCTCTTAACTCCAAATTCAGCGTTAAAATAGTTGTAAATTAAATAGGCCACTAGGGCTGAACAAAACATCTTTTTTCGCCTCTCGGTCATCGGACGAGAGACGAACTTGTGTCATCAGAGCATTCGAGTTGTGCTCTTCCTGCGTTAATGCTGCAAGGCATTCAGTGGAGACACTCGACATTGCTTTTGAGTGAAATATGGATGGCCAGAGAGAGGACACCGAATTTCAACATATTAGGTTGTTAGCAGTATTATTTTAAATGAATACAAATAATACAATTGTACAGTGTTATTTAGGTGAAATCATTATGAAAACATAACTAAATCTCTGTATAATATATAAGGTAAACATATTCTTTCTCGGTTTACCCTCCCCGTTAGGAGGACTTACACGCCAGGACTTACAAGTGGGTATCTCGGATTAGACGCCTTTCGGAGAGCAGATATAATGGATCGGATAGAACAGCCGAAATGGGTGATCAGCACGAAGTGTGGTAAGAGAATGAGGAAGGAGATGATATGAAATGACGGTGGAATGGATGAAAGGAAAGGTGATGATGGAGCAGATGGTAGAATGAATGGCGGGGGAAATCGGAGAACCCGGAGAAAAGCCGCCTAAACGCCGCTTTCTCCAACATAAATCCACATACGGTTCCCTGGAATCAAACCCTGACCGCCGTATAACCACTCGGACACGGCGTCGTTTATAAAATAAAAAAAATTAAAAATATGATACTTCTATGATAAAATATTGGAAAGTTATCTAAGTGTATACCAGACATATATTTGACTACTTTATATCGTTTAAAATATACCAACATGTATGCTGTGAAATAAAACGTTAGGGGTATTAGTACATAGTAAAATGTAAGCAATTCAAAAGCATTGTATGGAATCATTTTCACATTTTGGTATTTGGCTATAAAGCCTCTGCGATCCACATTTTCAGTTACTGCTTAACAAACCAAGCGAGATGACTTCTAGTTAACGCTTATGCCTGGCATTCGGGAGGTCCCGGGTTTGATTCTTGTCGATCGCCCACTCTGATCTTGTTTTTGTCGTGGTTTCCTCTGGTCGATAGGCGAATACTCATCTATACGGTTTCCCTTCTTCATTCCGTTTCCCTCGCATCTTTCAGGTGTGCTTCTAGGTTTTGTGGATATATCGGTGCCGAACAGATTACGCGGATGCTTGCTCAAAGGAAAGAGTACTTCCTGTGGACACTAGAGGGCAGAACAGCTTGGTCGTCGGGTCGTTCATACTTTCTCTAGAACAGCTCCAGTAGTAGGACGAATTCTCGAGTCCGACACTGTTAAGGACTTTTGCGCGTCTCTGTGGCCTGTCGGCCTGCGGCCCGTAGCCTCCTGTAGTTCCTTCACTTCATGCCTTTCTCCTGAGGGGTGGTAGCCAGATTAGAGGTGTCCCCTTCGGTTGTATAACCTGTATCTACATGTTTTCTCCTTCGTCTGTAGCTATTTTGTCTAATATTTGTTAGTATATTGTTACTATTCATTGTACAGTGTATATAGTCACATTTTTATTTGATTTATATACAATGAATATAGTGTGAATTTGTGATTCATAGAGAACGTCGTGTGAATGCATCACATCAGACTTTTTAAATATTCATACTTTATGACAATCGCATCGCACAGCTAGAACACCAGAGTATCGCATTCAACTGCAACAAAAATGCTATTACAATACGGTTTATGTGTTCTCTGATAATAATCAGCTCGTAAAGCTGTTGATAAACACAGCTTTTTTTCTGTTTACAAAACATTGCAGAACAAAAGACTATCGCATACGTTGATGCTGACTAGTTTTATTTTTGATCCCCCGGTATAATGAAACCAGATGAAATGTTACAATAACAAAGGAGACAACAGTTGCTGGAATTATACAACCGATTTGGAAATTGTGATCCGAAGCGTTAACATACAATGTAGTTTCCTGTTGTTTTTATGCATGTGACTTTTATATACTTCGAATGCATTGTTTTTTTGTGTTCATAAATCTCAACCCTTCATACGTAAACAGCTTTATATCATCGTCGCGGTACGGTTTTGTTTCAGCGATCCAATATAATTCAAGTGCAACGTTTCATTTCATTCAAATGTTTGAGATAGAGCTTCTATTAATAGTGGCAAATTGACGTCACAAATCACGATTAACGCATAAGTACAGCGAGAGCCAAAGACTACGAACCGGCTGCGCGGTGTTTCTCCTGTCCGCGTCCTAGAGCGCTCGTTGTCGTCTGCCGCTATAATAGAAAGGCGCGGATGAAACCATACAACATTTTAAAAACTACTTTTAAAGGCTTTATTTAACAACTTTATGAAAGTGTGTTTGAGAACAGAATTACTAACAGAGATCTGTGGCCCCCTCGGTCCCCCGACCTAACTCCCTGCGATTTCTATCTCTGGGGTAACTTAAAACTTAAAACAAAATGTACAAGACAAACCCACACAGCCTGGAAGAATTAAAACAAAATATCCGCCAGGAAATTACCAGCATTTCTCAACGTGAACTATGGGAGTGATGGATAGTTTCCTAAAGAGGTGCCAAAAATGTATGGACAACGCCGGTGGCCAGTTTCAGCATCTCCTTTCATAAAGTTGGTAAGTGAAGCCTTCAAAAGTAGTTTTAAAATGTTGTATGATTTCATCCGCGCCTTTCTATGATGGCGCCAGACGGCAACGAGCGCCGAGGACGCGTACAGGAAAAACACGGTGCAGCCGGTTGGTGGTTTTTTGGCTTTCTCTGTACTTACTAATGCTATGCAAGGGGTGACACTGTATCGTACTTGTAAGTGGCAAGGTTGTCCTTACCTTTGGACCTTCGGCTTCGATCTGCTCTTTGTAATCGGGACAAGTTGTTTTACACCGTGTGGGATGTCTGAGGTGTGGCCCGCATTTGGGAAATGCCGAGTTCAAATTCCGTGGTCCGTTCTATCTGGATGTTACTTTTTGGGGGGGGGGTTCCTTCAGACGCCAGGGTAAATACCGGATTAAATTAAAATAAATTGAGTTTTATTTATGGATGCGTTTAACTGTTATTGTACCATTCTGTATTGGGCGTGAAAGACCGATAATTTGCCTCAGAGGCAAATTCTTTATCAGGATTTAGGTTCTTTTACGTGCCGTAAATCTACGACCACCGCTTATACTTCCCTTCCGAAGGAAGCCATACTAAGGAGTTTTTACGCCCGAAAAAACCCTCCCCCTCCCCCGGGTTTGAACCTCCAACCCCGTGTGAATGGAAATTTCATCCAAAGATGCCAGGATTGTTTTCACGCAGATGGATACCACTTATAACAAGGTTTGTACTCATTACAGTGAATGCTACTATCACTCGTAAGTAACGCAAGAGTTACAGAATGAAACCCCTGAATGTAATAGTGTGCGGAGCACGCATACGCGTGATCCGTGGCCTCACCATAAAACGACCGCGCTATAATCCAATTTGTTTGGTTTTTTTCTGTTCAGCCGGGAAAATTGAAATTGACTTTTACTTGTGGATGCTCTTTAACTGCTGTGGTTCTTAGCGTCCCATTCTATATTGGGCGTGAAAGACCGGAAGTCTCTTTATCAGGTTTAAGGTTCTTTTACGACATGGGAACACCGGCTTTACTTCCCTTCCGAAGGAAGCCATGCTAAGGATTTTTACGCCCGAAAAAAACCATCGTCCTCCGCCGGGTTTGAAACCGCGAGCTTGGGTACTAGAGGCTAACATGGTAACCACTACATCACGGAGGACGACATTTAGCCGGGAGGTGAATTTATCGGTTGTAGAAGTGAATCAACAAGTGAGGTCTATTCTGCGGATTCCATGCACTTAGTAGTGTATCTTTCTGAAATAGCTTCAATTGCGTAGTCCCTTACCGTACTTTCTATTATACTTCTACTTAGGTATAGGTAATACAACGGAAGTGGGCACCTTGTGCACTACGGCCTATGAATCTATCACCTCCTAGTAGAAAGAGATAACGTGAAGGTACCTCAGGATGCCACAGGCCTCAAGAAGACAGGTTACAAAGACGCGCGGAAGTCCCTAAAGTTCAGGCTCTAAGACCCGTCCTATAAGCAAGCTTCTGCGTCATCTGTACGGCACCGCCATACGCCATGAAACCTAGAAGCATTACTGAAACATGAGAAGGCATTCGCCTACCGACCAGGAAAACCCAGTGAGCGGTCGACAGGAATGGAACCCGGGACCTCCCGAATGGGAATCTCACACGTTACCGCGGCACCATTTCGCTCGATTCTACTTATTTTAATCTTTAGTTGGAATACTGGGGCGTGGCACCAGTATTCCACGCCCGTACGTAGAAAGCGATTTGCCTAGTGCACGTGATTTGAATCCAAACCTTCCGTTGAACCCCTGAAGCTATCATGTGGGCCATCTTGTTTAGTAAAGGGCGGTCAAAGAGTGTAGACCTTATTACATTGTTGTAGTAATATCATATTCTATGGGAACACACTTCTTAGGCATGGCCCCTCACAAGTGTGATTCCCGCATACAAACTTCTCCTGTAATTCCGTGCAGTCAAAGCTAGACCGCATCCAGTACTCTTAACAACCTACCCGGATGGTGATCAAAGAGAAAGAAGAATACACGAGGGAGGGAAAATTCCCCTGTGATCTTGTATTCATTACATCATGATCACTAGGGTTTTCCAGCCTTTATGACCAACCTGCCTCTCTACTTTTACTTCATTCGCGTTTTTCTTTTGTTGTTGATGTCATAAGAACTAGTTGCTTATGCGATATAATTGCTTATAACTTTGTAACAATTTATTTGTGCTTCTTTGTGTCGGGCGTTTGATGTTACAAGCGCGCAGTAAGCTAAAAAGATACTGGAGTCCTTTTGCTTTACTTCATTAAAGCTGGCACTTGAATTTCATACAGATAAGTTTTAAAATTAATGAAAAAACTTTATGTAATCTTCCCAGTTTGTAGACTGCTTGCAAGTTTAAACCTTAAAGAAAACAAATCACGGTCCTGAGTAGCTCTAATAAAATAAAACTAAGTTGTGGCGACAAACTGAAGACCCTGCGCTACTAAAGATACAGAATAAAGTTACAAATTATACATTTCCTACAGAGGGCTGAAGAAAAATAAACAGACATTAAAGTCGGTGTTTTAGAGGATACAAATAAGAGATAATCTAATTTTCTAAAATCCAGCTGGTAAAGTTTATTAACAGTTTGTTAAATTTTCTCAAAAAGCTTATAGGCTTTTGTTTTAAATATTGCAATACTGTAACCGCGCGCACGAAGTTACCTTCCACCACGGGTGGGATTAAATTATACATTGTTATTATTGCTACTTCATAATGACTAGCCTAGAAAGTTCTATCACAAAAGAGTCCATCAAAGCTGCCACTAAAGAATACCTGTTTTAAAAGGCTATTTAGTGTATTTATAAAATATTCGATATTGAACAATTCAATCCAACCGAGCTGAATAGCTCAAGCGGTATTGTGGCCCGCATTCGAGAGGTGCCGGGTTCAAATTTCATGTTTGGTGCGAGAGCTGAGTTACTGCGTTTCTATTAGTATTTGATGGATAATATAATTTAGCAAAGGATTATAACTTAAAAATATCTTGGATAAAACAAAGATAATAGCAAGAACAAACTAGTAATAGAAGATAAAGTAATCGAACAGCAAAGTATTTAAATATTGGGGGCGCTATGTGTCGTATGAAAGGATAGGGATATGGATGAAAAATTAAATAAGTTCAGAAATAAATGTAAGAATATTCATAGAAAGTTGAAAAAGGAAGACAATAAGAGACATCGCATCATTTCTTAATACTGTCGTAGTGCTAGTCTTGATGTACGGAAGCCAGACCAAAATAAGAACTCAAAAAGATAAAACAAAAATTGAGACGGGCAAAATGAAGCTTTTAAGAAGCACCGTAAGTTATAGCGCATTTAGCGAGCGAGATAGCTTCGCGGTAACGTGCAAAGCTCGTATTCCGGAGCTACCAAGTTCGATTCCCGTCAATCGCTCACTCTGAACATGGATTTTTGGGGTTTTCCCTGTTTAGTAGGCGAATGCTGGGGCGGTTTCTTAACTACCATGATTTCCTTTGCATCATTCCCCTTTCATTCCGCCTCCTCATCTTTCAGGGGTGTTTCTGGGTTTTGGCGTGTCGGACACTAGGGGACTACATGGTCGATGGGTCGTTTATCGCCTTCTCTAGGCAGCTCCAGCAGTGGGACGAGTCTTTGAGCCGGAAGTTCCAGTCGGGACTTCCGCACGCAAATGTGGCCTGTCCGCTAGCGGCCTGTAGCCTCTTGTGGTTCCTTCACTTCATCTATTCCTCGTGGGGTGATAACCACAATAGATCTATGTGAGTCTGCGTGCGCCAGGTGTCCCCTTTGCTGTATAATTTATACCTATATATCCTGTTAGATAAAAAGCAAACAGATGTAGAACTACTACTAGAGAAAACAACGTCAAACGGCAGAAGATGGTGTCAACATTTAAAAAGGATAACCGAAAATAAGGTTACCGCCAGCAGCAATGAGATATGCCACGAAAGGAAAGAGAGTTTGGGGAAAACAAGCAAAAATAGGCATCGGAACAGGTTAGGGAACTAACCCCTGAATAATAATAATAACAATAATAATAATAACAATAATACATTGATATGAAGGAGGTAATCTCACATTTCTCATTGAGTTCAAAATTAGATGAATTCTCCTATTTGTAAACCACATACAGAAAAATCTCGTGTTACATTCATATGACTTTTCCCTAACCTCTGTCATTTATTAATGGGTACAAAAGCTATTCTTATGAAAGCTTATTTTTCTAGGGTATACCTTCAAAGGGTATTCCTAGAAAATTATATCTTTAATATATGGTATTTTGATAACATTTTTAGAGCCTTTTTGCGAAAATAAAAGTTTCGAAAAATGTTCCATGTAAGGGTAGTTGGGGATGGGTGGATTTTCTTAAAAGTATTTGTGTCGCAAGTTTGGTATTATTCCGATTTTTCATTTTTGATTTACGCTTTTCACAAAAACACACACACTCACACGCAAGTACACATACACGTACCTTTTTCCAAAAATGCTTCTTTGGATTCAAAGAACTTTATTGCCGGCGAAATCCAAATTGAAATTTTGGGTGGAATACAATACTTCCATTACTTACGTAGGTACGTAGTAGAGAAGGTAAAGAAGGGTTAATTTGTTGACAGTATAATCAACCAATCAATCAAAGTTTTCTGATGCGATTTCTACTATTTCAGAAAAGTATGTTGTTATTCAAATTTCACTGCATATCTACATTCAAACATTCCATCAAGTTTTTTCTTTATTATTAATCTGAATATTATATTTTTGTTAAAATGGTGCCAAAATAATAGTAATAAACCCTGAAGCTAGTATTATTTTTACAACGCAGTCAAGCTTCGAAGAGGAGGTGTTTTCCTGTGGGAAATACACATAGCTTCCTTGAAGTACTGTGTATGACGTGGCAAGAAAAAGGCAAAGCTGGCGACTATATTCCCTAAGGCACAATACACGACTTAGTCTTTTTCTCAAGAAGAGATATCTGTGTATTTCTTAAAGATTTCTTCTTTGGGGCGCGCTGCTTATCTGACGCGCTGCTCCAGAGAAGCATTGTATTCCAGGGTTACTCAGGAACTATAGAGCGTTTGTTATGCTGGATGCGCGTTTAGCGAGAACTCAAGATATGCCATAAGCGTAATCCTTTGAGAGATTTTCCGCAGTAGATCAATCTACTTTATAATATTCTAGCATCTCTGCTGTAAAATATTCTTTATCAAATCTAGGACTCAGTGTTCGTCCTAAACGTCTTTTCTTGCGCACCTTAATGTGAATTTTTATACTTTAATATCATCCCAAATGCAATAATTTGAAAATTTAAGTTTTTATTTGAGTAACTTCAAATTTTAATACAAATTGCTACTTGTGTCATAAGATTTATTATATCTGTTCTAAGTTATTCCTTTCTCTACTATGTACATAGATAAGATATCTTTATTGGTTTCAAATTATTGAAGTTATTTCACAAGTATTTAGTGCATGGGTTATTGACCGTACATGCATATTTAAGATACAATAGGGTGACAAAATAAACAACAGGGAAAGGAAACACAACAAAAAGGCACAAGAAAAAGGTAAATAGAGATAATTTACCTTCGTCTAACTGAACAAATTTAACCTAGCTTCGCGCAATTTAGCCAAAAGTTGCCCATGTTTTGCCAGTTCCTCTGGTCAACCAGTAGATCCCAACATGCCAATCTCTTTCTTGAGGGACTTAAGAACTTTTCTTTCAGTTTAATCGTTCGCTGGTTCTCCCACTGTGCACATTCCGCCAAAATATGTACCCGGTCCTCATCCAAATCACAGAATGGGCCGATTCTCCTGCCAGAATCGTCAGTCATTTTCTGTGCCCTCCAGCCCCACTAGTCTAAACCATGCCAATAATGATCTTTCCTTTCTTCCTAAATTAAGTATATATGCCCCTTTATCCCAGTTCAATTTTATCTCATATGCTAGACTTAGAGAAGGTTTAATTTTACAATCCGATTCTATTTCCTGTTAGTTGATGTATCTTAGTCTTCCTTTAACACCTCTCCATATGTTTTTGTCATTTGTTTCAGCTCTTAGTCATACGACCCCATTCCTATTCTCCTCAAACTCCTTTCCAAATCAGCTGCCCAAAACTAAGGAGACACGTTTTCTCGCTGGTGTTTATAACATTTGAATCGTGGTTTGGAGTTATCCCCCTGCATCAGCCTTAGCCAGTACTTCATTGCTCTTACTTTGCAGTGTATTCAGTCTTCACAACATCTCACCTCCCTCAATACCCCCAAATTTGATGTGCCTTCATAACTTCTCACCTCCCCCAATACCACCAAATTTGATGTGTCTTCATAATATCTCACCTCCCTCAATACCCCCAAATTTGATGTGCCTTCATAACTTCTCACCTCCCTCAATACCACCAAATTTGATGTGTCTTCATAACATCTCACCTCCCTCAATACCACCAAATTTGATGTGCCTTCATAACTTCTCACCTCCCTCAATACCACCAAATTTGATGTGTCTTCATAACATCTCACCTCCCTCAATACCCCCAAATTTGATGTGTCTTCATAACTTCTCACCTCCCTCAATACCACCAAATTTGATGTGTCTTCATAAAATCCAACCTCCCTCAATACCCCCAAATTTGATGTGTATTCATAACTTCTCACCTCCCTCAATACCACCAAATTTGATGTGTCTTCATAAAATCCAACCTCCCTCAATACCCCCAAATTTGATGTGCCTTCATAACTTCTCACCTCCCTCAATACCACCAAATTTGATGTGTCTTCATAAAATCCAACCTCCCTCAATACCCCCAAATTTGATGTGCCTTGTGAAACTCCAAGAACTCTTTTCCAAAATGCTACCTGTGTTTTATTTATATGCTCCGCTCTTTCCCATACTCTACTATGTATAGTAAGGAGGGAATTATTGCACTCTATCCAAAAACTCGATACCGATATTTCACCGGAAATTCATGTTTTAATGCCCCTTGAATAAAAAACGGAATTTTTAGATAAAGGTCCGTGTGTTTGTGTGTGTGTGTGTGTGTGTGTGTGTGTGTGTGTGCGCGCGCGAGCGTGAATCGGTGAACAGCATAACACACAAACAAATGATAGGATTAATACCAAATTTATTATTTAGGTTCAGTATCTTCCAAAGATGTGACACGAAAATTATCTCACCGAGCCTAATGGCACAGGAGGTCCCGGGTTCAAATCCGTTGACCGTGCAATCCGACAGAGATTTTTTCGTGGTCTCCTTCAGTCGTCAAGGTAAATACCGGTTTGAACATTTAATACCACGACACAAAGTTCCACCTTAAGTCTAAAACAATAGTAAAATTCTGATGTGTTACACTCACATGACTTTCTCTACTCTTGTACAAACTATTTTTACAAACACTTATGCTCCATATGCTTCATGTTAATCGAGATGTTACTCTTATTGCTAATTTTCTTGTAGATGCAAGGAAATTGGTAGGCTTTAAGCGATAGTCAAATATTTTAAGAGCTGGTTGCTATGTGGCGCATTCCATTCTCTTTGCATGTCCAGGACATAAAAAAAATGAATAACGAATTTGAGAAAAAGTATAAGTATTGGAAAATTTAAGGAAATAACAAGCAATATCTCGAAAATGGTTCACTCAACAAATAAAATGTATGGCATAAATTGTGTATTTTAACGCGATCTACATTTTTGGATAGTAAAATGTTGTCTATCTCTTATGGTTTACCAGTTATGCAAAAGTCATTCACCATGAAGAATACTTTTGGAGACATTCCCAGAAATTTCGAGATATACATTTCATTTCTCATGACAATATCTTAAACATATGATATTTTAATCAAAATCGTTAGAGCCATTCTTGAGAAAATTAAAATTTTCGAAAAATTTTCATGTAAAGGGTAGTCTGGGGTGAGGGGATTTTCTTGAAAACCTTCGTGTCGCATCTCTGGAAAATACTGAACCTAAATACCAAGTTTGGTGTTTATCCGACTGTTCGTTTCTGAGTTATGCTGTTCACAGCCACACAGACACACACACGGACATGTTTCCAAAAATGCTTTTTTTGTCGATTTTCAGTTGTTTCCTCGATGTCATGGAAAGAATATGTAATATTAAGCGTATAGCGTCCAGTTCTAAAACATCGCCATTCCCTTTGTATCGACAACGAAATAGGTAATGTAGTTATCGTGGGCAGGCCACGTCATGAGGATGGACTACAGTACATGGACACATAAAACAACTTGGGACCCAAGAACCGGGCACAGAAAAGTAGGGCGACAGGAATGAAGACGGGCAGACATCTTAAAGCTCCACTTTGGGACCAACTGAACTACAAAGGCTAAGGACCAAATACGACTGGAAACTATTGGTAGAGGCAGCAATGTAGGAATCAAGATCTTTCCCGCAATGGGTAAGCGGGATCGCCGGAACAGCCAACCAAGAGGCACTTTCTCTTCAGGGATTATATGGGTTGATTCTTAAATTCTTAAATATAAATACGGCATTTTGCTCGCAAGATTGTTGATGACGATGGCAGGAGGATTTGCCCATTATGCGGGGAACAAGAAGACTGGACGCATATTTTGGCAGCATGCGTGCAGATGGAGGGTATTAGGAAAAAACTATTACCGGAAGTATTTTTGGCTTCCAACAGACGGAGGACAGCATGCTGGGACATGATTCTAAACAGCCAAAACTGGCCAAGCTTGGGCACATACTTAATGGAAGTACGTGTACTAAGAGATAGGGTGTTCATGTAATTTTTCTTTAAACATATGTGGTGCTTGAGTACTTGTGCGCGACTCTCTCTGTGTGTGTGTGTGTGTGTGTGTGTTTGAGTGTGTGATTCAGAGTGTTTTTTCAATTTTATATGTATGTATATAGTGCGGTGATTATAAAAAAAAATAATTGTTTTCTGGTTGATACTGCAAGTCACGTATACAGACCAGGTATTTTTATAGAGAGCATGAACGGTCTTATGACCCATGTGACTGTGTTATGCAATTAATGTAATACTAAATACTTAATAAATACCACCACTACTACTACTACTACTACTTGTTTTCTTCCTTCCTTAGGGATGGTAGTAGTGGTGGTGGAAGAAAGTAAAGAAAACGAAATAAACTCCTAGAAAACTAAAATTACGTGACTAAACCTTCAACCCAAATATGATACACTTAGGAACAATAGTATACCGCATATAGAGTAAACTGAAATATAACTTTGATGTTTATTTCTCGGTTTCCCGCTTTGCACCTAGTGTAACCTCTCTCTGACCGTAGAGTTGGTGGAGGAAAACGCTACCGTCCCAATGTACCTGTTAACACGAGTAGTGCTGAACAGGCTAAAACGTAACAGACTTTAATACAAATAGACATTATCACTAAGCAAATTTGCACAGCTGCAAGGGTGGAGTTTTACTTTCTCTACCACCTACCTATAGTAGGTAAGAGTAATTTTCGATGTCGAGATTTCGCCAGAAATACATGCTTTGAGGGCCCTGAATTTGAATCGTAAAAAATGCGTACGTGTGACTCTGTCAGAGCAAAACTGAGAAACGAAATGTCGGGTAAATACTAAACTTAGTGTTTAGTTACACCATACTTCAAAGGTATGACACCAAGATTTTCAATACAATCACCTCACCCTAAACTGTATTTTAACATGTAAAATTTTCTCAAATTTCGAAAAATCTTGCATGCAAGGTGTAGTTGAGGATGAAGATTATATTGAAAATTTTTGTATCGCATATTTGAAAGATACTGAACCTAAATATTAAGTTTGGCGTTTATCCGACTTTTCATTTTTCAGTTCTGCTGCTCATATACATTCCCAGACCTTTTTTCTAAAAATGCGTTTTTATTCAGGGAACCTCACAACATGTTTTTCCGGCGAAATCTCGGTATCGAATTTTTGTATGAAATGCAATCTTCTCCACTTACTATGAATATGAACAGAAAATAAAAACAAAAAACCAGATAATAGCATACTTCATACTTGTATCAGATAATGCATGTTAGGTGAAAGAACTGAGAAAATTCTACCACAGATTTTCTAATAATTGAAAATTGTTCACTCTTTTTCAGATTTTCAAAAGTGGCTGAAAACGTTTTAATTAAAATATAACACATCGGAGATACTAAGTTGGCCAATTATATAGGGCTTATTGAAATACACAATTTTTGTGTTAAATACATGCTTTTCGTAACATTAGCTGTTTTATAAACATTCAGTATTGCATGAAAATACTTTCCCAAATGTAAGAGTGTCATTTGACAGACATGCCTGAAAATCCGCGATTCTTCTGTTTCTTTCCATTGCAAGATTTCGTTACCATGACAAGCATCTGAACGTTTTTTTCCCATGTTGTAGGTATATAAGGAAGCATCAACTGCTTACTTTGACATAGAATTCGAAGGCAAAACATCCAAAGCCATACGATTAACGTAGCATGGATAGAATACTGAATACTATACTATACTAAAATATATAAAGGAAAAGTGTGAATTTCTCATAGGCAGAGAAAGCTGTGTGAGTACATTGCAACAGATTTTTAAGTTTTACACTTCTTATCGGGCGAAATGGCTCGGGGGACAACATCTGTGGCCCGCATTCGTGAGATCCCGGGTTAGATCCCCGGTGACCGACCACTCTCACCCTGTTTTTTTTTCTCAAATGGTCAGGCGAATGCTGGACTGGTTTCTTTCAGGCCCCGAATTCCCTGTCCCTCCATTTCGTTCCATTCATCATTTCATTCATCCTTCACCCCATTGGTCTCTTTCAGGGTCGGAAATGTCGGCAACGGTGTTTCGGTGCAGTGTGGCAGAGGAAAAGGATGCTCTCTGTGAACTCTCTCCGTCCCTCGGCTTTCGGCTTGTTGCCAGGATATCCGAAACCCCTTGAGAGGTGTATGGCAAATGCCCGGTGAACGTCATCTGCCAGCGTGTGTAGTGCCAACAGTGAAATTCGGAGATGGTGGTGTTATGGTGTGGTCGTGTTTTTCCTGGGGGGGCTTGCACCCCTTCTTGTTTTGCGTGGCTCGATCACAGCGCAGACCTACATTGATATTTTAAGCACCTTCTCGCTTTCCACTGTTGAAGAGCAATTCGGGGATGGCGATTGCATCTTTCAACACGATCGAGCACCTTTTCATACTGCACGGGCTGGGCGGAGTGATTACATGACAATAACTTCCCTGTAATAGACTGGGCTACACAGAGTCCTGACCTGAATCCTATAGAACACCTTTGGAATGTTTTGGAACGCCTACTTCGTGCCAGGCCTCACCGACCTACATCGATACCTCTCCTCAGTTCCGCACTCGTGAAGAATAGGCTGCCATTCCTCAAGAAACCCTCCAGCACTGATTGAAAGTATGCCTGCGAGAGTGAACGCTGTCATCAAGGCTAAGGGTGGGCCAGCACCATATTGACTTCCAGCATTACCGATGGAGGGCGCCACGAACTTGTACGTCATTTTCAGCCAGGTGTCCGGATACTTTTGATCACGTAGTGTACGTTGCAATGTTTATGCTGAATTATTTTCAATTAGTAATAATAATAATAATAATAATAATAACAATACGAAATAGCTATTATTCAATGACGTTCACTACTTACGTACACTTTTTGTATGTGGCTTAGTCACGATAGAAACAACAATCAGCTTTTGTTTACTAACCACTCTGGCAACGTCGCAACCAATACAGCCAACGTTACGCAGAGCTACACGAACTGTCAAGTGCAAAGATTCAACGGCGGGAGTATAGTTATACTATACCACTGGGCCAATTGTCTAATTTTGTCTTACATAAAATTATTCGCTGGTTATTGATTATTATTATTATTATTATTACTATTATTACTATGTAATACTACGTAGAAGTACTAACTATGGTACGAAGGAATTCTGTTTCGATTTCTGGTACCGACATGGGAACTCCTTCCTTTGCTAGAGGGCCTGCTAAGGGATACGTTTCTTTGGGGCCAATCGAGAAGTCACTTTACAGAAAACTCGGGTCCGGAATCCGCATGTAGTAAGAGCCATGTTGATGGCATATTGTGTTATTGATCATATGCCGCCCTATTACTGGACTCTGGCCAGGATGTGTTGGGTGTGAGTGAGCGGAAGGAGGCGGAGTTTGCAGCTGGCGTGCTGTTGTAACGCTATTCGTAATTGACCGAAGAGATTTAGTTATTATTATTAGAACTACTACTGTTATGGATGTATGCATGCTGCAACTATGGTGCTACTACCTGCATCTCAACATCGCGGACCCCAAAAATGTAGTAAACTAACTCTTTTTGTTTTTATTATTCCTTTACGTGCAAAGTTTTCCTATTTTTTTATTTTTTTATTAAAATACTATACGTTTAAAATATTTACATGATAAATAAAATGCATGTGTAATGTTAAAAATTCATTAACTATTTTCAAGCCCGACAAGCAATTTTCAAATTAATCCCGAACCTGGCCCGGAAGTCGGGCCGGGCCTTGGCCAGAGCCCGTGCAGACCTCTTATCTTAGACAGTTTTACTGTCTGTTCAGCGACATTTTAACTAGTTGGTGAGGGACCCTTCCAAGAGGTATGGGTTTAACTACTGGAAGGGGGTAGTGCTTACTTGGTCTGAGGCAAGTGAGTGGTAAAAACTCGCGAAAGTCAAAGAGTTTTCGCTGTTTTCCACTGCATACGTCACGCACGGCAGGACTTCAGCATACCCTGTGCCCCTCCCACCAGCTAAAGCTTTATTTGAGATTTAAGCCACCTCAGCTCAATGGCTAAAACGTCACTGAACAGACAATAATTCTTGCGTCTTCACGGTATTAAGACTATATAGAATTTAAATAACATGAGACTTATGACACTTCTTGGAGGGGTAGTTTCCATGGCAACATTCCTCCGCTGTTACTCTAGCCAATAAGGTGACACCATTCTCCCTTCCCTTCACCTACAAGCTAAGCTTTCAGGGTAACTTGTTGACATGTTGGCGTAGCTTAATACTGCTCACTAGCGTTACGTCCCAGCCAACTGTTCGCTATTCGACACGCTGCTAAACAGCTGACACATGCTCTAATATAACGCGGCGACGCAGCTCTCCCACTTCTTTGCTTAGACTTAAATGTCAGGAGTCACATGTTGTTTAAATGACACTGTATGTTTTCCTTGAGCGCCCAGCATCTCTTCTTTAAGGTGCTCATTATGTTTGGGATTCTTTCGTTATCTATACGGGCTCTCCAGTTGTCTTTAAACTCTTCTCTTTTCTCACTTAGGTTTTATACAATTAATTCTTCTTGTGTAATTTCATTTCGTAGCAGATTTATCTTTGTGCAGGCTTTTAGCGTACGGAGAAATCTTACTTCATCTAATTAAATCTAAATTCTGTCTCTCCCATTTAGTAACAAAGAGTTGCTTCCGAGACATGGCCATTGTTATATGAAATTTAGATTTTGTATCTTCGGGGTTTTATGTTGAATATTTCTATTTATTGTCCCACATATTAAAACTTACAATACTCCAGATAAGCAAAGATACTTTTGAGTAATTTGTTTTTTAATCTTAGTTTTGAGCGCACAAGGCATTTGCCTCGATGGACCATATCTTTAGTTTTTCTAAGATTCTTTCCCATTTTGACTCAGTTTATATAACGAAAGTTGTAAAAGGTAAAGGTAATGACGAATGAAGGGGCCCCCGAAACCGGGGCAGAACACTGCACGAAAGCCATCTGACTCCTTGTGCTTCTATTGCGACTATATCCGGATGACGACGGGCGCAAGCATGGACATGTCCCTAATGTTTCCAGGCAGAACGATCCAACGTCACCCCCCCAGGCACCGCCGAGCCTGCCCGAAAGCACCCGGAGGTGGGTCCTAACCAAGCTCCAGCCGCAACTCACCAAACACAGTCGCCTGGTTCTAAAACCCTGAAACAGAGACACGATGATGATGGGTACAGGAAATTCGGACAAGAGAGTCGTGGTAGAAGAAGAACTACACCAGAATTCGCTTGCCAACCCGAGGAAACCACGAAAAACCCATAAATCAAAGTGAGCGGTCGCCAGGATTGAATCGGGGACCTTCCAAATGCGAATTGCACACATCGCTGTAACGGGAGTTATATTTTTACTTTCTCTACTACGTACAGTAAGTAGGGGAAGTATTGTATTCCACCCAAAAATTCGATACCGAGATTTCACCGGAAACATATGTTTTGAGGCCCCCTGAATCCAAGAAAAGCATTTTTGGAAACATGTCCGTGTGTGTGTCTGTGAACAGCATAACTCATAAAACGAACAGTCGGATAAACACCAAACGTGGTATTTAGGTTCAGTGTTTTCCAGAGATGGGACACGAAGGTTTTCAAGAAAATCCCCCCACCCCAGGTTACCCTTTACATAGAACATTTTTCGAAAACTTTAATTTTCTTACAAACGGCTCTAACGATTTTGATTAAAATATCATATGTTTAAGATATTTTCGTGACAAATGAAATGTATATCTCGAATTTTCTGTGAATGTCTCCAAAAGTATTCTTCATTGTGAACGACTTTTGCATAATTGGTATACCATAAGAGATGGAGAAAATTTTACTACACAAAAATGTATTTCGCGTAAAAATGCACAATTTATGGCATATACATTTTTTTCGTTGAGTGAACCATTTTCGAGATATTGCTTGTTATTGCCTTAAATTTTCCAATACTTATACTTTTTCTCAAATTCGGTATTCATTTTTTTGTCCTGGTAATGCAAAGAGAATGGAATACTCCACATAGCAACCAGCTCTTAAAATATAGCTTAAAGCCAACCAATTCCCCTTGCATCTATAAGATATCTCGACTAACATGAAAAATATGGAGAATAAGCGTTTGTAAAAATAGTTTGCACAAGAGTAGAGAAAGTCATGTGAGTGTAACACATCAGATTTTTTCACTGTTCTGTGTCATTATTCCATTTACTAATTAAATCTTCTGGTTTATTTTTATAGGTTCTGATTTTGGTATGGCTGCATTTGTTATTGTTCTTGTACGGGTATTTATACAGACATTTAATTTCAATAAGATTTTTATGATAGCAATTTCTGTGCATTACGTTCCATGTTGTATTTATGTCAACAGAAATAGGTAATTATGAAAATTAATGAGAGGGGGCAGACAAAGCAGTGAAATATATTTATACTCGTTTTGGTTCAGATAATGCTTTCAGGTGTAGTTAAAAATCGTTATCCCCAGCATATTAATTCAATTAATTATAATGTCGTTGGCTTGCAAACCAGGTCCCCTGGTATCCGCAGTCACGTTACTGGAACGATACAGCGAAAGGTTAAATGTCAGACCCGTGCCCAAGAGAAATGCGTAGAGGTTTCAGCTGCTTGGATGCGAGCAGATGCATAGGAGCATGCAGCGCTCTGCCTGACCTACTTTCATATCATAGTTTTCCTGAAGATGAAAGTTTGTAGTTTTTTTAGGTTATTTTGTAGTCTTTGTAAATATCTCTCTCATTTACTGGAGCAGATGAAAACAGTTGCTATGAACACGGCCGAGAGGGAAATATTCGCGTGCTTCGGGCCTGTTTTTAAAGCTTTGTGTACAGCCACAAAAAAATAACATCCATATTGATGTAAACAAAAACAAATATTAGCTAATGGATATTTGTGATAAAAGTGTTAAAATTGGAGTTTTATTTTGCAA
The DNA here is from genome assembly GCA_030765065.1 of Deroplatys truncata. Classification (NCBI taxonomy): domain Eukaryota; kingdom Metazoa; phylum Arthropoda; class Insecta; order Mantodea; family Mantidae; genus Deroplatys; species Deroplatys truncata. The sequence goes on from CM060987.1 coordinate 126,750,865, forward strand.
GCAGGAATGTTTGTAGTAAGCCTGTGAAAAAAAAATCGCTTTTTAAATGCTTTTTAGGCAGTCCTGAATATTACGTTATGAAGTATTAAGCTAAATTTATGTGGAAATAAGAATATACATTCGGACATGCACAATAGAGATCTGCACGATCCGGCATATTTTTAAAAATGTTTGTCTGACTTATGCTTCGAAATAAAGACAAAAAGTTCATATTACTAGGGACTGGATCCCGATAACATCAATGCCTCGATTCTCTCGATACTTGGTGGTATCGAAGTATGTCTAAAATATTTGAGATAAACCTTCGATACTTCTTCGATACTTCTAAATGTTTAAATTTTGCATTATTGAAAATTGTTGCGCTTAACTTTATGCTAGATAAGGAATGAAAGGAGTCGAGACTTCATGTTATTGCCTCGTACGAGTACCGCAAGTGTTGGTGGACTATAGTTCGCGATAGACCTTGACTGAGGTGAATGCAACATTCCAGACTCTTGTGTCTAAATGCAAACTGCAAAACAATGGATAAAGTAACATGGAGCGTGAGGCAGTTTTTTTAACACTTAAATAATTTCAGTCTAATTATATAATAAATAATTAATAACAGCCCGCCTTAAAGCAATATGTGTATGTAACAATATATAAAAAGTGCATATTACAGTCATTGTAAATGTTTATATTATTGTATACACGTTCAATAATGTTATGTGAATGTATTACGTAATTTAATAATATAGGAGCTGTGAGAATAATAGGTTAAAAGTTGCTAACAATGAGGTAACAATGGGTAACCTTGAGGCAATAATGAATTTGAAAGTTTAAATGCTACTAGTCATTATTGGAGCAACAATAATGTAAATATTGAGACAGTTAAATAAATAGCCAATCAACAACCAGAAAACGCTTTAGTTAAATGAAGGTATTCTATTGGAGTAGGATTAGCCAATCAAAGACTTGAAATGCAGAAATTTACAAATTTAGGCGGTATAAATCAAGTCAATTGCTTGTAGACAGCGCTCATAACTGGACACGTTGCTTGCAGACAGTGGTCCTAACCGGACGCGAGATGCGTCCTCGAGAAATATAATACGTATTCAGTGTGAGATGAAAATAGTTTACGTGTTAAAAAGTGCAAGTAATTAATTAAAAAATCTCACGGCTCTCTCTCTCTCTATATCAGTGAGGTGTTATTTAAATCATGTCAAGCATTAATAAAAGGAGTGAAGTAAAATTATAATCTGTGTAAGCCTACATTCTTCAGTCGCACCAACCCTGCAAAGGGAAACATGTTTCTAACAATAATACTGACGCAGCCGTGGCAAACATAAATATATAACATTACAGAAAAAGTCAAATTACAAAGTTAATATTTTTAAACATTTTTGGGGGTAAAGGCCACCGGAAAGTACATTTGGAGCGAATTCTACCGGAAAGCGGGTACTATACGTGCGGTGGCACAGAACTTCATGTTCGGCACCCAACAGTTGAAATATAATACAACTCTTTCAATACAACCTACTTCAAATTGACGCCCAAAACGTGGGGCAACATGGAAGCGTTAACTGAGTTGTAAATGAAAGTGATTTAGCTGACCTTTTGAAATAGCGTGGCTCGGCGACTCACTCTTAGCCATTACATTTACCTACTCTGGTGACGAAAACCTGTGAATTCAGCAGAGACAAATCAGAATTTATTACGCTAGATAATACAGCTTATGGAATTATTGGTTCTGTCAAGAATGCTCTTCTTCGTAAACAAAAATCTTTGTTTCTATATATCTTGGATTTCATATAATACTTTCTTGATATTTTCTTCAAATTTCTAATTGTATATAATATGCCTTATGCTAATGTATGAGGGTGTGTAGTAGAGAGGCTTAATCCACAAACTTACTATGTTTCTGGGTGTTATATGGCTAATTAATTATTACCGGATGAAAAAAAATATGTAGTTATGTGGTTGTGAGTAGTGCCAGTTTTATTGTAAATAAACAATAATTGCTAGTATTTGTTTTTCTATGCATAAATAATACTTTAAAAGAAAGTTTTCAGCACAAAATATAGTTACATAAAAAGGAAAGCAGAAATTATTATTACCATCGTCACCACCATCACTATTATTATTATTATTATTATTATTATTATTATTATTATTATTATTATTATTATTACTATTATTAGCAGCTTGGACTAACAATAGGGGATATATAACCTGTTGCATTGTCAAAAAATATGATCAATTGGAGAATGTCAAACAGGAAGAATTTCGGAATTAGGATACAATGCAAAATTGGTTACTTGGTTTTATACACAGAAAATTACTAATAAGAGCATAATTGACTAAATAGACTATCGCCTTTATAGTTTTTGATAAGATGAGCATGGAATATCGGAGCTAAAAAAATCAATATTGATATCGAGAATCGAGAAAAACTGATATCGTCCTATCACTAGTTGACAACTTGAAAGGACAGATGCCCTCAAGCAGTAGTCTCTATGGATTGCATTTGGGACGTCCCGCGTTCAAATCCCATACTAATCTAACTTTCCTTTTCTCCTATACACCCATATAAACATCCACAAGATTGAATGAGATCTCACCTTTGGAAGATATTGAACTTAAATACCAAGTTTGGTATTTATCAGACTTTTCGGTTTTGAGTTATGCTTTTCACAGACACACTCGCACATTTTTTTATAAAAATGCCTTTTTTTTATTCAGTGGCCTCAAAACATATATTTCCGGTGAAATCTTGGTATCGAATTTTTGGGTGGAACACAATACTTCCCCTACTTACTATACGTAGTAGAGAAAGTAATATAAATGCTTCTCCCGTAAATGTGAATTTCCACCAAGAGTAAAAAGGTTAAATTTTACAGCTCACCAAGCAGTTTAAAATAATTTAGAAAAGCCAAAGGTTACTCTTGGTGGTTTATGGCAAATCTCGCCGTCACAAATCCAGAACACGAGTCTGGGTGGTATCCACTCAGTCCCTGGTCAAAGAGTGCCTGTGCTGCCTGCCCAGTAGCTGCTGAAGTTAACCATGAGCGTGATGGCGCTGCTGTCAATAGCGTGAAGCAAACCACCCAATGGTAACTCTGCACGACGCTTTGAGTTATGGAATGATAAATTATGTCATGCATGACGACATCTTTCTCGAAGCTTCGGATGTTAACTGTCTGTCTCGATGATCCACGTCATCATTTCCGAAGCACTGGGCCGTTCTTGAGCTAGTTGCATAAGCCATGACCAAGGGGAAGGGGGGAAAACGGCACAAGATTCGTGATATGATTATAATAAATGTACAAATATAATCGTTCAAACGACATAGAGTTCAGAGGCTTGGCTTTATCGCATTTTTCTTTAACGTTTTAATCGCTTCAGACACTGTGAATAGTTCATCCTGGTTTAGATGATATTGAGCATATTTAATGTTTTTGGCTGTTTGAAATCCTCTTGGCAGCTAATGGCTTTTTAGAGACCATTATTTGAAGCTTATTTGCACTTTAACAGCGCATACTGGCAAATGATTGTCTGCTATAGCAAAGAGTGACCGGACAAATTAATAAAAACAGATATTTTCCCATTCATTATATTTATCCGATATACGAAAAATGTACTTTAAAGTTTGTGTTGTTCGTCAGACAGCTTTATTGAATGTACAGTAAATAACTGTTATTGTAATTTACAGAAACGAAAACATATTTTGTATAGCTATACTGCCATACAGATTTTTAGATTTACATTTTTAGTTTCGTAAAGTATAATGTAGGTTCTGCAGCATTTTGATTGTCCTAAACATCCGCTCCCACAAAGACTCTTCAGAGTTTCTTCCTGTAATTTAATATTTATGGTGTCAACTAGATCACGATATTTCAAGTCTTTTTGTCACACTTGCAAAATAATTAGTTTTGCTGACATAGTCTTAAAATAGTTGTCTAAAATAATGTTTGACGATAGTGCTCTTTGATTCAATTCCCGTATGTAATGGTATAAAGTTGAACCTTCTGCATTCATTGCTGGTAACCTAATCTACTTGCATGTTTTGCCTATTTTGTTGCACGTATGTGTATGAACTATATTAAATCCTTTGATTTTTACTTTCTCTACTACGTGTAGTAAGTAGGGTAAGTATTGCATTAAACCCAAAAATTTGATACTGAAATTTTACCGAAATGCATGTTTTGAGGTGTCCTGAATCCAAATAAAGCATTTCTGGAAACATGTCCGTCAGTGTATCTGTGAACAGAACACTCAAAAACGAAAAGTCGTATAAATACCCAACTTGGTATTTGAGTTCCTTCCAAGGATGCGACACGAAGGTTTACAAGAAAATACGCCCACTCCGGACTACCCTTTACATGGAACAGTATTCGAATTTTTTTATTTTCCCACAAATGGCTTTAGCGATTTTCATTAAAATATCGTATTTTTAAGATATTTTCATGAAAAATGAAATGTACATTTTAAATTTTCAGTGAATGTCCCCAAAAATTCTCTTCATTCTGATAACTGGTAAATCGCAAGACATAGACCAAAAAATACAAAAAATTCATATCTTGTCAAAACACACAATTAATGCCATATACATTTTTGTCACTTGAACTATTTCCGAGATATTGATTGTTATTTGTTTGAATTTTCCAATACTTACACTTTTACTCAAATGGGAATTCGTTTTGGTTTTTTTTTATGTCCTGGGCATGCAAAGAGAATAGCAACAGCACTTAAAGCCTACCGTATTCCTCTTGTATCTACAAAAAATTAGCAATAAAATAATTTCTGCGAATGTTTATCTCGATTAACATGAAGTAAATGGAGAATAAGTGCTTCTGAAGATAGTTTGTACAAGAATAGAGAAAGTCATATGAGTGCAACACATCAGATATATATTTATATATATGTATATATATTATTGCAGACATGGAATGTAATAATACATTTTGTGGTTGACTTTTACCTCTAAATTTTATTTAGAATTTCATTTAATTTTTACTTGTTAATATTTACTTTATTATTTGATTAATGCAGTAGCTACGTATGAAGTGCAAGTTACTCATTTTTAAGATCAACAACCAGGCGCGAACAATTGCCTCTTTGCCACCAAAGTGATCTAACTACTGGAATCACCATGTGCATCAGCTGTCAGTAAATGTCAGTAACTGTATTTTCGTGTGTCTACTATTTCTATTATTCACCTTCATCGAAAGGATAGTATACAATACAATATACCCGAGCGTTAAGTGCATTGAAGAATCTCAGAAGCCTCCCCCCCAAAAACTCGGCTTCGTTCTGTAATGTTACACTTACTACATCTGTATCGTAATACACTATTATGCAACATTTGCGAAAAGCATATCGTGCGTAAATCACTCGTATTGCAACATTTTACGTAAACAGCGTAGATAATGTCAGCAAAAATCTGATGTGTTACACTCACATGACTTTCCCTACTCTTGTACAAAAATTTTTACAAACGCGTATTCTCCATATGCTTCATGTTAATCGAGTTATCGAGATGTTAATCTTATTGCTAATTTTCTTGTAGATTCAAGGGAAATTGACAGGCTTTAAGCGATAGTAAAATATTTTAAGAGCTGGTTGCTATGTGGAGTATTCATTCTCTTTGCATTACCAGGACAAAAAAAATTGAATAAGGAACTTGAGAAAAAGTATAAGTGTTGGAAAATTTAAGGGAATAACAAGCAATATCTCGAAAATGGTTCACTCAACAAAGACAATGTATATGACATAAATGGTGTATTTTAACGCGATCTACATTTTTTGTGAATTAAAATTTTGTCTATCTCTTATGGTTTACCAGTTATGCATAAGTCGTTCACAATGAAGAATACTTTTGGGGACATTCCCAGAAAATTCGAGATATACATTTCATTTGTCATGAAAATGTTTTAAACATATGATATTTTAATCAAAATCGTTAGAGCCATTTTTGAGAAAATTAAAATTTTCGAAAACTTTTACATGTAAAGGGTAATCTGGGGTGGGGGGATTTTCTTGAAAACCTTCGTGTCGCATCTCTGGAAGATGCTGAACCTAAATATCAAGTTTGGTATTTATCCGACTGTTCGTTTTTAGGTATGTTGTTCACAGACGCACACGGACATGTTTCCAAAAATGCTTTTTTTGGATTCAGGGGGCCTCAAAACATGTATTTCCGGTGAAATCTCGGTATCGAATTTTTGGGTGGAATGCAATACTTCCCCTACTTGCTATACGTAGTACATAGAGATATAGAGATGGCTAAGAGCAAAGCACACAAAGCCCTAATTAATAACGAAAAAGGTTGTTAGTCAAGTATGGTTACTATAGTAATTAATTGTTCTTTCACCAAGCGGCTTGTAAAATGGCACGACCTAAATTCCCCAACTAACTCGCATTTTTAGACTCGCAATTGGTTGGAGTAACCGGATTGAAACCGGAAGATACGTGATTCAAATCCGTGCCATGGCTTTGCACTTTTCAGTCTGATTCTACCTTTCCAACATGGCTACTAATAAGGTAATACCATTGGATTCAGTGATCTAAACGATTAGCTATGTTTTCACCAACGGTAATCTCTTTTCGTTCCATTTATACCCCACCTTTAACTATACTGGTCTTATCGGTGGCCTTTCCTTTGGAACTTATTAACTATTGACAATGGTGTTAACTCGTATGCTCTTGTCGTTGGGTGTATTGCACTTTTGGGGTTTTAATCATTAGATCACACACACACACACATTCACACTCTTATTCATACCTCTAGACCCTGGAGAGGATAGGGAATAATCTTGGCTAGAGAAAAATTCCCACCCCAAACCGGGAATCGAACACAGAACCCCTCTCACAACAGGTAGTTGCTCTACTAAATGAGCTACCGGGCCAGCCAACGCTATGTGTATATTGCCTTAGAATGAAAATATAGCTGTACCTTTAATAATAAACATATAAGGCGGTGTTCTGCACTACTGTTCTGTCTCAAGTACGAGTATGCTACAAGAAAACAAGGAGATGCGTATTTAAATCCAGAATAGAATTTCCACTTGCAGCATTTCCGTAACACAATTTTGTTGCGCCAAAGTTTGTTAACTTGTCAGACAGACATCTCTGTTTCCTTTTATTGTGTGTACTTCTGACCCAATTTCTACCAGGCAGAACCCGTATATACATGTTGTCCTTAAAGCCCTAAAGATGAACTAACTATATATACAAATGTCAGGGCCTGTTCTCTCTCTCTCTCTCTATCTCTCTCTCTTCTTGTCCTTAAGTTTAATTCTGTTTGCCTTTCTGGTTTACCCTCCCCGTTTGGAACACTTACACCCCCAGGACTTACAAGCCAATGCCTGGGGCGGGGAGAAGACAAACTTTTGGATTGGATAGAAGAACCAGGATGGGTGATCAATGTGAAGCTTGGTATGAGATGATATGAAATGACGTGAAATGGATGAAAGGAAAGTTGATGGAACAGATGGTGGAATGAATGGCAGGGAAACCGAAGGACCCAGAGAAAGCTCGCCTAGACGTCGCCTCGTCCACCATAAATCCCATATACGGTTCCCTGGGATCCAACCCAGGCCGCCTTGATTGTAGAGGCGAGCGATCTAACCTCTTGGTTACGACGCCGCCCCCTTAAGTTTAATAAATTATAAAATTCTAATGTATTACATTCATGTGACTAACTCTACCCATTATCGATTATTTTTGTGTCTGGAATACTTTTCTATCTACTTCCTGTTAATCGATATAAATGTTTTGCAAAAATGAAGAGGAACTGCAGGGGACAGAAACAATACTCAAACACTTTAGTTCTTGAGGTCGCGGGTTCAAACCCGACAGAGGGCGATCGATGTTTTCGGGTGTAAAAATCCTTAGCAGGCTTCTTTCGGATGGGAAGTAAAGCCGGTGGTCCCGTGTCGTAGATTTACGACATTATAGAATGGGGCGCTAAGAACCATAATAGTTAAAGACGCCCATAAATAAAAAACTCCATTTAATTTAAATCTCGAAGAACACGTGTTACTAATTACTCACTTTGAAATTCCATACTTTTGACATGATATCGCGAGAAAGACTAGCACTTAAAAAATGTATGCTAAGGGTTTCGAAAAACTCAAACCAATAGCAACAAATATGTCGGAAACGGTTAAGGATACAAAAAATATTATTTGGAATAAATTGCGTGTTTTAATGTAATATACATTTTTGTGCTGCACATATTATCTCTTATATTTTTACCAGTTATACAAAAAAAATTCATTCATAATTGAGAGAACTTTACAGGTTATTCAAAGAGAATTCAAGATACACATTGTATTAGTGATAATGTTCTAAAATTACTGTGCTTTAGCCAAAACTCTTAGCCCCATTTTTGAGAAAATAAAAAAAATAACCTGTTTTCCACGTGAAGCTAGTTTTGGTTGGGGATATTTTCTTGGATATCTTCGTATCGCATCCTTAGAAGATTCTGAAGAACTTAGCTCAGAATTTGTCCCACTTTTCATTTTCAGTTATGCTGTTCTCTCTCTCTATCTCTCTCTGTCACACACACACAAGCAAGGATACAAGCAGATGCAGACAGGACATTTTTCTAGTGATTTTCTATAGTTCGGTGGATTTCAAAACATGCTTTGATATCCATTTTTGGCTGATATTTTCAAGATTTCAACGAAAAAAACGGAAAGTCGAATAAAGACAAAAGTGTTCATTTAAGTTTGTAGCGGGAATTAGTCGTTGGGCGCCATTTGTAGCCGGAATTACGTCGATCCTGGGTTGTTTAGTTGACTGTTACAGTGTTCTTCTTCCTCGGCTTTTGTTGCTTGTTCCATTCCTAACTTTTCCTACCTTTAACTATTTCTTACTTCTCAGGTTATAATTGGTGAGGTAAGTTGAAAGATACACTGCGATTTTTCCCTTAATCAATGAAGTTTATTCACAATTGAAATAATTATGGGCGGCTAGCTTTTTTCCCAATTTTATAATCCCTCCACTTTAAATAATTCAGGAGCCTAGCTATCTGCACACGCATTCCCATCCTTGTGCACACACGTGCATTTGTAGCACCTCGTGCCGACGACAATTCTAGAAGATCAGTTAGCGAGAGAGAGAGTGGGCTCTGAGGCCATGTCTGCCCTTATATACGGGAGCCTAGTGACGCTCACCTCTACGTTTAAAAATGTAACGATGTTTCCTATTGGTCCTCAGACAGTGTTACCTTAACATGTATGAGAATGTGTTTCTTCAAATCCGTGCGCTTAAGCGTCATCTTGGAGCGTTGTGGAGCCGGTTGAATATCTCCGCCTCTTTCTTCTCTATCTGTCTCTTTCTATCTCTCTGTACCGTTACCGGTTCCCTCCTGTTGGCTTGGTAAAAGGTACGCTATACCTAGGATTATGCTTTCCTGGAATTTTGCTAGCTCGCCCGTTTCTTATAATTAGCTCTGTACAAATGTTAGATGTTGAATATTTTAACATGTTAGTGAATTATATTATTACTGCACAATTCTTATATGTATGGTTCCCCTTTCATATGTACAATTCCTATATATGTACAATATATCCCCTTTCAAGTTCATTATCTTCCAAAGATAAAACACGAATATTTTCAACCAAATCTCCCACCAAAAACTACCCTTTATATGGAAAAATGTTGGAGAGTTTTGATTCTCTCAAGAACATCTCCAACAATGTTTATTGAAATAAAATTTATTTAAGACATTTACATGACAAATAGAACGTTTATATTGAATTTTCTGGGAATAACCTGCAAACGCCTGTTCTATTGGAAGGAATTATGTACAATTCTGTATAACTGCTAAACCATAAAATATAGACATAAACTTACTGTTCAAAATATGTAAATCTTTAACACACACAATTAAGTTCAAATAACTCTCTTTTGTGTCATTAACCATTTCCGTTATTATTGATTTAGAATCTGTATAAAGTCTGTCGCTATTCAGCTATTTTTTCATGTATGGAATTTCAAGGCCAGCTTTCAGCGACCCATTTCTAACATATTATTACCGATTCGGTTTCCTCTATCTTCCTTGTTAACTACAACGAAATACATAATGAACATATTTCTACAAGGGTTTATCTCAATTAACATGAAGTATATTGAAAAAACATCTGGTGTGTTACATTCGCATAACATTCTCTACCCTCTTTTGTGCATTAGTGGGTATACAAATTCTTCTTACGAAATTTTATTTTTCTATTTACTTCATTTTAATCGAGATAAACATTTGCAGAAATAGCTATATAGCAATTTGTTAGGCTATACAGCAAACAGCGATAGTCAAGTGTTTAAGAACTGGAAGCTATTAGCTGGTCTTAAAATTCCATACCATCTCAATGTCATCGCGAGAAACAACTGAACATCGACGGAACTTGTAAAAGAATGACAAGGTATTGAACAAATCGAACCGTTAATAAGGGAAATTCAGGAAATGGCTGATGCCATATTTGTCATGTAAGTATCTTTAATATGTGGTATTTTAATCAAAATCGCTAGAGCCATTTTTTAGAAAACAAAAAATTTCGAAACGTTTTCTATATAAAAGGTACTTTAGGGTGAGGGATTTTATTGAAAATCTTCATGTCGCATCTTTAGAAGATACTGCACATAAATATAAGAAGATGGTTTTTTGTATTGTTATTTGCCCCACGCTTTGGGAGCCAATTTGAAGAAGGTTTGTTGCTGCTACGTATGGTAAGCCAGTTGGAAGAAGATGTATTATATTTCGACTGTTGGGGAGCCGAACTAGGAGTAGTTGCAACCGCACGTATGGTACAAAGTTTCCGGTAGCCTTCGTCATAAATGTACTTTCCGGTGGCCTTTGCTCCAAATGTTTAAAAAAATATTAGCTTTGTAATATTTCTTTAAATATTATATATTTATGTTTGCCTCGGCTGCGTCAGTATTTATTTTTAGAGACATGAATGTCTTAGCAGGGAGTGGTGCGACTGAAGAACGTAGGCTTACACAGATTATAATTTTACTTCACTCCTTTTGTTAAAGCTTGACACGATTTAAATAACACTTCACTGATATAGAGAGAGAGAGCTGTGAGATTTTTTTTTATTAATTACTTGCACGTTTAACACGTAAACTATTTTTGTCTCACACAAAATAGTATTAAATTTCTCAAGGACGCATCTAGTGTCCGGTTAGAAACGCTGTCTACAAGCAACTGACTTCTGAATTTGTAAATTTTGCTCCATTTTAATTTCTGATTGGCTAATCCTAGTCCAATAGAATACCTTCATATAACTAAAGCCTTTTCTAGTTGTTGATTGGCTATTTTATAAGCAGTCACAAAAATTACATTATTGTTTCCAAGAATTACAAGTAGCATTATTAAACTTTAAAATTCATTATTGCCTCAAGGTTACCTCATTGTTAGCTCATTGTTAGCAACTTTTAACCTATTATTCTCACAGCTCCTACATTATTAAATTACGTAATACATTCACATAACATTATTACACATGTATACAATAATATAAACATATACAATGACTGTAATATACACCTTTTATATCTTGTTACATACACAGATTGCTTTAAGGTGGGCTGTTATTGAATTTATATATTATATAATTAGACTGAAATCATTTAAATGTTAAAAATACTGCCTCAATTGCCAGGTTTGGTATTAATTCGAGGTTTCGTTTTTATTGTAACACATCATATTTTATTTCAGTGGTTATAATGATACAAATTTTTGTAACATCTACCATCCAAAATCGAAGGATCAGCCTTAAAGAGAAAGCATTACTTAAAATAGAAGTAAAAGTTGATCCTGCGAGTGGCAATATACATTTCCGATGCAATAATCCTAAAAAGGTATATCTAAATCTACAGACGCATTATATAAAAGCGTATCACCATATGCGGCGTTAATATTTTGTGAACTCGCCTTTGTCGTTTCTTTTGTCTATAAACACAGCGTGTTTTGTTTCACTTGAATTATAATTCACAAGTCTCCTGGAATTAATTCAGCACAACACAGCGTCTTCTTTCCACTATGACACTGTTTAGGTAATGAAGCATTAACCTCCGGATCAATATACGGCCGGAGGGCTGGGAATATATTTTTTATCCCTATTCTCTCTTGAATACGGAAATAATAAGAGTATGAGTGCGCGTAATTCAAGTTTTAAAAGAAAAACCAAAAGTAGCGTAAAACACAAATGATAAACGGGTGAATACCATTGTCGTAGAGCAATATTTCTAAACACCAAGCGAGATGGTTACGCGGTAATGTGTAAGGCTCACATTCGGGAGGTTTCTGGTTCGATTTCCTTCGACCGGCCAATCTGAACTTGAGTTTTTCGTGGGTTCCCTGCTCGGTAGGTGAATGTTGGGGTGGTTTCAAATCTACCATTATTTCCTTTTCCTCGTTTCCCTTTCATTCTTTTCCTTCTCATCTTTCGGGCGTCCTTCTAGGTTTCATGGCGTAAGGCGGTGCCGGACAGATGGTGTGGAATCTTGCTTGAAGGAAAAATTACCTCTCGTGGACACCGGAGAGCTGCCTGGCTGCAGGAGTCGTTCTTCGCCCTCTCTGGGCAGCTCCAGTGGGTTCAGGTCTTCGAGCTAGGAAACGCTAGGGACTTCTGCGCGTCTCTTTGGTCTATCTGCCTAGGGTCTGTAGCCTCCTATGGTTTCTTCCCTTCCTCTTGTGGGGGGTAGCCACAATAGATTTTATGTAGGTCGCAGTGTACGAGATATTCTCCTCCGTTGTATACCTAATACTCATATATGTATATAGAGACATGTATTTTTGTATTTAAATGCTCAAACGTTTTCAAAGTATACTACTACGTAAATAACCGTTTCTAATGTACCACTGTGACCTACTTTACAGAGCCTCGAGAGAAAAAAAGCTTCTGAACAGCTGTGTTTAGTATTTTGTTTTCCTTTTGTTTCACTTTCAGTATTTAATTCTAGCACTTTATTTACCTCTTTATTTAGACAATAACATGTTCTTTTTCTTTTATTTTACCTTCCTTTCTTTCATCTTAAACGCGTAACTATACATTTCACACAAACTCTCAGAATATTAAAAGAACAATCTTGCATTTAAGGTCTCAAAACATTTTCCGGTGTAACTAAAAAGTTTTGGTTTCATCTAAATTTGCTTTTTTACTTATAGTGCTCATAGGTAGACGGACGCATAAATGTAGGCATGGACATGCGCGCGCAGCTTTTTAAATATAATCTGGGGGTAGCAAAGTGTCTTTAACATGTCTTAAACGTTCATTTCTATTGAAAACTCTGAAAGGGAAATTCCTTTACTAAGTGAGTTGAGGCACAGAAGAAACTTATATTTCTACTATGTGCAATTTGACGCAGTATTTTTAACACTTAAATGATTTCAGTCAAATTATATAATAAAAAAATATAATAACAGCCCGCCTTGAAGCAATATGTGTATGTAACAGGATATAAAACGTGTATATTGCATTCATTGTATATGTTTATGTTATTGTTTACATGTTCAATAATGTTATGTGAATGTATTACGTAATTTAATAACGTAGGAGCTGTGAGAATAATAGGTTAAAAGTTGCTAACAATGAGGAAACCTTCAGGCAATAATGAATTTGAAAGTTTCACAATACTACTTATAACTCTTGGAAGCAATAATGTAATTTTTGTGACAGTTTATAAAATAACCAATCAACAACCAGAAAAAGCTTTAGTTAAATGAAGGTATTCTATTGGACTAGGATTAGACAATCAGAGACTTAAAATACAGAAATTTACAAATTTAGGCGCAAGAAATCAAATCAGTTGCTTGTAGACAGTGCTCATAACTGGACGCGTTGCTTGTGGACAGTGCTCATAACTGGACGCGAGATGTGTCTTAATACGTATTTTGTTGAGAAAATAGTTTACGTGTTAAAAAGTGCAAGTAATTAACAAAAGAATCTCACAGCTCTCTATATCAGTGAAGTGTTATTTAAATCGTGTCAAGCATTAATAAAAGGCCTGAAGTAAAATTATAACCTGTGTAAACTACATTTTTCAGTCGCACCACAACCCTGCTAAGACATCCATGTCTCTAAAAAAATACTGACGCAGCTGAGGTAAGCATAAATATATAATATTTAAAGAAACAGTCAAAATTACAAAGTTAATATTTTTTAAACAGTTTGTGGCAAAAGCCACCTGAAAGTGCATTTGAGGCGAAGGCTACCGGAAAGCGGGTACTAGACGTGCGGTTGCAACGAACTTCAAGTTCGGCTCCTCAACGGTCGAAATATAATACAACTCCTTCAATACAATCAACTCCAAATTGGCTCCCAAAGCGTGGGGCAAATAACAACGTAAAAATAAAAATAACAACGTAAATACTTCAAAATGAGGATGTATTCTTTCAGTTTACGTAGCATTTGTAGATATACAGAATATAAAATAATTTCTGTTCACCCCTTAATACTCTTTGTTGAAGCAGTATATACTTTTAATTAAGCAATTTCTGCGCCGATTTAATTCATAAATAATGTAAGTCTTCAGTATTAATTCAATATTGAAGGAAAACGTTCAAGAAAACGCAACATACTATTTCTTTGATAGTGGAAAGCCTTCTCTCTTTGCCTTTGGAGAAGCCGCTGCCTATTCTAGGCCTCGATTTCTTAAGTGTTATGCTGCCCAAATATGTAGCACACCAAAGTTAACCAGCTCAGTTATGTAAGACGTATCAGAGTTGTGCGAAGTATTACCATTTCAAACATTTTTAGGCAAGGGGTGCGCAGGGAGGAGCAGCTTTATGTATCATAATCACGTACGTACGAAGTACAACATACGTATCCGTAACCCCGTATTTTCACTTACGTCACCTGCCCTACGCTTTTCACTCAGTTCCTTTCTCTGAGCCGGGAGCAAGAGGAACCTTGCTCTCTTAGGTCCCTGAGCACTTGCTTGTATAGAATTAACTAAACTCTCATTTAATCACATTCTTTCTAGCCGAACACAACTTTTAATTGCTGGTTTATTATCACTTCAACATGTTGGGGTATATCGAAACCTCACTTCCAGATTCCTTGACATGATTCAGTGTGTGCCAGACATATGCCTTAGTTGCGTAGTCATCTTCCTGTACCATCCTTTTGAGTAATTTGCTGCTAGATAACCTCAGTTTCGTGATGGCCTTCCTGTGGCGTCTTGTTTGCTGCTACTGATTTATAACACGGATGGTTTGTTAATCGTGTGTTTGCTGTTTTGTTAGGTTCATAGTACACTCGGAGTTGATTCAATTCAATTGAGTGTTATTTATGGACGCTCTTTAAGTGCTGTGGTCCTTAGCTTCCCATTCTATATTGAGCGTGAAAGAGCGGAAATTTTGCTCACAGGCCTCTTTAATAGGCTTGAGGTTCTTTTACGTGCCGAAAATCTACGTCCGAAAAAATCCATCGCCCTCCGCCGGGTTTGAACCCGCGACCTCAGGAACTAAAGGCTAGCATGGTAACCACTACACCACGGAGGACGACTACACTTAAAGTGATGCCGGATAAATGACATTATATGTATAGCCATCTTCTTATACTGTATATGTTATTTATATTGTTACATTGTTCAGTTTTTCAACTGTCACTTCTCTAATTTTTTAAAGTCCTTTCACTGTTATAGTTTGGTTCAACGTTCACTGAAACTTCACTTACTTCACATTGTCACTTCACTAAGGTGAACTAGTTCAATTCGCCACCACTTCACTTTCTTTGTGATGTAGCCTCTTCTTCCGGACAGTTCACTCGTTGGGGAGTCGAACACAAGACCTCCACAATCTCTCCCGCTGCACACCACAAACCCGTTTGGAGAACACACCTTTCATCGCAACGGCAATGCAACCCCATTTTGCTTGCTCGCTCACTGCTGAATACTCAACTGCATTCGTGAGAACGCTCGCTTATATAAGCAATGGAATCTTCTACAGAACATTCCAGAACTATCTCGCACACGTTCTGGAGGAAGGCGAAAGCAAGCTTCCAGAAAATTCTGGAGTTACGCTGTTTACACCAGGCGAGTCCGCGACTTATCCTTGTTTATCTCCGACTACCTGGCGCTGGCCTCCCGATAACCTTGGGCCATAACCTCTACGTAACAATATTTATTTTTTCTATGGGTGGAACTTTGGGTTGTGGTATTGAATATCCAGTATTTATCCAGCGATTGAAGGAAACCCTAAGATAAATTTGGTTAGATTGGATGGTACATGGGATTTGAACCCATGAATTTGTGAGCCAGACGTTAACGTATGAGCCATCTCGTTTGATAAGAAAACACCTATGGTATACAAATAGTTATTGCTATAATCTCCCTTCCTCAATAACCTATAATAATTGTTCTTCCACACATACAGTGTGGAGGTTAACCTGGAAAGGTAGAATCAGATTGGAACATTCAGTGCCGTAGTCGGGATTTGAATCACGGATTTTCAGCTTACCGTGCCACTGCTCTAACCAACTGAGCTACCATTAAAACATGCCGGTCCGATATTAAATTCCCCAACTGACTCATATCATAAGGAATTCTGTCGTCCTCCGTGGTGTAGTGGTTACCACGCTAGACTCTACTTCCCGAGGACGTGGTTCAAACCCGGCGGAGGGCGATGTATTTTTTCGGGCGTAAAAATCCTTAGAATGGCTTCCTTCAGAAGAGAACTAAAATCAGTGGTCCTGTGTCGTAGATATATGGCACGTAAAAGAACCACAAGCCTGATAGAGAGGTGTCTGAGCAGTCACAACAGTTAAAGAACGTCCAGAAATAAAACTCAATTTAATTTATACAAGAAATTCTAAATATATTTTGAGATAATATACCATAATTCAGACTTACAATCCTGTAAGTACTTTAAGTCCTAGCTTCATATTTAACCACTATAGGTCAATCAATGCTAATTAATTCTTCCACATAATATACTGTTTGAAGAATCAGTCCGGTTTTACTCTTCCATCTTACACAGCATACAACAACCCTAATTTTCGGTGGTTTTACATTGGTATGTTTAAAGAAATTTGAGAAGTAGACATTGTTTCAAATTTCAATTCTTACCTCAGTATTTTATTCTAATAAGGTATTTTATATGTATAATAACGAACACTGTTGCCGCAGTTCGTATTTCTATGACTGCAGTGTATGCAGATCTGTTCTGTTAATCATTGATAAACCCCGCGGTATAACAGCACAATAATTCGCTGGCTGCCTGCGTTCTGAATGCCCACAAATTCGCTGCCTTAATTAAATTTGCAGGGGCGGAACTCGTTTGCCACGAAACGAAAATAGCTTGTTGGAATACAGGGAAAAATCCATTACAAGAGCCACCGTACACCTAGGCAAGCCTTTGTTTCACATTTATTATCTCAAGGATTTCTGTAGAGCCCGTCCTGGATACAGGCT
This sequence comes from Deroplatys truncata, assembly GCA_030765065.1. Classification (NCBI taxonomy): domain Eukaryota; kingdom Metazoa; phylum Arthropoda; class Insecta; order Mantodea; family Mantidae; genus Deroplatys; species Deroplatys truncata. Next base: position 126,768,271 of record CM060987.1, read on the forward strand.
TTACTTTAAACGTCTCCCTGGAGAGGTTTCCAATGCACTCCAGGATCTTTATACTTTCCAGACATCGTGTCCTTTTGGGACAGGGTACGAAGAGTAGTTTACGGAGATACACCTAATACCATGTTTGCTTTTGTATTGTTTTCTGAGGACTATTGGCCGCCGAGGTAAGGATAAACAAAACTTGCTACCAAAATTGTAGAAAGTACAGTAAATAAATTTGGCTTATGTATGAATGAATCTGACAAAATACCAATCGAAATAAATGTTGTTGATGAAAGGAAGTGGGTCGTTTATAAGAAACAAGATTGAACAACTAAAATAATACATTATAGAGCGGGGTTCCTCAGGCGGCATCGTCTAAGGCTTGCATTCGGGAGGTCCCTGGTTTGATCCTCGGCGACAGTCCACTCTGACCCATGGGTTTTTCGTAGTTTACCCGGGGTCGACAGACGAATGCTGGGGTGGTTTCTTTTCTGTCACGATTACCTTTCCGTCATTGCCCTTTCATTCCATTTCCTTCTCGCCTACGGCCTATAGCTCCTGTACGTTTCCTTCATTTCATCCCTTCTTCCTGGGGGATAGTGAGCACAACGGACTTATGTAGGTTGCGGTGCACGAGGTGTGCCCCTCAATAGTATATTATGCAGAAAGACTATAATGCGAGTAATTAAATTGTGAGCTTCATAGTTTTCATACTCTCGTCTTAATTAACATTATAGTCAAGTTGCACACGACTGTTCTTTTTGTCAACCACACTATAATTTCAAAACCTTGAGTTTTTACAAAAAGATCTTACCTTGTTAATTGTGTGTAATTAAATGTTGATCGTATATCAGGAGCTTAGGTGTTTGCGAGTAGTGCAGCAATGTCAGTACTGTTGAGTTCACGTCGTATTTATTGATTTTTGCAGGTAACGTGAAAGCCACACATGTTGAAGCAAAGGAAATGAGCTCAGTTTATTAGAATATTATATTAAATGAATGGAATTTATTTTATTTTAAATACACATATTTCATTCTTTATCTGGGGAACGGATCCCAGTGGACTGCTGCTTTGAAGGTGTTTAAAGGATGGGGAAAGCGGAGCAGGGCGCGCAACCGGGTAAGATCATAAAGAAGTATTATGGATGCCATAACAGCTCAGTTACATAATATGTAATCAGCATATTAGTGTGGCACCAAAATACGAACTATATGGTTTTGAAAGTCATAATAACTGTAATAAAAGGAAATGAATCCTTCTATGTTCAAATAATTACAAATTTTATGAAGCATCATTTGGCATGTTTGGAGTAGAATTATACCATTCCTATTACATTCCTTACCAATAACCTATAGTAAGTAGAGGAAATATTGTATTTCGTAAGGTTGCACTGAAAATGTATATTTTGAGAGTCCTGAATAAAAAAGAACTTTATAAAAAGGTATTAATATGTATTAACTTTGGGGTGAAATCCCGAAGTACTTATGTAGAAACTTGTATAGAAAATGTCCATGAAAGCAAAGCACTAAATGATATAATTGTGAACGTAGTAACAAACGTTTCATGATCTCAAAAATAGAAAACTTGCAAAGGCGGACTATACAAGTTGGACCATTTAAGTTGAGACTGTACAATACCTCCAAAACTAAGCATTGTAGAAAGAACTGTCTTGGATAAAAGTGGCTCGACGTTATGGGGGAAAGTAAATGCTATTAGTCGTGTTTTATTTGAAGGGCGTTGTGGTGGTAACTTTAGGATCAACTTAATTTTGACTTTCTCTACTACGTATAGTAAGTAGGGGAAGTATTGTATTCCACCGAAAAAATCGATACCAAGATTTCAAATATTTGGTATTTAGGTTCAGTATCTTCCAGAGATGCGACACGAAGGATTTCAAGATAATCCTCCCACCCCAGATTACCCTTTACATGGAACATTTTTTGAAAATTTTAATTTTCTCAAAAATGGCTTTAACGATTTGGATTAAAATAGCATATGTTTAAGATATTTCCATGACAAATGAACTGTATATCTCGAATTTTCTGGGAATGTCTCCAAAAGTATTCTTCATTATGAACGACTTTTGCATAACTGGTTAATCATAAGAGATAGACAAACTTTTACTATACAAAAAATTTAGATCGTGTTAAAATACACAATTTATGTCATATACATTTTTTTGTTGAGTGAGCCATTTTCGAGATGTTGCTTGTTATTCCCTTAAATGTTCCAATACTTATACTTTTTCTAAAATGGGAATTCGTTATTCGTATTTTTATGTCCTGGACATGCAAAGAGAATGGAATACTGCACATAGCAACCAACTCTTAAAATATGTGACTATAGTTTAAAGCCTAGCAATTCCGCTTGCACCTACAAGAAAATTAGCAATAAGATTAACATCTCGATTAACATGAAGCATATGGAGAATAAGCGTTTGTAAAAATAGTTTGTACAGGAGTAGAGAAAGTCATGTGAGTGTAACCCATCAGATGTTTGTTAATGGGAACACAATGTTGAGAAAGAGTTAACCAGAAATGGAATGGGTGATGTGTGGCTGAGCAGAGGGGAATTGGGGAGAGGTTTCTAGAAATTGGTAAGAATTAGATTTGAGGATATAGACAGACAGTTATTGCATTCTATAATGAGGGAAAAGAATTCGCTAATGTTTTATCAGGAGATAATAAAGGATGCTAGGAGATAAATGTACATTATTATTTGTAATAAGCAAGGGAGGGAGGCAATGGCATAGTAGAGATTGGGAATATGGAGCTTAAGGGTGGTTAGGGGAAATTGGGAACACAGAATTTGCCCTATTTGTACAAATGCAGAAAATGTAGAGCATATTTAATTTGAAAACCACGAACAAGTGAAGGCGTCAATAGTAAATATGTGGTAAATGGTTAAAATTAAACAATAAGTAGCAGTGAGAAAACATTTTAGTGACAAAATGCAAACCATGAAGCTTGGGAAGTTTTTATATAGGGTGAAGAAAAAATGGTTATGGTCAACAAGGAGAGTTGGGTTGGGTTCGCTTTATGATAGTGGTTAGTGGTGTTACATTGGCTGATTGTGTAGTATATTGATTTGGAATGGAAATGCGTAAACCTAGAAGGGTATTGAATTTGATGAATACTGCATTATAAAATTGTTCTTTTATTGTTTGATTATAATTCTGTGTGATGGAGCCCAGTAAAGAGCCAGGGCTGTAATCGGGGCTCAACCGAAGTGTTAAACGTAATACAAATAAATGAAAAAAAATAAAAATAGAATATGATGATTCATAATATTAGCAGAATACCGAAATAGCGTGTGTTTTTGTATAGATTGTCTGGTAATTTCTCTGATTATATATTTAGTGACTCAAGTTAGAATGTTGATTGGCCTGACATGCGGCATCAGCCATAATTGCTTTTTAGTAACCTTAGTGAGGTTCCGTCCCCTATAGTTAGCGTATTACTAATGAACTCGTGTAGGTAAAAGAAAAATAATGTAAGATGCTTTATAAACGTTGCATGACATTTCCGCCTCAAAAGCTTTCAAATATATATGGTTGTCTCATAAGTTCGCTTTTTGTTACGTTTCAATCACTAAGATCGCCTGGGAACATACCTCACCCGCAGCTTAGCTACGACAGCGTAGTTGCCGAACTTTCCGTTTACAAACTTTAAACAGAAGGTCGTTCAAAAGATGAATAACTACGGCAGTTAGGTTTTGTAAACAAGCCATTTATTTCCTGCAGTATACACCTTTATTGTCGACAATATATTGCCAAGTTCCTTGCTACAGTAACACGAGCTAAATTGAGCTCCAATGCCAGCACCCGAGCTGTAATTCGAGGATTGTTGACTATCGTTTCATGAATTCTTTCCATGTCCATAACCACTGGCCGTCCAGACCGAGGTTTGTCTTTTAGGGAGAAATTCCCAGCTCGAATCGACTAAACCACTTTTGACATGCTCGTTTCGTTACTGCATCTTCCCGTAGACAGCACAAATTTTCTGCCGGTATTGTGAGGCGGTTTTACCCTTACGATAATAAAACAGCGTAAGATGTCGGAAATGTTCCTTTTTGCTTTCCATAGTTTGTAAATGCAAGTTCACGCCGTACTATCCAACGTCAGTCACAAATACACACTGACATATCCAATAGTGAGTCTGGTTGTTGTTCTCTAAGTCGTAGGATGGTTAGGCAACTAGGATAACTTGAGTGTACAGAGGGTTCAGTGTTTTCAGGCGCTATAGATGGAACTTGAGAGCAAAACGAACGAACTTATGAGACAACCCAATAACAACAAACATTTTGAAAATGTTAATGATACAAGGGGCTTGTTTTGCGTAAATTGTATATTTGAATGAACCCTACATTTTTGATAGTGTATCTCTTATGGATTACCAGTTACACATAATTAATTAAAATTAATCGGCATAAAATATTTCACAACTTATTGGCAGAGTGTTCATGACAATGATTTTATTATCCTTGCAAATATTTTAAACATTGGTTGAATTGAAGTTCCTGAAACAATAAAAAGCCGCTTTTATAAAAGGGTCGTGTGTGTACGTCTGTGTGCCTATGTTTATGTGTCCATGTGTGTGATCCAAAACTAAAAGTCGGATAAGTGCCTAACCTAGTATTTAAGTTCAGCATTTTTCTAGTATACGACACGAAATTTCAAGAAAATCCTCTTACGTGAAACTCACTTTACATTGAAAATGTTTCGTTATTGTTTATTTTCTCAAACTCTGCAACAACGATTATGATTAGTACATATATGTTATAGATATCTGCATGAAAAAAAGTTTTTGGACAGCATGGCCTAAAACTAGAACTTTTAACACAGAGTACACGAGCTAAAAATTGTGACCAACTTTGAAGTCCAATCAAACCCTTTAGAGGTTTATAAAGATTTTACTTTTCATTATTTCTTTTTACATGATTAATTTCTCAGGTGCATGCAAATCGTCATACTTTAATTTATTCGCAATTCATTGTAGAGTTAACTTATACGTTATATTGGCAGCTTGCTTTTATCTAACCTACATAAAGATTAAAAAGCGGAAATTATGAATTCAGAAGAAACTGAAATGGAAATGAAATTACAGAAGCAGCAGAAAGAATAACACCAGAAATACTTACCAAAAATTCAGAAAAAAGTATGATACAGCATACAATCACATCATTGCCTGGAGTAAGGCAAAACATGCTGAAAATAATTTCACTGAAAATGACTGCTAGCGAATCCAGTAAATATCAAAGCATTTGACATCTCGGTTTTAACGTTATTTCTCTTGTTTTAGGAACGCGTTCTAAACGTAATCTCTGTTAATTTCAGGAATCAATACAATATTACTGATATTTTACAAATTCGAGCACGGTCTAAGCTATAGTATGTGCCACACGTGTTAAAAGTGGTTTTATTACTTTCTCTACTACGTATAGTAAGTAGGGGAAGTATTGGATTTCACCCAAAAATTCGATACCGAGATTTCACCGGAAATATATGTTTTGAGACCCCTTGAATTCAAAAAAAGCATTTTGGAAACATGTCTGTATGTGTGTGTGTGTGTGTCTGTGAACAGCATAACTCAGAAATGAACAGTCGGATAAACACCAAACTGCTTCATACAGAATGGGCACCGGGATAGTACAATGTTTTCGTTTCCGACTCTTGTTCTGAGGGTTTGGGGTTCGATTCCCGGTTCTAGGGTGGTGATTTTATGTCGATCCTATCCACGCCTTCATATTTGACTCATGTGAGTATCCCCAAGGCTCTACGTGGTTCGGAATCCAAGATAAAAGCTGTAGTTCTCATTCCACCGCCATCCTCATTACCATTGAAGGTAACGGACTCCACTCTCTGGATGCCTCAACCTGAGAATGTTTGTTATAGCAGAAAGAGTATTATATTTCGACTGTTGGGGAGCCGAACTTGAAGTATTTACAACCGCACGTATGGTAAAAATTTTCCGATAGACTTCGCCCCCCCAAAAAATGTTTAAAAAATATTAACTTTCTAATTTTGACTGTTTCTTTAAATATTATATATTTATGTTTGCCCCGACTGCGTCAGTATTATTGTTAGAGACATGGATTTCTTTTCAAGGCGTGGTGAGGCTGAAGAATGTAGGCTTACACAGATTATAACTTTTTAATTCACTCCTTTTTATTAATTATTGACACGATTTAAATAACACTTCACTGATATAGACAGCTGTAAGATTCTTTTATTAAATACTTGCACTTTTTAAACACGTGAAGTATTTTCGTCCCACACTCAATACGTATTAAATTCTCGCGTCCGGTTAGGAACACTGTCTACAACCAACACGTCCAGTTATGAGCGCTGTCTACAAGCAAATGAACTCTGAATTTGTAAATTTTGCTATATTTCAGTTTCTAATTGGCTAATCCTAGTCCAATAGAATACTTTCATTTAACTTAAGCTTTCTTTCTGGTTGTTGATTGACTATTTTATAACCTGTCTCAATATTTACATTACTGCTGCTCCAATAATGACTAGTAGCATTATTAAACTTTCTTACTCATTATTGCCTCAAGGTTACCTCATTGTTAGCAACTTTTAATATATTATTCTCATAGCTCCTACATTATTAAATTACGTAATAGATTCACATAAGATTATTGAATATGTATATAATAATCTAAACATATACAATGACTGTTACGTACATTTTAAAAACTATTACATACACATATTGCTTTAAGATGGGCTGTTATTGAATTTACATATTATACAATTAGACTGAAATTATTTAAGTGTTAAAAATACTGCCTCAAACCTCATAAATGGATCCAGTAATCGCTTGGTGTAGTGACGTATCTCCCAAAGATCAGAGGCCACATATGGGGAGGTTAGACACGACAAGTTCATATAAAAGTCCGCCAGAGAGTGAAATAATCCTCTTAGTCTTTATCACTTTAACTGCAATTTAATATCCGATATTGACTTTATATTCAATTTTCATTTTATAAGCTTCCGCACCATTTAGATTGCATTAAGATAGCTGAAATAATTCGTCCGAGTTATGCATTGAAGTTACTTAAAAAGTTTTTATCAGTGTCTAAAATAAAGAAGTTAGTATTCCCTGACCTAGCGTATCCTCTCTGGTCCAGAAATTTCAACTTCTTACAAAACTTCTCAAATGCGATAATACGCTTATTCTCGTGCTTCAGCAGGAAAAAGTAATAGGTGGGAGGAAGAATTAATGCTCCTGGGAATGCAAAATAAAATTTCAACTTACAGCTCTCTTTCTAAACAAAATTAAACTCTGGGTGTTCAGAAATTACAAAAGTTCTGTAACTGTTACTCTTGCATTTAAACGCAGCTTCCGTTTAAATGAAAATAACTTTGTTGTTACTGTACATAAATTCTGACGTCAAAATGCGTTCCTAACGGATAGGAACAGAGCTTTGTGGTTTGTTATAATCCTGTTCTGTCATCTATATCGACTTTTATTTTCACAAAATAATGTGAACTCTTACGTTGAATTATATGTATTTCTTACTACCGGACTGCATTATAAATCTGAAAATGTTAGACGAACTGACATAGTTTCCCGAATAACACTGTGGCACTATTTTCTTTATTATGCGAGTATGGACAGTTTTGTATACGTCCGCGCAACACAAAGTATATAATTAGTTTTACATATCATTCGCCTTTTAGCTAATGTATCAGAATTTAGAAATCCTTTTTTTAGGTTTAATGTGAAAGTTTTTCAGTTCTTATAAATAAAGAAATTATGTTTGCCTAAAATAAAATACATGACAAAAATATATTTAAAATATTTTTGAAGTCAATTACACGACTGACCAAGTGGTGTAGTTTTTGTACATATGGGATTCAAAATAAAGGTAAGAATAGCTTTTAAGGTTTTCAAAAGTATTATGTGATTGGAAAATAAGGGTCGAGTTATTTTTTGTACATTGTAAGGTAATCTATAACCGAGCGGATGGCTCCGGGTATTACGTCTGTGACACGCGTAAGGGAAGTCGTGGGTTCGATTCCCGCGTGGCCGACATTCCTGACCCATGGGTTTTTTCGGGGTTTCCCCGGTTGCCGAATGCTGGGAAGGATTATTACATTCCCGAATTTCCTGTCCCTCCATTTCATCTCAATTCTCATTTCGCTTCATCCTCATCTGCTTGGTCTCTTGCAGGTTTGCAAGTGTCGGCGAGAGGTCTCGGCGTGCATGGCAACGGAAAAGGATCTTTTGAGGAAACTTTCGTCCTTCGGACTGCAAGCGGTCGCCCTGGGGGGGGGGCAGGGGATAAGTAAGCCTAAGGAGTGAGCACGCTGCACCAGCCAACACCCGGGTAGTTCACAATCTAATGGTAGGCACCCTGCCCTCTGCCTGTCGTACCTCCTCGTACGGCCGCCCTCTGTCGCCTCTCACCTCATCTCTCCCTTCCGGGGGCGCCCTGTCAGGAGCATAGGCACAAAAGATCTGGTAGGTTGAGGTACTATGACTCCCTCCAGTTCTAGCCCTATCCTTTCCTAAGGTAATCTATAACTTTGATATCCAATATTCTATTTTATTCAGCCTTTGTTACAATAACATAAATTACATTGTCACAATACAAAATTATAACTTGCATCTTCACTAAAGTACTAAGTCAAACTATAAGAATAACGTACAAACAGCCAATTCTTACGCTCTCTACCACGTATATAGTAGGCAGAGAAGGTTCTGATTTCCACCCAATCATTCGATGACAAGACCACCGGAAATACATGTTTTGAGTCCCCTTGAATCCAAAAGGGACACTTTAACTTTCTCTACACTTACTTCTAGTAAGCAGAGGAAGTACTGCATTTCACCAAATAATTCGATACGGAAATTTCATCGGAAATATACGTTTTGAGGTTCCCTGAATCCAGAAAAAGAAAAGACAAAGGTCCGTGTGTGTGTGTGTGTGTGTGTGTGTGTGTGTCTTTGTCTGTATGTCTGTATGTGACTGTGAACAGCATAACTCGAAAATGAAAAGTCGGATAGATACAAAATGCAACGCGAATATTTTCAAGAAATTCCCCACCTCGAATTACTCTTCACATGGAAATTTTTTCCAAATTTTTGTTTTCGTAAAAAATGATTCTAATTATTTTAATAAAAATGCCATATATTAAACATACTTATATGCCAAATAAAATGCATATTATCTTGAATTTTCTGGGAATACCCTGTGAAGTCCCCTTCATTCAGAAGGAATTTTGCATAATCTTGTAAAACGTACTACACAAAAAAGTAGATCTCTTTAAAACACACTGTTTGTTACAAATAAATTTTTATTGCATCAGCCATTTCCGAGATATTCGTTATTAATGGTTCGAAATGTTTAATACTTAGTCATTCTTTTGAAGTCCTGACCATTTTCAGTTGCTTCTCGGGATATCATAGGGAAAATATGGACTTTTAAGGCCAAAGTATAGCGTCCAGTTCTAAAACATCTGACTATCGCCATTCCTTTTTAACCTAATGAAAGTATACTGCAGCTATTTCTACAAATTTTTATCTAGTATTAAAATTAAGTAGATAGGAAAATAAACTTTCGTAAGAATAATTTGTACACACAGTAATAAGTGACAGAGGATAGAGAAAGTCATATAAATATAACTCCTCGGATTTTTACTTTCTCTACTACGTATAGTAAGTATGGGAAGTATTGTATTCCACCCAAAAATTCGATACCGAGATTTAACCGGAACTATATTTTGGAGACAACCTGAATCCAAAAAAAAACATTTTTGGAAACATGTCCGTGTGTGTGTGTGTCTTGAACAGCATAACTCAGAAACGAACAGTCGGATAAACACCAAACTTGGTATTTAGGTTCAGCATCTTCCAGAGATGCGATACCAAGGTTTTCAAGAAAATCCCTTTACTCCAGATCACCCTTTACATTGAACATTTTTCGAAAATTTTTATTTTCTCAAAAATGGCTCTTAACGATTTTGATTAAAATATCATATGTTTAAGATATTTTCATGACAAATGAAATGTATATCTCGAATTTTCTGGGAATGTCTCCAAAAGTGTACTTCATTGTGAACGACTTTTGCATAACTGGTAAACTATAAGAGATAGACAAAATTTTACCACACAAAAAATGTAGATCGCGTTAAAATACACACTTTATGTCATATAGATTTTTGTTGAGTGAACGCTTTTCGAGATATTGCTTGTTATTTCCTTAAATTTTCCAATACTTTTTCTCAAATGGGAATTCGTTATTCATTTTTTTATGCCCTGGACAAATAAAGAGAATGGAATGCGCCACATAGAAACTAGCTCTTAGAATATTTGACTACAGCTTAAAGCCTACCAATTACCCTTGCATCCACAAGAAAATTAACAATAAGATTAACATCTCGATATCTCGATTAACATGAAGCATATAGAATAAGCGTTTGTAAAAATAGTTTTTATAAGAGTGGGGAAAGTCATGTGAGTGTAAAACAGATCAGATTTTTTACTTTCATTTTAAAAAAATTATATTCAGCAGTTTAACATCATCAGCTTATTGTAGCTTATTGCTTACAATAACGACTGGGGCTGCGACATCGGAGTCGCTACATGGAACAAAGTATATAGAATAAGAAGTTAAGGGTGTAGCGATAAGGGCTGACATTGACCCTGCGCGATACGGTCTATACAAGAAGAATTACGCATGTCTCACGAACAGTTACTTCATTTTTGCAATACTGTTTATAACATATACAGCTGACGTATGACTGAAATGGTTTTATTAAATAATTAATAATAAACGCTACGTCACAATGTCCACATGGATACGATTCTATGTCAGTTTACTGCAATGAATTAAATCTGCAAGTTTGTATCCTGTAGTTTATATAAGGGAATATGAGCATAAGTAACTGCCGGGCATAGTTCTTCATTAAACGTTTGATTTGATGGAGGTGACTCTTGCTGTAGCAGTTTATCCTTACATTTTGCAATACAACGCTGTGTTGACATGTCCTTGCACACTACTCGACCTATTATGTGTAGAAGTAATTGTGCTGTTGCACGGTTTGCAGTAAAGGTTTTCATTAATAATAAAGAAAACATTTCCCCCATATTCCAATATACAGTATTGCAACATTGTGAACTTTTGTTCCCTTTCCTTTAGCATTTCGCCTATGTGAACACTGTGCGGCAATACACTTAACTAATTGTACAGGTAACCCTCTCGTTGTAAACAGTCCACTACACTCACAGTACGCCTCTAAACAAACGTAACCACTCCGATGTCGCAGCCCTAGTGATCACACGTATCATAGCTATGCTTGGTTAAGTTCAAACTTGCTAAAGGTACAGTCAAGTTATCTAGACTTCTGGTATTTTAATCATGTGTATCTTCCACTAACTGATATACGTCAACATTTTTATATACAGAATTAGTCTGCATAAATACAAACTATATGCCATTAAATTACGTTCTTTAATAAACAATGAGTATATGCAGGGGACTTTGCAATTTAATCACTTTATTCTGTGATAAGAGGATATTATTAAAATGTATATTGCTACCATATTGCCATAAGGCAAAATACACTTGCCTTAAATAAAACTTAGGAGCGTAATTTACTACACATCAAAATACATTCTATATTATAATTTTTGTGTACTTTTTTCCAGGTTGAACTTGGCAATTTCTACATAATGGGGTTAAAGTGTGATAGGGACAGTTTTGGTAAAGTGGCCTACAAGTTTTATTGGGTCCTGTAGTCAAGGAGGTCGATTTGTATATTATAGATTTAAAATTAGAATAGTAGGAGTTTCTAAAATTTATGTGGTAGCTTCTCATTTTTGCCAGATTCTAAAACCTAGATATATAAGATTATGTCAAAATCGTATTAAAAATACTCTCCCGTAACGATGCTCAACTAAATCAGAGGGAAGTTCGTAGATATGAATACAATATACAACTCCACCTTCTATAACCCAAATTTAAACAGCTTCTGTAACAGTTTTGAATAACACATTTGTTTCATGAGTGAGGGAATTGTTTGAAATTTCACATTTACATTAAATTATTTTAAATACACACTTAAAATGAAGTTTCCTGTATATAAAATGTTAAAGCTCTTGATGTCGGAATTTTTTTCCAAAATACAAGTTTTGCGATATTCTGAACTCAAAAAATGTTAATAAGGCGTGTGTCTCTTTGAGAAGAACATAACCCAAAACCCAAAAGCTCAATAAACAGACAAACTCAAGAATGCCTTACCAATTATAAATGGAATTTTTTAAAACTTTAAATTCCTGGAAAGAATTCATTCGGCTAATATTTTTTGAAACGTCAAACTTATTTTGTTACTTGTTTTCTTTTCTTTTTCTTTTTTTTTACAAATATAATCCATACAGTATGTGATCAGTACAAAAGAATATAATTTGTAGTGTTTGCAATTTCAGAACTCCTATAGCATTTGTTTCAAACGTTTTGTTTTTTATTAATTGTAGATAATATTACAGAACAATCTATGAAAATGATTTCTTTAATATCCCTTATAATTTTCAAATAATGCCATAATCTATTCAGAACATTTATTCAATTTCACATTTACAGTAAGGAAAGTAGATAGAAAATTAAAAAAATAAATAAATCCTGTGGCTCTACAGCCCGCGAAGGGCCTGGGCCTTCCAACCCGATTGCCGACCTACGCCCACGTGCTCTCGGCAGAGGTGGGCATCATCCAACCGATACGGGGAGGTCATGTGGCCAGCATCACGCATCCCAAAGCCGGAAAGTTGGCTCGCGAGGCTAGGACGACTGCCTATCGCAGCTCCTCACTTTCCTCATGATGCTGAGTGGGCACCGGTCCTATACCCGGGACCCAAATTCCGCACCACCATAGGTGGGATCGAACCCGGATATATATATATATATATATATATACACTGGTGTGCACAACTTAAGGACAAGCTGGGTAAAGTAACATAACAAATGAACTACTTGGTGGAAGTAGATGAAGATGCAGGAGCATGTTGCCAGAGGTTTCTCACACGTACACAGAAAACTGGACGTCACATGGCGTGAGTGTAGCGAGCCTATAGGGGCAAATGAGTCTGGTCCCGCAACACGGGGCAGTTGACGAAACAGGACAAGACGGTGTGTGGCAATTAGCAACATGGCCCGTAGACACCATTTGGATGACTTCACACGGGGAAGAATCATCGGGAAACTGGAAGAAAAGCGAAGTGTGACGAGTGTTGCTCAGGAGTTTGGAATTGCTCACAGCATTGCTTCATGTGCATGGGGAATCTTCCAAACCACAGGCACTGCTGTCCCAAGGAGAGGTGGTGGTCGACCATACTCAACTACAGCAGCAGATGACCGCTACATTGTGCAACAGGCAAGAATGGATCCACGCCAAACACGGGCGCAATTGCAACCGCATTTAACAGGACAGCTAGCACGCAATCTCACGATACACAGTGACACGGCGGCTACACAGAGGTGGTCTCTTTACCGGACGGCCAGTATGTTGTGTTTCATTGACATCCGCACATCGGCGGCACCGTTTCCGATGGTCCCAAGAGCATCGAAATTGGACCAACGAGGAATGGGGTCGCATGTTCTTCTCAGTTGAGAGCAGAGTCAGTCTAAGTAGTGATTCTCGACGTACCCTCATCTGGCGAGAGATGGGAACACGAAATGAAGCCAGGAACATCTTTGAACATAATCTTTTGGTGGTCCGGGTGTTATGGTTTGGGGTGGCATAATGTTGCATGGGCGCACTAACCATCAAATCTTTGAGCACGGTACGCTCACCGGTCAACGTTATTGTGATACTGTACTCCTTCACCATGTGCGTCTTTTCAGGGGTGCAGGCGGCCCTGACTTCATTTTTATGGATGACAATGCGCGACCGCATCGAAGATCTCTTGGAACGAGAGGATATTCGGCGAATGGACTGGCCTGCCCGTTCCCTCGATTTAAATTCCATCGAACACGTGTGAGATGCTTTGGGGAGACACATTGCAGCAAATCCACATGCACCAACGACAATCCAACAGTTGTCAACAGCGCTGGTGGAGGAATGGAACGCCCTACCACAAGAACTGCTTACCAACTTTGTGGCCAGCATGGGAGCACGATGCAGAGCATGCATTGCTGTCCATGGTGATCATACACCCTTTTAAGCACCTGTATCTGTTTCTGTAAATCTAGAGAGCCATCATATGTCGTATTGACTTTAGTGTAGCTTATGGCCTATAAATAAAAGTGGCATTTCTGTTCGTCTCATTGCATATTTCGTTTAGTTGCCTACTGTAGCATACCGTAGCAGTTCCCTCTATGTATAACTCAAGTTTCATCGAGCTATGTTGCTTGGTAGTGTCACAGTAAGCGAAGATTACTTTTGTCCTTAGGTTTTGCACACCAGTATATATATATATATATATATATGTATATGAGAGAGAGAGAGAAAGAAAGAAAAAGATTGCTCTGAGTAAACGAAACAACCCGCAAACTCACACAATAAAAATGTTGAATATTTCGTGTTTACCCCTTCATCAGGAGATCAACAGATTAAAACATATACACAGAAAATAACGAAATCACACTTGACGGTCGACTGCACTGGTTAATGACACTTTCGTCTTGTAATGTTATATAAATATACATAATAAGCTAGTAAATTTCCAATGGCTTATCATCTTTAAAATAATTAAACAAGGGACAACATTCTTTGACATCATCTATAAAATTGAGAGAATATCACCAACCAGTAAACTATATCGTACCAATATATATTTAAATACTTTATGAATTTCTGCCCGACTTCCCAATATGCTTAGCAATTAATTATATAGTAATTTTATTTCTTAAGTGGAGCACTGTCACTAGTATTAGTGCATCGAGATAATAATATTAACTATATGAGAGGATAATTATATTACTGTCACCCAATACAAGCTGGTAATTAAATGCTACAAGGTTCACACACACGGCGGAATTGCACTGGCTGTATATAACATGATCAATTTCACAAAAATATGCTGCAAACTGGTGTTGTATAACTGGTTTACTTCGCAAATAATTACATTTTCAACTTCAGTAATTAGGGAAACATTACACATTCCACCTGCTATTGAAATATTTGTCAGCTTCCATCCATTGCCAAAGCCGTTATTTCACAACAGTAAAAAGTCAAAACGAAAGACTCTGATGTGATACGTTCACATGACTTTCTCTACCCTCTATTTTTATTAGTGGGTATACAAACTGCTGTTTTTACTAAAGCTTATGTTTCTATCTACTACATTTTAATTCAAATAAACCTTTGGAAAAATATCTGCATTATACATTTCGTTATAGATAAAAAATAACAGCAACTACCTGTTGTGAGAGGGATCCCGGGTTCGATTCCCGACTGGGGGTGAGAATTTTTCTCTAGCTAAGATTATTCCCTATCCTCCGCAGAGTCTGGAAGTATGAATGTGTGTGTAAATGTGTGTATGATCTAATGATTAAAAACCCAAAGGTGCAAGAAACCCAAAGACAAGAGTTAACACAAAGTTCCAAAGGTAAGGCCGTGAATAAGACTTATGTAGTTAAAGGCGGGGTAAAAATGGAACTAAAAAAAACCAAAAAACAGTGAGAGAGTCAAATGCTTAAAAATGCTGTATGCCAGTCATAAACTCCATATTGTTTCCATGCAATCGCGAGAAACTGAAAATCGATGTGTCTTTAAAAGAATAAAAAATATTGAACAATTCGAACCTTTAATAACGGATATCTCAGAATGGCTTATGCCACAGAAAATC
This sequence comes from Deroplatys truncata, assembly GCA_030765065.1. Classification (NCBI taxonomy): domain Eukaryota; kingdom Metazoa; phylum Arthropoda; class Insecta; order Mantodea; family Mantidae; genus Deroplatys; species Deroplatys truncata. Next base: position 126,784,050 of record CM060987.1, read on the forward strand.
TTATGTTAAGTAAATTGTGTGTTTTAAAGATATTTACATTTTTTGTATGGTAGGTTTTCGACTATCGCTTAACGTTTATTTACCAATTATACAAAATTCCTTCCGAATGAAGAGGACTTCATAGCCTATTTCCAGAAAATTCAAGATATAAATTTTACTTGTCATGTTAATATTTATAATATATGATATTTTAATCTAAATTGCTACAGCCATTTTTTAAAAAGTACAAATTTTCAAAAAATATTCCATAGTAAAGTGTAATGGGGTTGCGGATTTTCTTGAAAATCTTCGAGTCGCATATTTGGAAGATGCGCTATTTATCCGACTTTTTGTTTTTGAGTTATGCTGTTCCCACAAACACACACATGCACCTTTTTATAAAAAATTTTTTTATTCAGGAGGCCTCAAAACATGTATTTCCGGTGAAATCTCGATATATAATTTTTGGGTGGAATGCAATACCTTACCTACTATTATGTACATGGTAGAGAAAGTCAAAATGAAGCTGTATATCATTTTTATATCACTTTTAAATTAACACGCAGTGTCTGCTCATTCAAGCGTCTTCCATCTCTCTGTCTGTGTGCAGATGCCTATGCTATCGCAGTAGTTTTCAAAGAATATGTTAAAGGTATTAATCAAGCCCTGACAGGATAACTGTCGGTCTTTTCGTGGTAATTATGTTAAATTATGTTAATAAAACAAGTAAATTGTTTACGCTTATTTTGAAAATAGGTGAATGGGACAACAAATTAGCTTAGATTGTACATCTCTTAGTCAATTAAATACGTATATTGCTCAATAATGAATGCAAAAAAATTACACAAACGTTTTTGGACAGCCTGGCCTAAAAGTAGAATTTCTAACACAGAGCACACGAGCTAAAAGCTTTAATTTTCATTGTGACTAACTTTGGTTTTAACTCAAATCACATGGAAATTATCCTTTGTATATGCACTTGTATAATAACTCGACTTGGTATGATTAGGTTTTACTTTTCCTTATGTCTGTTTACATTATTAATTTCTCGTGGCTCTCGCATTGTCTGTTCACAGTACAAATTGTCATAATTCAATGTATCACAATTCGTTATAGAGTTAACTTATTCATTATACGAGGTGCACTATTTATATTTTGAGCCTAATAATTAAAACAAAGTAATTTCTGTTCAAAATATTCTCCTTTATGATCAATACACTTTTGCATCCGTTTGAACCATTTGTCAAAGCATTTATTCCAGTCTTCTTGAGACACCTCCAAAACATGGTTTTTGAAGCCATCACCGGCTTCTGCCAACGAAAATCGTTGTCCACACAATTTATTCTTGATGTTCGGAAACAAAAAGAAGACACTGGGTGCCAAATCAGGACTGTATGGCGGATGACACATCAATTCGATTTTTTGAGCCTTCAAATACTCTGTTGTTAGACGAGATGTGTGTGCGCTCGTATTGTCTTGATGAAGAACGATCCTACGGTTCTTGTTGGTTTTCCTTACTTCAGCGAGGACTTCTGGCAAACAAATGGTTATGTAGCATTCGGCATTGACGTTTTACGTTCCTCTAAAGGCACTGTTGCCACATGACAGTTTTGCTGAAAAAGCAGGCGACCATTTGCTTTGAAGTGTTTCGAGTGCGAACAACTTTTGTTGGAATTGCTTCATCTTGAAACACCCATACAGTCGACTGCTGTTGACGATCCGGCTCATACGCATAGATCCATGATTCGTCACCTGTGACAATCTTATATACATCTTTTGAGGCACCGCCATTGAATTTCCTGAGCATTTTTGTACACCAATCGACATGAGCATATTTTTGAGATTGCGTCAAATTATGTGGGATCCAACGAGAGCAAACCTTTTTCACGGTTATATAATCATGTAATATTTATATATGCTGGTGAACTAATACCTAAGGTTGCCTCAATCTCACAATATGTCGAATGACTATCTTTAATTATTAGGTTTTGCACAGCATCAATGTTTTCTGGCACAACAACTGCTTTTGGACGACCTTTACGAACTTCATCATTGAGCTAACGATTAAATTCGTTATACCAGCGTTTCACAGTGGCAAAGGATGTAGCTTCGTCGCCAAATGTGGAAGCTAGTTGATCGATCTACTCTTGTCTTGATAATCCACGTCGAAAGTCGTAATAAATCATTGCACGAACATTTTCACGAGTTAATTCCATGTTTTTGTTGACACACAATTTTCAAGTTAGTGTAAACAAAACAAATGACGCTCTATTGACAAAATGTTTGAAGTAGATTATGATAAAAAAAATGTCAAACTTTCCATTGGAAACGTCAGATGGCACCAATAAAATTCAGGGTTGCCAAGGCTCAAAATATAAATGGTGTCCCTCGTATTGGCAGCCCAGCTTTCTTTTATCATTATTCTTTTATCTAGTATAACCTACAGAAAGATTAAATGGCGGAAATTATGAATTCAGAAGAAACTGAAATGAAAGAGCCAGGTGCAATTACAGAAGCAGCAGTAAGAATAACACTAGAGGTACTTATGCAAAACAATCCAGAAAGCAATATGATATAGCATTTAATCGCTTATTTACTGGTGTAAGGCAAAACATGTTAAAATAATTTCACTGAAAAAGACTGCTAGCGAATAAACAAAATATCTGACATCTCGCTTTTTAAAGTAATTTCTCTATTTTCAAGAACCAGCCCAACTCGTTCGAGAAACAGCAATAAATATAGCGAACTATGGTCGAGCCTTGGTTTACATCCCTCCCGTGAGAAATGGGCATTTACCCGTTCGAGAGTTCACATCATAGCGGTGTGGTCAAGTATATTGCTTCAGTGCACTAAGGCCAAAAAAAATGACAATAACCTATGTCATGTTATTGCGTTTTCGATTTGTTTCCACCTAATGTTATGGTCAAGAGTTCTTTTACTGCTCATGATACACATATTCCATTTTCATGTTTTTTTTACCATTACACCTAAACAAAATACATATGAAAATATGTTCCAAAATAAATATTATAAAATTGCATATACAATTTCATTCGGAATTTATGTGAGGCGAAAAAACAACTCAGTGATGTATATAAACATTTAGTTAAATAAGCATTACAAATTATATATTATAATGCAACAAATTAAATAAAGATTAATGTTTAAAGTCCAGAAGAACACCCTCGTCCTATTATTTACACTGGCAAAAATTGGATAACCAAAATGATACTAAAAGTTTTACCTGGCAGGATTCTAAATGAAACAGTGTTCTAAAGATTCCATTACGTAAAGGATCATATCTAATAATCTGCCATGCCAAATAGGCCAAATATGGCTTCATAGAAGAGCCATTCACAATACATATTCTGAAAGCTGAAATTTTGTCATGGCTTCAAAGCAAGAATATACTGCATAATCTACATACATAATAGCCATATAATAAAATAATTCAATACAGCCAACAAAGCTTATTATTGTTAGTAATACATTGTTAGTGCATACATTTGCCTTGCATTTCACTTGTTATCATTCAACTCCATTATCACGCGAATTGAGCTACATATAAGGAAGGCAAAACTGAGCCTTCCCCTTGGGTCAGGTCACTCTGGGTGTCAATGAGACATATACCCGTTTGGTATATAAAAACGGAATGGTCTGAGAGAGGGACACCGCTCGGAATCCAGTACAACGAACCCGCCCCTATACAGAAGATCATTAGTGTTCGAAGGCATGAATGGTACAATATAGTGACCAAATGTCATTCGATGGACAGCTCTAATGTCAGGCACTGTGACGGACACATTCCTCCCCTCCCCAACAGCCGGCTTCGTTACGGCTGTTCCATTTATTCCTCCATAACATACACCAGTGGAGAACTGTGGCAACATGCCTGCGAAGAAGAGTTTATACATTAAAATTAGCATAATCTGTGGCAGAATGTGACTGGGAACACTTCAGTACAAATGGCGAAACCATCAGATGTAACATACAGCTCCAAAGACGTTTAAACATCGTGTTAAATAACACTGTAGTTCAATGAAACACAAGAGCATGTGAAATTATTAGAAAGGAACAATGAGAAAAATGGATCTTCAACCCCCTCAGCCCCAAACTAGAGATCAGAATTTTTCTAGATCTCTGACACACACTAATAAGAGCGGGTATTGCTTTAAAAATGCACAGCTTTTGAAATGCTTGTTTCGTAGCTTTCATAAACTAATTTCACACTATCAATAGCTAAAGATACATTGCTTCCTTCCTTCGAATACTACTCTATCCTTTCAAAGCAGGATGTAGTGCCTTCAACTGTGCTTCATATTTGTTTACAGAGAACACGGCAAGATCGCAATCGCTTTCAACTGCCCTCGCCACCAACCTTCGGTGGTTCCTAACTTGATGATTTACTTACTAAAACCCCACTGCCTGATCATTAACACAAATTGAACTATGGCCAAATCATTTAAGCCAATGTATCTATGAGGATAAAAAATGCACAGCTGTCTTTTGATTGCTTTAATATTTTTACCATATACTCATAGCGTAAAATATATCGTTCACACAAAATTTTAACGAACTATGTCAAACCGTAATTAAGATATAGCTTTTTTATTCATGATTAACCCGTTTTTATATGGTAATATGAAATACTCCTTGGATCCTACGGTTTATCCTATCACTCCTAATGTTTTAATTTGAGCATAATGTACTAACATAAAGAAACTGTAAACCATGCATTTCTTAATATTAATTAGTTTAAAAGAAAAAAATCTTTATACATCTTACTAAGTTTTTCAACTTTTCCAATGTAAGTTATGGAAAATAATTAATTTCAGCTAAACTGTTTGGATTTTTTAAGTACTGTATTAAATAAATCCGCAATTCCTGAAGCTCTCCTGAAAATTTCAAACTAATAAGTTGCAAAGTGTAGTCAAAGGAGTATTTTTAATAGTGAAAAATACTGAAAAAAGGAATTGAGAAAATACCTTCTGGAGTCACTGTAGGAAAAACTGTACTTTAGAAATTATCCAAAAAATAAGGTTAATGCTGCTTCACTTTATCAGAATTAAACGTAACAAAGAAATAATCTTCGTGCTAGACATATTGAACAATATCTTGCTTTAAATTTTTAGTCTGTGATATGTTACCAAAGAACATGATATACACAATAAACTTAATACATTTCAAATGACGTGTCTACAATAGAAATAAATTAATGAACAAAGCAAGGTAAAAGATAAAATTAAAATTTTATAAATGGCCATACTAGGTTTAACCTATGGAAATAAATCCTGGAAAAAGAACAACAAAATATACAGACTGCAGAGATGAAGCTTTTTTAAGAAAGATAAAGGGTTTGCAATATCGAACCTAATACGAAATTAAGAAATAAAAGCAGAATTATAAATATGTAACATTAATGAACGTATACAAGAAAATAAAGACTGTCTCTGTGGTCTGGTGGTCAGCATGCTAATCTCCAAAAATCTTAAGTTCCATGTTCGATTTCCGGCTGGAGGGTGGAAACTTTGCTTTAGCCAGGACTGTTCCACATCCTCCCAGAATCTGGAAGTATGACTGAGTGTGTGAATGTGTGTATGCGAATTTAATGTAATAATCAAAAGTAATACCAACTCAACAATTAATACCACTGTGAGTGATTGAACATAATTGCTGATAAGGAATTGTTCCAAAAATAAAAAGCCGCTGATTTGATGTTAAAGGCGGAATATAAATGGAACGTAAAAATAAACAATAATGGATATACATCATGGGAATTAAAAAGCAAACAAATAATAAAATACAAACCAGAAGGAAGACGAGAATAGGACAACCTAAGAAGACATAGCTGGAATGAAGACGGAACAGGCTGCAAGCGTAATCCTTAATAGTGAAGAAGAAGAAGAAGAAGAAGAAGACATCGAACTTTTAAAATCAGTGCACCAATATGGATTTTGTCAATCTCATTCTGGTTTAGTTGCCTATTACTTCCTTCCTTCATTGCCTTGAAACGGATCTGACAGAATTCAGATTCCTTTTAGCACTAAAATATCTAGTTTAAATAAATAAATGCACATACGTATACAAAAATAACGCAAGGAATCGACGACAAAGCCATGGTTTACATATTGTGACAGTGCGCACGAGAGGCTACCTGGGGGCTGCAGGTAAACGCCTCTCGGCCTGATACCTAGGTGGGACCTTCGACCGGCCGTAGGAGCAATAGCCAGTTCAGAACAATAGCTAGAGCGTTCCAGAACATTCTAGTAACCTCCCCTCTAGAACATTCCGCTTTATATGTAAGACCTATTTAAGGGGTTGCTCTTGCCCGTGAGCAGTTCAATCAGTTAAGAAATGACGAAGTGAAAAGTAGACAGTGCTAGTGCAGTTCAGTTGTGAGTTCTGATTCAGCAGTTTAGTTGTGAGTTGTGATTCGACGGATCAGCTGTGTTGTGTTGTGTTCCGAGTGTATGCCGAAAGTGACTCAAAGTGCAACGTTTGTACTACACTGAGTGCCTAAGTGATGATAAATAAAGAGTGTTTCGTAATAACTGGTGTTATTTAAAAACTTTCATAGCGTAATTCTATGGCAGGTCAGAAACATGACAACGCTGCCATCACGCATCTGTCTTCCCTGCGTATTCCCACCACTTTTCTGAACATTTTCGCGGCGACTATACTGACACGTGACTTTAGCGCTTAACGGATTCCGAAAGCTGCTACGAATCTCTGTAAATACCTAAAGTTCATACTGTAATACAGTCAAACGCAAAGGTAGGCATTATGGGTTTGGAGTTTGTGATTGCATAACGTATTAATGAAGATGATACCTTATTTACATCCTATTTATCTGCATTAAGTATTTTAAATTAAGCGTGAAAACAGCAAACATTAACTGTGCATAAAATTAGTAATCTATACGTGGATTACTATCCAATATGTGGCAGACTGCTAAATTAGAAAATCAACTAGCGCTAAATCAACAGATATAACGTAAACAAAACTTAATGAAGGGATTTAATAAACACGTGGGGAATTGGATATTCTATCTTCTGCGTGTACTATACATAGTTGATTGCAGGCTATTGCAGTTGATCTGGCTATTGTCTCTCACAGCGCATATGTTATGGTTTAGTTTAGGAAAATCATATTTTCAGGGATGATATTTTATTTAATATATAGGGTTATTATAAAAGAAGGAGTAGACTTTAAATATGTATTTCTAATGAACAACAGTAGATAGCGACACATGTGTTACATCACTGAATGGAGGAAGGTTCAAAATTTTATTTTATGCGTTCAAAATGAGCACCGTTTGTTAAGCGAGAACGACCAGTGCTTTTCCGTTTGCATACGCAACCATCTTCTACGAATTTATTGTATTAATTATAAATTTTTATGACGAGGTGGCTCTTTGTTAAACTTACGACGAAATGCATGCTGCAATAAAACAATGGATTCACTCTTTACATACTGCAGCACACAAAACTACTTTTCCTGTGGCGTTGCCATTTTCTCGTAAACAAACCCAGCGCCGCTGTAGACACTGAATGGAACTAATAGGTGGGGACTTAAAACTTTGAACTTTCCTCTATTCAATGACGTGTCGTATGTGTTTCTATCTATTGTCGTTCATTAAAAATGAAGATTTAAAATCTGTTCCTTCTTTTTGATTAACCCTGTACTTTTACAATTAAAATCCTGATATTGAAATGTCACATGTTCTTTATGAATACTGCCAATATTTTCAAGTGACGTAACTCTATTTGAAAAATACTACCCTAACAGAGAGTAGTAAAATAGACTTTGAATCAGAAATATTGCGACGAGCAAATGGAGGTTTTAGTGGGCAAGTCTGACTTGAGTCAACCCTCTTGGAATGGATTGGTAGTCCTGTTTCCGGAAGGATGAACTCAACGTTAGGAGTATTGCATTTTTTCTAGAAACATCCAGACTATTTGAGTAGCTTGAATGACGCTTTGACAGGAAGGAGTGGTGGGAATGATTAGTTATAAAATAATTGGGATTACTTCATTCGATCTCCTTAGCTATCAAGTCTTCGTAGTGTAAGGAGTGGCATGTGTGTTCGCTACATCTGCCTCGCGGCAAAGACGAGTTTTGAGTGATAACTTCTTTATGAAAATAATGTAAATTTCAGGTAACACTTCTTTTGTTATTAACATTTTCAACAGTAGTAATACTAGTGTAGTTATTTTTACGGCAAATTAATTGAGGTTAACGAATGTTTCTTTTCATAATAATTATTTCGAAACCGAAGGTTATCTTATAACAAGATGCACGAGCTTGAAAGCGAAATTAAATTGTCATGTAAAAATAGTAGCATGAGTACAACTCGGCTAGATAACCACACGAAAAACTTACCTAGTTTAGCACCAACCCTGTTTGTTAGTCACTGCAGTGTATATTATGATACATGTTTGTCAAAAGGAAACAAAATGATATGATTTTATTGAAGCAAAATACGGAATAATTAACAAAGTTACAGGTATCTGAGTTTAGGTTCAAGTTTTATAATTTATCTCTGTAGAGAGTTCTGAAAATTGGTTCCACACCATACTTTTGTTCTTATTTGTGTTTTCTGGCGTTCAAATATCTACAGCTGCTTTTATACTATCAATAGTTTGACTTCCGAAGCGCCGCATTTTCAATTGCTATTATTGTAGTCACAGCCTACGTGATCTCACTCACTGCATTCATACAAATTTAAAAAAATCTGATGTGTCACAATCACATGACATTCTCTACTCTTGTACAAACTATTTTCATAAACGCTTATTCTCCATATGCTTCATATTAATCCAGATATCGAGATGTTAATCTTATTGCTAATTTTCTTGTAGATGCAAGGGGAATTGGTAGGCTTTAAGCGATAGTCAATTATTTTAAGAGCTGGTTGCTATGTGGAGTATTCTATTATCTTTGCATTACCAGGACATAACGAGAATAACGAGAAAAAGTGTAAGTACTGGAAAATTTAAGGGAATAACATGCAATATCTCGAAAATGGTTCACGCAACAAAAAAAAGGTATATGATATAAATTGTGTATTTTAACGCGATCTACATTTGTTGTGAGTAAAATTTTGCTTTTCTCTTATGGTTTACCAGTTATGCAAACGTCGTTCACAATGAAGAACACTTTTGGAGACATTCCCAGAAAATTCAAGATATACATTTTATTCGTCATGAAAGTATCTTAAATATATGATATTTTAATCAAAATTGTTAGAACCATTTTTGGGAAAATTAAAATTTTCGAAAAATGTTCCATGTAAAGGGTATTCTGCGGGGGGGGGATTTTCTTGAAAACGTTCGTGTCGCATCTCTGGAAGATACTGAACCTAAATACCAAGTTTGGTGTTTATCCGACTGTTCGTTTCTGAGTTCTGCTGTTCACAGACACACACACGGATATGTTTCCAAAATTTTTTTTTTTGGATTCAGGGGGTCTCAAAGCATATATTTCCGGTGAAATCTCGGTATCGAATCTTTGGGTGGAATTCAATGCTTCCCCTATTTACTATACGTAGTAGAGAAAGTAATAAGTACACCACCATGAAATACTATCAGTGTAGTAATCGAAGGTGAATTTCTATCAGTGTAGTACGGCTTTGATTGGCCAACTGGCTAGCATACTTACCTGTCATTGGCTAATGGCATATTGAATGAATTATCAAAATACCTTCTTGTTTTAGAATGTCATTTAAGCTATAGGTATTCCTCTGAAGTTGTAATCCATAGTTTCGCTTGCCTAGAGAATTTTGTCCCCGGTTGTCATGACTTGAGGTGTGGAATGGTTAGGAAATTTGCTAATTTAAACTATAGCCGGACAAAATAAACTGATGTTTATTAGCATTCAGCATTACGTATACTTTATTTATATTTGGTAGCACAGGAAAGGCTAAATGAAAAACATACTTTCCTCAGTAAGAGGGGATATGTGGAGAGCGAGGAATTGTTACAAAATGGTTTATGTAAAGAAATTACGTTAAGGACAAGAAATAATTGCAAGTTTCAATTCATTAGGAATATACAGAGAAATAAAAGTGAATTGGAGTGGGGAAAATTATGTTTATGAATGTAACAATCCAGCTGGAGAAGACTGCATGGGCTAGGACAGGGGTGGTGAAATTGAAAGGTCTAAGAATAGGGAGCCATTTAGAGAAATGCCCTTTGTGTAAGCTAAAGGATAATAACTGGCATATAATTTAGGAGTACGAGGAAGCTAAGAAGCTCAGGGAGAGGATAGATAAAGAGAAATTCAGGGGGAAGAGTTTATGAATGTAAAATCTAGATTAAAATATAGGAAACTTTTTGGGCAAAGTAAGAGCCAAAGGGCTATTTTTTCGGTATAATTCAAAACGTGTACTTCCGTTGAAATCTTCATATCGAATGTTTGGATGAAATGCAATACTATAGGTAGACGTAAGAGAAAGTAAAAAAAGCTGATGCTTTACATTCACATAACTTTATCTACTATCGTATATTTTTATATTGCTTCTACAAATATTCCTACTAAAGTTTATTTTTCTATCTACTTCATATTCATTGAGGTAAAAATTTGCAGTAATAATTTCATTACATATTTCGTAAAGTCACATGGAGGATAGAGAAAACATAATGGATAGTCACATGTTTAAAAACCGGGTCACTATAATTTGGCCTAGAAATTCTCTTAGCTGAAAACGCGACAGCACTTTAAAACCATGACAAATGAAAATTAAAACCAATAGCAACGGATATCTCGAAATTGGCAAGTTAATTCAACTAAATGTCTTGTTCAAAGAGATCTACAATTTCTATGTGCATTTTGTCTATTTTTAAGATTTACTAATTTTATAACAGTATACAAAATTTCAACAGAATGAAGAGGGCTTCATGGGCTATTCTCAGAAAATTCAAGATATAATGTTACATGTCATAAAATATCTTAAATATATGTCATTTTTAATAAATCGTTAGAGCCATTTTTGAGAAAATCAAAGGTTTCAAAACATTCGTCACGTAAAAGGTAATTTGGAGTTGGTAGTTTTCTTTAAGATCTTTGAATCGCATCTTGGGAAGGTAAATGATAATAAATAATCCGTAGCGCCACAGTCCATGAAGGGCTTTGAGCTGCCAACTCGACTACCGGCCTCACGCCCACGCTCGGCAGAGATGGGCATTATCCAATCGATACGGGGAGGCTATGTATATCCAGCCATAATGTTGGCCTCCTAACCGGGATCGCTGCCTATCGCAGCTCCTTACTTTCCTCATTATGCTGAGTTGGCACCGGTTCTATACCCGTTACTTAAAATCCGCATTCCATGTGTGGAATCTAACCGGACGCATTCTGTGATCTGTGGAAGATACTGAACGTACACACCAAGTTTTTTCTGCAATTTTTTTATTGAGGGGACTTCAAAACATGTATTTTCAATGAAATCTCGATATAAAAATTAAATTCAATTGAGTTTTTATTTATGGATGCTTTTTAACTGTTGTGGTCCTTAGCGTCCCATTCTATATTGGGTGTGAAAGACCGGAAATTTTGCTCAGAGGCCTCTTTATCAGACTTGAGATTCTTTTACGTGCCGTAAATCTACGACACGGGACTATCGGCTTTACTTCCCTTTCAAAGGAAGTCATGCTAAGGATTCTTACGCCCGAAAAGCTCCATCGCCCTCCGCCGGGTTTGAACACACGACCTTGGGAATTAGAGGCTAGCATAGTAACCATGGAGGACGACAAATCTCGATATCGGCTTTTTCTGTGGATTGTAAATCTTCTGTACCTACTGGGTACGTTGTGAAGAAAGTAAAAATAATAAAAATAACATCCGTACGACTATATGTATTGCAAATCAGAGAAGAATTCGAGATTCTTGCGACGTGGGACGCACTGTTCTTTATGGATGACAGACAAATAAAGACATAACAAAGAACGTCAAACTTCTTAACGGTTTGAAAGCATTTAAAGGCAAGTAAATAACAGTGGAAGCAGCTACAAAAAAGCACTAGAGAAGAAGAAATATTGCCGGAACTATTGACTAAGAGCACATAACGGATCACAAGACGCAATCTTAGTTGTTGGCTTGTTGATCGTTGCTATCAAACTCAACAAATCTGTTGTTGAGGAAATAAAACTCTGTGTCTCGGCTTTCTCTCAAATTGGAAATGGCAAGTACGGACATTCGAGGCAGTCGCCACATCCTTTAGATTTCCACAGATTTCCTCCGGAACAGCTGTCGTTACGATTAAACTACACGGGCGGAAACCATAAATTTCAGACGACCAATAAACTGCATTAGGAAGCTTTTCTCATTCCGGTAAAAAAGCTGAATGGAAAGAAACGGCCGGAATTCAATACCATTAGCTCCCTTCTGGGATGAAAGAAAAGAGGAAGTGAAGGAAGTCTATTGAAAAACATGAGTAAATCCTCTCTTGCCAAACATGTTACGACGAGACATTAAATTCAGGTTGTGTAGATAAATCTTAGCACAAATATTTGGCTTGTATTATGTGAAGCTTAAGGATTAGAGACGACAGTGAAGGTTTGGCAAAGTCAACTAAAAGGGAGAATTCACACGCAGCTTTATCAGAATGGCCTGTTCCTGGAGAATCTGGAAGATGTTGATTAACAACTTAAAACCTTAGGTGTAACATTGGCAAGATCAACGTTATTCTTTGTACACATATTTAAGAGCTATTGGATATAGCTTACTCGAAGAACCCGCATATTTGCCCCGTTATTGCATTAAATACCGAATTGTTCTTTCTATTCTTCTCTCTCTCCCCCTCCCTTCAACTGACATTCATTGCTTTTCTTCCCACTTCTCCGTCTTTACCTCTCCCTTTCTTTCACATTTCGATCTCTCTCATATTCTCCTTTTCTCATTTTTTCCACTCTCTCTGTGCCATCTTGCCCTCCATGGTGTAGTGGTTATCATGCTAGCTTCTAGTTCCCGAGGTCGCGGGTTCAAAACCGACGGAGGGCGATGAATTTTTTTCGGGCGTAAAAATCCTTAGCATGGCTTCCTTCGGAAGGGAAGTCAAGCCGGTGGTCCCTTGTCGTAAATTTACGGCACGTAAAAGAACCTCAAGCCTGATGAGGCCTGTGAGCAAAATTACTGGTCTTTCACGCCCAATATAGAATGGGACGCTAAGAACCACAGCAGTTAAAGAGCGCCCATAAATAAAACTCCATTTCAGTTTTTTTCACTCTGCCCCACAACTTTTCTCACTGTTCCTTTTCTTTCTTTCTTTCTTTCTTTCTTTCTTTCTTTCTTTCTCTACAGCGTGTTTGACAACCGGTGTAAAACAGCTTATTCTGGGATGTTAATAAACATTAAAATATGAAGTAGAAGGAAAACAATAAAAGGTTTGGACTGGCATTGGGTTTGCTACTTTTCTATTTTTCTTAGCTGTTACATTGTTGATATACAGCATCAATCAAGACATGTATGTACATTTAACGAAATCACATTGTTTATTGCGAATTTAATTATATGTTGCAGGTTTAATACAAGTTTTCTGCACCTGTCCAGTTACTTTCAGTTCTCGAAATGATACCGTAGTGGTGAGGCACATAACACAACCGAATGGTTGTTGTGTTTGTCCTCACACACAGACACACACACACATACTGTGTGAGGGCATAACCGGTTGGCGCTCAGAGTGTGGAAGTTCCCCAGGCCTGTACTAGTCACTCAAATTAGAATGTTAACTGCCATGACACGCGGCATCAACCATATTTTAGCAAGTATTCATAGTAAGCATAGTTGTGCTGTGTCCGCGATATCAGTTGTCCTCCGTGGTGTAGTGGCCACCTTGGTAACCTCTAGTTCTCGAAGCCGCGGGTTCAAATCCGACTGAGGGCGATGGAGTTTTTTCGGGCAATTTTATCCTTAGTATGGCTTCCTTCGGAAGGAAAGTAAAGCCGGTGGTTCCGTGTCGTAGATTTACAGCACGTAAAAGAAACTCAAGTCTGATAAAGAGACCTCTGAGCAAAATTACCGGTCTCTCACGTCCAATATATAATGGGACGATAAGAACAACAGCAGTCAAAAGCGTCCATAAATAAAACTCAGTTTAATTTAATTTAGTCCACTAAATAGCGATGCGCGAGTCACAGATGCATTATCCCTATTTAAGGCTTTCATTTACATACCTACACTTTTGGTGCAACAATCAGTGACTTCATACAGTCTGGCAGAGTTGTTCCGTATTAACGAAAGGATCCAAAACGAACAGAAATCTGAAACTGGTTCACGTGAAGTAGAGAAACTTTTTCTCGGAATTGTGACATGCTGCGATACAATTGGACGTTTTCTGCAGAGATTACACATGGGAGCTGCAACAGCCATGTTTAAATGTGAAGAGCTTTGTGTAATTACGGCGTCTCTTAGCACGCACAGAGAACTTCAACAGGTTGATGAGTGGTGTTGCTTCAGGCAGACGTCTAGCACAGTTACAAGTGGCTGTCTTCCTGACCTTCAGCAAACCTTTCTGTGGAATAGCTGTAGGACAAGCTGTGGTCGATTTCCTGACCATGCAAGCTATATGAATGGATTTGTAATGTAATAAATTAAAAGGTGGCCTAACCTGATATAGGGTGTATATCAAATATCGCTTGAGATACATGCTGCTCAGTTAAATGCTTTTACTGAAGCAATAGATACTTTGGGAAATTATATTTGTTGTCTAAAACCCGAGTGCGCCGTTAAGTTCTCTGCTTTAGCTATACAGCAAGTATTTTTCGGCTATTATTATTATTATTATTATTATTATTATTATTATTTTGTTTTACGTCACTTAATTTCTTTGTCATATCGTGACAATTACTGTTGATCCGTAGATTCACCTGAGTAGTGTACAGAGAGATGACCTCTGTTACATAGTCACCTTCCTGTAGCATCTATTTGAAGAAACTGATAGATCGCCACCTTATTCGCGTAGTCTCCTTTCTATTCCGTTTATAATTGAGTTTTAGCGGAATGTGGACTACGGGGACTGCAACTACAGGCTGTTTTCGAGTGTCCCTGTGGTACTTGTGATGCTGAACAAAATTAAATGGTCTTTGTTAACTAGTTGCCTTCTTGTTTTGTCTATGTTATTACTTTCTCTACTACGTATAGTAAGTAGCGGAAGTATTGTATTCCACCCAAAAATTCGATACGAGATTTCACCGGAAATACATGTTTTGAGATCCCCTGAATCCAAAAAAAGCATTTTCGGAAACGTGTCCGTGTATGTCTCTGTCTGTGAACAGCATAATTCAGAAACGAACAGTCGGATAAACACCAAACTTGGTATTTAGGTTCGATATCTTCCAGAGATGCGACACGGAAAATCCCGCCACCCAAGATTACCCTTTACATGGAACATTTTTCGAATACTTTAATTTTCTCAAAAATGGCTCTAACGATTTTGATTAAAATATCACATTTTCAGATATTTTCATGACAAATAAAATGTATATCTTGAATTTTCTGGGAATGTCTCCAAAAGTATTCTTCATTGTGAACGACTTTTGCATAACTGGTAAACCATAGGAGATAGACAAAATTTTACCACACAAAAAATGTAGATCGCCTTAAAATACACAATCTATACCATAAACAATTTTTTTGTTGAGTGAACCATTTTCGAGATATTGCTTGTTATTCCCTTAAATTTTTCAATACTTATTTTCTCAAATGGGAATTCGTTATTCATTTTTTATCTTGGATATGCAAAGAGTATTAATCTGTGGCAAAGAGAATGCTGCTGCACCTAGCAACCAGCTATTAAGAGATATGTCTATGCTTAAAGGCTACTGTATTTCTATATTGCCCTTGCAAATACAAAACAAGGGGAATATAGTATGCCTTAAGCGATAGTCAAATATTTTTAGAACTGGTCGCTATGTGTAAAATGTAATTCTCTTTGCATGTCAAAAGATCGTTTCTGCTAATGTTTATCTCGATTAATATGAAATAGATGGAGAATAAGAGTTTGTACAAGAGTAGAGAAAGTCATGTGACTGTAACACATCAGATTTTTTTTTTTTTTTTTTTTGTTTTGCGAAGCTTTGGGTGATGGCATCGATTATCCAATCAGGTGTTTACCTGGCAGCTGAGGAAACCACGAAGAAAAACCTATTGGATTTGAATCCACGATTTCGCTATTGCGAGCCATAAACGATCTACATATTTAATTGAATAGATCGACGGCTGCACGTTAAAGCATAGATCCCGCCTATGGTGTTGAATTTTTCAGTCACCTGATTCCACCTTTCCAACCCTGTCCTACACACGACTTGTGTGGACGAACAATTAATCCGTTAATTGACTTAATGCAGGCTAAACTATCAAGGCCGATACTACAGCATTGTAAGTCGCCATTTGGGTATGTCATCTCAAAACAATTTGAGATCTTGTGGTTTACCGGGAAAAAATGCGAGTCAGCTGAAGAATTTAATGTCCTAACGTTATATTGCCATGGTAGCTCAGTTGGTTAGAAAAACCGGGAGATTCGTAGTTCCAATTTCGGCTATGCTATTGCATTTTTCAGTCGTCTGATTCCACAGAATCGTAACAAATAGGCAAAATATTACTACACAATAAATGTCGATCTCTTTAAAGCATACATTTCATGTGAAATAAATAATTTTGTGACGTGATGTTCTTTATTGAGTATTTAAATTTTTAAATACTTTTTCAATTGGTAAGTTACTATTCGTTTTTACTCGTGGTCATAATAAGAGCACAGTATTTTAAATCCATCACATAGCGATGGATTTGGCTATCGCTTAATTCTAACGTATTCCTCTTGTACTCGCAACAAATGTGTAATAAATCCAATTTTGAAAACATATATTTCGATTTACATGTAGCAGATAGAGGAATAAGCTTTTGTAAGTATAGTTTGTAGTAAAGTGGGCAGAGAAAGTCATATGAATGTAACACATCACATTTTTAAAACACTTTCATTTATTTAGAAACGAATCAGTCCTTAAATTATAAACTTCACATGATTGCTTCTAAAGTCAAAGCCAGAAAGGTCAACATCCTTTATATCCTCCCCGGGCTATAACAGTTTTTAAGCCACTGTGGTAACAAAACAAAAACAAGCAATTTGTAATGTACTTGATGCATGCAGTTTTATGAAAACGTTAGACACAAGGACTAAACATTTAATTAGTCTCAAACACTAATTAACAGCATCGCCCTAGGTATAAGCATCTCTCTTGACACATGACTATAATTTATTAAAGCTGAGCTCTCTTCTAAATATGCTTCAACAGTTAGATGTAATTTTCTTTCCTCCGTGATGTTTTAAAGCACTCATACTTGCTTCTGTATCCGCTAGCAGAGTTGCTGAAGTTCGACGTATTACCTGCCCATAGTGAGTTAGGAGAAAATGTTTTAGGCAGAACCTCGAAGTAAGCCAGAAGTATTGCTTCATTAATACTATAGACCAAGTAGTATATCCGTCATTATACTAACCCTGGATTACACTCGTGGTTGTATATCTGCAGTTTCTTTAGCTTTAGTTACAATTTCAGCAGAACTTTGTCCATTTCACCAATTTCATTGAATGGAATGAATTTTATTTATTGAATACAGTCTGACTTAGATACTGCTTCCGAAAAACGAAACTCACAAATAGAATTTTTAATTTACACCTTTTATCAACATTATTTACTTACTTAACAATGAAATACAACACCATAAATTATTTTATGCATCACGGTAATGATTTATGATCACGCTCCTGGACAATATTGTGGCATCTGTTCGGTTGCCGTTAGTTGTCAGATATATATCACAACGGCGATTGGTTGCTTGAACAATATTGTTCAGTATGTCCGCGAGGATTACTGCACATGCTACAGAAGGGCCTCCGACGTGGTTTCCTGGGATACACGGTATCCTTCAAGGTCCCCCAAAGATAAAAATTCCGAGAGTTAAATCTGGTGAACATACTGGGAACTGAAATGCACCTCTTCATCCTATCCTGTGTCCCTGCAGATTCTCGTTCAGGAAAGGCAGCATACCTCAGTGGCAGTGTGGCATTACCCAGTCTTGTTGAAGTTTCTTTCCATAAAGTGCACGTATAGTTGGCAAAATTGATGTGCTTTGCCTTTCCAGATACCCGAAACTAACCTCCCGGCAAATTCACTGCCTTGGTATGGATTTTCCGATGCCCAGTAATCATAGTTAGGACAATTCATTGTTCCGTTACTTTCAATTGGGCCTCATCAGATTACAAAATCTTCGTCACATGCAATAGTTTTGGCAGTACACTTTCCGCTTAGCGGCTTTCAGAATGCGTAATACCCTCGCAATCTTAACGCTTGTCTCACGAACACATTGTGTAGGATCCTCCTGAGGTGACGAGGCAAACTTTACTAAGACTATAGCCAAAGAAGCAGGCATTGTAGTCCGCGAGGCCTTCCGGATCTTCCCTTGTGCAGTTAAGCTTAACACAGAAAAACCCCAGAATATATATTTTACACATAAGCAAACTTCTCATGACATGTCCTCTGAAGTTAAACTATTGAGCATTGTTTTGGATTCCAAGCTTACTTGGACTGGTCACATTTCCTATGTCTGCAAAAGGTTATCTCGTGTGCTATTTGTATTGAGTCATTTGAAAAATCACATTCCCAAACACCAAACTTATTACGTTTCCTTTCAGTATATAATTTCTTATGGTACCAATATTTGGGGTAATAATACCAATATATATAAAGTATTAGCTGTGCATAAAAGCCTTAAATATTATATCTAGTTCATCCTTGATGCCCATTGTCGACCTATATTTAAATATTTTAAAATCCTGGCAGTAATTAATGAATATATATACGTATATATACAACTGTTTAATAATTATTAAGACGAACTTGAATAATCATGTATTTCATCATCAGCAACATGAACATTATACTAGAAATAATTATTTTATTGTCACACACAAAGTAAGGTTGACTCCAAGAAATGGTACAATAACATCAGCATCAATATGTTTAACATATTGCCAAGAGCTGCCCATTCAGCTACCCTAGATAGATTTAAATTTGCTTTAAAGGTTTGGATTGCTGCTAACCCATTTTATAGTCTCAATGAATGTTTTCAAACCAATACTGATATTGCATTTTGAAGTGTGCTATTTTATACTTTTGTATAGGGTTGTCCCATAAGTTCGTTCGCTTTCCGTTACGTTTCAATCACTAAGAACGCCTGGGAACACACCTCACTCACAGCATAGCTACGACAGCGTAGTTGCCAAACTTTCCGTTTACAAACTTTAAACACAAGGTCGTTCAAAAGATAAATAACTACGGCAGTTAGGCTTTGTAAACAAACTACTTATTTCCTGCGGTATACACCATTATTGTCGACAATATATTGCCAAGTTCCTGGCTACAGTAGCACGAGCTAAATTGAGCTTCAATGCCAGCACCCGAGCTGTAATTCGAGGATTGTTGACTATCGTTTCTTGAATTATTTCCACGTCCGTAACCACTGGCCGTCCAGACCGAGGTTTGTCTTTTAGGGAGAAATTCCCAGCTCGAAGTCGACTAAACCACTTTCGACATGCTCGCTTCGTTACTGCATTTTCCCCGTAGACAGCACAAATTTTCTGCCGGCATTGTGAGACGGTTTTACCCTTACGATAGATAGTAAAACAGCATAAGATGTCGTAAATGTTCCTTTTTGCTTTCCATAGTTTGTAAACACAAGTTCACGCCGTTCTACCCAATGTCAGTCACAAATGCACACTGACATATCCAATAGTGAGTCTGGTTGTTGTTCTCTAAGTCGTAGGGATGGTGAGGCAACTAGGATAACTTGAGTGTACAGAGGGTGCAGTGTTTTCAGGCGCTATAGATGGAACTTGCGAGCAAAACGAAGAATTTATGAGACAACCCAATATTTTTAGTTTCTGTTTTACTGATCCATTTTATCACTGCTTATGATGCAGTTCTACAACATCAATAAAATCTGAGTATTGAGTCACAAACAGTACCGGCATCTCAAACGTATCATAAAGGTGTTGGAGGTTGTGTTGCAAACTCATACCTCCACAGACATTGAACTTCAGTGACATTTTAAAACTTGAAATACCGTTTTAAACTGAGCTTCCATTTCTAAAAAGGACCTAATAACTAGAAGAAAGAACGTAAAAATGTGGTGCATATTAGTTAATACCTTTAATAATTTAGTTTAAAGAAATATATTTAAATAAGGAATATAATGCTTCGCATCAGACACCAATGTTGTATAATGTTTTATTTATGGACTCTTTATACACTAATACACACATATTGCAGTGCGAGATTGGTGTAATTATTTATCATGTAACACACAAATGTTATTCTTTGAAATAGAGTTAAACATTTGTTAAAAAAAGCTGATAGTGTGAAACATCTAGTGCGATAAACATTATAAATAAAATGCTTATTCTTTCAGTCAAAAGTTTACTTTCTCTACCATGAACATACTGTAGACCTCTGACAAGAAAACGTTTAGTGGGTGTTCCTCTCTCCGGAGGAGTGAGAGGGGACAGTATCAGGTGGCACCTCACAATGATGTCATAAATAGATCTACTATCTACTTAAAAACATCGCGAAATGTTAGTCTTCCGGCGTATTTCACTGGGAGCAGTGTGGAAGTGTTTTCTCGCGATTTATAAAGTCATTTACAATGTCCAGTAAGAAAGGAAGAACTCTACACAGTCAAGCCTGAGAAATAGTTGCTAACGTTGTTAAAAGGAGCTCAAACAAAAGCAACCGGCCATTCACCATTGTTAGCACAGGAACGTATGTTTTCTAAGAGGCCTTCAGCATTGATATATTGAAAGTAGGGCCGCAATCTTTCTCAGATAACGCTATAATTGTTGATGTCAACACATTCCTTACAGACACATTCTCATGAGACGAACACTACATAGAGAAGGTATTGTATTCCACCCAAAAAATTCTATACAGAAATTTCGCTGCAAATACAAGTTTTGAGGCTTCTGAATAAAAAAAAACATTTTTAGAAAATGTCTGTGTGTGTGTGTAAAAAGCATAACTCAAAAACGAAATGTCGGATAAAAAGCAAAGTTGGAGTTCCTTTAAAGTCCTGTCGATTTTCAGCTGTCCCTCGCGATGTCATGGAAAGTGTATAGAATTTTAAAGCCAGCATTTAGGGTCCAGTTATTAAACATTTGACTATTCCCTTGAAACTGTAAGAAAGTGCGTAACGCAGCTATTTCCAGTAAGGTTTATCTCGATTAAGATGAAGCAAATAGGAGAATACAATTTTGTGAGAATAATGTGTGTATCTACTAATAAGCGATAGGGGGTAGAGATAGTCATGTGAATGTATCCATCAGATTTTTGCTGTTGTTGTAGTCATGCAAAGAGAACGGCATTTCGAAACCATCACATAGCGATTCGCTCTTAAAAGATTTGACTATCGCTTAAGGCCACTGTATACCCCAATCCCTTTGCATCTACAAGGAAACCAAGCGAGTTGTCGTGGTAACGTGTGCGACGCGCATCTGGTAGGTATCGGGTTCGATACCCGGCGACCGCCATTCTGATCCATAGGTTTTTTGTGGTTTCCCCAGTATCCGCAGGCGAATGCTGGGATGGTTTCTTCTGTACCACGCTCTCTTTTCCATAATTTCCCTTTCATTACGTTTTGTTCTCATCTTTCATTTGTAGTTTCGATACTGGTTACCAGTACCTTAACCACTGGACACCAGTGGTTAGAATATACTTTAATTTAGAGTAGAGATTTGTTATCCTTATTTTGTTTAATTTAGAAATTGGGAATAGCTGGATATCAGTAACAGTAGTTTGAATTATATAATTTTGATTTGAATTTTAACTGTAATGATTATA
The DNA here is from genome assembly GCA_030765065.1 of Deroplatys truncata. Classification (NCBI taxonomy): domain Eukaryota; kingdom Metazoa; phylum Arthropoda; class Insecta; order Mantodea; family Mantidae; genus Deroplatys; species Deroplatys truncata. The sequence goes on from CM060987.1 coordinate 126,805,913, forward strand.
GTTTTAATTTTATTATTATTTTAGCTTACCTATTGTATCTATTTTCCTTGTTTTTCTACTTTTATTCATTAGAATATAAGTAAAATCTGTACAAAAATAGTGTATAAATTAAAATAAATATTTAAATAAATAATGAATTTGGAATACACGTCCTGGTGTAGGAAACAAGGTACCAGGATGGCGTATTGCAGATTTTATTTTATATTTTATTTTATTTTTGTGCTTCTAAGTTCTGTGGTGTATGGTGGTGCCGTACAGATGGAGCGGATGCATGCTCAATGGAACGAATATTACCCGTAGACACCAGAGGGCTGCTTGGAAATTTTAGGAACTTCCGCGCGTCTCCGTGGCCTGTATACTTTGAAGTTGGTATGTTGCTCCACGTATGGGGGGAGTCAATTTGCAGTAGTTAGTATTTTACGTTATTAGCAACACGCTTTGGGCGTCAATTTGAAGTAGTTTGTATTGAAGGAGTTCATTATATTTCAACTGTTGGGGAGCCGAACTTATAGTAGTTGCAACCGCACGTATTGTAAACAGTTTCCGGTAGCCTTCACCCCAAATGTATTTTCAGGTGGCCTTTGCCCCAAGTTTAAAAAAAATATTAACTTTGTAATTAAACTGTTTCTTTAAACGTTTAATATTTATGTTTGCCTCGGCTGCGTCAGTATTATTTTAGAGACATGGATATCTTGGCAGGGCGTGATGCGATAAGAATGTAGGCTTATACAGATTATAATTTTACTTCACTCCTTTTATTAATACTTAATACGATTAAAATAACACTTCACTGATATAGAGAGCTTGAGATTCTTTTTATTAATTAATTACACTTTTTAACACGTAAACTAATTTTTCGTTTTACGAATACGTATTAAATCTCTCGAGGACGCACAAGCAACGCATCCAGTTATGAACACTGTCTGCAGGCAACTGAATTGATTTCAACCGTCTAAACTTGTGAATTTCTGTATTTTAAGTCTCTGATTGGCTAATCCTACTCCAATAGAATACCTGCATTTAACTAAAGCTTTTTTCTGGTTGTTGATTGGCTATTTTTAAACTGTCATTAAAATTACATTATTGTTGCTCCAAGAATCACAAGTAGTACTGTTAAACTTTCTTACTCGTTATTGACTCAAGGTTACCTCATTGTTAGCTCATTATTAGCAACCTTTAACTTATTATTCTCACAGCTCCTACATTATTAAATTACGTAATACGAGTATTCACATAGCATTATTACACATGGATACAATAATATAAGCATATGCAGTGACTGTTACATACATTTTACAAATTATTACATACACATATTGCTTCAAGGCGGGCTGTTATTGAATTTATATATTATATAATTAGACTGAAATTATTTAAGTGTTAAAAATACTGCCTCAAATTACGGCCTGTAGCCTCCTGCGGTTCCTGCACTTCACTTTCTTCCTTAGTGGTGGCGGTAGTAGTCACAATAGATCTGTGCAGGTCGCAGTGCGCAAAGTATTCCCATCCGTTGAATCACCTCTATCTCTAAGTACAAGGAAAAATGTAATAAAACTGTTTCTGTAAATGTTTATCTCGATTAAGATGAATTAGATAGAGGAATAAGCTTTCAGAAACTTTTGTTGAAAAATGGGTAGAGAGAGTCATTTGAATGTAACGCATCAGATTTTTTGTTATGAACACAAATGTGCACTCAGGTGACCTCGTTAAGCCAAACGTATTCATGTGATGCATTGGTAAAAACCACACGTTAATGATGGCTTACGTGACCGCTATTTACCGGACGCCATTCCCAGTTTTTGACAATGCATGCACTCATAATTTAATATGTTTCTGTTAATTTTAATAACTTTACGGGCAGCTGCCGCTAAATACGTGGATATTTTTAAAACTCTGCAGCGCTCTACTATTCAGTTCAGATTCCGCTATTGTAATTTTGCGCGGGATACAAAAACCTCCACTTCAAATGATAATTTATATTCCTGACCGAAATATCCATGTCATTTACAGCTTGGGAATGAAAGCATAAACGATCACTTTTTGTTGCAGTGGCTGAGAGGAGGGGGAATGATTCCGAACGAGTTTCACATTTCCACAGAAAACAGCGATAGACGTGGCAGGGCTTTTGTTTCACTATTTCGCTATCGGAAAACCTAAAACAGTGCGTACTATGATAATTTACAGCGAAATACTTGCAGTGAGATGAATGCACAAGCTATGTATGTGAATGTAATCGTAAAAACTACTCACAATGGGAGAAAGTTCTTCATATATTTCATCCTAGAAATGCGAGGTTATATTTGATATCTTATTTTCACTTTCTCTACTGTGTGTAGTAAGTAGGGGAAGTATTGTATTCCACCCAAAAATTCTATACCGAGATTTCACCGGAAAAAATATGTGTTTTGAGGCACCCTGAATACAAAACAAAGCATTTTTGGAAACATGTCCGTGTGTGTGTCTGTGAACAGCATATCTCAGAAACAACCAGTCGGATAAACACCAAACTTGGTATTTAGGATCAGTATCTTCCAGAGATGCGACACGAAGGTTTTCAAGAAAATCCCCCCACCCCAGATTACCCCTTACATGGAATATTTTTCGAAAATCTTAATTTTCTCAAAAATGGCTCTAACGATTCTGATTAAAATATCGTATGTTTAAGATATTTTCATGACAAATGAAATGTATATCTTGAATTTTCTGGGAATGTCTCCAAAAGTATTCTTCATTGTGAACGAATTTTGCATAACTGGTAAACCATGAGATAGACAAAATATTACTACACGAAAAATGTAAATCTCGTTAAAATACACAATTTATGTCATATATATTTTTTGTTGTTGAGTGAACCATTTTCGAGATATTGCTTGTTATTCCCTTAAATTTTCCAATACTTATACTTTTTCTCAAATGTGAATTCGTTATTCATTTTTTTATGTCCTGGTAATGCAAAGAGAATGGAATACTCCACACAGCAACCAGCTCTTAAAATATTTGACTATCGCTTAAAGCCTACCAATTCCCCTTGCATCTACAGAAAATTAGCAATAAGATTAAGATATCAATATCTCGATTAACATGAAGCATATAGAGAATAAGCGTTTCTAAAAATAGTTTGTACAAGAGTAGAGAAAGTCATGTGAGTGTAACACATCACATTTTTTACAATGAAGCACTATACGTAGATGTTCTTGCGCTTTCAACTTTAACAACTTAAGTGTTACTGAAATTTTACCAAACGGGATGGCTCAGGCAACGTCTGTGGTCCGCATTCGGAAGGTCCAGGTTTCGATACCTAGCAACCACCCTCTCTGACCCATGGTTTCTTTAGGAGGTTTTCCCGGTTGTCAGGCGAATGCTGGACTGGTTGCTTTCAGCCCCTCCATTTCATTCATTCTTAATCCCATTGGTCTCTTTCAGGGTCGGGGATGGTGTTTCGGTGCAGCATGGCAGGGCATGCTTAATGTGAACTCTCTCCGTCCCTCGGTTTTCGGTTGGCTGCCGTGGTATCAGAACCCCCTGAGGTGGTTGGACTCCTCTGTGTTGAACGGGCCCCTGGCCTGCCTATCCGTCCGCCGGGTTGGAAACTTAGGGACCCTGCCATTGCTGTACCGTAGGTCCTGGATCCGAATTTAGTTTTATTTATGGACGTTCTTTAACTACTATGCTCCTTAGCGTTTCATTTTTTATTGAGCGTAAAAGACCGAAAATTTTTGCTAAGATGCTTGTTTATTAGGTTTGAGATTTTTTTTTATGTGCCGTAAATTTACGACACGGAACCACCGGATTTACCTCCCTTTTGAAGAAAACTATACTAAGGATTTTTACGCCCGAAAAAATCCATCGCCGTCCGCCGGGTTTAAACTTGTGACCTCGGGAACTATAGGCTAGTAACTCCTGGATCCGCGGCGCGGTGTCTCCTTACGCCTTATCCTTCCTTGCACAGTACGTGGGGCATAAGTACAATATCACCTCCGTATTGGCGCGCTTCCCCTCCGTTCAGGAAGATAAGATAAGTTATTGAAATTTTCAGCACGTACTCGGTCCGGAATGCTTGCAGATTTTCTTGTACTAGATCTATAGTTACAAGCATACAGATATACAATCTCAAAAGCTATTTGTTTTCCCTGCAGTTTTTATCTTCTTTGATTAGAGCATTATATCACGAGTGTTGTAATTTGTAGGTGTAATGAAAAATTTCTGGTAATTTTCGAATTTTTTATGAACAATCGGAAAAAAACATGTATAATCGCTACCCTGAATTAAAACTGCATTTTAAAGACGTTTGTTCATGTATTTATGTATGTGTATATAAGGGGGATATACCTAAGTTTCCACCACACAAACTAGGTTCTGGGAAATGAAAACGGGTGAGGAGAAACCTACTGTGTATAGAAAGGGACAGAGATAATGCACTGTCTTTGTCTTTCATTCTTGCTCGCTCTGCTCCTTGATCCCTCTCTCAACGGTCTCATTGCCAAGAAATACCACCAACACGCCACGATTTGCGGTACAAAAGGAGCAATGATTGACGGGTGCTTTTTGTGATTCAAATTAATGCTATTTCGCAACCTACACTCACCCACCTTCGTTCATGCCCCCTATTCTAAATGATATTTTCATTACTTATCCCAAAGGGAGAGAGATTCTAGTGAGACATAGAATAAAAAATTGAAAATCTGTCTTATTGTTCAGTTTATCTTTTCTAAATGTGTGTAAGCGTAATGTTCGTGACAGGTTTGGTTATTTTGAATGTTTCTATAGAATAATACCTTATTTATGCCTTTTTTTGCTGCAGGGTGCAGTATTCAACGCTTCCCAATTTCGGTAGGTATACCGCATAGGTGATTGGAGTAACGGGATTCATAATATCGTAATTTGTCTAGCATTGTCTTAGATTCTATCAGTTATGGAACGTTGATCTGTGAACCAGCGCATTTTCTATGTCGGGTAGTTTCTTTCAAATTCTAGCTGTCCAGCCCAAGTTTTAGAGGAACTTTGGAGCATAGAGTTACACTGTCGTCAGTCGGAAGATGTATCAGTGGTATGACCTGTTTAAGACAAGCCATGTGTTCGTCAGAAAACAGCGTAGACCTCGGAATATACCGACACGTGTAGCTGAGGTCGTTAAGGCACACGGACTCATGAACAGCAGGTCTGCAGTTCAAATTCCGACAGGACCGTCTTCCCTGACTGAGCTTTTTCCAGGTTTTTCTCAGTCCTAAAACTGGAAATATTGGGAAGTGCCCTAAACGTATGCCAGGAATGTGTACACCAACACCGGTAGTCGAGCTAGTTAAACCATCGACATGTGCGGGAGGTCCGCGGTTCAAATTCAGCCAAGGTCATCCTCACTGATTGAGGCTTATTCAGATTCTCCTCAATCTTCATAGCTGGCAAATTTCTGCAGCGTTTCCTTACCAAATTTTCTTTCCTAATTGTGATTTCATTTCATGTATCATGCATACCGATTTATGTTTCCATCCACGTAAAGATCAGGCTGCGAATTGCAGTTCTAAGTATGTAAGATACCTAAAATTATTCCGTGTGTTTGAAAATTCTTCATAAGATAATTAAGTTATGGTATTTGAAAGCGGTAAGCATCAAACGCTACACCCTCTATTATTTGTATACGTAAACCAGTAGATGTAGTACCATTACAAACATAAGAAAGTAAACATATTTCGTAATGTCGTAATCTTGATTAATATTTCAAAGCACCTTTATTACCGGTTTTCAAAACATCACGTGAAATGTAAATTCCACACACAAAAAAGACATAATGTGGCAGAGGATAAATATAAGAGAGAAAAAAGTGAGATTTGAAGAGTCGGGGAGAGAGAGGGGTTGTAGAGAGCAGAAAAAGGAAGACAGAGGGAGAGGGAGATAGTGACAGAATAGAGAGAAGAATCATCGTATTTCATAATATAACACGATTAGATTCTGGCGGTTCTGTTTTTTTAATTTTGTTTAATATTTATTGTTTCATTTATATCCCGTGCGGCCCGGGTTCGATCCCAGGGACCCGCATGTGGAATTTGTGGTGGACGAAACACCGTATGGGTGGGTTTTCTCCGGTTTCCCCCGCCATTCATCATTCCACCGGTGCTCCATCTTCACCGCTCCTGTCATTCATCTCTCGCATCTCATCTATCATCTCCTTCTTCGCTCTCTTCCTGGGCGTCGGGCTCATCCTCCATCCTGGTTGTCGCTCTCTGATCCATAGACCCTCAGCTCCACAACAGGCATTGGCTTGTAAGCCCTGGGGGTGTCAGAGATTGCTTTGCTTTGCATTTATACCCCGCCTTTAGCTGCCTTTTACCTTTGGAAGATGTTGCCTATGCAATGTCATTGGATTTATGATTTTTCTTTGGATTTTGTACATTTAGATCCTTCCAGACACTGGAGAGGATAGGCATAGAGGAAACTTCCCACCCTCCAGCCGGAAATCGACTCCGGGACCCCTCGCACAGCAGGCAGCTGCTCTACCGATTGAGCTACGAGGTCATCCAGTAAGGAATATAAGATGAACAATACATCAGCTTTTTCGGGGTATTGAGGGAGGTGGGATATTATGAAGACACAGTACACTGCAAAGTAATAGCAGTGAAGTACTGGCTGAGGCTGATGCAGGGGGAGAATTCCACATTACGAACCAAGTGTTATAAATACCAGCAAGAAAACCTGTCTCCTAAGTTTTGGGAAGCTGATTTGGAAAGGGGTTTGACGTGAATAGACATGGGGTCAGTATGACAAAGAGCTGAAACAAATGACAAAAACATATGAAAAGGTGTCAAAAGAAGACTAAGAGACATCAACCAACAGGAAATAGAATCTGAGTGTAAAATTAAACCTTCTCTAAGTCTAGCAAATGAAATAAAATTGAGTTGGGGTAAAGAGGCATATATACTTCATTTAGGAAGAAAAGAAAGATCAGGAATGGCATGGTTTAGACTGGGGGACTGGAGGGCACAGAAAATTACTGACGATTCTGACAGGAGAATCTGCCCATTCGTGATTTGGTACATATTTTGGTGGAATGTGACAGTGGGAGAACCAGCGAACAATTAAACTCAAAGAAAAATTCTTAAGTACGTCAAGAAAGAGATGGCATGTTGGGAGCTACTGGATGACCAGGGGAACTGGCAAAACATGGGCAATTTCTTGGCTAAAGTGCGCGAAGCTAGATCAGATTTGTTCAGTTAGACAAAGGTAACTTATTTCTATTTTACTTTTTCTTGTTCTTTTTGTTTTGTTTACTTTTTCTGTTGTTTATTTTGTCACCATACTTGTATCTTAAATATGCATGTACGGTCAATGACCCATGCACTAAATACTTGTGTAATAACTTCAATAATTTGAAACCAATAAAGATATCTTATCTATCTATCCAGTTATTCCAGAGAATATACAAATGAACAGAACATCAGCTTTATAATTATTCCAGAAGACCTGTTGTTATTACAATACACCGGTGTTAAATAACGCTTGCAATTAGATTGCCTTAACTGAATTTCCAAGCAATGTAACAAGAAGAACGATTGCATCTGTGAATACTTTTTCAGCTCTGCTAAGAGAAAATAAGGGCAGATGGATAATTCGCTTACAGCAATAAAGAGCTACTCTCACAGCCTTTCCTTTCTGATTTCAAAAATCTCGCTTTGAAATGCATTGATCAATCCATAAGGTAAATTAAAAACGTCGCCTCTGTGAAAAGCTTTTTTACACTCTTTAAATAGTTCCCCTACATAAAATGTTTTCAGAGACAGAAACAACTGAATGCAGTGACAAAGGATTCTTTTATCTTTCGCACATCTACAGAGATTTGTGTGTAATAACGTATTTAATCCAGGCTTTTGGTGCGGGATTCGGTTCGAACTAAAAAGAATAAAGAATACACCATGAAATCACATGGAGGAGATTTTAAAGAATAAAAGCGAGTAAACAGGGACGTTAATCGGATTTTTAACGGCTTAGCTGTTCTTTTTAATGTCCTGAATCAACATTAATCAACTGATTACTGGAGGATGGTAATAAAATTCGTCTTTTTACGAGCTGCTGATGAATCTATTCTGATATTTTTATTCTAGCTAAATAATTGAGTTATTACCTGCGATCGTAATAAACCGAGGAATGTGATTTAATTTTTCAATTCGAGCTGCGAAATTACATTATGATTTATTTTTATTTTTTATTCTCATCAAAACGTTGTCAAATACCAAGGCTTATCACAGCCTTGCTCTTCTTAATCTAGAATGAGATGCCACTCGAAATATTTTCCATATTATTGTTATGTTAGTTACCTATTAATGTGAAGTGTCAGGGTACAGGCGTTACGTTTCAGCTGCGTTCGCAATGTACTCTGGTACTCTTAATTTTGTATCGAGTATAAATAATGGATTTTTTGACAACTTTTCTTCAAATTCCCGTATATGAAATTTTAGACTGTCTGTGTACTTGAGTATCAACGGGAGTGGTGAACGGGATGTCCGCGGCTCAAATTCCGCTAAGACCTGACTGAGGTTTCTCGCAGGTTTTCCATAACTGAGGTAGCCCGTACTTAGGCCTGCAACGCTTCCTTCCCAAAGCTCTCTTCCCAATTATCATTTAATTTCATGTATTATGAGCCTTAAAGCCAAGACGAAAGTAAATGAAGTTGAACTGTTATTGCACTTTACGTAGTGATGTCGCATGTTACAAACTGAGGCAGCATTTTTAACACTAAAATAATTTCAGTCTAATTATATAATATGTAAATTCAATAACAGCCCGCCTTAAAGCAATATGTGTATGTAAGAATACATGAAGAATGTATATTACAGTCACTGTGTATGTTTGTATTATTGTATCCATGTGTAATTATGTTATGTGAATATATTACGTAATTTAATAATGTAGGAGCTGTGAGAATAATAAGTTAAACGTTTCTAACAGTGAGGTAACCTTGAGGAAATAATGAGTAAGAATGTTTAATAATGCTACTAGTTATTATAACAGTAATGTAAATTTTGAGACAGTTTAAAAATAGCCAATCAACAACCAGAAAAAGCTTTAGTTAAATGCAGGTATTCTATTGGAGTAGGACTAGCCAATCAGAGACTTGAAATACATTTACAAAGTTTAGGTGCTTGAAATCAGTTCAGTTGCCTGCAGACAGTGATTGTAACCGGATGCGAGATGCGTCCTCGAGAGATTTAATATGTATTCGTGTGAGACGAAAATATTTACGTATTAAAAAGTGCAAGTATTTAATAAAAACATCTCACAGCTCTCTCTCTATATCAGTGAAGTGTTAATTAAATCGTATCAAGCATTAATAAAAGGAGTGAAGTAAAATTATAATCTGTGTAAGCCTACATTCTTGTCGCACCATAATCCTACAAAGAGAAACATGTCTCTAACAACAATACCTACACAGCCGAGGCAAACATAAATATATGTTATTTAAAGAAACAGTTTGAATTACAAAGTTAATATTTTTAAACTTGGGGCAAAGGCCACCTGAAAGTACATTTGGGGCGAAGGCTACCGGAAACCGGGTACCATACATGCGGTTGCAACTACTGACTCCCCAACAGTTGAACTACGATACAACTCCTTCAATACGACCTACTTCAAATTGACCCCCAAAGCGTGGTGCAAACTCCTACAACAAAATACCTACCTCAAAACTAGCCCCATCTCTCGAAAAGTCTATTAGCGTTTGCAGACAGCACTCACTCACAGCAGAATGTATTTGTTTGCCCATTAGTGACCTATGGCCGCTATTTACATTCGTTGTATTTCTTTTTTACACAGGAGATTTTTCTTTAATAAGCGCAAATTCACATTTTTCTCGCATTTCACAGCTTATCTCTGGAATACAAGCACATCATTTAACTCCCTGCGTATTTACGAGGATATGCAGTACTTTACTCATGTAGTTCCCAATTAATTCACACATTGTATTTGTGCATTAATACAGATTTATCAAAAACATAAAAGCCTTCTCTATATTCTTTAGCTTGTAACGGACTTCATTATTTTATATTTCTCCATTTAATTTATTAATTCACACTAATAACACATTTAATCAAAATGGAAGAAAAGTTGCAAAAACCTACATATTTCCAATGGAAATGATGCCCTGCAAAGCTGTTTCTTCCAATTTATCTGCAGATCCAATATGCAATACATTTTATACCATGCAACTATCCCCAAAATGAATTTCTTCAACAATATTGCTATCCGATCTGTTTTTATCTTAGCTAAACAAATTTACATTTTGAATCAAAATAATACTATAACTGGAAAAAGCCAGCTTGCAATTATGGTGCTTATTTCATTCTTTGTGTTAAAAAAATGTCAATTTTTCATTTATGATTTGTACTGGCACAATCAGCGAAGCCCAATCTCTTCTCTTACGAGCTAATGACGTCTACTTCGTTTTGTGTTATGAAGTTTTTCCCCTTCACTCACTCTGACGCCGACCGCAATACTGTGTTCCAAGGTAAGTAAACGGAGTTTGTGATTGCTATGAGCACACGTCATAGCTCCGCGAACAATGCGTGGGGGTAAAGCCGTCCTTCTCTGCTTCATTTAGGGTTGGGTATCACTGGGTATATTGGTTTGGATGTAGATAACTTAGGATTCCTATGCCTTGTGATCGTGTCCACTACCTGTGGTGTCGTATGTAGTAAGAATGGGCGTCTGACACTATTAAAATAGCTCTGTGCTCGATTGGACAGCGTTCTGGCTTCTAAGTCCTGAGTCTGTTTCCCGGAAGAGTCGATGAAATTTACTTTAATAAGAATCATTCCCCACTCCCCACTGAAGCTGCAAATATGAATATGGGTATAAATTTGAGTGTATATCGTAGAAAAACTTTAATAAAACTAACTTTAAAATCCTGTAGACAAAGAGTTACAAATACCATCAGTTAATTCTCGATGCAAAGTCCTCTATATCACTATAGAAGTTAAACTAGGTTCTACATATGAGGGTATAAAAAACTTAGCATAACAACGTGCGCGCAGCGTTTCACCTAAAACTTTTAGTAGGGTTCTTCTCTAAAGTATCTTTAACTTTGTATCGACTTCAGCCAAAGATAAACACAGCAAATATTTTCTTCAATCTCTTGTACATAAAACCCAACTGCGCAATCACAGCTGTGAGTTGACGGACCCAACACAATAACATCTTATGTATGAAGGAAATTCTGATGTGTATTATTCATACAATTTTCTCCATCCTTTACAATTTGTTTTCATACCTATTCCACAAAGTTCTCATATAAATCCTTAATGTATTATTCACTTCCTGTTAATCAGGATATATATTTGCCGGAAGTACAGGGCGGTCACTTTAAGGTAAGGCTACAGACCGGCTATATGCGTAGCATGCTGTAGTGGAGTGACATAGATATTTTTCCGATGTGAAACTGGTGGCGCATGACGCCTTTAAGGTTATTTTTATCAGTTGCGCTTCAGTCGCTGCTTTGTGCTCGTGCTATAAAGAGAGTTGTGCATTGTGCATCTCAAAGGTGAAAGTTTACTAAGGCATCTGTTATTGTGTGTGACCTGCTTAAGAGTATTAATGTCTTGTTATTAGTCCACTGCAATGCCGGCCGACAAATTCACGCTTGAACAACAAAATTTTATATAGGATACACACCTAAACACCCAATCATGTAGGCAGGTGAGTAGACAATTTCAGGAGAAATTTTAGGGATTCCAGTTCCAGGAAGAGAAACAGTTAGAGTCTGGTTAATAGGTAAGTTTAGAACAACGGAAACGCTAAACACTAAACCCAAAAATCTGATGTTTTACACTCACATGACTTTCTCTACTCTTGTACAAACTATTTTTACAAACGCTTATTCTCCACATGCTTCATGTTAATCGAGATGTTAATCTTATTGCTAATTTTCTTGTAGATGCAAGCGGAATTGGTAGACTTTAAGCGATAGTCAAATATTTTAAGAGCTGGTTGCTATTGCAGTATTCCATTCTTTTTGCATTACCAGGACAAAAAAAAATGAATAACGAATTTGAGAAAAAGTATAAGTATTGGAAAATTTAAGGGAATAACAAGCAATATCTCGAAAATGGTTCACTCAAGAACAAAAAATATATGACATAAATTGTGTATTTTAACGAGATTTACATTTTTTGTGTAGTACAATTTTGTCTATCCCTTATGGTTTACCAGTTATGCAAAATTCGTTCACAATGAAGAATACTTTTGGAGACTTTCCCAGAAAATTCGAGATATACGTTTCATTTGTCATGAAAATATCTTAAACGTATGATGTTTTAATCAAAATCGTTAGAGCCATTATTTGAGAAAACTAAAATTTTTGAAAAATGTTCCATGTAAAGGGTAATCTGGGGTGGTGGAATTTTCTTGAAAACCTTCTTGTCGTATCTCAGGAAGATACTGAACCTAAATACCAAGTTTGGTGTTTATCCGACTGTTCGTTTCTGAGTTATGCTGTTCACAGACACACAGACATACACACACGGACATATTTTGGATTCAGGGTGTCTGAAAACATAGATTTCCGGTAAAATCTCGGTATCGAATTTTTGGGTGGAATACAATACTTCCCCTACTTACTATACGTAGTAGAGAAAGTAAAAAGCGAAAATGAGATGTTCTAACGGAAGAAAAACTTGACGAAATTGGTACATCTATTTCTGGGAAACCCTAAAAAAGTAAAGTTTATAGGAACAATCCCCATACCATAGCCGATATTAAGGACAATATAAAAACAACAATTACGAAACATTGCGCAAGAAGAACTTATGCGTGTGAATGGAGATTTGATCCGAAAATACCAGGAAAGTCTTGACGCGGATGGACACCACTTCTTACACCGTTTATAACAATTAGTACAGTCCATGTAACTATCACTCGTGAGTAAGTAATGCGGATCCTCCTCCCCAGTGCAATATACACTGTAGTATTAACTGGGCAATTTTACCATAGGTTATACCCAAAAACCCAAACCACTGAAAACATTATTTTAGGTTTGTAAAATATATAAAAGCAGTCACTGACGACATGGTGAGGAAGAGCTAGCCGCTGCTTTTGTGGCAGCGTTTCTACAAGGTTTCCATACAAAGAAGGAAAAGATCTAGAAATGTACATCTCTCTCTCTTCCTCATTATGCCTTGGAGATTCATAAACTCAATGGTAATAGATAACTGATTAATCGCTGGGGTCTTAACGAGCCAGGTATGGTTAACATATGTTTATACTGGATCTTCCGATTTATTCGACCGTTGCCGCCAGTTGGTTATCTGAGCATGGCGTGAAGGTAGGTACTTTGAAGCCACTTATCTCCAGTGTCTCTGGCAGAGGACTAGCGAAAGAAGAGTTGGATGTTGAAGTTTCGAAATCACCTCAGTGAAATGGGACTTGTATCGTACCTTTCCAGTATTTACATTTGGAACTTCTTTTGCTTGCGTCTCATAAACTCGCAATCTCAGTATGCATGCTGATACGTAACTCAAATAATTGGATGGTCTTTGTAGCGTGGAGTGATTCGGCTTAGCGCTCCACTAAGCAAATTCTGTGATCGGTGGCCACTTTCACAAAATGCCCTAGTGAAAAGTAGTTCTGCACCGCCGCAACGAATTAAGAAAATCATGCAGTCCGTGGTATAATTCCGCACCTTCCCTATGAGACAAGGGACGCATTAAGGTAATTATAAAGCCATTCATACACACCGACTAGCTGTAAAGGCGGAATAAATCTGTAGACCCATTAATATAATTAGAATGAAAATAATAAATAAATCGCAATTTTTTTCTTTTATTCTTTGCTTTACCATCTGGATCCTCTGCTTCATATCGTAAGACAGATTGGCCTAGCTTTGGCTAGGTTTTGAGCTAGGTGATTTCTGTGCGTGACTATAGTGATAAACTAAATTTTGCAGGAGATAGCACAAGAAGAACTACACATACACGTATACAACCTTTCCTCCAAATCGTGTTATAAACGTAATATTCAGCTTAACTTTCAAATGGATATAGCAGATGTGTTACTAGTGACGTCTGAAGTCACCTACGTTGGTTTTTGGTTATAACCAGTATGGAAGAGGAAATTGAGGATACTTTTAAATGAATATAAACGTTCTATTGCATTTTTAGTTCTCATTCAATCAGTTGCACAAGAGAGAATTGTAACTAACCTATATTAGCATCCAGCTCTACGGTAACGTGTGCGAATTGCATTCGAGAGGTCCCGAGTTCGATCCCGGCGAACGCGAACGCTGACCCTTGGGTTTTTCGTGGTTTTTCGGGGTCGACAGGCGAATGCTGGGGTGGCTTCTTCTCTACCACGATTTTATTTTCATCATTCCGCTTTCATTCCATTTCCGTCTTATTTTTCAGAAGTGCTTCTAGGTTTTTAGTGTATGGCGGTGCCGGACAAATAGCGCGAATGCATGCTCAATGGAAAGAGTAGGTATTCCCCATGGACAGCTGATTGGTGGGTCGCTCATCGCTCTCTCTCGATGGCTCCAATAGTAGGATGGATGTGCGAACTTGGAAATGTTAGGGCGTTAGGGACCTCCGTGAATCTCTGTGGCCTGTCTGCCTACGGCATGTAGTCTGCTGTGGTTCTTTTCTCCAAGGGAGTGGTAGCCACAATAGGACTCTGTAGGTTGCGATGAACGAGGTATTTCCCTCTGTCGAATTACCTATACCTACTCTATATCAGCAGCCTAAATAAGAGTTAAAATATAATAACTGTAAAGCTATTATGGGTATGAATAAAAATTGTACTTCCAACGCTTATAAATAAAATCTTTGTTTAATGGTCATGACGTCATAGTATCCTTTGCCTGCCCCAATAAGAAGTAATCAAAAGGCTTGTTACGAAATGCTATAACGTTTTCAGATTAAGGATGTAACCCAGTATAAATACAATTTCTCCATGATCTGAACTGAATGTCGGTTTCTAGGTTACCTAAATAAAACTGGAGATAAATATTACATTTTCTCTCTTAGGATACATTGTAATACTTCTCTCCCTAGAGAAGAGAAACATTAATAATTCCACTACCACATTTTACAGATATCTAACCTTAATGAATGCATACTAATTACCTTATAAACAAGATCTTAACATATAATATTGTGTCATAACGTAGAAAACTCGTATTTCTTCCCTATTTCTGTGAAATAAACCAAGACCTTTTGTGAATACGATTGAACACCTTCGTATAACCTGGAAATTTTCGGTAACAAACCACTAACTACTTCACTGCAGCAAAACGAAATATCTTTTGGTTCTTCAAAATTATCCATTTTTCACTTAAGTTTACAATGTAAACAATGCAATCGATATAAATAAGAACAGCATGTTGAGGTAGCATTTTTAACGTTTAAATGATTTCAGTCAAATTATAGAATATAAATTTAATAACAGCCCGCCTTAAAGCAATATGTGTATGTAACAATATATAAAAAGTGTATATTACAGTCATTGTATATGTTTATATTACTGTATACATGGAATAATTTTATGTGAATGTATTACGTAATTTAATAATGTAGGAGCTATGAGAAATAGGTCAAAAGTTGCTAACAATGAGATAGCCTTGAGACAATATAGAATTTGAAGGTTTAGCAATACTACTGGTAGTTCTTGGAGCAACAATAATGCAATTTTTGAGTCAGTCTAATAAATAGCCAATCAACAACCAGAAAAAGCTTTAGTTAAATGAAGGTATTCCATTGGACTAGAATTAGCCAATCAGAAACTGAAATATAGCAAAATTTACAAATCTAGAAGTCAGTTTCTTGTAGACAGTGCTCATAACTGAACGCGTTGGTTGTTGACAGTTTTTCTAATCGGACGCGAGAAGTGTCCTTGAGAAATTTAATACGTATTTTGTGTGAGAAAATAGTTTACGTGTTTAAAAAGTGCAAGTAATTAATTAAAAAAATCTCACAGCTCTCTCTATATCAGTGAAGTGTTATTTAAATAGTGTGAATAATTAATAAGAGGAGTGAAGTAAAATTATAATCTGTGTAAGCCTACATTCTTCAGTCGCAACACCTCCCCGCTAAGACATTCATGCCTCTAAAAAAATTACTGACGCAGCCGAGGCAAACATAAGTATATAATATTTAAAGAAACAGTGAAATTATAAAGTTAATATTTTAAAATATTTTTTAGGGGCAAAGACCACCGGAAAGTACATTTGGAAAGCTACCGGAAAGCGGGTACTATACGTGCGGTTGCAACGAACTTCAAGTTCGGCTCCCCAACAGTTGAACTACAATACAACTCCTACAGTAAAATGCTTTTTTTCAATGTCTAAACAAGTCCGTTCAATCATTCCAAAGCCCCTTTATCCTTGTCAAAATTCCAAAGCACCTCAATGGAATAGTTCCAGAAAAATTCAATACAAGTAAATAAAATGCGGCAATAATTTAGCTCCAGTTGTGGAACGAGTAGTATATGCACCACGGCATCGAAACAGATTTTTCACACAGTACATTTGTAGCCCGAGGGATATATCCCTCGGGCTAAAATTATCTACCTCCTGGAAAATGTGTTTCTCTCCCTTAATGTATATCACACTATTTTGCCATTGTTTTCAGATAAACTTTATGGTATATGATATAAAGGACCCCACTAAGCACGATTTTGACCATCATAAAAACCTTACCAAAATTACTTAAAATGTGTACTTATAAGCTAATTGTAGGAACCTTAAATATTAAAATGTGTTAGAGAAACAACGTATCACTTTGTAATATCGTCTGCACCCGCCTTAGGCAAGAATTTCAACTGTTACTCGTCACAAAAAGAAAAATTAAACTAGCTACCTAGTAAAATTACAACGTAGGCATCAGTCAGTTTCTTTCTTTATTGTTATAATTTTGTCGTAAAGGGTTTCATTTGACAGGAGCAGGTTTAAGAATCATGTTCTGCATTCGATATTATTCTGATTTTATTTAGTTTGAATTCTACTACTTACACCCATTGTTCCATTGAAAATATGTGTTTACTACCAAAGTATTTAAACTATTATTAGCGTTTAAAGTTTCTTACATTTTCAACCCGATATTTCCTTCTATTAATGAATTTAAATTAAAAAGTATGTTAGTAACATAATAGTCGAATAAATACTGAAGTGATGGTTTTAAATGCCTTACTTTGTAGAAATACGCAATGTTACATAAATGCTCTAGGTTATGAGGACTGCAGCACTGAAATACTTCAAGGCAGGAAGGGGTCGAGAATGCGCTTATGTAAACAGTGTAGCTAACCAATATAGCTGGCACATCACCCGAGATGTAACCTAGCGAGGAGTTGCTGCTAAACAAGACCCTTTTTCTTCTACACATTTGGTTAAGTTAGTGGCGGATACCGAAGAAATGGTGCTCATTTCCGGACCATTGTTTAGAGGAACTTCTTTTTAAGTTGTTCTTTTCATTATCCGAATATACGAGGGCGACCCTGAATTTTTTTAGGAAAACAAACAAGGATTGGTTTAAAGAAATTTAAATTATTTTATTATTTTTTTCCAAATATTCCCCTTTAAAATCAATACATATTTGCATTCGGTAAAACCAGTCCTAAAAGCAATGATGCCAGTCTTCCAGAGACACTTCAGAAACCAGGTTTTTATAATGTTCCGCTGCTTCATCTGATGACGAGAACGTGATTCTACGCATTTTATCTTTAACTTTTGGAAACAAAAAGAAATCACAAGGTACTAGCTCAGGGCTGTATGGTGGAGAGTCCACAGTCTGACCTTTAGAGCATCCAGATACTCACTTGTTAGGTTTGCATAACATTATTTTTCCTTTTGGGCGTTTTTCACACTTTTTAAAACATTTGCTGTAAATAGGTATTTGTGTACCAATCGCTAATAACGGGATGTCTGTCTTCTAATCTATAATAGCAATATACCTCGTTTTAGAAAGAAAAATAGCAACCATTCTCTTATCAGAACTGCGAATTCTCGGGGTTATGTAGGCTTAGTTATATTGGAAAGACCCATTTACCCAATTGACTTTTCTTTTCAGGATCATAACAATAAATCCAAGATTCATCACTAGTAATGATATACCAAATCATATTTGAAGTGCCACCTTGGAATTTTTCCAGAGCTTTTCTGCAACAATCAATTGAGTTGTTGTTTTTGATCGGGAGTCAGTTTATGTGGAACCTATCAACAAAATTTTCTCACGTCTAACTGTTGATGTAAAATATTTTTGATTTGACTCATACCAATGCGCAATGTCGCCCGAATCAATTCATAAGATGTCCGTCGGTCTTCTTCAAGCATTCTGCAAACAGTGGCAATATTTTCATCAGTAACAGCAATTCTTGGGCGTCCTTCACGAAATTCATCACCAAGAAAAAGCCAATCTCTTTTGAATTCGCTGTACCAGTTATAAATTGTTGCCTTAGATGGGGCTTTGAGATGGTGGTTTGTTTACGTAATTTATTTACGTAAGTTACTAGCCTCACGCTTTGGAAGTCAACTTGAAGATATTGTTCTTGCAGTTTATTTATTTAATCACCTCCATGTATGAACGTCAATTTTGAAGTGGATTGTTTGTTACATATGTATGCTGCTACGTATGAAAAGCAGATTTTTGAAGATGTATGTTCTTTGTTACACTCCAAGTTTAAAAAAAATATTCAACTTTGTTATTAAACTGGTTCTATAGATATTATTTATGTTTATGTTTGCCTCGGCTGCGTCAGTATTGTTTTAGAATCATATATCTTTTAGACAGGGCGTGGTACGACAAGAATGTAGCCTTACACAAATTTTAAGTTTTAAATTCACTTCTTTTTATTAATCCTTCGCACAAACTATATAGCACTACACTGACATTAAGAGCTGTGAGATTCTTTAATTTAAAACTTGCACTTTGTTACCATTATCACGTATTCTTAATTTTCGTTACACACGAATACGTAATATTTCCTTAGAGAACACAACTTCCATCCGGTCACTACCAAGGTCTGCCAGCAACTGAACATATTTCAACCGTCCAAACCCGTAAACTTTTGTATTCCAAGTCTCTGATTGGCTAATCCTAGTCCAATAGAATATTTGCATTTTGCTAAAGCTTTTTCTAGTTATTGATTGGCTAATTTTAAACTGTCACAAAATTTACATTATCGTTGCTCTAATCATGACTAGTAACATTTAAACTCTCAAATTCATTATTGCCTCAAGTTTACCTCATTGTTACCTCATTGTTAGCAACCTTAAACTTATTATTCTCACAGCTCTTGCATTATTAAATTACATAACATTATTAAACATGTTTACAATAATATAAGCATTTGCAATGACCGTTACATTCATTTTTAAAATTATTACATACATATTGCTTCAAGGCGGGCTGTTATTGAATTTACATATTATATAATTCAATTGAAACTATTCAAGTATTAAAATACTGCCTCAGCTTCCTCACAAATGGATTTTAAGCCAACATTTACATTATTTAGGTGTTAAAGACGATTTAAAGTCATAAAACAACCATGCCCCGGAAATGTTTTCTAGTCAGATTCTTTTTCGGGTGAACACAAAATCTTTAAATGATGACAATTAACAAACTATTAGGGCAATTTAACAAAATTCAGGGCAATCAACTCGCAAAATATTAGAACGTAGCTGTTAAATATAAATACATTTCATTTGTTTTAGAAACATGGCATTCTATTAATGTTCAGTATCGTCCTAGTAATCACTCTTTAGTTATCCTCTTTATGCTTTATGTATGTATAACTTTCTTCTGAATGAGAATTTTGTGCCCAACTCAAAACTATTTTGCATAATTGGTTGTTATTAGCAATACTAGAAAATGTCGAAAGGCAAAGGTTGATCCCAATGTGAAAAATCTACATTTCTAAGTCTATGCTTGCGTTTTCACTTTGGTTTTGTTTCTTCACCTCCTTCAGTTCCTTTCCTTGCTGGAAGTTTAACTCTTAAACAGAAAGAAAAGCGCCAAATGTTGGAAGTTTGCTCTAATAATGCCATCTGAGGTGAAATGTTCCTCCATAGAATGATTGTCTTTCATGAATATTTCATAAAGCAGGAAAGTTGAACTCTGGGAGAAACGGTAGAATCCACATAGAGAATAATATAGTGAGCACAAGTAAGGCGATAATTGGGTTGTTTAGCATCTTCCTTTCTTTAAGAACACCTCAGAAACATCAACTAGAAGACGTACTAGGGAAGGAAAAGAATTAGAGGCAGGAGCGAAACATATAAGGTTCATTGTTTAGAGCGAAGTATTTTTAGAACTGCATGCAGGCTCGAAATCTAGTTCACAAAACAGGAGACTTCGCCTGCGTAGAGATTCTTGTACTGCTGACAGAATACAAACTGTGACGTCACGAGCAGAGCAGGTATAATTTAACCAGATGCTTTATTTCTACCGTGCAGTGGGTAGTGAATCCAACGATCTGTTAACGTAAAATATTAATTGAAAGAGAAAATATGAGGTAAATTAACTACAGAGCTGATTTTATGCATCGTTAACAGAAAATGATCAGACTGTAGCAGAAAGTTACAACACGCTTTTTATAATTATTTATTGTATGATAATTAACCGAGCGAATTAGGCTCGTATTCAGGAAGTCCCAGGTTTGATTCCCGTCGACCACCCACTCTGAACTTGGAATTTTTGGTGGTTTTCCCTGATCGGTAGGGAGTGCTGATTAATTTCTCATCTATTTCGATTTCCTTTTCGTCATTTCCCTTTCATTCTATTTCCTTATCGTCTTTTAGGAGTGCTTCTAGGTTTCGTGTCGTATGGCGGTGCCGGACAAAAGGCGCGGTTGCTTGCTCAAAGGTAAGAGTACTTCCCGTGAAACTATAGGGCTGCTTGCTCAATGTGTCGTTCATTTCCCTCTCCAGACAGCTCAAACAGTGGAATGGATCTTCGAGCCTGGCAATGTCAGAGACTTCCGCACGTCTCAGTGGCCTTTCTGCCTGCGACCTGTAGCCTCCTGTGGTTCCCTCGCCTTATATCTCCCCCTAAGGGGTAGTATCACAATAGATCTATGTAGGTCGCACTGCACGAGCTATCCTCCTGCGTTGTATAACCTACATCTATATCTATGGTTAATTATATTTATATTGTGTTGAAATAAGGCATATTTGTTCTTATCCTATTCTTCATATATTTAAAAATATATGCATATATATATATATATATATATATATATATAGGAGACCGAATTTATTTGATGTATTTTAGTTTATTTAAAAGTCAACTTACGAGGTGTGTTTTTGAAGTACCGATAATTTTTTTAAAAATACAGAACATTATTCTCCAAATACTTTATTATCATTCATTACCTTACACTTTACACTACTTCTCCACATAGCCACAGCCGTTATTTAGGCACTTGTAAGGGAAACCAGTTTTTGTCTCCCTTTATCAAAGAATGATGTCGCCCTTGATGAAAGCCAAGGCTGCATTTCTCGTTTCACATTATCGTCGGCGTTGAAGTGTTTTCCACCAAGGAATTCCTTCAAATGAAGCAACAGATAAAAGTCGCTTGGTGCTAAATCGAATAGCTTTGAAACAAAAGTGCAGACTTGGCTTTCATCACAGGCGGCATCATTCTTTGACCGGGTTTCCCGTTAAAACAAGCACCTGAATAACGGCGGTGACTATGTGAAGAAGTAGTGTTAGGTGTAAGATAATGAATGGTAATAAAGTGTTTGGAAAATAATTATCTACTTTTTTTTTAAATTATCATACTTACTTTGTAAAACAGACCTGTTATGTTTTCTCATTTTACTGTACTTGCTTTTTACTTTCTCTACTACGTATAGTAAGTAGGGTAAGTATTGTATTCCAAGCAAAAATTCGATACCCGAATTTCACCGGAAATATATGTTTTGAGACCCCCTGAATCCAAAAAAAGCATCTTTTGGAAACATGTGCGTGTGTGTGTCTGTGTACAGCATAACTGAGAAACGAAAAGTCGGATAAACACCAAACTTGGTATTTAGGTTCAGTATCTTCCAGAGATGCGACACAAGGGTTTTCAAGAAAATCCCACCACCCCAGATTACCCTTTACATGGAACATTTTTCGAAAATTTTAATTTTCTCAGAAATGGCTTTAACGATTTTGATTAAAATATCATATGTTTAAGATATTTTCATGACAAATGAAATGTATATCTCAAATTTTCTGGGAATGTCTCCAAAAGTATTCTTCATTGTGAACGACTTTTACATAACTGGTAAACCATAAGAGATAGACAAAATGTTACTACACAAAAAATATAGATCGCGTTAAAATACACAATTTATGTCTATACATTTTTTGTTGAGTGATATTGCTTGTTATTCCTTTAAATTTTCCAATACTTATACTTTTTCTCAAATGGAAATTCGTTATGCATTTTTTGTGGTCCTGGTAATGCAAAGAGAATGGAATACTCCACATAGCAACCAGCTCTTAAAATACTTGACTATCGCTTAAAGCCTACCAATTCCCCTTGCATCTACAAGAAAATTACCAATAAGATTAACAGTTCGATATTTCGATTAACGTGAAGCATTGGAGAATAAGCGTTTGTATAAATAGTTTGTACAAGAGTAGAGAAAGTCATGTGATTGTAACACATTAGATTTTTTGTTTTATACGTTGTATAAAAGTCTTGGTAGAGTATTATAAGTGATAAGCCTAGATTTTATTTTCGAGTGTGTTTTTTAATAAAACAGACGGAAGAAGGATGATTATATCCATAATGTAGGAATTTAATTTGTTGGTTCTTCTAAAAAGTATTTTTATAATATTGATCGCTCTGGATCTACATTTGCTGTTCGACGACAAGAGATTTTAGTATGAAATAATATATATTACTAATTACTCCTATCATTACTGAGTAATTACTCGAACGCTTGAGAAATTTAACGCAAATATAACATTTTGAAGTATATATTTGTATCCTCTTAAGCCGATTTATGAATCACCAGATATGCGTGCATTTGATTACATCGAAGTGTTATAATATACTCCAAAGCTAATTTTATCATCCTGATTTACTATGTGTTGATTTGCGATAGTTATTTTCACTTTGTAAGAAGTATCTTCCAATATTTCTTTTTTATTAATCATATTTGTTTTCATTTAATACGCGATGCTTTATATGAGTAATAGAATTCTCTATCCTTCCATAATTAGTCCTGTGTTACTCACAAGTGTGCCAATTTCTCCACCCCCCTTCTCCAGTCGCCGAATGGCCAAGATCTGGACCAGGATGGTCAATTTCGGCACTGACGTCACCTGTTCGAGGTATTAGGAGGATAGCAATAAGGCTATCGGAGAGCTTACTAAGACCAATCAACAGTTCGCGATAGCAGTGCCTTAATGTAGCGGTGAGGATGGAAGATCGCCCTGGTCTGAGGAAAGCGTGGATTGCGTCGATCAGCGAACGAGAAACATCGTTCTCCGCCAGCTTGAGAGCGCCCAGTTCTGTTTTCATTGGAACAGATATTCGGGCCCATTTCGACCTTTTCTAAATTTACTATACAACATGACTTGGTGAGTAAATTATTGAAATTATATTTTCTCTTGGTCTGCTTTGGAAAGCAGATCTGTCCCCGGATTAAGAATGATATAATAGTGAACTCGATTTTGCAAAGGAAATGCATATGTATTACGTATGCCAGCAGCGCAAGCCTTAGTGTTTCCTTAAAACTTTAAATGCTAGTGTTACAAAGAAATTTCTCAGAATTCTAAAGCCGATTTTGAGCACCAAGAAGTTATATAAAAAATCTGATGTGTTGCACTCACACGACTTTCTCTACTCTTGCACAGACATCGTATTTTAACAAACACTTATTCTCCATCTACTTCATATTAATCGAGATAAACATTTGCAGAAATTATCTTATTACTGGTTTTCTTGTAAGTTCAAGGGGAATATGGTAGGCTTTAAGTGATAGTCAAATATTTTAAGAGCTGGTTGCTATGTGGCGCATTCCATTCTCTTTGTATGTCCAGGACATAACAAAAATCTGATGTGTTACACTCACATGACTTTCTCTACTCTTGTACAAACTATTTTTACAAACGCTTATTCTCCATCTACTTCATCTTAATCGAGATAAACATTTGCAGAGTGTATCTTATTGCTAATTTTCTTGTAGATGTAAGGGGAATATATATTTACAAGGGCAATATAGAAATACAGTAGCCTTTAAGCACATACATATATCTTAATAGCTGGTTGCTAGGTGCAGCACCATTCCCTTTCCCACAGATTAATACTCTTTACATATCCAAGACAAAAAATCTGATGTGTTACACTCACATGACTTTCTCTACTGTTGTACAATCTATTTTTACAAACGCCTATTCTCCATATGCTTTATGTTAATCGAGATATCGAGATGTCAATCTTATTGCTAATTTTCTTGTAGATGCAAGGGGAATATGGTAGCTTTTAAGCGATGGTCAAATATTTTAACGCTGGTTGCTATGCGGCGCATTCCATTCTCTTTGCAAGTCCAGGACATAAAAAAATGAATAACGAATTTGAGAAAAAGTATAAGTATTGGAAAATTTAAGGGAATAACAAGCAATATCTCTAAAACGGTTCACTCAACAAAAGAAATGTATATGACATAAGTTGTGTATTTTAACGAGATCTACATTTTTTGTGTAGTAAAATTTTGTCTATCTCTTATGGTTTACCAGTTATGCAAAAGTCGTTCACAATGAAGAATACTTTTGGAGACATTCCCAGAAAATTCGAGATATACATTTCATTTCTCATGGCATTATCTTAAACATATGATATTTTAATAAAAATCGTTAGAGCCATTTTTGAGAAAATTAAAATTTTCGAAAAATGTTCCATGTAAAGGGTAGTCTGGGGTGGGGGGATTTTCTTGAACCTTCGTGTCGCATCTCTGGAAGATACTGAACCTAAATACCAAGTTTGGTGTTTATCCGACTGTTCGTTTTTGAGTTATGCTGTTCACAGACACACACACACACGGACATGTTTCCAAAAATGCTTTTTTTGGATTCAGGAGGTCTCAAAACATGTATTTCCGGTGAAATCTCGGTATCGAATTTTTGGGTGGAATGCAATACTTCCCCTACTTACTATACGTAGTAGAGAAAGTAAAAATGAATAACGAATTCCCATTTGAGAAAATAAGTATTGAAAAATTTAAGGGAATAACAAGCAATATCTCGAAAATGGCTCACTCAACCAAAAAAAAATGTATATGATATAAATTGTGTATTTTAACGCGATCTACATTTTGTGTTTAGTAAAATTTTCTATCTCTTATGGTTTACCAGTTATGCAAAAGTCGTTCACAATGAAGAATACTTTTGGACACATTCCCAGAAAATTCGAGATATTCATTTCATTTGTCATAAAAATATCTTAAACATATGATATTTTAATCAAAATCGTTAGAGCCATTTTTGATAAAATTAAATTTTTTGAAAAATGTTCCATGTAAAGAATAATCTAGGGATGGGGAATTTTCTTGAAAACCTTCGTGTCCCATCTCTGAAAGATACTGAACCTAAATATCAAGTTTGGTGTTTATCCGACTGTTCGTTTCTGAGTTATGCTGTTCACAGACACACATACACACAGACACACACACACACACACACACACACAAACACAGACATATACACATGGACATGTTTCCAAAAATGCGTTTTTTGGATTCAGGGGGTCTCAAAACCTATATTTCCGGTGAAATCTCGGTATTGAATTTTTGGTTGGAATATAATACTTCCCCTACTTACTATATGTAGTGGAGAAAGTAAAAAACGAATAACGAATTCCTATTTGAGAAAAAGATTAAGTATTGGAAATTTCAAACAAATAACAGGGAATATCTCGGAAATGGTTCACTGGACAAAAAGAATGTATATGACATAAATTGTGTCTTTTAACAAGATTTACATTTTTTGAGTAGTAAAATTTTGTCTATCTCTTACGGTTTTCCAGTTACGCGAAAGTCATTCAGAGTTTTGGGGACATTAAAATATCTTAGAATTTAAAATAGTTCAATCAAAATCATTAGTCATTTTTGAGAAAATCCAAATTTTCGAAAAATGTTCCTGTGAAGGGTAGTTTGGGGTGGGGGATTTACCTGAAAATCTCCGTGTCGTGTCCTTGAAAGATACTTAACTCAAATACCAAGTTTGCTATTTATCCGACTTTTCGTTTTTTAGTTATGCTGTTCATGGATAGGCAGACACACACACACATGGACATATTTCCAAAAAGGGTGCATTTGTATTCGGAGCGCCTCAAAACATGTATTTCCGGTGAAATGTATAGAATTTTTGGGTAGAATGGAATACTTCCGTTGAGTACTATACGTTGTAGGGAAAGTAAAACAGAAATTGCTAATTATTATTAAAGATTACGAGCTGTTAATCTAAATGCCATGTATGTTTTCCTTTTAATCCTCAATCAATAAGAGCAGTTACTTTTAATTGTTAAGTTTCTTATCGATGTATTTTTACGTAACTCAGAATTAATTGAATAAAAGGTAGGTATAAAGGAACTTTTCTCTTTTGATAATTTCTCCTAACTTCTTCATATTAGACCATTAAGCTAGGTGGTTAAGATTCGCTCCTCTGGATAAAATTATAGCGTGAGTTATGTTAAGTATGGTCTAGTTTATTATGCATAGCATAACTAACAAACTAGGAATAAATCTACTAGGCGCCTCGCAGAACAGTGGGATTAAAGGGGATAGATAGAGCGGGGACATGTAGATAGTCTTGAAACAAAACTTGCTCGACTCGTAAGACCGAGAGGTTACAGCGATTGGAAAAGGATTTCTTTTCTAATACAAGAATTGACCGAGCGTGGTGACGCTGCGGTACAGGAGGTCCCGCGTTCGATCCCCGGTGACCGCCTACTCTGGCACGTGGGATTTTCGTGGTTTCCTTGGGGTCGGCAGGCGAATGCTGCGGTGGTTTCTTCTCTACCACGATTTCCTTTAGATGATTTTCCTTTCATTATGTGTCCCTCTTATCTTTCAGGTGTACTTCAAGGTTTCGTTGTGTATGGCGGTGCCGGGACAGATGGCGCGAATGCATACTCAATGGAAGGGGCATTCCCCGTGGACACCAGAGAGCTGTTTGATTGGTGGGTGGTTCGTTGCCCTCTCTCGAGTCTTTTAACAGTGGGCGGGTCTACGAACTTGGAAATTATAGGAACTACCTGCATCTTGTACGCCCTGTAGCCTCCTATTGTTCCTTCACCTCATCCCTTCCTCCTGCAAGGTGGTAGCCACAATAGACCTCTGGAAGTCGCAGTGGACGAGGTGTCCCCCTCCGTTGAATAACCTATACTTAGGGAGTTGTTGGGGTTGGGTTGGACTCGACTCCCGAGATTGGGTACGTCTGTATGGGTTTCCATGCAGGCGGGGTAGTGAGAATCCCCAATGTCCTCCGGTACCGCCCTGGGTAGCTGGTAGACGGCATGCTAGATTGCTGTCGGCCCCACCGAGGTTATCGGTAGTCGCCCTTTCGGGATTACGCGCGTAAGTGACGTATCCACTTCCATCCTCGCCATTCGGAGGGCGCTGACCCTGGATTTAGGAGGAGGGCTTGGGCTTAGACTCTTGCCATGGGAGACATTCGCTACAAACTACTAGAGTTACGGCAGTTACGTTCCTTTTTCTGCGGAAACCTAAGGTTAGCCAGAATGTTATGACAAATTGTTGAAATTTGAATATTTCATAAAATGATACACGCATTGAAAAAAATTGAAGAATGAGGAGCGCGTTAGCCTGCGCCGAAAACAGACATGAATATGTGCCATGCTGTGGTTGCGAAGAGTTACGAGAACTCATAACCAATAAGTGTATCTTAGGTGATTTTATTTTGTGTTGCTGCTAACAAAATTATTCAATATTAACGTTCGTTGCGCATTAACAAAATATGAACTAAATGAGGTGCAAACTAGCACCAAAGTGTTACGTTGACTCAGGCTCTAAGCTGTCCATCGTTTCATTTTAACTCACTGAACAGTTTAGGCTTCTAAGTCTGTTATGTTCAAGAGGCATCGCTTGTAATGTTAATTCAAAGTGTCTTGAGTTAGAATCCTTTCTTTACCAGAGGTTATAAGAGTGACGAACTGTATTGATTTAGACTTTACGTTGTCCCGCATCTATAAAATTCTACTGTTTGTCAGAGAGGTGAGTAAACACAATACCTTTCTGAAAAAAGGCTGTAAATATTGCAGAGAATAATAGGCGATCAATGACAGTGTTTGTACAGCATTAACCAACGGTGCATAACTGACTGGAAGTTGAGGGAAAAGAATCCTCGCTCAATATCAGAGGAGGAGGCTAATTTCCAGAGGAGAATGTCATTGATATTACTGAGATGCAGTTTAGCTGCTGCCAGACACCTATCATACCAGTTGGATCCCATCTAAACAAAACACCTGCAAGGACAATTTCACTGAATTTGAAAGCCTAGAAGCAACCGTCCAATGACGCTCTGTAAACCTATTCTAAGTATCTGGGACTTGGCTCAATTGCGCACAACTCAAGGAGAACTACATTGAAAGGATGTATCTTACTAACATATTTTAAATTAAACAAATGTAGGGAAAAAGTGCAAATCAATATAATAATCCCCTCGTATACTGAGATGCCTGCATACTCAGAAACAGTATGCACTTACTTCTGTAGCATGTTTTACCTCTTCAACGAAGTAAAAGTAAAGTTTTCTAAACCTAAATGTTGGCTGTAGTTCTCATATACGTTAACATAGCCAATTTATTATACAAAGAATAAACTATTTTACTCGTAACGTCCTCAAAATGACAAAACTATCAATTGTGCGTAATTGGATTTGCTTTGTTTGACTTTTTGTTATTACAGTCAAAGAAATTTACAGGATGACTTCATATGAAACTGGTTTGAATCTACACACTAGGGATGGGACCTCGATACCGTCGATACCTCGATACTCTGTGGTTTGAGACGAACCTTCGATACTTTTCGATACTTTCGATAAATTTTTAAGATTTATATTATTGAAAGTTGTCGCTTTAACCTTACGCTAGATAAGGGGTGAAAGTGTCGAGACTAGGTTATTGCCTCGCACGTACAAGGAGTTGCTGGACTATAGTTCTTGATAGACCTTGATTGCGTTTCCTGTGAGTGAATCAATGCAACATTCCTTAGACTCTTGTTTCGTCTAGCTGAAAATATGAAAAACAATGGGGAAGGAGTAGAGATACTCATGTAACATACAGCGATAACTAAGTTGGAAATGAAACTGATTTAGATGACGTAGTAAATCACGTTTCTGCAATAGCGTGGCTTGTTGACTCACTCTCAGTCATTACATTTACCTACCACGGTGTTCAAAATCTGTGAATCCAGCAGAAACAAATCAGAATAAGACGTGAGATAATATAGTGCATGGAAATATTTGTTCTATCCTTCCATCGGTTAGTTTGTGTTTACGCACGTCATAGGCAAGACGATTATAACTATTTTAATTATATGTAAGTATTTAATAACTATGTATTATTATTATTATTAGCCTGGACTAACAATATGAAATATATAGCCTGTGGCATTATCATAATAAAAATTTGATGTGCTACACTCACATGATTTTCTCTACTCTTGTACAAACTATTTTTACAAACGTTTATTCTTTATATGCTTCATGTTTTAAAAGAGATATCGAGATGTCAATCTTATTGCTAATTTTCTTGTAGATGCAAGGGGAATATGGTAGATTATAATCGATAGTCAAATCTTTTAAGCGTTGGTTGCTATGTGGCGCATTTCAATCTCTTTGCATGTCCAGGACATAAACAAAATGGATAACGAATTTGAGAAAAAGTACAAGTATTGGAAAATTTAAGGGAATAACAAGCAATATCTCGAAAATGGTTCACTCTACAAAAAAAAATGTATACGACATAAATTGTGTATTTTAACGCGTTCTACATTTTTGTGCAGTAAAATTTTATCTATCTCTTATGGTTTACCAGCTATGCAAAATGAAGAACACTTTTGGAGACATTCCCAGAAAATTCGAGATATACATTTTATTTGTCATGAAAATATCTTAAACATATGATATTTTAATCAAAATCGTTAGAGCCATTTTTGAGAAAATTATAATTTTCAAAAAATGTTCCATGTAAGGGGTAGTCTGGGGTGGAGGGAGTTTCTTGAAAACCTTCGTGCCGCATCTCTGGAAGATACTGAACCAAGATACCAAGTTTGGCGTTTATCCGACTGTTCGTTTCTGAGTTATGCTGTTCACAGACAGACACACAGACACACACACGGACATGTTTCCAGAAATGATTTTTTTGGATTCATGGGGTCTCAAAACATGTATTTCCGGTGAAATCTCGTTATCGAATTTTTGGGTGGAATACAATACTTCCCCTACTTACTACTTCCCCTACTTACTATACGTAGTAGAGAAAGTAAAAAGTTACTGCCAATTGGAGAATGTCAAAGAGGAACAATTTCGGAATTATCTTACAATACAAAATTAGTTGCCTGCGTTTATAAGTACATAATT
This sequence comes from Deroplatys truncata, assembly GCA_030765065.1. Lineage (NCBI taxonomy): Eukaryota > Metazoa > Arthropoda > Insecta > Mantodea > Mantidae > Deroplatys > Deroplatys truncata. The sequence goes on from CM060987.1 coordinate 126,836,479, forward strand.
CAGTAAACAAGTTATCGCCTTTAAAATTTTTATAAAGTGAGTATCGAGTATGGGTTCTCAAAAATCAGTATCGATTACGAGTATCGAGAAATAGTGGTATCGTCCCATCAATACTCACTTCAAACAAACAAATAAAAAAATTAAATATAAAATGCATCTATTCATCTCCCACTACGCCCTTCAATACTACTCTATAGAATACGTAAACATTAGAGAGGAAATACTATTGTAGAGAATATTCCCTGTGAATATATAAGTGCTTTCTTTGCAGAATCACATTATTTAAGTACCACCTTTTGGAAAGTACTCTTTCTTAAAAGCAAAGTACTCTTATTTTTATATACAGTTATGTTATAAGTGAACAGCCTGCTTTCAATTCTGGCATGTTTATTTAAATCTCTTTTTCACTAAGTTCTAAAAGAAACAAATTAAATAAACTAAAGAAAAACGTAAAACTCCCCAGTGCTTACTTCCATTGCCATTGAGAGGTAAAAGCCTGTGCTGACGTGGTGACTCTCAACTAATTAGAGTTGGTTTGAATTTGTTTTCAAATGAGCTTAAGTTATTAGTCATGCTTAGTAACACGCTGCCGCCTCCAACTGTCCTGCTGAAAAAGGTCACGACCCTTTCATCCCTATAAATGCGTCAGTAAACCAGTTTTGGAGGAATGTAATGAAATATATATTCCACAGTAATGCTAGCTGAAAAAAATCTGTGTTACACTCACATGACTTTCTCTACTCTTGTAAAATCTATTCATAAAAACGCTTATTCTCCAGATGCTTCATGTTAATCGAGATATCGAGATGTTAATCTTATTGCTAATTTTTTTGTAGATGCAAAGGGAATTGGTAGGCTTTAAGCTATAGTCAAATATTTTAAGAGGTGGTTGCTATGTGGAGTATTCCATTTATTTGCATTGCCAGGACAAAAAAAATGAATAACGAATTCCCATCTGAGAAAAAGTATAAGTATTGGAAAATTTAAAGGAATAAAAAGCAATATATCGAAAATGGTTCACTCAAAAAAAATGTATCTGACATAAATTGTGTATTTTAACGCGATCTACATTTTTTGTGTAGTAAAATTTTGTCTATTACATGTTATGCAAAAAGAATACTTTTAGAGACATTCCCAGAAAATTCAAGATATACGTTTCATTTGTCATAAAAATATCCTAAACATATGATATTTTAATCGAAATCCTTAGGTCCAATTTTTTGAGAAAATTAAAATTTTCGAAAAATGTTCCATGTAAAGAGTAATCTGGGATGGGGGAATTTTCTTGAAAACCTTCATATCGCATCTCTGGAAGATACTGAACCTAAATAGCAAGTTTGGTGTTTATCTGACTGTTCGTTTCTGAGTTATGCTATTCACAGACACACACACGGACATGTTTCCAAAAATGTTTTTTTTTTTGTATTCAGGAGGCCTCAAAACATGTATTTCCGGTGAAATCTCGGTATCGAATTTTTGTGCGGAATACAATACTTCAATTAATACCACGTGCTAAATATAGATTCTGATTTTTTTTCCAGTTCCGTTTCTACCCCGCCTTTTAACTACATTGATCTTATCGGCGGCCTTTCCTTTGGAACTTAGTGCCATTTGACAATGGTGTTGACTCTTGTTGTTGGATTTCTTACACATTTTTTTAATCATTAGATCATACACACATTCACACTCAACCTTCCAGGCTCTGGGAAGGATATGGAATAATTTTGGCTAGAGAAAAATTCCCACGCAGCAGAAGCGAATCGAACCCAGGATCCTTCGCACTGCAGGCAGACGCTCTACCGACTTACCTACCCTAATCAGACATTGCGTGCCTAAGAAAGTTGTCTTCATTTTCGTTATTCCAGAAATACAAAAATCGACGCGGCTTCGTTTAGGATGTCACTGTTTGATATATCTTTGTATGTTTGTTATCAATGTTTACCCCGAGGAAAAAGTAGTAATGAAACACCAGGTGGCCTGTTTAATCCGTATATTGTGAGATACAGATTGTGTAAAGAGACACTCAGGTTGGAAAATTAGCCTGGAGATATTGTAAAGAGGTGCTATTCAGTGACATGACATTGAATTTACTCATTTCTGTGCTCCATCCCAGCTGTTAGGCTTTTCAACTCGGGGGTTCTAGGTTCGATCTCAGTTGAATGGGGATTTTTTTTAATTAGGACTTTTCTCTGTTATCCTAAAATGAGAGCGAGAAGGTGCGTGTGTTCAAACTTTAAGCCAACAGGAATAAACCAAACGATAAGAACTAAATTTAAATGAACCAAGTGCTATTAGTAGTGTATGCAAATTAACAACCTCCTTCGACCAAACAGAAATAATAATAATAACAACAACAATAATAATAGCAATTTGCAAAGTTTAAAAGTTAAAAATAAATTAATACATAGATATAAACACCGGGTGAAAGCAGCATTAGATGTCATCCTTTTAAACACGAGATAGATCTCGATGAGTGAATTAAAAAAAATTGAATACTTCATTTATCTTGCGCCACTGGGCGGTAACTTCTTGCTTTCTGGTACCACTTTGTACTGTGCGTGTTTGTACTGTATTTCTGTTACACTTGCAGTACTATCGTTTACCATACTCAGAGGGGAAACTTTCCGTGAGAAGGAGACAATTGTTTAGGAGCTAGCAAGTAGCTAATATTCACCAACACATAGAATATCAATTTATTTTAAAGTGATATATCCGTTTACAATGATTAGATCAGCTTGCTTTAACACTTGTTTAACAAATTAATATGTTCAAATACAATGTGATATTTTCTTTACTTTCTTCGCTTAAAACCTTTAAAGAACGAATGCCATGAAGTTACATGAAATGCAAATGTAAATACTTCTCCCGCACAAGGATTTGGAAAAGCACAAAGAGTTAAAGATTTAATTTTGAAAAGCTTACCAAACAAGGTTTTAAAGATAATATAGAAAAGGTGAATTATGCCGAACCTCGCTGTCACGATGAAGATGTCACAACCTAGCCAATGACGATCGTACCTTATGTATTACGTGATGAGGTGATGTCTTACGTCACTCATGACAGTATGTTGTTCGAAGTTTTTGGACGTTGGCTTTCTCTGGTTATGAATTACGTCATCACCCTGAAGCATTGGGTGGTATTGATAAAAGCGAGCCATGACTTAAAACTCGCACTTTCTGAGCCATGGCTCACTTCCGTATTAATAAAACGCAACGACTCAAGCTTAGCGTGACCTTCCACTTTTCAACGACTCATCCCCCCCTTCTAGCGAGTCACGGCTCTAGTCATAATATTAATAAAACGGAACTGTGACTTCACTTGAAGAGCCATGGCTTACGATTTCTTAAGCCACCTCAGTAGCTGTCTCAAACTTGAAGGCGATGGCTCAGTTGCAAGTGAACGTCAACCTGAGAAAAGAAAAATACTATAAAATGTGCCGGGATTCTAAAGGCTACAATTATAAACAACTTTATAGGTTTGAGAAAGACAACGGGAGATGGCTCGCCGGCATTTCCTTCCGGAAACTGTGGAGACAAGAAGAAAGGCCCTTACTAGAGATGGAAAAATGAGAATATTTCTACGCTGCATTGGGGACACCGGATTCCAGTCTGGTGTGGCAGAGGACTTTGGCGTTTCACAAGGTACAGTTTAAATATATTTTGGGAAGTTTCTTTTGGCATTAAACAAAAATCGAGAAACTGGATCAAATTCCCTGCAACCACTGCAGCACTACAAGCTGCCAAATTTGAATGCCAGCGTTATTTTACCTTATTGCAACCTCTCAAAATCAGCAGAAATTATTTCATAAAACAGAGTTTTACTATGTATCAATAAACTGGAGAATAATCGAAATCGTCCTTACTATTCTTACCTCTTACTGAAACTATAGGTAGATTTGATTCCCCTTGAATAAGGTCTAAAAACTTGTTTTTGAGGGCTATGGGCTTGTTGCCTGTCCGTGGCAGACCAGTATTCACTTTTAGGCGACTTTTCATATTTATTATTTTTTTTCGCTACCTGGTCTTCTGTTAAGCGAAGATTCAGATTCTGTTTTAGTTTTCGCTGCACTTCGGCCATAGCAGAAGCCTTTTCCGCTTGTCCGCAGGCAGCTGAGATTTGCTCATTATCTCTTTGTGGCTGGTTAATAAGTTCACAAAACAAGATGCAAACTGATTGCTTTCTTCAGCCATTTCTGATGGATATACTGCCACCAAAAACCCCTAAACTGAATCGAATGTTTACTGCAGCTCGACAATAATGCATTTACAATCAGGAAGTAGGGGAAACACGAGTCGGAGACTCGCAATCATAGAGACAAGACTCAGCACGGAGGGGAAGTTTTTATTAATCCAAATCTGTGACTCCCGACTCGCTGCTACCGACGACTAGGTTTTGCTAAAAGCCATGGCTCATGAGTCACGGTTCGCTTTTATTAATACCGCCCATTGTGACGTGTTGGTTGCATGAGCCACGACCATGGGAAAGGCAAAATCGGCACAATCTTTCAAGGACCTGCACGAAAATGCTATTAGGCGTTTCGCAACATTCCACATTCCCTTGTATTCGTCGCTTAAGAGTAAGGTCAAATCTGTTGCAGAAAACAATGCGCGCTACTTTTCCGATGCCGCTGCAAAGCTGTTGTTGCATTACAGAATCGGTATTAACTCTGCTAGTGCTGTGTAATTCCAAATACAAACCCCTGGCTATTTTAAGAAAATGTTTAATATAAACAACTAAAACGAAAACACGCTTGTTTAAGTTCAATAGAAATAATAAAATAAATGTTTTAACTTAACTGTTGGTTTATTATGCACTTAAAGTAACCAATTAATATCGAGTTTATAACCATAGGATACAAAAAGTTCTGTTTTTATGGAGGTAAATAAAATAAAATGCGTAATTTTATTTAACAATTTAAGGAAATGTAATAAAACAATGTAAATAGTTCTATCTAAGTGGAAATAACAACTATACTATTTTATAATTATTTAAGCATGAATAGATGAAAATAAAAATGACGTACAATGTTGATAAGGATTTTTACTGGCGTAAATAAATTATGATTTGTACAAAACAAAAAGCTTAACTTTTGCGAAATTAGACACTTAAGGAGGAAACTTAACTTAAATAAAATGCGATTATTTGCTGTTCTATCATATATTTAAACAATACTTTCTTAACAGTTACGTATTTAAAATATAATGCGAGGAAAAGCACGGAAAACGCGTTTCTTTCTGCTGAAATAAGCATTCATAGACTAATATAGCATTAGAATTTTTCATTCGTCTTTATAAACAGTACAACCTATCAACCGTTCAACATTAACCTTAAATACATTTTGCAATTGATAATGTAGGTTATCAACCAAGCCATCTTTCTGACATGCAAAATCAAAACTAATTATATCGTTGGGCCCTTACAAAGTCTATTAAATGATAATTTTAGCATGGGCAACACAAAATAAACGATTATTCTTGTGTTGTCAAGTTAAACCAAAGGATGTTCCGTTTTACAGAAATTGTTCAAAATGTTCACCACTTCACACCTTCTTAACATATTACGTCCTACTCAAGCAAAGACACCCTCCTTGTTGCATATTTCCTCCGCTTAAGGCATCCTTCCATTTTATGTTTTTCTAGCGTAGATCAATATTTTGCCAATTGTGCTTGTTATTTCGCCAAAATATTACATCACCTTTTCGTTGTATTTGGATTAAGGGGCATTTAGAAAATAAACCGATATTAATTCTTTAGGTAAAAGAGAAGAATGGAGTACGCTATGTTTTGTTTAAGTCCGGAAGCCGGTTCAGATTGCACGATCTACATCGACCTGCTTATAATGTCCATTTCTACAGCCGTTTTACGTCTGCAAAAAGGTGTTCGGAATGTCCTTTTAAGCGACTAATTGAAAACTCTGTGTGATTTATATAGTTATTACCGAAACTATATCAGGAATAGGTTACTCTGATCATCTTACAAGTAACAAACCATTATCTTCATATATTTTCGGTGAATAAAACATCTAACTTGGAAGGAAAATTGTTTGTCTTTGCGAAAATGGCTGATTAAAGAACAAAACACTATGATACTCTTTTGTTTGTAATACTTCTATGAAGTACATATTGTCACGTTATACCGGTAAGGAGCTGGGTCTTGAATTTATTATTACACACCAATTGGTGATATCTTAATATTCGGTCACATTCTTCTAAATTTATGTAGAATCTTATTCTACTTATTTCTTAGTTTATGACATTTCTGTTAATCTTGTGTACGTGACCGGACGCTAGCGGTTGCTTATTTCCTAGGAGTGTTTCTTGGGATTTACAGTGACGTCAACTTCCCCATGGAAACTCATGGAACAATGTTCCAGAAATGAATATGTGTATCCGGGAAAGTCATGCGCTCTTGCGTAACTCTAGGGCGGCTGCGAACCATATAAGGTAATATCCGCTCGGACAATATGGAGACCCCGATAGAAGCCTGGCTTCTATATAAGCAAGCGAGCGAGGCCCGCTCGCTCTCTTCTTCGTCTTGCTCGTCTTAGTACGGATGGGAATCGTGTACAACTGGTCACGATTGACATCGACTTGCAACTCCTTCCTGTGCAACGAACATATCTCCAAGGTAAGCCCAGAAGGGTATTATTAGTAATTGATAATAATAACTGAGTCATGTAGTTACAAAGTCATTTACCTATCATTGTACATCACCATCTCAGGGTTTCCCTTAAAAATATATTCATGCAGTCAGTAGCTTAAGCGAGTGTCTTTGCCTTCTGATCCTGTCCACCTACGCTTCCCGATCACACCCAGTGGTGGGTTGTGACATTATGGTGGACGACGCCGGCTTCTTTAATTTTTTGAGAAGTATGGTTTCGCTCCTGGTACCCTCTATATTTCTGCAGTCAGTAGCTTAAAAAAACCATAATGTCACAACCCACCACTGGGTGTGATCGGGAAGCGTAGGTGGACAGGATCAGAAGGCAAAGACACTCGCTTAAGCTACTGACTGCATGAATATATTTTGAAGGGAAACTCTGAGATGGTGATGTACAATGATAGGTAAATGACTTTGTAACTACATGACTCAGTTATTATTATCAATTACTAATAATACCCTTCTGGGCTTACCTTGGAGATATGTTCGTTGCACAGGAAGGAGTTGCAAGTCGATGTCAATCGTGACCAGCGGTACACGATTCCCATCCGTACTAAGACGAGCAAGACGAAGAAGAGAGCGAGCGGGCCTCGCTCGCTTGCTTATATAGAAGCCAGGCTTCTATCGGGGTCTCCATATTGTCCGAGCGGATATTACCTTATATGGTTCGCAGCCGCCCTAGAGTTACGCAAGAGCGCATGACTTTCCCGGATACACATATTCATTTCTGGAACATTGTTCCATGAGTTTCCATGGGGAAGTTGACGTCACTGTAAATCCCAAGAAACACTCCTAGGAAATAAGCAACCGCTAGCGTCCGGTCACATACACAAGATTAACAGAAATGTCATAAACTAAGAAATAAGTAGAATAAGATTCTACATAAATTTAGAAGAATGTGACCGAATATTAAGATATAACCAATTGGTGTGTAATAATAAATTCAAGACCCAGCTCCTTACCGGTATAACGAGACAATATTAGATGGAATGTTGAATGCCAGAGTATTATAAAGACCGCCCCGTCGTTGAACCCCTTGTGGGACGGGGTCCCCAGTCTGCCTGTCCGTCTTCCGAGGCGTTTATATCTGGTAACCTGTCATTTGCTGTGCCGTCACTCCTGGTTGAGGAGTTTCCCTTCATTTCATCCCTTCCTCCAGGGACGCCCCCTTACGAGGGCGTACGGTAAAATATCCGGCACTCTGCATCAGTGCCGAAATCCCCTCTACTTTTCATTCCATTCCATTCCACTCCAAGTACATGGTACGGAATATAAAAATATATGTTTTGCTCTAATTCCAATGTTCTACGTAAAAATTAACTGTAAGGTCGCGAACTGACTTTAGGTTAAACGACTATAAAAATGTTAAAATAAAAAAAATGTTTAAATTGGACGATTAGATAAAAGAGAAGTGAAGAATCTAGCTGTTGATGTCGTTAGAAAAGAAAACAAAAGCAGGTATCATATGACGCAAAGCGGACCCCTGCCGCTCGAAAGAAGTAAGCCGTGAAGAGAACTGTCACGTACATTTACTCTGCTTTGTATCCGAGAGGCAGTACCTGGAATAATTTGATTTTGTGTACAAACGAACACGTAGAGCTGCTTCGTTTCCCTTTTTTTCTTTTGGTGTATGCTGCCGCCCGCTCATAGCGTGAAAGCCTCAGACAAGTATGTGATTTTGTTATTCCCTTTTGTTTGCTCTTTCTCTGCAATGTATAACTCGCATTTTTGCTGCTGCAATGAATAAATAAAAACAAATACAGCGAAGTATATAAGCCTTTTTATAAAAAGCTGTACAAGCACGTTTCTGCTCCTCGAAGTCGTTCATAGCATGGTAGTTAGGGCAACTATAGCAGAAAATTATCATAGGTAATGCCACGAATGATTTTCAAATCGATTAATTTGGGAGTCACGAAGTGATTATTTTAGGAACAAAATGAAGTTATTTACCCAAAAATTATGATTATAAAAATTCAGCTAGAAAATTATATTGAACAGTGCCAGGAATGATTTCCTAATCGATTAATTTGCAAGTCAGGAAGCGATTATTTTACTATTTTTTAATTGTCATTAAAATTTAGTCATCATATACTATCTGCAACGTTAACGGCGTAGTTTAAAAAGAAATCAGAATCATGTGGTCGCACTTCGTTTATTTGATCAGTACAACTTAATAATTTGGTATTATTTTCCGGCATCTGGCGTGGGAAACTAGAACTAGGGATGTAATATTACATGGATACAATAACCAAGTTGCAGGTAACGATTTGTTTTATTGCCACACACGTATTTAAAATCACAATTATTGAATTAACAATTATCATATCTAGTAATGAATTACTGCCTGTTGTGTTTAATATAGATTACGAAGGAATAGGCACATCCTTTCTCAATTTGCGCACAATGTCATAATAGTGTTCAGTTGCAATTCAAGATGATACTGTTCAGAATATTAAAAAGAGGAGCGGCTTTATTTATCATGTATATGGGCTAAACTGAAAATTTTTAGTTAATCAAGGATTAGTTTTAAAGATTTTTTTTTTCAAAATCTCCCCGTTTAACAAAAATACATTTTTGCATTCGATGAAACCAGTCAAAGCAATGATGCCACTCTTCCTGGGTACTTCAGAAACCAGGTTTTTTATAATGTTGCACTGCTTCATCTGATGACAAAAAGTGATTCCACGCACTTTATTTTTCATTTTTGGAAACAAAAAGAAATCAGGGGCTGTATGGTGGAGGGTCCATGGTGCTGACCTTTAGGGCATCCAGACACTCATTTGTTAGTTTTGCCGTTGCAACGATGTGTTATTTTTCCTTTTGGGCGTTTTTCACGAACTTTTTAAAAAATTTGCTGTAAATAGGCATTGTGTACCAATCGGCAGTAACGACGTTCTTCTCATGTTACAAGCAATATGGCCCATTTTAGGAAAAAAAAGAAAAGAAACCATCTTTTTACCAGCACTGCGAATTCGTTGGACTTACACTACGAAATCAAAAGTATCCGGACACCTGGCTGAAAATGACGTACAAATTCGTGGCGCCCTCCATCGGTAATACTGGAAGTCAATATGATGCTGGCCCACCCTTAGCCTTGATGACAGCGTTCACTCTCGCAGGCATACTCTCAATCAGGTGCTGGAAGGTTTCTTGGGGAATGGTAGCCCATTCTTCACGGAGTGCGGAACTGAGGAGAGGTATCCATGTAGGTCGGTGAGGCCTGGCACGAAGTCGGCGTTCCAAAACATCCCAAAGGTGATCTATAGGATTCAAGTCAGGACTCTGTGCAGGACAGTCCATTACAGGGATGCTATTGTCGTGTAACCACTCCGCCACAGCCCGTGCAGTATGAACAGGTGCTCGATCGTGTTGAAACATGCAATCGCCATCCTCGAATTGCTCTTCGACAGTGGGAAGCAAGAAGGTGCTTAAAATATCAATGTAGGTCTGCGCTGTGATCGTGCCACGCAAAACAACAAGGGGTGCAAGCCCCTTCCAGGAAAAACAGGACCACAACATAACACCACTAACTCCGAATTTCACTTTTGGCACTACACACGCTGGCAGATGACGTTCACCGGGCATTCGCCATAACCAAACCCTGCCATCGGATCGTCACATTGTGTACGTTTTGCCACTGTCCAATCGTGTAATTTTGGTGCTCCTTACACCAAAGGAGGCTTCGTTTGGCATTTTCCTGCGTGGTGTGTGGCTTATGAGCAGCCACTCGACCATGGAATCCAAGGTTTCTCACCTCACGCCTAACTGGCACAGTACTTGGAGTGGATCCTGATGCAGTTTGGAATTCTTATGTGATGGTCTGGATAGATGTCTCCCTATACTCTTTACGATCCTCTTCAAATATCGGCGGTCTCTGTCAGTCAACAGACGAGGTTGGTCTGCACACTTTTGTGCTGTACATGTCCCTTCACGTTTCCACTTCACTATCACATCAGAAACAGTGGACCTAGGGATGTTTAGGAGTGTGGAAATCTCGCGTACAGACTTCTGACACAAGTGAAACTCAATCACCTGACCACGTTCGAAGTCTGTGAGTTCCACGGAGCGTCCCATTCTGCTATTTCATGATGTCTAGTGACTACTGATGTCGGATAATGAGTACCAGGCAGTAGGTGGCAGCACAATGCACCTAAGATGAAAAAGTATGTTTGTGAGGGTGTCCGGATACTTTTGGTCACATAGTGTATGTAGGCTTAGGTTCTAATCGAAAGACCCATTGAGCCGATTGACTTTTCTTTTCAGATTCATCACCAAAAACGATATTCCAAAGCAAATTTGAAGTGCCTCCTTGGAATTTTTCCAGAGTTCTTCTTCACCTAGCAATGCATTGTTGTTTTTGATCGGTTGTCAGTTTATGTGTAATCCATTGACCACAAGTTTTCTCACGTCTAACCGTTGATGTAAAATGCTTTAGATGTGACTCTTACCAATGCCCAATATCGCCTGAATAACTTCATAAGATGCCCGTCGATTTTTAGGCATTGCTCGACATGCGGCAATATTTTCATCAGTAACAGCAGTTTGGGGGCGTTCTTCACGAAATTCATCACCAACAAAAAAACATTATCTTTGAATTCGCTGTAACAAATTATAAATTGTTGTCTGAGATGGGGTTTCTTCGTCAAATTCATTTCTAAGGTGATCTTCGCATTGTTTAGGCATTAATGACGATTTAAAATAGTTAAAAATCATAGCCTGGAAATGTTCTCTGGTGAAATTAATTTTTGGGTGAACACAAAACCTTTAATGATGATAATTAATAAACTATTAGAGAAAATCAAACAACTACACGGCGATAAACTCGCAAAAGATTAGAAAACATGGTGTTCTAAAATGTTTCAGTATCGCCCTCGTAAGGAGGAGATAGTGGTAAAGAAATTTCAATTGTTTGAGTGAATCAGGACCGTGGTTCAAACATTTGGGATCATGAGTGAAATAGTTATTACAATTACTCATGTCAAAGATGCTTTTCCTACCTTCACCATTTATCTGTGTTAGGAGAAAGAAGTATTGCATTTCATCCAAAAATTCCATATTAAGATTTCACTGGAAATCACATTCTGAGACCGGCGCGCACATGTGTGTTTGCTCGTGTACAATTATCTCAAAAATGAAAAGTCGGATAAACATTAAAGTTTATATTTAAGTTCAGCAACTTCCAAGCTTTCCACACGAATATTTTCAAGATAATCTCCACCCCAAACTGCCACTTACATGGCAAGCGTTTCATCAGTTTTGATTTTTTAACAATACCTTTGTTTGACATTTTTGATATGAGAAATAAAATTTACGAGGCGTGTCTTTAAAGTAACGTCTTAAACTTTTGCCGCTGTAGCGCTGCAGTCGCGATTTTTTAGCATGCGCGATCACTTCCTCCATTCATCAGCAAGTCAGACGTAGCTGTGACTGATCGTCACTTTGAATTTTCCTGTTGTTAGAGCGTTTCGAGGTGTTCAAAACAATCGAACGACCGATTGGCTGTGAAGTCAGATCAGTGTTTTGTTTTTATGTTAGAAATGTTACTCCAGCAAACATTCATCGCCAATTGTCAGGTTTATGGAGAAACTAATGAGTGACAATGCCGGCCGCATACAGCCAAATAAACTATACATCTGATCGCATCATTTATTTGGGAACAATTCGACCATCCCCCCTGCAGTCCGGATTTGGCACCAAGCGATTTTCATCTGTTTCTTCATTTGTAGGAATTCCTTGGTGAAAAACATTTGAATGACAATTATGATGTGAAACAAGACGTGTAGAGTTGGTTTTTATCACAGGCGGCATCATTTTTTGACGAAGTAATATAAAAGCTGGTTTCCCTTTACAAGTGCTTGAATAACAGCGATGACTGTGGGGTAGTGTAAGGCGTGAGGTAATGAATGATAATAATGTATTTGGAAAATAATGTTTTGTTATCTTTAAAAATATTATTGGTACTTACTTTTAAAGCACGCCTCGGATTTCTTGAATAGCCTTTCAAGAACCCCGTTTATTTTGCTTGAGATTTGTGCAACTAGAAACCATATTCGATAAAAGCTTACTTCAGAAAAATTGTAGTTTCTTTTAATTTACAGGTCTCTTAATTAAGATGCTGCTTAAAGATATAGCAATAGATATTTAGAAATCTGTAACTGCCACAAAAGAGTGTATGCTTCAATATGCTCTTCATTTTCATATGTTAAGCTTTTGTCTATCTGTTATAGTGTACTAGCTATACAGAATTATACAACATCCAATCCGAATGAAGAAGACCTCACAGGCTGTTCACAAAAACCTCAGGATTTACATTCTTTCAGTCATTTTAAACCTTGATACGTTAATCAAACTCATTACTGATTTTTAAAAATATGAAAACTAATATTTTTTCATGTAAAGGGAGGTGAAGGGTGGAGGAAAATATTCGCTTAAAAAGCTTAAATACGAATTTGGTATTCACTCAATTTTTCGTATTTACAGTCAGATATACTAATCCACAGGCTTTATTTAATTTTTTTGGCGGGGGCGTGGCTCAATTTATTTCAAAACGTGTATGTGAAACACAAATAAAATTTCTGCAACAAAAGGAGTATTATTGTTACAGATTATTTCGTGATATTTGTTTATAAATGATACGTAGGATGTATTTATTGGAGAGGGACACCTCGCCACTGAGACCAGCGATCTATTGTGACTACACCCCACCGGAAGGCAGGGTTGAAGTGGAGTTGCAGGAGGTTAGGTACGCAACCAGGCAGGCTCAGACGCGTATAAGTCCTTAATATTTTCTAGGTTGAATCACGCGCTCACCATTAGAGGCGAAGAATCCCAAGAGAGGGCGACGAATCGACCCTACCGGATGGGACAACGCACCCTAGCGTTAAGCGCAAGCAACTACACCATCTGTGGGACACCGCCGGCCCCACAGGAACCGAAGACAACGCTGAAACATAAGATGGAGATGAAATGGAAGGAAATGGGGGAAAGGAGAAATCGTGGTAGAATACACCACCCCGGCATTCGCCTAGGCGACCAGAGCAAAACCACGAAAAACCCCATGGTCAGAGTGGGGGCCTTTGGGAATCGAACCCGGGACCTCGCGAATGATAAATGATGCGTAATGTTTTACTTTCTCTAATACGTATAGTAAGTAGGGGAAGTATTGCATTCCACCCAAAAATTCGATACCGAGATTTCACCGGAAATACATGTTTTGAGACCCCCTGAATCCAAAAAAAGCATTTTTGGAAACATGACCGTGTGTGTGTCTGTCTGTGTGTCTGTGTGTCTGTGAACAGCATAACTCAGAAACGAACAGTCGGATAAACACCAAACTTGATATTTAGGTTCAGTATCTTCCAGAGATGCGACACGAAGGTTTTCAAGAAAATCCCCCCACCCCAGACTACCCTTTACATGGAACATTTTTCGAAAATTTTAATTTTCTCAAAAATGGCTCTAACGATTTTGATTAAAATATCATATGTTTAAGATATTGTCATGAGAAATGAAATGTATATCTCGAATTTTCTGGGAATGTCTCCAAAAGTATTCTTCATTGTGAACGATTTTTGCATAACTAGTAAACCATAAGAGATGGACAAAATTTTACTACACAAAAAATGTAGATCGCGTTAAAATACACAATTTATGTCATACACATTTCTTTTGTTGAGTGCACCGTTTTCGAGATATTGCTTGTTATTCCCTTAAATTTTCCAATACTTATACTTTTTCTCAAATTCGTTATTCGTTTTTTTATGTCCTGGACATGCAAAGAGAATGGAATGCGCCACATAGCAACCAGCGTTAAAATATTTGACTATCGCTTTAAACCTAGCATATTCCCCTTGCATCTACATGAAAATTACCAATACGATTGACATCTCGATATCTCGATTAACATGAAGCATATGGAGAATAAGCGTTTGTAAAATTAGATTGTACAAGAGTAGAGAAAGTCATGTGAGTGTAACACATCAGATTTTTTATTTAACACCACTCCTATTTTAATTGAAATGAAACTGTGTTTCAGGTTTAAGCTTATGCTAAAAGGTATCATCTCACAGTTTTTACTTCCTCCCGTTTTGTTATGAGATACGGTTGCACACAAACCCATTCAAGTAATTTACTTTAAAAGTAGTGATATGGAAGAGGGAGAAATAACAGATGCTACGGAACGAGTCAGCATAACTTCCAAGTATTATGGGGCACAATGCAGAGAGAAAGGGAAACAAAAATAAAAGCAAACGCTGATAGGTAGAGAATGTCTAAAACAAAGAACTTATATTTTGTGGTTAGCTGAGTAAAAGAACACAGGGTGATGTAAGGAGTGAAGAACGCGTTTTAGGTGCGTTTGTTGCTGCTGAGAAGTAGCGAACTATACGAGAATGTACCGATGATTTGGATGTATCACATTTATGGGCTATCTCTTTCCAAGTTTTTCGTCTGGATTCTTCCAAAACATTGACAACAATCACCTCTTGTGCAAACGAGTTGCCTTGAGCTTCCGGTTCCCTAAATGTCTTCCTATATGTAGTGATGTGGTATTTATAACAATGTGACGCAGCTATTACCCAAGCTTATCACTTGGAAGGCAGCCGATTACTGACCTATTGAACATCGAGTAGCGCTCTCACCCAAGCGTAAAATCGGAAGCGATATCAAGAGTTAACCAGATTCTTTTGGAAGTTTCTTTCCTTCGTCTCCTGTGGACATTCCAGAAGCTCCCTCACTTGTACATAAGCGTGCTTGCGAGTGAGTCAGTGAGTAATGTACTGAGTTGTTGTTATGCGACAAAATTTTGTATTACTCAGTGTGTTTTTTGCTATGCAAGCTTTTAGAGAAGTCTTGTGTTCGACGCCCCATCGAGTGAAGCGGAAGAGGAGGCTACTTCGCGTGTGATTCATTTCGCTGCTACACAAAGAGAAGTGAAGTGACAGTGAAAATTGAATTAAATCACATTAGTGAAGTGAACAAAGTCACAATAACCTTTAAGTATGTCAGGAAATGTTACCAGCCAAATCACCACAGACTTCTTGCCGAGTATCTTTAGCTAGGATACCGATACATACCCTTTGAGTTGAATAATTACAATTTCGTAAGCTGTCTAACATTTCTAATAATAACCTGTACAAGTTTCATTAAAATGACTTGTACTTGAAATATTACGGTTTTATATTTTCATGATGGACTCTAATTTATGCAAACTTCGAAATACTCCATAGTAATGAAATATTTTGTTATATAAATTATTTTTGCGATATACTGAATATTATTAAGTTAAAAAGCAGAGTTTTGTAAAAACTTATAATTTAGTACAAAAGTGTTTCAAAATGCAATTTTAAAAACTTTGAAGTGTTACATTCACATGACGTTCTCTACATCGGTTATTAGTGGATATACAAAGTGTTCTTACTAAAGCTTATTTTT
The DNA here is from genome assembly GCA_030765065.1 of Deroplatys truncata. Classification (NCBI taxonomy): domain Eukaryota; kingdom Metazoa; phylum Arthropoda; class Insecta; order Mantodea; family Mantidae; genus Deroplatys; species Deroplatys truncata. Next base: position 126,852,570 of record CM060987.1, read on the forward strand.
CCGTTTACTTAATTTTCATCCAAACAAACCTTTGCAGAAATAGCTACATTATACATTTTGTTATAGATATAAAGGGAACAGCAATAGTCAAATGTTTAAGAACTGAACGTTATACGCTGCCTTAAAATTCCATATTGTTTCCATGCAGTGGCGAGAAACAACTGAATGTTGGAAGAACTTTACAGAATGACAATTCGAATCATTAATAACGGATATCTCTGAAATGGCTTATGCCACAAAAAAGCTATTCGAAATAAATTGTGTGTTTTAAAGAGCTCTACATTTCTTAAACAGTACGTTTCCGTCTATCGCTTAGTCTTTATTAGTTATATAAGATTATACATAATTCTTTCCGAATAAAGAGGGCTTCAGAGGCCATTTCCAGAAAATTAAGATATACATTTTATTGGATATTGAAATATATCCTTATATGTACATAATATATGGAATTTTAATTAAAATCGTTAGAGCTACTTTTTTAGAAAACTAAAAATTTCGAAAAATCTTTCATGTAAAGGGTAGTTTGGGATGCAGGATTTTCTTTAAAATCTTCGTTGGCGTCTTTGGAAGGTACCGAACCTACATACCAAGTTTGGTGTTTATCCTACTTTTCGTTTTTGAGTTATGCCGTTCAGTCACACGCACGCGCGCACACACACACACACACACACACATACGCACATACACAACACGAACCATTTTCTAAAAATGCTTTCTTTTATTCAGGTGGCCTCAAAACATGTATTTCCGGTAAAATCTCGGAATCGACTTTTCGGGTGGAATACAATACCTTCTTAACCTATTATGTACGTAATAGAGAAAGTAAATTGATTTTCATCAAAAATCATACAATACTTTTGGCGTATATTATGTGGCAGCACATCATCCGTGTCGCTAATAGACTTCAGTATAGTTAAACTGGAATAGTTGAGTCAGCGGTTGCTTACGCTTGCCTGCAGCTACTCAGAGAATTGGAGAGACGACTCCGGGCCTGCAATTAGGCCACATCACACTCCTGCTAGTTCGGCGAGACTAGCTCATTCCACGCGTTCTTTACACGAGTTCTTGGCAATGTAGTTCGGATTTTGTTTTGTTTCTTAGGACGCGGGGAACATCGTTGTCCTTATATGGTTGTGTTTTCTAAATTCTAAATATTTAAGGGTTAGTTAGGGAGCGTAACTCTTGGGTTATTTATGTGTACATGTAAATTTATAACCTGAATTGTTATTAAAACATTAAATGCTGACTTTGATGGTAACATATACTTCATGAATATTTCGTACATAATTTAGAAAATTTGTATCCTTGAGTAAACTAATTCAGCCGCCGCCGCCGCCGCAGAAAGCGTGTCTGATATTTCAGTGTTTCGTTTTCCTGATTCTTTTCTTAATAACCATGTCTTACATCAACGGCAACGTTATTTATTCTAAGACCTTGGTTAGAAAACATTATGACTTCATTTCGAATTACAGAATCAGTTATGTCCATTGTGTTGGCTCACGTCCTATACGGCTTGTCCTCATCAGCAACAGGAGGCATTTGATGTCACTACATGGCTTTCTCCACCCCCGCTGTGTATTTGGTTATGGGGAGACAAAACAAGGAGGTGCCTGACACTCAATCATGCTAGTTTGGCATTTTAGTGATGCGCATTACTGCATTACAAGAGGTCGAAGGTAACTCCTTTGTAACCTTTTTCTTGTTTTCTTTAAATGAAAATTACTTTAGCCTTACACATACGAGGGCATTAATAACTCAGTGACTTTTAAATAAAATAACAATTTTTCCCAAAAAATAAATTGTATTCTCAACATAGCCTCCTTTCAATTCAATACGCATGTCTAACGTTTCTCCAAGTTTTTTAACCCTTCCAAAAATATGATTTTTCGAAGTCTGCAAAATATGAGGTTGTTTCTGCCATGATGTGTTCACTGGTGGTGAATTTCTTCCCAGCGAGCCAATTTTTCAGGTTTGCGAAAAGGAAGAAGTCGCTTGGAGCCAAATCTGGAGAATATGGTGGGTGAGGTAGCAGTTGGTAGCCCAATTCCACAAATTTTGCGATGGCGATGGCTGACTTGTGTGCGGGTGCATTATCCTGGTGAAAGAGAACCTTTTTATTCACCGAATGGGATCGTTTCTTTAACAATTCCTTGTGAAATTGACCCAGTATTGCTGCATAATATCAACCTGTGATCGTTTTACCCTTTTTCAGGTAGTGGATGTCGCCCCTTGTGAATCCCAAAAGACAGCTGCCTTGATTTCTCCTGCCGACGGAGTGGTTTTGCTTTCTTTGTAGCAGGTTCGCCGAAGGAAATCCACTGCTTTGATTGTTGTTTGGTTTCAGGTTGATAGTAATGGATTCTAGTTCCATCAACCGTGATATAACGCCGCAAAAACTCATAGGGATTGCGTTGAAACATGAACAGCTTTCTGATACCCAAAACTTCGTGCAGAATGTTATACACCCGTTCACTCGAGATGTTTACGGTCTTGGCTATCTCACGAATTTTCACTCAGCGGTCTTACAACACAATATCGTGAACTTTGTTCACCATTTCTTCTGTTGTGACCTCAACCGGCCGTCCTGCGCACACGGCATCCCTTCTGCCCGAACGGTTACATCGAAATTCTGTGAACCATGCCATGTGATGGAGCAGAGTCTCCATAATACTTGTTCAGCTTTTCTTCCATGTCCTTCACCGTCTTACCACGCAAAAATAGTGCTTTATCAGAACACGAAATTCACTTTTCTCCATTTTCTAGGAAACAACACACATCTGCTTATTTTAGACGCTCTCAACAATGTTCTAAGCAAACAAATGACGAATTTCTGCGATTATACCCAGAATTGGGTGCAAACAAAAAACCTGTGACTAGAGCTCTATCTCTTACCATGAACTTATCAATCCGCCTTTTCCGCAGATACTTAGAAATAACAGTACAAACACTTATTACTAGCAGAACCCGTAGCTTCGCTTGAGTTGTTTAGTTAACTACGGAGATTCTTGTCCCTCTTTCTCCCTATCTGGCTTTATATCTCTCTATTCTGCCACTCTCACCTTTCAGTCTTCTCCTTCCTCCTATTTTCTACCTTTTCCACTCCCTTCCTTCCCTTTCCCCTCCCACGCTACCTTACACTCTCCTACCCTGTCTCTCTCTCTCTATACTAGTTTCCCCTTTCCTTCACAGTGCTATTCTTTCACGTCCCTTCTCCCCCACTCTTCACAATTCTCATGTTTATAAGTATTTTATGTTGTACATTTAATAAACATCAATAATAAGAGATATTTTGATTTTATGATTTCGCGCCCATTAAAACCTTTAAGGAAAGAGGATAATTAATATGCAATACAGTGTATTTTGTAAGTGGGACTTCAGGCATGCTATATACCGATTTTACAACAATCAGTTCGGCCGTTCTTGCATGAAAATGTAACAAACACATAGAACCAACACTTTAAAATTTTTATTTCTGGCTCAAAGTTAGCCCAATATACACACTAACACCAGTCATTCAACCGATATGTAAAATTAAGAGAAAATGTTGGGTAATAGTTTTAATATACACGTAGAAAGATTTTGACATGGGAAATTTGCTTTCAAATCAATCAGAATTTAATGAAACCTGGCTGAAGTGAAAGGGTGTTTAAATGACATTTAAGGATTTAAATACCATGAAATGATAAAATCAGTTTGAAACGAAAATTAAATATACGCGTTAAATAAGTGCAAGTATCAAGTAAAAGAATCTCACAGCTCTTAATATCAGTGTAGTGCTATTTAATTTGTGTCAAGGGTTAATAAAAAGAAGTGAATTTAAACTTAAAATCTGTGTAAGCCTACATTCTTGTCGCACCACGCCTTGATTAAGAGAAACATATCTCTAAAGTAAGACTGACGCAGCCGAGGCAAACATAAACATAAATACTATCTATAGAAGCAGTTTAATAACAAAGTTAATACAATATTTTTAAACTTGGAGCGTTACAACAAAAATACATCTTCAAAAATCGGCTTCTCATACGTAGCAGCATATTACGTAATAAACAAATAATCCACTTCAAATGAACGCCCAAAGCATGGTGCTAAATTACATAAACAACAACTTTAAAGTGGTTTCCCAAGTGTGGAAATAAATAAATAAACAACAACAATAATAAACTCCAACAGTTGAAGAACAATACTACATCAAACGTGAAAGACAAACGTGTTAAAGAATATCAATTTGAATAATATAGTTTCATCACTTTCTGGAACTTTTCAACCGTCGGTGAAAGTCTACGGGAAGGCTAAAAGGCAAAAATTCCTTAAAAATGGCATTTTTCTTTCTCTATTACGTCCAGTAAGTAGGGGAGGTATTATATTCCACCCAAAATTCCACTTCATTACTTAGCGGTAAATACATGTTTTGAGGCCCCTGAATAAAAAGGCTTTTTAGAAAAATATCTGTGTTTGTGTGTGTGAATAGCATAACTCAAAAACGAAAAGTTCGATAAATACCAAACTTGGTATTTAGGTTCAATATCTTCCAAATGAGCGACACCAAGATTTTCAAGAAAATCCCGTCACCCCATACTACCCTTTACATGGAGGATTTTTCCAATCTTTTTTATTTTCTAAAAAATGACTAACGATTTTGATTAAAATACCATATATTAAAGATATTTACATTACGAAATAAAATGTATATGCTGAATTTTTTGGGAATAGATTGTGAATTCCACTTCGTTCAGAAAAAGGTTTGTATATGCCTGGTAAACGTTAAGCGGTAAACGAAAAAGCGGTAGAGCTCTTTAAAACACACAATTTATTTCAAATAAGTTTTTTTTGTGACATAAGCCATTCTGACACATCGTTATTAAAGGCTCGAATTGTTCATTTTTTGTTGATTCTGTTAAGGCCTGTTAACATTCAGTTGTTTCTCACCACTGTGTGGAAACAGTATGGAATTTTAAGGCAACTATATAGCTTCCAGTTCCTAAACCTTTGACTATCGCTGTTCTCTTTGTATCTATAACGAACTGTGTAATGTAGCTATTTCTGAAAAATTTATTTAGATTAAAATGAAGTAGATAGAAAAATAAGCTTTAGTAAAAATAGTTTGTAGACCCACTACTAAGCTATCGAGGCTAAAGAAAGTCATTTGAATGTATCACATCGGAATTTTATTTTTTGAGCAGTCTTATAAATTGGACTTTGCTCTTTAATATGGTATAGTGCATATATTTTATCATTGCAGGTTCAATGCTATATTTTAAATTATTTTTAAAAACCTGCATGTACATTTTGTACCTAAATTCTGCTCCACTTCATAAAAGAATCATAATTCCCACACACTTTGGAGTAGAGTGGCAAATTTGACCCTTATTTTAGGGAATTTTTTTCTATAAATTGGTACTACTGTTACGTATGGTAGCTTCTCTGTTCTCAAGCCACGCGACTTTTCTCTTTGCAATACCTTTTTCTGCGAAAGATATTTTCTGGTATAAATGAACTGTTTTCTCAGAAGTTATTGAAGATAGCTAAATCAAATTTTAGGATGATAAAAGCGACCTGTAAGTGCTGCTGTGAATCTACTTTCGTGTTAATAACATGGTTAGTTATTTTTTAAAAATGTAATTCCTGGTAAATTTAATAAAAAATTGTGTAAGCAAGAAAATAATTTTGTCTCCCTTAATAAAGAAACGTTGGATAAAAGCAGATCAGTGATCTTAGAAGGCATAGATCCACATCCTGTAAACTTTTCTCATATCTTAAATACTTTCTAAGATAAAGGGTAATGAGTTTAGCAGATTTAACGTTGGTAGTGGTTTAAATCTCCCCTTAACTTGATGATTTGTGTGATTTGTTCAGGTTTTATTATTATATTCTTTGACTATGATCTTCAAATGTAATGCTGTATAACTAAGCGTCGAGTACGTACTAGGAACCAGTGTGAAATACAGGAGAAGAGATAAGAAGCGAGGCACGTGTTCCAGGAATGGCTTAATTCCCGTTGGGAGGGAAACTGTATGTGCCAGAGAAACTGGAGCAACTTAAATGATAAAGAGTATCAGATGCTGCTGAATCCCGAGGGAGCAGCAATCGATTCTCGAAGTGTCAACTAGGCCGAGTAATGTGTGTACCAGGTGGTCTTCAACGTCCTCTTGACGATATAACCTGAATGTTTATAATCTCAAACGAAAGAGCCATTAATTTTAGTTAGGCATTAAATATCTATTACAACATACTATGAATTTAAGAATACCCATCTGGGAAAAATTGGACGTGTTGCACTCACATGACTTTCTCTACTCTTGTGCAAACTATTCTTACAAACTCTAATTCTCCACCTACTTCATATTAATCGAGATAAACAGTTGCAGAAACTATCTTATTGCTAATTTTCTTGTAGGTGCAAGGGGGATATGGTAGGCTTTAAGTGGTAGTCAAATCTTTTAAGACCTATGGTTACTATGTAGAGCATTTCATTCTCTTTGCGTGTCCAGGAATTCCCATTTGAGAAAAAGTATAAGTATTGGAATTCAAACAAATAGCAAGGAATATCTCGGAAAGCGTTCACTCGACAAAAAAAAATTATGTGACATAAATTGTATGTTGTAACGAGATCTACATTGTTTGTGTAGTAAAATTTTGTCTATCTCTTACGGTTTACCAGTTATGCGAGAGTCATTCAGAATAAAGAGGACTTTTTGGGAAATTCCCAGAAAATTCAAGATATACATTTCCTTTGTCATGAAAATTTCATAAACATGTGATATTTTAATCAAAATCGTTACAGCCATTTTTGAAATCATCAAAAGTTTCGAAAAAACGTGCCATCTAAGGGTAGTCTGGGATGGAGGATTTTCTTTAAGATCTTCGTGTCGCAGTTTTGAAGATACTGAACCTAAATACCAAGCTTGATATTTATCCGACTTTTTATTTTTGAGTTATGCTGTTCACAGACAAATAGACAGGCACACATGGACCTTTATTTGGATTCAGGGGGTCTCAAATCATGTATTTCCGGTGAAATCTCGATTTCGAATTTTTGGGTGGAATGCAATACCTTTCCTATCTACTGTGTAGGTGGTAGAGAAAATAAAAAAAGAGCAATTTGGTTGAGTAAAGTATAAAATACATGAAATTTCAAACCAATAACAAGGAATATCTCGGAAATGGTTTCACCACAAAAAACCTTTATTTCACATAAATTGTGTCCTTTGTCAGGATCTACAGTTTTTTACAGTAACATTTTGTCCATCTCTTACGGTTTACCAGTTTTGCAAAAGTCCCTCAGAGTAAAGAGAACTTCACAGGCTGTTCCCAAAAAAATCAAGTACACATCATTTCATTTGTTATGAAAGTAGCTTAAACATATAGGATTTTAATCAAAATTTTTGTACCTTTTTGGGAAGATAAAAAAATAACAAAAACTTTTCGATGTAAAAAGCATAATAGCGTGGGGGGGATTTTCTTCAATATTTTTTTGTCACACCTTTATAAAGTCTTGAACTTAAATACTAAGTTTGGCATTTAACGGACTCTTGAATCTTGAGTTATGTTTTTCACAGCCATAGGCAGACAGACAGAAACTACGGATCGTTTTCTAAAAATCCTTTTTAGGGGATCTCTAAACTTGTACAACGTGAAATTTCGTATTGAATTTTTGGGTGGAAGGTACGTGATAGAGAAAATAAAAATGCCCCAAATTTGTCATAATTCATAAATATGACCTTTAGTTTTATTAAACACTATAAACTTTATACTTTAAATATATGTAGTTTTTATAACTGTACGACATTTTAAAGCAAATCATATAGCGATTTAAATGTGTGCCTGTAAGCCTAGGTTCCTATAAAAGTGCAGTAAAAACGATGTTTTGTCAGCATTAAAGTTGAACAACCCATTCAAAAGATGCCTCAGGTATTACATTATCTGCAGAGGAGCAGAAAAACACGAAAGAGGGCCTTTATATGCATTAAATGTTTTAAAACTGCATAAAGTCAGAAACAGCGTTATAAGTTTTAAACTCTCTTTTCAGGGTTTTCATTTGTCGGCACATTCGCAATTTTCAAATTGTTCCGCAAGATGTAATTTTAGGTATAAGTCAATGAAATTTTGTATTCATAATTATTAATGATGAAATAAAAAATTAATTAATTTTTTAACATGTTTGTGTTGTTACTAAGCAGTAATTTTCATATTGTGTGAATTTTTAAGCAAAACATTAAGATCTCAGATTAAAAATTTTTTTTCTCCCAAACTAGTAGGATAATTAAATATTTATTTCTGAAATGTATTAATATGCTATAAAGGAGTTTAATTTTAAGATATTATTTTAAAAATAGCATCATGTCGGACCATTTTTCAAAATACTATGAAAAGCAATAAAAATTCATATTTTGGGAACTAATTCTAAAATATGCATAACATTTTGTGTACATATTATACAATAACCCCCAATTACTGTTATAAAATTTAAAATTAATCGGACTGAAAGTGTAGAGTTCAGAAATTTCGCATTTGGGTATCCTTAAGGACCTAAAACCAGAGAAACAAGATAAACACTCAGGTAATTTGAAGACTTAACCATAAAAACCTCGGAAATGTGAAATTTATTAGCACTAAATTGTTAATCATCACCTACTTTCATGGATTAGGTTATAAGAATCTCTTTCTGCTTCTTTAACTCGGTTCCTTTATTTTCATTTAATTTCGTGAAAACATATCTTAGAGACATACAGTTGTGCTCGCTATGGTGATAAATCTGTCATTAATGACAGGCAACTGCCCAGCGACAGTCCTGATATGGGCTAACTGGTATTAAATAACCGAAACATACACACAGATACACTCATATTCATACTCCAGACTTTGGACATATAGAGGAATGTTTTTATCAAAGAAAAATTACTCGAGCGTAGCCTCGAACCCTGGAATTGCAGGCAGATGCTCTACTAATTGAGCCAAAAGGGTAGTCTCCGCTTCCTACTGTAAAATTAGCTTAGGGCATGTCTTGTCCCATTCTACTTACTCTGTTTATATTAATATATTTTGTCTCTTATAGCGAATATTATAACTTCATCCCTAATATATGTTTCTTGATTTATCTTCTAGTTTACAGCGTCGAAGAAATTTCATTTCTGTTGCCACTATTCTCCATTCTTATCCAGGCTTCTTATTTATAGAGTAGCAATGGAACAGCTAGTGTTTTATAACATGTCAGTTGCATTTCTTTTGTTGTTGTCGCTGCCCAGGTGGTTGAAATAGTTTGCTTTTCGATTATTTTATTTTTAACACCATCTTGATATGTTGTTTTCCTCGGTATGATACGATTTTTGTTGATGTTTTAAAATTATATTTGTAATAAATTTGATTCAGTTTAAAAATATATCTGTGTATCTCCTTCTTTATTAATACAATTAGATTTACTGAGCGAAAAGTTCAGATGACAGCATCTCTGACTCACATTCGAGGGACCTTGGGTTAAAATCCATGTATCGGCAATTGTCATATTTTATGGCTTCTCTCATTCAACAGATAAGTATCGGATTGGATATTCAGTACCGCAGTCCAAAGTTCCACCGTCAGAAAAACCATATATTAATAAACTTTTTTCCCCTTTCTTTCTTTCATGTCGGCCAAAAATTTCAGAGCAGGTCACTCTCAGCAAGCAGCTGGGCTACATCAGGCTCGCAACCGGCTTACCTCTCTGAAATGTTCGGGGCGTTTGCCAAAATTGATACTGTATAAACATGACTTGGATCTTAAAATTTAATGTTCAGATAAGAAACAAAGAAAGTTATATTTAAAACGGCGAATAAACTAAATGAAGAGCAAAAATTAAAATAGTGCAATAATTATGATAAAGTATAGTGGCTGTATATGTTCCTAACTAGAATAGTTTTAGAGCCACTGTGCTTTAAGGGTAGATTAAAGGTCCTATTAGCTATCGTTCCTAAGATCCATTATCTCACAAACTGTTTAAGATATCAGATTGAAATGTTTACAGGATGTAGATCCACGCCTTCTAAACACTGAACTACTTGTATCCTATAAGTTTATTCGTTAAGGAAGATACGATTATTTCCTTAAACATATCATCATTTTATTAAAGTTTATCAGCAGCTCTATTTGTTAAAAAATAACCAACAATGTCATAAACACCAACATGTTTATAGGTTATTTTATTATCCTAAAATGCAGTTTAGCTATTTTAAACAGTATATAATAAAATGGATCATTTATACTACAATATATTATTCACGAAAAGACTGTTCAAAGCAAACATGGAGAAAATAAATTCCCATATATTTGCAAAGAAAGAAATCACATGCCTTAAGCACACAGAAGCTGCCATAGCTTACAGTCACCAATTTGTAGAGCAAAACTTCCCTCAAAATCTACTCCAAAATATGTAGGGGTTATGGATTCCTTTTTTACCTTCTTATGTATAGTAAGTAGGGGAAGTATTAAATTTGGCCCAAAAATTCTATATCGATGTTTTTCCGGAAATACATGTCCTAGGTGTCCTGAATTTAAAAAAATCAATTTTAGAAAATGGTCCGTGTGTGAACAGTATAACTCAAAAACGAAAAGTCGGTTAAATACTAAACTTGGTATTAAATTCAGTATCCCTTAAAGATGCGACACGAAGATTTTCAAGAAAATCCCCCCACACCACATTACCGTTTACATGTAACATTTTTCGAACATTTTGATTTCTCAAAATCGCTCTAACAATTTTGATTAAAGTATCATATGTTTAAGATACGTTCATGGCAAACGAAATGTATATCATGAGTTTTCTGGAAATGTCTTCAAAAGTTCCTTTTCATTCTGACTTTTGCAGACCTTTTCATTTTGATTGGTAATTCGTAAGCGATAGACAAAATTTTACTTCACAAAAACTGTATATCTCTTTAAAACACACAATTATGTCATATACTTTTTTTGTAGATTGAACCATTTCCGAGATATTCCTTTTATTCGTTTGAATTTTTATACTTTTTCTCAAATGGGAACTCTTATTTATTTTTTATGTCCTGGACATGCAAAGATAAAGGAGCCACATAGCAACCAGCTCTTAAAAATTTTGAATATCACTTAAAGCCTCCCATATTCCCCTTGTCCTACAAGAAATCTCGATTAACATAAAGTAGGTGGAGAATAAGCGTTTGTAAAAATAGTTTGTACAAGAGTAGAAAAGTCATGTGTGTGTAACACATCAGAATATTTGTTTCTGTAAAATGATCACAATGATAAAATGTATATAAAATTAAAGATTAAATTATATATAGTAAGGTTATATAAAATACTAAAAATGTAATGTTTTGAAATTGTTGCAACTTTCTGTTTGAAGTATTTTTAAATAGCCTATATTTTATAATTGCTGACGTGTGACGTTTTGGATAATTAAGGGAAATATAGGTGTATAACTTTTCGTTCTTAAAGCTTAACAAGTTCCCTTTGAACCCATATGAAATTAAATTTCAACTGCTAAAGTTTTAAAATTATAATTTGTAGTCCAGCGTTCCATAAAGTTTATTCCCGAGCTGTTACTAATTTCATTTTACATTTTATGTAGCGTTAGTCAGTGTAGCTTTTACCCGTCTATCTGCAATTTCCATTAAACACAGTCCACTCAGCATCTAATTGCGTAGTCATAATTAGTTAATGACCAAGTTTGATGCGCAACTTGTAGTTTAAAAAATCATAACATGTCAGTAATGAAGCAGAGTGGCTAGGTAATTACAGTTTTGTAATCCCCAGCTGGAGCTCATCATTGCAATTAAACAGAGCTTCGCTCTGGCTCGCTTATATATGACGCCATTTAGCCCGGGATCATACCTTACATTGTATCGAAAAAAGGTCTGATATGATGCACTCAAATGACTTTCTCACCCTCTATCTTTATTAATGGATATAGAAACCCTACTTTCTAAAGTTTATTTTTCTATCTACTTAATTTTAATCCAAATAAACCTTTGCATAAATAGCTACTTACACATTCCGTAATAGATACAAAGCGAACAGTGAGGCAGTATTTTATATCATAACACTGTGAATGCCAGAGTGATTGTAGTGTAAATTAAAATTATTGCATGACAATGATTTTAGATGTTTGTTAGCCATAAGCATTGTTAGGAAATAAGTTTACACGGCCTCACTGAAACTGACAATAGACTGGGTAACAATGAAGCGAGGGGGTGAGTTGTTTGTCACTAAGAAGAGACAAACCAATTACGTCAGGGTAGCGTGCCTTTCTTTAGAAATGGAGGGAATATCTTCCCTAAGCATATGTGTTATTAATTGTGTTTGGCTGACAAAACAGACGCTAATGTTGGCGCGATTTGGTAACCAATAGCAGCTCTATTATAATGTTTAGGCATTTCGGGGAGAAGGAGTATATATTCTCGAGCCATAAGCATGTTTCATACAGTTCAACAGAATCATTCATGAGGTGAATGTCATACAGTTTGGAAGAATCTCTCGCGTCATAAAGTTAGTTACAAAATGTGAAGTACGCGGCAACTAATACGACAGTAATTACATTCGGAAATATAACAACTTCAGTCAGGCGTGTATAAAGATTAAATATGTGAACTATTAATTAAGTGTGACGGCAATAAAAGTGTGAAAACAAATTCTTTTATCAGTGTTATCTTTTAGTAACAACTCCTTTCCGATAACACGAACAGATTACCGCGACAATACAAAGCGAACAGCGATAGTAAATGTTTAAGAACTGGACGCTATATGCTGGCCTTAGAATTCCATACTGTTTCCATGCAATCGTGAGAAACAACTGAATGTTGAAAGGACTTTAAAGAAAGACTAAGTAATGAGCAATTCTTACTATTAATAACGGATATCTCAGAAATGGCTTATACCACATAAACAGTTATTTGGAATAAATTGTGTGTTTTAAAGAGATCAACATTTCTTGTGAAATACATTTTCGACTATCGCTTAACGTTTACTAATTATACAAGATTATAAAAAAATCATTTTAAACGAAGAGGACTTCAAAGGCTATTCCCAGAGAATTCAAGATGTACATTTTATTTGCCATGTAAATATCTTTAATGTATGGTATTTTAATTAAAATCGTAAGAGCAATTTTTAAAACAACAACATTTCGAAAACATTTTCATGTAATGGGTAGTTTGGGGTGGGGGAATTTTCTTGAAAATCTTCATGTCGCAGTTACTGAACCTAAATACCAAACATGGTGTTTATCCGACTTTTCATTTTTAAGTTATGCTGTTCACAGACACACACACGGACCTTATTTTGAAAATGATTTTTTTGGACTCAGGGTGAATATTGGTATCTAATTTTTTTGGTGGAATGCAGTGCCTTCTCTACCTACTATCTACGTGGTAGAGAAAGTAATACCAAGTGATCGCCCGTGTTAAACCCCTGCTACTGAATTCTAGAGCATAAGGCAAAGTATTAATGAGAAATAAAAATATTTAATATGTGCAGTCGACTGAAAATATACCGATACTTCTAATTTCCCATAGCTTTTTATTACTTTTTCTACTACGTAGAGTAAGTGTTCCACCCAAAAATCCCATATCAGGAGCCAGCGCCTCACCGGAGTCTGGCTGCAGCATGTTATACAGCTCGGCACTGAGGCAAACTGTCATCACGGCTGAATGAAGTGTTGTAAATGACGCAGTGCGTTCCATTACATCTTTTGATATATAAGACACTGCGAGAGTTCGTGCTTTTGGGTAAACAGACACTGTTCTTCCCTTGAAAAATCAACGGGCTTTCCCGGCTTGGCATAGTGACATATGTTATGGAAAACGACACAACCTCAAGATGGTAGAAAGCGCAAGCATGTGCTATGACCTCAAGTGACGTATTGGCTATTACGCTCCCCCTTCAGTCCAGCTCTGCACACTGTTGCTGCGTACGCGCGAATACTCTGTCTCAGCCGAACAGAGTTTGAACAGGTTGACCCACACCTAATTCGAAGCCGAAAATACCAAAATATATGTGGTCAGTTTACGTTATTTTAACGAGTAATTTGAAGCTTCATGTGTAAAAATGCCTGTATTTACAGTCCTGCTTTTGTAGGAACTTCCTTTTGGATAAATACTGGCGTTCAGGAACAGTTTTGCCTCGTTATAAAGTTTCGTGCTGTATAAATCTGACAGGAACTCGACACAAATGTTAAATTACATGCTGTGATGCACTTGTCGCTGAATGAATTAACTCCAGTGAGCAGTTTTCGTTATGCTGAATCGCGCCAAGCAAGGAAAACGTAATCAGTTTTCCACAACATTTCGCAACCCGCTTTGCTTTCTTTATACCCGATTCATTCATGTTTCTCAAACACTCCCATGCTCTTTCCTTAAATACCGTGTTTGTTTAAGCCTTTATCTCGTAATTTCTATTTGCTAGCTTCAGCCAAGCGTGTTCTCATTAACTGTTAGTCGAGTTTGAATCACACAATATATCACTCTCATACACAGAGATAATACTCTTTTACTATCCAGCAAGTATGATGTACAGTTTTAATAAATCACACTATGTGAATTTAGTTAGGAATATACGGGTCCTAAACAGTCAATTTGAGGCAGAAAACCAGTGGTTTAAAATTCAAATTGCCGAGTAATGAAAGTTCTAACTAATTAGAGATTGGGCGCCGGAGTAGCGCAGTGGTTTCGTTTCCGGCTCTCGTACTGAGAGTTTGTGGTTCGATTCCCGGCTGTGGGGTGAAGATTTTAAATCGGCCCTATCCACGCCTTCACCTCTGACTTGCTCATGTGAAGTGTCCCCAAGACCCATAGTTCGGAGTCCACTGCAGTAGATCATTCCATCGTCATCCTCATCATCATCCTACCATCGGAGGTAACAAACTCCGCCCGTTGAGTGCCTCCACCTCACAAATGGGTTCAGTCATTGCTGTTAATGACCGGTCCCTCCAGAATAATAGTCACGTAACGAGCTCAATATGTGCCATTTTCCCCGGTTAATTACTGTTCCAGCACATTCCTTTGGGCCAGTTCTAGTAAACCCCCTTTCTGGAACGTTCTGCTTTGTATGTGGGTCTATATAAGGGACTGCTTTTGTCCGGACAGGGCAGTTCGGTGGTGTTCTGTTAGTTAAGAAGTTACGAAGTGAAAAGTGGACAGTTGTGACAGCAGTTCAGTTGTGAATTGTGATTCGACGGATCAGTTACGTTGTGTTCAGTGTGTGTGCCAAAAGTGAGTCGAGTATAACGTTTGTGCTACGCTGAGTACCTAAGTGATAAACAAAGTCTGTTTTGCTGTAACTGTTTTTCTCACTTGTTACAACATCTATAAATAAACTACAGTGAGTGGAGAAAGCCAGGTGAGTATAATGCATAGTATTTTTTCTTAAGTTGTATAAAATTGTGTTATACGCTCTGTGCTATATGCTAGGCAAACTTATCTGACACCAGTGCCAGAATTAGGCCAATTATGATGATTTATTACGTCACAACAAGCATATTTTAAGAGAAGAGGTTGAAAGTGGCCAAATTTCGCAATTTTCTTGGGAATATGTCCATAAAATTTTATGGTGAAAATATTAGTCTAAATGTGTTTTAAAGTTTAAAGAGCTGAAGTCTGTACACTGTCACGCCCCCTTTTGACTGCAATGTTTTCCAGCTACTGCGTATTTACTTATCATGCTTACAAATTTGTTCGTTCAGACTGCAGGGAACCACTTCTCTTCGTATTAGAAGGCTGTGAGAGGGTACCAACGTGTTTAGAATTGTGGCAATGGCTTGTTTGGATGTTTTAGAGGTAGAATTAATTACCTGAAGTAGGTTTTAGTATGCGACTGTGTTTAAAAACTTGAGACTCGTTTTTGAAACTTATATTTTTCTACATTTAGGTAAGATTTTCTTAACTATTAGAGACAAAACATGGAATTTCCCACACTTCTTTATCCTTTAATAATGAGGCATTCTCTGAAAATATTTTGTGTCTCGTAAATCTATAGTATTTGTGCTGGATATAGGAAGGGATAATTTTTCAAAATGAATACTATTAGTGCTTATTTTATTAGAAATAAATAATCAATGTTTTAAAAATACCTCTGCATGAATTTACTACACATAATGCAGAGAAACTATGTGCAAAATATCAGCTTCATATCTATAACAATTTTTGCGAATATGTTTCTTATCTTCAGTAATATCAGGTTAGGTTACAACAATTTATAACTCGGCGCCATGCAAAGCAAAATTTCTGAAAACATTTATGGAACTTGCAGGTATTATGCTAAAGCACCTTAAAGTTTAGAAATTTTAGCTAAAAACTTTATGATTATTGGTAAATTTGGTCCTTCCCCTTAAGAGAAGATGTAGGATTCTTAAGAGGAGAGAAGACAAATTTTGAAAAAAAAATTTTTTTTTCACATTTTTATTTATAGATTAGACGTTTGAACAGATGTTCCAAGAGTAGTTTGTTTTTCCAACTCTAAATTTATTTAAAAATTTAAATACCTTAGGAGTGCAACTGTGCCACGCCCCTTTTTTAAACGCACTACTTAGATCTGTGCTTGTTAGTTTGAGTTTATATTGTTATTTATACCAGTAAACTAGTAAATTATTTTAAATAATGTAAGTGGTTTATTATAAGGAACCGCAAAATGCAATATTACTTTAAAAAGTTGAGTGTACAAAAGTGCAGAGTAAAGAAGTCTGTGGAACAGATTTTTGATATTTTGAAAATAATAGTGTTTATAATTATGAATACCAATTTTTTTAAACCAAAATTTATTTAAAAGCCTTGCAGCTTAATCAAAGTTTTCCTGCATGCAATTTATAATCACTGTGTAAGAATCTTGGGCACAAAGTTTTATTATAATTGACTGGTTAAACACGCATGTGAAAGTATACTGAGAAAATTTTGATTTTTAAACTTTGTACATCAATAATGATCTTAAAATTCCCACAAACTGTTTCAAACTTTCAGCATTAATGAAAAATTGTATTCCAAATGTTGATGCCAAGTTTCAATATCTTAAGAACTTTGGAATTTATAACTAGTTGTTTGTAGTCATGCATTTATACATTCTCTACTACGTATAGTAAGTAGGGGAAGTATTGTATTCCACCCAAAAATTCGATACCGAGATTTCACCGAAATTACATGTTTTGAGACCCCCTGAATCCAAAAAAAGCATTTTTGGAAACATGTCCGTGTGTGTGTGTCTGTGAACAGCATAACTCATAAACGAACAGTCGGATAAACACCAAACTTTGTATTTGGGTTCAATATCTTCCAGAGACACGAAGGTTTTCAAGAAAATCCCCCCACCCCAGATTATCCTTTACATGGAACATTGTTCGAAAATTTTAATTTTCTCAAAAATGGCTCTAATGATTTTTATAAAAATATCATATGTTTAAGATATTTTCATGACAAATAAAATGCGTATCTCGAATTTTCTGGGAATGTCTCCAAAAGTATTCTTCATTGTGAACGACTTTTGCATAAGTGGTAATCCATAAGAGATAGACAAAATGTTACTACACAAAAAATGTAGATCGCGTTAAAATACACAATTTATGTCATATACATTTTTTTGGGGGGGTGAACCATTTTCGAGATATTGCTTGTTATTCCCTTAAATTTTTCAATACTTATTTTCTCAAATGGGAATTCGTTATTCATTTTTTTTGTCTTGGATATGCAAGGAGTATTAATCTGTGGCAAAGAGAATGGTGCTGCACCTAGCAACCAGCTATTAAGAGATATGTCTATGCTGAAAGGCTACTGTATTTCTATATTGCCCTTGTAAATATATATTCCCCTTATATCTACAAGAAAATAAGCAATAAGATAGAGTCTGCAAATGCTTATCTCGATTAACATGAGGTAGATGGAGTATAAGCGTTTGTAAATATAGTTTGTACAAGAGTAGAGAAACTCATGTGAGTGTAACACATCAGATTTTTTTTGCCCTGGTAATCAAAGAGAATGGAATACTCCACATAGCAACCAGCTCTTAAAATATTTGACTATAGCTTAAAGCCTACCAATTCCCCTTGAATTTACAAGTAAACTAGCAATAAGATTAACATCTGGATTAACATGAAGCATATGGAGAATAAGTGTTTGTAAAAATAGTTTGTACAAGAGTAGAGAAAGTCATGTGAGTGTAACACATCAGATTTTTCTCTATATCCCCGTAAGCTGCAATTGCACAGATGATATTTTTATAACCACTTGTTTTCCGCATTGCACTTAAAGCGGAGTTGTTTGCAGATCTTCAAAGGAAGGGGATTTTCCTTCCGAAGCTGAGGGATACGTAAATATCAGGCGAATCTTTCAAGAACTCGATTAAGCCCTTTCCGCAGCAATACAATCCAGAAATGTG
Organism: Deroplatys truncata; assembly: GCA_030765065.1. Taxonomy (NCBI): domain Eukaryota; kingdom Metazoa; phylum Arthropoda; class Insecta; order Mantodea; family Mantidae; genus Deroplatys; species Deroplatys truncata. Next base: position 126,870,927 of record CM060987.1, read on the forward strand.
TTTTCCTCGTCTTGCATGAAAGCACTGCAGCACATACAAGTGTGGACTTCTTCAAGCTGCAATAATTTAATTCTGTTGGCGTACGATGGTATTCGTATTCTGTTCTTGTCAGTAAACAAGGAATAAGCAAGACAGTCGCCTTACTTCGGAAATATCCTAGCGCTCGTGTACATGAACAACATAACTCAGTACGACAATGGACGGTCTAACAAACTGCATAAGGATAACTGAAAATGGAAGCAGAATTCGAAACAGGTGAAGACGGAGAGACGTAACAGATAGACTTTGGGTAGGTAGTGGTATTGTAGTAGTTTCTAAACTTCCTAGTTGATGCTGCATCCTGTTCTGCAATTACCAAGACCCCCACAGTAACCTTAACATATAAAAGTCAGTGTACGTAGTATACAGGATGTTTCAGAAATACGTTTACAAACTTCGGATATGGGTTCCTCACACCAAAAGAAGGAAAAACGTTCATATGAGCTTATGTCCCACAATCCTTGGTTTTCGCCTTATTCCTGTCAGAATGAAAGTGTGAGTTCAACGGCCTTCCATCCTCAAAACTTCATTTCTCTATGCATTCATAGAAGGCGTTGCCCATTGTACTACATACGGTAGATGGCAAAGTGTTGCCATGGAGACTTGTTTACGTTTGTCATTTGTCATTAGTCTGTGTTCAATTGTGTACATGTAGTGAGTTAACTGCACATGTTTCGTTCCACCATGGCTGGATATTCATTTCTTGAACAGGCAGACATGATTTTTATGTATGGTCGCGCGAATGGTAATGGACGCGGGGCTGCACGGTTCTATCAGATGAAGTTTCCAGACCGAAGACAACCGAGTCATCCAACCTTTGTCGCTGTTTATCGTCGCCTTGCTGAGACAGGAACCGTTGCACCACGGACTATTGATCGAGGAAGACCAAAAGTTGTTCGTATGCCGGAACGCGAATAACAGATGTTAAAGTGTGCCGAAGACGATCCAGGTATCAGTACAAGACAATTGGTTGTGGCATCTGGTACATCACACGTAACAGCATGGAGGGTACTTCATGAGTAGCTCCTGTATCCATATCATACTCAACGTGTGCAGGGTCTTTCGCCTGCCGATTATCCACCACGAAATAACTTTTGCCGATGGTTTGTAGCACATCCATTGTTTGTCTCGTCAGTTTTGTTTACAGACGAGGCACGTCTTTGGTAGAGATGGAGTTTACTAATTTCCACAACGTACACGTATGGGCAGATCGTAATCCTCATGCTGTACTTCCGGCTAGACATCAGCAACAGTATAGTCTGAATGTGTGGGCTGGCATTGTAAGTGACTGCCTGGTAGGTCCATACGTTTTACCAGCACGTCTTACTGGTGCTGTCTACAGGGACTTTATCCAGCACACTCTTCCCGAATTACTTCACGAAGATGTACCCCTGCAAATAGGAAAAAGCATGTGGTTTATGCATGATGGGGCTCCGGCACATTTTAATCGCATTGTTCGAGATGCACTGACTGGTATCTACCATGACCGTTGGTTAGGTAGAGGAGGACCAGTTCCATGGCCTGCACGTTCTCCAGACCTCAATACTGTGGATTTGTACCTTTGGGGGCATCTTAAATCATTGGTTTATGGAGCAGCCATCCCGGATGCAGAAACGCTTCATCGACGTGTCATGGAAGCCTGCGAAACCATTCGACACCATCCCGGAGTTTTTGACAGGGTGCGACATTCCATGATTCGACGAATACATGCATGCATAGAAGCAAGAGGAGGACATTTCGAGCATTAATTATGAGTTTTGTGTGTTATAAGTGTACCACTGTGTTGAACACCTCCTAACGAGAAAACAAAGGATTATGGGACATACGTTCATGTGAACTTTTTTCCTTCTTGTGGTGTAAGGAACCTATACCCGAAGTTTGTAAAAATATTTCTGAAATACTGTATATTATGCTCGTTCCTCATATGCTTCTACATCTTTGCACCGTTTTAACCACACTTGGCATAGAATAATTTTTGACATAAGGCTTACTGTATAGCCTACAATTGGAAATTACGTCCTCTTTCGACACGATTAATTATTTAATTTAATGAGAAGACCAGAAAAGCTCGCAAGCCCATATATATTTCTCAGCGATCATTATAATAACTCAAATATTACCAACACAAAAATAATAAATACTTTAGTTTTCACGGCCACACAAAATAACAAAGGAATAGAGAGTTCATACATTATTATCAATCTCCTCTCTGGCATTGTTCATGGAGTAATAACAATAAATAAATAATTACAAATGCTATGCCAACTGTGGCTATACCTGCGCAAATCTAAAGGCGTTACAATAGCTTGGTTGAAAAAGTAATATATTTATATATTTATATGATTATTTATTACTTATTGATAAAAAATAACACAAAAGGGTTCAAGATAATTGCATTAATTATAAAAGCCTCTATGGTGCTCAAACATTACTAACATAAGTATAATAAGTAAGTCGTAGTTCGTCCTCCCTGGTGTAGTGGTTACCATGCTAGTCTCTAGTTTCCGAGATCGGGGATTCAAACCCGGCGGAGAGCGACGAATTTTTTCGGGCGTAAAAGTTCTTAGCAAGCTTTCCTTCAGAAAGGAGGTAAAGCCGGTCCCGTGTCGTAGATTTACGGCACGTAAAAGAACCTCAAGCCTGATAAAAAGCCATCTGAGCAAAATTACCGGTCTTTCACGCCCAATATAGAATGACACTTTAAGGACCACAGCAGTTGAAGAGCGGCCGTAAATAAAACTCAATTTAATTTTTAATAAGTTGAAGTTCATATCCATACATTCAGCGATATACTCCGTGTTCGGATACTTAATTATAATTTGTAGTTTCTCATTTTTGTAAACCGTGGGCTTCTTTCTCTATAGGAAGTTTAGGTACTTTTATAAGCAGAAAAACGAAAACTGAGTGATGTATAAAAATGATAGTGGGCATGGATAATAGTAACAGCATCAAATCAGACGAAGTAGCACTTCTTCTTCTCCTCCTCTTCTCTTATCTTCATGGTGATCAGAGAGGTATAATTTACTCTTTGTTTAAGTTTCTTGCGTAATAATTTTTAAATTTCCCCAAAGAAACGCAAAGCTATTGGGCAAGTGCAATCTAAGGCTAAATGTTGTTGGAATAAACCGTTAAACTGCAGGCAACGCCGGGTATTTCAGCTAGTTGCAAACATTTTGTTCTCGGCATTTCGCATATACGAAATAATTTAGAGCACATAAGGGGCTTTCTAAATGTATTATAATAAAGTAATTAATTTAAGGGAAGACTAAAACCATCTTCGAATGTTAAATCTGCTACATTCATGATCCATTATCTAAGAATCTGTTGAAGGTATAAAACTGAAATATTTAAAAGATGTAGACGAATAGCTTCTAAGTATGGTGATCTACTTTTATCCAGAAACTTAGTTTATTACGGAAGGTATGAATACTTATTTCAATTCTACCATCTTTTGACTAAATTTATTAGAAATTATTATTTTTTAAATATTCAACCATTTTAGTAACACCAAAGAATATTCAAAACAGCACTTACAGGTTGCTTTCATCATCATAAAATTTAATTTTGTTATCTTCAATAGTTTTTAAGAAAAGGAGTCTTTTATACCAGAAAATGTCTCGCAGAAAAAGCTGTTCTTAACAAAAATGGAGAAAACAAACTAACATAGACTTTCAAAGAAAGAAAGCATATAGTTTGAGAACGCAAAAGCTACCATACTTAACAGTAATATCAATTTCTAGAGCAAAGCTTCCCCTAAAAGATTATCACTCCACTCCAAAGTCTGAAAGAATTATGATTTTTTTTCTGAGAATTAATGCAGAATGAAGTACAAAGTGGCAAATGCAGTACCATGTAAAAAAAGATTTAAAATTTAAGTATTGTACTTACAATAACATAATAATATATCATACCAAATAAAGGAGGAAATTCCAATTTATAATACAGTAGAAAAAATTTACAATTTACAGTTTTCGCTATTTGGTCTCCCCTTAAATAAAAGGTACAGGATATATGAAAAGAAATGCGAATTGAAATATCTAAACACAATCATACGCAAATAAGTTGTAAATATTCAGCGGCTGCTCCAAACTGTTTTCAGAAAATTAAAGCAATATGTAAATAATATAATTATATTTATGATCAAGATGTCGCGGTAATCTCTCGTGTTATCTTATTTGCTGCGCGCCTGTTATTGTTTTATTATTTTAAGATTTGGGTTCTTTGTCCTCCAGCTAGCTATTATTACTCAGTCGAGCAAATATCTCTGAGCAGGACGTGTAAACGAAAAGGAGTTGTTACTAAAAGATAACACTGATAAAAGAATTTGTTTTTATACTTTTATTGCCGTCACACTTAATTGATAGTTCACATCTTTAATCTTGATACACGCCTGACTGAAACTGTTATACTTCCGAATGTAATTACTGTCGTATTAGTTGCCGCGTACTTCACATTTTGTAACTAACTTTATGACGCTAGAGATTCTTCCAAACTATGACGTGTACCTCGTGAATGATTCTGTAGAACTGCGTGAAACATGCTTATGGCTCGAGAATATATACTCCTTCTCCCCGAAATGCCTAAACATTATAATAGAGCTGCTATTGGTTACCAAATCGCGCCAACATTAGTGTCTGTTTTGTCAGCCAATCATAATTACTAACACATATGCTCTAGGGAAGATATTCCCTCCATTTCTAAAGAAAGGCGCGCTACCCTGACGTCATTTTTTGTCTCTTTTTAGTGATAAACAACTCACCGACTCGCTTCATTGTTACCCACTCTATTGTCAGTTTCAGTGAGGAAGTGTAACCTTATTTCCTAACAACGCTTATGGCTAACAAACATCTAAAAATCATTGTCATACAATAATGTTAATTTACACTACAATCACTCTGGCATTCACAGTGTTGTGACATAAAATACTGCCTCAAAGTACATAAAATAAGGCTTTAAAATATTTCTAATGAGGCGTAACTTTAGTTGCAAGTACTGAATGAGTCCACTAAAGTCTTTGCACACAGTAGCTTTTAGCAAAAGCTGTGTAAACAATATTAAATAAAATAAATGTAATATAAGTACTGTATAAATATAAAAGGCATATTCAGTTCAAATTCTCACGCTATCTGAATCCTACGCTATGAACCGTACCAACGCATCCCAGGAAGATGGGATCTGCATCATAACAATACATGCAGATGGCAGTGCTTATTTTCTGAGCTCTCATTTCTAAAAAAAACAGCTTGTGGCTGAAAGTATAGGTGAAAAACCCGAGGAAATTTCAATCCGAGCAGAAACATTGAATCAGAGCTGCTTCCAGCAAAATCTCGGCAGCAGCACGAGAAGGAATTATATGTGGTGGATTTTCATTTCCATGGAATAGTTTCAAATTTGTTAAGAAATAACTCTTTCATTGTTTTAAAGTGTTTCTAATAAAAAATAAAAGAATGATAACTTATACCTGTTTTGAAATTATGATTTACTTTGTGAAAAATGCTGGTAAAGTTTATGATTAACACAAAAAAACAATTTTGGCTTATATTTCTTGTTTTAGGATTTAGTATCTTTTTTTAAAAAAAACTGTTTTATTTGGTAGGATTGTTCACTGCCAACTGTGTTTTGTTTATTACAGACCGTTAAAGTGCTTTATTTTCGGCGTGTTAACAGTCCGACAAGCACCCATTTTAGAGAGCGTGTACTAAAATATATTTTATAACAATTTTTACCAAATACACAGAAACAGATCTAACATGCAGTAGCACTTAGATAAAGAAAAACCAGTAGTGAAAACGATCCGTATAACAACAAGAGTGAAGATAATCTTCATATTTAAGTCAATTAATTTACATGCTTATGTTAATGTGGAACATCTGATCAATAAATTACCAACATATATTAAAAGTATCTAAGAAATGAAAGGAATATGAATCTTGAACAGTTTTGTGTATTTTGCAGATGAACTTGTATCTATTTCGAATTTAATTCTAAACCAATTAAGTTTTATATTTATACCGATTTTCCCTTAAGTATCTTATCACACCTGAAAAACTAATTAGAACCGCTAATTCATGTGGATCTCTTTTCATATTTATGTATTAATGTATAAGGATACCCGGCAGATTTGTGGTCATCAGGTGAAAATAGAAAGAGAAAAGTTAGTAATAGTATAGGAAATAAAGCTTCCCTAAGTATTTTAACCATTTTGCCTATAAGCCCCATGTTTACGGTAGTCAATTGTGTACAATAAATTAAGTCATTCTCCCCTGCTATAACTTTAATGAATCAATAACGCCCTTGCATGCTTCGTTAATAACCTTTATGAACCGTAACCTATCAATCATGTGACTGATACGCTACAAAACTTGATAATGTATGGTACCAAAATGACCGACACACATGAAAAGGGAATTACAATTATATAACTGATACAATACACGTAAATGATTCATAACCATTAGAACCACAAATCAATTAAGAGACGAATTAGGCATTGATCCTAAAACAATTCTGATGTGATAACTCACATGACTTTCTCTACTCTTGTACAAACTATTTTTACAAACGCTTATTCTCCATATGCTTCATGTTAATCGAGATGTTAATCTTATTGCTAATTTACTTGTGCGTGCAAGGGGAATATGGTAGTACTTAAGCGATAGTCAACTATTTTAAGAGCTGGTTTCTATGTGGCGCATTCCATTCTCTTTGTATGTCCAGGACATAAAAACAATGAATAACGAATTCCCATTTGAGAAAAAGTATTGGAAAATTTAAGGGAATAACAAGCAATATCTCGAAAATGGCTCACTCAACAAGAAAAATGTATGTAGCATAAATTGTGTATTTTAAAGCGATCTACATTTTTTGTGTTGTAAAATTTTGTCTATCTCTTATGGTTTACCAGTTATGCAAAAGTCGTTCACAATGAAGAATACTTTTGGAGACATTCCCAGAAAATTCGAGATATACATTTCATTTGTCATGAAAATATCTTAAATATATGATATTTTAATCAAAATCGTTGGAGCCATTTTTGAGAAAATTAAAATTTTCGAAAAATCTTCCATGTAAAGGGTAGTCTGGGGTGGGGGAATTTTCTTGAAAACCTTTGTGTCGCATCTTTGGAAGATACTGAACCTAAATACCAAGTTTGGTGTTTATCCGACTGTTCGTTTCCGAGTTATGCTGTTCACAGACACACACACACACACACACACAAACACACATAGACACACACACACACACGGATATGTTTCCAAAAATGCTTTTTTTGGATTCAGAGTGTCTCAAAACATATATATTTCCGGTGAAATCTCGGTATCGAACTTTTGGGTGGAATCCAATACTTCCCCTACTTACTATACGTAGTAGAGAAAGTAATAAGCCAATATACAGAAAGATGGAGAAAGCATTTGAAGAGGATGGCACATGAGTACGTATTGGAAGATGGAAGACCGATGAGAAAATGGAAAGGGACATAAGGAGATATCTCCTAATCATGAAGAAATGATGGCGAGCATCATCATTAGAAGGAAGATCAATTGAGTAAACATGAAAATTGACAAAGAATTGTATAGAAAAGGAAAATATTGGAGGCATGAAACACATTGAGATTAATGCTTACATATTTTCTTAAAGGAAGTTAAAAATCAGCACAATTTATAACACAAATACTTCTTAATTTTTACTCACTTATTAAAATCTGTTAGTGTCTTCTGCAGATTATGTAATAATTATCATGAGAAGCCCTACTTGATATTTCCAATGTAATTTAAATAACTGCTAATATTAATCCAAATTAAAGTCACAAGACAAATATGTACTACTTTATTACTGAAAAATTACACATTATTACAGAATCGGCAAGTGGGTTTTGGAAAATCCAGAAATCCTTTTATTTTTTCACGGACGTATGTTTTCAAAAATACAAAACATTTAAATGCTAAATTAATCTTGCTTATGAGAAAAACCATTGCCACGTAAATTGTTATTATGAATTGGTCGTCACAAAGCATAAACTTAATGTAATAATTTTACTTAAAACTATCAAAACTTAGGCTCTCTTAAAGCATGGATTTAAGTTTGCAACTCCTGGTTGTCTACAGACGTATACAGTAAAATTCATTTGCAATGGTGTCGTGTATTCCGGTAAGGCCAGAAAATCGCAGGAAGCTACAAAGAGTTAATTGTTTATCAGTTCCTCCCTTAGATTACATTTTTTCAGGGGAGTGGCATCTAAGGATGCAAAGCAAACTTATCAATATCTGCGTTTGTCCTCGTTCGTCCTTTTACGATGAACACTATCAATTTAATCAAATGCAATGCAGAAATTTCGAGTGAATAAGCGTTAAAATGTACTTTTAACGAAAAGCGTTCACAGGAGTGTACCAATTTAATTCTCCAGAGATAAGAAGGAATACTTCAGAGGCTCTGTATTTAATAACGAAGCTTTTCAGACCCTGTCATTTGATGCAAAAGATAAAACATTTCAGATTACTCTATGCTTCCACATACTTTGTATCACTTCCGGTAATTGCGAAATATTTTTTCAGATCGAATCGGTAGTTAGCATTATTCAGGTAGTGAATATTGTTTTTTCTAGTGTGCCAGAAGTAGTATTCAGAAGGTAATTTATAATTGTATGAAAATAGGAACTACAAAATTCTTTCTTTTTCTGTCCTGATCGAAGTTACCAGTTTCTAGCTTGACTTCTATACCTGGAGGACAAAGAACGCAGATTACGGGACTTCGTTCTCTAGAAAATCTGCTTTCAGCAAGGCTAACGAATCTGCATCTATCCTTTGTAAGCTAATGTTAGCTTCCACCTCTTCTCCTTTCATCTAGCAAGCCAGTTAACTAGGTTGCTCTGGAACATGTGCCTGGATCATTGGGCACTGATGCCACTTATCTCGACAAAGGCATAGAAATAGATGGAGTAAGATGCGAAAGGATGTAATGACTTTACCCATAAACGATGTTCACGATGATGATGAAAGTGCACAAATGATAGTGATATTATTATAATCATCATTTTCATCATCAACATTATTATCGTCATAAGCACTTGAACATGATGTGCCACTCTATTCACCTGGTAGATTAGCGGTTATTTTTCAGTAACAGCTCGCATCTTTACATTCCACCACAGCATTACCAAAATAGCTCTTCCTAAATATCGTTCAAGTACATCCAGGGGTATTTACGCATAACCGTTACAGCAAGAGACCACTGTAACGTTACTTGCTTGGCGGGTTCTTTCTCGTGATTCTTCGTTCCGCTATCGAAAGATATCTCCTTCCTTTCTCTTCCTTCCACCCTGTACACGCCATATTCGTAAGCAACAAACATTATTATGACTATTGCTCATTTAACTCACGTACGTCTATCATTATTATCATTAGTTTCCATTATGCTAATGATTATTTGTTCCAAAACAGCATCTCGTATAAATTGCTTTTCGCACTTGTAAAGCAAGAGCTCAAGAACATAATGTCTGATTGTTGTACTTGAATGTAAAGACTCTCTACGACGGGTGTTACTTTCGGAAACAGTTAGTATAGAAACTCAAACGATTGCATTAGTGCAAAGTTGCAGGACTATTATTTTGGAACTATATGACTGGAACTATTTTGCGAAACGGTTCAATTCTGGAATTGTTCCAAAATAACTTGATCACTAATCTAAAGTAGGTTCTTAGCCCCCAAATACCAGATCCCAAAGGTTTCAACGACAACAGCAACAAAACAAGATGCTTTGTAAATTTATCACTGTTCCTGGACTGGTTTTGTAACAGCGCCAGCTTGTAGAATTTAAATAGGTGGACGAATATCTACGTGTTGCAACCCATAATGTTTTACCTAAGATCAGGCACTCGCTGGATTGTATGTTCCAAAACAGTATCTCGTGTTAATTGCTGTTTAACACGTGTAACGCTCCAGTCTAATTGAGATTTGTAATGGGACTTTCCTTGTATTGCAACTTGGAAGCGGGGAAGCTCTAAGGTCTCGCATCTACATACTTACTGTAGTATTATAACATAACGTAAGCTCAGAGTGTTGCCTTTGGAACCGGTTATAAAAATATTCGAATGATCATGTTAGTGCAGAGTAGCAGGACTTATTTTGGAACTGTATACCTGGAACTATAGTTATTTCTTGGATCGGTTCCGTTTTCGGAATTGTTCGAAAATAACGTTTACATTATTTTTATATCTAGGGCACATGCTTCTTTGTTACCCTTCCTCGTCAAAGCCCATAGGTTAAATACTGAGCATTATCTGACTTGGATTGTTAGCAAATACCAAGGATTTAAAAAAAAATCCAAGGTGATCTAAATTTACTACCGTTCCTCTAGCTCGGTAGAGGAACAGTATTGGTGCCAGCTTGTAGAGTTTAAAGAGGTAGACGAGCATATGCAGTGTTCTATCCCGTAATAATGTTTTACATTAAGACCCGGTACAACAAGGTTGCATACTGCTGTCAGTGGCACGGGCGATGTAGGTGGTACGCTACAAGACACATTGCCTCTGCTGAAGGCACTGTTACTACACATTGTTTGGTTCAAGAGAGGTCTGTCATCTATTCCCCCAAACTACCTGTTACAATGTGAGTTAGCCCTGTGGTACGAAAGCCACCAAACAATTTTAATTGCCTTGACTTTGATACTCCTATTCACACCAAAGAAACAGTTTCATGCTGTCAGACCCGCCCATGCCAAGTGAGTCTAAAATTGATGGTACACTGACGGATTCCTTAGAGTACCTTACAAATATCAAGACCTGATGAGACAGTTTAGAGCATAGTGCTCGTATGAATCTACGATGGATTCAGAAAAACGCTGATGCTTGCGACGTATTTAGTACCCCAACAGTAGGCTGCAGCAGTCCTGAAGCAGAGGATGGCAACTTTAACAAATAGAATAGCTATAAACTAAGAACTAAGTTCTTTCTCTTCAATGACCAGAAGGCGTACGTACTCCATGTTGAGCAGAGGTATACAATCACATCAATAAACCATGAATATCAATGGAAATAACTGAACACCATTTTTTATCTATTTCAGGATGAAGTTGATGATTCTGAGAGCCACTAACTTCATTGAGACCTCTCATATTAAGCATACTTCGAATTCGTCATCACTCCAGATTTGATGTAATCTGAAACACCAGATGAGGAGGTCAAAACGCTAGCAGCCAACCCGATACCAAGGCCACCAACATCAGTGAGTAAGCATACTAAAAATCTCCTTTCTCTCAATTGTAGACTAAATTCCCTACCAATTCCCTTTGCATCTACAAGAAAATTAGCAATAAGATTAACATCTCGATATCTCGATTAACATGAAGCATATGGAGAATAAACGTTTGTAAAAATAGTTTGTACAAGAGTAGAGAAAGTCATGTGAGTGTAGCACATCAGATTTTTTACTTTTAATTGACCTATGCTGCTATTCTAGAGGGACATGGGAAACAAATAGAAAAGAATATTAAAAATGCTGCACTTTTCTTTTACTACGAACTCTTTTGGGAGAAAATAAATTATTAGCCGTGTAGCTAAATTGCAAGTTGGCGTGTGTTGTTTAAGCTGTTTTGCTTAATTTGTTCATTAGGAAGAACAAGAGGTAGGCGACAGTAATTAGCAAAGTGAGCATCTACTCAGCACGTGAATGTGTGCTGGAATTTCATTTCATTCTGTTCGCAGAAGCGAGAAATCCTACTAGGGACACGCGGCTCGTGTTCGCTCATATATTACTCTGTCTTCTACACTCTTCAGCGTATTAACTGACTTTGTGTTAACGTGCCGTCAGTTTTGTTTTTCAGGATAAACGTTTACTTCCTGGAGACACTGGATATGCTTCCGTGTTTCCTAACCTCTCATCCTCTATTGTCTTTCGCCCTTAAAAGTTTACTTTGGTGGAACTCCAATATTTCCGTCAGAAACATCATTCACGCGTGTTGTTGACGTGTAATCTGATTCCTTAGAGATAAAAGTCAGGCAAGATAAAATGCCAACCGAGCGGGATGGCTCAGGCGGTAACGTCTATGGCCTGCATTAGGAAGGGAGGTTTCGATCCCCGCGACCGCCCACTGTAACGCAAGGGTTTTTCGGGGGTTTTCCAGGTCGCCCGGCGAATACTTTCCCTACATTTTTATAATTTCATTCATCCTTTACCCCGTTTGGTCTATCTCAGGGTTGGAAGTGCCGGCGATGGTATTTCGGTGTAGCGTGGCAGGGAAACAGAATGCTCTCTGTGAACTTTCTCCGTCCCTTGGGCTCGGGCTAGTTGCCAGGTATAAGGACAGCCCCTGGAGGGGGGCGTTGGACCCTGCTTGGAGCGGGGTCCCGGGTCTGCCTGTCCGACAGCAGGGGCGTCTATATCTGGAAAGTGTAGTGACTCTGTATTGCTGTGCCCAGTGTCTCCCTTCAACACATCCCCCCTCACGGGCGCCCTCTCTCGTGAGGCGACAGTACAATATCCTATTCCTGGATCCGTACTCAATTCCTTCTGCTTCACAATCCAATCCAATGTCCCAACAAATTAGAATAAATAAATAAAACTGTTGTGTGAACACTCACACGACTTTCTGAACCCATATTAGAGAAATGGGTGTATTTATATTCATATAAAAACATATCCTTCTATGCATATGCAGCCTTTCCCAGATATGTTTTCGTTTATTTAGAGGTAAGTACCTGTTTGGGACATGACTTGTAAGTAAGCAAATTCACTAATTTAAAGGGGATTTTATTTTCTAAATAAATATTTTTATCACACAGATAAGTAGATAACTTACAGAAATACGCCTTCTTTTCAAGTACAATGGTAAGCATAGAACCGTCAATTTTTTATCGCAGTTCTGTCGTATAACTATCTAATTTTTATACGGGAGAATTAAAATACAACGATGGACATAATGGTTATGCTTAAAATGAAAATAACAATTATAATTGTGACCAAGGCATATCTTCAGAAGAAAACTGTGCAAATAATGTTGTCCAAAGAATACACTGTAAGCTGACAATTCCCTCATGACATGTTTTCCATGTCATAGAAGTAAAACCGACACTAATAGCCGAGATCGTTTAAGCATGCACTCGAGAATGGAGGTCTGCTGTTCAAATCTGAGGCAGTGTTTTTAACACTAAAATGATTTCAGTCTAATTATATAATACATAAATTCAATAACAGCCCGCCTTAAAGCAATATGTGTATGTAACAATATATAAAAAGTGTCTATAACAGTCATTGTATATGTTTGTGTTATTGTATCCATGTGTAATAGTGTTATGTGAATATATTACATAATTTAATAATGTAGGAGCTGTGAGAATAATAGGTTAAAAGTTGCTAACAATGAGGTAACCTTGAGGTAGTAATGAATTTGAAAGTTTAACAATACTACTTGTGATTCTTGGAAGCAATAATTTAATTTTAGTGACAGTTTATAAAAATAGCCAATCAAAAACCAAAAAAGCTTTAGTTAAATGAAGGTATTCTATTGGATTAGAAATAGGCCAATCAGAGACTTGAAATACAGAAATTTACAAGTTTAGGCGGTTGAAATCAGTTCAGTTGGTTGCAGACAGCGTTACTAACCAGACGCAAAAAGTGTCCTCAAGAAATTTAATACGTATTCGTGTGAGATGAAAAACAGTTTTACGTGTTAAAAAATGCAAGTAATTAATTAAAGAATCTCACAGCTCTCTATATCAGTGAAGTGTTATTTAAATCGTATCAAGTATTAATAAAAGGAGTGAAATCAAATTATAATCTGTGTAAGCCTACATTCTTGTCGCACCACAACCCTGCTAAGAGAAACGTGTCTCTAAAAAATACAGACGCAGCCGAGGCAAACATAAATATATAATATTTACAGAAACAGTTAAATCACAAAGTTAATATATTTTTTAAACTTGGGGCAAAGGCCACCTGAAAGTACACTTGGGGCGAAGGCTACCGGAAACTGTTTACTATACGTGCGGTTGCAACTACTAAAGTTCGGCTCCCCAACAGTTAAAATACGATACAACTCCTTCTAAAATAAACTCTCTCAAATCCCATCAGGACCATGCTCCTTGATATGTTTTCCAGGTTTCCTCAATTCTCATAACTGGTAAATGCCGGCAGGTGCCCTAAACTAAGTTCTGGTTCGTTTATTTCCCAAATTTCTTATCCCAATAATAATTTCATTTCATGTTCACCAATGTAACCACCTGTTGCCGTATGAAGTAAGAGCAGGTGTTAAATACTCTTAAGAAAATATGTAAGTAAAATATCCCACTGGAAGGTAAAAGGTTGAAATTATCTTATCGGTATCACTTAAGAATGTGAATGAAAGTTCAGGAAATCTTATTGGTTGAAAGTGATGCAATTCTTAGCTCTGTTGTTGAAGTTATGAAAATTAATTAATATTTACTCATAGCTTTAGATATTTTCAAAATCCTTATATGTTAAAAATAAATATTTTATCCTCATAGACATCATTGTTTCGCTTTATAAGCGCTAGATTTTATAAAGCAAGACAATCCATTAATTGGGTTCACAAAGGTATAAAATAATCATTTGAGTATAAAAACGCGCTTTGTAATATTAAAAAACTAGGTACACCTGTCTAAGAATTAAGCCTTTTGTACATGGTCAAATTTGTTTTTTAGTTCAATGGTTTACAAAAAAAAATCTGATGTGTTGCACTCACATGACTTTCTCTACTCTTGTAATACTATTTTTATACACGCTTATTCTCCATCTACTTCATGTTAATCGAGAAAAATATTTGCAGAAACTTGCTGCTAGTTTTATAAGATTTTTAAAAGCAATCTTATTGCTAATTTTATTTTAGGTGTAAAGGGAATATGGTAGGCTTTAAGCGATAGTCAAATCTTGTAAGAGAATACCCTTTACTACGCAAAACACTTTATTTATCCACTAAGCACTCAACGTAGCACAAACGTTACATTTGAGGCACTTTTCGGAACACAGCATAACTGATTCTCGAATCAAAACTCACAACTGAACTGCTCTAGCACTGTCCAATTTCGCTGTCCACTTTTCATTTCGTCACTTCTTAATTGACTGTACTCAACTGCACTCCGGGTAAAAAAAAAGCCCCTTATATAAGTCCGCATACAAAGCGGAACTTTCTAGAGGCAGAACCTACTCGAAACGGCCCAAAGGAATCCTTTGGAGCGGGGAAGCTGCACACAGTGGTTATTGTTCCGCGCGTCTATTGTTTTGGAGGGAACCGGTCATCGCACCACCCGCGGCCAGGCAGATGAGCCGGGAGGCACTAGCAACGCCGGCCCGTAGGCAACTTACGTGCGCGGTCACTATTATTATAAACGGATTTCTTAGGTGCCCTATTCGTTTTAAATAAACAAATACTAATATTTTAACAATGCTGTCAATTGCCAGGATCATATTAGTGCCGCCGATGTGCCGGAATTTCGTCTCGCAGTTCTTTTATATGCTATTAAACCTATTGACACGGTGCTGATGATTTTAAGCACGCTTAAAAGCCATCGGTCTGGGCCAGGCTTGAACCCTCGACCTTGGAAAGCCAGCGCCTAATTAACTGAGTCACCTAGGCCGACTTTGAAAAGGATAGAAATAATTCTCTGAAAGTACAGAAAAAAATCGTTTTTAAGTAAAATGACACTGGTATGTAGTTTTTCGTTTCTATTTTTTTTTTCCTCTAATAGGAATTTCTTACAAAGAGTTGGACGTGTTGTTTTCTTTCAAATACAGATTAAATTCCATTCGTAAGAGCAAACAAACTGTTGAGCTAAAATCCTCTTCGTGAACCTTATGCAGCTGATAAAATATTAAATTTCAAAGCACTGCTGCTCATGTTGACCTCTATATTACTGGCAAATGGCTTTCTTGTGTCATATCGATCTGTGACCTAGCCCTCAAGGTGTCTCATTGATATTTTCATTGTTTCAACTATTCAGCTGACGGAGGGTGAGCATTTTTCTTATTAAAAAGAGTGCAGTTTGCGGAAATGGAATGCAAATGAAAAGAAAGTCTTTCCCAAAGGAGCTTGCAAGTGAAGTTTTGCCCTGAGGTGTAAAACTAAAAAAGTGACTTAAAGAGCGTAAATAAAAGTTTAAAACTTGTTTCAGACTAGTAGCTGTTCCCTTACCTGTTCTCTTTACGTGAGAAGTAAAATAAGTTTAATGTAGAGCATTTTAAATGTGTACTAATAAACAGGATTTTTTTTCTGGACCAACGATTGGAGACGCGTAAACTTAAAGTATTGAGATTCAAAAGAAGGGAAACTTAATTGTTCTTGTTTTATATTGGTAAATTGAATAACTGAACGCTTCGCTTAATACTTTCGTTGCTGTGAATATTATAACATGAACGGGATATGTATGAGTTTTAATAAGTAAACTATCATATGAGTATTTCATATCAGATTATAATTATATAATACATTATGATTCATCTAGTATTGTTTTGCAAATATATTACCGATATTATTCATAAAGTGAAAGGTGGCAAAACCAGAATTTAATGTTTGTGGCACCTACGGGAATAAATATGGAAAATGTGAAACTCGTTTTAAGAATAAAATGCGGACGCAACAATGGAATTTATGAACACTTCTAGAGTTGAAAATTTAAAATTATAAAATTTGTGTCGACTTTGATCTACATAAATAGTGAGCGTAGTTGAACTCCTATACTGCAAAACTAGATGACTTATGTGGCTGTTGGACTTCAGATATCAAACATTTTCTCTAACCATATATACGTACCTATTTTATATATTATGCCTGTCATGAGAAAGTGATTTTCCTATCAACGCTACCTTATTGAGGAAATATGGTTTCTCAACCACATAGATAGTAGTTATGATATGGCGTCATTCAAAAATTCGATTTCGAGGTTCCATCGGAAATACATGTTTTGAGGCCCAGTGAATAAAAAACGCTTTTTAGTAATAGGTCCTTATTTGTGTGAACAGCATAACTTAAAAACGTCAATTCGGATAAATACCAAACTTGGTATTTAAGTTCAGTATCTTTCAAAGATGCGACACGAAGATTTTCAAGAAAATCTCTACCCCAACTACCCTTTACATGCAACATTGTTCGAAATTTTTGTTTTTCTCTAAAGCGGCTCTAACGAATTTGATTAAAATACCATATGTTAAAGTTATTTATATGACAAATAAAATTTATATCTTGAATTTTATGGGAACAACCTGTAAATTCCTGTTTATTCGGAAGGAATTTTGTATAATCTTATATAACTGGTAAACGTTAAAGGGATACGCAAAAACGCAGTACAAAAAAGAGTAATCTCTTTAAAACAAATAATTTATTTCAAATGTTTTTGTGGCATAAACCATTTCCGAGATATCCGTTATTAATGGTTCGAACTGTGCTATACTTCGTATTTGTAAGG
Organism: Deroplatys truncata; assembly: GCA_030765065.1. Classification (NCBI taxonomy): domain Eukaryota; kingdom Metazoa; phylum Arthropoda; class Insecta; order Mantodea; family Mantidae; genus Deroplatys; species Deroplatys truncata. The sequence continues at coordinate 126,888,376 of CM060987.1, forward strand.
TCCTGTCGACATTCAGCTGTTTCTCTCGAATGTACAGAAAGAGTATCTAAGGCCAGCATATAGCCTCCTCTTCTTCAGCATTTAATTATCGCTTTCCCTTAGCGTTTATAACGAAATTTGTAATGTAGGGGTAGAGAAAGTTATGTGATTGTAACACGTAATATTTTTATATGTAGCAAACGATCCAGAGGATTCACAAAAAAGCTTGGATACTCACAACAAAGAGAACGAATTAGGCAGAATTACACAGGCCAAGTAATAATTCGTAGATTTTCCAAAAACGAGTTCACTAAAATGCTATATTATTATTTAATTCGCTTCCTTCATTTATAAATAGAACGTTTTCATTTAATCCAAACATAACTGTAGTGATTTTTCTCCATCAAATTAATTCAGTTCTGCAAATAAAGCAAATAAACTAAAAGTACCCTACGTTATCATTTTCTTATATATTTTAAATGAAAATACTACTTAACCAGTAATTTTTAATGTTTTTAACTGACACACTGATGCAATTTATGTAAAAATTACCATATCTGACAAAATGAGAATTTATAAATACAAAGTGTATGACTATTTTATAAAGTTTGCATAATGTACGTAATTTATTGTAATCCACATCTTAGAGTTAGAGTAACTCTTCTAGAGATGGTTGAACTCATAATGGGATCAGCAGATTTAATTGGCATGTTATATCAAGCGAGAGTAGAACCCCTAAAACACTGTTAAACGATTCTTGATAATAGTATGTGTATTTTTGTAGTTTTAAAATAAAAGCTTGCTGAACCAATTGCTAATAAAAACCAGGAACCTAATTCTGATACGCTAATTACTTTTTCCAGAAAGAAATATGTAATGAAGTGAAAAATGAAACATAAAATGCATTACTTAGGGTAAATGCATTTTCCCAGGGTATGGGGGTAAGAATACAATATTTCTGATACGAATCTGTCTTAGCATTAATCCATCTTGGTAAAAAAACGTCGTCTCCGTGCTCTAGCCTCTAGTTCCCGAAGTCTCGGGTTCAAACCCGGCGGAGGGCGATGGATTTTTTTCGGGGTAAAAATCCTTAACATGGCTTCCTCCGGAAGCGAAGTAAAGCCGGTGATCTCGTGTAGATTTACGTCACATAAAAGAACCTCAAGCGTGATAAAGAGGCCTCTGACCAAGATTTCGGTCTTTCACGCCCAATATAGAGTCGACGCCAAGGACCACAGCAGTTAAATAGCGGCCATAAATAAAGCTCAATTTCAATTGTTTAGTAGTAGTAGTAACTGCGTGTTTTAATAGAACCCCATAATGATATACTTACTGATTTATATTATTATTATCATCATCTAATTAAATAGTCTTGTTTATATACGTTGGTATAGAATAAGGACCGTTCCTTCATTTTAATGTGTATACCAGCTACATAGAATTGAGGCATCCACATAGAGACAGTTGAGCATCAGGTGTGATAATCTCACAGACAGGTGAACATCTGTCACGATCCAATTTCGACAATTATACTGCAACAAGTGGCCGTGACTGGTTGAAACTGAAGGCATTTTTGCATTCAACTGTGCGGTATACTCGTGGTGGGAGAGCATAGTTTGTAGTATGTCCGATATATTAATATATGAATTAATATATGAACTATGGTGATACTGATTAATTATCTTGCGTTTACGTTGTTACTCTTAAGGTGTTATTTTTTATTTCTTGCCACGGCTGCTGTTATTTGGGTTTTTGGTAGAGCTTGTTTAACTTTGCAGGGTATGATACGGGAAGGAAGGTAATAAGTAACAATATATCAAGTTAATGAAGAACACTATGCTTTAATGGCACACGCATTTACTGTCTTAGTAATAATCTACACAGTTACGTAAGTTGGAGCTGTAGAACGGTCGAGCCCTACCACGTTCGTGCGCCAAACTTGCGGTCGCTGAGCAATCAAGTATGTATAAGTGCTCTAGAAATAATTGTAGTATTTATTACACGTTCCTATAGATTTTTAAATTGATAACATTTCAACGTTCCTACTACATTATGAGAAGTAACTAATAACGCCTGCTTCTGAGAGCTTACATGTATGTTATTCACATCGCAGCACTTTATACTCAACCGCCTTGTCTGATGGAGACGCTACAACTAACATTTCTGCACTGAAAGATTTTAAACATATTCTTCCTTAAAATTTCATTGTCTGTCTTCGTTCATCTTGGAACCTTCCAGATGACTTACCCGGTTATTGTTCGACGTTTACAAACATGTGACCTCTCTATAAAAATATGTTGTGTTCGCTTGTCGCCTTTTCTATTTCACTAACACTCAAGGTCTGGCTTTTATGACTTTTCCGTACTAGTCCTTTTTGCCTGGGATCTAATTCTAACACAAAGATATGTTTGTCGGCTTTTAACAAGGGTTCCACAGCTCCAGCTACACTTGCATATACATAAACCTATGCCTTAACTTCTATTTCTATTACCTGTATTTTGATTATAAATATTATTTTACATTATAATTTACATTAATGTATAAATGGCATATATATATATATATATATATATATATATAACCATAGTTACTGTCTCAACTGGTGAGTATCTGAAAACTGGCATATAAACAGGATAACACTTGATTATTGTCATGAAGTGAGGCAGGAATGCGTTTGGAGTTTAAATTGCTTTATTTGCTACTGACATACAAACTATTGTACTGGTAACTTAACTCGTTTCAATTGCAGCAGTGAATTAAAACGTTTTAATCTATTGCTACAATATTTTTATTTAATTAACAGAAATAAGTAATGGATTGCACTCTTTATCATATACGAAACCAGAATTTTTGGTACCAATGAATTCACAGCACTCTGGCATCTACTACATCTTCAGGAATAAATATTCCTCTCTTTTCCGTACACACTTCAATTTACGCTTTTACTATCTGCCACCAATCTCAGTTTGTTTATTTCCATTATCTCCCTGACAACAGCATTAATACCACCAGCAACAATAAAGCTCACAATAATTAAAATAATTACTCTGATTTGGTTAGTAGCGGATAAAATACTGTATGCCATAAGAGATTAAAATATATTTAAAATCTCGTGAAGATAATCACCCCTTTTCACTCAATATTAAAATATTATTTTAATTTCATACCATAAATTGCAATTTTTCTGCCTAATATTAAATTAAATACTATGGAAGATGAAACCTTAATTCGAAAAATCTGCTGTTTTAAATTGTCAAATGCAGAGAGAAAGGCTTATAGGGATAGTACGAGTGTAGCTGCGGATTTGATAGTGCTATAATAAATACACTCTTAAAGTCAAGAAAAGTATACAGTACTTATAAAGGATGTTGTTAAACTTTCATTAAACCTATATCTGCTCCATCAACTTCTTTGTGGCCCATTACATTTCTTTTTCCAAATGAGCATGTATGTGAAAAGCTATTTTCTATCATTCTACCAGCAGGTTCTTTTCAGCTGTTCAAATTTTAAATTTTTCCGTGCACATAATTGCCTTTCTTTATTTAGAACCACGAGTCTATGAACATAGTTCCGGAAATATTGCCTAAACTCACAATATGATGCTCAAAGTAATCGTCATGACTGGAAATCAAAATTATATGTAGTGTCGAAGCTGCACTAGTAAAACCTCTTCAAAAAGTTAAAACAACAAGCATTAATTTTTCCAAATCCGCCACTCTGGAAATTCTTTCATGAATTCTGTGACGCAGTGGCTATGGCCCTAGCTTTGGGAGGTCGGCGCCGGGCAGTTCAAGAGATAAATAAAGACAAGTAGCACTCTCGTCCAGCGTAAACACCGGATGCGCTAGATAACTAGAATCTTCTGGAAGTTTCCCCCTTCTCTCCAATTCTAGAACGTTCTGAAACTATAACTAGTGGCTATATAAGCGATTGCTCTCGCGAGTAAGTCAGTGAGTAATTTTCAGAGTTACTGAAAGAGTTAGCGAGTGCGTTTCTGTTGCAACAAAAAGTGCCGTTCTCCGAGCGAGTTCGTGACGACTGTCATAAAGTGCAGTGAGTGCTGCTTCCGTGAGAAATTGAAGAAGTTTGACTAGACCAGCGTATTTCATTACGCCGTTGCGTCAGGAAGAAAGTGAAGCAATAATGAAAACTAAGTGAAGTGACGGTGAAGAATTGTAACTAGAATACACTAATAAGAAGACAGTGAGAACTTTAGTGAAGCGACAATTAAAAACTGCGTAAAGTCTCAATACTCTGCAGAAGTCCCCAAAAGTAATAATGTACAGATTCGTTTCGACCGATTCGTCTTCCAGGGAACCTTCGGTTCAAATATCCACATATACAACGAAAATAACAGACCAGAGCTCCATCGTGCATGAACTCGTGAATGGGCGTACGAAAAGTTGCACATTCTTGCAAAGTATTCAGTATTGCACATTTTGAGTATTATTCCACAATAGTATTTTGACGTAAAACAAGAATAGTTGATACGGAGAGGGATGGCTCAGGTGGTAACATTCGAGGCCAGCATTCAGGAGGTCCCGAGTTCAAATCTCGTGGACCAACCAATCTGACTGGGTTTTTTCGTGGATTCCTTCAGTCGCCAAGGTAGATTCTGGGTTGGAATTTAACACCACGACCCAAAGTTCCACCCTAAGTCTTAAATAATGGTAAAAATCTGATGTGTTATACTCACATAACTTTCTCTGCTCTTGTACAAACTATTTTTACAAACGCTTATAATTTGGAAAGGAAATATGGAAAGGAAATGTTCCAGGCCTAGTTTAGGGTTCCTCTCCGGAATTTTCAGTAATGAAGACTGAAAAAAAGAATCTGATGTGTTACACTCACATGACTTTCTCTACTCTTGTACAAATTATTTTTACAAAATCTTATTCTCCATCTAGTTCATACTAATCGAGATAAACATTTGCAGAAACGATCTTTTGACATGCAAAGGGAATTACATTTTACACATAGCGACCACTTCTAAAAATATTTGACTATAGCTAAAGGTCATGTTCCCCTTGTTTTGTATTTGCAAGGGCAATATAAGTACAGACATATGTCTTAATAGCTGGTTGCTATATGCAGCACCATTCTCTTTGCCACAGATTAATACTCCTTGCATATCAAAGACAAAAAAATGAATAACAAATTCCCATTTGAGAAAATAAATATTGAAAAATCTGATGTGTTACACTCACATTATTTTCTCCACTCTTGTACAAACTTTTTTACAAACGCTTATTCTCCATCTATTTCATATTAATCAGATAAACATTTACATAAACGGTCTTTTGACATGCAAAGAGAATTACATTTTACACATAGCGACCAGTTCTAAAAATATTTAACCATGGCTTAAGGCCTACTATGTTTCATTTGTTTTGTATTTGCAAGGGCAATATAAGCACAGACATATCTCTTAATAGCTGGTTGCTATGTGCAGCACCATTCTGTTTGCCACAGATTAATACTCTTTGCATATCCAAGACAAAAAAATGAATAACGAATTCGCATTTGAGAAAAGTATTGAAAAATTTAGGGAAATAACGAGCAATATCTCGAAAATAGTTCACTCAACAAAAAACATGTATATGACATAAATTGTGTATTTTAACGCGACCTTCATTTTTTGTGAAGTAAAATTTTGTCTATCTCTTATGGTTTATCAGTTATGCAAAAGTCGTTCACAATGAAGAATACTTTTGGAGACATTCCCAGAAAATTCAAGATATACATTTTATTTGTCATGAAAATATCTTAAACATATGATGTTTTAATCAAAATCGTTAGAACTATTTTTGAGAAAATTAAAATTTGCGAAAAATGTTCCATGTAAAGTGTAATCTGGGGTGGGAGGATTTTCTTGAAAACCTTCGTATTGCATCTCTGGAAGATCCTAAACCTAAATACCAAGTTTGGTGATTATCCGACTGTTGGTTTCTGAGTTATGCTGTTCACAGACACACACACGAATATGCTTCCAAAAATGCTTTTTTTTTGGATTAAGGGTTCTCAAAACATATATTTCCGGTGAAATCTCGGTATAAAATTTTTGGGTGGAATACAATACGTCCCCTCCTTACTATACGTAGTAGAGAAAGTAATATATACAGACATTCACAGGGAATTAGAAAACGAATGTTAAATGTTTATAGACATATTAAACGAATGAACTCAAACAGGCTTACAAAACAAATCATGGAGTTCTACAAATATGCAAGTACGACACAAGTAGATACTAGAATGGTGATTGGCAGGAATTACACATCAAAATATATTAGTTATATTCTTAATTTTAAAGAGGATTAATTTTTTAAAATATAGTTATAATAAGGTTTTATTAATGGATTGTATGCATTTAGAATTTGTTATTAATTTAAGGATGCTAAAATTTAATTCTTATTTTGAAAAGATTTTGAACTATTACTTAATTTGATGAATTTAATTAAGCTTAACAATCAAAGTGCATAAGTGGCAAGTTGACAAACAGGATAAACCGAAGAAAAAAACTGGAACAATATACCATCCTTGTTTGTAATGCTATGTCGTTAAGGCAAATGCAAGCAGTTCTAAAACAGGCTTCAAAATAGGAATCACATTCTGCAACTCAACTGAACTTTAGAAAGATCACTATGTCAAGAGAAGGTATTATGTTTTTTTTTTTTTTTTTGACTAAGATAATCCATTTTAAATATTTAAGTTACAGAAACTTCAGAAAAGACTTTCGAAGTTGTATTCACACCGCGTCTTCCACTACATTTTGTCTGCAAACACGACATGACAGAAATCCACAAAAAAGCAACTTTGCCAGCTCTTTCATCGAGAAAAGGTTTCCTGAAAGGATTACGTTTTACACGCCTTAGCATAAAGCGAGTAAACTTTCCTTCAGGAAGCGAAATCCCATTTCAGAGGGATTCGTGTTTCTATATCATGTGTTCGCTCTGGTAAGAGATGATGGAATTTGTGATTACAACCCCCATCAGATTCACTGACGTCTACGAACGTCGCAGTGTAAAATATGGCTACTCCAAAAACGCACTCGTGAAGTGAACGTCGACGTGGATTGTTTGTATAAGGGAAAATGGAAAAACTCGCGCGCCTTTGTCGAATATTTCTGTCACTGTTGCTACTGCTGAAGATGAATAGGAATAATAATGTTGGAAAGGTAGATGAGACTGAAAAATTCAACGCCATAGCCAGATTTGAAGCACGGATCTTCGATTTATCGTGTCGCTGCTCTAACCAACTGAGCTGCCGTGATAAATGCCGGTATGATATTAAATTATCCAACTGTCACATTATTTCCGGGAAACCACAAGGCGTTCTCAAATTCAATTTGAGATAAAGTACCCCAATGGCGACTTACAATTTCGTAAGTACTTTAAGTCTCAGGCTTCATACTTAACCATTATTATGTCAGTCAGCAATAATTAACTGTTCTTTCGCACATATCGTGTGTAAGTTAAAGTTTGGGAACTTAATGTTGCCATTGTTGTTGTGTTGGTTAGAGCAACAATTCAGTTGGTTAGCGAAGATCCACGTTTCAAATCCCGGTTATGGCATTGAACTTTTTAGTCTGATTCTACCAATCATACAGAATTATACGTAGAAATACATTTAGAACGAAGAGGATCTCACAGGAAATTTGCAATAAAGCCAATATATACGTTTTATTCGTCATGCAAATATCCTAAACATCTTTTAATCAAACTGGTTTCAATCAATTTTGAGAAAATCAAACAACGCAAACTTTTTGGTATAAGGAATAATTTGGGGTGACTCAGCGGTTACGTCTGTGGCTCGCATTCGGAAGGTGGTAGGTTCGCTTCCCCTGGCCGACCTTTCTGACCCATGGTTTTTCGGTTATTTCTTCGGGTCGCCAGGAAGGATCAGATTTCCTGTCCCTCCATTTCATTCCATTAGTCATTTCATTCACCCTTCATCCCGTTTGGTCTTTTTTGGTGATGGAGTTTTGGTGCAGCGTGGTGGGAAAAAAGGACGCTCTCTGTGAACCTTCTGCGACCCTCGGCCTTCGGCTGGTTGCCGGAGTATATAGACCGCCCCCGACTGGGGTGTTGGACCCCAGGTGGGGCGGGGTCCGCGCCTGCCCATCTTTAATATATGATATTTTAATCAAAATCGTTTCAGCCATTTTTGAGAATATAAAGAATTTCGAAAAAATATTCAACGGGTATTTAGCGGTGGGAAATTTTCTTGAAAATCTTCGTATCGCATCATTAGAAGGTACTCAACTAAACACCAAGTTTGGTATTAATCCGGCTTTTCGTTTTTGGGATCTGCTGTTCAGAGACACACACGCGGATCTTTTTCTAAAAATGCTTTTCTTTAATTCAGGGACCTCAAAAGAAGTATTTTTGGCGAAATCTCGGTATCGAATTTTTTGGTGGACTGCAATACTTTCTCTACCTACTATGTACTGAAATTGGTGTTTTGTTTACGTAATTTATTAGCCTCACGCTTGGAAAGCCAACTTGAAGAAGTAATTGTCTTTACGTTGTTTATTTATTTATTTATATTTTTTTATTAGAAAACCAATTTGAGAAAGTGTCTGTTGTTGAAGTTTGCACCAAGATTTGGGCGTTAATTTGAAGAAGATTGTTTGTTACGTAATATGCTGCTGCGTATGAGAAGCCGATTTGAAGATGTATTTTTGTTGTTACACTCCAAGTTTAAAAAATATTATATTAACTTTGTTATTAAACTGCTCCTATAGATAGTATTTATGTTTATGTTTGCCTCGGCTGCTTCAGTATTGTTTTAGAGACACGTTTCTCTTAATCAGAGCGTGGTTCGACAAAAATGTAGGCTTACACAGATTTTAAGTTTAAATTCACTTCTTTTTATTAATCCTTGGCACAAATTAAATAGCACTACACTGATATTAAGAGCTGTGAGATTCTTTAATTTAAAGCTTGCACTCTGTTAATGCGTATACTTATTTTACGATTCACATGAATACGTAATATTTCTTTAGAGAACACATCTTCCACCGGTCACTACCAAGGTGTGCAGGCAACTGAACATATTTCAACCGTCCAAACCGGTAAGCTTCTGTATTTCAAGTCTCTGATTGGCTAATTCTAGTCCAATAGAATACCTGCATTTAATTAAAGCTTTTTCTGACTGTTGGTTGGCTAATTTTAAACTGTCACATAATTTACATTATCGTTGCTCTAATCATGACTAGTAACATTTAAACTCTCAAGCTCATTATTGCCTCAAGGTTACCTCATTGTTACCTCATTGTTAGCAACTTTAAACTTATTATTCTCAGAGCTCTTACATTATTAAAGTACGTAATGTATTCACATAACATTATTAAATATGTTTACAATAATATAAGCATATGCAATGACTGTTACATAATTTTTTTACATATTATTACATACATATTGTTTCAAGGCGGGCTGTTATTGAAATTACATATTATATAATTTATTTAAAATAATTCAAGTGTTAAAAATACTGCCTCAGTACGTGGTAGGGAAAAAAATAGAGGAAATAAAAATATCTCCTGCATGTGCTAAATGGAAAAGGAAGAACCCAGTTATTGCTGTATCCCAAATCTCCGTTTTTTCTCAACTGTGGCCCCCTAATATTGAGGTATGAAGTATCCTTCATTCCCGAAGTAAACGTTATTAACTTCTCGCTCTGCCGAGCGATGGACTCCAATAAAGGATGCATCAACGGCCAAACAAAAAGCCAACGCTGGCGAACAAGACGGTAATGGACGCGGCCGATACCCTGAGAGTGACGGCTGAGTTTTTATCACCGTTAGAGGGTGTAACAAAATCTTGATTACCTAAAAGAACCGAGTGGTATATAACAGCACAACCACACCCTGTTTCTCTAACAGCACAGATGATGTGGCTATAATAACCTGAAAGGGCTAGCGAAGGCAGAGAACTCGTAAACGCGTCTGGAACCTTCAGGAAACATCTGTCGGGTACAGGCCAAATTTCTACACAGTGCTCGACTTAATATTGTTAGACTTAACAGTAAATTTCTCTCACATGCACAAACCCATGAGGTCGTAAAAACTTGCCTCCGTTCTTCTTAATTGGTTCAACAATTCAAAGATTCGCTATACTTAGTTTGGACTTCAAAAATAAACATTTGCAGAAATAGCTACATTACACATTCCGTTATAGATACAAAGAGAACAGCAACAGTCAAATGTTTAAGAACAGGATGCTGTATGCTGGCCTTAAAATTCCATACTGTTTCCATGCAATCGTGAGAAACAACTGAATGTTGAAAGGACCTAAAGAGAATGGACAAGTAATGAACAATTCGAACCTTTAAGGGCGGATATCTCAGAAACGGCTTATTTCAAATAAATTGCGCGTTTTGAAGAGATATACATTTTGCAGGTTTTCGTCTAACGCTCAACGTTTACCAGTTATACAAGATTATACAAAATTCTTTCCGAATGAAGAGGAATTCATAGACTATTTCCAAAACGTTCAAGGTAAACACTTTACTTGCGATGTAAATATCGTTTGTATATGGTATTTTAATCAAAATTGTTGGAGCCATTTTTGAAAAAAACAAAAATTTCGAAGAATGTTCCATGTAAGGCGTAGTTCGATTGGGTGATTTTTTTTAAAATCCTCGTGTCGCATCTTTGGAATATATTGAACCTAAATACCAAGTTTGGTGTTTATCGGACTTTTTGTTTTTGAGTTACCGTGTTTACAGGCACACACAGGACGTTTCCAAAAAGCCTTATTTGAATTCAGGGGGCCTCAAAAATGCATTTTCGGTGAAATCTCGGTATCGAATTTGTAGGTGTATTGCAATACTTCCCCTACTTACTATACGTAGTAGAGTAGGTAAAAAGGTTATGTGTTGCATTCAATGAACTTATCTACTCGCTGTTCTACAAAATACTCTTACAAAGCTTACTATTCTATCTGCTTTCACCTGGTCGCGTATCTCCCCCCTCTAACTGCCTTGGGCGGGCATGCCTCGCCTATTCTACCTCTGAGCCGCTGCTTAAGCACCACACATAATTTCGCCTAGAGGGTGTTTTATTTTACTTTATTCTCACAAAATTGTTTATCACACCGCTGTTGTAGCTGTCCAACTGTAGAGGCAGGACTAAAGAACGAGATCATTGCAACAAAATGCTGTTTGTAGATTGCTGTGACAGGCCGCGCAAAGAGCAAAATGCAGCGAGTGTGAGAACAAATGTTTGCATATAACTAGCGATAGCATTGCACATGCAAGCGGTATTATCATGGGATATCCTCCAAAAGTTAATTCACACTTTTTAGGGTATTCCGTAGCCTTCACTCTCCCATCTATCTCTTCAAGGAAAAAAGTTCCAGGCTGATGGATTTTCATAACACAAATTATTTGTATTGAAGTTTTATAAAGAAATTAGCGCTTTTAGTTTTTATACAGGGAGGACAATCACACATAATCATCTCGAAATGTGCTCTTTAACATACCTCTTACATAACTGGAAGAAGGATTTTAGTTTTTGAGTTATCACGATGTAAACAAGATCCTATTAAATTTTTCTGCACTGTAAAATGTATGTTAACAACAGTGACGTGACACATGTTTCCCCGCGTAGCAGCCCACTTCGTCTTTAAGACAGCTCATTGGATAACTCAGTGGCTAAAGGAAAAGACAATTAGAGTTGGGGCAATACTCTGAATACTCGCGCAGCCCGTAGACCGAGGGATTTTGCTATAGCTGGCATATCCTGGTTGCACAATTAGCTTTTCAAACTCAAATGAAGAATTAATTTAATTTACTGCTCCCTCGTTATTTATTAAATCATTAACAATGACCTAGAAGAATGGAATGGTGAATCCTCTACTTTACTACTTATAATTGTAATCGCGTACAGCCCCGGCTATCCCCAATAACGAATGAAAAATCCCCTGATAATCACGCGAAAGGATCTGAAATATCGACGGAAGGTCCGGATTCCTTAACCTTCACACTGACAGTGTTCCAAGTTCTGGAAATGCTGCTTACCCTATAAATTCCCTTTCGCGGCGGAAGAATTATCTGTAGGAATAGTCCTAAAATGTTTAGATGATTAGATTATATGATAATACTTTAAACATTTGTACTTCTCTTTGGTTCTATATATACAAGGTGCCCATAAAGTCGCAGTACATTTTCATGTTCCTGGAATTAATAATAATCACCGTAATAATATATCTGGACATGCCGCAGTCGTTCCTGGTGTTACCGCAGGATGGTACCCTTGCCTCAGTCATTTATCAACAAGATGGGGCACCATCGCACTGTGCAAACATTGTGCGGGACTACCTGAATCAGACCTTTCCTAACTAATGGAATGGAAGAGCGGCAAATCGCATGTGGACTCCCCGTACCCCCGACCTCACTCTCCTTGATTTTTACTTTCTCTACTACGTATAGTAAGTAGGGGAAGTATTGTATTCCACCCAAAAATTCGATACAGAGATTTCACCGGAAATATACGTTTTGAAACCCCCTGATTAAAAAAAAAAGCATTTTTGGAAACATGTCCGTGTGTATGTCTGTCTGTCTGTGTGTCTGTGAACAGCATAACTCAGAAACGAACAGTCGGATAAACACCAAACTTGCTATTTAGGTTCAGTATTTTCCGGAGATGCGACACGAAGGTTTTCAAGAAAATCCCCCCACCCCAAATTACCCTTTACATGGAAGATTTTTCGAAAATGTTAATCTTCTCAGAAATGGCTCTAACGATTTTGATTAAAATATGATATGTTTAAGATATTTTTATGACAAATGAAATGTATATCTTGAATTTTCTGGGAATGTCTCTAATAGTATTCTTTATTGTGAACGACTTTTGCATAACTTGTAAACCATAAGGGATAGACAAAATTTTACTACACAAAAAATGTAGATCGCGTTAAAATGCACAGCTAATGCCATATACATTTTTTTAGTTGAGTGAACCATTTTCAGATATTGCTTGTTATTCCCTTAAATTTTCCAATACTTTTTCTCAAATGGGAATTCATTATTCATTTTTATGTCCTGTACATACAAGAGAATTAGCAATAAGATTAACATCTCGATTAACATGAAGCATATGGAGAATAATCGTTTGTAAAAATAGTTTGTACAAGAGTAGAGAAAGTCATGTGAGTGTAACACATCAGATTTTTGCATATGGTTTCATCAAGAGTCGAATTTACGCTACTAGGTTACCAGATGTGCATGAGCTGAAATAACGAATAATTGCGGCATTCCTGCCAATAACCTCTCCAATTTTACGGCGCGTGTTTTGCGTAACCACAAGGCGATGGGAACAGTGTGTTAATAATGAAGATGCACATGTTGAACTGCATTAGGCTTTATAAGGTCTACCCTATTATTTATATTGTGTTGTAGCAGACCAGGAACATGAAAATGTATTGGGCATTTGGATTTAATAACATAAAAGCTACATAGTTTTGCAGCCCTCAACATACACAACGAAACAGAGGTGAATCTGGTGAATACGAAGATTCCCCACCCCTAGGCCTATTTTTACCGCTTTGCAAAAGACACATGGTCTGTGACCAACGAGAAAAATAACATTCAGAGATGTTAATTATAAAATATCGGTTGACGGATTTCTCATGTTAGCTGTGTATAATGTTATATCTTTTTACAAGTATTTAATATACCGTTCTAATTATGTTGATTATAAAATACGAAGGAAATAAAGCAGAGTTTACTTTCTTGAGAGATATTAAAATATGTTGGCAATGGTATTAAGTGACGTATCAACTGATACAATGACATTCCTTCTTTTGCTGTGACTTGGTTCTAAATCGTGACCACCTAATATACAGTATGTGATCAAAAGTATCCGGACATCCCGCAAACACACGTTTTTCATCTTAGGTGCATTGTGCTACCACCTACTGCCTGGTACTCATTATCCGCGACCACAGTAGTCATTACACATCGTAAAACAGCAGAATAGGGCGCTCCGTGGAAATCACGGACTTTGAACGTGGTCAGGTGATTGGGTGTCACTTGTGTCAGAAGTCTGTACGCGAGATTTCCAAACTCCTAAACATCCCTAGGTCCACTGTTTCTGATGTGATAGTGAAGTGGAAACGTGAAGAGACAGTTACAGCACAAAAGCGTACAGGCCAACCTCGTCTATTGACTGACAGAGACCGCCGACATTTGAGGGCCGTAAAGAGTAATAGGCAGACATCTATCCAGACCATTACACAGGAATTCTAAACTGCATCAGGATCCACTCCAAGTACTATGACAGTTAGGCGTGATGTGTAAAACATTGGATTCCATGGTCGAACGGCTGCTCATAAGCCACACAACACGCAGGAAAATGTCAAACGACGCCTCGCTTGGTGTAAGCAGCGTCAACATTACACGATTGAACAGTGGCAAAACGTTGTGTGGAGTGACGAATCACGGTACATAATGTGGCGATCCGATGGCAGGGTGTGGGTATGGCGAATGCCCGGTGAACGTCATCTGCCAGCGTATGTAGTCCAACAGTGAAATTCGGAGGTGGTGGTGTTATGGTGTGGTCGTATTTTTCCTGGAGAGGGCTTATAACCCTTGTTTTGCGTGGCACGATCACAGCACAGACCTACATTGATATTTTAAGCACCTTCTTGCTTCCCACTGTTGAAGAGCAATTCGGGGATGGCGATTGCATCTTTCAACACGATCGAGCACCTGTTCATACTCCACTATGGGGGAGTGGTTACACAACAATAACATCCCTGAAATGGACTGGCCTGCACAGAGCCTTGACTTGAATCCTATAGAACACCTTTGGGAAGTTTTGGAACGGCGACTTCGTGCCAGGCCTCACCGACCTACATCCATACCTCTCCTCAGTTCCGCACTCCGTGAAGAATGGGCTGCTATTCCCCAAGAAACCTTCCAGCATCTGATTGACGGTATGCCTGCAAGAGTGAACGCTTTCATCAAGGCTAAGGGTGGGCCAACACCATATTGACTTCCAGCATTACCGATGGAGGGCGCCATGAACTTGTACATCATTTTCAGCCAGGTGTCCGGATACTTTTGATCACGTAGTGTATATTGCTTGAAATGAAATATCCACGGCACTTGTTTTATTTTATACGTATATTCTGTGGAGTACCTTTTTCGCAAGGTAATTGCTTTATTACTCTAGTATCTTCGTATTCAACACAACGGTTTTGTAAATCCTTTTTAGTTTTTAAGTAATTTATGAACTGAAATTAGAAGGTGTTTTATAGATAATTTCCTTCAGAAAGGCACACGAATACAAATTTTCTCTCTTTATAATATTAATATAGGGGTATTTTAAAAGTAAGACCTGTTTTGCAATAAAGTACGAATTACTACGTACTTTCTGACAATTTGTTTTTTACCCAAGCCTTCAAACCTTACAGTTCTTTTCTATCATTACAGTTTATGTGTGTGTTTTTTTTTAAATATTTGTCTTAGCGTAACATAGGCGTTTTTAGAATCTCGTGACAGACTCCGCAGAGCGTTCATCTAGGAAACGTGTAGGCTGTTTCTGGACTTACATTTTTCTGTGTTAAAGATGAGCTGTGATAACCACTTGTTGAATCTCCCCTCCCGAAACCACGATACCAATAACACAATTTCTTTGCCATGGAGTCTTAGATACAGAAAAATGTATCTCAGAAACCATTGTTTTATGGATTGGCGCTGAACTTCTATTAGGCGGAACCATTAAATTTCATTCTACATCAAAATGAAAATTTAAATGATTATAAAAACTATGCGGAAAGAAAGCTTAAGGTATATACAGTGGAATAAAAAAGATCTGATGTGTTGCACTAACATGACTTTCTCTACTCTTGTACAAACTATTTTTACAAATGCTTATTCTCCATCTACTTCATGTTAATCTAAATAAACATTTACAATAACTATTTTAGCGCATAATTTTCATGTTGGTGCAAGGGGAATATGGTAGGCTTTAAGCTACAGTCAAATCTTTTAAGAGCTGGTTGCTATGTGGAGCATTCCATTCTCTTTGCATGTCCAGGAAATAAGTGTTGGAAAATTCAAAGCAAATAACAAGCAATACCTAGGAAATGGTTCACTCTACACAAATATATATATATATATATATATATATATATATTACATTAATTGCGTGTTTTAATAACATCTACATTTTTTGTGCTTCTCTTTGGTTCCATATATACAAGGTCCCCATAAAGTCCCAGTACATTTTCATGTTCCTGGAATTAATAATAATCACCGTAACAATATATTTGGACATGCCGCAGTCGTTCCTGGTGTTACCGCAGGATGGTACCCTTGCCTCAGTCATTTATCAACAAGATGGGGCACCATCGCACTGTGCAAACATTGTGCGGGACTACCTGAATCAGACCTTTCCTAACTAATGGAATGGAAGAGCGGCAAATCGCATATGGACTCCCCGTACCCCCGACCTCACTCTCCCTGATTTTTACTTTTTCTACTACGTATAGTAAGTAGAGGAAGTATTGTATTCCACCCAAAAATTCGATACCAAGATTTCACCGGAAATATATGTTTTGAGGCCCCCTGGTTCCAAAAAAAGCATTTTTGGAAACACGTCTACATTTTTTGTGCAGTAACATTTTGTCTAGCTCTCGTGCTTCACTAGTTATGCAAAACTCTTTCAGAATGAAGAGGACTTTTATGGACATTCACACAAAATTTAGGATATACATTTCATTTGCCATAAAAATATCTTAAACATATGATACTTTAATTAAAATCGTTAGAGCAATTTTTGAGAAAATCAGAATGTTCTAAAAATTTTCCATGTAAAGGGTAGTCTGGAATGGGGGGGATTTTCTTGAAAATCTTGATGTCGCATCCTTGGAGAACACTAAACTTAAATGCCAGGTTGTGTATTTATCCGACTTTTCATATTCAAGTTTGTGTTCACAGACAAACACGTATTTCCGGTGAAATCTTGGTATCGAATTTTTGGGTGCAATGTAATACTTCCCCTACCTACCATATGTAGTAGAGAAAGTAATTAGTTAACCAAAATATTCAGTAGTTCTTATTTTATTGCATAACGAACCATAGTTTAAAAACATCTCTCCTAATCTAATATCGTCCATACCCAAACGGATTACTCTGTATATTTCACGGTAACAGAGTAGTGTGTAGGTGAGTGATATTTTAATTTTTGTTCCGGTAGTACAAGCGAAGGAGAGGCTTTCATAAGGTAGACCGGAAATACTCCTTTGTTCCTAATAAATGTAATGCAGACTTGCTGAAGTTTGTGCACATTGAATTTACGCACCGAGAGGTATGTTCTCCACTTGTTCTCTGTATGAGCTATGAAGCTTTATACCTTATTGTGGATATACGCGGCAGCGCCCTTATTTACATTTTTGTTAGCTCTGTTTGAAATGTGGGTCCAGTCCAACACAGCTGCACCGCGGAACAAAAACACTATCAACCGCCTCAGCAAACCCACTATGTGCGGCTGCTTGTTTTTATTCCCTTATTTATCTGCCACTGCAGAGCAAACCAGAAGCAAAAAACCGTCACAAAGGGGAGTATGAAATACGTGCATCAACGATAAAATAGTGTAAACGGAGACATTTTAAATTGTGCAGCTTTCAAGCAATTAAAGACGTTTAAAGAACGCATAAGTAACCGGTAGCCGCTATTTCAGTTGTTGGATGATAAATAGTGTTAACTGAATGTGTTGTATCAATGTTAGCAATCCGTAGCTCTTCCCGTGTTATTGCGTTAAATAGGGAAATTATTCTCTCTTACACCTTCTCTCAGGCGGTTTCGCCTGTGGTCCGTATTCGGGAGGTCTCGGGATCGATCCCTGGCGACCGCCCACTCTGACCCATGGCTTTTTGTGGTTTCTCCGGGTCGCCAGGCGAATGCTGGGATGGTTCATCTTCTACCACGACTCTCCTTCCCCTCCTTTCCTGCACCTATTATCTTCCTTTGTTATCTGTTTCAGAGCGACGGTGTTCGGCGAGTTGCGGCGGGTCCGGTTCCTCCTCGGTGTCGCTGCGGTACCGCTCAGTTAGGTCTTTCCTCAGCGTGGGGCTCCGCTCCGTGGGATCTTAGAGGTTGGCGGCTTGTGGGACCGTGTGACGTTAGATGATTTCTATCTGGAAATGTTAGGGACCTCGCCTTCGGCATCCGGATCTGGTCGCCCTTCGAGTCTCTCCCCTCATCCTTCCCTCCCAGAGGTCACATTGGAAGCACAATAGCCCAACTGGTCTGCGTATGGTGCTCTGTCCCGGTTCCGGGGGCCCCTCCCTTCTCTCTCTCTCACTTGCACATTGTCACTTCGTTTTCCTACACTCCTCTCTCTTTCACTCCATATTAATCGTACCCCTTCTATTCCCTCTACTTATATCCATATTCTCTATCTGTCTCATTTTCCACTCTCTCCCATACTCACCTTCACCTCCTCCGTTTCCTTTATCTGCACAACTTAAATGTTGTGATGTTTTAACAACCGAAGTTAAACTACCTGATCTTGGATCTTAATAAATATTAAAATGTAAATATGAATAAAAAAGGAGGAGGAAGGCTAATATACAACTTGTGTTTTCATACATATTATGTCGTTGAGAGAGATATAAATACCTAAACTTTCGGTTCTCGATAATGAATAGACATATATAGAGCGAGGAGAAGAAGAAGAGTGTTGTGTATTGAACAAAAATAATAATAGGATTCAAAATCATTATAATAATACAGGTACTTTGTGAAGTAACTGAAGGTACCATCCGAATATCGTGGTATGATCCATGATCGCTGAATGTATCAATTGTAAATTCTACTTATCTATTACTCTTACTTCTCACGACCATAAGCATTAGATACAGTAAATAAAGTATACACTTACGTTGAATCCGTTGCTAATGCATTTCTATACACAAGAAAGAGTACAGAGGAGAAGAAGAATACTTGTATTTCATTTGTTAGCTATCTGCTTTGTTTAGCTGTCATCTCATTAAGACACACACGCGCGTGCGCGCGCACACACACACACACACACACACAAAAGGGGAGAGAGAGAACCGTTGCATAGTGAAATACTAATACTCAATGAAGTTATACCGACAATTTTGAAGTTCCCAGCGCAGGATGTACCTGAATCTCTATGTAGGTATAGATTATACAACGGAGGGGGACATCTCCCGCACTACGACTTACATAGATATATTGTGGCCACCACTTCCCAGGAGGAAGGGATGAAGTGAAGGAACCACAGGAGGCTACAGGCCGCAGGCAGACTTGCCACAGAGGCTTGCGGAAGTCACTAAGTTCCAGGCTCGAAGGCCGATGAAGCCGTCCTCTAGTGCTCAAGGGAGTACTCTTTACTTTGAGCAAGCATCCGCGCCATCTGTCCGGCACCGCTATACGCCACGTAACCTAGAAGCACACCTGAAAGGTGAGAAAGAAACGGAATGAAAGGAAAATTATGGAATCTAAATCATGGTATTTATTGTTCGACTATGACATACAAGGCCGGAAAGCATGTTATATTTTAGTAAAAGTCAAATCTCTAAAAGTTACTCTATTTTTTACTCTATGTATTTTTAAAATATGGTTTTGGCAGCCATCTCTCAGTTCTCATATGCATACATCAGCGCTAAGCCAATGAGTACTGATCCCTAATTATGGACAAGAAAATATAAACAATTAAATAAATAAATAGTAATAAGATTGAGAAATAATAACTTCTGTATATTAAATCGGTGTATGACGTAACAAGTTTGGGTTGAAAGATTTTGTCCGGAAAGACGAAGGTAATTAGGAAATCAGGGTGGCCAAGTTATTAGCGACAGCACATGGATCAATTCTGGAAAGGAGAGGATTTTTGCTAAGCCTCGTGGTAACAGAGTCAGAAATGCTCATGAAGGGAGGTGAATTTTTGCTCGGGATGTAAAGTAATTTTGGTGGGAGTAACTCTAATTAGGCGTGGCTTAAATAATATAGAGGCGGCCATCTTTCTGTCTGGTACCGCCAGCGGTACTTGCTCGTATGATATTTTATGCGCCCAGTGACACAATTGTGTGAGTAGCAGTTATCGCGAGAGATCTTGCCGGTAAGCATTTTAGCGACTCACAGCAGGTTACACTTCTAGCTTTTTTATTGTGGAAACAGTTATTTCCAACGGTTGCTTTGATACAGCAGAAGTTAGCAGTTATAATAACTCAATTGTTACAATTTCGAGTGCTATAGTTCATAATCAGTGACATTCCGATCGGCAACTCGCTTCAAAAATTCAAATATTAGTTCACAATAAATTTTTCAGTAAATTTAAACTGGTGTTGTCCTTCACAATGCATCCATGCATACCCAGAGGGAAAATACTCATAGCTCAACCACTGGAGCAACCGGCAGCAGAATGAATAGCAGATACTGGAGTTAACGAGAAAAGGTGGCAACTACATTCTCGCTTCAAACTGCCGTATGATCATCGAGGCAATGTTCTGCTTCAGTACATAATAGAGTATTATTTTCTCCGACGGAGGGATAGTATCGAAATGTAAAATGGAAGGGGTAGAGTCGAAGAAGCTTTGGCGATGACACAGTCAATGTGGTGGTTAAATGTGGTTTTGTAAAACTGTGTCACCTTTACTTTCTCTAGCATTTACATTATTGTAGATAGAGGAGGTATTGCATTACACCCAAAATTCAATGTCAGGAGTTCACAAAAAATACATTTCGGAGATCCACTGAATACAGAACAAGCATTTTAGTAAACGTTCGGCACCGCACATGTGCATATGTGTGTTTGTGTGTGTGTGTGTGTTTGTGTCTGAATGTCATAACTCAAAAACAAAAAGTCGGATATAAACCACACTTGCTATATTAATTCAGCATCTTCCAAAGATGCGACACGAAAATTTCAACGAAATCTCTCTTCACCACATTTTCAAAAATGGCTCTAAAGTTTTCTATTAAAACCCTACAGGTTCAAAAATATTTGAATTTTCTGCATACAGCCTATGAAATCCTATTTATTCTGAATGAATTTTTTATATATTGTACTAATGGTACATGATAAGAGATAACTAAAACAAGAAAAGCGTAATTATGTCAAATTTTACTAGATATCAATTTCTATTGGTTATAGGTATATTATTTGAAGTGTTGTTACCATTAACTTATTTCTCATGATGTCAGGGAAACAGACTGGAATTTCAAAGCCAGCCTACAGCAACCCGTTTTTTAAAGATTTGACTATCAGCCTCCTGTATCCGCGTTGTACCTACAAAAAATGTGTAATTCAGCTATGTATGCGAACGTTTATCTCAATTTACATGAAGTAATTTGAAAAATACGGTTTTACAAGAATAATTTGTAGATGATAAATGAACATAAACGGTAGTGGCTAGAGAAAATCACGTGAATGTAACACACATTGGTGTTTTTTACTCGCTTAACCGTATCCATTCACGAATAAAGAATTTTAAAATATTATTTTTTAACGTGCCCTCGTAATTAGCACTTCCCACATTTTTACTTGTTGAGAAATTCTGCTTGATTCTGCTTATTGAAGGTTCCGTTTCAACCCACCCATTTTAGTTAAGTGCGTAAATATTTGTGTTTCAATAGCCCATCCTGTAGTTATGTTTGTTCGTCCGTGTACCTAAGGCCATTGTTTGTACAGAATGCCTTTATAAAGGTGAACTGGTACACAAAGTGATTAAATATGGAGTAGGAGGGGCAAACAGTTCCGCAACCATTAATACGAAATGAACCATGAAATTGTTGAATCGACCTCAAACATTTGATTAGGTGTTTATGACCTAAACGATGCAGGAATTTAAAAACGAATTTCCATTTTTAAATTCGTGCTTTTAATCCATAGCATAAAAGAGCTTTTTTACGGGTTATAGTTTGTCTCCTGCTTTTTTTCAATTTATATAGACCAACTGTTGTTTAAAATTAATGGAAGCATTTTTATTGCACCAAATTTTACCTTTAAGACGATGCTATTTTTGATGACTAGACTGAAGACGAGTTGCAAAGAGCAGTGTATATGTTACAGAATTTATGTGAGTAAAACTAAAACAATGGCCTTTCTAGATAAATAAATATACTGTTAGAAGCAAAATTGTAATTAATGAAACCACATTAGAATAAGTCACGGGTTTTAAATGTATATCAGATATAAATATGAAAATGATTTTAAACATAAATTACCCATGTTTTAACTTCTGGTTAGAAGTCTAAAAACTAACCAGAAAGAAACAAGGATTTTTCTTATGCATCTGAAACTTGGACGTTGACGAAACTGACAAAAATAGCATACAGACTGCCGAGTTGAGATTTCTGAGAACGGTAGATCTACTACCCTTCTGGACAAATGAAGAAATCAGGTAAGAGTTAGAAATAAATTCTTTGTAAGAAAACATTACATGTTATAGAAATTAATGGAGACTGCATGTTGATAGAATATTAAAAGTGAAAATCCCAAGAAAAGCGTTGTACTATAGGCCTTAGAGAAGAACACATCCAGGAAGACCAAGTAAATGACGGACAGAATAAGAACATATTTTTTCTGATATATTTAATTTTTCTGATTTTTTTTCTTTCTTTGGGATTAAAATGTTTCTTTTAAAGGCTAAGTTGAATAATAGTACATTATGCAACGAGAATATAATGGTTACAATTAAGATGTTAGTATGTTTATGAAACGAGAGGCGCGAGCTCGACCATGCTCCCATGTGTCTAAGTTTAAAATATTTATAAATTTTTTAATATTCTACGTCAAACTGAGTCAATAAGTCACTTACGCAGTGAAACAGCTGGCAGGATTGTGGTGTGTGCACAGACGCGAAAGTATTGAAAGTATATGCGGATCTTCTGATTGTTGGAAACCTGAACTTTAATGAAGAGGTGCACTTTAATGAAGTCCATTAAAGTGCGACTACGAGACGTATAATTACTACATTTAGACATGGTCGAGCATAATTATAGTTTATGACGCAAATTATAAGTATATAAAAATTAGGTATTTTTATGATAATTAAGTATGGATATTCTGAGCCTAATTCCGAACTGTGACTATATTTTTACTATCTGTACACAACTTGTTTCAAACAGCGATTTTTGTGGCATCGTCATTTCCGGATATCCGTTATTATTGATTTGAATTTTTCAGTTTTTTTTAAAGTGCTGTCGCTATACAGTAGCTTCTTGCGATCATGGAAAGAGTGTGGAATTTCAATGCCAGTATATAGCGACCAGTTTTATACATTTGGCTATTGCTATTCTCTTTGCAACTATACTGCAATGTTAATGAAACTATTTGAGCAAACGTTTGTCTCAATTAACTTGAAGTAAATGGAAAATCTAATGTGATACATTCACATGAATTTCTCTACCCTCATTCTTTAATAGTGGGTATACAAAGTATTCTTACTAAAGTTTATTTCTCTATCTACTACGTGTTAATCCAAATAAAACTTTTCAGAAATATCTGTATTATTTCGTTCTAGATACAAACATAACAGTGATAGTGAAATATTTAAGAATTGGACGCTATATGCTGCCCTTAAAATTCCATACTGCTTCTATGCAATCGCGAGAAACAACTGAATGTTGAAGGGACTTTAAGGAATCACCAAGAAATGAAAAATTCGAACCTTCAATAATGGATACCTCAGAAACGGCTTATGCCACAAAAAAACTTTCTTAAATACTGTAGTTTAAAGAATCTACAATTTTTTGTAGTATGTTTTTTCGTCTTTCTCTTAACCTTTACCAGATATACAAGATTATACAAAATTCGTTCCAAATGAAGAGGACTTCATAGGTTACTTCCCAAAACTTCAAGATATGCATTTCATTTGTCAAACATCGTATTTTAATCAAAATCGTTGGAGCCATTTTAGAAAATAAAAAATTTAGAAAAATGTTCCTTGTAAATGGTAGTTTGGGGTGGGGGATTTTGTTGAAAATCTTTGTGTCGCATCTTTGGAAGATACTGAACCTAAATACCAAGCTTAGGTGTGTCTGTGAACACATAATCCTGTTCTCACACACACACACACATACACACAGAAATGTTTCTAAAAATGCTTTATTTGGATTCAGGGGGCCTCAAGGCATGTATTTCCGGTGAAATCTCGCTATCCAATTTTTGGGTGGAATGCAATACTTCCCCCATTTACTATACGTAGTAGAGAAAGTAACAAGCTTTAGCAAGAATATTTTGTAGACGCTATACAAAAATAAACGATAGTGGGTAGAGAATCTGATGTGAATGTATTTCCAGAATTTCCAGGGTGGAATATAATAATTGCTCTTATCTACTGGTACGTCGCAGAGAACGTAAGAAAAGCATACGAACCCATGAAAGCACTGCTTCAAAACCTAATGAGACGGATGGATAGGAGGAACCACGTTAATAGGTATTATTCAATAGCAAACCCGTTTAAAAAAAACTGATGTGTTACACTCACATGACCTTCTCTACTCTTGTAGAAACTATTTTTACAAACCCTTATTCTGCATATGCTTCATGTGAATCGAGATATCGAGATGTTAATTTTATTGCTAATGTTCTTTTAGCTGCAAGGGGAATTGGCAGGCTTTAAGCGATAGTCAAGTATTTTAAGAGCTGGTTGCTATGTGGAGTATTCCATTCTCTTTGCATTACCAGGACAAAGAAAATGAATAACGAATTTGAGAAAAAGTATAAGTATTGGAAAATTTAAGGGAATAACAAGCAATATCTCGGAAATGGTTCACTCAACAAAAAAATCTGATGTGTTACACTTACATGACTTTCTCTACTCTTGTACAAACTATTTTTACAAACGCTTATTCTCCATCTATTTCATGTTAATTGAGATAAACATTTGCAGACCCTATCTTATTGCTAATTTTCTTGCAGATTTAAGGGGAATATATATTTACAAGGGCAATATAGAAATACAGTAGCCTTTAAGTGCATACATATCTCTTATTAGCTGGTTGCTAGGTGCACAACCATTCCCTTTGCCACAGATTAATACTCTTTGCATATGCAAGACAAAAAAATGAATAATGATGCAGTAATTTGTATCACAAATTATGTAAATGTCAAGAGTGATTATAGTGTGAATATGCATTATTGTGTGACATTGATTTGAGATGTTTGTTAATTGTAAGCATTGTCGAGAAGTGGGTTTATACGGCCTTACTGAAACTGACAATAATAGCGTGCAATAATGTAGCGAGGGGGTGAGCTGTTTATCATTATTAGAGACGAGCAAATGACGTAATATTGGCGCGTTTTTCTTAGAATTTGCTGGAACATTTTTCCATAGAGCATATGTTTTCGTAATTTTCATTGGATATAAAAATAGACGCTAATGTTGGCGTGTTTTATTAACCAATAGCAGCTCGGTTATAATCTTTAGGCATATCGGGGTGTGGGAGTATAAAAAGGGCTAGGTCAGAGTCAAATTCGTTCAGTCCATCGGAAACATTTGTACATTACACGTCGTCTTCAGTCCATCGGAAACATTTGTGCATTACACGTCGCTGAATTCAATACAAAAAGTCATGGTAATACATAGCATAGTTTATCGATTTGCAGTGTACGCGTAGCAAAGTTATGAAAAATATCAAGTGTCGTAAAGTTAATTATACAAAATGTTGAAGTACGCGAATTAATGATGTTCAGTAAAGAAGTTATTATAAAGTTTCAGTTTGGCGAGTGTCAAGATTAATATGTGAAAGTAAATAATGTGTTCGAAAATAAATGTGTAAAACAAATTCTTTCATCAGTGTTATCTCTGGATAAAGGACTCCTTTCCGTTTACACACCTGTATAAGATAAGTGCTCGACCAAAAAGATCATAGCTAGCCGGAGGACAGTGAACCAAAAAATTAAACACAATAACAGGCCTCAGTAAAAGATAACACGAAGTGACCGCGACAAATTGTCTTTTATACGTGCGGCAGATAAACAGTAGCATTCTTTCAAACAAACACTAATACCATAGCAAATTGGCTACCACAACGTGGAGCTAACAAACTTAACAAATAATACCGTCACAATAACGAATTCTCATTTGAGAAAATAAGTATTGAAAAATTTAAGGGAATAACAAGCAATATCTCGAAAACGGTTCACTCAACAACAAAAATGTATATGAAATAAATTGTGTATTTTAACGCGATCTACATTTTTTGTGTAGTAAAATGTTGTCTATCTCTTATGGTTTACCAGTTATGCAAAAGTCGTTCACAATGAAGAATACTTTTGGTGACATTCCCAGAAAATACAAGATATACATTTTGTCATAAAAATATCTTAAACATATGACATTTTAATCAAAATCGTTAGAGCCATTTTTGAGAAAATTAAAATTTTCGAAAAATGTTCCATGTAAAGGGTAATCTGGGATGGGGGTATTTGCTTGAAAACCTTCGTGTCGCATCTCTGGAAGATACTGAACCTAAATACCAAGTTTGGTGTTTATCCGACTGTTCGTTTCTGAGTTATGCTGTTCTCAGACAGACACACAGACACACACACGGACATGTTTCCAAAAATGCTTTTTTTGGATTCAGGGGTCTCAAAACATGTATTTCCGATGAAATCTCAGTATCGAATTTTTGGGTGGAATACAATACTTCCCCTACTTACTATACGTAGTAGAGAAAGTAAAAAGAAACAATAACTTATGCAAGAAATATGCGGTAGAAATACACTCATTATCACCAGTGAAAACCGTAAGCTTCCCTTCTTCCTACGACGTCACAGATACGCTTATGTTATCCGTTTCCTGCCACACTTTTTAATGCGCTGCCTGTAAACGTCACATCATGTAGGCATGCTTTATGCTACTGATATGTATAGCTCCTATACGCAGTGTAGTCCGCCCTTAGTGATAGTGTTGAAGCAAGTAAGGCGAAAATCGTCACATCAGCTGCAGAAATAACATAAGCTTTGATGTCTCATTTCATAATCACCTTAGGGCAATTTTGCTATCCGTATCTCGCTGTCGTTTCTAATGGTGGTTTTACAAAGCACAAATGTCAGCTTTCATCCAAAAGAACAACTGTAGCTTCTTTTTGCCATTCAGCTGATCTCTAATGTTTAATATAAATCCTTTTAGGAAAGGTAGAATGAGACGACTGAAAAATTCAGTGCCATAGCCGGGATTTGAACCACGCATCTCTCGGTCTCCGTCTGGAACTATAAAGCCCGGGACTTAAAGTACTTACAGCAATGTAAGTCGCCATTCGGGTATGTCATCTCAATACAATTTAAGACCTCCTTGTGGTTTACAGAGAAAAATGCGAATCAGCTGGGGAATTTAATGTCGTATTGGCAGGTTGCCATGGTAGCTCTGTGGTTAGAGCAACCAGACGGAGACCGGGAGATCCGTGGTTTAAATGCCGGCTATGGCATTGAATTTTTCAGTCGTCTGATTCTGCCTTTCCAACTTTGCCCAGCACACGGCTGGAAGAACAATCCCCCCGTTTAGTTTAATAGTACGTATCTGTTTATAACATTTAGTATAGTCGTCCATTCTTAAACGACACAACAACCAAGCGAATGTCAGACTTCAGGACTTTGTTTACCTCTCTCTCTCTCTTTGAGTACAGGTTGCACACTTGCGATTATAGGGGTTTTAAACTTGTCAGAACGGCTCCTAAAAAATCTGATGTGTTACATTCACATAACTCTCTCTGTACACTCTATTGTTATTTAGTGGGTATACAAATTATTCTCACGAGGTTTATTTTCCTATCTACTTCATTTTCATCCGTATAAACGATTATCAAATGTTTAAGAACTGGACGCTATGTGCTGCCTTAAAATTCCATACTATTCCCATGCATTCGCGAGAAATAATTGAAAATCGACAGAACTTTAAAAGAATGACTAAGTATTGAACAAATCGAACTTTTAATAACGGATATCTTGGAATGGACTGATGCACAAAAAACTTATTTAAAATAAATTGTGTATTTTAAAGAGATATATATATTTTTGTAGTACGTTTTCGTCTATTGCTTAAAGTTTACCAGTTATACAAGATTAGGTATACATAATTCCTTCTGAATGAAGGGGATTTCGCAGGTTCTTACCAGAATTTTAATTTTATTGCCAATATTAATTGCCAATTAAATATATTTAATATACGGTATTTTAACCAAAATAGATAAAGACACTTTTCAGAAAATCAAAAATTTCAAAAAGGGTAGTTTGGGATGGAGTATTTTCTTGAAAATCTTTGTGTCGCGTCTTTGGAAGGTACCGAAGTTAAATACCAAGTTTGGTATATATCCGAATTTTTGTTTTTCAGTTATGCTGTTCACAAGCGCTCGCGCGCACACATACACACACATGGGCCTTTTTATAAACATGCTTTTTCTATTCAGGGACCTCAAAACGTGTATTTTCGGTGAACTATTGGTATCGAATTTTTGGGTGGAATGCAATACGTTCTCTACCTACGTGGAGAGAAAGTAAAAGTCGGTGTGACGGGCGAGTAGAAAGCTAGCAATTACACCAGACATGCTAACGTCAGTATGGCAAAAAATGGACTGTCAGTGGATGTTATGTTGTGTCACAAATAGAACCCATATTACTGAACACTTGTAATTAATGTTATGGTGAGTTCCAGTGTTTCTTTAATCTATGTTATTTTAGGTCATAGGAAAAATATGTGCGTACTTCCTGTATTTTTTACTTTCTCTACTACGTATATTAAGTAGGGGAATACATCGATATTTCACCGGAAATACATGTTTTGAGGCCCTCTGAATCCCAAAAAATCAGTTTTAGAAAACGTTCCGCGTGTGTGTATGCTTCTGAACAGCATAACTCAAAAACGAAAAGTTGGATAAATACCAAACATGATATTTAGATTCAGTATCTTTTAAAGATACGACACGAAGATTTTATAGAAAATTCCCCAACACATACTACCCTTCACATGGTACATTGTTTGAAAATTTTTATTTTCTCTAAAATGGCTCTAATGATTTAGATTAAAATATAATATATTTTTTGATATTTTAATGGCAAATAAAATGTATATCTTAAATTTTCTGTGAATGTTCTCAAAACTCCTCTTCCTTCTGAATGATTTTTGGATAACTGCTAAACCGTAAGAGAGATATAAAATTTTACTAGACAAAAAATGTAGATCTCCTTAAAATACACAATTTATGTTATATACATTTTTTGGTAGATTGAACCATATTCAAGGTATTCCTTGTTATTTGTTTGAATTTTCCAATGCTTATACTTTTTCTCAAATGGAAATTGTTATTCTTTTTTTTTGTCCTGGACCTGCAAAGAGAATGAAATACTCCACAAAGCAACAGCTCTTAAAAGATTTCACCATCACTTAAAGCCTTCCATATTCCCCTTGTACCTACAAGAAAATTAGCAATAAACATTCTGCAAATGTTTATTTCGATTAACGTGAAGTAGATGGGGAGAAGCATTTGTAAAAATAGTTTGTAAAGGAACAGAGAAAGACATATGAGTGCAAAACATCAGATTTTTCAGTATTTAATGCTAACTAGGACACGGGTTTTAACAAGACAGCGTGAGATTTAATTAATATCAAACATTTGTGTAAGCTTTTATCAACGTAACCTAGTAGAGGAAGCTAAGATAGTAAAATTCTCAAACGCAATTTCTATGAGCAGTGGCATTATGCGATTTGCAGAGCTGTTGGAAACATCTGTAGTACATCCGATTTAGCAGATCAGAATCGAAGTTGTAAAACACAGAAGATCTGGAAGAAAGGAAACGCGTGGAATAATTCATAAGCAATGTTGTAAGTTAGCTCCTTTGTAGGTTGTATGGCAGTTGGGTAAGATAAAATTTGAAAGCTGTGATTCTCTCTCAGCCAAAGAAGAATTTAAAGAATATAAGTTGCCTATCTTAGAAAATAAATAGAACATACGCCCGTAAAATGTTAACAGAATTTACACTTTTCATGGATGTTTAATGTTTTATTATATTACTAGCTGATTAGGGAGTTTTATCATATTTGTCACTTTTGTCATTAATTTAATTGTCAAAAATTATATGAGCTTCGCTGAATCCCTCATATAGTGTAGTATTCCTACAAAAATCTGATATGTCACATATGCTATATGTTACATTCACATGACCTTCTCCAATCTATATCGTCTATTAGTGATACAAATTATTCTTAAGAAACTTTATTTTCCTATCTACTTCATTTTAATCGAGATAAACCTTAACGAAAATAGCTGCATTAAAATTTCTTTACAGATGCAAAGGGAGTAGCAATAATCAAATGTTTTAGAATTGGATGCTATACGCTGGCCTTAAAATTCATACTCTTTCCATGATATCGCCAGAAAGAATTGAAAATCAACAGGATTCATAGAATGGCTAAGAACTGAACAATTCAAACTATTAGTAGCGGACATCTAAATGGATGATTTCACAAAACATTTATTTGAAATAAATTGCGTGTTTTAAAGATATATACTGTCCTGTGTATTACGTTTTCGTATGTCGCTGAACGTTTACCAGTTATACAAAATTCCTTCCGAAAGAACAGGACCTCAAAGGCTATTCTCAGAAAATTTAAGATATACATTTTATTTTGTCATGTAAATATATTTAATATATGCATAAGCTGTAAAAGTTAAAGGTTCGTACCAACGGAGGGCCCCCAAAACCGGAGCAGAGCACTGCAAGTAGACCACAACGGTCCTTTTTGCTTCTACCGTGAGTCCTGGGAGGGACGAAGGAAGACACCCGAAAAGTGAGCAGATCCGGATGACGACGGATGTAAGCATGGGCGGGGTCCCTAGCGTTTCCAGATAGAATGCAACCCCGCCGCTCGGACACAAGCACAAGCCCCTAACCTCCACGGGTCCCCGAAGGAACCCGGGGGCAGGTCCTAACTCAGAAGTCCTGCAACGATGCCAGGGAAGAAGCTTTTACAGACACCACAGCAACCGGTCAGCCACAACCCGCCGAACACCGTCCCTGGCCCTACAACCCTGAGACAGATGACTAAAAAGATAATGGGTACAAGAAATGAGGGGCAGGAAAGTCGTGGTAGAAGATGAACCACCCCGGCATTCGCCTGCCGACCCGGGGAAACCACGAGAGTGAGTCAGAGCGTGCGGTCGCCTGGGATCGAACCCCACACCTCTGAAATGCAAGTCATACGCGTTACTACGCGCTACCTCGCTCAGTATAGGTAAGAGGTATAGACTGTTTGACAGTAGCAAATTTACGTAAGTTGAAGCTCAAGACTTTCTTTTCAATAAAGTTTGCACAAGAAAGTGCTTTCTTTTGGGGTGAAAGTTGGTTGAAATGTATACATTTCAGCAGAAAGGTGTAACGTAACAAATTTATAAACCCGATTGCAATACCTATTTATGCCCTTTATAGGTATATGACTAAGTTATACGTGTGGATTAATGAACAAAAATAAAAATTATATCCAAAAATAATAAATTTAAAGTTGTGTCTGTCCTCGCAGTTTTAAAAACATCAGGAAATGAATGAACGTTTCTCTAGGGACTGCTACCGAGGTATTTAATAAACATGGACCATAATTTGGAAACCATTGGAGGGATATGCTGCAATTCTATAACGAACTAGTAAATTATAAACGCATGCATCTCTCAGGGGGTAATATAACCCGATGCTTATCATGAGGCTGAAAGAGCAAATATGTTGTCAAAGGATACTTAAAAGAAAGCATATGACACTCCTACTAAAGTGTTAGCTGGAATGTCTTCGCGAATGTAATGAACTTTGTCCGCAGGGCCCCTAATTGGCGGGAGCTTCAAGTCACAGTATGTAATTGTAGTTTAAGTTGTTTGTGAAAATTCTGTCAGTGAGAAGCCTTCTAATTTCCAATAACTAAATGATGATCAATGACTTCTTTATTTCCACTTGTTTCAAAAAAATCTTATTATTACTCTATTTATTTTACGTCGCTTTAACTACAGGGCCATATCGCGACAGATCTGTTAGTGGTTAACTCTTAGATTGAGTGTGTCGGACAGTTAGCCTTCTAGGTCTCATCCCTGTAACCACACGCTTCGCCGTGTCCACAGAGACCCTAGTGAATATCAACCATATCTTCTGCTTCAGCCGTGCAGATGGCATTAGGGTGACATCCAGTCTAACTGCCGCTTTCATATAGAAAGGCGGACAGTTATCCTTCTAAGTCTCATCCCTGTAACCATGCCATCTAGCTTCGTCATGTGTCCACAGAGACTCTAGCGCTTAGCAGCCGGATCTTCTGTTTTTGTGCAGATGGCATTAGGGTGCCGTCCAGTCTACCTGGTTTCATTATCTGTGGATAGATTGCACAGTATTTGCTATTACAACCTATTTTTAATTATTACTGTTGTTTTAGACTTAAGATGAAACTTTGGTTCGTGGCATTAAATATCCAATCCGGTATTTACCTTAACGCCTGAGGGAAACCACGAAAAAATCTCAGTCAGATTGATCAGCCCACTGGATTTGAACACGGGACCTCCCATATCCGGGCCATAGACGTTATTGCCTGAGCCATCCCACTCGGTAAATAATCTTGTGATGCTGTATATCAGGTTTTCCATTTTAAACAAAGGAAAAACAATATTGATAGCAGTCACGTTCTTCAAATGAAAGAAACGCTGTCTGAGGACATCTTAGGATTGTGTATGAAGGAAAAATATTAATCAACCCACTACAGGGTGTTTAAAAAAGTTATGGGCCAAAAGGAAGGTGAGGAGGAAGACATGCAAAAAATGTTGCAGTAAATATGGAGCCGGAAATTAACCGTTTATGAGATAACGTACATTGCTACTAAGTAATTCCAACATTGAGGACTAACATTTCATTATTCTTTTTGACTCCATCAGTTCTATAAAAGCAATTAGTGACCCATAGATATAATATATAGGGTTATTCGAAAAGAAGGAACAGACTTTAAATATTTATTTCTGATGAACGACAATAGATGGCGATACATGTAATACATCACTGAATAGGGAAAAGTTCAAAGTTTTAATTTATGTGCTCAAAATGAATACCATTTGTTACCGTTTGCATGCGCAACCATCTTCTAGGAATTTATTGTATCAATTGTACATTTTTTGTGACGAGGCGGCCCTTTGTTGAACTTACAATGAAATGCGCGATGCAATTAAACAGTGGATTCACTCGTTGCATAATGCAGCGCACAAAACTACTTTTCCTGTGGCGTCGCCATTTTCTCGTAAGCAAACACAGCGCCGCTGTATGCACTGAATGGAACTAATAGGAGGGGTTTAAAATTTTGAACTTTCCTCTATTCAATGGTGCGTCGTATGTGTCGCTATCTATTGTCATTCATTAAAAATGAATATTTAAAATCTGGTTCTTATTTTTAAGTAACTTTGTATATACTAACACAGGACATTCAGGTCCTGAACCATTCATTGTAAATATGGGAAAAATGAATTGATAACTTATGGATACCTTCATATTGTGGTGTAATGGCAGAGCTTGCAGCAAGGAAAGGGATACAAAACTCCACTATCCAAAACATCCACACCTCTGACAGAGATTTACTGTAGTTCATAAATAAGAAGGTTAAGAAGCTTTAGACTACATACTACAATGAAAGCGGCAATGGAATTCTATATGAATACACGCCATATTTAAATGAGCTACAAAGAATATATCAAATTTTATTGACAAGATTTAGAATTGTTCACACCAAACTAACTCACTCTTATCTGATTTTCAAAGATGAGCCGCCAGTATGCAGCTCCTGCAGAGCACTCCTAACAGTAAACCACATCCTTACATAATGCACCACACATAGTATATTTAGATAGAAACACAGAATATCATAAATTACCACAGCTCTCCAAAGCTCTTTCATAATACTGTTATTTCAAATATATTTATATGCAGATATAAATCAATTTGGATTGTAACATTTTTATTTATATTCCTTAATGGTTTGTTATACTATTGTTAATTACCTATGTAATATTATGTATATGTTCTAGCAATAGTTGTTTTTATTTTGAAAGTTTATAGTCGCTTTAACCTATGCTACTATACAACTTTGCATAAAATAAACAATTAATATAAAACAGTGATGTTATTTAACATCCTGGCAGTTTTAAATAATTACAATGAACTAGTATATCAAATTATGACACTATAACTAATCACATTGATTGAACATTGTATACTTTTATACAAATTTATGCTCTTAAATATTCAACTATCTTAGGGTACATCGAATAGTTGAGTGCTGTTTATAAATCAGTGGGCATCTGGTAGTGTTGTCTCCATTGATCGTATTTTGGGCATCTTTGTTATTGCATTCATTCTCCTGCATAATGTATTTTAGTAACATAATATTGTAACCGCAAAAATCCATTGAGTTCTGCGGCTTTAAATAAACACATTAAAAAATCTGATGTGTTACACTCACATGACCTTCT
Source organism: Deroplatys truncata (assembly GCA_030765065.1). Classification (NCBI taxonomy): domain Eukaryota; kingdom Metazoa; phylum Arthropoda; class Insecta; order Mantodea; family Mantidae; genus Deroplatys; species Deroplatys truncata. The sequence goes on from CM060987.1 coordinate 126,922,819, forward strand.
CTACTCTTGTTCAAACTATTTTTACAAACTCTTATTTTCCATCTATTTCATATTAATCGAGATAAGCATTTGCAGAAACGATCTTTTGACATGCAAAGAGAATTACATTTTACACATAGCGACCAGTTCTAAAAATATTTGGCTATCGCTTAAGACGTACTATGTTACCCTTGTTTTGTAATTGGAAGGGCAATATAGAAATACAGTAGCCTTTAAGCATAGACATATCTCTTAATAGCTGGTTGCTATGTGCAGCACCATTCTCTTTGCCACATATTAATACTCTTTGCATATCCAAGACAAAAAATGAATAACGAATTCCCATTTGAGAAAATAAGTATTGACAAATTTAAGGGAATAACAAGCAATATCTCGAAAAGCTTCCCTCAACAAAAAAATGTATATGACATAAATTGTGTATTTTAACGCAATCTCATTTTTGTGTAGTAAAATTTTGTCTATCTCTTATGGTTTACCAGTTATGCAAAAGTCGTTCACAATGAAGAATACTTTTGGAGACATTCCCAGAAAATTCAAGATATACATTTCATTTGTCATGAAAATGTCTTAAACATATGATATTTCAATCAAAATCGATAGAGCCATTTTGGAGAAAATTAAAATTTTCGAAAAATGTTACATGTAAATGCTAGTCTGGGGTGGGGGGATTTTCTTGAAAACCTTCGTGTCGCATCTCTGGAAGATACTGAACGTAAATACCTAGTTTGGTGTTTATTCGACTGTTCGTTTCTGAGTTATGCTGTTCACAGACACACAGACGGATACACACAGACACACACACGGACATGTTTCCAAAAATGCTTTTTTTTTACTCAGGGGGTCTCAAAACATATATTTCTGTTGAAATCCCGGTATCGAATTTTTGGGTGGAATACAATACTTCCCCTACTTACTATTCGTAGCATGTTCATAACGTAAAGTGGTGTACTATAAATTTCACTGTTGTTCATACAAAACCGATGTACTTAAATCACATGTATGTGATGTTAAAAAGTTAACTAAACGAACCACACCCGAAAAGATTTAATAAACAGTAGTCCGGAAATTAACCGTCATTGGTATAATGCACATTTTCTAAGAGCTGGTGTGCAGAAACCTCACTCTAGATCTACCTACTAGAGCTATCCATCGATCCTGAACCTTTACATTTGAAATACCAACTTAGTAAAGGATAGATCGCATAGGGAATACTATTTCATTATAAAATTTGCAGGACAGAGTTTATTGCAGCTGTGTGATTCTTTCTGTTTGCACATGAATGCTGTAATTGTCGTGTGAGTAATAAATTAACTAAAATTTGATACCGTCCAACAAGACCGGGTAATTATATAAATAAATTAACCATATATAAAGTAATACTATTATAATATAAATGATGGAATGTTACGAAGTGATTGTAACACTCAATAACACTAATGAAGATACAAAATTGTATATTTATATTTAATATTGTAACTTATTGAAGAAAGGAACCGTGGCGTACATCTGGCCCCTCCTTGGGACTGGCGGCATTGAAACACAAAGGTAAGGAACCGATACCCAAGGTTTATGGACAAAGGCCATGGAATTTTGCAATTCATTTTCAAGTTGGAATTATGTGCGTTTACAAGTAAGGAGATTGCAGTCCTAAAACTATGTACGTGTACAGCTTAGATTCAACTAATTTTAACTAGTGCCACGGATAAGAGAAATGAAATTCAACAAAAATCCCAAAACTTAGCCAATAAGTTCAAAGTAAGCAATATGAACTGGTGAATATTAAAACAAGAAAGTCACATGATTAAACAGGGAGCAAAGTAATCACGTGGCATATTGGGAGTACGGATGAAATCGACATGGCGAAATTTACAAATCGCAAGTAATTCACTTCTCTGAACCCTGCGCTCGTGTAAGTAAGGCCGCGGCTATATACGCCAGGAAAGATCAGTCTACGAATGTGACAGAGAACTTAGAAATCTTGCTGTCTTACATATCATCGCTGTTATCCGCAAGTATATTCATAGTATTACAAATTGTGACTATTGAGTTGTTTGCCTCGGAGTGGTGGCGCGTGTTCCAGAATGTGTAGCAATAACTGAATAATAAAGTTAACATTTATTACAGCCGATGTTTCATTATCGCCAAAGGTACACAATTTATCCCCTCCTGTAGGCATTAAAATGTCAATACTGCTCAACGCTAGCCAGCCAGAGAAGAAAATTACACCGGGAGAGCAGCTCAGCCACACCTGAGGAATTCGCACTTCAGAATTACGCATCTAGAACGTTGTCAACTTTAAATTGTCACTACTTTTATTAGAATTAGTACCAACAACAGATTGGTATTATCTCGTAACCATATTTACTGGATCGTTCTTGCTTTTTTTCAGTTTTACTTCTCATCCCTACATTTTGAAACACCCTGTATAATGTTTGAGCCCAGTTAGTAATACCTGCCTTTAGGTTTATTTTAAATTCAATTAATGTGAGGTTTTTATAGATGTAATTGTGATTAAATAGACACTAAAAAGTTCCCATATGCTTGCCACTCGCACCAGATTTAGGATCCACTGTGTAGTTTTGTTTACTTCAAAGAATTGCGAAACACATGCAATAAAACACTGGGCAGAAATTCACTCAGTATCAGATATTGAACTCTCGAGTTCCTGAAAATTTCCAGAGAAGATGCCAGAAATGTGTGGATAGAGAAGGACAACGTTTCTAACACCTCTTTTATTAGGTAGGGGTTTATCATCATTGTAATTGTAACTGTAAATATGAGAACGCGAGGTGGTTGCGCAGATATCTTAACTGATTCGGCGGGAACCCGAGTTGTAGCGGCCGCCGCGCAGGCCGCCGTGCGGTGGCCGCAGTTTGAAACAAAAGCATTGTAATTCCTGATCCTGTCCTCGTTTCCTGAGATATCCGATGTTTCTTCCCTCTATAAATTTATGACTAATCATTGCATGTGTCAGCCCGTTTTCTGTAGTGGGATATTCGTTCATTTCTTTATTCCTTCATATTATCATTTAAATTAACTATGTTTAATTCTTTCGGTATGTCTTCATTACTGCGTGTTGTCTTTTTCGGTGTATTGATGCTCCTCTTAAAAATATTGCTTCATTTACTTTATCTTTTTTCCTTTATACCCATGTCTCACGGACGTGTAATAAATTTGGAACTCACATAACTTCGTAAAGATTTAGTATATTATATTTTCTTTCCTTATTGTTTCGTTTGAAAGTTGAACGTTTCTATATTTACTTTCTCTACCATAAATAGTAGGTAAAGAAATTATTACATTCCGCCCAAAAATTCCATACCTGATTTCATCGGAAATACATGCTTTAAAGTCCTCTGGATCCAAAAGAGCTTTTTTAGAAAAAAGGTCCATGTATATGTGTTTGTATGTATGGGTCTGTGTGTGTGTCTCTGAACAGCATAACATAAAAACGAAAAGTCAAATAAATACCAAACTTGGTATTTAAGTTTAGCATCTTCCAAAGATAGGACACGAAGATTTTCAAGAAAATCCTTCCACCCTCAACTACCCTTTACATAGAAAATTTTTCGAAATTTCTGATTTTCAAAAAATGGTGCTAAAGATTTTGATTATAGCACCACATATAAAAGATATTTACAAGACAAATAAAATGCATATCAGGAATTTTCTGGAAATAGCCTGTGAAGCCCTCTTCATTCGGAAGGAATTGTGTATAGGCAGAGAAAGTCAAGTAAATCTATCAAACTATAATTTTTTATGTTTGGTCTAAATGTATGGTCTGAATTTCTATTTGGAGACATTATGTATATTAAGTATATAAATTCCTTAAATCTTCTAGATACCTATTTATTTTCCACAATTACTTTATATAGTACATTTTGTGCGACATAGAAGTTTATTTTTGTTAACAATGTGTTCTTTATATTTTGTTCAGTCCATATTAAGCTTTTTAGAAGTTGTCTTCGCAATTGGCTGAAATCACTTGAACATGCATAAATATAACTGTCATAATAAAGTGTTATTAAGATTATTAATATAAGGGGTTAAGTTTTGTACCCATTGTCTTATAATTTCTTCTATATATTTTCAACAGTAGCGGTAACATACTGCAACCTTACCGAATTATAAAACGCTTTTAAAAATACCACGATAGTTTTACTTCGAGAGAAAAAAGCGTTACTATTATATAATTCTTATAAATTCAGATATCTTAAGTGAAATAAATTCACAGAAAAGAGTATAAACGGCTTAATTTTTTCTTTCATTCTTCGAAAGCTGTAAAAGGAAACTTTTTTCTCAGTAATTAAGTACGTAATTTGGCATCTTCCAGCTTCATGTTCATGTTTCTCTTTACCTTCTTTACAATATGTTTCTCTTGTTAGTCAGTAGATAACAGACGGAACGAAATATGTAAGGTAGTACAAACACAACCACAACTTTTGACAGCGAATCTTTAGTTGTGAATTATATTGTTATGAAACACAGGTTTATAGCAGTTGCCGTAAATATCATATTAATAATGAAAATACATGTTAAACAATATGTTTTGGGAATTAGGAATAGTATTTTTGTATTAAAGAAAATAAAACAAATGAAAATGTTCATGTCCAGATCCCCTTACACATATTTTGTTTTTGGTTTGTCACTATGGCCCGGCACCTGGATGTGGTCTTCGACCGTCCTTCAGAACAATAGCCTCCCCTTGAGCCCATTGTGTGCGGCTTCCCCGCAGTTATTACTACTCAGAATATTCATTTCAGCATGTTCTAGTAGGCTTCCTTTCTAGAACTTTCCGCTTTGTTTACGGGTCCTATATAAGGAGCTGCTCTTGCCCGGCTATTTAGTTCAGAGGTTGCGAAGTTAAGTGTAGTCAAGAAGTCTAACAAGAGTGAATAATGCCAAGTACAGTTGAGTTGTGAATTGTGCTCTGCAGTTCTATATTTAGTTGTGACATGTTTTCAGTTGTGATTCGATTCGACGGATCAGTTGTGTTCTGTTCGGAGTGTGTGTGTGTGTGTGTCAAAAGTGTCTCAAGTGAAAAATTTGTGCACCTAAGTGACGAACAAAATGTATTTAGCATTAACTGGTGTTATCATTTGTTACAATATTCGCAAATATATGACACATATATATTTTACCTAGGTAATAAATATAAAGTAGTGGCATTATAAATTATAAACTCTACAGAGTTGTATACATGGAAAGGAATAAGATTGCATACATGCATGCATAATTTGTAAATAAGTTGTATTTAACCATTTTACTTTACTATATTCCACAATTTTATGATGCTACTGGTTTTAAGGTAAAGGATAAAGTTTGACATAGAATGCTGTATACATCTAAATTAAGTTGATCTTTTAGAAGAGAAACTCGGCTGCACCAAGCATCTATATATCACATCACTGGTCGTAATGCACAAGCCATAAAACTTCACCGAGATAGACCTTGGGACCAAATACCGGGTGCTTCACTAACCATTTTTCTTACCAGCGCACAAAAACCCTATTCACAATGAAGATGTAACGTAAGCTTAACGCAGCATAAGGGCAGCCGTGAGGTAAGGCTATTCACAATGGAGGCGTAGACGTAACGCAAAAACTTGGCACGGGTTTCTACATCCGTAAATTGCTAGGAAATCTTTCGAACGTATCAGAAGATTCAAATTTAATGGTATGACCATAAATATCCAATATGAACGTTCATTCGGTCTTTGTAAATAAACAGGACATAAAAAGAGCTTGAACCAAGTATACCACAGACCACCGTCTGGGGTCAACATTTAAAAGTGGCGTGGCATGGCCAAATACACGAGCGGCCTAAGGATCCGGGACAAGTTAGCAATCAATGTATGTGAACCTTACTATACAGTTCCGTAAACGCAGTATTGCTGATGTAAACAAAGACGCCAATGCGTTGCCTTAGTTGCTACAATAAACAATGCAGTCTAGTGATGGTGGAAAATAAAGTAGGGTACATACATCGGAATGAGAGACAAAGTGTATTGCACCTACACTCACGAAGTATACGGCCTCACAGGTAAACAACACCTCAATGCGTGACCTCATTCCAGGCTACTCGATGCGCAATAAACTTCCCTTCACTCTTGAGTTGTCCCGGATGTTTAACTTGATTATGAGTGTACAATAGATGACGTAAAATCCTGCAACGCGATGGCGCGTTGTTCAGAAGCTGGTAATGCAGGGAGAAAGAAATGCAGAATTCTTAATTCCTCCTCTTGCACACAGTGCAAACATAAAGTTAAGTTCGCAATCTCTTGCGCTACGTAGCGCGTTACGTGACTCTATGTTTTGAGTTTTTTTTTTATTTATTTATGGACGCTCTTTAACTGCTGTAGTTCTTAGCGTCCCCCCTCCCACCCATGGAAGTGAAAGACCGGTAGGATTGCTCAGAGGTCTCTTTATCAAGCTTGAGGTTCTTCTACGTGCCGTAAATCTACAACACGGGACCACCGGCTTTACTTTCCTTTCCGAAGGAAGCCATGCTAAGGATTTTTATGCCCTGAAAAATCCATCGCTCTTCGCCAGGTATGAGCCCGCGAGGTAACCACTACACCACGGCTAGCATGGTAACTACTACACTACAGGACGATTGATTCTAATGTAAATGCTTCCATTAAATAAATAACAAGGGGCAAACCCTTGCATTTATGTTGCTTCTGTGCTTACTTTTCATTGCAAATGAGGCTTAACATGTTTTGGCGCCACAAAAATGCAGATCTTGTGATAATGAATACTTTGTAAACTTACATTTGTTGTGGCAAAACCTATTCACTTATATAATAATATACTTAACTTAAATGTATTTTAAAATATTGTCTTTAATCCAAATGTTTTTGATTTTGTTAATAAAAAGTTAGTGAAAAGTCGATATATGCTAGCTACGATTACAAAGCAAAACGAGGGAACGGAAACTAAACCCTACAAACCCACTGGGAGAATTTAACATCCAAGAAAAAACAGCTTAGAAAGCGTTAAAGCCACAAGTTATTGCACGTAAATTTTATGTATTAACGAAGTCTGTATTTATATTAATTATTTAATCTATCCTTAACTGTTTGCAGTTGTTTAAAATTTGGTAGTAATGAATAGAACTTCACTACCTATTTACAGACTATTCAAGATACTACATTTTATTCGCCATGTCAGGTGTAAAGTTCGTGATATATATTTTGAAAAATTAGTAGTAATATTTAAAAAAACGATAAGACTTTGTGCACACAAGGGTTTTTTCCCCATTTCTCTTTGTTGAGTTATACTGCACACACATACATACATTTCTTTTATGATTCAAGAAGCCTCGAGTTGCCTATTTTCATTGAAATCCCAATTTCGAATTTTTGAGCCGAACCTTAGGTGAGCGGTAGTGAAAGTAAAGACTAAAATGAGGTGGTGGTGTAGAATATGCTTGTCTTATTACTTGATCAATTTCTTTATGCTTTAGTATGTTGATATTTGTTTTAAATTGTGAATCCAGTTAAAAGCTCTGGACTGCTCTCACGAAGAATATTTTAGTAAACAAATATCTGAATTTGTTCAAAGATTTTACTTCAGCAAGAATAGTTATTTATGCAATACACGTGTAATAGTGAGTATGTAATTGTCAGATGCATACCAAGGACTTTACTAAGTTGCATATGTTTTATGATGTCTTAGCATTATAAATATAATAAATCTATATGGACATGACAGTTAAGCATTTTTACTCTATTTATTTTACGTCGCTTTAAATACATGGTCATATCCTGACGGATCTGTTAGTGGATAATTCTTAGATCGAGGTGTGGCAGGCAGATAGCCTTCTAGGTCTCATCCCTGTAACCATCCGCTTCGTCGTGTCCACAAAGACCCTAGCGCATAGCAACCGGATGTTGTGCTTCGTGCCGTGCAGATGACATTAGAGTGCCATCCAGTCCAACGGCCGCTTTCATTAGCCTTATAGGTCTCATCCCTGTAACCATGCCATCTTGCTTCGTCATATGTCCACAAAGACCCTAGCGTATAGCAACCGTGCCGTGCAGATGACATTAGGGTACTGTCCAGTCTGTCTGCTTGCATTGTCTGTGAATAGATGACACGACATTAGCTATTACCACCTATTTTTCATTTTTACTGTTGTTTTAGACTTAGGTGGAACTTTGGGTCGTGTTATTAAATATTCAATCCGGTATTTACCTTAGCGGCTGAGGGAAACCACGAAAAAACCTCAGTCGGATTGGTCGGCCCACGGGATTTGAACCCGGGACCTCCCGAATGTGGGCCACAGACGTTACCGCCTGAGCCATTCCGCGCTGTTTAACCATTTTTATTTAATTTGTATAGTTCCCCTTTAACTTCTATGTCAAATTGGGACCTCTGATTTGGAAACAACTTACCCTATGGAAGATAGGAAATTGTTCTGGAAAAGAAAATTTCCTCACTCCAGCCGGAAATCGTGCTCTGGACTCTGGTTGAGAAGCCAGGACGTTAACTACTCGAACCCAAAGGTAGTCCAGATGAGCATTCTGAGGATGCCTAACGCCACTGTTGCCAAGTCAGCTGATTTAATGGTTACAATCAATGTGAAAGGCGAAAGTTAAGAAGCCTTAAATCAGTCTGAAACGTGGTTTGATACTTCCAGTTTATATAAATTTCCTCTACGTTTCATTCACTCAACAAAGCACAAAGGCATTACAAAACAATCTGATGTGTTACATTCACATGACTTTCTCTAACCATTTTTCAACACACTATTCCAAAGCTCAATCTTCTCTCTAATATGTGTTAACTCAGATATACATTTGTAGAAATGTTTTCATTACACGTTTCCTTGTAGGTGCAATTAGAATAGGCTTAAGCTTTTAAGAGAATGTCGTCCTCGTGATGTAGTGGTTACCATACTAGCCTCTAGTTCTTGAGGTCGCGGGTTCAAACCCGGCGGAGGGCGATGGATTTTTTTCGGGCGTAAATATCCTTAACATAGCTTCCTTCGGAAGGGAAGTAAAGCCGGTGGTCCCGTGTCGTAGATTTACGGCACGTAAAAGAACCTCAAGCCTGATAAAAGAGCCTCTGATCAAAATTGCTGCTCTTTCATGCCCAATACAGAATGGGATCCTAAGAATCACAGTAATTAAAGAGCATCCATAAAAAAACGAATTAAAAAAAATGCCGGCCCTCGTAGCCGTGGTCGCTGTAGTGTATAGCTTCGGTGCTCCGCCAAGCTGAGGGTCGCGGGTTCGAGTCCCACCTTGGGCATGGGTGTGTGTGTGTGTGTGTGTGTGTGTGTAATTGCGGTAATAAGCGGTAATGAAAAACAGTAAAAATACAATAATGATAAACTGGGTAAACAAGGAAACTTAAAAATAAAAACAGGAGTTGGTCGCTATGTGATGGTTTTGAAATTCCATTCTCTTTGCATGACCAGGAGAAAAACACATAATGACTACCCATTTGAGAAAAGCATATGTATTTGAACACTCAAACCAATAACTAGGGATATCCCGAAAATGGTTAACTCCACAAAAAATTATTTGAGAAATTGTGTTAATGAGATCTACATTTTTTGCATTAAGATTCTGTCCATTTCTTATGGTTTACCAGTTATGCAAGAATCATTCAGAATGAAGAGAACTTCAGAGGTTATTCCTAGAAAATTCAAAATACATTTATTTAAACACGTGTATTTTAATAAAAATCGTTAAAGCCAATTTTGAGAAAAAGAACATTTTCGATCAATTTTCTATGTAAAGGGTAATTTGGACTAGAGGGTTTTTCTTGAAAATCCGTGTCGCATTCTTGGAATACGATGAACTTAAATGCCAAGTTTGGAATCTAACCGACTTTTCGATTTTGAGTTATCTGTTTATGGACACACATACCATGGAAATTCTTCTAGAATTCTTTTTATTTATTGAGAGGACGTCAAAACGTGTATCGAATTTCTGGGTGAATACAATGCTTGCTCTACTTACTATAGGTGAGTTGTAGGGAAAGTAAAATGAGAATTAAGTAAACTATAGTAATGGCTAAAATGAATGTTGATCTTGCAGTAAGTGATATTAGTATATCAAAATGAATTAAAATTTCGATTGTCACTATGCATAAAAGATATGTGTGTGATCATGATCACAGTAATGTGACGTATCGTTTTCATTGCCAACCTGAATCAGAAGAAATCAAAACGGCTTGTTATAAAGCTAGGTAAAGGAAATTAGTATGGGAACAAGTTTGATTAACATTGCTTAATTTATTTATTGATACTGTTTTTAGGAAAACTTTATAACATGCATAGCATAAAGTACCCATTATTCACACTTTCACCATCGTAAAAAAAATAAATGTACATATTTCGGAGGGATCCCCGAAATCGGAGCAGAGCACTGCATGTAGGTATCAACGCCTCTTTTTGGCTCTAACGTAACCCCTGGGAGGGAGGAATGAGGGAAGGGGACCCGACGGACGCAAGCATGGACGGGAGCCCTAACGTTTCCAGATAGAATGCATCCGACGCCTCACTTCGGAGGTGGATCCCAACTGACGCCAGGGAAGGAACCTCCACAAAGCGCAAATCCACCCCTAGCCAACACCGTCGCCTGGTCCTACACTCCTGAAACAGGTGACAATGAAGGAGATGAAGGAACCTGACAATCGTGGTAGAAGAGGAACTACCACAGTATTCGGCTGCCGACCCGGGAAAACCACTAAAACCCATAGATCAGACTGGGCAATCGCTGGGGATCGAACTTGGGAGCTTCCGAATGCGATTCACACACCGTGGCGCCTCGGTTTCACCATTGTAACATCCTGCTTATGTTATCTCTTCATAAACATTATTGTTTGCATTCGTTTATCTTGAAATCTTAAGGGTATTCATTGTTCTGCTTACGCTGTGCTTCTCCCCAAAACCGTGGCACTCCTTTTTTCTGTTTACACGGGCGTCACCTCATGTATCAAGTCAATGTCACTAGGTTAATGTAAATGCCCTAGTTTCCCCACGACAAGCCCTTTAGGGAAATTGCAGTTTTCCCAAGGCCTCCCCAAAGGTGTACCCAAACAGAAGCGAGAGAAACTCTTGTTTATTTTCCCTATTGGATGTTTAATATTCATCTCGGGGTAACTTATATATGTTAGATGGACATTTGTTTCATTTTGTACACGCAGAGCGTAAATGCAAGCACACTTAAAGTAAAATGCTGCGGATATCATAAAAATTGCAGGAAATAGAATATTCAATACTGGACCATTTACAACGTGCTACCTTATGGTAATATTAAATTCTAAAATAATACTAAAAGTAAAACAGAACTCTACTTAGACTTCACAAGAAAATATTTACTGGGATTTTCTGAATCAAAAATCTGATGTGACACATTCGCATTACTTTCGCTAGCCACTATCGTTTATTTTTATATAACTTCCACAAACTATTCATATAAAAACGTATTTTTCTATCTAATTCATGATAACTGAGATAAACATCGTAGAAATAGATCCGTTACACATTTTGTTGTAGGAACAAGGAAACCGAAGGGAAAGTCAAATATTTAAAAATTTGCTGGTTTTAAATTTCATACTTTTTCCTTCAGATCTTTAGAAACAACTGGATGGTGACAGCAATTCAAGAAATGACAAAGTATAGAAACATTCAAACCAGTATTAACGGACATCTCAAAAGTGGCTGTTGCAAAAAATTGTTTAAAAAGAAATTGTGTGTTTTAAGTATCTACATCCTTGGTATGTAAGTCTTTATCTGCCTCTTATGGTTTACCAGTTACACAAAATTAGACAGACACACACAAACCCTTTTCTAAAAACTTTTTTTCTATTCAGAGGGTCTCAAAACATGTACTTCTGGTGGAATTTCAATATCGAATTTTTGGGTGGGATGCAATACTTTCTTCGCCTACTAGAAACGTGTTGGAGGAAGTAAAAAAAGAAGAAAGTATTTATTTTTGGAAAAAATATGAACAGTTACACGACTTTCTCTGCCCATAATAAATTCACGTAACATATCCGTTATAAGTTATAGTAATCATTTAAAATTACTCATTTATCCATCTGGGTAGAGATATTACAATGGAGTGGGGACACTCCGCGCGCTGCTACCTGCACAGATATTGCGGCTACTCCTAGGAGGAAGGGATGAGGTGGACCACAGGAGGCTACAGGCTTAGGGCAGACGGACCACAGAGACGTGTCGAAGTCCCTAACATTTCCAAGATCGCAGACCCGTCCCACTTCTGGAGCCAACGAGAGAGTACGATGAACGAGCCACCAATCAGGCGCCCCCTGGTGTTCCACGGGGAGTACCTTTTATATTGAGCCTGCATCCGCGCCATCTGTCCGAACCGCATACATAACGAAATCTACAGCACTCCTTAAAGATGAGAAGGAAATGGAATGAAAGGGAAATGATGGAAAGAAAATCGTGGTGTTGAAGAAACATCCCAGTATTCGCCTACTGACCCTGGGGAAACCACAAAATAACCGATGGGTTAGAATGGACCGTCGCCGGAGATCGAACCTGGGACCTCCCGAATGCGAGTCACACACCTTACGGCGGCGCCACCTTGCTCGGTTCCATGCTAGGAAGTAATAAATCCTAAGTTTCATACAAAATTCGGAAACAATAATCAAATGTTTAGTCATGGTAAGGAGCTCTTGCAATAGTAATTATAGAGTTTCAGACTTTCAAGCCTGTACATCAAATAACGCACTCTATGGTATATTTAGAAAACAGCTAAAACTGTAATAAAATTATTAGACACTAATTAAAGTGTGTATTTTAATAAATTCTGCATTTTCTCTATTATGAACTTTTGACTATACCTTTTCATTTACCTATCATGGAGGGGGCCTCCGGAACCGGGGCAGAGCACCGCACACAGGCCAGTCGGCCCATTGTGCTTCCAACGTAGCCCCTGGGAGGGAAGGATGAGGGGAGAGACCAGAAAGCGACCAGATCCGGATGCCGACGGGCGCAAGCATGGACGGGTCCCTAACGTTTCCAGATAGAATGCATACGACGTCGCGGTCCCTGCTCACAAGCCACCAACCTACAGAGTCCGCCGGAGTAGAGCCTCACGCTGAGGAGAGACCTATCTGAGTGGTACCGCAGCGACGCCAGAGTGCAAGCCACTGCCAGCCGCAACCCGCCGAACACCATTGCATGGTCTGATTCTACAACCCTGAAGATGATGGGTACAGGAAATGAGAGAAAGGAGAGTCAAAGTAAAAGATGAACCACCCCAGCATTAGCCTGGCGACCCGGGGAAACCACGAAAAACCCATGGTTCAGAGTGAGCGGTCGCCGGGGATCGATCCCGGGACCTCCCGAAAGCGGGTCTCAGACGTAACCGCCTGAGTTATCCCGCTCGGCATTTACCAGTTACACAAAATTGTAAAAAATTCAATCAATATGAAGAGGGTATTCACAAAACATTCAAAATAGGTATTTAATTTCGTACATTACTGTCCAAAATATATTATACTCTAATCAATTAATTTAAGCTACTGACTTAATTATGAAATTTTGTATTTTTCCGAATGGCTGCAGTTTCATAAGCAAACATATATTTTTAAGTGCTGTGTACCCAATTAATGCTCTCTTCAAGAGATTAAAATAAACGTGTTATAGAGAGATAGCACTCAGCACTATACAAGGGAATTTATTTGCGGGATGGAGAAAGCAATTTTATTTTATTTTCCAATAGCTATAGTACAAAATGCAAATGCGAGTTAATTTTGTCGCACATCCTAAGAGTTTGTTAGTTTTCCCTTAAAGAAGCAGATTTTCGGTTTGCCAGCTTGCACTATTACAACTACCAGCACAAAGCGTAGAGTTCAAAGAAAGGCAAGTTTTATAAAGAAAGCATAAATATGAGAGTGTAAATGTTAAATGTTAAACTCCTTAAGCACATAAGTGCAGTCGAGTGCACGAAACGTGCCGATATCTTTGGTTTTCTAGTGTTTTTCTTTTTTAATATTGGTAGAGACTCATTAACATCTGTTTCACGCCAGCCCTGAGTGAGTCAGTTTCTTGGTTTGAATTCAAGTCCGACACGCATTATCCTATCAATAAAGGTCAGATCTAGGTAGCGGCGAAAGGGGAGGAGTACGGAAACATTTCTACTGAGTGGCTGGAAGGCATCCTGTGCAACGACGGTCCATACCAACCCCTGGATGAGACCGTCTTATATTGGTTCTGGTATTAAAGGTTTGGCACTGAAACATTAACCTATGAACACAGGCCGATTTCAGGCTCAGGAGCGAAGGAAAAGGGGTAGTAAGATAAATTGCCATTACTGATAGTCATTTGTTGAGCGATTGTGTAAATTTGTTTCAGTGGCATCACGGAGGAGTTTGGTTTCTAAGTTTCTGAAAATATGGAATTTATTCTGACAATCAATCAAACATATATTTTATTTATCATGCATTTATAGCTATTTAAGCAATTCGCGGCTCTGGCCGGGACGTTTTCCACAAGTGGAAAGAGAAAAATCCCACGAGTATAAAAACCCTATGATTTTATTTGCAAACCAAACAAAAATTCATGTTAAACAGTTTTGCCAGATCAAAATGAAAATATATTGTGAGAGGTAAGTTTAGAGCCCGTATTCAGCACAAACAACGTTTTTTAAAGAGGAGGTTCCTGTTTAAGATACTGACTTTGAAAAACCTTACTTTTTGTGCTTGAAACTGAGTAGTGTGCTGTGTATTTGTTATGGTTTTCAATAAAAAAAACAATAAGTGCACTCACAAATTACAAGGAACGTTTACTAATTTTCGATTCAAAAAAGGTGCTGCGATCAAAATTTGGTTGTGTTGTAAGATAGTAACATAATGTAAAATATGCGTGATACGTCCATTGACCAATTAATAGTGTAATTAGTAGTAGTGTATTAACCAAGTTTTGTCGTTTATTTTTGTTTTGAATTTCTTTTTGTAGTTCTGCTTCCTTTATAAAATAAGCTTCATTTATGTTACTTTAAAAATATTTAAAATAAATGTTACAACATTTTTTTTCACATTTAAAATTCTAATAATTATTCTCGGTATTTATGTATTTATATTAGAAACAATTAAAATTTGGCTACCTCTGTGGTCTGGTGGTTAGCTTGCTAGCTTCAAAATCCAACAATCTCTGGTTCGATTCCTGGCTGGAAGTGAGAACGTTTCTTTAGCCAGGATTATTCGCAATCCTCTCTAGAGTCTGAAAGTATTAATATGTACGTGAATTTGAAGACACGCTAAAGTAAAACGAAATTATTAAAACAAGAAGTAAAACAAGTGAACATAATTGCCAATGAGTAGTTGTTCCAAAAGCAAAGCTACTGATATGAACTTATCGTAGTTAAAGGCGGCTTATAAATGCAGCAAAAAAAAAATCTGATGTGTTACACTTACATGACTTTTTCTACTCTTGTACTAAGTATTTTTACAAACGCTTATTCCCCATATGCTTCATGTTAATCGAGATATCGAGATGTTAATCTTATTGCTAATTTTCTTGTAGATGTAAGGGAATTGCTAGCCTTTAAGCGATAGTCAAATATTTTAAGAGCTGGTTGCTACGTGGAGTATTCCATTCTCTTTGCATTACCAGGACAAAAAAAAAATCTGATGTGTTACACTCACATGACTTTCTCTACTCTTGTACAAACTATTTTTACATACACTTATTCTCCATATCCTTCATGTTAATCGAGATATCGAGATGTCAATCTTATTGGTAATTTTCATGTAGATGCAAGGGGAATATGGTAGGTTTTAAGCGATAGTAAAATATTTAAGTGCTGGTTGCTATGTGGCGCATTCCATTCTCTTTGCATGTCCAGGACATAAAAAAATGAGTAACGAATTTGAGAAAAAGTATAAGTATTGGAAAATTTAAGGGAATAACAAGCAATATCTCGAAAACGGTTCACTCAACAAAAAAAATGTATATGACATAAATTGTGTATTGTAACGCGATCTACATTTTTTGTGTAGTAAAATTTTGTCTATTTCTTATGGTTTACCAGTTATGCAAAAGTCGTTCAGAATGAAGAACACTTTTGGAGACATTCCCAGAAAATTCGAGATATACATTTCATTTGTCATGAAAATACCTTAAACATATGATATTTTAATCAAAATCGTTAGAGCCATTTTTGAGAAAATTAAAATTTTCGAAAAATGTTCCATGTAAAGGGTAGTCTGGGGTGGGGGGATTTTCTTGAAAACCTTCGTGTCGCATCTCTGGAAGATACTGAACCTAAATACCAAGTTTGGTGTTTATCCGACTGTTCGTTTCTGAGTTATGCTGTTCACAGACACACAGACACACACACAGACACACACACACACACACAGACACACAGACACACACACGGACATGTTTCCAAAAATGCTTTTTTTGGATTCAGGGAGTCTCAAAACATGTATTTCCGGTGAAATCTCGGTATCGAATTTTTGGGTCGAATGCAATACTTCCCCTACTTACTATACGTAGTAGAGAAAGTAATAATAACGAATTTAAGAAGTATAAGTATTGGAAAATTTAAGGGAATAACAAGCAATATCTCGAAAATGGTTCACTCAACAACAAAAATGTATAAGACATAAATTGTGTATTTTAACGCGATCTACATTTTTTGTGTAGTAAACTTTTGTCTATCTCTTATGGTTTACCAGTTATGCAAAATTCGTTCACAATGAAGAATACTTTTGGAGACATTCCCAGAAAATTCGAGATATACATTTCATTTGTTATGAAAATATCTTAAACATATGATATTTTAATCAAAATCGTTACAGCCATTTTTGAGAAAATTAAAATGTTCGAAAAATGTTCCATGTAAAGGGAATCTGGATTGGGGGGATTTTCTTGGAAACCTTCGTGTCGCATCTCTGGAAGATACTGAACCTGAATACCAAGTTTGGTGTTTATCCAACTGTTCGTTTCTCAGTTATGCTGTTCAAAGACACACACACACGGACATGTTTCCAAAAATGCTTTTTTAGATTCAGGGGGTCTCAAAACATGTATTTCCGGTGAAATCTCGGTATCTAATTTTTGGATGGAATACAATACTTCCCCTACTAACAACGGAAAAAGAATACTTCTTTGCAGATATGAAACGTAATCTGTTTTTCCGCGTCAAAGAATGTGCATTTTCAAACAATGTTGTTCGTATAAGGAGAGATTGTGAATACCGCTCTTCTAATTTATATTGATGGTTATTCTTTTCTTGGTATTTTCGAGTTTCATAGACGGGAATTCCAAGCACTTTTCCTTTAAGAGACCCTAAGCAAGTAGATGCCTGATCATAGAGGCACTGTGTAACGCAGAGCTGTAATGTGTATGGTATACTCCAACGGTGTGAAGTGGTCTAACAAATCTAGCGCTGAAAAAATACTTCCGCTTTAACTAGCTGCCCAATGTTTAGATCTGATAAAGACTACATTTACATGTTGGTGGTTAGTATGCTAGGCTTCAAATCTAGAGGTCCTGGAGTCGATTCTCGGCTTAAGAGCTAGAATTTTTCTTTAGCCAGGATTATTCTCCATCCTTCCTAGAGTCTGGAAGTATGAATGAGAGTTTGAACTTAATGTTATTACCCAAAGCAATATCATACAGTTCTAAACGAGTGAACATCAATGCTGATCAGCAATTGTTCCAAAGATAAAAAGCCGCGATATGACCTTAGATGTTAAAGGCGGTGTATAAATGGAGCAAAAAGATTATACAGCATCTTAAATGTCGCTGGTCTCTGTGATATGATAAACAACTTGTCAATTTGAAAATGCCACGAAGGCAGCAGTAAGGATATCTTTACCAAGCGGGATGGCTCAGGCGTAAGTCTGTGGCAGCATTCGGGAAGTCCCGGGATCGATACCCGGGCACTCTGGTCCATAGGTTTTTCGTGGTTTCCCCGGGTCGCCAGACGAATGCTGGGGTGGTTCATCTTCTACCACGACTCTCTTTCCTCTCAATTCTTGTACCCATCTTCTTCCCTGTCATCTGTTTCAGGGTTGTAGAACCAGGCGACGGTTTTCGGTGGGTTGTGGCTGGGCGGTGGCTTACATTCTCCCTGGCGTCGCTGCGCTCTGTTAGGTCTCTCCTTAATGTGGGGCTCCGCTCCGGGGACCATGGAAGTTGGTGGCTTGTGGGCAGGGACCGTTCGGAGTCGGATGCGTTCTATCTGGAAACGTTAGGGACCCCGTCCATGCTTTCGTCCGGATCTGGTCTTCCTTTGGGTCTCTCCTCTCATCCCTCCCTCCCAGGGGTCACATTGGTAGCACAATGGGCCGACTGGCCTGCGTGCGGAGCTCTGCCCCGCTTCCGAGGATCCCTCCGTAATATGTATCTTCCATTACCTTCCAAGGATGTTTTTAATAGCAACTACTAGTCCTTATGTGGGAAATCCTGAACTAGAGGAGTAATTAAATAGGGACTCGAAAACGTGGGCTAACCATTTTATCAGAGCAGAGAAAAGTCAACGTTTGCAAATGTCAATGAAACAAATTGCCCATATTTCTAGCATACATAGGAATAACATAGCAATAGAGCTGTCTTACAGACTTGCGCTAACTGGTGACCTATCTAAAGTGTCATGTGACCCTTATTTGGTATAAAAATAATTCGGCAATTTTAGATGAAGTTCCGTAAAATTAAAAGCTTATCTCATCACACAAATTTCATTAAGGTTAGGAGCAATGTAATTTATTTTCTTAAGAACTGATGTTAGCCCGTCACTCATTCATGTATTGATATTAAGAAGTATTGTAAACATATTTAACACCTGCAGTCCATTAAGCGCATTTAAACATTTTGTTTCCAAATTCATGTTTTCGAATGTATGAGAAATTTCATTTATAGAAGTACTTAAAGACATTTTTGGATCTGATGCCATTTTATAAAGCAACTCCAGAAGTTTATTTGAGCTTCATTTATGTGAATAACCCTAGAGTCCAGTAATTTTCACAGCTATAAATGTTGTGGAAAATAGGAAACTAATGAGAAACATAACACATTGATACCTAGTCCCTTCCACGTTTTTTGTATGATAGAGTTTTTAGTACTTAGGAGTTTGCGTTTCTCTGTGTTAATAGGTTTGGCGTACCAGCCGGCCCTCGTAGCCTGGGTCGCTGGAGTTCATAGCTTCGGCGTTCCGCCAAGCTGAATGTCGCGGATTCGAGTCCCGCTATAGGCATGGGTGTTTGTGTTCATGTGTATAAGAGTAATTGAGGTATAACACGGTAAAACGAACCAGAGAAAATACAGTAATAATGAACGGGATAAAAACAAGGGAACATTAAAAAATCTTACGTGTTTCATTAACATAAGTTTCTGTGCCCTTTATCGCTATAAAAACTATTCCTAATAAAGCTTCTTTTTCTATATACTTCATTTTAATTCAAATAAACCTTTGAAAAAATAGCTACATTGCACATTTCGTTATAGATACAAAGGGAAGAGCGATAGTCAAATGTTTAAGAACTGGACGCTGTGCGCTGGCCTTAAAATTCTATACTCTTTCCATGCAATCGCGAGAAGCAACTGATTGTTGAAAGGACTTTAAAGAATGACCAAGTAATGAACAATTCGGACCATTAATAACGGATATGAGTAATGACACGAAAACTTTATTTGAAATAAATTGTGTGTTTTAAACAGATCTACATTTCTTGTGAAGTACTTACATTTCCTTCTATTGCATAACGTTCACTACTACTTATACAATATTATACAAATGAAGAGGACTTCAAATCTATTCCCAGAAAATTCAAGATATACATTTTATTTTTCATGTAAATACCATTATATATGGTATTTTAATAAAAATTGTTGGAGCCATTTCTTAGAAAATAAAAATTTTCGAAATGTTCCATGCAAAGTGCAGTTAATGGTGGGGGATCTTCATGTTGCATCTTCAGAATATACTGTAACTAAATACCAAATTTAGTGTTTATCCAATTTATCACTTTTGAATTATACTGTTCACAGACATGCGCGCGCAGGCTTTTTCTATTTTTTTTTTTTGAATTCAGGGTGCCCAAAACATGTATTTCCGGTGAAATCCCGGTATGGAATTCTTGGGTGGCATGCAATACCTTCCCTACCTAGTATGTTCGTGGTAGGGAAAGTAAAACGTGTGCCGATTTTGTTTTTAAATTAAATAGCATTTGGTTTTGTTATTGCTCTTAAAGTTTAAAATAGTGCTATATAGTACGTTATTCTGGGTTTAAGCAGTTTATTTATATGCCTCGACTCTAAAGTCGCATGTATCGGAATAAAGTCTAATGATTAAACAGTTTGTGAGATCAGGAACTGGACAGTTATTTTTATTCCACTAACAGGTTAGTGTTGCGTTTTCTCCATTGTTTTTAAACACGAAACATGATTTCCAGAAAAGTTTTTTTTTCGTGCCTGTTATGTTGTTCATATGTGAGATACCTATATAGTAAACTGATTCAAATTTTCAAGTTGAAATATATCAGAATACTGAAGAAATGACATTCATCGTCCCCTGTATCTTCAGTTATTTTAAAATTTGAAGATCTCGAAAACTTCTTTCAAGAAGCTATGTATGAAATTTGGATAAGGTCATCTGGAGCTTCCCTTTTCTCTCAGGGAATAAATGTAGGGAACCTTATGTGTGAAAAAATCTAGAATAGATTCGCGTCTTCGATTTATTACTCATTATATAAATTTTCTTGACACTTTACGGGAAGTTAACTGTTAAAAATACCGAATTAAAACCGTTGATTTCTATTAAATACGAGCAAACGCCTATTTATCACTGCACTCAGTTTAATCTGTACATATGTTTTTACTTTCTCTACTACGTATAGTAAGTAGGGGAAGTGGTGTATTCCACCCAAAAATTCGATAACGAGATTAACCGGAAATACGTGTTTGGAGGTGCCCTGCATCCAAAAAAGGCATTTTTAGAAAAAGGTCCGTGTGTGTCTGTGTGCAAAAACCATAACTCAAATGTGAAAAGTCGGATAAATGCCAAACTTGGTATTTAGGTTCAGTATCTTTCAAAGATGCGACACAAAGACTTTCAGAAAAATCCCTTCGCCACAGACTACCTTTTAAATGGAATATTTTTCGAAAATTTAGATTTTTTTTAAAAATGGCTCTAACGATTTTGATTAAAATATCATATATTTCAGATATTTTCATAGCAAATAAAATGTATATCTTGAATTTTCTGGAAATTTCCCAAAAGTCCTCTTCGTTCTGAATGGCTTTGCATAACGGGTAAACCCTAAGGGATAGACAATATTTCTCTACATAGAAAACGTAGAGCTCATTAAAACACACAGTTTATGTCACATACATTTTTTGTGGAGTGAACTATTCCCGAGATATTCCTTTTTATTTGTATGAATTTTGCAATACTTATACTTTTTCTCAAATGGGAATTCTTATTCGTTTTTTTTTTAACTCCTGATTATTATGCAAAGAGAATGGAATGCTCCACACAGCAACCAGCTCTTAAAATATTCGATTTTCGCTTAAAATCTACCACATTCCCCTTGCATCTACAAGAAAATTATCAAACAGATAGTTTATCTCAATTAACATGAAGCAGGTGGAGAATAAGTGTTTGTAGAAATAGTTGTGCAACATATCAGATTTGTTTTTAGTTCCATTTATACCCCGTCTATAACTACATTGGTCATACCGGCGGCCTTTACTTTGGAACTTATCGCCTAAGGCAATGTTGTTGGGTTTCTTGCACATTGGGTATTTTTATTATTAGATCACACGCACATACACACTCTCATTCATACTTCCAGATTCTGAGGAAGATAGGGAATAATCTTCGCTAGAGAAAAATTCCCATCCCCCAGCCGTGAATCGAGACCCCTCCACAGCAGGCAGGTCTTCTACCGACTGAGCTTCGGATCCAGCCTCTGTACATATCGGGAAAAAGATAATGAACGTTGTCAGTATGTAAACAGATACATGCGTATAACTGGTTTAGGCTGACCTTGTCCGAGTATTACCGTAAATGTGTTCTGATATACTTTGCTAAACATTTACTGCATTGTATCAAAATTTAACGTGAGTCACGTCTACTCTAAAGGTTACTTAGGGATAAAAAGCCCAGAATGTTAAACTGCAATGCAGTCGTATAAATTTTAATAATACTATAACCGAAAAATAATGCCCATTCGCAATGAATATGTTAACTTTAATGCAAGGATATAAGCGAATAAAGCAAACACAGTGAGTAATACGTTATTCACTATTTTGTTTCGCTTGCGCAACGTACACACAAAAAGTTTGTGAGCCGAATGGCTCGCCAATTCTGACTTTTTTTACAGTATTTCTCTATTCCTCAGGCAAAAGGTAATACATTTATAATACTTTCCTCAGAGTGTTAGGCAAAAACAACGTACGTCCGTTGGTATTTTATGGTTGCAGCCCAACGTGGGTTTTATATATACACATACACGAGTGATTCTTTCCTAAAATATTTTCCTCTAGTTTGTTATATAGTTTCTACATTTACTATACATTTCGCTAACGAAAAATTTAAAATTTCGAGAGAAGTTTTTAATGTTGCTGTTGCGGTTACATTTACTGTTTACTTCCTTTTATACACTTCAAGAAAATCTAATAATTTTCTCTCAGATTTATGTTATTCTGAAATATTTGAGTTACATAATACGATTATCCAATAAACCTGTTGGTTGCAGGTTGCATATGTAAACCCTTGCACGCAACTAGTCCAAAAGACGTCATACAACACGTAACGTAAAGTATTTGTTAAACTTATATACATTTATTTCAGTCTTTAGTGGTAACTTAATATATGCAATGCCACCATCTGAATGTTTAACAAATATCTTTGTGTTGTTGGATTCTTTTTGAAGGCAACAAGCCAGAAAACGTTAGGAGGAAGCTTTTATCGCCAGCGTGATCTTCTCTTTCGACCAAAGAACCGTTTCATGCGAGAAGAAAGTGACACATTTGTCAATATTAATTTCTAGCGTTTTTATGTAAGCTAGAGGGGAAAAACAGGTAAAACATGCTTATTGTTACGCTTTACTGATGGATAATGCCAAAAATGTAACATCTATCTTGGTCCCTTTAGCTTAAAAAGGATATTTTGAGAATTCATCATTTGTGAACTTTAGTGTTCGTTATATCAAATTTAAATTGCCAAAAAGTTATTCTGATAATATTAAGCAATCCTGTTTTCCCCCCTTATGTGAAAGTCAACCGTGTTAAATTCGGCACTTGTCCCAGTAAATTATCTTTCCTACGCCATCCAAATTGTTGCGGGCCCAAACAACTATTTGAATAAAAGAAAGAATTCTTGAGATTTTGTTCCAGTCCTCTTGGTCGACGAAATATTTCAGCTATTTTTAATACTTAAGGTATTTTTAAACATTTATGGAGTACGTTTCGTTTTTAGTTTCTGTACTATTTTAATATCAATCACAAATCAGCTCTCCATATTGCCCAAAAGGGTAAAAAAGAACTCAAAGACCTGTATAAATAAAGATTTATAATAATTGTTTATCATGTATATATCAACGCAGAGATTTCACTTTTTAGATCATTATACCTGTATACATAAATGCACACTCGTTTGACATTATGCGCAATAAGAATGCAACCATTTTTCTACATGTATTCATGATAGAAATGGTTTAAGGAAGAATATTTCTGAAGTAATTATCGAAGTAACTGAAGCTTGACACAACTGTTTTCTATAGTAATAAAACTATATATTCGTTTTTAAATTTTATTTTTATAAGCTGAAGCATGTTTGAAAATTGAATTTGCGTTAAAGTAATTTAAGATTTTGGAGTATTAAGTTTAAAAAACCAATGTTAATTTACATGGTAGAAAATCATTTTACAAACTTCTTACATAGGAAAATTAGGTAAAATATTTCTGTATTACTGTGTATGATGTATAACATTTCATTTTATTACGACTTAAAGTTTTTGAACAAAAGGCATTTGAAGCACAAAAAGTTATATTAGAGACGAGAATATTATTGCGTTATTAAAATACTCCATAACTATGCTTGGAATTGGGAATGAACTGGCCTAAAATTTTGAGATTCTAAAGCAGAAAGTATAAGAATAAAAGCAGTAATAAAATAATGTTTGCAATTGTTAATCGTTTTCATAAATGTCTCCTCTTATATTACTCCTTATGAATTTAAAAATCCATGAAAACTATTGCTTTTTTCTCTCAATGTAAATTATCATTTCCGCTACATAGTTAATTATGAACGTATGACAAATTTACAGCATATGTTTTTCTACATCTAATGTTCTACTAGTACTTGTACGCGTATTAGGGCCACTGTTTTCATAGATACATTTTCATTACAAAACGTGCTAGAAAAAGATCGTATTCTAAACGACGTTCAATGAAAAATAAGCAAATTAGATTACTATAATCAAAATTTCCGTCAAAACAATCGACTTCCCTCATAATTGTAGATTTGCAACAAAAAAAGTATTTTCTTCCATTTAAAGGTATCTGGCACATTTGCCTTTAAATTCACATTTCCATGTTTTATGAAAAATACAACTTTTTCAGCATACCAAAGCCTATTTGCTATTCAGTAACACAAATACTTGAAATTTATATAATTCTAGGTTTCAAATTTACAATAGTGTGTCATAATTAACTGTTATTGCTTTGAAAGATACAATTTTAAAATCAACCTCAAAGTATTTCGCAACAATGAAGTTAAAATGTTTGTTCCATAGAAAAAGCTTCACACTTCTGTGTATCCCTCTTCGCGAGAGATAGATAATATCTCATAACTTACTTCAACAATTGGATAGCCGATACTGAATTTTTCGCAAAATTTCGAGAAAAAAAACCCACTTTAGCATTTTTATGGCAAAATCCTCAAACGCAGAATCACGATACAAATATGGTTTTTCCTTTTTGGTCAATTAAATATGCAACTGTGGCGTTTAAATGAATGTGTACAAATAGCTTGTGAAGTTTTAAAGTTTTAACTTATTCTTAATCTTATTTGTTTATGTTTCCTAACGTTTTAAATTTTTCGGCATAATGTCGTTTTTGTTGATTTATTTTCATATATTCGCTGTATATTCTTTGCAATTAAACGAAGATATCTTGATATTAAGCATAGTTTTGGATTTAGGGTTTTAATAATTACATAATTGTGTTTTGGAATCATGAAAGTGTTACATATTTCATAACATTTTCGGGAAAAATTACACAAAATTTTATCCTTTATTATAAAGAACTATAATCAAGGAATAATATGTAACATTTCAAGCTTTTTTTCACGTAGGCCATTTCATAAGGCTATTTTTATTTTTGAAAATAATTTTCTTGGAAAGTTAAGTACATAGAACCATGTAAATTAATTGTATGATATAGGTATGCTGAACAACACTGTGATAAAGTATGACTGAAATGTCATTATCGAATACCCTTAAGGAAATTTAAACACCTTGTCATTGGGAATATTATTGGCCAGCTTTAAAAATGTATGGAAAATTTGTGAAAATCGTGTAATTTTTACTGTCCTATTATTTCTTTAATTAGCTTGCTGTCACTTCTATAAAAAGTGCGAAGTAGGACCAAAGTTTTGGGTCCTATTTATTCTGCATGTAATTAAAAAAAAGAAATTGATAACACTTTAGGCTTAAAAGGAAAATTAATGAAAACAACAGTTTAACTAGAAAGAAACTGTGAGTATAGTTAGATACACAGCATTCGATGTCTTTCAAAAGTCACTTCAAACTTTGAAATATTATAAATGTTATAATATTTAAGATTGTGAGGAAACAAGAACTTAATTATTTTGGGTAAACAGTTGGGCTTGATTTTTACAAAACGTTCGGGATATGTCCACTGTTCTTTCTGTAACACGTTGAACATAATTTTGCAGATAATGACTTGGAAAATTGGAAGTTTATTGCGAGAGGGCATCTTTTAGTTGTAATGGGCTTGTTGTATGTTCCAGGAAAATTCTTTCTTTAAGCCAACCCCAACCAAAAGTCCGCGTGATGGAGATCTGGTGATTGCGAAAACCATATTGTTGGAAAGTGTGAAAGATCTAAAAAGTATATAAATTCTAAATTGTATTAAATATGGAAAAAGGACACCTACTGCTTTCATAATAGCATTGTACCAGCTGTATTCGAATATTTAGTGATAGTGACCTACGAACTACAACTCAAAAACGAAAAGTTGGTTAAACATCAAACTTGGCATTAAGGAAGCGACATAAAGCTACCCCTAACTACCCTTTACATGGACAATTTTTCGAAAATGTTGGTTTTCTCAAAAATGCTTCTAATGATTTTGATTAAAATGCCATATGTTAAAGATATTTACATGAAAAATAAAGTATATGTCTTGAATTTTCTGGCATAGCCTGTGAAGCCCTCTTCATTCGGAACGAATTTCATATTATCCTGTAAGCGAAAGATGAAAACGTGCTGCACTTCCGAGAAATCCGTTATTAATGGTTCAAATAGTTCAATACTTTGTCATTCTTTAAAGTTTGTCGACATTCAGTTGTTTCTCGCGATTGCATGGAAACAGAATTAGTTTTAAGGCCAGCATAAAATTACCTTATTTTCTCTGTATCTGTAACGAACTGTGTAATGGAGATATTTCTGCAAACGTTTACCTCAATTAAAATGAAGTAGATAGAAAAATAAGTTTTGTAAGAATGTTTGGAATCTTTTTCCTATCTCAAATATTACAATATGTATAATCTTTAAAGTTTTAAGGGACATTTGAAAAGCACTATGTTTTAATAGCATTCATTCTTCAAATTTTCGAAAATATTTCAAGGAGGTTTAAGGGATTTCGCATGTTTCAACAATACATATGTGCTGACATCGAAAGCTGGTGTAGGAAAAGAAAGAAAGAACTCACCAGCATCTTCCAAATAAGGACCAGCCACAGTCGGCAGGACGAACTGTCCGAGCAGCAGAAGGGCGCAAGCCAGGACCACCAGGTACGTTCTCATGGTTTTCGGGGACAACAGGTGTCGCTTGGATGCGGGATATTCGTGAACAGCTTCCCGTTCGGCCAAGTGTGCCTCTCTAAAGTAGAGTGCACGGCGCGATGCTCACGCTTATATCCTCTCACGCGCTTTTCCCATGCACACACATACGAACACACACACGCCGGGCCCACGCCGGGAACTGCTTCGGCACTTTCCGCGTCTCTCCGCTACGTGCAGCAACCAATGAGGACTCGTAGAGCAGGCCGCAACCCTCACGCCATTGGTTACATCGCGTCAGGGCGGAAGGGAGGAATGGGGTTACGGGTGTGTGCGTCAAGAGGGTAGGTTTCGATTTTAAAAAATATGTGGGGACGAATATTACACCCACGACAACTACCCCCTTCCACTAAGAACTGATTTAGAACATGGAAAATTACGTTTGGCACATGAAGTGGCTTTAAGCGCTACTGCCAACGATTCTAGGAATAGATCCTAAGAGTGGATGGCATAATTAGCACAGTTTACTTTTTAATTAGTTACATTCTCCAAGTTCTGCTAATACAATCAATACTAATTAAAATATCTGATGTGTTACACTCACATGACTTTCTCTACTCTTGTACCAACTATTTTTACAAACGCTTATTCTCCATATGCATCATGTTAATCGAGATGTTAATCTTATTGCTAATTTTCTTGTAGATGTACGGGGAAATGCTAGGCTTTAAGCGATAGTAAAATATTTTAAGAGCTGGTTGTTATGTGGAGGATTCCATTCTCTTTGAATTATCAGGACAAAAAAATGAATAACGAATTCCCATTAGAGAAACAGTATAAGTACTGGAAAATTTAAGGGAATAACAAGCAATATCTCGAAAATAGTTCACTCAACAAAAAAATGTATATGACATAAATTGTGTATTTTAACGCGATCTTTATTTCTTTGTGTAGTAAAATTTTGTCTATCTCTTATGGTTTACCAGTTATGCAAAAGTCGTTCACAATGAAGAATGCCTTTGGAGACATTCCCAGAAAATTCAAGATATACATTTTATTTGTCATGAACATATAGGATATGTTAATCAAAATTGTTATAGCCATTTTTGAGAAAATTAAAATTTTCAAAAAATGTCCCATGTAAAGGGTAGTCTGGGGTGGGGGGATTTTCTTGAAAACCTTTGTGTCGCATCTCTGGAAGATACTGAACCTAAATACCAAGTTTGGTGTTTATCCGACTGTTCGTTTCTGAGTTATGCTGTTCACAGACACACACACACACGGACATGTTTCCAAAAATGCTTTTTTTTGCATTCAGGGGTCTCAAAATATATGTTTCCGGTGAAATCTCGGTATCGAATTTTTGGGTGGAATACAATACTTCCCCTGCTTACTATACGTAGTAGAGAAAGAAAAAATACCTTATTTGGATTCAGGGCATCTCAAAATGTATTTCCAGTGAAATCTCGGTATCGAAGTTTTGAGTGGAATGTAATACCTGCCCTATTTACTATACGTGTAGAGAAAGTAATAAAATGGTGGGTAGGGAAATTCTTGTGAATGTAACAGATATTTTAATAATATTGTTAGAGTAATCTTGATGTCATTATACTTATAACTTTTAATTATAATGTGTTTATATTGATCCATTCTTTCTCTCTCTCTCCTCACCTCCCTTTGTAAAAGCTTCAGTTTCTAACAATTATATGTTAGATAATTATTCTTTCAGCCTATCCATGTTTAGGGCCAAAGTCCAAAAGTTGAATCAGACTTGAAAGGTTCAATCTCAAGGCGGGTACTCCAACCACGGATTTTCAGCTGTCCGTGTCGATGCTCTTGGCGCTGAGCTACCACGGTGAGCTGCTCTCACGAGCATTAAACCTATTCGTGTGATTCAACATTCCAGCAAATCTCACGACGATCTCAAATATCCAGAAGTAGAAGGTAACTTGTGGGTTGCAAGTGTTTTTCTTTTATCTGTAGTAGGTGAAGGAAGTATTGTGTTTCGCCCCAAAAAAATCTGTATTTCATCAGAAATGTATGTTTTGAGGTCCACAAAAACACAAAAAAGCACTTTAAGGAAAATTCAATGTACATGCGTACGCGGGCGTTTTTGTATATGTCTTTCTGTTGTCTATGAACAGCATAATTGAAAAACAAACGTGGCATAAATGTCAAATTTCATACTTGAATGAGACACTGTCGAAGCATAACAGCCAAATACTTTTAACGAAATTGCTACACCTCAAGCTGTTGTTCACATAGAAAAGCTTTTGTTGTTTGCCTTTTTTTTAAAACATTATGTAACAATTTAGATTAAACTACAATTTACTTTAGATATTTATGTAAGAAACTAATTAATGTCCTGAATTTTCTGTGTATATCCTATTAAGCTCTCTTCATAATGACTGATTTTTTTGAATTTTGTTTAACCGAGAAATTATAACGGATGTACAGTAACTTTCTAAAGGAAATTTGTTAGTTTATTTAAATCCAACATACATTTTTTAAATTTTCCAGATTTCATGTTCACACCTTCCTCAAGTATGACTGCGTCATTTAATGTAAAGTTAACAATTCTCCTTTTTTCTTTCCATCGCTGAGCCTGTTACCATTGCTAAACATTTTAATAGTGTTTCTGAATGTTCTACACTATGTGATTAAAAGTATCCGGACACCTCACAAACATACGTTTTTCATCTTAGATGCATTGTGCTGCCACCTACTACCTGGTACTCATTATCCGCGACCTCAGTAGTCATTAGACATCGTGAAACAGCAGAATGGGACGCTCCGTGGAACTCACGGACTTAGAACGTGGTCAGGTGATTGAGTGTTACTTGTGTCAGAAGTCTGTACGCGAGATTTCCACACTCCTAAACATCCCTAGGTCCACTGTTTCCGATGTGATAGTGAAGTGGAAACGTGAAGGGACATGTACAGCACAAAAGCGTACAGGCCGACCTCTTCTGTTGACGGACATAGACCGCCGACACTTGAAGAGGTTCGTAAAGAGTAATAGGCAGACATCTATCCAGACCATCACACAGGAATTCCAAACTGCATCAGGATCCACTCCAAGTACTATGGCAGTTAGGCGTGAGGTGAGAAACCTTGGATTCCATGGTCGAGCGGCTGCTCATAAGCCATACATCACGCCTCCCTTGGTGTAAGGAGCGTCAACATTACACGATTGAACAGTGGCAAAACGTTGTGTGGAGTGACGAATCACGGTACATAATGTGGCGTTCCGATGGCAGGGTGTGGATACGGCGAATACCCGGTGAACGTCATCTGCCAGCGTGTGTAGTGCCAACAGTGAAATTCGGAGGTGGTTGTTTTATGGTGTGGTCGTGTTTTTCCTGGAGGGCCTTGCACACCTTGTTGTTTTGCGTGGCACGATCAAAGCGCAGACCTAATTGATATTTTAAGCACCTTCTTGCTTCCCACTGTTGAAGAACAATTCGGGGATGGCGATTGCATCTTTCAACACGATCGAGCACCTGTTCATACTGCACGGGCTATGGCGGAGTGGTTACACGACAATAACATCCCTGTAATGGACTGGCCTTCACAGAGTCCTGACTTGAATCCTATAGAACACTTTGGGATGTTTTGGAACGCCGACTTCGTGCCAGGCCTCAGCGACCTACATCGATACCTCTCCTCAGTTCCGCACTCCGTGAAGAATGGGCTGCCATTTCCCAAGAAACCTTCCAGCACCTGATTGAAAGTATGCCTGCGAGAGTGAACGCTATCATCAAGGCTAAGGGTGGGCCAATACCATATTGACTTCCAGCAATACTTTTCGGATACTTTTGATCACGTAGGGTATGTAACTAAGAACTTATGATTTAATTTGAAATTATTTTAGAAAAATGTGTTGTAGTTACCATAATTAAATACAATTTATTTGTTACTCAAATAACTGCATACTTTAATAATTTATCAAGATACATTTTATATTTTTTAAACTTTTTCTGTGCATAATTCGAACATCTATGTCTATCTTTGATGACTAACACACTTTTAATGTGTTTTATGAATCATTTGATGCCCAACCGAAGATTTCTTGTTAGGACATTAATGCAGCATTTATGTGTACCGGTACAAGCATCATGAACACATGTTTTCCTGTGGTTCCACAAATAAACACCCAGAATACAATACCTTTGCTGTACTCTGAGATGTTGGAAACATTGAGAAAGCTTGTTGTTCGAAAAACAATTAAATTGCCTGTAGAAGGCAGAGGAAGCATTGTATTCCGCTCAAAATTGATATGAGGTTAGATGTTTTAATTTTACACTAGAGCCCAGAAAGGACCTTTTAAAAAAAATGTCGTGTATATGTGTGTCTGTGCACAGCATGACTCAAGAACGAGATTTTGGTAAATAATAACCTTAAGTATGAGGTAAGGATCTTCAAAGATATCTCTCCCTAAAACTATCCTCTATATAGAAAAGTTTTCGTTAATTTTCATTTTCTCAAACATTCCTCTGGTGATTATAAGGTAATGCATCTATGAAATTTGAAGAATCCACAGCAATTATTGAAATTTGTACCAGCTATAACATACAATAATAGCAGCGCTTTTTCCATCCTTCAAAATTTTAGCTTGCATGTTTATTATGTGAATTCATTGCTCCAATTAAAATATTCACATGATACATTTGTCAAAATATTCACCACAAAAATTCAGTTTTGCAGTTAATAAGTTTATAAAAAGATCCATTATACTCGAATTTTAATTAACCCCTAATTATCCTAGAAAAAATGTACTCTTTATACATTCGAAATTTTTTTGATTTCAATATTTTTTTCTCAAAATTGTAGAACTATTTTATAAAGGGTAAATGCTTATTTCCTTTATTGTACTTCTGAGATCCGGTACAAATTGTTTGAAACAAATAAGTAAAAAATTACTTGGTATGGAAAAGTGCTGAGAAAAGATTTGCGAGAAAACAAGGTTTAAAGTTGGGTGTGTTTATTAGTAAACGTAACCTGTGTATTTTAAACTTTACCTTATTACCTTATTGATAGTTAAATTCTCCAAATATAGAAACAGTTGTGTCCTCTTAACGTTCAGGATTCGTCTTATTTTATTATGAAAAAATGTTAATTTCTTAATTTTTCATTCCTTTTTGGTCAAATTTCACAGATTTCACTTTCACAATATTACTGAATGTTTAAGATATTTGTATGATTAACAAAATACACACACATTTGAATATATATTTTTCTGCTATTTCAGTCTGAATAAATTTTGTATATATATATATATATATATATATATATATATATATTTGTATATCTTAACATCCTTTAACCGAATAGGTCATATCCAACGATGAATGAATAAAATAAGGTCAAATGACCCCTAGGTCCATAGAGCTTAAAGTACCCAACCTTCATATTTTCAGGATAAGGGAAAACTCGTAAAAAAAATTATCCGGGTAACTCATCCAAACGAGATTCACACTCGAGACCTCCTGAGTGTGAGGCAGACACGTTAACCTCTCAGCACATAGGTGGGATCTATAATTTTGTATAGCTGGTAAACTAAAAGATAGCGATAAAAACGTACTGCACGAAATATATGCGATTCTATTTTTCCCCCTCCCCCTTTGTGGATTGGCTTAATTTTGGATTATTTTTGTGAAAAATTATTATCGTAACGTAACTTGAATAGAATTACCTTTTATATAAATATTATAATATATAAGGGATTACATAAAGCTACAGTGGGTAGAGAAAGCTGTATGAATGTGACAATAAAATGTTTTAATTTATGAAGTAATTAAAGCACCTTGCAGATTGTAAGAGTGTAGTAAGAATAATCAGATTTAGCAAAGTTATTCGATTTTTAAGAAACGTTTTTTTTTTTTTTTGTAAATACTGATAATTTTTTTAGTTTTAGTTATATAGGCATAAATTCAGATTATATTTATAGAAGCATTAAATGCCCCTACCAGCCTAGTATTATCAAAGTGCACTTTAAGGATGGCAATTCTTTACTTCATTTAGACAGAAAAATAATAATAATAATAATAATAAATAAATAAAATAAAGCCTACCGACAAGTGAAGAGTAATTATATAGAAATCGTTCTTTAACTAATCTTTAGTGTAATTTATGTTCTAGTCAATCCTTAATAACTAAAACGTTAAGTGACTTGCATATTTTTTAAAATGTTATGAATATAACCTTATACTTTAGTAGCATCTTTGCAATCTAGCTAAAATTTCATATAACAGATATTTTGAATTCAAATGCTTTATTTCTTTTCACTTAAATGTAACATGGAATATGTATGTATATTTTATACTTATAATGTATTTAACACTACCTGATGTGTTAATATTACTCATTCTTTAGACAAAAAAAACATGTTTGGCTATGCGGCTCAGGCGGTTGTTTTACTTTGCAAGGGTAGTATGTAAATGTTTAATAATAAAAGACCCTTTACTACTGCTACTGCTACTGTTATCTATAGTAATCAGTTTTAGAAAATGGTCCTGTTTGTATGTAGTGTGTCTGTGTATCTCTCTGAGAACAGCATAACTCAAAAACGAAAGTTGGTTAAAACTTGGGTTTTAAATTCAGCATCTTCCAGGGTTGCGACACAAAGATTTACAAGAAAATCTTCCGCTACACCCCAAACTGTCTTTACATAGAAAAGTTTTCGTTATTTTTGACGTTCTCAAAAATGGTTCTAACGATTTTGATTAAAATATAATATGTTTAAGATATTTTCATGACAAATAAAATGTATATCTTGAATTTTCTGGGAATGTCTTCAAGAGTATTCTTCATTGTGAACGACTTTTGCATAACTGGTAAACCATAAGAGATAGATAAAATTTTACTACACAAAAAATGTAGATCGCGTTAAAATACACAATTATGTCAAATTTAAGGGAATAACAAGCAATATTTCGAAAATAGTTCACTCAACAAAAAAAATGTATATGACATAAATTGTGTAGTAAAATTGGTCTATCTCTTATGGTTTACCAGTTGTGCAAAAGTCGTTCACAATGAAGAATACTTTTGGAGACATTCCCAGAAAATTCAAGATATACATTTTATTTGTCATGAAATTATCTTAAATATATGAGATTTTAATCAAAATCGTTATAGCCATTTTTGAGAAAATTAAAATTTTCAAAAAATGTTCCATGTAAAGATAATCTGGCGTGGGGGATTTTCTTGAAAGCCTTTGTATCGCATCTCTGGAAGATACTGAACCTAAATACCAAGTTTGGTGTTTATCCGACTGTTCGTTTCTGAGTTATGCTGTTCACAGACATACGGACATGTTTTCAAAAATGCTTTTTTTTTTGGATTCAGGGGGTCTCAAAACATGTATTTCCGGTGAAATCTCGGTATCGAATTTTTGGGTGGAGTAAAACACTTCCCCTACTTTCTAAACGTAGTAGAGAAAGTAAAAAATTGTAATTTAAAGGAAATTAATAAATAAAAAGATAAAAAAGGAAATATAGTACTGGATACTAATATGCACTCCCTGGATACCTGTTGCTTTTATGTTAGTTATTAGTAGTAGTAAGGAAATTGTATGTAATTATGTATGTATTTAAATATATGGAGTAATAAATGTAATCATTACAGCAACAGTGTAAATGTGTAATAAAAGTAGGTAGAATAATGTGTTGTAAGAATAGTTTGTTGAAGAGTGAATAGAGAAGCCATGTGATTTAAACTCACCAGATTTTGTTTATATTTATGGTTATATTTTCAGTGTATTATTATTATTATTATGATTATGATTATTATTATGTGGTTGATTTACAGGGTCAGTATAAATACAGAAATACAGTCTATAGAATTACATTGTCATCCTCTGTAAATAAGTATGCTGGAATATTAATATAACTTACACTTTGCATAACTATATGTCGGATTATTTGTCAAAGCTAAGTATTCACAAAGGCGTAGATAAAGACTTAGAAATGACATAAGGTATTTTTTAACTTTCCTTAAATAAAAGTCGACAAGGCCAGAAGTCTTACTTCTGAACCAGTACATATAACATATATCCCCCACGCAGAGAAAGGTACCTCTATGAAGCCTTTGTAACAACATTTACAATAGAAGGCCTCTGTAATTTTCTTGTTCGTGTGCTTTTGAGGTTTCCATAACCTTTCTATCCCCAGGGAATCACTAATTAGTTTTCTTTGTTCCCAAGGGAAGCGTATGAACTTCCTAGTCATTTGGTTACTTATTTCTGTAATCCCTCCTTCAATGGCATATCACTTTTATACTATAAAGTCACTATCTCATCCAATACTGTCGCCTACCAGCAAACCTAGGCTCTTTCGAGGAGGCATTCTCTCCTCCCTCTTATATCTGCTAATGTAGTGTTTTCCTTTGTATTTTATTGTCAAATATTAAAGTCCACAGTAAAATTTCCTCTTTTTGCCATTAGTAAAAATCTGATGTGTAGCACCCACATGACTTTCTCTATTTTTGTACAAACTACTTTTACAAACGCTTATTCTCCATCTATTTCATGTTAATCGAGGTATCGAGATGTTAATCTTGTTGCTAATTTTTTGTAGGTGCAAGAGGAATGTGGTAGGCTTTAAGTGATAGTCAAATCTTTTAGGAGCTGGTTGCTATGTGGAGTATTCCATTCTCTTTGCGTGTCCAGGATATAAAAAAAGAATAACGAATTCCCATTTGAGAAAAAGTAAAAGTATTGGAAAGTTCAAACAAATAACAAGGAATATCTCGGAAATTGTTCACTGGACAAAAAAAATGTGTATGACATAAATTGTGTGTTTTAACGATTTTTGGTGTACAAAAATTTTATCTGTCTCTTATCAGTCTACCAGTTATGCAAAAGTCATTCACAATGAAGAGGGAAATTCAAGCTATACATTTCATTCATCATGAAAATATCTTAAACATACGATATTTTAATCGACATCGTTAAAGCCATTATTGATAAAATCAAAATTTTCGAATGTAAAGGGTAGTCTGGGGTGGAAGGATTTTCTTGAAAATCTTTGTGTCGCATCTTTGAAAGATACTGAACCTAAATTACAAGTTTGGTATTTATTCGATTTTTGGTTTTTGAGTTATGCTGTTCACAAACAAACACACACACACGGACCTTTTTCTAAAACTATTATTTTTTGGATTCAGCGGCCCTCAAAAAATATATTTACCGTTAAATCTCGTTATCGAATTTTTTGGAGGAATGCAATATTTCCCCTACTTACTATGCGTAGTAGGGAAAGTAAAAAAGCAAATATGTGTAACATTCACATGGCTTTCTTTACCCTCTGTCGCTTATTATGAGTGTGCAAATTATTCGTATGAAATGTTATTTTCCTATCTACTTCATTTTAACCGAAATAACCCTTTGTGGAAACAGCTGCATTAGAACATTTCGTTGTGGATATTAAAGAAATAGCCATGGCCAAATATTTTAGAATTGGATACTATACGCTGGCCTTAAAATTCCGTACTCTTTCCATGACATCACGAGAAACATTTAAAAATCGACAGGACTTTAAAATAATTACAAGTATTAAACAATTCGGTCCACTAATAACGCATGGCTGGTGCCACAAAAAATTATTTAAAATAAATTGTGTATTTTAAAGAAATCTACATTGTTTTTGTGATAAGTTTTCGTCTATCGCTTAACGTTTACCAATTATACAAGATTATATAAACTTAATCCAGAATGAAGAGGACTTGACAAGTCATTTGCAAAAAATTCAAGACATACATTTTATTTGTCATGTAAATAAATATCTTAAATATTTGACATTTTAATCAAAATCGTTAGTCATTTCTCTGAAAATAAAAGACTTCGAAAAATATTTCATATAAGGAATAGTTTGGGATAGCAAGATTTTCTTGGAAATCTACGTGTCGCATCTTTAGAAGGTACTGAACTAAATTCCAAGTTTGGTATTTATCCAACATTTTGTTTTTGAGTTGCGTTGTTCACAGATACACGTGCGCGTTGACATTTTTCTAAAAATGCTTTTTTTACTCAGAGGGCCTCAAAACATGCATTTCCCGGTGAAATCTCGATAAGGAATCTTTCTTTGGAATGCAATACCTTCTCTAGTCACTATGTACGTGATGGAGAATGTAATTATAAATTAACCAATGAAAGAAAGGAAAATGTTTTTCAATATTTCGGATATCATTGTTAGCTTTAAGATAGCAGACTTGCATTTAACTCTTTGTTTTTATTATGTGTATTTATATGAATAATATCTACAGATTTCATGTTTCAATTGTATTTATACCAAAACTCTTCATTATGTACTATAGTGAACATTATGATTGTATTTTTCCTGTAATTTTCTTTTTTGGTTTTTACGTGTATAGTTTTTTGAAGACTATTAATACAATAACACATAAAGATTTGAAAAAATTCCTAGTACAGATTGTTTTTATTCAGTGGAAGAATATCTAGAAATGAATTAGTTTATAAGCTATCTTATGGAATATACTATGTTTTACAATTCAAAATTTAGTTTAGGTACCTGCTCGTGTAAGAAATTAGGATTTCTGTATTTGTGTATTACATCTAGTTAGACCTGTTGTTTTAGTACTAATAATTGTATTGTTGATGAAGCCAAAATTTCTGTATTTAAATCAAACGGGGAATTTAAAGAAAAAATAATAGAAGAATTTGTATGAAATAAGAGAATGTTGTGATTTATGGTGTATAAATACACTCAAAATGTGTTTAAGCTTTGGGAAGAAGTTGTGGTAAATGCAAGGGTTAATTTGAGTTCGTTTTAGTTTTGCACATACACTACCGGTGCGTTTTAATCTAATAGAGCGAGTACCGGTACGCAACAATGATAAATGACACCGAATTAACTTTTATGTTCCAACGATGCAACTTGCATGAGTCACTTGACATGTGCTGATACGATCCGAACCGCGAGGTTGTTTTCACGTTTAAATAATTAACAATTCTTGCAGCAGATGTCGGTGGTGCATACTACTAACTGATCTACGATATTTAGAATGCATGTTGGTAGCTTTTACTGTTTGTTAATGTCTGCATTTCCTGTTCGTTTTATTTTTACTTTCTCTACTAATACAGTAAGTAGGGAAAAATATGCATTCCACCCAAATATTCGATACCGAGATTTCACCGGAAAATTCATGTTTTGAGGCGCCCTGAGTCCAAATAAAGAATTTTTGGAAACATGTCCTATGCGTGTGTCTGTGAACAGCATAACTCAAAAGCGAAAAGTGGATAAATACCAAACTTGGTATTTCAGTTTAGTATCTTCCAAGGATGCGGCACGAAGACTTTTCAAGAAAATACCCCCATCCCAGGCTACACTTTACATGGAAGATGTTTTGAAAATTTTGATTTTCTTACAAATTGCTTTAACTATTTTGATTAAAATATCATATGTTTAAGATATTTTCAGTAAGAAATTTCGACTGCTGAATGTGAACGCTCATTTAGCTATATGAATGAAATCATTACCTACTGTCAAAGCAGTCTAGTTGAACAAGTGTCCAATCTAATGTTCATTAATCTCGCAGGTGCAGATCTTCAAAATTTCAACCCTGAACCATATG
The DNA here is from genome assembly GCA_030765065.1 of Deroplatys truncata. Classification (NCBI taxonomy): domain Eukaryota; kingdom Metazoa; phylum Arthropoda; class Insecta; order Mantodea; family Mantidae; genus Deroplatys; species Deroplatys truncata. The sequence goes on from CM060987.1 coordinate 126,961,388, forward strand.
CTAAACGCTGGTTGCTGTCTGGAGGACGATCATAACTTGAAACTCGCTCCCGGAAAAGAAACCATGGCCAAGAAGTCCACGAGTATGAGCCTGTATGGAAGATTTTCAAATACTAAATTGAGTACCTGTACTTATTACTTTTTCTATGACGTGCATAATAGGTAGAGGAGGTATTGCATTCCACCCAAAAATTCGATGCCGAGATTTCATCGGAAATACATGCTTTGAGGCTCCTGAATCCAAAAAAGGGCATTTTTATAAAAAGGTCCATGCGTCTGTGTTTGTGTGTGTGTTTCTGTGTGTGCAAAAAGCATAACTCAAAAACCAAAGTCATGTAGTACCAAACTTGGTATTTAAGTTCAGTATCTTCCAAAGATGCGACACGAAGATTTTCAAGAAAATTCTCTATCTCAAATATCCTTTACATGGAACATTTTTCAAGATTTTGATTTTTTTAAAAAAAAGGTTCCCTGCTATTTTGATTAAAATAACATATATTAAAGATATTTATATGATAAACAAAATGTATATCCTGAATTTTCTGGAAATAATCTTTGAAGTTCTTTTCATTCAGAAGGAAATTGTTATAATCTTATATAACTTGTAAATGTTAAGCGATAGGTGGAAACGTACTACACAAAAAGTTTAGATCACTTTAAATACATAATTTATTTCCAGTAAGTTTTTTTGTGGCATAAGCCATTTCTGAAATATCCGTTATTAATGATACGAATTGTTCATTTCTTGGTCATTCTTTTGTTTCTCGCGATTGCATGAAAACAGCAGGAAATTTAGAGCCAGCATATAGCTTCCAGTTCTTAAACATTTGACTACCGCTGTTGCCTTTGTTTCTGTAACGAAATCTGGAATGTAGCTATTTCTGCAAAGGTTTATTTGGATTAAAACGCAGTAGATATAAAAATAAGCTCTAGTAAGAATAGTTTGTATGCTTACTAATAAACGATAGAGGTTAGAGAAAGTAATGTGCATGTATCACAGATATTTTTTTCAGATTAACCCCAGATGTGAACACTAAAACTACACACAAACCACGCCTGTTTTCCGACAAATAGAAATAACTAATATACTTTCAGCGTTCAGAAGTAACTATGACAACCTGCATCTCATTACGTCTGCTCGATAGTGATTGAATATTCTTAAATATAAAACACAAATTGCATATTAATTTTAGTTTTTACTCCTTTCGATCTGCCTTCTGGTTCATCTTTGTGCTTTAGACTTAATGTTCTATCCCCCACATTACGGATACCTAATATTTTCAATTATTTATGTCGATCGCTCCTACCAAAATTTTGAGATTCTTGTACCTAATATTTCTTCTCTGTTTTTTTTTCATTTTTCTTTCAATGTGAATGTACATGGTTGAGGTAAATTTCTTACGTCTACCCCCGTAGATGGAGGTAGGATATCTGTCTTCTGATCTAAAGAGTCCGAGTTCGATCTCTGTTGAAGTAAGTTGCCTGAATAAGGTTATTTTCCGGGGGTTTCTCTTATCTTCATCAGATAAGTGTCAAACGACTCTCAACTGGCGGATTATGGACTTGTTTGAGCACCATTTCACACTTTCCATTTATCGTCTTTGCAGACCTGATTCGTTGAAAAGTGTGTAAAATACTTTTAAAAATTCCTTACACCTTTGATTATAATGCAGTGCTTTAAACTGTATCGTTACTCGTCATCAATCTTCAGGATTTAAACCAACAAAGGCTCCAGTTCGAAGAATCTTCTTTCAGGTTGTGAACATGATTTGCTAGCTTACTTTTTATTTTATTTTTATTTCATTCTCTACCACGTACATAGTAGGAGTTTTAAGAAAATCTCTCCATTCCAACCATCCTTTGCATGCAACGTTTTTCATTTTTTTTTATTTTCTAAAATATGACTCTACCGATTATATTAAAGTACCATATTAAAGGTATTTACATAGCAAATAAAATTTATATCTTATGTTCTCATGCAACTGTTTAAAACACAATTTACTTCAACTAACTTTTGTTTGTGGCATCAGACATTTCCAAGATATCTGTTATTAATGGTTCCAATTGTTCAATACTTAGCCATTCTTTTAAAGTCCTGTCGATTTTCAGTTTTATCTCACTCGTGGAAAGAGTATGGAATTTTAAGGCCAGCTTGAGCATCCGTTTCTTAAACATTTGACTATCGCTATTCCCTTTGTGTCTATAACGAAATGTCTACTGCAGCTATTTCCGGAAAGATTTATCTCGATTAAAATCGATTAGATAGGAAAGTAATCTTTTGTAACAACAACTAATTTGTATACCCGCTAATAGGCGATAAAGGCTAGAGAAGCTCATGTGAATGTAACATAACAGTTTATATGCTTCGATTTTATTCGTTACTTCCAATCTTCTTAATACATTGTTAGGAATTTTGAGAGTATACGCCATAGGAGGTGATGTGCGCCAATTTGAGGGCACGGGATTTGCAGGAATGGTCCCGCGTTCGATGCTAGCTCGGGCTCTCACATGGATCTTGAATTTAAGGTTTGTGGTTAACACGACTGATTCATTTTCCTGCCGGTTTATTTCCAGTCACCTTTTTTAAATTTGACTCCTGATAGAACCTCACCACACACACACACACACATTTCTTTATTGCTGTACTTCATATTTTGCGTCTACCCGCCGACACTCAATTCGTTTTTAGAACAGCCTCCAAGTACCACGAACAAGTAATTTTCAGAACTCTAGTGTTTCTTTATTTCGAATTGTTCTATCCCCGCCATTTCGCTATCACGTGATTTCTACCTTCTTTCTTATTGGTTGTCTCGTTTCTACACACCTGTTTTTCAGGCGACCTCACGGTACATAAACAAAAGTTTATTCTGCCTTTGCTCGGCTACAATGGGGAAAAACCAACTCCGTTTCCTGCCTGCTGCTTGCACTATCTCTTCAACCCATATTCATCTTTCCAAGTAATATTAATTTCCCAGTATTATTTAATAATATTATTCCTACCGTTACTAATATTTACATTATTATGACTTATCATTTTATATTTCTAGACACTATCACTATCTCAGAATCCAATACTCTGATACGTACTGCAATGGTGATAGCGCTAACATTTGTAAACTTTAAGCAATATTTTAGTATTTATTCCTCTTAACAGTGATATTTTATTACATTGCAAATATGATTAAAGAATTTCCCTTCCTATTCGTGTACTTAGCTCTAGTATAATAGCATCATTGCTGTTATATATATTCTTAAATAATTCAAATATGTTACATTTTCACTGTGGATATTATGAGCTATTACTTTAGCATTTATTGCTTCTTTCTCAAAAATTGCAATAATATTTTAGACATTTTAAAATTAAATTTCATCACTACATTATTAAAACGATAAATAATACTTTATATGTAATCTTCTGAAGATGTCATTACTGCTTAGTCATCTGCAAAAAGTAATGTGTTCAGTTAGTTATTAACTTCCTTAAAATTATTTGTAGCAATGTAACGAGAACAGAATGTATTTTGAGAGAATGTGGACCTCAAATTGTATTTATTTTATCTAATTCACGAAGAATTATGAAAATCAAATAGTGTAGCCATAAAATGTCCTTACATAACATTATTAATTATAAAAATAGGCTTATATGTGCACATTTTAATTTCCGCTAACACTCAAATACTTGAAGGTGAGTTGAAATTATTTACAGGAATACGGAGTTGAACTTGCAGTAGAAGAGATGTTTCACAGTAGCGAAGATGAACGAGTGCTCATAGCTCTTAAGGTATGCATTTTAGAGCCCATGTTTACTAGACATTTCTCCTTGTTTTGTTCCATACTGCCACCTCTCAAAATATGGAATACTTTTTCTTTAACATCTTGTATTTGCATGACTAATAACATGTACCTTAAAGTTTTTATGAATAGGCTGTGAAATCTTCATCACTCTGAATGCATTTTGTTAACTAATAAACCATAAGAGATAAATAAAAACTTACTGCACGAAAAATGTATAGTTAATTGAAATATACAATGTATGTGAGATGGAGTTTGAAGCATATGTTTGGTACATATAGAAGTTTCAAGTTGAAGTCCCATGCGGCATTTATAGAGCATCTTACGCGATTCTCCTTTTTTCCTCACAGAGATTCACTACTAACAGAAACTGAGTTACAATATGTGAACATTTGTTTTGTTTCCGTATTGTCGATACAACGAAATTCATGTTTCTTAATTTGATGTTGTTATGGTGAGCATTTCTTTTTAAGTAACGTAAATATAAGAACATTTTCTGTCTGAATACTATAGCATATAGGAATTATATAAAGCTGTAATGGCTGGAGAAAGTCTTGCGAGTGTGACACATCAATTTTTGTGTTTAAGTATTATATATAAGTATTTAAGTGTGTATAAATATAGTCCAAACCAATAGCAGCTAGAACCCTAATTTACTTTAGATAACATAAGAACTGAGCAGAATGGCTCAGGTGGTAACGTCTGTGGTCTGCATTCTGGAGGTCCTGGGTTCAAATCTTGTGGGCCGACCAATCTGACTGGGGTTTTTCGTGTTTCCCTCATTCACCATGACAAATACGGGATTGTATATTTAATACCGCGACCCAAAGTCCCGCCTTAAGCTTAAAACAATAATAAAGCACGAAAAATATATGGTAAAACGAATGCTCTCCATTTATCCACAGATAATGAAAGCAGGTGGACTGGTCGGTACCCTAGATAAATAAGCTATAAACTGACTCTTTCAGCCGCATCATAATTTACTGTGAGAAAATAAAGCTATATTACTGTTTTCATAACACTAGAACTATGTACAGTGGAGAGCGCTTCTGGTTTCGTATAGTGTTTTTCTTTTCTTAATATTGGCAGAAAAGTTATCATCTGCGTTCCACATCAGTCAGAGGTGAGCCAGTCTCTTACCTACTGGTTTGAAATCAAGTCAGACGCAGAAGAATTAGCCTATGAACAAAGGTCAGGCTTAGGTCAGCGTTAAAAGGGGGGAGAAATATTTCACCTGAGTGGCTAGAAGGCATGCTTCGCAACGACGGTTCGCACCAACCCCTGGATAGGTCCATCTCGTATTGGTTTAATGTCAAAAGTCTGGAACTCAAACATTAACCTATGACCACAAGTCATTTTCAGGCTTAGGATCAAAGGAAAAGTGTGGAATAAGACAAACATTAAGTGGAGTGCTAGAAACGGGTAAGGGGTGAGAGCTGGGCGTGTCAGAGGCGGATTACTATTTCCTTGCCAACATAAACCACTGCTCATTATATCGGCATGATTCCATACACTAGACTGCGCCGGTAAGAAAACTGGGCAAGGAATAGTTCAGATAGAAAAACAGTAAAAATGCCAGATATGAAATTTCTGAAAACAGTTGCTACATGTACCGTAAAGATCGCATCATATATAAAACCATCAGAACAAACTAAAAATGTTTAACTTTAACCAGAGGATAACCCGAAACAAGATGTAATGGCATGGGTATATTTTAAGGATGACCGTACAAGAATGACACCAGGCATTACATGGTGTTTTTCCTTCACACTGTGGGCCACAGCTCAAACTCCCACCAATACAGTTATAATATCCCTGCAAACCCTCACGTTCTATAGTTACAATTACAATTATAATAAGCACATATTTTATTATAAGAAATATTAGAAATTCGTGTACTCATCACAGTCACATAAATTTCTGTAATTGAATTTTGCGAAATGTCAGTGATAAAGTAATCTACCTATACGTAACTCTTCTCTGACGAAGCATGGTTCCATTTATATGGCTATATTTCGTCGCAAAATAACAGATATTGGAGCACAGAGAAACTCGATTTTACACACGAGATTCCCTTGCATGGCGGAAAAATTGGTATCCAGTAAGTGCAGGCAGAATAATAGGACCTGCATTTTAAACAAACAATAAATGCAGAGAGGTACAGGAATGACTTACTAACACCATTTTTTGAAGAGCTGACCGTTGTTGAATGTCAGTCTGGAGTTTTCCAACAAATCTTACTACCGCGCCATTAAATTTAATTCTCGAATTTTTTTGAAAATAGGGTAATTAGTAAAGAATTATGACTCTCACGATCTCGTGATTTAACACTATGTGATTTTATCTATTGAGGAACTTGAAAAATAAGGCGTGTGCAACAAACCCCATACTTATAAGAACTAAAGAAACTTCAAGCGAGAAATTCACTAAATTTCTTACGTAGCACTCTCGAATGTGAATGAAAATTTCTTGAGAAAATGCCAGAAATTAGCGGACAGAGGACGACAGCATTCCAATATTTCTTCGATAAGGTATGTGCTTACTGTCATTGTAATTGTAACTGTAACTATGAATACATGAGACGCTTGCTTGGATATTATAACTGTTTCGGCTAGAATCCGAGCTGCGGCGGCCGGCCCGTGAGCCGTAAATGTGCACTGTATTCACCCCAAAAGAAATTCGATATATTGAACTACCCCGACCTAGATAGTAAGATGACCTTCGAGAACAAACGGGCTTGGACGCCCACCTTGAACAATTATCCAGAAATGTTTGCTCCTGATTCACAGTAATTCTCTTGCGAACGTCTCTGGAAATTCACATACACTCTTTTGTTCTACTTGGCAGATAGGAAGCTCCTGTAGGAGGGCCATTAATCAGCCCTCTTAATTCTATACTTCTGAGAATTTTTTATGGAACACTGTCCCTGATTATTACCTTCGTGATTCGTTTAACTTATGCTCTCGAGAGAGCACACATTACAGTTTTTCTCATCCGTTCAACATTTCGTAATTTCCACATCACTTATCCTCCACCGTGTGGAATGAGATAAGATAATTTCTTCGGCTGTAATGAACATAGGTTGTCAACGCAGGTAAAATTTCTGCTCAACATCACTAAAATGATATATAACCTGTTAAGATATCATCGTTATAGCATTTTCACTAGAACGGAAATAACATGTTTTCTGCTAGAACGTTTCTCGACTGGTAATGCCTGAATCTTTACAACCCGCATACGTTTGACAGAAAGAGAAGATAAATTGAGATCGTTCCATTGATGCAAGCGTTAAAATGTTAACGCAATTCAATTCATTGCTTATTGATGTTCTATAACTACATCATGAATAAAATAACAAAAGAAAGTATATAAATATGGCAATATCCTTAAGAAAAACAAAAGTGATGGCGTTCAAAGGAAAAGAAAAGCATGAGATAAAAATTGCTATACAAGATAAGATTGTGGAACAGGGAGTAGAATTTAAACATTGCGTCTTTTTCCAGTTTTTCAACTGTCAGTTTTCTTCGATGTCACTGTTTAGTTTTTATTTTCTCTACTACGTATAGTAAGTAGGGGAAGTATTGTATTCCACCCAAAAATTCGATACCGAGATTTCACCGGAAATACATGTTTTGAGACCCCCTGAATCCAAAAAAAAACATTTTTGGAAACATGTACGTTTGTGTGTCTGAGTGTCTGTCTGTGTGTGTGTGTGTGTGTGTGTGTGTGTGTGTGTCTGTCTGTCTGTGAACAGCATAACTCAAAAACGAACAGTCGGATAAACACCAACCTTGGTATTTAGGTTCAGTATCTTCCAGAGATGCGACACGAGGGTTTTCACGAAAATCCCCCCACCCCAGATTACCCTTTACATGGAACATTTTCGAAAATTTTAATTCTCTCAAAAATGGCTCTAACAATGTTGATTAAAATATCATGTTTAAGATATTTTCATGACAAATAAAATTTATATCTTGAATTTTCTGGGAATGTCTCCAAAAGTATTCTTCATTGTGAACGACTTTTGCATAACTGGTAAACCATAAGAGATAGATAAAATGTTACTACACAAAAAATGTAGATCGCGTTACAATACACAATTTATGTCATATTCCTTTTTTTTGTTGAGTGAACCATTTTCGAGATATTGCTTGTTATTCCCTTAAATTTTTCAATACTTATTTTCTCAAATGGGAATTCGTTATTCATTTTTTGTCTTGGATATGCAAAGAGTATTAATCTGTGGGAAAGGGAATGGTGCTGCATCTAGCAACCAGCTATTAAGAGATATGTATGTGCTTAAAGGCTACTGTATTTCCAAATTGCCCTTGTAAATATATATTCCCCTTACATCCACAAGAAAATTAGCAATAAGATAGAGTCTGCAAATGTTTATCTCGATTAATATGAAGTAGATGGAGAATAAGCGTTTGTAAAAATAGTTTGTACAAGAGTAGAGAAAGTCATGTGAGTGTAACACATGAGATTTTTTTATCTGCCATTGTTTCGTTTTTATGTAGTTCACCTTCACTGGGAGTTCACCTCACTAAGGTGAACTAGTTCAATTCTCTGACACTTCACTCCTTCGTGACGTAGTCTCTTTACGCCGGACAGTCCACTTCACTCGGGAGTCGAACACAAGACCTCCACAACCCGTTGTTCCACCGTAGCGCTCGCTGCACGTTGAAGTAGATAGTATGTTTACGTTATTTGCCCCTCGTTTTGGGCGTAAATTTGAAGTAGGTTGTATTGAAAGAGTTGTATTATATTTCAACTGTTGGGAGCCGAACTTGAAGTTCATTGCAACCGCACGTATAGTACCCGCCTTCCGGTAGCCTTCGCCCCAAATGTACTTTCCGGTGGCCTTTGCACCCCAAAAAATGTTTAAAAATATTAACTTTGTAATTTGACTGTTTCTTTAAATATTATATATTTATGATTGCCTCGGCTGCGTCAGTATTATTGTTAGAGACATGTTTTTTGCATGGTTGTAGTTCGACTGAAGAATGTAGACTTACATAGATTATAATTTTACTTCACTCCTTTTATTAATGCTTGACACGATTTAAATAACACTTCACTGATATAGAGAGAGCTGTGAGATTGTTTTAATTAATTACTTGCACTTTTTAACACGGAAACTATTTTTATCTCCCACTGAATACGTGTTATACTTCTCGAGGACGCATCTCGCGTCCGGTTAGGAACACTGTCTATAAGCAACTGAATTGATTTCTAGCACCTAAATTTGTAAATTTCTGTATTTCAAGTCTCGGATTGGCTAATCCTACTCCAATAGAATACCTTCATTTAACTAAAGCTTTTTCAGGTTGTTGATTGGCCATTTATTAAACTGTCTCAAAATTTACATTATTGTTGCTCCAATAATGACTAGTAGCATTTAAACTTTCAAATTCATTATTGCCTCAAGGTTACCTATTGTTACCTCATTGTTAGCAACTTTTAAACTATTATTCTCAAAGCTCCTACATAATTAAATTACGTAATACATTCACATAACATTATTGAACATGTATACAATAATATAAACATTTACAATGACTGTAATATACACTTTCTATATATTGTTACATATACATATTGCTTTAAGGCGGGCTGTTATTGAATTATATATTATATAATTAGACTGAAATCATTTAAGTGTTAAAAATACTGCCTCAACGTCACAGAAGCCTTCACCAACTGCTCGGAGAATAGCTCTTGATGTCGCACTAGAAATTAGTTGCCAACTCGCTCGCACACTGACTGGCTCTACCCCACTCTGTCGCACTCGACTCGCAACTCGACACGCACCTGTGGCAACTATGCACTACACAAAATGAGAATATTACCGAATACTATGGATAGTACTATATACAGCACATGTGTGGCTTGACAGCACTGGTACGGCTGTTCCATCTGATGTACTGGATGCACTAAATTTTAAAACTAAACCTGCTATCTTAAGCACAAGCCATTTGGGTTGTAAAAAAAACAATTAGTTTATTACACATAACATATTGTAGCGTGTATGTGTGTATGTGTGTGCATTGTCATGCCAGACACATTATTGCGTTGGCGACAGCATTGTTGGGGCTAATTCTTTCGGTTGGGGTTTTGAAGTTCGTTTGGCGTGACAACTCACCACTGTCTAGCCGGTGAGCCTACTAGCGGTGGAGAGTGGACGAAGTAAGCATAATTCTTTTGTGTGGTGTGTGAAAGCATCAGTCTCTTCGCGTTTTGTGACTGGCATGGAAGCGTGTGTGAATGTGACCTCATGTGTGTGTAACATCTCCCTACAATGTCTTTCCTTTAATCTTTTGTGGATGATGTAGGGGCACGGTGTGAATATTCAATAAACCACAGGTAATGCGAGTAATATGAAATTATGTGTATTTTGTTATAAACATCCCACGCCTTCTCTGAAAAGTACAGCTAAGATCCTGGTCCTCTTGTTTGCCTCTGATGTTACGTCTCCCAATGTTTATGCCGGGGTATTTAAATTTAATATCTAGCTGCAAAACCTTTTGGCCTTACTCCGGTATATAACAATATAATAATGTTTCTTGATGTCAGATAAAATCTCAAATTAAATTCAAATCTGCATGCAAAGAGGTGTGTACATTAAAAGGGGCACTCATAAACTCTGTACTATTTTCTCAACATTAGTCGCATTACATCCTGTCTGATCAGTGACGTTTTAGCTGCTGGGATGGGGTGGCTTATCTCTCAGGTAAAGTTTTGGCTAATGGGAGGGGTATACGTCTGTTGAACTCGTGCCGCGTGTGACGCATACGGTGTAAAACAGCCAACAGTTTTTCACTATCGCGGGCTTTTACCCCTCACTTGCCTCAGACCAAGTATACACTACTCCTTCCACTAACTAAATCCCTACATGCTAAAATGTCTCTGAACAGGCAGCAGTTTAAAATTCTGCACTTTTTTACTTTCTCTACTACGTATAGAAAGTAGGGGAAGTATTGTATTCCACCCAAAAATTCGATACCGAGATTTCACCGGAAATATATGTTTTGAGAACCCCTGAATCCAAAAAAAGCATTTTTGGTAATATGTCCGTGCGTGTGTCTGTGTTGTGTGTCTGTCTGTGAACAGCATAACTCACAAACGAACAGTCGAATAAACACGAAACTTGGTATTTAGGTTCAGTATCTTTCAGAGATGCGACACGAAGGTTTTCAAGAAAATCCCCACCCCAGATTACCCTTTACATGGAACATTTTTCGAAAATTTTAATTTTCACTAAAATGGCTCTAACGATTTTGATTAAAATATCATACGTTTAAGATATTTTCATGACAAATAAAATGCATATCTTGAATTTTTTGGGAATGTCTCCAAAAGTATTCTTCATTGTGAACGACTTTTGCATAACTGATAAACCATAAGAGATAGACAAACTTTTACTACACAAAAAATGTAGATCGCGTTAAAATACACAATTTATGTCATATACATATTTTGGTTGAGTGAACCATTTTCGAGATATTGCTTGTTATTCCCTTAAATTTTCCAATATTTATACTTTTTCTCAAATTCGTTATTCATTTTATGTGCTGGACATGCAAAGATATTGGAATGCGCCACATAGCAACCAGCGCTTAAAAATTTGACTATCGCTTAAAACCTACCATATTCCCCTTGCATCTACAAGAAAATAAGCCATAAGATTGACATCTCGATATCTCGATTAATATGAAGCATATGGAGAATAAGCGTTTGTAAAAGTGGTTTGTGCAAGAGTAGAGAAAGTCATGTGAGAGTAACACATCAGAATTTTTATCTTGATATGCAAAGAGTATTAATCTGTGGCAAAGGGAATGGTGCTGCAGCTAGCAACCAGCTATTAAGAGATATGTATGTGCTTAAAGGCTACTGTATTTCCATATTGCCCTTGTAAATATATTTTCCCCTTACATCTACAAGAAAATTAGCAATAAGATAGAGTCTGCAAATGTCTATCTCGATTAACATGAAGTAGATGGAGAATAAGCGTTTGTAAAAATTGTTTGTACAAGAGTAGAGAAAGTCATGTGAGTGTAACAATCAGATTTTTATAATTTCTTTCGTATTGGCCTCATTATTCTCTTAGATTATATTGAAGGCTTTGACTTGAAACAATTGATGGATAACTCAATTTTACCATGAAACACACGCATTCACTCCCATATGCATGCTTCCAGAATCTGCATGCTTCTAATTACAGAAAAATTCCCACACCCAAGCCCGGAGTAAAATCCGGGATCTCTAGATTGAGAAGCCAGAATTATAACCACTTGACCACAGAGGCAGTCTCTGCACTTTTTTTCGTAATTTAACCCAATATTTAAAAACCCCCAAAACTGTCTCTGTATAACAGAAACAATTCCGGAAGATGAAATTGCATATTGCAAGATTCTTTTTCAAACAATGGCAGCATTGAAAACCAAAAAGATAGAATCCGGTATGTAACATTCACATGACTTTCTCTATCCTCTATTGTTTATTAGTTGTATAAAACCATTCTTACTTAAGCTTATTTTTCTATCTACTTCATTTTAATCCCGATAAATTTATTCGGAAAAGCTATACTATACATTTCATTATAGATACAAAGGAAACTGAACAGTCAAATGTTTTAGAATTGGACGCTATATACTGATCTTATAGTTCGTGCTCTTTGCATGCAATCGCGAGAAACAACTGAAAATCGACAGAAGCTGAAAAGAAGTCAAAGTCTTGAACGATTCGAACCATTAATAAATAAGGGATATCTCAGCAATGACTTATGCCACAAAAAAGTTAATTAAAATAATTGTGCATTTTAAAGAGATTTGCATTTTTTTTTGTATACGAACGTTTTCGTCTATCGCTTAACGTTTAACGTTATACAATATTATATAAAATTCCTTCTGAATGAAGAGGACTTCACAAGTTATTCACAGAAAATTCAAGATACATTATATTTATCACGTAAATGTCTTTAATATGTGGTATTTTAATAAAAATTGTTAGAAATAATGTTCAGAAAATAAATTTCGAAAAAAAGTTTATGTAAGAGGTGTGGGGATTTTCTTGAAAATCTTTGTGTCGTATCTTTGGAAGATCTGAACTTAAATATTTTGCTGTTCACAGACAGACAGACATACACACGGACCTTTTTTTATAAATTCTTTTTGGTTCAGTCGGCTTCTAAACATATATTTCCGGTGAAATCTCGACATTTAATTTTTGTGTGGGATACATTACTTCCCCTTCTTACTATACGTAGTAGAGAAAGTAAAAATATATCAATTGTTATGATTTCTAATTTCACATCTTTTTGTTTCTATATGCCCTACAGATGGATCATGTTCTTGAATTCGCCACAGTTGTTAGAAATATGCCACAATATTTCTGTAAGAAACAGAAGTACACTTGAACTGCTTGTCGCCATAATTTCAAACGTGTGTTGTAAATAATTCAAGTTTTACTTTCTGTGCCGCTTAGTTATCTAAAATAAGGTGAAAACATTGCATTTCACTAAAAGATTTTTTTTTTCGAGTGGAGGAGAAAATGATTTAAACACTGACCTCAGCCCCGATGGGAGTCGGGACTGAGAGTGTGGGACTCTTCGAGCGTCGGCATACCCACTAAAAACTCCTCCACCGGATTGAAAGAATAAGGTTTGCTGCGGTACCGCCTAAAGCACCCGCGCATTCCAAGGTGATGGTTGAAAACTGGGCTGCACTGCGGTCACCAGGGGAGCAAGGAATTATTGCCGGGAGACAGACTTGACCAAGACCCAGTTGCCCCCACAGCGAAGTAAAGGAGAAAATATTAGGAATTCCAGGTGATAGTGTGAAGGATTAGTGGCGCTTGGATTTTCGGTTAGGTTGATGTGGATCGGAGGAAGATGGAGAGGGGTGTGGCATAACATAGGTTTCGATGAAGTTCCGGATTAGGATGTAGCTTTCTTGTAGGTGGTTATAGTGGTCGGTGAGTTCCTTGAAGTTCTGTCTGTTGGAGTTGGTGTTGGTTTGTAGCTCTCGGATCCCCGCATCTGAAGCGCCAAGGGCGCCTAGTCGCGTGGACCGGTCGTCGGTGCCGTCGGTGTAGGGTTCGACGAGGTGGCACTCGATTCGTTCCAGCTTACGCTGGGCAGATGCGAGAACCCCGTCTTCGTCCTGTAGCTTGATGATCCTATTGGTGAGTGCAGTGATCACCCTGGCTGAAGTTCGCTGCTTGGCCTTCACAGCCGAAAGGCGTGTGAAGGTTGCGCGACGTAGCTCAGCCAGCTGTGAGGAGAGGTCCTTGATGTCTGCCCGAGTGAAAGATTAGATATAAAGAATTCACCGGAAATACGTGTTTTGTGGTCTCCTGAACAAGAAACATGTTTCAGAAAAACGTCTGCTATGTGTGTGTTTGAAAGCCTTTATCATGAACACCTAAAAGCTAAAGTTTGCATAAATTCTACATTTCAGACATGAATAAACACTGAGAATCTCAGAAGAATTTTTTTTCTCAAGAAAACGTAGAAAAGTGGGCTGTTCGATTAGGACACGTGACTGTTACAGCCTTACCTTAAATCTATGAATATAAAACGCTACATGCACTTGTATTATTTGGTATTTGAAAAAAATCAGTAACACAGGGTGTTCGCTCCTATTTATGCATAATATCACGTGGTGTCTTACCCTGGTCTTCGAAAACAGCATTTAGTTTGCATTCTGCAAATACGAGGTGTGCTCCTAAAGTTTTAATATTTTGACGCTACAGTCGCGATTTTGAGAATGAGCGACCACTTTTTCCATTTATTAGAAAGGCAGACGCAGCTGTAAGCGATCGTCACTTTGTGTTTTCCTATTTTTAGAACATTTCGAAATGTTCAACATAATGGAATGACCCATCGACTGTGAAGTTAGATCAGTGATTCGTTTTTTGAATGTAAAAAATGTTACGCCAGCAAATATTCATCACCAATTGTGTGAGGTTTATGGGGAAAAAATGGGGTGACAATGCCCGCCACACACAGCCAAATAAACTCAAGATCTGATCACATCATTTGGTTGGGATCGATTCGACCACTCTTCCTACAGTCCGGACTTGATACCAAGCGATTTTCATCTGAATGCTTTCCTTGGTGAAAAACATTTCAACGACGATGATGTTGTGAAATAAGAATTGCAGACTTGACTTTCATCACAGGCGGCATCATTCTTTGACGAAGGCATACAAAAACTGGGTTCCTGTTACGACAAGTACCTGGATAATGGTAGTGACTATGTGGAGAAGTAGTATAAGGTAATGAATGATAATAAAGTATTTGGAAAATAATGTTATCTTATGTTTTAAAAATTATCGATACCTGCTTTAAAAACCCGCCTCGTATAAATATACCTTTGTATGTATGTGTCTATCTGTCTCTCTCTGAAGTAC
This sequence comes from Deroplatys truncata, assembly GCA_030765065.1. NCBI lineage: Eukaryota > Metazoa > Arthropoda > Insecta > Mantodea > Mantidae > Deroplatys > Deroplatys truncata. The sequence continues at coordinate 126,976,594 of CM060987.1, forward strand.
ATTACTCAAAACTGAGAAGTCGGATAATTATCCACAATTGTTGTTTAAATCCACCATCTTTAAAGATGAATACTAAGAGTTTCATAACATTTCTTATACCCCAAACCACTTTCTACTATGCAGGTGTTCGTCATTCTTTTACTTTCTCAAAAACTCTCTGATGATCTGAATTAAAATATCGCATGTTGGAGATAATAGAATTAAAAATAAGATGTATATATTTAATTTCACATGAAAATCCTTTGAAATCATTTCTATTCTCGTTGAATTTTAGAGAATTTTAGTAACTGGGGTGTTATGAGGAAAACAAATGCACTGCATACTAGAATTTAAGCAACAAATGATTCATATTGATGATTATGGCACGAGTGAATGTTTGTCGCATTCACTGTCGTTCGTACGACAATTTTCACGAGTGTCATATTAATATTATTCACGAGTTGGTTACAACATTGTATGCAATCTTAGCATTATAAATTGTAGGAAATAAATCATGAAAAAATCCGGCATCCATAATTACATACTCATAAATGAGACGTTAGCTTATCTCCCTCCATTTAATTTGTTTTACCTGGCATGTTGAACCGATAAGCAAGGCATTCCCTTCCTGGGAGAGAAATGACCAGGTGTTACGGACTGTAAAGTAACCTATTATTAACAGAGTATGCTAAGTAATTATAAATTCAGGTTATAGTAGTTTCATATTTAATAATGCATAGATGTTTTTGCATCTTTATTGCGCAGATTACAATTTATTGTAATTCTAACACACACTATATTTCTTCATTTTTAATCTCTGTACTACGCTTACATAAACAGAGGAAGTATTGAATTCTACCCAAAAATCGATATCGACGTTTCATCAGAAATAAACCTTCTGAGGCTCCCCGATCCCCTCTTAAAAAGTATTTTAGACAACGGTCCGTTTGTGCATGTGCGAACGTGAGTGTGCGTGTGTGTGTGTGTGTGTGTGTGTGTGTGTGTGTGTGTGTGTGTGTGTGTGTGGATATGTGAACAGCATAACTCAAAAATGAAAATTCTATTAAATACGAAACTTGGTTTTTAAGTTCATGTCCTTTCAAGAATGCAACAAGAGATTTTGAGGAAAAGAAAAACCAAACAATCCTTCGCACGAAATATTCTTTAAAAATTTATTTTTTCAAAAATGCTCTAACGATTTTGATTATAATACCATATGTTTAAGCCATTTTCATGACAAATAAAATGTATATATTGAATTTTCTGCGAATGGCCTGCAAAGCCCTTTTATTCCGAAGCAATTTTGTATAACTAGTGACGTTAAGCGATAGATGAAAACGTACTACACAAAAAGTGTAGATCTCTTTAAAACTCACTATTTATTTCAAGTAACCTTTTTGTGGCATCAACTATTTTGGTATATCTCGCCTCTCGCCGAGGTGGCCCGGGTTCAATCCCAGGGACCCGCATGTGGGATTTGTGGTGGACAAAGCGGCGTCTGGGCGGGTTTTCTCCGGTTTCTCCGGTTTCCCCCGCCATTCATTCCACCAACTGCTCCACCATCGCCTTTCCTTTCATCCATTTCACCATCATTTCGTTTTATCTACTTCCTTCCTCCCATAACAGGCATCGGGCTGATCACCCATCCTGGATATTCTGTCTGATCCATGAGTGTCTGCTCCTCGACGGGCCTCTGACCCAGGCAGCCGCCTGTAAGTCCTGGGGGTGTAAGCCCTACATAAGAGTAGGTTAAATAGAGAAATAAGAAGAAGAACTATTTTGGTGATATCCGTTATTAATGGTTCGACCTTTTCAATGCGTTGTCATTATGTTAAATTCTTGTGCGATTGCTTGGAAAGAGTATAGAATTTTAAGGACAGCGTATAGCGTCCAGTTCTTAAACATTTGACTATTGCTATTCCCTATGTACCCTAAAGAAATGTGTAATATAGTATTTCTGCATATTTTTATCTCTACTAAAATGAAGTAGATAGAAAAATAAACTTTCGTAAGAATAATTTGTATATCCACTAATAAACGATAGAGGGTAGAAAAGTTATGTAAATGCAACACATCAAATGCTTTATCCCAGTCTTTCAATTAGATTTATAGATTGATTAGGCAGTAAAATGATTTAGTGTAATATTGACAATGTTGTGTCAAGAACTACGCAGCTATGAGACTGATAGATCGTTATAATTAGTTAAATATTATTTACATAAGACAAAATGTCTAACTAGCCAACATTTTCCTTAATTATACCCTTAATTTTATGTAATTTTATTGTTATTAGTGTAACTTAAATAGAAGCACATAAATAAACCTAAACGTTCACCCCTCTGTGTCATATTTTGTATTCACGTATTTTAGATGCTTAAGGGGACAAAGTACTCTGAAATGGTAAAAAAATCACATCTTTTGTTTTAAGCACTAATAATCTCTATTATTTCCAGTTTCAGAGAATATATACCCTTGGGGGATTAAGCTGTTTTTAAGACATTTAAACACCATTTAAATGTTAGTTTGCATTCCTTTGAAGCTGTCAAGCAACGCCCCTTTTTAGAACATTTTTGGTCTTTCAAAAACGAACGACTATATCATGCCCAGCGAGCAGTTCAACAATTAACAAAAGAGACCAGGACTAAGAGAAGAAATCAAAAAAGTTGAAGCAATCTAGGAATGAGGGTGCAGATGATTATGACCCTGGAATGTGCTGAAGTGTGTCAGAATTTTAACGTTCATACTTTAAATCGAGTTTCCTCAAAACAACATTTTTGGATACTTATGTACTTGGAAAGTATGAGAGGTAGAGAGCTCAAATTTTCAGTACATGTATACAACATATAGTTAAACTTTCTGAACCACAATCATAATTTTATAGTGTATATTAGTGATATTAAGAGAGCAACAACATTGAAAATTTTGCACATTTTTACTTTGTAGACCTTGCAAATAATTTTTTTTTTCAATTTCTAGTGAAGTGATACACATAACTAAATAATTGAGATTCAGATTATAACTGATTATACTAAGAACAAGCATGCAAAAGTGTAATTCTGTATTGCAAGTAGTATCAGAGATAAAGGTACATGAATTCACATGTTTTAACAGTAAATTTTATTATTTTTCTGCTGAATGAAATAATTTTTATGGACTCAATTACATAAGCTATCAATGCAAACAACCCCTTTAAATAATTGTCATGATTTATAGAATAATTCGTAAAAAGTGGCAATTTAACACACTTAAAGTGTAACCTCCATGTGTTCAGACTACCGTGTCCCCTTAATAATACATTTTCAAATGCCTAAAAATATAAGTTCTAATTATTTTACTCCATCATAGATGCGAGTATGTCTTCCTTTCTAACTTCTGACACTCTTCAGAAGTTTCAATGGGTATATTCATGTTTCTTTATACTTCTTAACTAGAAAAGTAGTGAAACTGATTTGAGTTATCGAGACGCTGCAGTTCTAGAAGTTGCTATCCCTTGCACAACTTTCAAAATTGAGTTTAAGAAGGCTCAAAACGCGTTCGACATTTACTTTGGCAACTTCGCTAGCACGTGGCGTCGTATCACTAAGAAGTTTATTACTTCTTGGTGCAAGAGGGATATCGAGACATTCTAACAAGTATTTTATTGGTTAGTTGTCGATCACCTCTTTGGTAAGAAAATGCCTGTTTCTTAAAGGCAAACCCCATGCTGAAATTTCCCAACTCCTTAATTCTTAACCAATAGTTTTGAAGTTTACTCAAATGATAGGCAGGCTATCTTATACGTGTCTACAAAGTTTCATAAATGATTTAGAAATAATTTACAAATTATTGTTTATGTAAATATTGGTAGTACGAACCGAGAAAGCTGGCGCGCAGTAACGTGTGCGACTCGCATTCGGGAGATCCCGGGTTCAATCCCCGGCAACTTCTACTCTGATACATGGGTTTTTCCTGTTTCCCCGCGGTCGGCAGGCAAATGCTGGGACAGTTTGTTGTCTACCATGATCTCCTTTCCATCATATTCCTTTAATTCCGTTTCCTTCTCATCTTTCAGGTTGCTTCTAGGTTCCCGTAAGGGGGAGGTTCCAACCCCTTCAGCTGCCGTGGTGCGGGTCCTGCGGACCCTGAGCACTCGTGGTACTTCTGACGTTACCAGAAGTACGCTGTGCCAAACATCGGAGCCCCACCCGTAAGACTGTCGTTTGCATTGGGTTGGACTCGGCGGGACAGTGTTTCCCGATACCCATGATAGATTGAGTACATCTGTGCGGTTTTCCGCCCAGGCGGGGTTGTGAGACCCTCAAGGTCCTCCAGTACCGCCCTGGAGAGCCAGTAGATAGTTTGTTAGGTTGCTGTCATCCTCACCGACGTCTCGGTAGTCTTCTCCTTTGGGGGGTTGACGCGCGTAAGCCTGTAATACGGGCCAGGTTTAATTTTCAGGTGCCGGCCTAATGGAAGAGCTCTTGGGGGAGGGAGCGTCACTAGGAAGACGCCCTTCTCCCAGAGCCGTATGGGGGACCAGTCCCCCTGGTGGTTGTGCTTGTAGGTTTCATGGCGTATGGCGGTGCCGGACAAATTGTATGCTCCATGGAAACAGTATTCCCCGTAGACACCAGAGGGCTTCTTGATTGTTGGGTCGTTCATCGCCCTCTCTCGGCGGCTTCAGCAGTGGGATGGTCTGCGAGCTTGGAAATATAAGGAACTTCCGCGCGTCTTTGTGGCCTGTCTGCCTATGACCTAGGATTTCCTAAGATTTTTTCACCTCATTCCTGGGGATCGTAGCCATAATATATCTGTGTAAGTCGCAGAGCGCGGGGTGTCCTTTGAATCACCTATATTACTATACCTATTGATTGAGTCTGTATTTTTAACACTTAAATGACTTCAGTCTAGTGATATAATATAAAATATAATAACAGGCCGCCTTAAATCAATATGTGTATAAATAACATAAAATGTATGTAACAGTCATTGTATTAATGTTTATATTATTGCGTACATGTTTAATAATGTCATGTGAATGGTTTACGTAATTTAATAATGTAGGAGCTGTGAGAATATAGGTCAAAAGTTGCTAACAGTGAGGTAACCTTGAAACAGATGAAATTTGCAAATTCAGGCGGTAGAAGCCAGTTGCTAGTAGACAGTGTTCCTAACCGGACGCGAGACGCGTCCTCGAGAAGTTTAATATGTATCCAATGTGAGACGAAAATTTATTACGGCGAGAATATAAAGTTTACGTGTTAAAAAGTGCAAGTAGTTAATAAATAATCTCACAGCTCTCTATATCATTGAAGTGTTATTTAATCGTGTCAAGGATTAATAAAAGGAGTAAAGTAAAAGTTATAACTTGTGTAAGCCTACATTCTTTAGCCGCACCACTCCCTGTTAAGAAATACATGTTTCTACAAATTAATGCTGACGCAGCCGAGGCAAACCTAAATATATATAATATTTAAAGAAAATATTACAATACAAAGTTGATTCCTAAACTTGGGGCGAAGGGCACCGGAAAGTGAACATTGGGGCGAAGGCCACCGGAAAATTTGTACAATGCGTGGTTACAACTACTTCAAGTTCGGCTCCCCAACAACGGAAATACAATACAACTCCTTAAAAATCTAAATAAACAATCTTCATGATGAAGGACCCCGCGTAGCCGCGATCGCTAGAGCGTTTGATTTCGGCACTTAGTGGCGCAATGTGTCGTACGTTCAAATCCTGCCATGGGTATGAGTATTTGGATCGTGATTTGCCATTCTGGGTATAAGCACAAAAGACTTCTGCTACACCTTTACTGCCTACCGATTCGCTGTTTTCCCAGGTCGGTAGGTGAATTTCCCTTTCCTTATCATGTTTCAGATGTGCTTCTACATTTCGTGGCGTGAGACAGTGCCGATCAGATGGCTCTATTGCTTGCTCTAAGGAAGGAGTATTCCCCGTGAAAACTAGAGGGTTCCTATTTCTCTCTCTCTCTCTCTCTCTCTCTCTCTCTCTCTCTCTGGGCAACTCCAGTAGAAGGATGGGTCTTCTTCGAGCAAGAACTGTTTGGAACTTTCGTGCGTCTCTGTGGCCTGAGCCCCTTGTTGTTCCTTCACTTCATCCCTTCCTGCGGGGCAGTGAGGCAGTATTTTAACACTTAAATAGTTTCAGTCTAATTATATAATGTATAAATTCGTAACAGCCCGCCTTGAAGCAATATTTGTATGTAATAATTTGTAAAATGTAAGTAACAGTCATTGCATATGCTTATATTATTATAAACATGTTCAATAATGTTATGTGAATACATTACGTAATTTAATAATATAGGAGCTGTGAGAAATAGGTTTAAAGTTGCTAACAATGAGATAACAATGAGGTAACCTTGAGGCAATAATGAATAAGGAAGTTTAAATGCCACTAGTCATTATTGGAGCAACATTAATGTAATTTTAGTGACAGTTTATAAAAATAGCCAATCAACAACCAGAAGAAGCTTTAGTTAAATGCAGGTATACTATTGGAGTAAAAATAGCCAATCAGAGACTTGAAATACAGAAATTTACAAGTTTAGACGGGTGAAATCAATTCAGTTGCCTCCAAACAGTGCTCATAACCAGACGTGTTGCTTCTAGACAGTGATCATAACCAGACGCAAGATGTGTCCTCGAGAGATTTAATACGTATTCGTGTGAGACGAAAAATTAAGTTTACGTGTTAAAAAGTGTAATTAATTAATAAAAAATAATCTCACAGCTCTCTATATCAGTGAAGTGTTATTTAAATCATATCAAGTATTAAAAAAAGGGAGTGAATTAAAACTTACAATGTGTGTAAGCCTACATTCTTGTCGCACCATCGCCCTGCCAAGACTTCCATGTCTCTAATAATAATAATAATAATAATACTGACGCAGCCGAGGCAAACATAAATATATAATATTTAAAGAAACAGTTAAATTACAAAGTCAATATTTTTTTTAAACTTGGGGCAAATACAACTCCTACAACAATATCAACTTCAGGATTGGTATCTGCAATAAATATCTCGTGGGTCGCAGTGCGCGAGGTGTAGCTTAGTTGTACACCCTATACCCTAAATATCATAGCTATACAAAATGTCCCAATGACCCAATTTAAATGAATTAAGTGATAACCTGAATATAACTCTTATCAAGCCCTGTGCTTGGTTTCACGCCAATAGTTTTTGCCTAAGTTCCAGCAAAATCAAACTAGATTATTTGCTTTAAGAACCAAAGTTATTGATAATGTCCTTTCATCCGTTTAACTTCTAGTATTTGATACTGATTAAAAGTTGGGATGGAATAAGAGGCGTGTTTTTCAAATAAGTACCGTTTCAATATTTGCCACTGCAGCGCTGCAGTCGCAATTTTGAACATGCGGATCACTTCTTCCATTCATTAGGAAGTCAGATGCAGCTATGAGAGGTCGTCACTTTATTTTTCCTGTTGTTAAAGCGTTTCCAAGTGTTGAAAACAATCAAACGACCCGCCGATTGCGAGATCAGATCAGTGATTCGTTTTTTCCATGCGAGAATGTTACAGCAGCAAACATTCATAGACAACTGTGGAAACAATAACAATTCCCGGGCAGACACAGTCAAACAAATTGGTTGGGAATATTTCGACCACCCTCCATACAGTCCGGATTTGGCACCAAGCGATTTTCATTCGTTTCTTCATCTGAAGAAATTCCTTGATGGAAAACATTTCAACGATGTTATGAAACAAGTAGTGCAGACTTGGTTTTCATCACAGGCGGCATCATTCTTTGATGAAGGTATACATAAACTGGTTTCCCGTTACGATAAGTGCTTGAATAACGTCGGTGACTATGTGAAGAAATAGTGTAAGGTATAAAGTAATTAATGATAATAAAGTATTTGGAAAATAATGTTCTGTTACTTTTTAAAAAATTATGGGTACTTGCTTTAAAAACACGCTTCGTATTATGGCGGCTTGTTATGCATAATTATTGTTCTCAGAATGCAATGGTGCCTATGTAACAGTGTAGCATAAGATTTTTTTACATATCTGGACGATGTCTCTTTCTCAGCGTTCGTTACCTCAGTTTTTACAGACTTTAGAATTCTCAAGCACTGTATTTTGTTAAGAATATGCTCTAGAGAAAATTTATTCTTCCTTTTTTATATTAATAAAATACGTTTAACTTTCCTTCAAATAATGAATGTTTACATGTTGATATGCGGGAAGTATATCATATTTAACTTTATCTCTCAACCCATTTTATTCGTTTTAATCATTAACAATACAAATGCCTTTGGTATGTTACTATAATAAAGAATTTATTATGACACTTAAATGATTAGCAGTATAAAAAATCTGATGTGCTACACTCACATGACTTTCTCTACTCTTGTACAAACTATTTTTACAAACGCTTATTCTCCATCTACTTCATGTTAATCGAGATAAACATTTGCAGACTATCTTATTGCTAATTTTCTTGTAGATTTAAGGGGAATATATATTTACAAGGGCAATAAGAAATACAGTAGGCTTTAAGCATATACATATCTCTTAATAGCTGGTTGCTAGGTGCAGCACCATTCCCTTTTCCACAGATTAATACTCTTTGCATATCAAAGACAAAAAAATGAATAACGAATTCCCTTTTAAGAAAATAAGTATTGAAAAATTTAAGAGAATAACAAGCAATATCTCGAAAATGGTTCACTTAACAAAAAAAATGTATATGACATAAATTGTGTACTTTAACGCGATGTACATTTTTTGTGTAGTAAAATTTTCTCTATCTCTTATGGTTTACCGGTTATGCAAAAGTCGTTCACAATGAAGAACACTTTTGGAGATATTTCCAGAAAATTCAAGATATACGTTTTGTTTGTCACGAAAATATCTTAAACATGATATTTTAATCAAAATCATTAGAGCCGTTTTTGAGAAAATTAAAATTTTCGAAAAATCCTCCAGGTAAAGTGTATCCTGGGGTGGGGGGATTTTCTTGAAAACCTTCTTGTCGTATCCCTGGAAGATACTGAACCTAAATTCCCTGAAATCGCTCCTTGGTCCGATACAAGCTTGATTACGGGAGCATTGTCTACTCATCGGCACGTCCATCTGTGGTATGTCGCTTGAATACCATTCACCATCGTGGCATAACGGTCGCTACAGGGGCCTTTCCAACTAGCCCTGTACCCAGTCTGTACGCTGAAGCTGCAGAACCCCCGTTGTCCTTCAGGCGTGAGATGCTTTTGTGCAGCTATGCATGTCGATTCTCAAGCTTACATGACCACCCGTCCTTCGAGTTATTTTACGAGAATTCGCTTGATCGGCAATACTTAGTTAGCTCCTCTGCATTATTCCTTCCAGGGGTTCGATTTCGCCAGGTTCTTTCGGCATTTGGACGTTACGCCAGCGCCGACTCCTCCCAGGGGGGAACCGCGGTTTCCTCCTTGGTTGCGCGCTGAGGTCCACTGTCACCTTCGGTTAACGTCGATGCCGAAGAATGAGACCCCTTCTTCAGTCCTTAGATCCGCCTTTTTAGAACATCGGGCGTAATTCAGGGAATTAAAATTTTCGAAAAATCTTCCATGTAAAGGGTATCCTGGGGTGGGGGGATTTTCTTGAAAACCTTCGTGTCGCATCTCTGGAAGATACTGAACCTAAATATTAAGTTTGGTGTTTATCCGACTGTTGGTTTCTGAGTTATGCTGTTCACAGATAGACACACAGACAGACACACAGACAGATAGACAGACAGACACACACGGACATGTTTCCAAAAATGCTTTTTTTGGATTCAGGGGATCTCAAAACATGTATTTCCGGTGAAATCTCGGTATCGAATTTTTTAGTGGAATACAATACTTCCCCTACTTACTATACGTAGTAGAGAAAGTAAAAACGAATAACAAAAAAAATACAAATAAAACAAAAACTCTAGTTCTAAACAAAAAAAACAATAAATTGGTTATTTCGCAACGTCTTTCCTGACAAAAAACAAAACAATACAAAAAAACAAAAAAATAGGGGTAAATATTCTGCTATTGCCCTTAGTAACTTCATTTATGTGGTTTCTATTCACTGTTCCATTAAGTGAATTAGCGTTAAAGATGTCAGTATGACAATTATACATATTCCCGGTTACGAGTATTAATTTCTATATATGTTTTCTTTAAATTGCTGTATTTCGATAATGAAGTAACTCGAAAATAAATAATAATGCATAAAAATACATAATTGTTCCACTGATTATCTGCCTTCTTGTGAGATTTATATTAACATTAAAAAGAAACATATTTTATAGGAATGAAAAAGCTATTCCGGAACATTGGAATCGGATTTCTGTTTTTTATTTCACAGAATAATACTATAAAACAATTTAAAAATAAAAAAAAATATACCGTATTGTCCTTTTGCTCTGGATATTGTAGAACAGGCACCTATTAATTTATTTATGTGTGGCGTCTTTTTATTCATTCAAGCCATCTTGTCGTGAAAAACTCTTTATATTATTGATTCTCCCGGGAAACAAGTAGAATATCATTTTCTATTGAGATGGTGCATTCGTCGCCTCACACTTTGATGACAGTCAATAGTATACGGAGGGTTATTCACGATCTATGGCAACAATATCAGACGAGCACAACAGCTCCGCTCTGACACATGTGGAACCGAATAAAAGTTCAGCAGTAAGAGTGTATCACTGTGTTTGTTCAACTGTGTGCTCTTGTTCTTGTTACATCAAATGGAGTCAAAAATAGAACCATTCTGGTAAGTGTACATTATTGCCTTTTTCGATACAAAATACTTGTATTCTATGATTATTAAGTGGATGGGAAAGTAAATTACGGAACATTTTGGAGAAAAATGGGTTAGGAGACATGTGGAGAAGGAGAGAAAATAACGTGAAAATTTTTTGGAAAAAGGCCAGGAAAATACTGGAAGGTATAGAAATACAAATCATGTTCAATGAGATTGCCGAAAAGAGGTCATTAGTTTGTTATAGGCCAATGAAAAATACATGGTGTAGGGAAAAATATATAGACATAGTAAATAAAGAAGAGAGAGAATCTATTGCATGGGTAAGAACCGGAGCATGGAGGGTAAGAGGGTTAAGACAGGGTATTCCTCAGAACCAATGTCCGATATGTGGTGGTAATGAAGACATTGAACACATAGTATTTAAGTGCCAAGGAACAGAAAATTGGGGAAAAGAATTTTTAATAAAAAGTGGTTGAAGTGGGATAGAAATACACTTATGATCGAAATGATATGCAAGGACGCTAGAAGCATTGGACAGTTTTGTGTAAAGTAAAAAATAAATGGCTTTGGACAGTGGAAAGAGAAAAGTAAGAGGTAGTGCATCTTACTTTCAATGGAAAACTATAGTGAATGTGTGATGGTTAAGTAATCAATAAATGAAAAGTGAAAAACAAGTGGAAATGGGACATGAAAAAAAACTGAAAAAAGAGCAAGATTATTTATTGACAAGAAATTGTAAAATGTAAATCAACTGTAGAGATTGTCTACTGAATGAGTGACAAGGGTCAAAGTGCAGTAGACAATCAAATTGTAAAACTCTTAGCACAATTTGTGCAAGAGGCGTGGTTTTACCATATCCAAGAAAGTGATCTCATGTGCACTCAACAAAAAAGGTAAGGCACACCAGGACTTATTCCAAAGGGCAAGAAACAGGGAAATCTACGACCGTCCCCGGAGATAATTTGGAAGGTGAAGGCCCATGCCTCTGGACCAAATCCTGCAACTCAGAGGACCATTGCACTGTAATTAGGGATCTCTGTTACTACTGTGAACACCATAATCAACGAAGATTTGAACCTAGAAAAGTTCTATAAGAGCCGGGGATATAAACTGTTGCCTAAACACATTGCAGAACGTGCCGCTAACAGCAGAAAGCTGTATGAACGATACCTAGCTGGTGAAAAGTCGATGTTTGTTGTCGTTTTAGATAAGGTATACTGCAACAAACCCTGGGCTATATATTACTGACCAAGGGAAGAAAACAAATTTGAAATTTGGTATAAGAAAACTAAGGAATCTATCCCGAATGGTTTCATGGTTTTAACAAGGTACAGTTACAATGGCAAATTAACCATTCGTCATATACATAAAAATGTGAAAATCAACTCGTCATATTATCAGACTAACGTCCTGATACCAATTTTCCATATAAAATCCCTGCTCTCTATAGTGGAGATGTAAATCAAGTCTGGTTGCATCAGGATAAGGCATCAAGTCATACGTCTGCTTCACTACAAATTTTTGGAGAACATAGAAAAGAAATGGGAATACATTCCATACCTTTCAACGACATCCGTGTTAAGTCATCTGATACATCACTGAGGAGTTTTGTGCATTTAGGTTACTGAAAAGAGCCCTTGAAAGCAGACGGCCGCGAACTTTGGATGGTCTCTGGAAAGCTGCCAGGAGGAATGAAATAAACTGGACATCCCTGTATTTCGTAGCACTTTGCTCCATTGGAAGCCGTGCTGCAGATTGATAGCTCAAGCTAAAGGCTGCCAAAAGAACAGCACTGCATGGGTTTTCATAAGGTAAGGGGGTCTTAAGTTATTTACCAAAGATTGCCAAAAACCCTCTGTACAAAGGGGGATGGGAGATAGCCAGAGGTTATCTGGTTTCGAAGTTTGTCTAGGTTCGTCTGAGATCTCTTCCTAAATGTCCCAAGGTGTGGGTGCTTGGCGCCGACCTAACGATAACTTTGGACCATAGCTGCATCACAATATTTAAAATATAAGCATTGTGCCTACAATGATAAAATATAGGGTTGTCTCATAGGTTGTCACTAAGAACGCCTGGGAACACACCTAACCCACAGCATAGCTACGACAGCGTAGTTGCCGAACTTTCCGTTTACAAACTTTAAACAGAAGGTCGTTCAAAAGATAAATAACTACGGGAGTTAAGTTTTGTAAACAAACCATTATTTCCTGCAGTATACACCATTAGTGTCGATAATATATTGCCAAGTTCCTGGCTATAGTAGCACGAGCTAAATTGAGCTCCAATGCCAACATCCGAGTTGTAATTCGTGGATTGTTGTCTAACGTTTCATGAATTCTTTCCCGTCCGTAACCATTGGCCATCCAGACCGAGGTTTGTCTTTTAGAGAGAAATTCCCAGCTCGAAATCGACTAAACCACTTTTGACATGCTCGATTCGTTACTGCATCTTCCCCGTAGCCAGCACAAATTTTCTGACGCATTGTGAGGCGGTTTTACCCTTACGATAGTAAAACAGCATAAGATGTCGGAAACGTTCCTTTTTGTTTGTAAACACAAGTTCACGCGTTCTATCCAACTGACATATCCAATAGCGAGTCTGGTGGTTGTTCTCTAAGGCGTAGGGCTGGTTAGGCAACTAGGATAACTTGAGTGCACAGTGGGTTCAGGGTTTTCAGGCGCTAGAAACTTGTGAGCAAAACGAACGAACTTGTGAGACAACCCAATACTATAAAATAAAATATGAAATTTTATAAGACTACACAAAAAATTAAAAATTATATTTTTGGGCAACCTTAACCATTTACTCTCCCCTTAACATGATGGTTTTATATGCATCATCTATGGAATGGACAAGAAATTACAACAGGAAGGAATGGTATGATTGTGTTTTGTTACCTGTGCTTTCATATATACAACAGATGTTCACGTTTTTGCTTCGAAATAAAGCGAAATGGCATACGGTAGTTTGTATCGTACAACAAAAATAATAATATATCGATTGTGGTTAAGAGGCAATAATGCCTCCCATATTGCATGTCTGTGGGCAAGTGGAAGCGTGGGTATCATATTGAAGTTTTAGTCATTACTTTCCACATGCAACTTCTTCTCCAGACTAATTACTAACTCGGCGAACTTAATGAGTTTCGCAAGGAAAACCACTCAGTTTACAATAAACGACCGCACGAGGTTTCCAGGTCTGCATTAACTACGAACACCAAAACGTGTTAAGAGGTTACGTGCTGGCATTGTCTTTTTACTTTCTCTGTCGCCTGCCTAGTACACACGGGGAGTATTGTACTCCACCAAAATCCGATATAGAGATTTCATGTAAACGCACGTTTTGAGGTCTCCGAATAAAAAATCTAATGTGTTACCTCACATAACTTTCTCTACTCTTGAACAAACTTATCTTAATCGAAATATCATTTGTAGAATCTTATTGCTAATTTTCTTGTAGGTACAAAGGGAATATGGTAGGCTTTAAGCGATAGTCAAATGTTTTAAGAGCTGGTTGCTAAGTGGAGCATCCTCTATGGATATCCAGGACATAAAAAAAGAAAGAAAAACGAATTCTCATTTGAGAAAAAGTAAAAGTTTTGGGACATTCAAACAAATATCAAGGAATATCTCGGAAATTGTTCACTCCACAAAAAAATAAATGACAAAGTACGTGTTTTAACGAGATCTGAAATTTTAGTGTAGACTTTAGGGGATCCCAGGAAATTCGAGATATACATTTCATTTTCCATGAAAGTAATTTTAACATATCTTTTAATCAAAATCGTTAGAGCCTTTTTTGAGAAAATCAAAATTTTCAAGAACTTTTCCATGTAAAGGGCAGTCTGGGTGGGAGGATTTTCTTAGAAGTGTTCGTGTCGCATCTTTGAAAGATACTGAACCTAAACACCAAGTTTGGTATTTATCCGATTTTTTGTTTTTAAGTTATGCTGTTCACAGACACACACACGGACCGTTTACCAAAAAATGCTTTTTTTTATTCAGGGGACTCAAAACGTGTATTTTCGGTGAAATCTCGATATCGAATTTTTGGGTGGAATGTAATACTTTCCCTACTTATTGTTGTAGTAGAGAAAGTAAAAACAGTGCATCCTCTATCATGTATGCATGTGTGTGTGAGTGTGTGTGTGTGTATCTGTGAACTGCATAACTCAAAAGCGAAATATTTGTGTTCAGCATCTTCCAAGGATGCGAAACGAAGATTTTCAAGAAATTCCAACTACCCTTTACATGGGGCATTTTTCGAAATTTTTTATTTTCTCAAAAATGCTGTAATGATTTTGATTTAAATACCATATATCAAAGATATTTACATGACAAATAATATGTATATCACGAATTTTCTGGGAATAACCTGTGAAGTGCTCTTCATTCGGAAGGATTCTTGTATAATTCTGTATAATGGTAAACGTTAAGCCATAGATGAAAGTCTTTTTAAGAATAGTTTGTTGAGGAATGGTTCTAGAAAATCATGTGAATGTAACGCTTCAGAGCTTTATAAAAAACAAATATAAAAACCGAGCGCACGCGTATGTATGTCCGCGAACATTTGGAGTCGATTAGACTCCAAATTTAGTATAACACTCCTAGGATGCGACACGGAGATTTTCAAGAAAATTCCCCAACCAAAACTACCCGTTACATGAAAATGTTTCCGTTGTTTTTAGTTATCTCAAAATTTACTGACGTATTTGGTTAAAATATCATACGTTAAAGGTATTTGCATGACAAATAAAATATTTATCTTAAATCTATTGCTAAGAGCCCGTAAAGTCCTCTTCATTCTAAATGAATATTGTATAATTGGCAAAATTGAGAGATAGAAAAAATGTCTTACAACCCAACAAAGTAGATCTGATTATGTACGCAAATTGTCTCAAATATATTGCTTTGGGACGTCATCCATTTCCGAGATATTCTTTGTTATTGATTTGAGTTTTCAAATACTTATAATTCCTAATGGCTAACTGGTCTTTGACTAAAGGCCAAAAGAAAATAAAGAAGAAAACAAATACTTATATTGTATTCAACTAGTAAGTCGCCCTTCTCTTTCTAGTGTGGTAATACACAGAGCATGGAACTTCAAGGCCATCACATTGCGACCCGCTTTTTAAAAATCTGACTATAGTTTTAGTCTTCTTATATCTAAGATAAAACATGTGCATGTGTATTGAAAATTTATGTCGATTATCAAGAATTAAACAGAAGAATAAACTTTTGTAAGAATAGTTTTAGAATAGTGAGTAGAGGGATTCATGTGAATGCATAACATCAATATTTTGTAGAAAAAAGACTGCGTGTGAACAGCATACCACAAAAATAAAATTTGGATAAATACCAAATCTCGTATTAAGTTCAACATCTTGCAAAGTTGCCACACAAATACTTTCAGTCAAATCTCCCCACCCCATATTGTCCTCTGCATGGAAAATGTTTCGTTATGTTTTATTATCTCAAGAATGGCTTTAGCGATTTTATATTAAAATACCATATGTAAAAGATATTTACCAGACCAATAGTATGTATGTTTCCAATATTCTGCGATTAGCCTTCAGGACCTCTTCATTCGGAAGACAAAATTTTCGCTATTTTTTTATTTTCTCAATAATGGTTCTAACATGATTAAAATGCTATATATTTAAGATATTTACATGAAAAATAAAACTTATGTCCTGAATTTCTGGGAATAGGCTGTGAAATTGAGGCAGTATTTTTAACACTTAAATGATTTCAGTCAAATTATATAATATATATAAATTCAATAACAGCCCACCTTAAAGCAATATGTGTATGTAACAATGTATAAAAAGTGTATATTACAGTCATTGTATATGTTTATATTATTGTATACATATGTAATAATGTTATGTGAATGTATTACGTAATTTAATAATGTAGGAGAAGTTGCTAACGACGAGGTAACCTTGAAGCAATAATGAGTAACAATGTTTAATAATGCTACTAATCATTATTGGAGTAACAATAATGTAAATCTTGTGACAGTTTATAAAATAGCCAATCAACAACCAGACAAAAGCTTAAGTTAAATAAAAGTATTCTATTGGACTAGGATTAGCCAATCAGAGACTTGAAATACAGAAATTTACAAATCTAGGCGGTTCAAATCAAGTCAGTTGCTTGTAGACAGCGCTCATAACTGGACGCGTTGGTTGTAGACAGTGTTCTTAACCGGACACGAGATGCGTCCTCGAGAAATTCAATACGTATTTCGTGTGAGACGAAAATAGTTTACATGTTAAAAAGTGCAAGTAATTAACAAAAGAATCTCACAGCTTTTTATATCAGTGAAGTGTTATTAAAATCGTGTCAAAAATTAATAAAAAGGAGTGAATTAAAAATTAAAATCTGTGTAAGCCTACATTCTTCAGCCGCTTCACGCCCTATTAAGAAATTCATGTCTCTAAAAAAATAATACTGACGCAGCCGAGGTAAACATAAATATATAATATTTAAAGAAACAGTCAAAATTACAAATTAAAATATTTTTAAACATTTTGGGGACAAAGGCTACCGGGTACCATACGTGTGGTTGCAACTACTTCAAGTTCGGCTCCTCAACAGTCGAAATACAATACAACTCCTACTTCAAAAGTCGGCTTAACATACGTGAAGCAACAACTCCTACTTCAAATTGGCTCCCAAAGTGTGGGGCAAATAATGTAAAGACAATAACCATCTTCCTCATAATTCTCTTCATTCTGAGTGACTGTTGTGTAGTAGTAACCATAAGAGATAAACAAAATCTTACTACACAAAAAAGTGTAGATCTCTTAAAAACACACAATTTATTTCAAACAACCTTTCTGTGGCACCAATTATATTCGAGATATCCGTTGTTGTTGGTTTTCATTTTTCCTCTCTTTTTACTTTCTCTACTACGTATAGTAAGTAGGGGAAGTATTGTATTCCACCCAAAAATTCGATACCGAGATTTCACCGGAGATACATGTTTTGAAAACCCCCTGAATCCAAGAAAAGCATTTTTGGAAACGTCCGTTTGTGTGTCTGTGTGTGTGTCTGTCTGTGAACAGCATAACTCAGAAACTAACAGTCGGATAAACACCAAACTTGGTATTTAGGCTCAGTATCTTCCAGAGATGCGACACGAAGGTTTACAAGAAAATGTCCCCACCCCAGATTACCCTTTACATGTAAAATGTTTCGAAAATTTTAATTTTCTCAAAAATGGGTCTAACGATTTTGATTAAAAATCATATGTTTAAGATACTTTCAAGACAAATAAAATGTATATCTTGAATTTTCTGGGAATGTCTCCAAAAGTATTCTTCATTGTGAACACTTTTGTATATCTGGTAAACCATAAGAGATAGACAAAATTTTACTACACAAAAAATGTAGATCGCGTTAAAATACACAATTTATGTCATATACATTTTTTTTGTTGAGTGAAACATTTTCGAGATATTGCTTGTTATTCCCTTAAATTTTTCAATACTTATTTTCTCAAATGAGAATTCGTTATTCATTTTTTTGTCTTGGATATCCAAAGAGTATTAATCTGTGGCAAAGAGAATGGTGCTACACCTAGCAACCAGCTATTAAGAGATATGTCTGTGCTTAAAGGCTGCTGTATTTCTATATTGCCCTTACATCTACAAGAAAATTAGCAATAAGATAGACTCTGCAAATGTTTATCTCGATTAACATGAAGTAGATGGAGAATAAGCGTTTGTAAAAATAGTTTGTACAAGAGTAGAGAAAGTCATGTGAGTGTAACACATCAGATTTTTTTTAGTTCCATTTATACCCCGCCTTTAACTACATTGGCCTTATCGGCGGCCTTTACTTTGGAACTTATTGCCTGTTGACAATGGTGTTAACTCGTGTCGTTGGGTTCTTGCACTTTTTTTAATCATTAGATCACACACACATCCACACTTTCAGACTCTGGGGAGGATAGGGATTAATCTTGGCTAGATAAAAATTCTCACTCCTCCAGCTGGAAATGGAACCCAGTACCCTCGCACAGCAAGCAGCTGCTCTACCGACTAAGCTACGGGGCCAGGCTGGTTTGAGTTGCTCAACACTTGGGCACTCTTAAAGTGTCGTATTCAGTTGGTTCTCGCGATGTCATAAAAAGACTATGGAATTTCAAGGGCAGCTCAATACGACACGCTTTTAAACATCCGACTATCGATTTGATTTCCTCTATCTCCTTTGTATACACAACGAAATGTGTAATAGAACTATTTTAGCAAAGGTTTATCTTGATTAATACGAAGTAGAGAGAAAAATAAAGTTTGGCAATTCATAGAAGCTACGTAAAATAAACCATAATGGCTAGAGAAAGTTATGTGGATGTGGCATTTAATGTCTCTTCTCGTGGTCATGCAGACAGCAAGCAATTTCAAAGCCATCACATTGCGACCCACTTTATAAAAATCTGACTGTCGTTTTAGCCTTCTTATACCTAAGACGAAAAGTATACATATGTAATGAAAATTTATGCCGATTATCAAGAGTTAGATAGAAGAATAAACTTTTGTAAGAATAGTTTGTAGAAGAATGAGTAGAGAAAGCCATGTGAATGCAAAACATCAAAAAAAAATTTAAAAAAACTGAATTTGAACTGTATGCCACAAAAACTAACATTTGGATAAATATCAAACTTCGTATTTAAGTTCATCTTCCAAAGATACGACACAAAAGTTTTCAACTAAATCTCCCCACCCCATATTGCCCTTTACATGGAAAATGTTTCGTTATGTTTTACTATCTCAAAAATGGCTCTAACGATTTCCAGACTAGCCTTCAGGACCTCTTCAATCGAAGACGAAAGTTTCGATATTTTTTATTTTCCCAATAAGGGCTCTAACGATGATTAAAAATCTATATATTTAAGATATTTACACGAGAAATAAAATTTATATCTTGAATTTTGTGGGAATAGCCTGTGACCTCTTCATTATGAATGAATATTGTATAGTTAGTAAACCATAAGAGATATACAAAATCTTACTACACAAAAAATGTATTTAAAACAGACAATTTATTTCAAACAAACTTTTCTGTAGCATTAACTATATCCGAAATATATTATTGGTTTGAACTGTCCAATACTTGGTCAATCTTAAATTGCCGTCGCTATTCACTTGTTTCTCGCGATTTCATAGAAAGACTATGGAATTTCAGGACCAGCTTAATACGACACGCTTTTAAACATCCAACTATCGATTTGGTTTCCTCTATCTCCTTTGTAATGAAACTATTTTAACAAAGGTTTATCTTCATTTATACGAAGTAGATAGAAACATTTATAGAAACTATATAAAATAAACCATAATGGGTAGAAAAAGTTATGTGGATGTGGAATATAATGTTTTTTCTCGTAGACATGCAAAGAGCATGGAATTTCAAGCCATCACATAGCAATCCCCTTTTTCAAAATCTGATGCCGCTTTAGCCCACTGTATTCTTCTTATAACGAAATATGTATTGGATGTTTATTCCGGTTAACAAGAAGTAGATAGAGGAATAAGCTTTTGTGAGAATAGGAACGAGATACAGACGACTGAAAAATGCAATGCCATAGTCGGGATTTAAACCAAGGATCTTCCGTTTCCGTCCGGTTGCTCCAGCCAAGTGAGCTACCATGGCAATATGCCGGTACCACATTAAATTCCCCAAATGACTCTTAGAGAATCCCAGCTATGGAATTGAACTTTTTAGTCGTCTGATTTTATCTTTCCAACTTTGTCCTACACGCGGTGTTCATGTGGAAAAACAATTAATTAATTTTGTAAACATAGATTCTAGAAGAGTAATATAGAGTGATATATGTTACTATAACACTACAGATTTTCTTAATGACCTTTCCTCCTGTTGCGGTTTGTGAAACATTAACTACCTTAATATTTCTTTGTAATGTAGGCTCTTCTTTATAAGTGCAATCATTTTGAAGAAGACGATTCAATACACGCATCTTTAATGGTGAAAAAAAGAAGTTAGTAGGGAGTCCCATTGAAGTTCTCCCGTTATTCAATAGGGAAATTGGAATTTCGACGCGATGACCCAAGAAAGTTACACTGAATCTCAGGAGGTAGCCATGACGCAACCAGACTACTCCCCGGGATCAGAGATTGGCCGTATTTATGTATGTGGTAAGTATACTTTAATTAATAATGTAGACATTAGCTATCGCTTTAAACGTTGGAGAAAGATAATTCCGAAGATCCCACTGCTTGTTCAAGTGCTTCATTTTCTGGTGGTTTCTTCGGGTGTGTAGTGGCATTGGAAATGGCCTTGGTCCGTTCTTTGTTCTAGAGGCGCTGAGTACTATTGACCGGTTTATAGGCCACCTTTGGAGTGATATACTATTATTTTAAAGAACAAGCTGCACCATGAAGTTCCCAATCAAGTGGAATTATTCTCCAACACGTTGAACCTTTGGGGAAGAAAATCCAGCTGCTGCTATTACTCGTAGATTGAAGTAAAGATACAAATCTGATGTGTTACACTCACATGACTTTCTCTACTCTTGTACAAACTGTTTTTACAAACGCTTATTCTCCATCTACTTCATGTTAATCGAGATAAACATTTGCAGACTCTATCTTATTGCTAATTTTCTTGTAGATGTAAGGGGAATATATATTTACAAGGGCAATATAGAAATATAGTAGCCTTTAAGCACATACATATCTGTTAATAGCTGGTTGCTAGGTGCAGCACCATTCCCTTTGCCACAGATTAATACTCTTTGCATATCCAAAACAAAAAAAAATGAGTAACGAATTCCCATTTGAGAAAATACGTATTGAAAAATTTAAGGAAATAACAAGCAATATCTCGAAAATGGTTCACTCAACAAAAAAAATGTATATGACATAAATTGTGTATTTTAACGCGGTCTACATTTTTGTGTAGTAAACTTTTGTCTATCTCTTATGGTTTACCAGTTATGCAAAAGTCGTTCACAATGAAGAATACTTTTGGAGACATTCCCAGAAAATTCAAGATATACATTTTATTTGTCATCAAAATATCTTAAACATATGATATTTTAATCAAAATCGTTAGAGCCATTTTTGAGAAAATTAAACTTTTCGAAAACTCTTCCATGTAAAGGGTAATCTGGGGTGGGGGGATTTTCTTGAAAACCTTCGTGTCGCATCCTTGGAAGATACTGAACCTAAATACCAAGTTTGGTGTTTATCCGACTGTTCGTTTCTGAGTTATGCTGTTCACAGACACACACACAGACACACACACACGGACATGTTTCCAAAAATGCTTTTTTTGGATTCAGGGGCCTCAAAACGTATACTTCCGGTGAAATCTCGGTATCGAATTTTTGGGTGGAATGCAATACTTCCCCTACTTACTATATGTAGTAGAGAAAGTAAAAATCTGTCATTAAGCCGAGGCGGAGATGATCTGGAGATGGCAGATTGCCCTCCGAACTCCATTTCGAATATATCCTGTGTTTGTCATACATATCAATCAACTATGCTGAAATACATACGCTATTCAAGTAGTTATGCATCAAGGTTAAGGATCTTCTAAGGATAGAGATTTTGCACGACATCTGCAGCTACACGGCCTGAAGATCCACGTGTGGTCTTTTATTGAATGCTTTGAACAGTGTCTCTGTAGTTACTCATCTGCTATCTGGGTATGAAAGGTAGTTGTAAAGTTGCCTTTCAAGCAGAATTGCTCAGCTGCATTTAAACCTGGGAAGAAAGGTGAAAGCGAAAGATGAATGATTTGTAGATCTTACAGGGTTTCCATGACTGCTGAAAATATACGATAGAACATATATACTGCTCGTATATGCAATAGAACGAGTGTGAAAGGAATATGAAATATCCTGATCAAGGTTTTCTGAAATGAACTATCCTATGCGAACCGTTGACTTCTTAGCGCTTCGGTGACAGTTACCAGTGTCTCTGAATAATACGAGTAGTCCTTTATTTTAATACTCTCCCCGACATCCGGAGGAACTTCTGAAAAACCTCAATGCCTTCATTTTGAGAAATTTAGGCATTACTTTCTCTACTGCGTATAATAAGTAGGGGAATTATTGCAACTAGAGATTTCACAGGAAATACATGTTTTGAGGTTCACTGAATCCAAAGAAAGCATTTTTGGAAACATGTCCGTGCGTGTGTCTGTGAACGGCATAACTCAAAAACGAAAAGTAAGATAAATACCAAACTTGGTATTTGAGTTTAGTATCCTTCAAGGATGCGACACGGAGATTTTCAGACTACCATTTACATGGAAAGTTTCTTGAAAATTTTGATTTTCTTAAAAATGGCTCTAACAATTTTAATTAAATATCATATGTTTAAGATATTTTATGCAAATGAAATTTATATCTTGAATTTTCTGGCAATGTTCCCAAAAGTCTTCTTCATCCTGAATGACTTTTGCATAACTGGTAAACCCTAAAAGATAGACAAAACTTTACTACATAAAAAATGCAGATCTCGTTAAAACACACAATTTAATGTCACATACATTTTGTTGTCGGTGAACCATTTCCAGATATTCCTTGTTATTTGTTTGCATTTTCCAATACTTACACTTTTTCTCAAATGAGAATTCGTTATTGGTTTTTTATTACCTGGACATACAAAGAGAATGGAATGTTCCACATAGCAACCAGCTCTTAAAAGATTTATCATATTCTCCTTGCATCTACAAGAAATTAGCAATAAGATAGTTTCTGCAAATTTTATCTCGATTTATATAATGAATTTTGACACAGCGTTGTTAACAATCTAACAGTCTAGAAATCACGATCTACGAATATACGAAAGCTTTCCAAGATCTCGGACTTCTGTCAGTGAATCTAGAGCCAAAGTCGAATGGCGATGCTCTTGGTTTCCTACAGTGCTTTTATTTATTTAATGTTGTCCGAAACTCCTACGAAAGGGGAGGCGTATGGAAACATTTACCTTTGTGGTTGGAATGCATGCTTCGCAATGACGGTCAACATCAGTCCTTGGAGAGTCCATCTCGTATTGGTTTGATGTCAGAAGTCTGTCACTCAGTTATTAATCAATGAGCACAGGTCGCTTTCAGAATCAGGAGCGTAGGAAAAGCGGGGAGTAGAGTGCTAGAACCAGATAACGGGTGAGGGCTGTGTTGCAGAGGCGGTTTAGTATTTCCTTACCAACATAAACCACTGTACATTTTATGGCACGATTCCATACACTCGACTTTACGTGCCTAGGTTGTTTTACAATCCCTTGTACAAGGGGTGGGAGGAGTATAGAGGTTATCCTCAGGTGCTTCTATATAGAATGACGAATTAAACATAATACCATTTTAGGTCTGACGTTTATTTCAGTAGAAAAAAAGTGATTTTCCCCACTTTTTTGTGGAATTATAATTAATAATAATTACAGCGTC
Organism: Deroplatys truncata; assembly: GCA_030765065.1. NCBI lineage: Eukaryota > Metazoa > Arthropoda > Insecta > Mantodea > Mantidae > Deroplatys > Deroplatys truncata. Next base: position 127,000,741 of record CM060987.1, read on the forward strand.
TTACTGAAGTAGGTGATAGAATATCAATTAATTTATATATTTTATTTTCACTTTCTTCCTTAAGCGCCTCGTTTCACAACAATTTAGCATTTTATTGTGTACAAATCTTAATGGCCGTTGTACACTGTTTTAATCTGCTTGTGATGAATGCTTAAGTAAAAATAAGACAATTTAGTTGTGTGCCATGTTCTGCCCCTACAGGAAATATGTTCCTGTCAAACCGAGCGCTAACAGCATTGCGCTCATTACGCTAATTCCTGCGATTGATAAGAGAGGTCACTGCTTCGAGTTACATCTGGCGTTGGTGGCAGCACTATCAGGTAAGACGCTCTAAAGAGTGGGTATATGCGTCAGCCATTTTGGTTCTAAAGCAGACGATCACCTATTGTATACTGTATGCTGTTAATTGTGTTTCTTCCTTTTTTTAAAAAAAAATGGTGTTTTGTTCTGCACCAAATTGTTCAAATAACAATACTGCAAATATGATTATTGCGATTCCCATCTGACAAGTCCAGAAGAGCAATTTGGCTGCAAAACTGCAGGCGTGTCAAGTGGATATCTACTTAAATGCTTTGCGACGTAAGTTGTTTCAAATTTATCGCTGAATTACAATCAGTTCTTCTAAACAGTGATACAAGGCGAGTGATTGACTTATAAAGTTAACCTTCAAGATTATTCATTAAAAATAATTTAAGCGTGGGATTCTTAGCTCAGTATAAACTTATGCTTTCGTTTTATTACTTTCTCTACTAAATACAGTAAGTAGCGCAAGTATTGTATTCGATACCGAGATTTCACCGGAAATATACGTTTTGAGGCCACCTGAATCCAAAAAAAAATAAACATTTTTGGAAACATGTCCGTGTGTGTGTCTGTGAACAGCATAACTCAGAAACGAATAGTCGGATAAACACCAAACTTGGTATTTAGGTTCAGTATCTTTCAGAGATGCGACACGAAGGTTTTCAAGAAAATCCCCCCATCCCATATTACCCTTTAAATGGAACATTTTTCGAAAATTTTAATTTTCTCAAAAATAGCTCTAACGATTTTGATTAAAATATCATATATTTGAGATATTTTTATGACAAATAAAATGTATATCTTGAATTTTCTGGGAATGTCTCCAAAAGTATTCTTCATTGTGAACGACTTTTGCATAACTGGTAAACTATAAGAGATAGACAAAATTTTACTACACAAAAAATGTAGATCGCGTTAAAATACATAATTTATGTTATACACATCCTTTTTGTCGAGTAAACCATTTTCGAGATATTGCTTGTTATTCCCTTAAATTTTTCAATATAATTTTTCTCAAATGGAAATTCGTTATTCATTTTTTTTGTCCTGGCAATGCAAAGAGAATGGAATACTCGACATAGCAACCAGCTCTTAAAATATCGCTTAAGGCCTACCAATTTCCCTTGCATCTACAAGAAAATTAGCAATAAGATTAACATCTCGATATCTCGATTAACATGAAGCATATGGAGAATAAGCGTTTGTAAAAATAGTTTGTATAAGAGTAGAGAAAGTCATGTGAGTGTAACACAGATTTTTTTAAGTATTTCTAAGAATGTTTGTTTATCAGTAAGTGCATTGTGTAGGTAAATCCATTCACATCTATTTAATCAATGTCCGTGTGTAAGCTCATTTATAGGGTCTTACACCCTTGCACCAGTTTCCATCAAAATTGTCACACATATTCTTTAGGATACGAGTAAAAATACTGCAGGGCTGATAACAAAAACAACAAAAACCCTACTGGAAGAGTGGCTGAAAAATGCACGATGGGAGGCAATTTTGAGCTTTTTCAGCATGAACATTATTTTGCAAAAATGTGCTGGTATCCACAGTAATATTATCCGTTGAAAATTTTTTGTAGTAATCTATAATAAGATCTCACATCCTTAATATTATAAGATTCATCTGGACTATCATATCCTTCTATTGCTTGAATGGCAGAAACTGAGTCTGTGAGAATAACTACTTTATTTTCTTTTATATCAGTCTTGTAGTATATCTATTCTAATGCTTGTATTGCAACAACTTCACCATCAGAATTTGTGGATTGTCTAGGCAATGTAAAATAGTGTGAAAATTATTACCACCTCCCATATTATTTCTCAATTTATCTGCAGAACCATCTGTATAAATTCTAGCCACTCTGTTTCCGGGAATTGATTATGTAAATGCTCAAGCGTAGCAATTGTGCATACTTCTGGTGAGTCTTTTTGTTTATTTAGTTGTTCTATCAGCTCTTTATTTGTTACTATCTGGATAAAAATCAATTGAATTAGTTCTAGGAGAATGAGGAGTGCATTTTTCTGATAAAGTTAGGTAATTATAATTCTTCTCTATAAAGCATTTGCTTGTAATCTGTATTTTTAGCTTGTATTCTCTAGGTAACTGTTGAAATCATTTATGTTTGCTTGGATTTGTTTTTCATTTTACATATAATTGTGCAGCTTATATTTCAATGTTGGTTTTCATTGGGTTATTATTTGTTCCATCAAGAAATGCACTAACTGGCGTTGTTTTCACTGCTCCTGTTATCAATCTTAAACACTGATTTTGACATTTCTCAATCATATTAATTTTATCGTCGGTTGCAGTTAATAGTAGTTCACATCCATGTTTTAATACTGGTTTTATGGAACTGCTATTGAACTGCAGTTTTAAATAAAACATACAACAGCTACGTAATGAACGTATTTGTGAAATTGGCTAAAATTGGTAATTTTGCAACATACACACATACATTGACTTTATATACTTTGTATATCGTACTATGTAGATTTACATAAAGCAATTGCTGATAAACAAAAATTCTTAGAAATATTATTAAAAATCAACAAGGATATACCACGAGTTTGTTGCCATATATACCCTTTAACCAAATGAGCTACATGGGAACATGTGAGTAGCTAATACTTATGTTTTATTATAACGGTATGCTTTATAATGGTTTTTGTGATAGATTTAAATCAGAAATTTCTTTTTGTTTTTCTAAGAATCGTTTAAATAAACGTTTCTGAATGTCCGAAGAAACAAACCACAACATCAAATTTCCATTAACGTTGTTTCAGCAGTTATTAAACTAAACTATTAAATAAATTATTTATACTGATGTTGTGAATTGCAATAATGTTTATTGTAAAGTTATACTAAAATATTACTTCATTATTAATGCACCAAGCGAAGAGAAGAGAGAAAGCAACAGGGACGGAACATTGCAGCCTATACTACTGAGCAGCAGTAATGAACCAAAATGGCGGGCGCCCTACCATGAGGTATTACGTCATTTCTCCCTCGAGCCGAATCGTGGGCTGAAGACGAGAAGGGGAAAGAGTCTTTCACCGAAAAAGAACAATCTCCTGGGTTAATACACGCCTAGGGACCACGTAACCATCGAGCGTCCAGCAGGTTCGGACTTGGTAAAATTTCTATCAACTGTTTGGTTGTAGATAATTAAAAATGTTATATGTAAGACTGAACATCTTGTTTATCGAAAAAAAAACTATAGTTACAAATGTTTAACCTCGTTTATAAATAAATAAAACCATTTGCTTTTTTTATAGCATTTCCTTCAAGTGATAAACACAACTACCCATTTTGGCTTTATTTCTTCTCACTCAATGCTTCAGCAAGCACTGAAGCATTCGGTATCAATAGTTATGAAGTACTGTACTTAACTAGTACATTTAGTACACAGTAAACGTTAATGCGTTTACTTTGTTGTATTTAAATTTAAGCCACTGTGTTTTTCTTTAATTACTTTCATTGAACAATACCTGAAAAGACATAAAAGAACCGACTTGTGCGTTAAACACCATTAGCAAAGTTAATATTGACCGCGTACTGCAGCTACAACTCTACGGCGACTTCGGAAAAAGAGCGCGCATTACACTGATATTTCTTCACCCGCTTGAAAGTGAAAACGTGCTATTGTCAAACTATATTACAAAGCGTTGTTTCTACAAATCTATGACGATAGAAACAAGTGCATAAATATTGTAAGTACTCATCGAACTCTATAGCTTGTTTAAAATATATCTATACTCCTTCCACCTATACTATAATAGTATACTATGCAACAAGACTATAATGGTAGTAATTAAGATGCGAGTATGTTTATGAAACTCGCTACTGCTCGTTTCATAATGTTCATACGAGCGTCTATCATTACAGTCAAGTTGCATACGACTATTTTTGGTCGACCACACTATAATTTCAAACCTCTGAGGTTTTACAAAAAACATCTTACCATTTTAATTGTGTGTAATTAAATACTGATCGGATGGCAGCATTGATGGCAGGACCTTTAGCGTGTTTGCGAGTAGTGCAATAGATGGGAGCATTGTTGAGTTCACGCCGTACTTATTGATCTTTTGCAAGTAACTTGAAAGCAACACATATTAAAGCAAAGGAAATGAACTAAATTTATTCGAATATTAAAATTACAGTGAGCAGAATTTATTTTATTTTAAACACGCATATTTCATTATCTGGGGAATGGATTCCAGTGGAATGTTTGAAGTTGGAACTACTGCATTGAAGGTGTTAGAAGGTGTAAGTAAAAGAGGAGCTGCGCGCGCCACCGAGTAAGAACACGAGTCGCTGAAGTTTTATGGATGCCATAGCAGTTCCGTTTCTTCACATATAATCAGCGTATTATAGTGTGGTCGACCAAAAACTATATAAAACTGCTGTTAAGCAATGTGGGATAATTCACTTTAATTAAGTCCGTTTACGGTTACATTCGGCTGAGACAGATGAAGGTTTTGTGGCGTGGGAAGTTCTCCAGCTCCTTCTGCTCTTGTGGTCGAGATTGCGGTGGTCCCTGCTGCGTGGATATTGTTACATGCTGGGTACAGGCCTAAAAGTTCACATGAAAATTAAATTAATTTCTATTACCCATCACGTACATTGAGGAAACATATACTGATTTGGCTGAGGAGGACCGAAACGTGGTGTGGAGGTTAAGAGGAAGGCGTGGTTTTTCACTGTACAAAATCCATAACACAAATCTACTTACATATTTCTAGCTTTATTTCCCAACCGTTTGAGGTTCCTACATTATTAAATATGAAAGGTGAGAGATGTCCACCGATCCTAAGGCCGGCTTGCACACGCGATCCGCTTCTCACGAAATCCTAGCTAAGACAGACGCTATCCCCACCACTCGTGACTAGCAAAACTGACTGAGAGACGAAAACGACAATATGTCTGGTAATGAAAATGAACCCCCCTCCAAATTATTAATACGTCACATCATTGAGGACACTGTGAATATACTTCTACAGTAAAACCCCGTTAATCCGGTCAAACGTTTACAGTAATTGTAATTAAATTTGAGATAAAAAGCTTGAAAACAAGTTTCAGTACTCTCGCATGGCACAACTTAAGTTTCAGCATATATGTATGTACTATGTAGTTCATATTCCTAGAAGCCTAACGGTATATAGCATCCTTGTCCTTGGGTACGGATTGGGAACACAACAATAATACAATAATACTCCCCCATCCCTTTCTTGTGCTATTGAACCCTGTCAGGGCTTTGTACACTTTCAGTTTCACACTAGCCTTTCTTTAGTTATAGTGCTAGGTTAACAAAATAATTCAAGGTGCACAATGTCATTCAGCAAACCGGTGACGTCAGAAACGCGGAAACATAAAGCTCCTCTCTTTACAGGATAAGTTAAAAAATCGTCGCAAATGGTGCCACTGTTGCCAGTGTATGTACGGAATTTCGAATAGCTAAACAGTGTCCAACATACGAATGAACTTGTATCATTTGCTTTGAAGTGTAATGTGGACAAAGAAATTTGTCGAGTTAAGCGAATGCGGCTGCCTGCAGAACAAAAATTGGATGGTGCAGTGTATAAATGGTATGAACAATTTCGTGCAAGTTGAAGTGTGATATTTTTATTTGTTTGTTAGCCCCACGTTTGGGAGCCAATTTGGGGCGGTATTAATGTTTGTGTTCGAAAGATGCTACTGTTTATCTGCCGCACGTATGGAATACAATTTGTCGCGGTCACTTCGTGTTATCTTTTACTGAGCGCCTGTTATTGTATTTAACTTTGGGTTCACTGTCCTCCGGCTAGCTATGATTTCTCGGTCAAGCACTTCTCTTGTACAGGGTGTGTAAACGGAAAGGAGTTTTTATCCAAAGATAACACTGATGAAAGAATTTGTTTTACACTTTTATTGTCGTAACACATTATTCACTTTCACCTATTAATCTTGACACTCGCCAAACTGAAACTGTTATAATAACTTCTTTACTGCCCATTATTAATTCGCGTACTTCAACTTTTTGTGTAATTAACTTTACGACAGGAGAGATTTTTCATAAATTTGCTACGCGTAACCTGCAAATCGATAAACTGTGCGATGTATTCACCATGACTGCTTCTGTTGAACTCATCGATGTCTTATACGCGAATGCTTCTGTTGGACTCCGTGAAACTGGACTCTGACACGAATTTATACTCCTTCGCCCGATATGCCTAAACATTTATAACCGAGCTACTATTGGTTAATAAAACGCGCCAACATTAGCGTCTATATTTATATCCAATGAAAATTACGATAACATATGCTCTAGGGAAAATGTTCCCGCAAATTCTAAGAAAAACACGCCACTCTGACGTCATTTACTCGTCTCTAATAATGATAAACAGCTCACCCCCTCGCTACATTATTGCACGCTATTATTGTCAGTTTCAGTAAGGCCGTATAAACCCACTTCTCAACAATGATTACAATCAACAAACATCTCAAATCAATGTCACACAACAAGGCATATTCACACTACAATCACTCTGACATTTACATTTTTGTGATACAAATTACTGCGTCAAAGTGGAATAGCAGTGAGAGGTATAAAAATTCAAGCTCTAATTTCCTATTCAAGAAATTGAATCTGTTTTCTTTTACGAGGGCTGTCCCAGAAATACCCGACCTAACAAAGAAAACAAAACTTTTGGGGGAAAAAATCTTTATTTCTCTACATAGTCTCCTTTCAGCTCGATACACTTTTCCCAGTGGTGTTGAATAGCTTAGATACTCTGTTTATACTGAGAACCGTCCAGTTCTGCAAAGTAGCCATCAACTGCAGATTCCAGCTCTTCACTGTTGGCAAATCTGTTAACACTAAGCTATTTCTTCAACTTTTTAAATATAAAATAATCAGAGAGGACTAAATCTGACGAATATGGTGCATGAGGAAGCAATTCGAACTTTAACTCATTGATTTTGGCCATGGCGATAATGGATGTGCGAACTGTTGCATTGTCTTGATGAAACAAAAGTTTTTTTTCCACTAAATGCGGCCGTTTATGCTTGATTTCATTCAAATGCTGCAATAAGTTTGCATAATACTCGCCATTGATTGCTTTTCCTTTTTGAAGACAATAAATGAAAATTATTATTACACACATTCCAAAAAAACTGACGCCATGACCTTGCCTGCAAATGGAATTGTCTCACCTTCTTTAGAGACGATTCTCCCCTTTCAATCCACTGTTTTGACTGTTCCCTCATCTCAGATGTGAAGTGATGGACCCATGTTTCATGCATGGTTATGAATCTGCTTTATTGCAGCAAAACATCGCCAAACACTCGACTGAAACATCTTCACGATGCTGCTTTTGTTCCATTGTGAATAAACGCGGCACCCATCTTGCGCATAGCTTTCTCATGTCTAAATTTTCAGTCAGTATGTGATCTACAGCACTTTTTGAAATGTCTACGATGTCTGCAAGCTCGCACACTTTCAGCTGACGGTCATCCAATACCATTTTGTGGGTTTTCTTCACAATTTCTGGCGTGGTCACCTAATTTGGTCGACCACTGCGATGTTCGTCTTGGTAGCTCGTACGAGTGGCCTCGCTTAAACTCTGCCACCCAATATTTTACTGCTGTAAACGAAGGAGCAGACTCCCCCAGAGTAGAATCTAGCTCAGTTTTAATATTAGTTGGCGATTTCAGGTCGTTTGGAATGCAAGTGATAGCATTAAGATCGTCAGCACCACACAGGTTTAAAAATTGCGGAACCTTAAATGTGCAGAGAAACAAAGCCTGATGTGTTACATCCACATGACTTTCTCTACCCTCTATCGCTTATCAGTGGGTATGCTAGCTATTCTTATGAAAGCTTATTTTTCCATCTACTTCATCTTAATTGGGACCTTTCCGGAAATAGTTGCATTATACATTTCGTTACAGATACAAGGGGAATAGCGATAGTCAAACGTTTAAGAACTGGACGCTATATTAGCCTTAAAAGTCCATACCAAGAGGAATAGAACTGAGTTGATCTATATTGTTTCCGTGCAACACGAGAAACAAATGAATATCGAAAGGACTAAAAGAATAACAAACCACTGAACAATTCGAACCATTAATAACGGATATTTCGGAAATGGCTTATGGCACAAAAAAACCGAGTGGGGTGGCGCTGGGTTAGCGCGTGTGACACTCTTTCGGGAAGTGGTGGGTTCAATTCCCGCGGCCGACCTTCCTGACCCATGAATTTTTGGGGGGTTTCCCCGGTTCGCTAGTCGAATGCTATGAAAGTAAATTACATCCCCCGTATTTTCTGTCCCTCCATTTGACTTCACCTTGCATCTGCTTGGTTGTTTCAGGGTAGTAAGTGTTGGCGGGAGTCTCTACGTTGCATGGCGGGGGAAAAGGATGCTCTCTGTAACAGTTCGTCCTCCGGAATGGGGGCAGTTTCCGAGTCTACAGTGAATATATTAGAGAGTGGCCACAAGAAGCCCTAAGCCCAACCATTCGCCATGCTTTTGCTAACTCAAGCAAAAGTGCTATGGATACATCCATTAAAATGTATGAAACGGAGACCTATTTTTTAATTCAGAGTACTTCTAAATAAATTTAAACATTTATTAATCTGTTAAATATATTAAAATAAGTAAGAAACAAATCAATTAAATGTAATCTAGAATGTAATCTGCATTTACAGACTTCCTCCAAGCTTCAAAACCTTCTGGAACTATAACATACCTGCTCTACATTATGAATTGTGTTTTATCAGTAATGAAGCATTTTATCATTCTTTTTCATAAATGATGAAATGGGCAAATGATGTGAATGGGCACAAGAAAAGAGAACTATGGCAATGATAGTGATATCATGATGTACAAATTACATACAATTACCACACATTCTCATTTTAGATACAAACTGCATCCACTTACCTATAGGTTGGAAACAAATTAAGTCATGCACTAAATGTAACGCATGTGTGCATAAATTATTACTAATACAATTTTGGCCCCCGGCATGCAACACTTTTGGAGAAAACAGAATCAAGATCTAAAATGTAAATTTGGAATATCTTTATTTCCATTCACTATAAACCTTTTCTAGGAGAGAGGTTCATTAAAACATGTAATTTTTAACATACATGAAATGCAATGATTCATTGAATAGTTTCCTTGAAAACTAATGAATGAAACAGTGCTTTAGAATTACAGAATTAGTTTGAGAAAATAAGGAAATACTTGCAATATTAGGGATCTGGCACTTTCTGCACTATATTAATAACAATGGAAATATGTTAATTAATGGGAGTCTAAACAATTAAAGCATCCTCAGTATATTCTATACACATTGAAGTAGCATTACAAAAACTGAAATTTGAATTTTTTTTCAATCCTGATACCTTCTAGTCGTGTTGAAGTTAAAAAGAGATTCAAATACAAATCCAATTTATTTATAGCTTATCAGTAAACTATAACATAAAATTGCATTACAAAACAAACTTGTTACAAAGAAACAAATGAATCTAAGATAAGGGAATTAATTTCACGAAGAGAAGTAACTCCAAGGGTGAGATATTAAAACAACCACTTCCTTCTAGAAGTTATTTTTATAAAGCATTTTATTTGGTCACCTAATAAGGAAAACATGTTTGTATGTCTTTTCTACTGTTGCTGATCATAATGCTTTTTAACAACCACTACATTAGGTATGTTTTCATCTTTAATGCTTTCAAAATGTTTGTCATTTATGTTGTACTCTGTAATAGCATACCCCAATACTACATCACCATGATTCAGTATTTGGCCTAAATGAGTTTTTGTATGAATAAAACATTCAGTTTGTCCTATTTCTGTTTCTTTAACCAGCCAAACATCAACAGCAGTAAATGATCTTGAGGTTTGATCTTGCCTTCCATGTAAGTTAAGATCTTCTTTGTCCATAACCACAAATTTAGTCAATTCCTGTGAGTGACACACACTGATAAATGGGTATTTCCAATAAGCTGTTGCAGATATTTCTGCTGTTTGAGCAGTGAATGGATCAATAACATGAATTAGTTTTGTAATCTTGTACACAAGACACAACTGATTAATGCCACCTAACTGGTCTGCAAGGATTTTTGGCAAACAAACAATGCTATGTTTTGTAATTGGAGCAATCTCAATAGAAAAAGAGTATTTATAATTGTAAATGTTGTTGTGTGTGTCATGAGACATTAATTTTTTTGCTTGTTGATGACGACAAGGTAAGATTGATGTTATAAAATTTAACATTTTTCTTGCATCACTTTCAAAAGCATACTGAAGGTCTAAACCTCCATGCACTTGTTTAACATTTAATATTTGTTCATAGAGGTTATGTTTCAAAATCAATTGTTCCAAATAGAAGAGTGACTGCTTACTTTCCACCTTCTGTCTAATTTGGACAACTGCATTGTAAGATTTGTGTGTTTCTATTTGTTTACAGTCCTGACAAATCTGATTTTTGACAATCAACTCTGCTACAAAAGTCTGTTGTATCTGGTTGGTACCAAAGATCTTATCTTGTACAGTAACCTTCAACTTGATTCTCTTAGAATGAGGCTCAGTCCATATAAACTCTCCAACCACAAGCTCCAGTTTGTTGAGTCCTTTCAGATGCCGCAGACAGAAATGCAGAAATTCCCCAGAGCCCAGGTGATAAGCAGTCCATTTTGACGGAGGTTGTAGATACCTGTTACAGCTGTTACAGAAATGTAGTACTCCCTGCTTCTGTACAATGCTAGTAATATTAGTGTGTAGCATTAAGCAGGTCATGCACATGTTGCATGGATTAGGTTCAGTCAGTGTCCCACATTCACAACAGAGTATATGGTTAACAGCTTCATCCATTGCATCTCCACTGCAATGCTCCATTACACAAAATGGTTAAACAGGACTTAAACTGGAAAAAAAACAAAAATGCTATAATTAGCAATAGTTTTATAAGGAAGGTTCATTGCAAAACAGTGCACTGGCAGTGCTAATGAAGACTGAAAAGTCATCGAACTTCATAACCACAGACAGTAGAATATGAAATTCAGTGGCCGCTGGTGAGGTATTCTATTGACGGTGACAAAAAAGAAGTGAAAACAAATCTCTAAAATAATATATGTTTACCAACTTGTGCAGTGGTATTGAACGTATTAGGCAACTGACAAAAATTGAATGTAGGTACTTTCATTTTCGACCATATATGCCTAATATCAGTTATTCCAGTCTTATACAAATTGACATCTCCCCCAAATAACATGCAGGGGATAAAAAGTATTGTTTTCTGCACAGCCACAAGTCCATTTGTTCTTTTGCTAAATTTCTGGATTGAATGACATTGATGTTTGTTTGCTGCTCCAGATTCAGATTTAGGAGTGGCCTAACCAAAGTTTTCATCTGAATGTTTTCACAGAGTCCTGTTGCTACATGGAGTTTTTAATAATTCACTTGCTTTGTTCATGTTTGTAACTTTCACACACAACTGGATATTCATTTAAAGAACACATTCTACACACAGCTACACTCTTTTAGTTATCTGACTCCACAATGAACTACAACATCTTTGGACTGAACTGTTACTACATGAACACAGATAGAAATACTTGACTATTGTTTTGAAAACAGACCCTGCTGCCCTGAAATATATAAATATTGAAATAATGCCTCTTAGTTTCAAAACTTAATGACATAATTATATTTATTCAAAATCATAAATTGTTATTTTTAAGGATATTTTGATGTATTATTTCTGCATTTGATTTAATTAACCATTAATTTGCACTTCCAAACGCATTAGCATTAACTTGCAGCAAGATGGTAATACTTTCATTAAAGGACAGTTGAGTGCAGAATATGTATTCCACCATTGTTGCTAGGTTCTACTTTACTGCATTCTAGTGGGTGGAATATAAGCTCTGAGTCAGAGCAAACTTGACTCCACCTCTCCCATAAAAACTGTGTAGAAACGTACACTCTAGTTTTATACACAGTGCTTATAAGTGTAAACAGTGTCAATCTGGAATTGGCTCCAAGCTTCAGAAAACTACTAGCAGAGCGTGCACCACTTAACGTGTTCAGTGAGAGAATACATACTCGAAAACAATATTATATGCGCAATTCCTATACACCACTCTTTCTTTCCTCTTTTGATACAAGTAGTGCCAGGAGCCACCCCTGATGAAATTTCATTTTCTAAACCATGCTATCTATCATTATGGGAACAAATCTTTTATTTCATGCTATCCGGAATTTCATGTTTTTCCATCTCTAAACCAGTATATCAAATTTAACTTTTCCATACTCCAACACCAACTTTTTAGTATTTCTTTCAACTGTTTAATCAATAACTGAATGTTGGCCCTGCAATGAGCATATGAAACATATGACTGTGTCCATGTCCAACATAATATGCAGTAGAATATTTAACCTATATATAAAGTATTTTGACATGGTATGAAACAAAATATTGTACATAACTGCAGCAAAGTGTTTTAATCGGGACTCATTTCAATATTCCAGCCTCAGCTTCGTTTCAGCTATAAACATCTTACTCATCCTGATAAAACTCATGTTCCTATACAGATACATAAATAACTATTACATTATGCAGTGTAGAATTCAAAGCATGTGTCAAAAAATTTCATATTTCATAATATTTTTACAAAATCTTCATATTTTGTAAGGTTTATGATTTTTGGTTTTTAAAATAACTTAGCAAGGAACCAGTCTTTCAAGATATTCTATTTGGACAGCTTTCTCTAAAACACATTTAGAAATCCTGAGTCACTCTTTTCGGGAAATACATCTGGAAAAACCACACCACCCTTTCCAACAAATCAGGTACATTTGAGAAAATGTGGCATTTCCTCTTTGTAATGTGTGCAAAATTAAATGCCTTCTATTCTCAAAGTTTTCATTTTCACAGACCATACTTTTAGTGGTGTATTGTAATAGTATTAAGCAAGAATAAAGCTATTCGTAACTTGTTTTTTTTTTTATTTCTGCACATTGTACATAGTAGGTAGAAATGGTATTGCATTCCACCCAAAAATTTGGTACCAAGATTTCTCCAGAAATACACGTTTGGAGGCCCCCTGAATGCAAAAACATGTTTAAAAAAGATGTGTGTGTGTGTGTGTGTGTGTGTGTTATGCGTGCGTGCGTGTGTGTGTGTGTGTGTATAAACAGCATAACTCAAAAACAAAAGGTCAGATAAATACCACACCTGGTATTTAAGTTCAGTATCTTCCAAATATGTGACAAAAGGATTTTCAAGAAAACCCCCCCAGCCCCAACTACACTTTACATGGAACACTTTTGAAATTTTTTATTTTCTCAAAAATGGCTGTAGCAATTTTGATTAAAATATCATATATTAAAGATATTTACATGACAAATGAAATCTATATTTTACATTTTCTGGAAATAGCCTGTGTAATCCTCTTCATTCAGAAGGAATTTTGTATAAGCTTGTGTAGCGGGTAAATGTTAAGCAATGGACAAAAACAAACTACACAACAAATGTTGATATCTTTCAGCACACAATTTACTTCAAATAACCTTTTTCTGTCATATAGGTCATTTCCAAGATATCCATTATTAATGGTTTGATTGTTCAATTGTCTTTCTTGTCGATTTTCAGTTGTTTCTCATGATGTTATGGAAAGATTAGGAATTTTAAGGTCAGCGTATAGCATCGGTTTGACTATCGCTGTTCTCTTTGTAACTAAAATGAAATGTATAATTTAGCTATTTCTGCAAAGGTTTATTTGGATTAAAATGTAATAGATAGAAAAATAAGCTTTAGTAAGAATAGTCTGTGTGCCCACTAATAAATGATAGAGGAGGGTAGTGAAAATCATGTGAACGTATTACATCAGAACAACTTTTTTGAAATGGCTTCACAATGATTAAATCTATAAAGTCCATGTAATTTGTTGTATTTCATTTGATGTTTTATTATTAGATATGTACCAAAATCTACAAAGTCTACTTTTTTAGACTAATGAAGTGATCCTGCTCCAAACCCTTAAAGCATAAGGTGTTGTAGCTTTAAAATACATATTTCACTAGCTGCTTACTGCACAGTTAGCTTTTTAAGCTCCAGTGATAAATTAATTTAATTTACTTTCCCCAGTTCTTAATGAAATTATTGTACAATATCTAGAGGGTTTTAATAGCGAATCCTTCCCTTTACTCCTTATAATTGTAACTTTGTACAGTCCTGACTATTCCAAAAGGATGTGAAACATCCATCAAATATTTATACATGTTTGTGGGAGATTTTGCGAGTCTTGTAAGGAATTTGAGATTAACATCTTGTTTTACTTTAGCACTCAGCATTATTCCAATGGAGCTCAACACACGATCCACTTCTAACATTGTTCACAGCCGACTAACCACTGCACATGAGTGAAACTTTGTGTTATGGTAGAGGGAGCCCTACCTCCCCCTCCCCCCCTCTTTGTCCTCATAATGGCAGGAAATAAGTAAAGAATTAGATACAGTTTGAAGTATGTATTGTCTTTACGTTGTTGCTGCTACGTATGGAAAGCCGGTTTGAAGTAGATGGTTTGTTACGTTACTTTTTACCACGCTTTGGGCGTCAATTTGAAGTAGTTTGTATTGAAGGAGTTGTATTATATTTCAACTGTTGGGGAGTCGAACTTGTAGTAGTTGCAACCGCACGTATAGTAAACAGTTTCCGGTAGCCTTCGCCCCAAACGTATTTTTAGGTGGCCTTTGTCCCAAGTTTAAAAAAAAATTAACTTTGTAATTAAACTGTTTCTTTAAATATTTAATATTTATGTTTGCCTCGGCTGCATCAGTATTATTTTAGAGACATGGATATCTTGGCAGAAAGCTGTGAGATATTTTTATTAAATACTTGCACTTTTTAACACGTAAACTATTTTTGTCTCACACGAATGGATATTAAATCTCTACAGGAAACTTTTTGCGTCTGGTTAGTAACGCTGTCTGCAACCAACTGAACTGGTTTCAACCACCTAAATTTGTAAATTTCTGTATTTCTAGTCTCTGATTGGCTAATCTTACTCCAACAGAATACCTTCATTTAACTAAAGCTTTTTCTGGTTCTTGATTGGCTATTTTTATAAACTGTCACTAAAATTACATTATTGTGCTCCAAGAATTACATGTATCATTATTAAACATTCTTACTCATTATTGCCTCATTGTTAGCAAATTTTAACCTATTATTCTCACAGCTCCTACATTATTAAATTACATAATATAGTCACATAACATTATTACACATGGATACAATAATACAAAGATATACAATGACTGTTATATATACTTTTTTATATTGTTACATACATATATTGCTTCAAGGTGGGCTGTTATTGAATTTACATATTATATAACCAGACTGAAATCATTTAAGTGTTAAAAATACTGCCTCAAGTTTCTTTATTGCCATACCTCTTCGGTCATTAAATCAAACTCTGGGAACTTTATACCCATATGACTGCCAAACATGTGCTATATGCAATAGTATGTATGTAATCTATCATTTATCCAAATGTAAACTAGGAAATTAATGCAAGAATTATTTTCAATATGGCACACAAGCTCTAATAACTTCACTAATTTTAACATTTACCTTGAATGCATTTTGGAGACATTTTGTTTCCATTGTCAGCTAAGAGTCACTAATGGATTGATCCTATCACTAAATACATCAGGCCATAAGCTATACCTACCAGGAAACTAAAACATCCATTAGTGCCTCTTAGCTGATGATGGAGACAAGATGTCTCCGAAACATGTTTGTGGTAAACCTAAAACTTAGTGAAGTTATTATAGGGGTCTGTGCTACAATGAAAATAATACTTGCAATTACACTACTTCGCTGTCTTTTCCCCTATATTATTGGTATTCTGGGAAATCAGTTATTATGAAAGTGCTTTCTGTCATTCACAGACAGCTGTTCCCTACTCCATTATGCTTTTTTACTTTCTCTATTATGTATAGTAAGTAGGAGAAGTATTGTATTCCACCCAAAAATTCAATACCGAGATTTCACCAGAAATACATGTTTTGAGACCACCTGAATCCAAAAAAAGCATTTTTGGAAACATGTCCATGTGTGTGTCTGTGTGTCTATGTGTGTGTCTGTGAACAGCATAACTCAGAAACGAACAATCGGATAAACACCAAACTTGGTATT
This sequence comes from Deroplatys truncata, assembly GCA_030765065.1. NCBI lineage: Eukaryota > Metazoa > Arthropoda > Insecta > Mantodea > Mantidae > Deroplatys > Deroplatys truncata. Next base: position 127,017,244 of record CM060987.1, read on the forward strand.
TAGGTTCAGTATCTTCCAGAGATGCAACACAAAGGTTTTCAAACATTTTTCGAAAATTTTAATTAACTCAAAAATGGCTATAACGATTTTGATTAAAATATCATGTTTAAGATATTTTCATGACAAATAAAATGTATATCTTGAATGTCTCCAAAAGCATTCTTCATTGTGAACGATTTTTGCATAACTGGTAAACCATAAGAGATAGACAAAATTTTACTGCACAAAAAATGTAGATCGCCTTAAAATACATAATTTATGTCATACATGTTTTTTGTTGAGTGAACCATTTTCGAGATATTGCTTGTTATTCCCTTAAATTTTTCAATACTTATTTTCTCAAATGGGAATTCGTTATTCATTTTTTTGTCTTGGATATGCAAAGAGTATTAATCTGTGGCAAAGGGAATGGTGCTACACCTAGCAACCAGCTATTAAGAGATATGTATGTGCTTAAAGGCTACTGTATTTCTATATTGCCCTTGTAAATATATATTCCCCTTACATCTACAAGAAACTTAGCAATAAAATAGAGTCTGCAAATGTTTATCTCAATTAACATGAAGTAGATGGAGAATAAGCATTTGTAAAAATAGTTTGTACAAAAGTAGAGAAAGTCATGTGAGTGTATAACATCAGAATTTTTCTATAGTATAATGATGACTTAATAACATCTACATAAATCCTATTTAGGGATAGTTTCTTTTGCTCTGCATGTTCACTATAACATTGTCTTCTGTTGTTATACCTTCATAGAATTTTCATCTATGGTTTGCTAAAGACAGAAATAACTATAGCTGTTATACTACTTTTTACACATTTGAGCCTTGCAATCTTGTTAGCATCATAAGCAAAAGTCAAACATTAATTTTGAATTTAAAATTTATGTTTTAAATGAAGGTCTTCTCTTGTTACGCAGACATTCTTTTATATGGTGATATCTCTGGAAATAATAATGATTACAGTGACATTTATGGAATTAAAAAAAATTCAATAAATATCACATGACTGCCTGTTAAAGAAAGATTATGATCCTAATAATACAATAAAGAAATAAAATCCATAAAAACATTACAAACAATCAAGCTATATTTTATTGTAAATTATATTTTCCTAAGTTCCACTATTAACACAAGTAGGGATTTTTTTGTCCTAACATGTAGAATTGCTAGTTTTACAACAAGCCTGTGCATCTTATTAGAGAGCTATTGAAGATCTACTATTAGCGAACTTTCCTTCAACATAGGTACATATGACTGGGCAGTTTGATTTTTTTTTCTTTGAGAGAATTGTAAATTTCATAATTTCAATTTTGGAGAAATATCTGTAACGACAAACCATCATTTTAATTTAATGTATCTAATGGTTTAAGTAAATGCTGCAGAAATAAAGAGGTGGAATCATGTGCTTCCATTCATCAAATACTCAGTATAATTACGCTACTGAGTGAATATTTTATATCTTTTGTTTCTTTATGCAAAAAAAAATCTGATGTGTTGCACTCATATGACTCTCTCTACTCTTTTACAAACTATTTTTAAAAATGCTTATTCTCCATCTACTTCATGTTAATCAAGATAAACATTTGCAGAATTTGCTAATTTTCCTGTAGGTGCACAGGAAATATGGTAGGATTTAAGCAATAGTCATGGTTGCTATGTAGAGCATTCCATTCTCTTTGGATATCCAGGACATAAAAAAAGGAATAACGAATTCCCATTTGAAAAAGTATAAGTTTTGGAAAATTCAAACAAATAACAAGGAATATCTCGGAAATGGCTCATTCCACAAAAAAAATTATATGACAAATTATATGTTTTAACAAGATATACATTTTTTGTGTAGCAAAATTTTCTCTATCTCTTATGGTTTACCAGTTATGCGAAAGTCATTCAGAATAAAGAGGACTTTTGGGGAGACATTCCCGGAAAATTCAAGATATACATTTCATTTGCCATGAAAACATTTTAAACATATGATATTTTAATCAAAATCATTAGAACCATTTTTGAGAAAATCAAAATTTTCGAAAAATGTTCCATGTAAAGGGTATCTGGGTTGGGAGGATTTTCTTGAAAATATTTGTGTCACATTCTTGGAAGATACTAAACTCAAATACCAAGTTTAGCATTTATCTGGCTTTTCGTTTTGAGGTATCCTGTTCACAGATTGATCGACAGACACACTGACAGACAGATACACACACAGACATGTCTCTAAAAATGCTTTATTTGGATTCAGGGCACTTCAAAACATGTATTTCCGGTGAAATCTCAGTACCGATTTTTGGGTGGAATGCAATACTTCCCCTATTTACTATAGTAGTAGAGAAAGTAATATATGTAAGCAAATAGTTATAGAAGTGAGAATTCCCATACAGAACATTATCTCCTCAAAAATAAATGATCAAATATTTATTTTGAAGGAGATATTTTAAGTCAGCATTGTTTTACTTCATATTCCATAATTTATGATTAATTTATAATTTATTTTAGCTGAAAATCATATAGAACTGAAACGTAATTTTCCGGAGTGACCCATGAAGGTAGGCCCCCAACTCTCCAAAGTTTTAACTACATTGCTCAAAAGAAGCATAATTTGTGAAAGCTGGACTGCAGTTCAGATTCCAAGAACAATATTGGGGAGGGAGGTTTCCATCTGTTAAGCCAGAGCAAATGTGATGTGAGCAAAAATGGAAATAGACTACAAAAACTGATCAATAACTAATACACTCAATATTGATTATGTTATCAAACACAATGAACAACTGAAAAAATGTAATGATTGATTCATTATTCCTATACCTTTTTAAACCATTCTCCAATCTTCAGCTACGTAGGGTTTCAAATATAGCCCCTTTTTTTTATTTAAATTAAGTGAAGATTTAGTGTATCCACCAACTCAAAATTCAATAAAATTATACCCTTTGTTGTGCAGTTTAACTTTAGTAGTAAGTTTAACACTACATACTGACTACAGGCAATTGACACTGATGATACTTGAAATGAAATTATAATTGGGAAAAAAAAATTGGAAAGGAAACGTTCCAGGCTTAAGTTTAGGGCACCTCCCCAGCATTTGCCAGTTATGAAGAATGAGGAAAATCTGGAGAAATCTCACTCAGGGAGGACAATCCAGAAAGGATTTGGACCACAGGCCTCCCATTCAAGACTCCATGCCTTAACAACCGCAGACACCCATGTAGTTTAGAGTTTCACTGCATCATACTGTAAAGGACAACTGCTGCGATTTAATGGAAGAATTATTCCATTCAAGGAAAATGTAAAGTATAAGTGCAGAACATTTTTTATTTTATTTTTTAGCCTACTATTTTATATTGTACTATATGCATGATCTTTCTGTTTTACAATACTATGTCCTACGGTTCAGTAAAATTATGTGTCAACTTGGCTTTTTCCAACAGATAGGTTTACGATCCATTTTCAAAAAATAAAGTAGTATATCTACAGTCAGCTGCACAGAAGCTACTCTACACTAGCAAAGTTCTCAAAGTACTTATTTCCCAGTGTGTTTATTAGTTCAAAAGCATCATAACACAGTGAAATGTCTAGATACAAGCGATATTAAGAAATATTTACCTAACAAAATCCCTCTTGTGCTTTTTATTAAGGATGTAAAGAATATGAAATAATCAGACATTTGACTAGTCATATATTCTTTGTAGTTCACACATTCTTTGTGAACTTCTTTTTCCGAAGACTGTTCTCAAGAAATAAATTGTAAAGGGATGTAATGGGGGGGGGGGATGGAGAGCTGGTTTGGGGAGGTGAAGAAATTGTGATGGGAGAAGTTGGGTAATGGGTGAAGCTAACTGCAATGGATTCTGGAAGGAGGTGAGGCAGCAAGTTGAGGATATAGAGAAACAGGTGATATGAGCTAGTTTTGAGGATAAACAATCATTGGAATTATATATGAAAATTAAAAGGAATTGGGGTAGGTAGAAATGGGCTATGCTTGGATACAAACCGGTGTACTATTTCTTAAAGGATAGATCAAACTTGGCAGTAGGATACAATATGTGTGGGAAACCAGAGGCCATATACCACTGCCTAATTGAATGTGAAACGGTTAAAAGGTGGAGGTAATGAGGTATTTGGAATAAGAAATAGAATAAATTACCAAAAGGAGTAATAGCAATTAAAATGTTAGTGGATAATGCAGGAAGAAAAATTAGTAGGATGGAGAAATTCCTAGGAAGAGTGAGGGATAAATGGACAAGGAGCAAGAGAGAGAAGACAATTATAATAATGATGGTAATTTGTTATAGAGGCTCTACAGAATACATAAATTGGGAGTTAAAGTATTTGGAGCCTAATTTACAAAGTGTTAAGACTCTTAAATGTGTATTATTTATGAAGGATGTACCTTACATAAAAAAAAAGCAAGAAAAATAAAGTAGCCCTGTTTTATACGAGTCATTGAGAAGCTATTTAAAAAAAAATAAAAGAAAAATAAGAGATTATAGCCCGCTTCTGTGGTGTGGTGGTAGCATATTTGCCTCACATTCAAGAGGTCCCGAGCTTGAATCTTGTTAGGGTGAGTTACCTGGTCAAGGTTTTTTCTGGGTTTTCCCTTATCCTGAGAAGATAAATGTCAGGTAACTTTAAGCTCTATGAGCCCTGGATTCATTTGAGCATCATATCACCCATTTCATTCATTCATCGTCCGATATGGCCAGGACCAAAATGTTAAACTTACATAAAAAAAGAAAGAAATAAAAGAAAAAAGATTATGTTACAAATTAATATTAATTGCAATCAAGATTTGAATCAAGCATTCTAACAAAGGGAAGATAGGGAAAAGGTATAGTTGACATAACAGTATAAATGCATCTAAAATAGCATTTTTACTTTCTCTACTACGTATAGTAAGTAGGGGAAGTATTGCATTCCACCCAAAAATTCAGTACCGAGATTTCACCGGAAATACATGTTTTGATACCCCCTGAATCCAAAAAAAGCATTTTTGGAAACATGTCCGTGTGTGTGTCTGTGTGTGTGTGTAAGTTTGTGTCTGTCTGTGTGTCTGTGAACAGCATAACTCAGAAATGAACAGTCGGATAAATGCCAAACTTGGTATTTAGGTTCAGTATCTTCCAGAGATGCGACACGAAAGTTTTCAAGAAAATCCGCCCACCGCAGACTACCCTTTTCATGGAACATTTTCGAAAATTTTACTTTTCTCAAAAATGGCTCCAACGATTTTGATTAAAATATCATATGTTTTAGATGTTTTCATGACAAATGAAATGTACATCTTGAATTTTCTGGGAATGTCTCCAAAAGTGTTCTTCAATGTGAATGACTTTTGCATAACTGGTAAACCCTAAGAGATAGACAAGATTTTACTACACAAAAAATGTAGATCGCGTTAAAATACACAATTTATGTTATATACATTTTTTTTGTTGAGTGAAGCTTTTTCGAGATATTGCTTGTTAGTCCCTTAAATTTTCCAATACTTATACTTTTTCTCAAATTCGTTATTCATTTATTTTGTCCTGATAATACAAAGAGAATGGAATACTCCACATAGCAACCACCTCTTAAAATATTTGACTATCGCTTAAAGCCTAGCAATTTCCCTTGTATCTACAAGAAAATTAGCAATAAGATTAACATGAAGCATATGGAGAATAAGCGTTTGTAAAAATAGTTTGTATAAGAGTAGAGAAAGTCATGTGAGTGTAACACATCAGATTTTTTAGCTTGAAATGTAATTAATCTTTTCATCCCTGGATGTTGGTACATATAAAGAGTAGTGTTGCCGTATATCCCAGAAAACCTGGGTTGTACTGGTTTTGAGGGTTGGAAAAATATTCCGCCGGGTTGGTAAAAATCCTGGATTTATAGGATATATGAATTTTATGCTAATATTATGGCATTTCTACTATGAAATGCATGAAATACTATGAAATTTCTGCCTCAGCAGCCACATTATAATGAATTGTTATTACTTAATTGGAAATTTGACTACAAGTTTAAATTTGGGTTGACTACTTGGTTTAAACTTATTGATTAGTGTTGACAAGCTATTGAATGAATTCTTTGCACACTCTTGGTGATTGAGTTTGGTAACATGTGCTGGCTGGCCCTGAAAACTGAGGGACGAAGTAAATACGTCACCGTGATCTCATAGCAACCAGCAAAAGTACCAATTGGAAGTAATGTGTTTCCTTGGCAATGAAAGATGCAAACTCAGAATTACCAGCATAGATAATCTTGAATGCCACATACTTTTTTCTTTAGCACAGCAACTGAATTTCTGAAACAAAATCTTCATTTGATGTCGGTATGTTGACTCATATGCATTTTCAAAGAAACAAAGTGGCTTTGTTGCACTTGTCACACTGTAAACGGACAGGTAGTTGACATCATGTATTCGGTACATCAGTTTACTTGCTGATTAAAATAGCCTAGCTAAACATTCAGCAGGTTGTAGCGACTGGTAGTGAGAAAGAATTATTGTAAGAGTCAATCTCTTGTTTTAACATGTATTTACATCATTATTGATACATTTATCAATTGAATAAAATGGTCTGTTCACCAGCAATTATAAATATAGTGTTTTAGTCTACTGACAGAAACATTTTTAGCTGCAACAGGTAGTTTGTTGAACATATTAATCCCACTGTAAAAGCAGGTGTTTCAGCTAAGAACTAATCTGCATCTCAGATAATCCAATTTATGCTTATTTCTTATGCAAAGTTATGAAACTCAGCCCTGGGAAAAGTATGGGTTATATTGGTTTTAATTTAGATTAAATATAGTGGTATACAAACAGATTGTATACCATCACTACCCTTAATTTTGTGAATAGTGGTTTACAGTGATCTTTGTTGTTCTTATTTAAAATGGAGTGAGACTCTCACTGAACTCAGCATTTTGACTGGATGCTTTTACAGACGCCAGTTGTATATTGCATGTATATTGTATGAAGCAAGTTGTTGATATTGAAAAAAAGTTTTAAATGGTTGAGCAAAAAGAGTACTTGCAAATAAAATGAAAGTAACTTGTTTGATCAGGCAGTGAAATTAAAATCTTTTGTCAGAGAAAGCAAAATTAATACAAAATTTACCAGTGCATTAGTTACATAGCAAGACGGGGGCAATGTTCTTCAAAAGTTGTGTCTCATAAGAACAGTATTCTGGGCTAATAATGATGATGATGATAATAATAATAATAATAATAATAATAATAAAAATAATAATAATAATAATAGTAATAATAGGAATAATAATAAAAATAATAGTAATAATAGTAATAATAATAATTAATAATAATCATAATCATCCTAATAATATTATTATTATTATTATTATTATTAATAATAATAATAATAATAATAATAATAATAATAATAATAATAATAATAATAATAATAATAATAATAATAATAATGCATTTATTGTCAATAGACTGAAATACAGTTTCTGACATTGTCAAATGGTTACTTATTACGTAATTACAGGTTTATAATACAATTTATGCAAACTTACATACTACAATTCGTCCATGGTACAGACAGCCTTATTTATTAGGTAACTCTTAAGCCTAGTCTTAAAACTATGTGCTGTATTAGGTTGCTTTACAAAATCTGGCAGCTTATTATATAGGAATTGTCCCATTACTTTAGGATCCTTGTAACTAACTGCAATTCTAAAGCCCTGTCTGAAGAAATCACTGTTATGTCGTATATTGTAGTGATGAACATCATTGTTTCTCAAATTATCTTTTTGTAATGCATATATTATTACTTTATAAACATATAATGAAATTACTGTAAGAATTTGTTTATCTTTAAAATGTTTCCTGCACGAATCCCTATGATTTAATTGATATATTATTCTGATTGTAAACATGGAAAACAATTTCCTATTATGACATTACTTGATTAGAGAAGGCAATCCTCATGTCCCTTTTAATTCAAACCCTCATTGCAATAATCAAGGATAAATTTATTACTGACACTGTCCATAGTACAGTCTTGTGGCATTTCACCTGCATACAGCAGTGAAAAATAATAAATATCAAACTATTCAACTAGCAAGATAAATTTAATCTAAGGTTATATTTTCCCACTCAAAACAGTTCTTAATAAATATCAACCATTCAACTTTGTGGCATAAATTAATCAGAGCTTATGTTTTAACATTCAGATATTATGGGATATATTAAAATTTAATCCATAAGTTTGATTTTGTTTGCTTTACCAGAGTTCATGTGCATAAAGTTTTATATGTTATAGGCACAAATGAGGTTAGTTTGGCTTATATTTCTTTTACAAAAACTCAAACTCATGGATATTTTCCTGGTAGAATGTGGCATTCATATGAAACAAAGTCCTGCATTGTTATTTTCTTCTGAATACAGACATAACCTCTGTTCTGCTCCCAATTCTATGGGTTATATAGAATGATTACAGCGTGACTTGTAGTCAAATTCTATATTTATTCTGCCTTAGAAGTCCAAGAATCACCTCCATAATCTGTGGCTGATATTATTTTATGTTTTCAATCATGAAGTATAGTAGGTAGGTAGTATGTAATACAATGAAGAAAGTAAAATTGCGGCTTGCTTCTCTTGCCAAGATCACCAATAATTACCTAATATTAGATTAAGTAGTTTATGAACTGTAAGAAACCTTTGTTCATAGACAGTTTCTTAGCACATAAAGTAGAACTATAGGTTAGGAAGTAAAACAATGAATTCCCTTTTAAAAATGCTGCTCTAGACAAATGCAGATACCTACCAAAATATGTTCTTAACAGAGATATTATTTTCTACATAAGTAGATAAAAAATAAACTGTTTCTTCTTCTCTCAAGAAAGGATCCTCACATAGACAATACTGTTGATAAACAAACAACTGCTCTTACAATTGCAGTGCAATGTAGCCAACATAGTCCTACATTAATTAAATTTACTAAAAAGCATATTTGCATTCACAGAGCTTTCTTGAGAACTATACTGTGAAACAATAACATTCAGTTGAAAATGAAAATAAATAGGTGACTTTTACTCATTCACAATTTAAATTACATTCTGAGTACAACAGTGCAATAAGCAAATATGAGTTAAAACCATTATTGTTACCCAAGGATATATAGGTACACTCACTCATTCATTGATTGTATCATTATAATGGCATAGTACATTTTATTATAATTAATCTTTTTAAATTTTAGTTTCCCTATTCTACACTGTTACCTGCAGTGACAGTTCATATCCTATTATTGTGGAACTTAAAAATTGAAGTGGGTAGGTCAAAAGAAACAAGGGGAATTTAAAGTGTTGAAACCTATGAAAATCCTGTTAGTTTCATCCTTCGAGGATTCTGAAGTGAAACATGCATGCATAACTTCCTTTACCTGAGATAAATGTAGCAAAAGTAGAAATAAATGAATTTTATTAAATGAAAATTTGAAACATGACAAACAAGGTGAAAATTTGAAACATGACAAACAAGGTCTGAAATGAATTTGCATACCGCTGGGCTGTGTAATGCAAAACTGTTAACACAGTGTTTTTACCTTCAGTATTCTTTGAAAGTTAAAATTTGAATTTAGTTTTGAAGAAATGTTTGGAAAATGGAGACCTTAATGTTGTATTGTGTTTTTTAAATATTTTCAATATGTTTCCATACTTATCAAACAACCTAAAGGAAAAAAGGGACTATAAATCTCTTTCATGGAAGTAAGCTATCTTTATTAGAATTTAAAAAAGCAATTATTAACATCTAGGTTCTGTGATTATCATCATGCCTCTATAAAAATTAATTTAATCACCAGCAGCAAAACTGGTTGTTTTAATAAGTACAATCACATTTATCATAGCAAGTGCTCACTCAATTCTGATACCACCCATTGTTACCTTAAGTTACAACAATTTAGTAGCACCCAAAAGAAATTACATCAGATATCAAAGGGTGCACCTTTGGAAGGGAAGTAAAGCCAGTGGTCCCGTGTTGTAGATTTACGGCACGTAAAAAATCCTCAAGCCTGATAAAGAGGCCTCTGAGCAAAATTACCAGTCTTTCACGCCCAATATAGAATGGGACGCTAAGGACCATAGTAGTTAAAGAGCGTCCATAAACTAATTTAATTTTGAACATTATCTAGGTAGTAGTGCATTTAGCATTTGCCTTTGGTGCTCCATTGCATGGGGGACCCCCTAGGTTCAAGTCCATCTCAGGATGGGCGTTTGTGTAAAAGCATGAATGGGTAAAAACAAAAATAGAAAAAGCAACCAGAATCACAAGAAAACAAACTGGCAAAGTAAAGAAATAAAGAAAAACATTATTAGTTCAAAATGAATTGCATAACTGTTATTACCTACATCTAATCTCACTGATACACAAGATTTTTAATTTCATTTTTCTCTTTTGTAATTTTGATATGCTATAACAAGGTAGGTAATATCATAAGGTGAATAGGTGAAGTGGGTGCTTAAATGAGCTAAAGTTCCATTTATCTTCTTAGGCTATGGGAAAACCCAGAAGAAAACCATCAACCAAGATTCAAACTAAGGCCTGAAGTATTAGGTAATGGAGGTGGGAAATTTTATTCTTGTTTTAGGGTTGGAGGACCAAACATCTTGAAAATCCAGAATTGTGCCAGTTTCTTAACCTTGCATACCATGAAAGCTATAAGGAAGCATACTTCTGAGAAAAAAATAAGGGAAAATAAAATAAAATCCAAAGCCATACAAGTGACTTTCAGCAATATCTGTGACCAAAATGTCCCAAAGCTTGTTGTTTTATAAGGTTAATTAAGGTGCAAAAATATTTGGGTTTGGGTTTATTTATTGTGCTAGGAGTTTTACAATTTGATTGTCTACTGCACTTTGACCCTGGCTACTCATTCAGTAGACAATCACTATAGCTTATTTACATTTTACAATTTCCCGTCAATGCATTCTGTAGACAATCACTACAGATTATTTATGTTTTACAATTTCTCATCAATAAATTATCTTGTTTTTTCAGTTTTTTCATGTCCCATTTCCACTTGTTTTTCACTTATTGATTACTTAACCATCACATATTCACTATAGTTTTTCATTCAAAGTAAGATACACTACCTCTTACTTTTCTCTATCCACTGTCCAAAGCCATTTATTTTTAACTTTACACTGTCCAATGCTTCTAGCGTCCTTGCACATCATTTCGATCATAAGCGTATTTCTATTCCCCCTTCAAACACTTCTTATTAAAAAATTCTTTTCTCCAATTTTCTGTTAAATACTATGTGTTCAATGTCTTCATTACCATCACATATCGGACATTGGTTCTGAGGAATACCCTGTCTTAACTCTCTTAGCCTCCATGCTCCGTTTCTTACCCATGCAATAGATTCTCTCTCTTCTTTATTTACTATGTCTATATATTTTTCCCTACCCCATGTATTTTTCATTGGCCTATAACAAACTAATGAGCTCTTTTCAGCAATCTCACTGAACATGTCTCCTAACCCATTTTTCTCCAAAATGTTCCGTAAATAGCATCCCTCCTAAAACCCAAAGAAAGGCATTTGTGGTGATTTTTTTTATTGTTTCATTTATGCTCCGCCTTTAACTGCAAGGGTAATATTAGCAGCATTTTACCTTTGGAAAATATTGTCTATTGGCAATGGTGTTAACTCTATACAGTTGTCATTGAATTTCTGGTTTTTCTTTGGGTTTTATACATTAGATGATACACGCATACACATTCATACTTTCATTTATTTTTCCAGACTTTAGGAAGGATAGGAAATAATCTTGACTAGAGAAAAATCCCCACCCCTCAATTGGGAAGTGAACTGTGACCCCTTGCACAATAGGCAGGTGCTCTGCTGACTGGGCTACTGCGCCAGCCCTCATGGTGATTTGTTACAGTCAGAAAAGAATGTATGCAACTGGGTACAACTGAATATATACATGGATAATTGGGGAAGAAACAAGTGTTTGACTTTAATAAATTTTTAAAATATATATTTTGTTAAAAAAATTGAATATTTACAAAATTGAAGCTTAGTTTATTTTTCCATACAATCACCTCCATTATTTAAACATTTGTTATTAGAATTCTCATGTTGTAGTGGGCTGCCACCAGTCCATTAAACCAAGATGCTCAGAACACTATTTCACTAAGCAAAGAATGACAAACCTTTGGGAAAGAAATCTGTAACTCATCTAGAGTTATGTGTCTGTCTTACAGATTTTGTTGTTCATTTGATTCTTCAAATCATCTGTGATGAGTGATGAACATTATCATGAACATTTGTGCATCCATTGTTGAACATTTCACATCACTTTGTCACATTTATTTCATTCATTGCTGAATCACCATATGTTTGCTTCAGTTGAAGGTAAACTTATACAGATTTAACTTCCAATCATTCAAAAATTGAATAAAACCTCTCACCTCGCAGTCAGCAAGACTCTGTATCACATAGTTTATATTGAATAATCACAGAATGCACAATAAGAACTTATTTCTACTGGCACTCACACAACATTGAGAAAAGATGTTGAGGAAACCATTCAATCTTGGATAGAACCCTGATAGCAATCTACGCAGCAGGAATGTGCAAACGTTGCTACTTCCTGGATTACCCTCATTTAGCCAACTTAAAAGCTTCTATAAAAATGTGACTGACTTGTTTCTCAGTGGGGTAAAGTATTAACAATACTGGAGATAGTTTTTCAAATAAAATATGTTCAATGTCACTTTTTAGATATCTGAATAGTTTTCATTTGACTACCTCTCATAATTTAGATACACAAGATGGTTCATAAATGTATTCAGACTTTCTCAGTAGTGATTAAAATACTGCATTATAATGAAGGAAACTTTATCCTACTTAAAAAGGGGATTAATTCTGCAATAACTAAACACAAGACATGCTATTTATGTGCAGCACTGATTTATAAGTTGTATTTCTGTAAACATCCACTCCTTTGTCACAATAAGTATAGTGGACATTTAATAAGGAACTGGAATTTGGATGTGGCTGATTGATGGTGTGCAATAAGCAATTTGCAAAGTAAAATTACTTTCCAATTTGATGTAGGTATGGATAGCATTTGTAGAAAATCTATATAAAGAATGCATATGCAACCCATGATACTGCATATTCTTACCACCCCACACATGAAGACTATGTCTGTGGCGGAAAAAGCATGACATACTGACAATGCAATATCAGCCAGTTGCAAATGTTGATTTACCTGCTGGAATTTAGATATTATTCTGAGTGTCATCTGATTCACTTTATCTTCATATAAATAGCTTCATATCTAGCTTTCCATATAAATGTATACAGTTCATCATTAAATTCAGCATATGGTTATTTTTTTTTCTTTTCCTCCACTTGGTCCTATTCATTTATGAAGGCTTTCAAGAAGGTACAAGGTTTGAGCATTTTAATCCTCTTGATTTACACCATTCCCAACCTTGCAAGCAGCACAGGCAACATTATTGAAAATTACTTTAGTGTTTAATTTTAAAATGATTGATTAGACCTGCTTGTATTGTCCAAATGTGAAATAAAATATGATTTTGTGCTAACTTTTACAATGCAAAATATGGCTTAATTTGCATTGCACCAACTCTTTGTGTACAACAATGTTGGCACCTCTACTTACACATACTGCCAAATGCAGTCATGTCAGGTACTAACCTTGTACCATAGATGGCCACAATGGCCAAAAGTGAAGAACTGAATTCTTCTGATATATCTGAGATATGTCAGTGCTACTCAGGTATGAATGCATAGAATAGTTATGTTGTATTCACTAGCGGCTTGTGAGTGTACATTTTGATTGTTCAAAAAATGTTAGTCAGGCAACTCTGAAAATGTAAAATAGCATCTTCTGCATAATAGCTATGTTAATGAGCAAATTGATACAGCTGCAACCACTCCTAACAACAACAACAATAATAATAATAATAATATTAATAATAATGTTGCATAACTTGTCTGATAAAAGAAAGGATGATTTTTTTGTGGATGTTTGTTGTTCTATACACAATTAAGCAGACATGTTACGGTAAGAATCAAATAATGTGTAAATTAAATTGTATTTGGGATTATGAATGTTATAGAACCAAGAGAGGTTTCTGTGCTTGTGCACTTTACCTAATTCTGCTACAGTGACTCTAATGGAAAAACTGGAAGAAATTTCTGCGCTTGTGCACTTTACCTTCTTCTGCTACAGTAACTCTAACTTCTGCTATAGTATGCTACCACCTAGTGACACTGATGTAAAATTGTGGTAATATAGAAAGAGAGTGCAGAAAAAACTTCGGCACTTATTGCACTACTTGAAGTGTGCACAATCCCTATGCATTTGGCCCCATAAGATAATGACATTATACCAATTGCACTGGTGCAGAAGGTCCTTAAAGCGTGAACAAGTCAAGATGTGCTAAGGGCCCTGCTGCCATATTTCATAGAGCTCAAAAACAGTTTCTCAGTATTATTAAAATCTGTTTATAGGCTAAATGTATGAGCTCCTGACTACCAATCAATGCTGTGAAAACTGCACATCAATAGCACTTTCCATTTCCAAAATATTTGTGGTGCAAGTTTTAGTTGATTACGTTTAATAGCATTCAAAGAAAAAATAACCAATAAATATTCAAGGTGTCAAAAGTTGGTGTGTTCACGTGCTCTGGTACTCTTATACAGCAGCTGCCACTGGTTGCATTGCAGCTTCTTAATCAGCTTCTCTGAATAGTTAATGTTATGCCTGTCAATGTATTCTTCATAAACTGGAAAATGTATTCCTAATGCACTTGACAAACACAAACTAAAATTATTTATTTTAAAATATGCACTTCTGTCTTTTTTTATTTGAAGAAACTAATCTGCAGCTGTCCCTGCCATGAGGTAACAAATAGTACTAACATACCCCCTCTTTCTCTCCATCTCTCTCCCCATGGGACACTCATACTCTCAATACCTATTCCCAGAAATAGCTGGCAACAGGTTATGCCAAATGAAAGTTGCTGTTAAATAGTGACATAAATTCATGTTGTTTCATAGTAAAGTCCAGATTATTGTCATTGCTTTTTAGAGGTAATTAGAATCAGGAAGGAAAAAGGGAGAGCAAAATTAAATGCTTAAAGAGTGGAGTAGAAGCACTTTACTTACTGTAAGCAATTAACAATTAATATTTTATTTAACAAAATTCAGATTCAAATGGTTACTTACACTACAGGCCTTTCATATAAAAAGGAAAGTTTACATTGCTAGATTATTTAGTATGCAATACACCTAAATATAACTAATATCTAGATACTATAAAGAAGGTATTCTTATTGTGTTACTCCTTTTCTAGGAACAAATTGGATGGATCACATTTAAAAACTTCATTTAAGAGCACCAACTAGTTAAAACTGTGAGCTTATACTATTTAATGTCGCTACTTTGTGCTAAACATTTCTTTTCCTGAGATGCTAATTCCAGCCTCATTTTACATACATTACTTGAAGGTATGATTTTATATCTGTCTTAGTAATTATTCATTCATTGCTTTATCAATTAATTATATGAATGTACTGTTATTCTTCAGTGCTATTTTCACTATTAAAAAATAAGCGCTATAAAATTCTTAATCAGTTCATTTAACCCTTTCCAGTTGAATGGTACCATTTGGCAGCATTTTGTATGTTTGTTTTTGGAAGTCAGGTAAAAAATATGGCTTTTGAAGGGTAACTTCCGTAATGCTTTTTCTTTATTGGTACATAGTTCAGTGCTTTCTTTAATTTTATTGATATTAGTATAAATAAAAAATGAAAGTAAAATGATTTAATTTATTCAAAACATATGCTCCATTACCTGCTACTGAAGTCCTGTCAACATCTACGCTTGCCAATCACCACTTATCTTACGTGGATCCAGCCCGTTCTTTACTAAAGACTTGGTAACACTGCATTAAACCTAAGTAACCTCTATATTGAACTTCTGGCTGATGATGTTTAATGCTTTAGCCAAATGTGCTAAAGTTTCTAAGGGGACAAGTAGCCATATTATATCTGGTTTCAAAAAACAGTTTCATCTAAAAGTGAATTGTGCTGGAACGGGTTAAATGATAGTTTTGGTAGTTTCAGTTTGAAACTTTTTAACTCATGTAATACCTCTAAAAGCATGATGGCTCTCATTATATGAACACAAACTCCAAAAGTTCAGTGCACAACAGAAGAAAATTATTTTCTTTATTTGAAATTTAACAAAAATATACGTCAAAACTTTAGGGGTATTCTCTTCTCAAGCAGATGTATAATATAATGTATAAACATGGATCCAGAATGCTTCATTACCCCATGACAACTATCTCTCTGTCTATGTTGTATGATGTGCAAGTTATCCTATTTTTGTGTGGAATAGTGTCTTATATATCATTTAACAATGATTCCACACAGACACTATCAGACAGTTTTTTTTAACTAGAGGTTAAAACATTATTACAAATGGGGGAGGATCAAGATTGGGGTGTAATATGCTTTATTGGAACATTTAAAGGCTCTTACACCATATTGTGGAAGACTGCAAGAAAAATGTCACATTCTTCAAAGACACATGAGTTCAATCAATCCAGGGGCTGGTAATCTTTTGTAGAGGGAGGGGCTAAGTTTTAACTTAGCTCATATTGAATGGTGAAAGAAGGAAATATTTGCAATGATTGCTCAAATGAGTCGAGATTCCAAAGAGTTTAAGGTTATACATATTTATCTTCTGAGAATAAAGGAAAAACCTGCAAAAAAAACCTTACCTACATAAGTGGTCCATCCTACACAGTGTGCTGTGAGCTAGAGCATAGAGTTCTGGTTCTTAGGCATGGAAAGCACTTGGGTTCAATCCCACCCATGAGGGTGCTGATTTTAGGTCTTGGTTATGGGACTGGTGCCTACTCAATATCATCAGAAGAGTAAAGAGTTGTGATAGGTAGCAATCATGGTCAGGGAGGCTAACATTCTGGTTGGGGAATGCATAATGCTGACCACATCACTTCCTTGTATTGGTTGAATGATTGCCCAGCTCTGTGTGCGTACATGGGCATGAGGCTGGCAGTCAAGTTGTCAGGTCAAGTCCCTTCATGGGCTGTAGCATCATAGAATTATTATTTGTTAGGTAACTGACACAAAAGAAAATCAAACTTGGGACCTCTTGAACAAGAAGGACATGCTACCTCAACACCACAGAGGTAGACCAATGGCTGGTCAATGCCTGTATCTGTTCTAACTTTGCACTTTCTTTAATATAGATTTCTATGAGCCATATTTTATTTTGTAATATGCCACATCATACAATAAGCAGACTTATAACTCCCTAATTTTAAGCATACATTTTTGTTATATACACTTATGTAGGTCATTCAACCTTCTACATATAAAATCATTCATATCTAGAAAGTATGCATTAATCTATGTTAAAATGTCTCCAAACTAAAGTGCAAGTTATGTGTATCATACTGAGCGTTCATTTTGTGGGCTGGCCACAAATGTGTATGTTTGATTCATTTGCACTGCAGTGACCTTGGTATTGTTCTGCTAATGCACTATTGACGAATGACGCACTCACAACTGCATTTATCAGTTGTGTTATACTGTGTCAGTTGCTACCATTCTGTTCAAGCTGTAAAGACTAGAGTTTGTTCATTGTGCATCTCAAAAGTAAAAGCTTATTCAAACATCAGTGTTGTGTGTGAATTACTTTATACCATTCTTATTATTGTTGCTATTCTTCCCTTGTTAATATTCCACTGAAATGTGCACCAAAAATTCATGTTTGAACAAAGAATTTTTATGTTGGATACATATGTAAAAACCAAATCATGTAGAGGGGTGTGTAGACAAATTCAGGAAACATTTCTTGATATTCCAATTCCAAATAGAGATATTATTAGATGTCTGATTAATAAGCTTATGACAATGGGATCACTAAACACTAAATCTAAGAAGTGAAAAAGACACGTTCTAACATAGGAAAAAATTTATGAAATTAGTGTATTATTCAAATACTTTCCAATAAGTCTCTAAGACATGGTGCACATGGTGAGTGTTTCAAAAACCTCTGCTTATGCAGCTGCTAAACTTTTAAAATTGAAACCCTATAGAGTGACTATTCTTCATAAATTACAGCCTTCATGATGAGGAATGCCAGGTATATCTCAGTGCAGATGGACACTACTTATAATAAGCCTATCATTCATTATGGTGCATGTTACTATTACACATGAGTATGTAGCGCAGGAGTTTTAAGCCATCCTCCATGGTCTAGGGGTACCATGCTAGCTTCTAGTTCCTGAAGTTGCAAGTTCAAACCTGGCAGAGGGCGAGGGATTTTTTTGGATGTAAAAATCCTTAGCATGGCTTCCTTTGAAAGGGAAGTACAGCTGGTGGTCCCATGTCATGGATTTATGGTATGTAAATGAACCTCAAGCCTGATAAAGAGGCCTCTGACCAAAATTTCCTGTTTTCCACACCCAATATAGAATGAGAGGCTAAGAGCCATAGCAATTAAGGAGCATTCATAAATAAAACTGAATTTTTTTTCAGGAGTTTTAGAATGGAAAACTACACTGGAAGGAGGTATAATATACAGCATGTGGAGCACACATACATGTAATCTTGGCCAGGCCATAAAACAAACGCTCTGTACTTCTTAACATAAATTTAAAGTTTGTAAATCAAATATAAATTATTTATGACATAATACATTGCATATCTTCCAGAAAAACATAGGGTGGAATGAATCATTTGGTATATATAAGTATTAAGGTAACCTTTTTAGTTTTAATTAAAAAAAGTTTAGAGACACTTAAACAATGATACAACTTAGAAAACTGAGATGAAGGTTGTTACACAAATACTTCATTTATTCATTAATTAATAAATATATGTTTCAAATGGAGACTGTAGAACCAATTGCCTTGGAAGTTGTCATTATTGATAAATAAACACATTAACTTGGTAGATTATTCAGAAGAGTGTGTAGGAGTGAATATTGATTGTACCCTGGTTGCTTCACTTATTTAAATTCATCTACTAGAATAATAGTGAAGTAGTCATGTTAATTTTGATTATGATCTATAATAGCAGTAATTACATGAGAGAAAATCCCACTCATAATGGTTTTCTTAATGTTGATATTTATAATTTATTGTGTTATGTAAGCATAATTTCATTGGGATTTTCTCTTCTTCTCATTATCTTCTCACTTCAAATCTTCTATGAAAAATGTTTAAGTGACAGAACTAATCATGTATTTGTATAATAGTATATTTAAAAGTAATTGATCATGCTTGCACACATGAATTAAAAGAAATACAACATGCTGGTGTTGTAACAAAACTTTACTTTCTTACTTATATTAATTTTCTTTTTTCTTTCTATAAAATTAGAGTGAAGGTAAAACATGCATAATGCAATTAAAGAGATGTCTAAATATTTTGCCCTCCCATAGAGCTTTTTATAAATTTGTTGGGTTTGTTTCTCAGCTTAATCATATTTTTCTTTGTCTCTCTCATTTTGTACCAGTCTCTTACTTGTCTAATTTATTTGCCTTTTATTTCAGTTCTTGGTTCTTCCAGTTATTTTTACTCATAAATATGATTCATCATACTTTCCCATTAATATGATATCATTATAACCTCAATTTGTTTCTAGTCATCTTTGAACGCATTTTCCAAGTGATATATGCCTATCTTCATTTTCTTTCCTTTTTCACATCCACATTTACAAATGGATAACATCTCTATTGTGTTCCAATATTTAGAGGTTAGCAACATATGATTACAAATTATTCAGTTGTCACCAGTGTGTCAATATCAAAATCATGTGTTGTTGATTTTATCATTACAATGTAGGTACATATGTGACTAACAGAAAATGTTCATTTAAGAACATCAAGTTTTACACTAAAAGTTTCATTTCATTAAAACCATAAAAGCATAACAGTGGTGTTAGAAGTGGGATAAAATGTTTTACAATTACAATATGGATTTGCATCGGCTAAGATTCCCAGCTTTCCATTTTCTTTGACTACAGCATGAAGTTTTTAAACATACATTTTGATGTTCATATGGAATCTTAATACAACATTACCACCAATTTCCTTAGTGTACTTTTCTATTAGGGTTAACAATATTTTTGAGCTTAACAGAAAACGTGCTGCTCATAGCTTTAACTGTACCTTAGCAACATTTTTGCTCAGTTTTCCTGTGGTCATTGTATTACACTGAAAGCTAATGTGTTAATCTACTTGTTTCAAATCATGTGTGAAAACATTAGGCATTTAAGAGTTAAGCACATTGTTGTAAGTAACTTAGTATCAATTCATATACCATTCAGAAGACAACATTTAAGATGTTACAGAAAGTTAGTTTTGCATACACAAAAGTATTAGTGTTGGACTTGTAAGTAATATAAGTGGCTAAGATAATCTGGGAAGTTATAACAATGATTCCACCCTTAGCTCCCATTTTTGCATATAAACAGTGATTTTAAGTCATGTGGCTTCAGTCTTTGGATGTCTCATAGTTTATGCTTCACTCTTTATCATTAGCACCACCATTTCACCACCACCACCCATTACATTTTAAAATACTTTCAAGTTAACCATTTTTAATATATTTTAAGACTGATTTGAACATATTTTCATTTTTTTCTCATATGTGGCATGGAGGTCATTGCTTCTGGATGTCATACAAAGGGACCTGTTTTCAATTCTTGGCCAGGGTACAGTATTTTTCAATCATGAAAAAGCTTCTATCCTGTGTTCAAGGCTTGGTATGTGTGATGTTGGATTATTTCTTATTGCAGAAGGTGATGGCAAAACCATTACGGATCACCTTGTCTAGATATCCTTTGGTAAGTCAATGGCCTAGCCAAGGAGGGATGGACTCAGGGTTGCCAACTTGTATCATAATTTGAATGATGCAAACAAACCTGAATCTATCTGAATATTTGCCTGTATGGTCATCTCCATCCCTCTAAAGTATCCACAACATCGAACAAAACCTCTTTTGACTGCCTTTGTGGTTGAGTGGTCAATGAGCTGATTTTTCACCCAGAGGTCCTGGGTTTGATTCCCGGCCGGGAGGTGGGAATTTTTCTTTAATTAGGATGATTCCCTACCCTCCATAGAATCTGGATGCGAGGGTGAATGCTATTGTGAAAATAAGTCAAAAGCAACAAAAACCTAAAGTAACCTAACCTAAAAGGTTCAAAGAGTAGAAGTATCATCAAATGTTTTAGTCAAAGTGCCGATATGATCATAGCAGTTAAAGGGGGCTATAGAAATGAACACGCCCCCCCCAAAAAAAAAACTTCTTCCATTTTTTGCTCTCATTGCCAGAGTGCCTAAAATTATTAATTTCAGAAAACTGATGATCAATGGAGAAACTTTGGAATAACTGGCATTCCCTGAGAAATAAAGAACATGTGTAAATCTGAGCATCTGGAGTGTTTTTAAACATGTATGACCTTGATGGAAGTAATGATTTCAAAGAATTAGCATAATTGGTACTGACAGTGATTTCATTGTCCCATAGCAACACTTCCTGTAAATGAGTTTTTTTCTGAAGTAGGTTTAATAAAAAATAAACTTCGGAACATACTGACACTAGATACAGTAGATGAGCTCATTCTGTCACCTGAGTTTGAGAAAGAATGTGATGGGTCCGTAAACTTCCAAGTCAACGAGAAAATGTTATAAACTCTGTGATAACAAATATGTATGCTGTTGCAGCAGTTCAGAGTGACGATGAGTAGACCAAGAAACACATGTGCGAATCCTGGCTGTAGTTCAATATTGTCAATTTTATCATATGAACATTGTTATTGTCAGCATTATTTTACTATTATTACATTTTTACAATGTACAATAATTTTGAGCATAAATCTATAATTCTGAGCATAAATTTATAATTCTGAATGGCTGGCATGATGTATTTACATTTATAAGTTGGCAACCCTGAATGGACTCTTTACAGCAGAACATCCATCATGATCATCATTTATATTTTGGTTGAGTATCCTTGAGGATATACAAGAGCCTTATTCAGCTTTAAGATTCTAAGTTTGTCTGGGTATTTCCTTTCCATATTAAATCACCTTGTCTCAACAGAAATAATTGTTCCCAGAATAAAGATATGCAGGAAGACAAGGCATAGAGATTATTAATAGTGAATGAATCTCAAATGCTAGGTATTTACATCAGTCATGGAATGTTAACCCTTTATGGATGAGTTTCACAAATTTGTAAAGGTTAAAACTGTGGTAAAGACATCATCGTTTATGGGGGCTGTTTAAGTATAAAATCTATTTTACCTGGAAAATAAGAGGAACTGCTTTTTGCAGCTTAACATTAGTGAAAAAAGTGTCTCAACCCCTCTAGACAGTATGGATAATGTCAATGTAAAAGATTTTTAATATTTTATATAAATACTTGTGTTTATCAGAAATCAATGTTTGATAGGACAGTACAAAGCTTAATGGAAAGATATTTTTGAATAGAAAGGATACACAGTCAAACCTTACGCTAAACAAGAAATAGATTTCAAAAATTAAATTAAGTGCAATTCTGTATTCTCCAATAAGAGAAGTAGAAAAAAATGCTATTCATTTTTTTTCCCCTTCTACTTCATAAAACTCTTCATAAAAGGTTAACATATCATATGAAAATTTTCATCCTTCCTTTTTGGCAATTTCACTTCTACATATCTCACACCAAATCAAAAATTTGTTCAAAACTTGTTTTCAACACTTAACACTGAATGCAATCTATTGATTTTAATTATGCACTATAAACTGATAATTCCCTATATACTAATTGATTTAAAACTACATTTTTGATTCTCTGAAGTAGAACTTTATTAAAATATTACACTTTCGGAATTTACTTGGGTAAAACAATCTAATTATTTTTTTCCTTCCTAAAACTTACTAACAAAATTTCCTTTACTAATGTGGTTTATGTTTATACAATTGAAGGCACTAATATATCTTCAAATTAACGTGTTCTAAATTTTAGTGAGAGTTGGCAGGCATTGGTCTTAAAAGGGCTATTACTAGAGCTAGGAAATTCATATAAGAATATCATTTTCAGCTGAGTATGTATATAACTACACAAATGGTAACTGCATCCACCTTGCATTTCAATGCTATCTTGGTTTAGGTGATTTTCTATTCACATTAACGATAATTAGCAATATGCCAGTTGAGCTATAATCAAGTTATGAAATAATTAATGCCAGAGTTGCATAGGTTTTATTTAAGCTTCCTAGCTCTAGCTGTTACATTACTTCAGTCTGCTGTGCTATAATTTTTAAATACAGTAGTTTCATCCATTGCTACAGCTAGATTAAATGCATATAAAATATAACATATTTATAACAGTATATGTATGTGCACAGTAGCAAAGCTCAAAGTAATTTAGCTATACACACTTGTAGGGATCTTGGCAGATAAGATGCAATACTGTAGAAGTGAAGCCCCATCAGTGGCAGCACTAGAACTTTCAACCTTGATGGAGGGATGAACAGAAAAAATGGGAGTTTTCCTCAATCCTTATAACTGGCAAACTGGGGATGCTCTAATCTTAGACCTGGAATGTTTCCTTCCTAAATTTCCTTTCCCAATTATCATTTCATTTTGTGTATCATCAGTGTCCACCACATGTGAGCTATGCTCAGTGTAAATGAATGAATGAATGTTTATTACAACCCTTATCAAACTACATATACCTACAAGCAAAACAACAGAAACATTTTTTATAATTACAACTAAAGTGCTAAATCTAAATTTACAGTCTTAATATGTCTAACATTCTTCTTTAAGAGGTTTCCTCACATATAACCTCAAGGTTATCTGTATAATGAAGCCCCCTACTATTTACATTCCACTATTTGACTACTTTATCAATTTAGACTTCAATTTATTAACTGCTCTAATCCACTTGTCGCTTAATTTTCCCAAATATTCTACCATTATTTTATTCCTGTTTTTCCCCACACCAGTTAACATTTTAAGTGCTATAATTTGTCCCATTTTATTTCCCATATACCCTCCCTCAATCTTTCACCCCATCACATTCTGATAAACAATGAAATATTCCTTCTGGCTCATCACACATAATACATCCTTCCCCACTATCTCCTCTCAAATCCTTTAAAAGCAGTGCTCCTGGTCACATCCAAGCAAATGCTTTCCTACCGCATTTATCACAACAATCCATTATTACTCCCTCCCCAACCTTTTTTAATTATGCTATATAGTTTTAAATAGCTCTAATCTCTAAAACTAGCTTAAATCTCTTACCTATGTATATCTTCAATTCTTTGCCTAACTTCATTCCAAAACCCTACTCTATTTTGGTCCCCAAATTTCCGCAGTTCCCCCCTCCCAATTTCTTGTAAAATTTTCCATACTTCACCCATATAGCTGTTACTTCTTATTACTTTAATTTAGAATTTCATACACTCTTTTAAAATAGTTTGTGATCACCTAATTTCAAAGTCCTATGTGCAGTAAGTAGTAGCGGTACCTAGTAATTCCTGTTGCTCCTCTTGGAAGCATTAGGGCCTTAATGAAAGCATGCCATTGGTCTTTATTTTTTGACAAGTTTTTGATGTTGTTCCAATTCTTTCTTTGTTCAATTTCTTTCCTCACTGTGTTTCACCATGTAATCTATGGTCTTCCTTTTTTTCTTGGTAGTCCATGAGGATGCTCTCTAGTCCAGTGCTCTCTTTGAAATATATTGATGTTCTCCTCTGAGAATATGTCCTATTCACTTCCACTTCCAATAACTGACTCTGCCACATTTCATGCTGAGATGCTTTCTTCCATAATTCCTTATTAGATATGGTCACTGGTCAGCATATTCTCAAGCATCTATTTATATGAACCTGCACTTTTTTTATATATTTCAGTAGATCCTTCCAAGTCTCACATCCATTGCTGATAAACTCATTTTGGTTTTAATGGAGATTTGCTTAGATCTCCATGTGGGTATCAACAATGAGAATGCAACCTTAGATTTCCTTAGATGCTAAGGACCATAGCAGTTAAAGAATGTTCATAAATAAAACTCAATTTAATTTTTTTTCAACCTTAGATTTTCTAACTCTGGTCTTTACAACCTCATCTGAACCTCCCATCTTTGATACAATACTTCCCAGATACTAGAATTCATCCACCTCCTCTATTTCAGTGCCCTCAAGCTACATCCTCACTTCAGTCACATTATTTATTCTCATAATTTTAGTTTTATGTACGTAAGAATGGGCATTAAACATTACTTAAAAAAAAGAAAGGGAAGGTGAGAGGGACAATTTTAGTGAAAGTGGACTTTACTCTTAATGCTAGATTTGGCACAATGATATTCTACTCTTGATGTAGACAGTCTTAGTCCTTTCTTATAATATTCATGGACAAAGTGATGAAGACTTGTAAAGCAAAGAGGGATAAATCAGCAGTGGGGATATGGAAAGTAAGACCAATATATTGCCAAGCATTAGTTTATGCTGATGACATAATACTAATTGCAGATACAGAGTGGAAGTTACAACAAGCAATAATAGAATGGGGAGAAACATTAAAAGAAAGAAGGATGAGGATGAACACAGGAAGAGTAAGGTTATGATGATGTCCAGACAAAAGAACAGATTAGAATGGAAAGTGATGGGCAACAGTTAACACAAGTAAAAAGTTATGCATATTCGGGTACATCAAATAGGCAAGACACATGAAGAAATTTGAAAAAGGGTATAGAAAGTAACCAAAACATATTATGCCCTAAGTAGTACCTACTATCTTTGGAAAAGAGGAAGTGGATAGGAAGATTAATACAAGAGAGTATACGGCAGTCATAGAACCAATGCTTATATATGGAAGTGAAAGTTAGATAACAATGGAAAGTAATATAAGCATGTCTTAGAGAAATGAACGGAATTGAGAAAAGCTGCAGCTACCATGTCTAACTAAGAGAATTGAAGTAAATAACTGCTTTGATTTGGACATGTTAACACTGCATCAGCAGCACTAAAAATTGAATTTTATTTATGGACACTCTTTTAACTGCTGTGGTTCTTAGCATCCCACTCTATATTGGGCGTGAAAGACCGGTAATTTTGCTCAGAGGTCTCTTTATCAGGCTTGAGGTGCTTTTACATGCTGTAAATCTATGACACGGGACCACCTGCTTTACTTCCCTTCTGAAGGAAGGATTTTTACGCCCAAAAAAATTCAGTGCCCTCTGACAGGTTTGAACCCATGACTTTGAGACCTAGAGGTTAGCATGGTAACCACTACACCATGAAGGATGATACAGTAGCAGTACGTGGACTCTCATTCCACACAAAAGTATTTTTTTCCTTCCATTTAAGCTCTTTGAACTTAAGAATCACTGACCGAGTGTCTTCCTAAAATCAGCAGTATTATGTTATTCCTTTGTTTTACTTGGATTTGTACCGCAGTTATGGAATGGTAAACAATTGTGGATTAATAGTCCTGCACAAATTATCTGCACTGTCACTGTTAGCAGAAATAGTAAAAGTGAGCTATTGTAGTCATACAATATTTTATTCACAAGGGTTTTCTTATTATTCAAGTTTCACTTGCTATTAGTCACTCATTTTGTTATGTTCAGGTCAGTGAATTGTTTTTTATTTCTCTATTTCTTTTTAGTAGAATGGATCCTTATGAAACAGAGTCTGAAAGAATCAGGAATACTGTTGTTAAGATTTTGGCAGGAAGTGACCCTGAAGGTTGAAGACTGTGACTGAAATTTATCATCTGAACTACTGCAGTAACCAATGTGTGCATTTCATCCTGTTTACGACATTATTATACAGTATTTGTTTGTGAATTTCAAGCAAGCTTATCATATTAAGAAACTTACAATTTCAGTAAAATTGGACAGGATTTAATGTTTTATAAAACATATGCACTTTGTAAATTCAAATTCAAACATAGTAAAGTATATATTCTGTGTTACTTTGTTGTTATTGACTTATTAATACATATTTTATCACATATTTTTTCACAGTCTGCAGCAATACTAACAGTATAAAACATTGCGTAACTACTGCAAGGTTAAAAGGATGGATGCAGACCAAAAGGTATGTCAGTATGGAAGCAAGACCTGGAGGAAGGAAACCAATAGGGAGACCTAGGATTATATGGGAAGAGTGGATCAACATATTGCAGTGAGCAAAGGAAAGACATGGAACCAACTTATTAGATTGGTAGAAGACAAAACAGAATTCAAAAGAAGCATCTGAGGCAGTCCCCTAACCACAATAGTGGTACTATAGGGAAGAGGAAGAAGATATTCTGGTCATTTTGTACTGCAGAACCAAGTGACCATTCATATTATAGTACATATTACTTTCTGTTTGTGTAGCACTGAGAGCTTTAGATTAGATTAATGTATACTGATGAATTTATATGCTCTTCAGTATATTATAGTTCAGATTTCAAGAATACTTTATTGTTGTAAATAATTACTAATACAGTGTTGCCTTAGCAAGTTAACACTTAATTGAAACTGTGCTGTATTATTATAGAATGCAAAATAAATAAAAGACTCTATCTTCTTCTTCTCCTCCAATGACATGGGAAATCTTGGTTGTCACATCATTCTTCCTCTAGCATGACAATAAAATGCCATCAGGTGCTTATTTCTTTTGTCCAAAATGGGGTTTTCTAACAAATGCTCCTTGTCTATAACCCACTTTGGAGTTTTACACACTGTACAGTTGTTGAAAGGCATTATTTCTGGATGTTGTAGGAGGAGTCAAAGAGCATTGCTACTGTATATGTACATATACTGTGGTCCTACAAACTTTTAAATAAAAAATAGGATTTTACATACTGGCTAGTACACAGCTCATAAAGCATCAAAGAAATCAAAAGTAGCAAAGGAAAGTATTTGGGTATCTGGAACAGGTGTGTAAATTGAGAAACAGTGTCAAAGTATTTTTTCAAACATACTGTGCCTACAGTGCTAATAGAATATGCATGTAGCTTCATGCAAATAATCCTAAATTGTTACATATATGTACAAAACAGTCTGAGTGTTGCAGTTGATTCAGCACTGGTTTTCTTGTTCAGAGTTGCTCAGGAGGGTGCTATTTAAATGTACTTAAATGCGCAGTCTGATATCTGAATTTAATACTACCTATTTTGCCTATGAGGCAAAATTCCACACATCTATGACATGACAATTGCTAAACTTAACAAACAATAGACTCATGATTATCTGAGCTAATTGGGACTGACACTACCTTGGATATAGAAAAACCCAGTTAATGCAAAGATAATATGCTAATAGGTCAAGAATGACAAAAAGAAACATTTAAAACTATACAGTAATTGTTTATTACAACATAATTCTTCAAAGTGTACATTGAATATTTATAGAGTTTAAATAAAAGATAAACATATTAGAACATAAATGAGAAGATCATGTTTTGAAAAATCTGTCATAGCTGTTTAGGCTAATTTCTTGCCACTGTTGGACACTGTGATGTAATACTAAACTGTAGGGACAGATCAAATGGCATAGACTCTTCTTCTGTTCAATGTAAGCTATAATAGCTTTAATCACCTTCAGTCCCTCAGAAGGTAATATTTTCGGGGTGATATTGTTAGTATTGTGCTCCTACTCAGGATTGTTGACCATATCAACAATAGCATCATCAGTCAGCTCCATTTCTTGATCTTGTTATACCACTTGGGGACATGTTAATTTTTTATTGATGGTTCCACTGGTTGCTTACTAGCTACAAAAAAATATGTACCTATGTTTATTTTCTAAACTCCCTCAGTTAAATCAGAGTCTCGGTTAATCAGAACTCAGTTAATCACGAGTCTACTGTATTACCTTAACCATTTGTAAAAATACCATGACATTTTGTTCCAAGTTAGACCCTGTCCCTGGTTACCCTATTTTATCAATAGGGCTTTAGGACATTCACAACCATTTTTGTTTGTATTACTTTAGGTACTATAATTAAGTGTTAATGAATTATTTGATAATAAAACTCATCTCAACTGACCTGGTTTAGCATTAATTCTTCATAAATAAAAGCTATGCATACATGAGCACCTCTGACCATCTAGGGTGAACTTACAGTCTTTGAAAAAGATTGCATAATGATGTTATTTTGATAATTAATAGCTATGCATTACATTGAGAGTGAAATACTTCATATTCCCTTGAAGATTACTTTGATATTACTCCATCAGGAAATTTTTTAACCACTTGGTCCCTTAAGTACTCAGAAAACAAGCTAACTAAACTTTGCAGCGATTGTTACTGCCATACTTCTGTGCCATCTTTGCTGTTATGGACTCATAAGCTTTGATATTCTGTCGTTCATATGGGCGGCGCCATGCTGTCCTCTCTGTTGTTACATCAGAACGCCGTTTTATTCCAGGAACATGGACAAGAAATGCTCCATCAAGAATCACAAATCGATAACCCAAAAGACACATTTCATTCATCTGAAAAGGAACAGAAATGCACACATTATATAACATTAACTTGTACTAGTATTTCAAAATAGCTGATTGTATTAGATTGTATTATAGTGCATTACTAAAAATAAGACTAGATGCATCAAGTTTTAACTCTATGGTCATAAAGGGAAATTGTTTAACAAAAATACTAAAAGTATTCAACTGAAAAAAAGAGTTGCAGCTTTATGTCATACTGATTGTATTTGTAAACAAAGATTATTGTCAACAGAAACTTTTGTCTGGGATTTCTCTGTTGTTGATTTTGTATATGCCTCTTTTCTCTACCAATGATAATGGAAGTATTGAATCAACCCAAGAATTTTATATCATGATTTCACGGAACCATGCATTTCTTCACTCTCTCTTTTTGTTTGTTTCAATAATATGCCACTTTTAACCACTCTGGTTAAATCAGTACCTTTGTCTGTGGTACGCACACGTGTGTGTGGGTATTTTTTTTTTCAGAGAGATAGCAGCTAAACTCAAAAATAAAAGGTCAGATAAACATAAAATTTCATACTAAGTATGAAAGTAAATGTCTTTTATGGGTACAAAGCAAAGGAAGTTTCCCCATCCTATTCTCAAAATATTTAATGTTCATTTATATTTTTATGAAATGTCATTTAATGAATATGTTAGAGAATGTTCAAATTTCTACTGTGTTAGTTAATTAGTAAGAAAAATTGGCTTTAACCGTAACAGTTAAGTTTTTTTTTCACATTGTGCATGCAACAACATCTGCATTGTTTAATCCAAACGTTTCTAAGCAAATATTTACCATACTTAATCTAAAATGGGTAGAAAAGCAGCTTGTATACTGATTAATTTTTTGCATTTCAAGTTGAAACATCCACTCCTCCAGCATCAAGGAAGATGGCTATTTAATAAATAAATACCTGTGTCATCTTGTCTTGTTGTCCCTCCCATGTCAGCTGTTCACTGTAAAGAGGTTCTGAGTTTGTACCTATGAAAATAGGTTCCCATCGGTGGTAAGGAAACTCCCTTCTCACTATCAGAAGTGGCTGAAAAAACACAAAACATGTTAGATCAGAAAACACCCACTTCTGTATAGAAATAATAAGAACCATTGTGTTATAAATCATCAGCATTATAAGCTCATTATGATTATATTTTATCAGAACATCTCATTATGATCTGTGTCCCATGCATGACCCAGTGAATTGAGGGGACATCTTGCACCTCGACCTAATGCAGATCTTTTGTGTTCACCACCCCCAGGAGGAACTGCAGGAGTCTATAGGCCGCAGGCAGAACTCGACCCACCTGAGATGGATCAGGGAAGCTGCCACCTGGCAGGTCCGACAAGAAATTTCCAATGAGCAAGCATCTGTGCCATCTGTCCAATACTAACTGATGCTGCACAGCCCCTAAGCCTATCTGAAACATGAAAGGGGAAGTTCCTTTTTTTCTTTTATTTATGGACGTTCTTTAACTACTGGGGCTCTTAGCATTCCATTCTATATTGGGCGTGAAAGACCGGTAATTTTGCTCAGAGGCCTCTCTATTTGGCTTGAGGTTCTTTTATGTGTCGTAAATGTATGACATGGGACCACCAGCTTTACTTCCCTTTCGAAGGAAGCCATGCTAAGGATTTTTATGCCTGAAAGAATCCATCACCCTCTGCCGGGTCTGAACCCACAACCTCGGGAACTAGAGGCTAGCATGGTGAAAGGGGCAGTGAAATTCATGATAGAAAAGAAACCATCCCAGCATTTGCCTTGCCAACCAGGGAAAACCACATAAAACCCATGGTTAGAGTGACTGCTCCCAGTAATTCAACCCAGGACCTCCTGAATGCGAGTCTTGCATGTTACTGCTTATATATCCCTCACATTCTATGAACAAATAAGTACATTTTATATCTTCCTACTTTAAAAGTTAAACAATAACAACCTGTTAACATATACCTGAGAAGTACTGGAATATTTCAGTAAGGGATTGAGTGTTAAAAATTAATTTCACACCTAAAATATTTGTTCACTTCCATTAAAAATATTTAGGAATGTATTAACTTTTTATTGGAATGCTTTCTTTATGGAAAATTATTTCATCTTAGCTATATGCTCATGGCAATTACTAATTTTAAATAGTGATGCAGAAAAGAGGGTGTGGGGTTTGAGTATGAATCCTCTTTAAAGCCCTGCAAAAAACAATTAAATATATTTATCAGGCAAAATGCATCATTCAAGCCCTACTTCACTTAACAACAAAGAAAGAACTTCACCAACTTTTAAAGTTTGAAAGTGATTGTTTTCTTCTATTTTCTAATGATAGATAACCCTCAGCTCAACGCTTATGTGTGAGAGAATGATTACTGCTGCCCTAATGTAAGCTTCAGTTACTAAGTTTTGCCGCAATATTTTCTTTGCATCAGCACCCAGTGCTTGCCTTTCAACATCATACAAGCAGATGAATTGTGAAACCAATACTCTAGTATTCAAAATTTTAACTGCTGCTACAATGGTTGCCACCCTCAAGAACATTTGTTAGTATTTTCATGCTGTTCATGGAGACGAAAATATGATCTTATTGCTTTGTAAGTTATATAAGGGTATATTACAAACAAAGTCATAAATGTATTCACAGAGTCAATTCCAGGTAGCTGAAAAAGGTGGCAGTATTTTCATATTTGTTGTGAATATTTTGTAAAATATTCATTAAACTCACCATTTTTGGGATACACTTCACATAAACTGCATTTAATTTTGAACTGCTTCCAACCAAGCTTAATCCTGAGACCGAGTGTTAAACCATTACATATAAACTTTAATCTCCTACAGCTTGCCTAAAAGTTGTAAATTTTTAGAAGTCTCTTTATAAATTATACCTAATTTTGTTCTGATGTCAACCAAATTTAAAACATCTGTAAATGTTTTTCAAACTCAATATACAAAATTTCAAACCCCAAGGTGTGGCACTTCACCTAAAAGTTATAAGTTTGGAGATTCTTCAAATTCATTACCCCTAATTGAATGAATGAATTTATTTATTATCCACTTAGTAATACATACAATATATACAGGGTGAATCACCTAAAACTTGCACTGCAAATATTTCGGAAATGGAAAGTGCTATTGATGTTTCACAACATTGATTGGTAGTCAGGGGCTCGTACATTTAGCCTATAAACAGATTTTAATAATACTGAGAAAGTGTATGTTTTGAGCACACAATTTTTAAATGGAACAATGACTAGTTACATCAACAGAATAAAGGTAGGATAAATTAGAATGTCCATGGTCTTTGTAGCAAGATTCTAGTGCAAGTGGTTTATGAGAAATTGTATTTTGAAAAGTTTCCATCCCAACAATTGTTTGTCCCATTCAACCTGTTTAGTTGCTAGGTATGATGTTGTTATGTTTATTTGAATTCTGTTTTCTGTTCATTGATTACGACTTTCTCGTCAGTTAGTTTGTGACAGTTCAAGCAGTAAGTCGTGAGTGGAAGATGGGATTTACTAATTCAGTAAAAGCCGACATGCTCATGGTGTATGGAGAGTGTAGGAAGAACGCAGTTCGTTCCTGCATGGTGTGTGCAGAAATGTATCCCAATGGACATCAACCATCTTGGCAATTATTTATCAACCTCTTCAACCAATTCGTGAAAGTGTTGCTGTAACAACTAGGAAACATAACAGAAACAAACAAGTGACTGGAGAAGAGGCAGAAATTAATGTTTTGGCTGCCGTTGCAGTAGATCCGCAAATTAGTTCCCGCACAATCGCACATGGAAGTGGCAAGTCAGGCAAGTGTACTGAGCATTCTCCATCGACATAGGTTCCATCCCTATCACATCTCTCTCCATCAAGAGATGCATGGAAACGATTTTGAGAATCGTGTTAACTTTTGTACATGGGCATTAAGACATGATACTCCAGATTCATCATGTATCTTGTTTAGTGATGAGGCAACATTTACTAATCATAGCTAGGTAAACCACAGAAACATGCACTATTGGTCTGTTGACAATCCACGTTGGCTTCATCAGGTGGAATGTCAGCATCCATGGCATTTAAACGTGTGGTGTGGTATGGTGAACCATCAGCTCATAGGTCCTTTGTTCATAGAAGGAACAATGAACTCGCACAAGTATCGCAGCCTCCTGGCAGACCATCTGCCACAGATGCTAGAAGACGTTCCTTTGCAGACTAGGAGGGACCTGTGGAACCAACATGATGGCTGTCCAGCCCATAGTGCATGAAGTACTACAGCTTGTCTTAACGAATTGTTTTTTTCCAAATCATTGGATTGGATGAAGAGGACCTGTACCTTGGCCGGCCCATTCACCGGATCTTACCCCTTTAGACTTTTTTCTGTGGGGAAGGCTGAAAGACACTGTCTACAAGGATGTACTAACTACACCAGATGATATGAAATGACGTATTACTGCTGCCTGCTCTGAAATTTCTGCTGAAATGCTAGAGCGTGTGCAGCAGTCTTTCCATAGCAGACTGGAAGCATGTATAGAAGCTGCCAGTGGTCATTTTGAACACAACTTTTGAAGGGCTATGTTCTCTTTATTTGCAAGAATCCACAGAAGTATTGTAATTCCCTTTTGTTTTTCTTTAGTTTGTGCTACCACAGGTTATACAAGTTTTGGTAGTAAAAGTTTCAAAATATGATTTCTTGTAAACCACTTGCACTAGAATCTTGCAAGAAATGTCACTGACATTCTAATTTACCTTATCTTTATTCTGTTGATGTAACTAGGCATTGTTCCATTTAAAAAATTGTATGTTTGCTCAAAAAATGCACTTTCTCAGTATTATTAAAATCTGTTTATAGGCTAAATGTACGAGCCCCTGACTACCAATCAATGCTGTGAAAACTGCATATCTATAGCACTTTCCATTTCCAAAATATTTGCGGTGCAAGTTTTATGTGATTCACCCTGTATAATACAACTTTACAATCTCTTGACCAAACAAAGTAAAACACTAAAAACTAGTGACTCTTTCTAGAGATTTGCTGACTAAACAAGTGACTCATCTAGTTTCAACCTTGCGGTTGTTCTACTATCTTATTACTAATTGTTTTTCTGACTCAAAAACAATTGTAAAAATTTCAAGGCTCCTTTTTTTTTTTTTTTTTTTAATTCTTATATATAAAATTTCAGCTCTATACATCCTATTCTTAATCTTACATGTACAGTTTTAAGAGCTCATAGTATGACCTACACTCAATTTTGTACTGATTCTAATCAAATTTGAAAAATATTAGCAAATTTTATTCCACCTTATATAGATAAGATTTTGACTCTATATATGCTGAAATTTTAAGTTGTTTCATTCTTAAGGATAGACAGATAAAACAATGCTAGTAGGTGTGCTCTGTAGTAGCAAATGTATACAAAAATATTTAAACACTTCCCAGAACCAAATTCTGGCTTTGCTACAGTTTTAAAGAATGAATTTTGGTTTATTTCCAACATTCCCTCACAGAATAGAAAATCAGCAACTTCTGGTATAAAGAATATGAAAATGAGAAAGAAAAAAAATTAATAATAAATATCACCATATGTACATCACTATCAATTTTGGAAAAGTTATTCATACATAATAAAATGTTGAATATAATGAACCTCAATATAACACTGGAAAACATATAAGAGGTATAATAACATATTCATACCATTAAAAGGATCAAAGACAATATGATATTAATGCCAGCTGAAGATGAAGAAGACTCTGAAACATGATATGGATAAACAAACCAGTTCATGAAGTTGTATACAAAACATCCAATTAGGATGAGGTAGCCTTAGTCGACATAGTCGTAATACAGTTATGTTTTTCTGAATATACTCATTGCTTAAATAAGGTTGAATTTTACTTGATCCAATTTTAATTACTTTCCCTACCACATACCTAGTAGGTGGAGGAAGTAGCATTCCACCAAAAAATTTGATATTGAGATTTCACCAACAATACATGTTTTGAGGTCCCTAAATAAAATTAGAAAAAGGTCCATGTGTGTGTATGTGTGTTTGACTATGTGCACTTACCTGTGCATCTGTAAACAGCATAATAAAAACAAAAAGTCAAATATATACTAAATTTGGTATTTAGTTTCAGTATCCTCCAAGGATGTGACACAAAGAAAATTTGCTACCTCAAACTAACCTTTACATGAAAAAAAGCCTTCAATTTTTTTTGGGGGGGGGCCTTGAAGTTTAACATACTTTAATGGCTAGCTCATATCAGCCGGTGAATGAACAAAATGGTTTAAATGATTTTCAAATGGCAGGATCCCTAGGGCTTAAAATTATCTGAAATTCGTCCTCTCACCAATGACTTTTAACAATTTTGATTAAAATGCCATGTATTTAGGATATTTACATGACAATAAAATGTATATCTTGAATTTCCTGGGACTAGCCTGTGAAGTCCTCTTCATTTGGAAGAACTTTTATATAATCTTGTATAATGGGTAAGCTATAAAAAATGGAAAGAAACTTACTGCACAAAAAAATGCATATCACTTTAAAAAACACATTTTATTACAAATATATTTTTTGTGGCACCAGCCATTTTCAAAATAGTTGTTATTATTGGTTTAATTTTAGAATACTTTCATTTTTAAAGTGCTGTTGCTATTTAGTTGTTTCTCACAATATCATGGAAAGAGCATGGAATTTCAAGGCCAGTATATAGCCACTCGCCTTTTAACATCTGACAATCAATTTGGTTTCCTGTATCCCTCTTGCACCTCCAACAAAATATGTAATGAAACTATTTTTGCACAGGTTTATCTGCATTAACATGAAGAAGATAGAAAAATAAGCTTTCTGAAGAATTGTTTATAGAAGCTAAATAAATATGAAGGATAGTGAGTAGAGAAAGTTGTGTGAATTTAACATCAGATTTTTCTTCTAAATAGATAATGTACAAATCAATTCTATTCCTTTATGTTTAGCATACTCAGAGCAAGAACTTTGAAATCTGAGGTATGTGTTTGTATTTGACAGTTACAACAAATCACAATGGTACACTGTGTTACAAATCCTGTGAGTTTTTCTTCTAAAGAATATCCATAACAGAGGCTAATATAATAAAGGTAAGTCTTCTCTTGACAGTTCTATTAGGTATTACTTTCTCTATCATGTGCTTACAGTAAGTAGGGAAAGTATTATATTCCACCCAAAAATTTGATACTAAGATTTCACCAGAAATACATATCTTGAGGCCCCCTTAAAAAAGAAAAACCTTTTTAGAAAAATGTCCATGAATGTATGTGTGTGTGACTGTGAACTGCATAACTCAAAAACAGAGTCTGATAAACATCAAAGTTCATATTTAATTTCAATATTTTCCAAAGATGTTGCAGAAATATTTTCAAGAACTTTTTTTTCTTATTTTTATTTTTTCAAAAATGGCTGTAATGGTTTCGATTAAAATATCGTATGTTTAAAATATTTCCACGACAAATAAAATGCATATCTTGAATTTTCTGGGAATAACCTGGGAAGTCCATTAAAAATGACTTTTGTATAATTGGTCAAACATAAGAAATAAACAAATTCTTACTGCACAAAAACTATAGATCTCGTTAAAGCACACAGTTTATGCTAAATAAAAATGTTTGTGGTGTTTACCATTTCTGAGATAGTTTTGCTATTTGGTTTGAATTTTCAAATACTTATACTTTTCTCAAGTGGAAAATAACAGTTCTTTTTTTTTTCTTTCTTATTGTTTGTTTCCTTTTATCCTTGCTCATGAAAAGAGGACAGAATTTCAAACCATCACATAGCGACCCACTTATAAAAGATTTTACTATCACTTAAAGCTTACTGCATTCCCCTAATCCTCTTGTACATACAAGGAAATATGCAATAGAACCATTTTGACAAATAAGTATCTCGATTAGTATAAAATAGAAGAATAAAATGTTTGTAAGAATAATGTTGAAGATTGGGTAGAGTTGATCACATGAATGTAACACATAAGATTTTTTTTATGATAAGGTCATATTTGAAGTCATGAAGTGTAAAATCAGTACCTAGAAGCACTGGGCTCAAAACAATAACAGAGTGTGCAATGGTCGTTGCTTTACGTAATGTTGTTTACATCACGTGTGTTGCCTTCTTGTGACGTCACTCCTTGTTTGGTTCGTAGCTCCCTCTGACGTAGCAATTTGTATCATTTAGTTTCTGAAAGAATTTAAGGTTATGTATATTGTCCTCCGGCTAGCTATTTAGGTAGACATTTAACTCTTGCAGGGTGTGAAGCGGAAAGGAATCTATTATCCAGAAATGATATTGACGAAGAAATTGGTTTTATAACTTTTATTGTCGAACACGTTCACTAACACATTTACATATAGATATAGATACTCGCCAAACTGAAACTGTTTTTAATAACTTCTTACTGATCACTTTTAACTTGCATACTTCAACTTTGTGTAGAATTAACTTTATAATAATTTAGATTCTCGTAATTCTGCTGCGCGTAACTTGGCGAAATAAATGAACTGAGAGAGCGACGTGGAGAGTACGGAGAATTTTGTAGAACTGGTGGAAACGCTCCCTTGAACCTACACTATTTATAGGCTTGCCTCAAGATACGCCTAAAGATTATAAATGAACTGCCATTGGCTAATAAAACGCGCCAACATTAGCGTCTATTTTATTATCCAATGAAAACCACTAATACATATTTCTTTTAGGGAACATTCTAGAAGCTTTTACCGAAAAGGCGCGAAACATTACGTAACTTCCTGGTTCCCGGTAACGATAAACAACTCACCCCCTTGCTGCATTATTGTGTTATTGTTGACAGTTTCAGTAAAGCCGAATATTATTATTTACCAATAATAATTACAATTAATAAACCTCTGAAATCAATGTTACATAAAAATACATATTCATATTACACTCCTTATTTACATTTAAGTAATTTGTGATTACAAATTACCGTATCAAGTGAAGAAAACAGAATGATATGCAATAATTATATGAGTTTTTCTTGTATTATATGGCAGTATAACTGCCTTTGTTTTTGCTATAAATCATTGCTTAGTGATATTTATATGCAGTTTACAATTTCTTCAAATTTGGGTAGTATTTCATCAGCTTTAGATCTGCAAATTTGCTGAGTTTTTGTATGCTTTATAATTATAACGTATAACAATCATTTCTTAATGACATAATGTACAGACAATAAATATATTGAATTTACAGTGGTTAAATAGCAACAATGGCTCTATAGCAAGAAATACATGTTTCCCTAACATACACACTCACCTAACACGTAAAGTATTCTTCCCTGATTTTATATTGACATAATTTGTTTCTGGTCACAGCAAATTTGGTACATACTTCCAATGATTTCATATTATCATAGAAAAGGATCTCAACTGCCTTGTGGAAATGAAGAAACAACAGAACATTTACTCTTTAATTTTCCTTGGTGCATGTACAGAAGATATTGTTTGGAACTTCATTACACCATTGTAATACAGAATTCATAAAACCATTGCATAAAATTGTTAATAGATGTTACAAATATTTTGTAAAATTTATTCACCACATCCATCAAACACTGTAAAATGTAAATAATACAGTTAAATCCGTTTCACTTTCTCTACTACATATAGTAAGTAGGAGAAGTGTTGGATTCCACCCAAAAATTCAATACCGAGATTTCACCAGAAAAACATGTTTTGGGGTGCCATGAATCCAAATAAAGTATTTTTGGAAACATGTGTGCATGCGTGCGTGCTAGCATAACTCAAAAACAAAAAAGTTGGATAAACTTGGTATTTGAGTTTAGCATCTTCTAAGAATGCAACACAAAGATTTTCAGGAAAATCTCCCCACCCCAGACTACTTTTACATGAAGCATTTTTTTAAAATTTTGATTTTTTCAAAAATGGCTCTAACAATTTTAATTAATGTATCATATGTTTAAGATATTTTCATGGCAAATAAAATGTATATCTTGAATTTTCTGGGAATGTCCCCAAAAGTCCTTCTCATTCTGAATGACTTTCACATAACTGGTAAACCATAAGAGATAGACAAAATTTTACTGCACGAAAAAATATAGGTCTTATTAAAGCACACAATTTATGTCATATACATTTTTTTTCCAGTGAACCATTTCCAAGATATTTCTTGTTATTCGTTTGAATTTTCCAATACTTATTACTTTTTCTCAAATGGGAATTCGTTATTCATTTTTTATGTCATGGACATGCAAAGAGTATGGAATGCTCCACATAGCAACCAGCTCTTAAAAGATTTGACTATCGCTTAAAGTCTATCATATTCCCCTTGCATCTATAAGAAAATTAGCAATAAGATAGTTTCTGCAAATGTTTATCTTGATTAACATGAAGTAAATGGAGAGAAAGCGTTTGTAAAAAATAGTTTGTACAAGAGTTTAGAAAGTCATATTAGTGCAACCTATCAGATTTTTAAATTGTAAACTTACAACCATAAAATACAAGTTGTAAAATAGGTTTTAATAAATAAAAAAATTCTGATGTGATACATTCACATGACTTTCTCTACCCTCTATTGTTTATTAGTGGGTATACAAATTATTCTTACTCAAGCTTATTTTTCTATCTACTACATTTTAATCCAGATAAACCTTTGTAGAAATAGCTACATTTTACGTTTCATTATAGATACAAACAGAACAGCAATAGTCAAATGTTTAAGAACTGGAATACTGTATATGGGCTTTAAAATACCATACTGTTTCCATGCAATCATGAGAAACAACTGAATGGTGAAAGGACTTTAAGAGAATACAAAGAAATGAACAATTCAAACCTTTAATAATAGATATCCCAGAAATGGCTTATGCCATAAAAAAAACTTATTTTAAATAAATTGTGTGTTTTATAGATATCTACATTTTTTGTGTAATATGTATTTGTCTCATTGCTTAATGCTTACCAGTTATACAACATAATACAAAATCTGTTTAATATATGGCATTTTAATCAAAATCATTAGAGCAATTTTTTAGAAAATCAAAAATTTGAAAAATGTTCTATGTAAAGGAGTTTTGAGAAATGTATTTTATTAGCTCCACGTATGGACGCCAATTTGAAAAAGTTTGTTTTCTTTACATTATTTGCACCACGCTTTGGGCGTAAATTTGTAAAAGGAGTATTTTAGAAGGAGTTGTATTATTTTTTTAACTGTTGGGGAGCCAAACTTGTAGTAGTTGCAACCGCACGTATAGTAAACAGTTTCCGGTAGCCTTTGCCCCAAATGTACTTTCAGGTGGCCTTTGCCCCAAGTTTAAAAAAATATTAACTTTGTAGTTTGACTGTTTCTTTAAGTATTATATATTTATGTTTGCCTCGACTGCGTCAGTATTATTGTTAGAGACATATTTCTCTTAGCAGGGTTGTGATGCGACAAGAATGTAGGCTTACACAGATTATAATTTTACATCACTCCTTTTATTAATACTTGATACGATTTAAATAACACTTCACTGATATAGAGCTGTGAGATTCTTTTATTAATTACTTGTACTTCTTAACACGTAAACTTATTTTTCGTCTCACACGAATACGTATTAAATCTCTAGAGGACACATCTCGCATCTGGTTACAAACACTATCTGCAGGCAACTCAACTCTAAATTTGTAAAATTTTCTCCTTTTCAGTTTCTGATTGGCTAATCCTACTCCAATAGAATACCTTCATTTAACTAAAGCTTTTTCTGGTTGTTGATTGGCTATTATATAAACTGTCACTAAAATTACATTATTGTTACTCCAAGAATCACAAGTAGTACTGTTAAACTTTCTTACTCATTATTGACTCAAGGTTACCTCATTGTTACCTCATTGTTAGCAACTTTTAATTATTATTCTCACAGCACCTAAATTATTAAATTATGTAATATATTCACATAACATTATTACACATGTATACAATAATATAAGCATATGCAATGACTGTTACATACATTTTACAAATTATTACATACACATATTGCTTTAAGGCGGGTTGCTATTGTATTTACTTATTATATAACTTGACTGAAATCATTTAAGTGTTAAAAATACTGCCTCAGTTCAGGATGGGGGGATTTTGCTTAAAATCTTTGTGTTGCATTTTTGGAAGATATTGAGCCTAAATACCAAGTTTGGTATTTATCCATTTTTTTTTATTTTTGAGTTATGCTGTTCACAGACAAACACACTCACACACATGGACATGTTTCCAAAAATTCTTTATTTGGATTCAGGGCACCTCAAAGCATGTATTTCTGGTAAAATCTTGGTATCAAATTTTTGGGTGGAATACAACACTTCCCCTATTTACTGTATTCAGTAAAAAAGTAAAAAGAAATGTATAATGTGCCTTTTGATATAATGCTAGAGATTGTTTCTAATGAAGATAACTTCTAGCTCTACCTAAAGAAGCTGTTTGGATTGTAAAAAGTTGATCTTAAAAAGTAAGGCATGGAAAATTGACACTTTTCCTTGTTCTATTCTTTTCCATTATGCTGTCCTTGAAATATTAGCAGTTATTGGCACAAATTTAGTTATGCCATGTTGTCACACAGTATGATGCAAAAGCGTGTATCATGGCCTATATAAGCAAGAGATATAAGGATTATTGGATATAAATGGCATATGATTGTGTTTTTTTCTGTAACTAAGCTGAAGAATGCAATTCATAAATAGATTGGTACTGTGAAAAAAAGATCCAAAAGTAAGTTAGAAAAAGAAAAAAAAATTATGGTTTTTAAGAAGTGGAAAAAGAAAAATGGTCTGCAGCAGAAAACAGCATCCAGATTGTTAGAGGGAACAATTGTTATCTGGGAACAAGATTTAGTAGCTTGAATCAATGGGAAAGAAAACCTTTGCATTAGCTAGCCAAAGAAGTGTAGCAATGATTTTTTTCAGGAAATGTTTATATTTTGCACCTATTACAGTCCAGTGCAAATTAATTGGAACAGAACAATAACACAATATGTTACATCTTTAATGAATTTAATCATAAATTACCTCCTATTTACTTAATATATCCTCCTTTAGTTTTATATGTTCCATTACACAATTAGGCATTTACTCCATAAAATTGGAACACACATTTTTGAGATCATCATGAAACCACACTTGAATTAAACCTAATATCAAATGCTCTTTTGCAGAACAGTCAAAGTTTGTAAGTCTCTTTTTGCAAATAGTCCACAAATTTTCTATGGGGTTAATGTCAGGCGAATTCCCTGGCCAGTCAAGCACATGAACACTGAAGAACATTTCTTTACTTTCTTAGAAGTGTGCCAGCTGGCTAAATCTTGCTGAAAATTCTGTACATTCTGGAAACCTTTTCCGGAGTTCACAAACAACTCTGACCAGTATTGTGATGTGCTGATCACTTTTCATCATGCCTTGAACTGGAATTAAAGGTCCTAGTCCTTCATAGATGAAACACGCCCAAAAAATTTTCTACTCAGGGTGTTTTAGAATCTGTTGAAAATGTGTTGAATATGCAGGTTCATTATTTGCTCATTATTCATTACTACTGAACCCTCTGACCTTGCACTTCAAAATGAGTCTCATCAGAGAAAAGAACTTTTTTCCAGTCTTGCAATGTCCAATTCGCCCATAAGAGGTGTTTCTTACACATTGCTTGTGTAAGAAGTTGTTTCTTCACAGTTTGTTTTTCCTATGTATTATTATTATTAATTTATTTAGGAGGAATATTAATTTTATTTATATATGTTACTAGATTAGCTTCAAATGAATTATTCTTCTATTCAAAAAAAATTTTACTAATTATTATTTCTTTACCTATTATCTTCATATTTATTTATTATATAAATTTTAACTATCACATAAATTTATATGAAAACATAGAAAATAGAACTACTTTTTCTCTTATATCAAATAACTTTTTATTGAAAATAAATAATTATCCTACTAATATAATTAGAATTTTGATTGCATCCTATTTATTCTTAACTTTAATTGCAGTTAAAATTATTAATATTTTCAAAGGACCTTTATGACAAATAAATTAATGTATAAACCCCTACGAAAAATTCACCCTATAATAAAAATTTCTAATAATGCCTTAGTAGATTTACCAACACCTTCAAATAAGGTTTTCAGACTTTTCTTCCAACTTCTAAATGTCTACGACAGATATTAGGTGCACATAGATTCACTCCCCTGTCCCCCAGGTTGCAAGCCAAGCCCACAGCAGTGAGCCTAGGGTTTAGTTTGGTTTTCCTAAGGAGAAAGCGGTCATCAGTTGGTGGTTTTCTTTTTCTGGCCACATTTCCCCTTTTTCTTTGGTGTAATGGAGCCAGTCTCTTTGTACTGATGAATAATTCTATGTACAGTACCTACACCAACACTGAACTTTGTAGCTATCTCTCTTTGCATCATAGAAGTATTTTGTGCTAATGTCAGAATCGCACTTTGCTTCCTGGGAGTCGTAACCATCGAAGACCGAAATTTACAAATATTGCAAGAGAACTATAAAACTCGACCCATCCAAATAAATGCATATTTGAACTGGAAACCAACTGCCACACAACAATTGACATATGAAACAACAAGCAACAATGGCCAGAGAGTATTTGATTTCATTATAAGCACAGTGCTGACAATTGTTTGGGAAAATGCAGCAAAATGTACTTTATTCTGATTAATTTGCATGGGACTGTATGAATGTAAATTGTTGTAAGAGAATATACAGTGCTCTGGTGCTATTGAGGTTGGTCAATGAAAGCTACAAAGAAATGGATAAAATAGATACTCAATATGTTTTGTGAAACTGGTTAGATATTCCACTATGCTGCTAAAGCCAGTGCTCTGCTAGAAGGGGAAGTCAGTATGACAGGTTGAGTGATGGAGAGAGTTCTAAAATATTGATTCAGAGGTAATAGATGTCATGTGGTCATATCCTGAAAGAACTGTTTAAAATTTCAAGAACCCATCTTAGGAGAAACTATGAAGGAAAAATGGAACATGAATTTACATAGAATGGAATCAGAGAGTTGTGGTTAGGAAGAGCCAATTTAATAGGTGGTTTTTGGAGGATGCTTAGATGCAGATTCAAGGATATAGATACACAAATTATGTTTTCTGCTGCAGAGAGAAAATTCTTTGTTTGTAAATTAAGAATTAAAAGGGGATTGTATAAGTGAAAGTTATGTTGACAGATGTATTAATAAAAAAAGAGAAGTTTTCATATAGTTGAAATTAAGAATTTGTAGAATAAAAGGAACTAGAAGAAACTGGAAGAGAATATATGTCCATTGTGTAGGTTTAATGAAAATGCCACTCACTTTCTATTTGAATATCCAGGAATAAGAGATTCAGTAAAGCAGCTAATTGAAGAAACCTGGTAGT
The DNA here is from genome assembly GCA_030765065.1 of Deroplatys truncata. Classification (NCBI taxonomy): domain Eukaryota; kingdom Metazoa; phylum Arthropoda; class Insecta; order Mantodea; family Mantidae; genus Deroplatys; species Deroplatys truncata. The sequence goes on from CM060987.1 coordinate 127,062,140, forward strand.
CAAACCTGGGTCTGATTAAGATCTCAGATAACAAGAAAGGAAACTGTTAAAAATAAATCTCAAGTAAGGAATTTAGCAGAATATTTGAATTAAAAATAAATGTGCAGGTAAATAGATTAATGAATATTAATTATATGGATGTAGACCTATGGTATGAATGATTTAAGTTTAAAATATCTGTGAAGAAATAGTCTAACCCTCAAAATTGAACATTCACTGATACTGTTTCTATCTATGGATCATAGAGACAACTATCTGTCATTGTTTAAACATTAAACACCGCCTAATTGTAAAATATTTCAGTGCAGTTTTTGCATGTAAGCTATTTACTTTTTTAGAGCACAAAAATTAATTTACTGCTTGAAAAATAAACCAAACATTTACCTGCAACTACTGTTTCTGCATCTGCAAATGATATTTTTGTTGTAAAGATGATCAGGGATGAGTTTATAAAAATAAAGCCTTTTTTTATACGAGGGCTGATCAATAAAGACTGAGACTGATTTTTTTCTGTAGTTTCCTTGATAGTTTTATGTCTCTACCACAAATACTTGAAAAGAGCAGGGTTTCATGTATAATGTCCACAAGCGACAGCACTCTCGTAATGGTAGGTTGGTAGTAATGCTGTATATTGTTGACCCTACTTGAATTTCACATACCACAAAATGGAGGTGACATGAGAGGAGCAATACAGCGCAATAAATTTTTTCTTTCGTTTAAATCATACAGCCTTGAAACTTTCGAAAAGCTGAAGCAAGCATACAGTGAAGATGCACTACTTCATGCAATGGTGTTTAGGTGGTTCAAGGACTTCAAAGAAGGGCGACTCCTCTGTGCTAAGCAAGGTGGGCCTGGTGTTTCGGAATGGAATGATTTACAAGCATGCAGTTCCCCCCCCCTCACACTACTGTTACAGCAGCTACTACACATCAGTATTGGCTACACTGCGGAAGCACATTACAAGGAAACGTCCAGAACATCATCGGAATGGGTGCCGACTTCATCACGACAACACGTGGCCTCACGTCGCAAATCAAGTCCAGGAATTTTTGGTTAAATTCAACATTACCTGTGTGCTGCATCCGCCTTAAAGCCCCGGTCTTACCCCCTGTGATTTCTTTTTATTCCCATTACTAAAGGCAAAGCTCCGGGGTATTCCATTTGAGAGCACTGAAGCAGTGCTAAAGAAAAGTGAGACGATTCTCAAAGACCTGACAAAGAATGGCCTGCACCATGTGTTCGAGGACTGGCAGAGATGCTGTAAAAAGTGCATTCAGTTAGGAGGGGACTACTTTGAAAAAGATCATGTCAACATTGATATGGAGTAATAAATATCTGTGAAAAAAAATCAGTCTCAGTCTTTATTGATCAGCCCTTGTATAAAATAACAAAAACTAACTTGCCATTTTCAAAACAAAAGTGGTGTGTTATAAGGTAGAAGCAGGAAAATAATTTCTTTTTTCCATTAAATACATTTATTTTGATGTAGAGGAGTTTGACTGTGTCAATACAAGACACAAAAATATTGGGTAGGCCCCCTTTCTAAATAAAGCTGTATCAGGTCAATTGCAGCCAAACTGAAAGATTTGCTGGAGCAGTGAAATTATATACCACCAGAATTTCACAATCTAACAGACCTTTCGGAAGGTAATGGTGGAAATAGTGCAAATGGCGATGACATTCATTTCGTATCCCTGCTTGTAATTAATCTTTTTTCATTAAATATGAAATAATAAATCATTTGTGTGTCATACTTATTTAAAATGTTTATTTTTTTTTTAGTTCACAAGTTTCCATATTCTTATGATATAAATTCATATTCATTCCATCATATGTAATATTAATAATAATAATTAGTTTAAGTATTTATTATTAAAATTATTACAGTATAGCATCATAAAAGGAAAGTCTGAATGCTTGTTAGCACCATAGATTGAAATGAAAAGTATCATGTTGATTCAAATTTTTTTAAAGACTTATGCAAATGATTTTTCTCAGTATTAAAAGATTGAGCATTAGACCATTTTTGTGCACATGTCTTCAATTGATTAATAACAGGAATATTAAATTGCTGGAGTATTATTTCCATTGTGTATTAGCCACTGTTACTGTGTTAGATGTTTATGGTATGAGGTAGAACCAGGGCTAAAACAAAGCTATAAAAATTATTTAATTACTGTAATTGGTTTACTACTTTAATAGACATATTATTAATACATTTAGTTATATTGCAAACAAGTGTAAGATCAAATCCTTCATTATTGTTGGGTGCAAAAAAGCAAAAATATAAATGTCATATTTTTATCCCATGCTATTTCAAATCAGAAAAATATCTGCCAAAATATTTAGGTTAGCAGCAAAGAAAATAAAGTTCACTCCTTTTAAACAGTCCTGTGTGTTTGAGCCATTATGAAGAACATGATTTTCAAAAACTTCCCCTTCAGAAGGAAAAACTGCAAATTACATATTTAAGTGTTTGCTTAATAATACTCTGATCTTAAAAAACTATGTATAAAGAGAACTGCAGCAATTGCAAAGCAGGAGTACAATTTCCACCTATTAATGAAAGCAAATTGTTGAAGTTGCAAAAAGTACTGATATTCAAGAAAGCATGAAACTTGGAATCATGGTTCTTATTTGTAATATGACAGCTAATTATAAAACCGTCCAGCATGAACCTGGAAATTATTTGCCCCCGACATTTTCCTAATACACTGTTTTACAGATATGCTCACTTGCCAAACAATTGCTCTGAATGAAAAGTGACAACACTGGTCATCTTGAAATAAAGCCTTTCATTTGCTTCATGTTCATCTGAACATTAATTTTTCACCTATACTCCCATTCAAGAAACAGGCTGTGTAATTTAGTCTTCTCTATGGAACACTCTCTTAAAAATAAAAATTTCTAAAAATATTGTATTACTGTAGGGAATATCAAAAGGCATAAGGCTATTCATATTACATAGTAGCTATTTTTATTTATTTATTTTTATAGTTTTTATTTCTAACGCATCACCGTAAATTATGCTTTTAATTAAATTAAGTAATTTTAGGCTTCTTTTCTGCATATGAATTATATAGTGTATACATATAATTTGAAATATACCTGAACAACATTTCTTGATCTCAGAGGAAAGGATCTCCTCTGTAGCCATCGTTGAAGACCCGGAAATCTCTGGCAGTGAAGGCAGACCCAGCGATGAAAATAGACAGCATTATTTTGAGCATATAAGTCCAAAAGTTCTTCCTTTGTCTTAGGAATTTCTTCTTTTTCTTCAACTTCAAACACAGGTACAACAAAGACAAACCTAGTAGTATGAGGAACAGCAAATGCTGGAATTGGAGGATAATGGTTCAGTGACTCGCTATCCACTCGCTTTCTTCTCAGTCTCTCTAACATGGACATAAACTCTGGAACTAAATTCATACTGGGCAGAAGTTCAACATCCGAAACAAGAGTATGTGAAGTTTTTGATCCCATCCGTGCAACATTGCGTGCCACATTAACAGGATATGTGAGGGCCTCCTTCTGGCGGAATGTCTGAAGTCTTCCTCGCAGAATAACTTCTGGCATTGAACAGTCTAAAAAACTCAGAGTTTGTTGTGCATTTGCCCAAGGAAATGTATGGGAACTTGCAAGAACTGGGGGATATGATGCTGGATATACAAAATGTAGTGATATTCTAGACATTTCTGGAAGGCAGTGGCACATATGATTTAAAATTGTAAGGGTTAAATCTGCATCTGTGTTTGGTACAAAGACAGCTATACTGATAGGACCATCCCATCTTTTCACAAGTTCTACTATATGTTGCACGAATTCAGGGGTTGCATGTGTACAATAAGTAACACCAAGGTTCTTCTTAGCACTTGCATTATAATGTAAATGTTCATCCAGTACTTCAATAACATTATAAATAACTCGATAGGGACTAAGTTCACCTAGTTCAGGAGGAAATGTTGGGACTTTATCACTCCAGTTAAAGAATTTTGGAGTTCCATAATTAAAGTGACAGAAGCTTTTATTTTGAGGCTGCATTCCTTTCATGAACTTTCCTGGTGAAAAATGAGATTGATTTAAATTGTCAGAAGATGGGACTTGTAGGGGAATAGTCCTTCTGCCAGGGAGAGATATCCCCATTAGGTTGTTGTGTGAGGAACGAAACATCAAAAATGTATCCATATTTTTGCGCCATCGAAATATCTCACTAAATAATGTGAAACAGGTAAATGCAAAAATTAAAGGTCCCCAGATTCTCAGTTTCAGGCACCTTAGAAGATAATACAGTCTCATTTTTTCAGCTTTATTTTTTGCTGGTTATGAGCAGTAAGTATATGTTAGCTATATAAGAAATAGCTCATGATGTCAGATTGTTTTGCACTTTAATGCTTAAAGTGCATGGTTGTTTCAGGTCCCTTGCGAGTTAAAACAGAACTTTTCTGCATTTTTTGAAAGAGCTTTGCATTTGTGTGGTAACAAAAAGAAACGTTATGTAATTTGCTTATGTGGCCATGATTTTAAAAAAAAAAACTGATGAGTGATAAAATTTCAATAAAATGTGCAGTAACTATCAGTAATCACATACACAGAATGTTGCACTCAATAATAACACAACAGGTTAAAATTTGAGATGCATTCTCAGAAGAACTGCATTCAAATGATTTTTGAAAACATACAGAAGTCATCTGTAGTTGCTTTGTGTGTAGTCAATTCATGTTATTTCCATTTAAAGGATATATGCTTATAAATAACATGTCAGCTTTTTGTATTGTAACATATTTTTAATTCGTTAATATTTTCCAGTTTTGTATACGAAAATGTTAAACCAGTCCCTCTATGAAGGTAATTTATCTTCATATGTACTTAAGGAGAGCGCCCTTCGCACGATTCCTGCTCTTGAAAAACGTGAAGATCGATGGCTGGCGCATCGTCGTCATATATTGGATTTTCTCCCCAAGCACGCAACCGCCCGGCACTTTATGCAGTCCCGTTACGGAGTCCCACGCGAAGGACAGAGATATGACATTGTACTGCTAAATGCCGTACGTGAATACTTTATTTCGGTTAAATAATACACACAGCGTCGTGTTTACCATCCAGGTACTACCGCGAACCAAAGTGACTGTCATTCACACTAACAAAGCCTCGTTTCGCTGCTAACTTTCAGCCCCATCGCACAGCATTGATTTGCGTGCATGCGTGCGTGCGCACAGCAAGGTCGTCAAATAAAATTATGACTGTTTTAAGAACAGGAAGGGTGGGAAGGGGACCCCGAAGGGGGTGGGAGAAGTTTGACGTAAACGCTGTAACGTATAGCTATACCTCTTTAATATTTAAGCTTTTGTGTCTAAAAGTCCAAGACTTTGTAGTGCTAGTTTGTTCCCCCATTGTGATAATTGTGTTGTGCACGATTGTAACGACTGCTGCAGTAACTGCATTCCTTTTCCAGCCCTTTCCCTGCAAGTAACGTCAAACTGAATTTATTACCTTGAAAATTAGTAAAGTGGTTCTTTGATGAAGGTGTCTAAGATAACAAATGGTATGAATCGTGCGCATCCCATTACACCTGCTCCTGTCGTGGCACCTTTGTACCATTCCTCAAATAGTGGACTCAATAGTGATTCAAATAAAAGCAGCCCTTTACAGTCCACCAAGGTATCACATGCGACATCTTCAAACGAAGTCCTTCGTAATTCCCCTTCACCAGAAAAACATCCCAAGGACGGACCCTACATCAATCACAAAATAAGTCAACTCACCAGCAAATCACAGGACAATTTTCATGCTATTCTCAGCAAGGACAAGTGCAGTGCATTAGACTATAGTAAACAGGAAGAGATATTGGACTTTGCGATTGGAACTTGTAACGAGGATGATATGACTTTTGAGGACATAGATGGCTATGAACCGAGGGGTAAAGGACGAGTGCAATATGAAATCATCAGTGAAGGACAAGAGGGAAGAAGTGAACATAACCAGTTAAACATTCCTGGCTCTATAATTGATAACTGCAACCATAGCACCCAGATATTTGTAAAGGTAAGGTTAGTAGTATTCCATTTTGCTTTTCGTGTTTCACTCTTACATAAACGAGCTTTAATTTGCTTTTAAGCCCTGCTATTATTTGTAGCACTTCCGTGTGGTGGATACCCTAGACATTTATCCTTATTATCAGCACCATAACCACCACTGTCATAATTATCAAACCATATCTGAGGATATACTTTTAGGTAAACTAAAGGCTGCAGTTTGCCCTCTCGTGAAGCGAAACAGACTTAGATGGCTTTGTCATTTTGTTTATTACATGCTTAATTTAAAATAATAATGCACCAGTTGTGTATTTTGAAACATTTATATTTTTGTCATCAATTAAAACTTTACAGATACATCCATATTTTATTTACGTAGAGTTTAACGTCATTTCATGACACTGCCATAATAAATAGGTACTGATCATCATTATCGTCGTCAATATCATCATTGTCCTTGATAAACATTTTGCTCACTTCAAGTGCATATTATTTTCCTATGTTATTACATTGTAATCCTTCAATACAGACTACGAATGGCAGAGTTTGCTCATTTAGCATTTTTCAGCAAGGCTTGTTCTAGTAGTGTTGCTACTGGTAGTGCTGGTTAATGATCATAGCGAACATCATTTTGTACATAGGTAAATGTCAAACAATTGACAGTGCGAAAAATCGCCGACATTGTCGCCGCCGTAATCGTGTTACGATCGTCCAGAGAAATACCTCATGAATCGGTTGGCATTAGCAAAAATAATATAGTAGGTATATTTTCGTTGTGAATGTTCCCTTACTCAAGGGTGTAATCCTAAATAAATAGTGCCAACATTCCATAATTTAGAATGAAAATCAGATAATGGGTTATTATTAATTATTATTATTATTATTATTATTATTATTATTATTATTATTATTATTATTATTATTATTATTACATGATGCCATTATTTACTTCTTCCATTAGAATAATTTTAATCACACTACAGGCTACTTGATGTTATTTCAACTAAATTTAAGATGGAAACTGTCTTAAAGGTATTATTGTTATTATTATTATTATTATTGTTGTTGTTGTTGCCAACATATAGCCAGTTATGGAAAGCTAGGCTTTGCCTGTCCCAAGCCAGGACAAATAAGGGAGTGATAGAAGACTAACACCTCTTTAAAAAAATCAGGGTTCATCTGGCCCAGATGACAGCACCCTGTAGGGCCCCTTGTCAGGGTATGACAGCTGCTGCCTTGCAATTTGGCATTGGCTTGTTAAAGTCTAGAGGAAGAAAACCTAAATAAAAATAACCTGATCCTCCAGGTTGGGGATTGTAATAGCTGACCAGCGCTCCGTATTATGGAAAAAACATATAATACTAAATGACCCACAATAAAGAATACAGGCCAGATTAACTCTAGACAACAAAAGGAATGTGAAAAGGTCCCTGAATATTGACTGCTATTATTATTATTATTATTATTATTATTATTATTATTATTATTATTATTATTATTATTATTATTATTATTATTATTATTATTAACCTTTAGGTTTAGTCATAGACAGTAATTTAAAATGGAAGGGACAGATTGAAAAAGTTACAAAAAATCAACACAGGTATATATGTATTAAGGCAAACAAATCAAATTTTGGATAAAAAAAGTGCTATACAAGTATATTATACATGCACACACTCACATCTAAGTTATGGAGTCGTATTATGGGGCTCAGCGCAAAAAACTTTGTTTCTAAGGCTATTCAGATTACAAAAAAAAGCAATACGATTAATATCAGGAATTCAAAGAACTGAAACATGCAGAAGTGCATTTAAAAAGCTAAAGATCCTAACACTACCCTCAATATATATATGAATGTATTAAACTTACCATAAAAAGCTGTAATAAACAAAACAAAAATTGCCACATTCACGAGCATAACACTAGGACTAAAGATAACTACTTCAGAAATAGATACAGAGGTACTTTAAACAACAAATGCATAGAACAGGGTATTAAAGATATATATAATCACCTACCACTTCAAATAAAACAGTTAACAAATGAAAAGAAAAACTAAAGGCAACTAAGTCATATTTAGTACAAAATTCATTCTACACAATAGATGAGTATAAAGAATTGAATATAAATGCTTTGTAAAATATGGTCGTATTGCACTTCTCGTTGGTTTTATGCTAAATTTTTGTATAAATGTTAATGTATATAGATCTTGAACGATCCTTGTAAAATGTATTTACAATGGTGAAAATAAAACTATCAACTATCAACTAAAAGGTCTAATCTTATAATTACCAAATTTCTAGTGTCTTTGACCTTCTGCCTTCACAGTAGAGATCACAGTAATAAACAGAGAAAGATAAAAGAATATTTTTGTAACCATGTGAACAAATGGAGTGTTGAACTTGATATTGTGGTGTAGAAACATTTTAAATGAAACTGAAAAGCTCATTTATAATTCAATAGTACAAAGTATATTACTCTGTGTAGCAGAAACATGGACAATGAATAGACAAAAGAAAGAAAATTATTAACAACAGAGATTGATTTTTGGCGGAGGGCTTCTCAAATCTCAAGAAGGGATAAAATTAGAAATACAAAAATTCAGTAAACAATGGATGTAAAAAGGGATGTATTGGAAATAATTTAAGAGAGAAGATTAAGAGGTTTGGCCATGTGAAAAGAATGGGAAACGATAGAATAGTAAGAATGGTGCTAGAATGGGAAGCTAAAGGAAACAAGACAGTGGGGAAGACCAAGAGCACAATGGATAGATGGGGTCCGAAGGATTTATTTTGCTCAGCTTTCAGCTTTGTTCCGCAAACATTCCTACTTGCAAAATAGAACTCCACTTTTAACATTTGTACCATAAATATTATTTTTCTTCACTCTTAAATAATGTTTAAATATGGTTAACATAAAGGACTAACAGATGAAGATATAGAGGATCTGAATTTATGGAGAACTAAAATTATGAATGAGTTGTGAGAAAACTACTGTATGACAGAAAGTTCCTTAGAAAAAAAAATAAAAGAAAGATTCTTGCATGTATTTTCTTTTGATGCAGGTGGGTGAATGATTGGAGTTGACAACAGACTTTTATAGGAATAGCAAACTGGATTATATTGGTAAAGCCAAACACTGTCATTGGTCTTGTTTTGAAATTAAAATAGCAAGAGTGGCCAGCACTATTTTTGACAGGAAAGTGATTCACTTCTCACTTTTATAATGCTCTTAATTCATTATAAAGAATTTAAACATTTTGGATCATTGAAAAAATAAATGTACAGGATTGGATAGATACTCTGGTCAATAACACGTCATTGGAAAGCATTTTTGGTTCTATGAAAGGGCATTTTTTCTTTCCTGATGTAATTTTACCTAAGCTGACCAAATGATTGCACAAATGACTATGCATACATAATAAGAGCAGTGCTGTCAGGAGGCCATACAGGGTTAAATGGCATATGAGAACCTTAAAATTAATTGAGAGAGTGTATGCGAAGGAGAAAACTTAAGCCCATATGGTGAAGTACACTCGGTTTTTTTTTAAACACTCCATCACTCCAACTTTACAACTTCCACATCACCAGCAAACCATAATACACAGGTTGTATCCTTTTTTTAGTGTTGATGTGAAGTGTTTGGTTAAAACTGAAAGTGTGTTTACTGTCTGTATCACAGCTAATGTTCATATGCATAAATGATCCATCTCTGCAATGCTGGAAACAAGAGCCATATATTAAGGAATGACTGAAAAGTCATTGAAGTGCCGCAGTGCCCCAAGGTTCATCGGAACAAAAGTATATATCCAGTGGGGCATTCTTTAATGATCTTCTGTTAAATAAATGAAGGATTAGAAAATGAACATCCATTGAAATGAACTTTTAGCAAAAACAGTATTGTATGTTACAAAGTGTTACATTGTGAGATTAAGTTATAACATCTTTTCAGGTAATTAAGATACTCTGAATAAACTTGAAGTCATAAAATAAACTTATAATGATGTTTTGCTAAGTTTAAATTTCGCATAAAAATTCAATTACCTTGAAGACATCTTTGAGAATGGGAGGTTTTAGTTAGGAATGGGAGAGTATGGCCAAGAAAAAAATAACCATGACAACATTGGATAAGATGAATATAGAAATCTGTTTCCTATTTTTTACATCTACTAATGGTTGGTCTGCTTTACAGTATTACAGATAATTGTGAATTCCTTCTGTTATCTGTGGTTTTACTAAACAGAAGGGAGATGCAATGAAACCACATTTATACGTTTCTTACCTCTATGATTTTTGCACTTGTATGTTGCATATTGTGCACTTCTTCGATTTTGCATACAAAGTTATTTCCATTTATACATTTTCAAATTTTTACGCTATTATTTTTACTCCCCCACAATCATTTTTGTTGCACTTACATATTATAAAGACCAAAAAATCATCAGGAAATGTTTCGTATATGGTGTGGCCAGGTGATTGCTGGTTTGCTGTCTGCATACAAACTCGCAGTCATTATTGTGGGATGTGTTGCAAGTAACAAAGAATCACATTGTAGGTTAGCATACTCTTTACACATACACTACACAGCAGTATAACAAGAAAAATATTAGGGGGGAAGATTTATGTATAGGAATCCACTTTTTAAACAATTGTTAGATATGAGACATAAATAAAACGCTACCAGTGATACGGTAGGAACTATCTCGTTCCCACCAACTAGAAAGATGCTATTGTTTTACTTAAGCTACTTTTGCTATTAATTTTTCCATCATTTCCCTCTGAACATTGCTAAAGTTTTTAGAATAGATCTATAAATTGAATTAAAAGCAGTACAGTTTTTGTCTTCTTCTACATGGGCCAGTGAAAATACAATACAGTACCTACATAGATAATACATATTTAACTTGTTTATATCTAGACAATGCAGTACATAAGGACTGCTTGGGATCACTTGATCCCAAACACAATATGCAAGTGCTTTCAAAAAGCTGGTAACACAAAAGATGAAACTGAAGCTGAGCCCGAAAATGTTGAAGATGTTGATGTTGATTTCGATATACCAGAAGACAATGACTGGGCTTGTATTTCAAATGGAATTGATTTTGATGATTTTATTGATTGTAATGGTGATACTGCTGTGTGTTGTGTGCAAAATTATGAAATAATCACAGTGCCACTATCAGCTGAAAAAAAATAGCTATGAGGAATCCGAAGAATCGGATGGTGAATCTGTGGAACCTCCCAGTCTATTAGAAGCACTTAATGCATTGGAAGTAACACAACATTACATAAGATCAAGAAACATTAGTGATGACAAGATGTGCACAGTAATTGCATATGGACACTTGATCTATGAATGAAGTATTGCTCCAAAAAAACAAACCACAATTGATTCATTCTTTCAGCCTAAGTAATTTTAATTATCCATAATTTAGGCATAAGCCTATATTGAACTATATACAGTATATGTATCTTACGTTTGCATGCATTTGAAGTTAATAGATACATATTAAGAAGTTCCATTTTAACATTAATCTCACTTGTACATTTATTTTATCACCCCCCCTTCAAAAATGTGTAAATGAGGTTCTACTATATTACTTTACTCTTTTTGATTGATCAAAAGCGTATACTGATAAACTACAATATGCCCAAAATATACCTAACACATCCCAATTTAGGTAAACATTTCAAGACAAGTAAAGATAAGGTAAGAAGTAGGTCAAAACAAAGAGAAGCTGAAGTAACAAGCCAAGGAATGGTTGTGGAATTATTTCTATTCAACCTGAATATATGCAATTTTATTTATATAATATTACCATTAAAGATAGGTGAAAGTGTTGTCTTGTGTCACTATTTTAAAGGCAGAAATTATTTCAGCTAGACTCAGTCCACCATAAAATAAATCCTGTGGTGCTACAGCCTACAAAGGGCCTGGGCCTGACATCCTCATGCCCACGTACGCACGATAGAGGTGGGTGATCATCCAACCCAAACAGTGAGATGATGTGGCCAGCATCACACATCCCCCAGCCAGAAAGTTGGCTCAGGAGACCAGGACCACTGCCTATCACAGTTCCTCACTGTCCTTACGATGCTGGGTGGGCACCGGTCCTATACCCAGGACGTAAAATCCACACCCCATGGGCAGGAGCAAACCTGGGCACATTCCATGGCCAGGAACCAGAGCACCATGCTCCAGCCCACTGCGCCACGGCACAGGACCTTAGTCAGCCATAGCCAATTTTATTTCAGAAAACTTGAACAAAATGTGAATTGCATATGGGAAATAAATATAAAAATAAAACAGCAATGTACTATAAAAATGTAGAGTATCATTCAGTGAACTAACACTGTTATTACAAGATAAAAAATAGCCATTATTTGCCAATGCAAAAAAAGATTATAAAATATCAAATTACTATTAGTGTACCTATAGGGTATACAATGGAGGACATCTTACACACTGGAACCTAGGGGAGATCACCTCCCAGGAGGAAGGGAAGAGGTGAAGGAACCACAGGAGGCTACAGGCACATGAAGGAGGTTACAGAGATATTTAACAATTCCAGACTCAAAGATCTGTCCCACTACTGGAGCTCCCTAGAGAGGAGAATGAACAACCTGCCAAGCAAGCAATCCTCTAGTATCCACAGGAATACTCTTTCCTTTTAGCAAGCATCTGCACCATCTGTCCAGCACCAGCATAGCTCACGAAACCTAGAAGCACACCTGAAATACGAGAAGGAAACAGAATGAAAGGAAATCATGATAGCTGAGAAACCATGCCAGCATTCACCTACTGACCAAGGAAAAACCATAGGATCAGAGTGGGTGGTTGATGGGAATCGAGCCCATGAACCTCCCAATGCAAGCATATATTACAACGGAACCATCTTGCTTGATCAAATTACTATTACTAAAATCTTCTGATGCTGAACACATATACATGACACCAAATGGGAGTGATAATTGTTAAAATTAAATTTGATGTTGTTTCAAGGATACATTCCTACAACTTTCAATAAATGGTAGGGTATCATCAACATGTATTCTTAATGAAAGTTGGGACTTTAAAATATGTGTCTAAGTAAAATTATAAAGATTTATCAATGTCTTTCTTAAAAATCACCAAAAATGGCAACTTTGTAAAAAAGAAAGAAAGATCTGGACGGTTTATTATTCATGCCCTCATGAAAGGACAGTTCCAATTAACAGAGACATATGGTCAACCCATTTAAAATCATTTGTAAATTTTATCTCTAGATTACAAAGATGATAAATTACGCTCATTTATTGATGAATACTCTAATAAGACTAGGGTTGAAAGAGCAGTGTTTCCAGAATAAGGAAATCTTATAAGCAACTCCTCCAACTCATATTCTGATAAGTAAAAATACATATTACCCATGGCACCATGAAGATGATTTTTACTATGAAAGTGCATAGGGTGCAAAAAATGTATGTTACAAGGCTTGGTTAGAAAGAGGTGCACCATTTGATCATATGCTGTTTATAAATTCATGTCCAGAAATTCTTATTTATGCACTAGAGCCTCAGCAGCATTAAAGTATATTAGATTAATATGGGGTTGATTAAGACTTCTGACTTCTCTTTGCTGTGACCTATAAATAGATCTGTAGTGAATACAGATTTGGTTTAATGTTTATAATATAGCCTATAATTTTTGTGGCTGATGTTAAGGTAATTTTTCCTGGGGTTGGAAAAGCAAACTCCCAGTACCTTATTCTTTGTTGGGCAGTTGCTTCACATTTGCAAAATATATACTTTGCTGTTTCTTTTTCTTTTAAACAGAATCGACATATGTTAACCTCAGCTTTTTCCATCTTACTGAGATAACCTTTGAGAGGGTAATGTCCAGTAAGGAGGCTATTTAGAATCCTCAGCTTCTTTTTGCTGACAGCTCAATGAACTGTTTTGCTTGATTAAGCTTTGGAACTTGTTTTGAAAAAAACATTTTCATGTGTTCCCAGGATTTTGTCTTTTCTTTAGTATAGCATTCTGGTACCACTGAATGGTTCTGGGCCAATGAATGGAGTATCAGTAATTTCATTGCCTTCAATTCCTTCATGTCCTGGCACCCACATTAAAGTGACTTTGTTGTCCAAAATGTGAAGTGGGATGACTAAAGGTAAAAACACCATAGACTCCATGACAAGCAGTAGATATCACATTTATTAGTTAAAAGTTATTTACCAGTGGTACTGAATCAACTGTTTCGTGATGCACAGCAGTCCTTCACCATACTACATTCAGTGGTGATATTTGCAGTATTATTCTTTTTAGTAGTTTTACTTTACAACAATCATTTTGTGGGCGACATCAAATGGAAATGAACAATGGCGGCCTTGTACACAACTGCAAGTTCCACCAAGATGTTTCTCATCTAGGGGGAAGTCTGAAGGAATTCAAGATAGGCTTGCCAGCTCTATCAACAAAATTATCCTAATGGGTATTACCCAGCTCATACCATGTTTCCAATATTGGAGAGGTGAAACAGGCAGCTCATACATAGATACACAGCACACCAGAGTTTAAACTCTTTCCAAGAGTCAATATCACATAACCAGGCAATGCAAAAAATGTATCAAAGTTGGGTGGCCATTTTGAGCATCCTCAGTGGTTGATTAAAATGTTATCTGTTTGCTTCTTTCTTATCTTTTGTGATCTGTACTATCTACATCCACCTTCATAGTTTAGAGACCCTAGCATGTAAATAAAGCATGGGTTTATTAACAAGATGTGATCACATGGTATAATATATACATACACCCTGTATATGTCTAGGTTAGTAATGTTCACATGCTTTCATTTATGGTATATGATTTGATAGTAAAATTTATTTCTTTGTTCATTTATTTGTACAGGAACCCGTGACAAAAGTCATTTGTGTACAAATAACTTCTATTAGGATTTTATTTAAATGGGCATTTAAAGAGATAAATATATTATCAATATGCTAAGACATCGAATTTTATTTAAAATATTAAAAGAGCACCATCTTTAAGTTGCTTACTATAAATGCAACATAACTTGATGATGACGATATTTATGATGATGATAATGATATAATTTAATATTTTATCTTTTGTGTATGGGAGTGTTTAAATCTGGAATTTCCACACTACTGCCAAATTACATAATAAGTCTTCAAGAATGTTTAATTAGTATTAATGATACTATCAAATGAACATAAAGTTACCAACAGCCACCTCTGTGACATGGGGCTAGCATGTCTTCCTCAGTTTGCATATCAGATGTATGAATTAGCTGGATAAAGTTTTCATTGCAGTTGTGGAGACAAATATGGAGACAAAATCCCAACTTCAGTTGAGTATCTGTTTTATCATTCATTTTTGTTTGATATTACCACAAAAAGCATTAAAAAAATTAAAGAATACATGAAGTGAGGACATTTAAAATTGGATTTGTTGCTAATGCTGGGAGCACCACTATTTAGAAGTACATTTACCTATATCAAACCTAGAGTCAAAACTAGAAACAGGCAATCATTTATTAGATTAGAGAGTACATCTCAGAGCAGAGACAATATTTAGCAAGAAAGGTACAAAAGTTCTACATTCATTTGTCCTATGATATTGCGACTTTGTCCAGGTTTTTACTGACACTTCATTAAGTTCTCACTGTCTCTTCATTAATGTGATCTAGTTCTGTTTTTCACTATTTTTCACTCATGACTAGGGCCCAGATTTTTAGGTTTTAACCTATATTTTTCCTTGCTATTTAATTAACACATTTCAAGATATATACTTATTTCACACCTCCTGGAGAAGAATATGCAAATTTCATTACACCTAAAAAAAACCTAAATAGCTGTTTTTCCTTTTTTGAAATGAAGAATGTTATTTTTTTCGGATTGAAACTCATTGTAAAATTGTTGTCACCACTTATAGCCAGTAGATAGTTCAGGTTACTATAGTTAGACGCAGCACGTGTAATGTGGTGACACCTGGATGCAGCTGACAGAAGGCCAGGACTTGGCTGTCTGCTGCCATTTAATATGCTGAGCACTTAAAAGACGTTAAAAATATTGCCAATGAATTGGATGAAACAGAAGCTTCCTGCATTGCCAAGGCTAAGAAATCACTCGAGTGCCCCACTCTTACCGCTTCCCTTGCATGCATTAAGATACATTTTTGTTTTATACCAGAACCGGTTGGAAAGTATAATTTTGCCACTGAAAGATGCTCTAGATATCATTGGCAATATTTCCAGTAAAGAAATACCTGGACCAGCAGGAGTTGCATGTTCTTTGAAGTTATAGAAGATTCTTCAATGAAATCCTGCGTTTGAAGATATGAAAATCATTAATTCAGTATTGCAGGGAGAAAAGTATACAGGAGAACTACCCCTAGAACTTGCTGCACTGGCATCTATGTTCTACACAGCAATGATGTCGTGCTCCATTGAAAGAACCTTTTCTTCATACAAGAATGTGTTACGTGATAATAGGAAATCGTTTACACCAACAAATTTGAGAATGTATCTACTGCAATGCCAAAATATAAATCTTATAACTAAGTACCAGAAAAGCAAAATTATTGATACCTGTATTGATCCATGTAGCAAAGCATAAAAAAACTATTTTAATCAAGAAAAGCCTAAAAAGAAACTGTTTTAAGCGTATAAGAAACCTAAAATGAAAGTTTATTCCACCTAAAAATCCGGGCTCTACTCATGACGGTTCACTCACTGAGGAGGTGAACACAAGACTTCTCCAATATCTTGCAAAAACAGCAGTCACAAACTCACTTGTAGAACTGCACTTGATGTTGCCTCAGAAATGCACTCACTAAACCACTTACTGAGTGACTCACTCTCACCTGCGAGAATGCTTACTTATATAGCCAATGGAATTTTCCATAGAACATTCTGGACACATGTTCTGGAGGTGGGAGGAGGGAAACTTCCAGGGTTATCTCTGAAAATATCACTTCCAGTGTTTACGCTGGTTAGAGTGCTACTTATCTTTGTTTATTTCCAACTGTCTGGTACCAATCTCCCAGTAACCTTGCACCATAGCTACTGTGTCACAATATGATACAGCTAGTATACTTACAGTAGGAATCTTCCAAATGCTAAGTGTTGTCCTGTGGTACCCCACTATAACTATTTTACTATCTATAACTGTTGCTTACAAAGAGTTCATGTTTCAGACATAGTGACTACTAAACACTCCTATTACAGAAATTTTTAAATTTTAGATATGTGTACTAAGCATAATTACCAGAACATATCCTAAGATGCAAGGTTCATGTGGCCCTTTGGATTCCTTGTGACAAGAAAGAATTGAAGATATTCAATTCCTTGTGATTATTATGTGCATTTTTTCAACTTACTACTAATTTTCTGTGTCAGTCAGAAAGTACTTGCACATGATGAAGAAAGAAAACTATTGTGAGATCTATGGCTAATTTGGAAGTGGGTTTCTCTTACGCACCTCAAAAAGACTTTTTATATGATTCCTGTTTTCTAATCTAAGGATCAATGTCTACAGTTTTATTTAGTTTTGTATTTGTCTCACTAGATGATCTCCTGTTTCTACTATCTCTGGTATCTCTTCTACTATCTCTGGTATCTCTTCCATTCCAAGTTTTGTGCTTTATTTGTTCATAAAAACAGGCAACAAATGAGTTCCGTTTGATGCAGCTCCATTGTCTTTAAATGCTTTTTCTAAACTTTCTATGTCCAGTTATAAAGCTCATAACTCTTCTAAATGAAGGCATATTTAGCCTAATGGGAATACTTCATTTTTTTTACATGGCTTATTAATTATTTGCCTGTAGAGTTTGTTTGTGGAAATTATTTTCTACTTCATTTTAGTTTCTTTTAAACCTCAATGTTTTACTGTGTTTTTTGTTCTAAAGTGCAGGCTCTGGTTCTTTAAAGGGAAGAGACATTCCTTTCTTATTGTGAAATCTAGGACAAGAACTATATGAAGGAATGAACTCAAAAATAGTATTGAACTGCCTTCAAATATAATAAACATAGCAAAGGAATTTTTTGGAGAAAATTAATATTGTAATCAAGTTTAAACAAGCTTCAGAGAGGAACAGTTATGATTGGCCATTGCAAGTTATATTCTTGGAAAAGAACCAATAAGTGTAAAACAATATGTCACTAATACAATCTTTTATTTTGTGCAGTGAACATGATGGGTGACATTAAGATGATGACAATGTGCAAAATTTGCATTGGTTATAACCTTATTATAAAATACGCAATGGACTGTAAATCAATAAAAGTGCAAATTAGTTCAAAATGGAATTTCTCAATGAAAATGTAAGCTTGAAGGAATATTTCTATCAAAAAATGTTAAATTATGAGAGAGAATTGCGCATTACATTGGTATTTTGCACTTGGTGTTTTGTATAGTATTTTTATATTGGCAATAGAAGGTTAAGAGCAAATGCAAACATTTGCAAAGGCAAGGAAGCATAGCATAAGCTGAAAAGTTGTGTTGCACTCAAGAGGAATTGACAAAAACTGTGGCAGTGAAGCAACTAAACTCTTCTGCTTCATTAGTTCACCTTGCTGTGGTTGTCATGGCAACAAGCCTACACACATCACCCCTCGTCAGCCAGCAGACTTGGCCTTCAAAGTTCTGACACAAATGATGGAAGAAATAAATTCATCACCCATTCAGGAATGAGAGATGCTTACAGCCTCTCTACAGTAAAAGTCAAAGGAGTCAAATCAGGATACACAACTTTTAGTGTTTTCATGGAATATACAGTTTTTAATTTAAAATTAATTTCAAGCACATCAAGAGATCTGTCAAATTAGGTACAATTTGCTTCTTAAAATCTATTTTTCAAAGCAGCAAAGACATATAAGGAAGAAATGACATTAATTTATGAACTGAAGAATTTACTGCCATGTTAGCTGTAAATCTTCAGCTGCTCTTAAATCACAACAATAAATGAAATTTAAACATTTCTACAGTACCTGAAATACAGGGGCACTAGAACCTGGGGACTGAGGGTCATTCAGCCTTTCCCCAATATTCAGGAAGAGTTACTGAGTCCCTCAGTTTTTTGTTGTAGTTTCATTCTTTTATTATTTTTATTGCACTGTTGCAAACCAGAGTAAATACATACATACTCCCTGGTACAAACAGGATAATTGTCATAGCTGGGATTTGAACACATATCTCCCACTTTCCATGCAATTGCTCTTAAATATGGAGCTACCATGACAACTTACTGGTAGGGCATTAAATTCCCCGAGTGATTTGAGGTTTCCCCCGGTAAATGTAAATGTATGAGGGCTGATCAATAAAGACTGAGACTGATTTTTTTTTCACAGATATTTATTACTCCATTTCAATGTTGTCCCGCTATTTTACAAAGTAGTGCCGTCCTACTTGAATGCACTTTTTATAGCATCTCTGCCAGTCCTCGAATACATGGTGAAGGCCATTCTTTGTCAGGTCTTTGAGAATCGCCTCACTTTTCTTCAGCACTGCTTCAGTGCTCTCAAATCGAATGCCCCGGAGCTTTGCCTTTAGTGATGGGAATAAAACAAAATCACAGGTGACAAGATCTGGACTATAAGGCTATATATACACAGGTAATGTTGAATTTAGCCAAAAATGCCTGGATTTGATTGGCGATGTGAGGCCACGAATTGTTGTGATCAAGTCACCACCCATTCCAATGAAATTCTGGACGTTTCCTTGCAATGTGCTTCCTCAGGGTAGCCAATACTGACTTGTAATCCGCTGCTGTAATAGTAGCGAAAGGAGGGACAACAATCACAGCAGCTGTGTTGATGTTGACTTCAGTCATAACGGAAACCAAAACTCCAGGCCCACCATGTTTAGCCCAGAAGACTCGCCCTTCTTTGAAGTCCTTGAACCACCTAAACACTGTTGCATGATGTATGCATCTTCACCGTATGCTTGCTTCAGCTTTCCGAAAGTTTCAGAGGCTGTATGATTTAAAAGAAAGCAGGATTTTATTGCACTGTATTGCTCCTCTCATGTCACCTCCATTTTATGGTATGCGAAATTCAAGTAGAGTCAACAATATACAGTATTACTACCAACTACCAATACGAGAGTGCTGCCGCCTATGGACATTATACATGAAACCCCGTTCTTTTCAAATATTTATAGTAGAGACAGGAAACTATCAAGAACACTTCAGGAAAAAATTAGTCTCAATCTTTATTGATCAGCCCTCATATGTTTATTTACCTATAGACATATGACATGTTTCAAGCATCGTCACAATCTAATATACATCAATCATACAAAATTATTTATTCTACATTTATTATTCAAATTATAAATCAATGATTTAATACATAAAATAATTTAAATTCTATGTTATTCATTACTATAACTCATCTATTCTATAAATACATTTTTCTATTAAGTAATTTTTTAGTTGATTTTTAAATGTATTTCCATTTAATATCCTTGAATAATTGGGTAATTTATTATAAAAAAATAATTCCTTTTAATAGAGGATCTTTTCCTGCTGACTTATTCCTTACAATGTTTCTATGAAAGTTATTGCAGCCTCTAGTATTGTATTCATAATGTTTGTTGTTTCTGTTTATACTATCAATATTATATTAATTTTTATGTACAAGTAATATTAGTTTATTTATATATATACACAATGAAACTACAGTGAAAATATTTTCCTTTATAAAGGTTGGTCTACATGAAATTCTACTTTCATGTTTGAATATAGTTCTTAGGCACAGCCTTTTAGTTTTAATACTCTGTTTATATTTGTAATTCCAGTACTGCCCCATATCTCAATTCCATAGCTAAGATGGCTGTGTATTATAGCATAATATACTAATTTCATCACTTCAGTATTCATGTATTTTGATAAATTTCTTAACAAATATAGGCCACTACTAATTTTATTGCACATATATTCAATCTGTTTGTGAAATTTTAAGTTTTTGTCTAGGTACTTCAATACCCAGAAATTTTGTAGATTCTTCTGTATACTATATCAATACCTTTAATTTCTACATTATCTAATTTTATACTAGTTTGGTATTCAAACAAAATTAATTTATATTAACATTTATATTATTATTTTTTATATAATTCAGTATTGTTGAAGTTTGATTTAGTAGGTTTTGTTTTAATTGATCCTTTAATTTATTCCAGAATAGTACAGATGTGTCATCAGCATATATGATTATTTTATATTCTATAGAGTCAGGTAGGTCATTTGCATAGACTACCAATGTATCACTTCAGAGATAACATATCTCTGGCGACTTAGAATTAATAAGTACTTTATTCCTGGTAACACAATAGTTCAAAACAACTATAAGATAATTATTTTTATATGTATGTTAATTATCCTTTGCATAATCTTTGTTAAAATCCTGGGCATTCAATTTTTCAGCTGACTCTAATTTAAAAACAATAAAAGCTTCAATAGAATAATTAACATGTATATATAAAAAAAGGGTAACTGTGTCTTAGGAATGTGTTTCAGTTGCAATCAGTCCACTAATGTAGCATGGATATGCTTAAGGTACATAACACATAACCCTACACATAACATGTTAGTGATAAATGTTAACTATCAAAATATTCAACATCCTGAATAATAACATTAATTTTAATTGCAATCTTTGACATTAAGTACTGCTTAATTATTTTTGAAAATATCTAATATTTTTTTACTTATCCTTTACAATGTATAATGTGTTTTGATGGATAAGTATAAAAAATAATTTTGTAATTTCAGTTCTCAGTTATTAAGCTCCCCCCCCCCAATATTTGCTTTGTTCTGGCACCTCTGCCTGTCTATGATGGTTTTACTAAGTGCACATGTGCTGAAACATGCTCCTGTTTTTCAATTTGTGTTATTAACTACTTAGGGAAGGCATAGTCTCACCAATATTTCTGTCCATAAGGAATTGTCCATAAAATGGGATAAAGCAGCATTTCCACAATACCATTGTTGAGAAGTTCACTATAACGAAGGACAGAAAATTTGAGCTTCTGATTTACAACAAATTTATTTTATTTACTACTACTACAACTACAACCACAACTATTATTCAGTTTTACTTATGTAACTTTTTGTATAGGGTGGCGACTAGGGGGAAGATAATGGAAAGAGTTTGAAATTTTGGTTCAGAACTTTAAATCTTTAAAGCAATGTGTTAAGACAATGTATAGAATACCTAGAGAATAGTTTAATGAATGATGGAAGGGTAAGTAATTTACAGAACATTTTGGACAAAATGGGTTAGGAGACATGTTGAGAAGGAGAGAAAATAACGTGAAAATTTTTTGGAAAAAGGCAAGGAAAAGACTGGAAGATATAGAAATACAAAACATGTTCAGTGAGATTGCCGAAAAGAGCTCATTGGTTTGTTATAGGCCAATGAAAAATACATGGGGTAGGGAAAAATATATAGACATAATAAATAAAGAAGAGAGAAAATCTATTGCATGGGTAAGATCCAGAGCATGGAGGCTAAGAGGATTAAGACAGGGTATTCCTCAAAACCAATGTCTGATATGTGATGGTAATGACGACATTGAACACATAGTATTTAAGTGCCAAGGAACAGAAAATTGGAGAAGAGAATTTATTAAAACGAAGTGGTCCAAGAGGAATAGAAATACACTTATAATCGAAATGATGTGCAAGGACGCTAGGAGCATTGGACATTTTTTGTGTAAAGTAAAAAATAAATGGCTTTGGACAGTGGATAGAGAAAAGTAAGAGGTAGTGCATATTACTATGGAAAACTATGGCAAATGTATGATGGTAAAGTAATCAATAAGTGACAAGTGAAAAACAAGTAGAAATGGGACATGAAAAACTGAACAAGATGATTTATTGGCAGGATATTGTAAAATGTGGATAAACTGTAGTGATTGTCTGCAGAATGAGTGGCCAGGGTCAAAGTTCAGTAGACAATCAAATTGTAAATCTCTTAGCACAATGAATAAATAAATAAAAAAAAAAAAGAAATAGTTCAAGATAGAAGTATAGTGGTAGTGGAAATGTTTCAAAAAGATAGTAACAAGATTGGGCAATTTTTATATAAAGTTAAAAAGTATGCACAGTAAATAGAATTAAAGAACAATTTATAAATTATGTAATAAATTAGAAATAAGAAATTACTCTAAAATATGAGTATGACTGGCAAAGAGCCAGGGCTGAACACCAGTCATACTAACCTGTATACAGCTTAGCAAATAAATAAAAAGATAAAGTTAAAGATATGCAGTTTATGTTATTGCTAGCAGTGACTTTATCATTTGTTGTCGGTGTTTGATGAGAAAATTTAATTACTTCATCTACCTTTTACATCTCTGGCCAGAGCAATATATATCATCCTGAATCTAGCTTTTATAGTAGCTCTAACCAAGCAAGTTGGCTCTGCGGTAACTTGTGAAGCTTACATTCGGGAGGTCCCAGGTTCGATTCCTATCTACTGCCCACTCTGTCCTTGGGTTTTTCATGGTTTTCCTTGGTCGGTAGGGGAATGCTGAGGTGCTTTCTCAACTACCACGATTTTGTTTCCCTCATTTCCCTTTCATTCCATTTCCTTTTCATGTTTCATTTGTGCTTCTAGGTTTCATGGTGTGAGGCAGTGCCAGATGGTGCGGATGCTTGCTTCAAAGAAAGACCTCTCCCCATGGGCACTAGAGGGTTGTTTGGTTGGCCAGTCATTCATCACCCTCTCTAGGCAGCTCTAGTAGTGGGACAGGCCTTGAAGCCAGGAATTGTTAGGGGCCTCTGCACATCTCTGTGGCCTCTGCCTGCAGGCTGTGGTTCCTTCACTTCATTCCTTCCCCCTAGGTGGTGGCAGCCACAATAGATCTCACATAGATTGCAGTGCACAAGGTGTCCTCTATTGTTTACCCCATATCCTATAGTAGCTCTGAGGTTTATGTGGTGAAAGAAAAAGAAAAATTAACAACTGGTGATTTCTTTGTACAAACACAAAAGCTATTGTCTCTTGAAACAGTTGAAAATCACTAGTAGGTTCAAATGTATAATTTCTTCCCATTAGACTCTATATTACTGGCACAATACTGCAGGAAAAGGACAAACTCAACATCATAGAACTAATGATCACACCTTCCATTAAAACAATAGCTTCTCATCATGGCATTAAAATTCATATCAGAAGTGCTTATACCAAAAAAGGCCTCATAAACATGAAAAAGGAGTATGTTACTGAAAAGTGGCATAAAATTGAGACAACACATTATTTCTCTATGTTTTTACAACACTAAAACTTAGATTGTTTCAGGCATTATAGCTGGCCAACAATGTAACATTACAAAAATGTAACAATATATCAAATGTGTAATCAATGTACTTGGAAAGTGTTAGTACATATTATCAGCACCTTTTATCCTATATTAGTGCTAATTTTTCTCTTTAGATTTTGTTTTGAACAGTAACTGCAAACATACATTTTGTGATGATTCTTGCTCTGTGTGATTAGGATTGGATTAGGATTGTGAAGAGGAAGGGATGCGGCATGATCCAGAAATGAATTGTACCGATGTCCCACGAGGGAAGGATGAGATGAAGGGGGATACCAGGTGGCTGGAACCAGGAGTGACTGCACAGCAATGACAAGTCCTACAGTTTCCAGATACAGATGTCCCGGCAGTTGGACAGGCAGACCAAGGATTTCACCCACTCAGGATCTAACCCCACTCCCTCAAGGGGCAGTCTTTATACCCGGCAACCAGCCAAAGGCCAAAGGACATAGAAAGTTCATAGAGAACATCCTTTTCCCCTGCCACACTGCACTGAAACACCATCATCGACACTTCCAACCCTGAAATAGACCAAATGGTGTGAAGGACGAATGAAATGATTAATGGAATGAAATGGAGGGATAGGAAATTTGGGGGATGAAGGAAACCACTCCAGCATTCACCTGATGACCCAGAAAACCCCTTGAAAAAAACCCATGGGTCAGAATTGGCAGTCGCCGGAGACAGAACCTGGGACCACCCAATGCAGGCCATAAACATTACCACCTGAGCTCTCCCACTTGGTGCTCCGTGAGATACTTTGCAGATGTATCTACACATGTAATAAAACTTTAACAATCATTTTATGTTAATTTTTTCATTTTGGTTAAATAATACACTACTGTATATTAATGGGCTGTCCTCCAGCCAGAAATCACATTTTTTAAATTTTTGTTTATAATGTGTGTGTGTGCGTGTGCATGTGCGTGTGCGTGTGTGTGTGTGTGTGTGTGTGTGTGTGTGTGTGTGTGTGTGTGTGTGCATTTTTTATCTTCTAATGCAAGAATGACCAGAACAATTGAGGAGGTTGCGAACAAAACCAGTCATTTCCAAAATAGCATTTTTTCTAGCAAGTAGAAAAGACTATAATGAGGCTCTGCTTTACTCGACAGTGGCAGATTATTTTATGCTTAATGAACACATGTTAAATCCCTTGATGTCATAGTGTCAATAATAATTTTTCATATTTTTTGTTTAAAGTTTACAAGTGAAAAAGTTTTGGAAATGTCCAGGTTTGTTTGGCGGAGTTGAAAGTGTCCGACATTATCTGCTGTTGCATGGATTTTGCTTCTTATTATGAAAATACTTAATGTTTTTATGATGTAAAACAGCTATAAATACTTATATTATATTGTCAAAGAAATTGCAATTAGAAAACCTAAAACCTTAAAAAAACACCTTTATATCAAATATGGTACACCAGGCTATAAGGGGTTAAATGTACTGTAGATGTTAAAAATATGCCAATAAAACACAACCTGGTGTAGGAAATTGTGATAATGTATGCACAACATTCTATTATTTATTCATATTTTTAAATAAAAATCAACTTAAACCTGTATAACATATTTAGTATTCCTAAATCCATGATAAAGGATGGGTAGGGCCTAGTAAAATAACTTCTGTGATGGTATGCTTGGATGCTGATGGGGGTTACATTTGAAATGCAATTAACAACTACAGAGTCATTGTGTTTGTTTTCATTGTTCAGTCTATTGTTGAGAAGTCCTATGTGGAAAGGCAGTTAGGGTTTCACCAAGAAAACATTTAGGTGCTCCATAGTAACAACTACAGTAAGTAAAGAAATGTTTCAAGCACAAGGAAATGGCAATTTTTTAAGGGAAACGTATGTGTAATGGTATGGAATTGTCCGGCTTTAGTGTAAAACAAATAAATAGAGAATTATCACTTGTGTGCTATTGAATTGACCAATTTTGATTGAAAATACTATTTTTACACTACTTTTTCTCATGTAAGTGACCACTTTTGGTAAAAGCCGGTTACAAATTCTGATTGTTGCCTACCTAAAACTACCGAAGCCATAAAAATCAATTTTTAATTTTTGTGGAAATAACTGGTTTTATTCATAACCCCCACAATTATTGTTACAAAACTTGATGCAAAACTTAGCTTCCACTTAGAAAATAGACTGTGTGGTGTTTAAATTATTTTGCCATATGGCACAAAAAATCAGGACATCAAAATATCTTGCTTATAATTAAAATTTTTGAAAAATTCTACATAACAAGAGTTTTATAAGCATTAATGGTTTTAAGAGGTTTGTTTTTTACAAAATTTTTATAGAATGAATATTTAAGACATTATAACAAATTTTTTAACACTATTTATGTACGTAAATTGATTACTAAGAGAAACAGATGTATTACATTGTAAGCTTAAGGAAGAGACACAAGTTTGTATACAGTTAAACTTTTTTTGTGTCATTTAATTGTTATTAACACCTAAAAAAGCAACTTTTAGAACATTACATGTCATGTAAATTGCAGAGAGAGGAAAGAGAGTGGAGGGGAGAGAGTGAAAAGGGTATACTGAGGGGAGAGAGAGATGGAGTTGTAGATATTGTGAGAGGGGGAGATGAGAAACCATGGAAAAGTGGGAGAGTGATACAGAGAAGAACCAATCTCCACATTTAACCAATAATGCAAAGCTGCAGGTTGCAGCAGTGATGATGATGATGATGGTGATAATGCATTATTTCAAGTTAATACTTGGCATCTTATTATAGATTTAGAAAATGTATTGTAACTAAACACAGACAGGTTGTTGATTACTTTCAGCATTTTTATCCTATAATGGTGCAAATTTGCACTTTAGATTCCTTTTTACAGCAGTGACTGCTAGGAGATATTTTGTGATTGTAAAATGTATTTTTACTTGCAATAAAACTATAACCAACATGTTTCTGGTGATTTTAATTTTTTAATGAATAATTGATATAATGCATATAATAGACCATACTGAACCCAGAAATAAGATTTAAATTTTTTTGTTTGTATTAGTGTGCTCATATTATATCAGAGGTATACAGATAATAAATATTACTGTACACACTATCTTTTCATTCAGGACAGTTGCTTCCAAAACACTTGACAATATAACATACAAACTCAGGTCCCAGTGAAAAATCTCAGTGGCTCTAGGTTCCATGGTAGCATTATAGGACACCCAAATTTAAGTCAAAAGTGATGTACCAGCAGGGTCTGGGGAACTCAGAGATTGTGATGCTCTTGGGCATCCCCCACTGTGTTGACTGACTTGTACTCAGCTACATACCATGTTGCCAAATTCTCAAATTAAAAATAAGGAACTAACTTGCTTCTCATTATAGTGTACAGTTACAGTAAGTGATTACAGATAGCATGAGTATATTATTTTAATTAAAAATAAAATAAAGTTTATTATTTGTAGAAAACTTGTACTACATAATCTTTATAGAATATATTATTTGTTAATTATGAACACATTTGCATACATGAGTTGAAACTAATCAGGTTGCATGTTTATTGATATTTGTAGCTATATTTAGCCAAGCATTATCACAAACTATACTATCACAAAATTTTCTAGATTTATTGTAGCTGAAATAAGTCTATAACTAATTTTTGTTAAGTCCACTAAACTAGATACCACCAGAAATAAAAGCAGAGATCAAATCATGGTGAAATTCATGTCAATTCAGTTTGTATTTATTTATTGTGCTAAGAGATTTACAATTTGATTGTCTACTGAACTTTGATCCTGGCCACTCACTCTGTAGACAATCACTACAGTTTATCCACATTTTACAATTTCCTGTCAATAAATTATCTTGCTTCAGTTTTTCATGTCCCATTTCCACTTGTTTTTCACTTGTCACTTATTGATTACTTTACCATCACACATTCACCATAGTTTTCCATAGTAATATATACTACCTCTTACTTTTCTCTATCCACTGTCCAAAGCCATTTATTGTTTACTTTACACAAAAGCTGTCCAATGCTCCTAGCGGCAAGAACCATGCACAATTTTTTTATATTGGATAAGCTGATAAGCAGTATTGTCAACTAGTTTTCCTTATACTTTATCATTTAAAGAAATTTTAAATTTATTGGATTAATAATGAGTTTTTTTAAATTAATTTTTTATATATGATTGACATGATGACAATTGATGTTTGTCATGGTCACACATCAGCTACAAGGTAGATAGGGCATATTATTAATTTAAACAGAAAAATAAGGAGCATTTTCCATATGATACATATATTATATCATACTCAGAACAAAAAAGGAAAATATAATACAATTCCTTAAAAAAAACATACATTTGGCAAACCTAGCTACATGACCCTATATTATGCTGAGTATCAGATTTTTCATGATATTGACATCTTCGGTGTTTGCTGCAGTTTCTTGCATAACTAGCTCTGACTCATGAAAACTTTTGAAAGGTTAAGATATGTATTTTAAAACATACTAAAATGCAAGAAGATTCTGCAATGTTCCAGAAGGTTTTATAAATTTCCAGAAGGTTCTACAAGGTAACAAAATGTCCAAGAAAGTTCTAGAATCTCAGAGTTTCTTTCATTTTAGAATATTCAGAATGCACTAGAAAATAATTAATATTCCATAAAGTTTCAGAATATTAAAGAACAATCTAGAATTTTGTATTTTTGCAAAGTTCCTTGAACTAGGAAGTGTCTATAAAGTAATTTGAAAAAACATTTTAGGTTACTGTAAGATTTATGTTTGCCTTCTAGTGCTCGGCTTGAAACCCCCTCCTCCCATTTCATTTCAGTGACGTTTATCATAATGAAAGTATGAAGGCCTATAAAATGGGGGGAAAAAATACACTAACAAACTTTTAATGCAGTAACAAGTTATAATTCATTTTAGAAAATAACATTTTATTCTTATATTTTGCAGGTTCTAAGTCAACAGCCACATGGACCCACACAAAGAATCTGTAACATAAAGAAGGAAAAGAATGGTGATGTCACTGTGTATATGTCAAAGCCTCAAAATGAACCAGATAATAACCTCAGTCCAAAATTGAATCAAGAAAATACACCACAGGATCTAAGAAGAAAGAAAGAGTGTCAGAATCCTCCAAATGAGCCACCAAAAATAATCCCAAGGCGAAACAAAAGGAAAACAAAAACATTGGTGCAGAGGAATGATGATGCTCAAAAGGAGCATATAATCCATCATCATCATGGTCTGACATAGCTTTCTTTATTCATAAGATAATAATAGTTTCACTTAATATGGTTGATGTAACTACCACTTGTTGAGAAAGCAAAGTGAAGTGTAATAATATTTTAAGATTAATATTGAATGGATCTTTATCCTTAACTTTACTATTGCTATGAATTAGCTTTGAACATGTTTTGGAGGGCTAGATGTATTTGGAAATTAGTTTGTTCTCATTTGAGAAGCTGAAATTTGTAAGCCAGTTCCTGATTTTCTGTATCAATAGTTTGGTCAACTCAATTGATTTTGAATAATTTTTTTTAGCTTTGTTTAATTTTTCATATTATGATTTGCTTCCCTGAAATGATATGCTACTCCTGATTTTTATGTTTCCTTCTTCCTTGTATTTAATGTGTCTATGGTATTCCTTGAGCCTCAGGCCATACCAGTTATATTGTCTTGCCAATATAACTCTTTTCACAGTCATAGAGTTAATCTCATATATGCCTGACATTTTCTGAACAGAATTTTGTCCTTTGTCTGTCCTAATTAGGTTCCTTAGGCTATGTTTATCAATAGGTGTCCATCAATATATCCGGTCAAAAGCGACATCTGCATCAGGAAACTCATCAGTGGATCACAGCTGATGATGGAGGCAAGGTACATCCACAATATGTTCAAGGGTAATTCAAAACAGTAGTGAAGTTGAATGAATATTAATCTTCAGATAATATGGTTGAGTTGTTTATAAGGCTTTGAAAGTATGAGCTATACTTAATGTAATCAAGCTATAAAATTATACTATAAACATTTAAATGTTACAATGTATAACATTACTTCTTATTTAAGAACAGAATTTCTACTTTATCTTTATTTTTGTAATATATCTAAAGACCTCTATAATGCAGTCACATAATAGGCTAGCCTCTGAGAGTTTGCATGGGAGACTAAAAAACATTTAAGTGATACATTATCAAAAACAGACATCTGACCCTCAAGTCAAAACTGATAATAGCTTTGACTCTTCTTATAAGAGATTTACAACTCTTCTGAACATCACATTCATTTCTTTCGAAAGTTTATTTACATATGCATATTTTACATTGTGACTACCACTAATTTGTCTACAGTAGATTTTTCCATATGTGGTCAAATGCATGCTCCTATTTATGAAATTCCAATTGAAACGAATTGGGATTGGTGGTCAGGATAGTTAGAATAGCAGGAAATATTGCAGACAGCCTTGCAGTTATGACTGCATTTATAGATAGTTGATGTCCTAAGGATTTAACTTTGTGTAGAGGTCAGCACAGAAATTTGTACGTTCTCTACCATGTACATGGTAGGTAGAGAAGATGGCATTCCACCCAAAAATTCGATAGCAAGATTTCACCAGAAATACATATCTTGAGCCCCCTGAATCCAAAAGAAGCATTTTTAGAAAAAAGGTTTGTATGCGTCTATGGACGGCATAACTCAAAAACAAAAAGTCAGATAAATACCAAACTCAGTAATTAGTACCTTCCAAAGATGCAACATGAGGATTTTCAAGAAAATGACCCCACCTCAAACTACTCTTTACATGGAACATTTTTCAAAACTTTAGATTTTCAAAAAACAATTTTGACTAAAATGCCATCATGAGAAATAAAATGTATAGCTTGAGTTTTCTGCGAATACATGCAAAGTCCAATTTCATTTAGGAGGAATTTTGTATAATCCTTTACAACTGGTAAATATTAAGACAAAAGCATACTACACAAAAATGTAGATTTCTTTAAAACATACAATTTATTTCAAATAACCTTTTTGTGGCATCGGCCATTTTTTGAGATATCCCTTACTAATGGTTTGAATTGTTCAATACTATTAAGGCCATTCTTTTAAATTCCTATCGATTTTCAGTTGTTTCTTTTGATATCATGGAAAGAGTATGGAATTTTAAGGCCAGCGCATAGTAACTAGTTCTAAAACATTTGACTATTGCTATTCCTTTTGACCTATAATGAAATGTGTAATACAGCTATTTCCAGAAAAGCTTACCTCACTTAAATATGCCAATATAGGTCCATGCAAGAAAAGAGCCATTCATTTTCAAAATATTTATTACTGTCATACCAAAGTAAGGGTGGGAAATGTTACAAAAATGTTATTAGACATAAATTATATTTTTTAATAATCTGTACTTTTATGATTTTCCCAGTCATTTAAAATTTAATAAGAGCAAGGAAGACTTCATCAGGTGGTTAAAGAAGATTTAAAAAGAAAAATAACATTTTTTCCATATGCAAATATCTGAAACTCAATATATTTTATTTTTAAAACATTAGATTCATTTTTGAGACAGTACAAGGTAATATTGGCTTTGCCTTGTATCCTTAAAGATCTATGCCTCAAAATTTGGTAACCATTGTCCTCTTAGAGTAATGCTGTTCATATGTGCATGCACTTGAACCTATTCGTAAAACCTTTTTTTCTTCATGTGCTTCAGAAAACATTCAATATTGAATTTTTGTATTAAATGCAACATTTTTTTCTTCCCCAGACTAGAGGAGGTAAAATTATGTCATTAGAATTAAAGGTTTATTTTGGTTTTCCATGCAAACCTCCCTGATGCAATATGTGACTCAGATTTAATAAATCAATATTGGTGAGAGATTTTCTCATGTTGAGGTATCTGGTACAGAGTGTACTCAGCCACACTAACTCCTTGGGTAGCTTTTTTAACTGCTCCCAATCTTGAAAGTTGTACATGAGCAACATGCTGATCGCATAACATCCCTCTACCTATGTTGTCCTTTGTGGATGCGGGTACAGGATGCAGTGGCTATGTATTCGGCCTTGGCCTGTAGTGGAATAATCTGCTTTGAGAAAGAAAGAGAAGTAGATAGAAACTGCTAGAGTTTATTATTTAAATTTCTTTCATTGGCACAGAAAATAAAAGTTTGTCTCATAAGTTTCATTCGTTTTGCTCGAAAGTTCCATCTATAGCGCCTGAAAACCCGGAACCCTCTGCACACTCAAGTTATCTTAGTTACCTAACCACCCTTACGACTTAGAGGTCAACAACAAAATTCGCTATTGGATATGTCAGTGTTTGTGACTGACATTGGATGGAACAGCGTGAACTTGTTTTTACAAACTATGGAAAGCAAAAAGGAACATTTCCGACATCTTATGCTGTTTTACTATTGTAAGGGTAAAACCGCCTCACAATGCTGGCAGAAAATTTGTGCTGTCTATGGGGAAGATGCAATAACGAATTGAGCATGTCAAAAGTGGTTTAGTCGATTTTGAACTGGGAATTTCTCCCTAAAAGACAAACCTCGATCTGGATGGCCAATGGTTATGGATGTGGAAAGAATTCTGAAATGATAGTCAACAATCCACGAATGACAACTTAAGTGTTGGCATTGGAGGTAAATTTAGCTCGTGCTACTGTAGCCAGGAACTTGAAAAGACTGGGTTACGTAAATATTCGCGATGTATGGGTTCCTCACGAATTGAGTGATTGATTCAGCACATTTCCATCTGTTACTCCTTATTGAGATGCAGTCAGAATGATCCTTTTCTGGAATGGCTGGTAACTGGAGATGAGAAAGGGATTGTGTACAACAGCGCCCGAAACAGTAAATCATGGCGCATGAAAGGGCAGCCACCATTATCGGTTCCTAAACCAGGCTGCATCCAAGAAAGGTTATACTATACATTTGTTGGGATTGCAAAGGAATCCTGTATTACGAACTTGTTCTGAATAATGAGACTATACATTCCAAGAAATATTGTTCTCAGTTGGATCGTCTCAAGGCAGCCATTGAAGTGAAAAGAGCAGAATTGGGAAGCAATATTGTCTTTCACCATGACAATGCCACACCACATACCTCTATGGTGACCTGTCAAACGTTGTGGAATTTTGAGTGGGATGTGTTACCCCAACCGCCGTATTCTCTAGGCATTGCCCCATCTGACTTTCATCTATTCTGTTCCCTGCAGTATTTCCTAAATGGCAAGCACTTCACTTCCTTGGAGGAGGCAGACTGAACCTCGAAATTCTCACCAGAAAATCCTCACTTTTTGGAGAAATGGAATTTATAAGCTTCCAGAGAAATGGCAATATATTGTCGACAATAATGGCATATACTGCAGGAAGTAATTGGTTTGTTTATAAAACCTAACTTTCTTAGTTATTTATCTTCTGAATGACCTAAAGTTTGTAAACAGAAAGTTTGACAACTACGCTGTTGTAGATGTGCTGCAGGTGAGGTGTGTTCCCAGGCATTCTTAGTGATTGAAACGTAACGAAAAACAAACAAACTTATGAGACAAGCCAATATACTGACATGCATATGTAAATAGATTTTCCATTAAAAGATCTGTTAAAATGAATATTTTGTTGCAGGTGCAAAGAGTACAAGTCCTACATATCAGACAATGGAAGAAAGACATCACAACGTTCACAACTATGATCCAGAGCTAGGCTACAGTGACAATGGTGATTATTCTCATGGTGATCATGAGGTAGATAACAGGCTTATGGACAACTCATCCATCCTCTCTAGCTGTGATGCTGTAATAGAAAATGCCAAAGGACTTTGCAAGAGTTTGAGTGGAACACAGTGGAGTAATAAAGCTACCATAGGAAGCAGTGACAAAAGAACTTATTTATCAGTAGGAATACAAGTGTCTCCATCTCCGCAGTACCGCCTAAGATTTCTCCCAATTTGTGGCTGCACTTCCTTGACGGATGAAGAACAAAGATTTATGGGAACAAAGGGAATCCGTTTTGTTCTGAAGCTAATAGGCAGGTGGATTCTTTCCCAATGTGGATTAGGGTCATTACTGTTTATTTGGGCTCTGTTAGGAGCAGCATCCTTCAGAGTGACTGAGGGACCATTTGAAGAGGAGCAAGCTGAACAATTGGCCAACATGCAGGAGAATTTAGTAATTGAACTCGCAAATGACTTGAGGTTAGCTGCTTCAGAAGAAGCTGTGTGGTGCAATACAATTGAGAAATATGTAGCAAAACATGAAGCCATGCTTCTTGGTGCTGTTAGCTCTGGTTATGGTGAAGGTGGGGGTGGAAAAATCTGGAGTTATGCTGGTTGTATATTGTTTGCAGTCTCTTTACTTACAACGTTAGGTAAGTACAAAAAAATAAAGCTTAATCCTGGGCAATGAATATATGTACAAAGTTTTATTGATTTTTGTGAGTTGAATGCTTTAGAAATTTTGAATGGAAAATGTGGGAAGATGAACAAGGAGAATTTACCTTTGTTAGCAATAATGGGCAGAGTGTAATAGATTTTGTGTTGTGGCCTCTGAATTTAGGACATATTTTAAGTAATTTTAAGGTATTAAATTTAAGCTTAACTAGCGGGCATTATCCACTGATTGTGGATTTTATGATGCATGCTGCATGAGTAAAACACAATATAAGAGTGGAAAGCTATTGTAAAAAAGATTATATTAGGTATAAATGGAAAGAAGAATTTTGTGACACATTTAAAAAGACTCTTGACTCGAATTATGGAAAGATATGTCTATGTGGAGTAACATTCATGGTTAAGAATAATCAAATTGAGAATGCAATAGATATCCTTAATACAGTTATGCAAAGGGCGGGAGAGGAAATGAAAACAAAAAAGAGGGTTTACATATATGATAAGGACTGGTTTGACGAAGAATGTAGGGTATCAAAAAGACAAGTAAAACAACTGTTGGTTAGGTAGAGAGAATTAGGTGATAGAAAATCTAGGGACGATTATATGTAAGGGAGGAATTCACATAATTTATTGTTAGAGCAAAAGAAAAAGGACTGGAGGGAATGCAATGAAAGGAATTTGATAAAATGTCTAAATGAAAATAATGTTAATAAGGTATGGCAGGTTCTTAAGTCGACCTATAATAAATGTGTAACTAAACCCAATGTTGAGCCAGGACAATGGATGGAGTATTTTAAAACATTATATGGGGAAGAAAGGAGTATAGGAAATACGGAATTTTTGGAAATAAGGAATGTTTTTGTAGAGATATTGGATGGTGAAATTAGGAGTGAGGAAATAATAAAACAAGTTAAGTTACTGAAGAAAAATAAAGCTACTGGAATTGATGGCATCCCAACAGAGTTTCTTAAGGAGTGGTGTAATGAAACAGGGAGAGTGAAAATTTTATTAGATTTATTTAATGTAATTATTAGAAAGGGTTATGTACCTAAACGATGGAGAGAAGCTATCATCCATGCTATATATAAAGGCAAGGGCAATGTCGATAAACCTAATAACTACAGAGGTATTGCATTATTATCGAATATAGGAAAACTTTTTGTGGGCATTTTGGCAGCGAGACTACAATTTTGGGTTGAAGAATATAATATCCTTTCAGAATTCCAGATGGGCTTTTGCAAGGGAAGGAGAACAATTGATAATTTATTTATTATAAAGACATTAGCAGACAAATATTTAAAAGAAAAAAGGGGTAAATTGTATATGGCTTTTGTAGACTTAGAAAACTTATGACCGAATTGAGCTACAGCTTCTGAGGCATAAATTAGTGTCTAAGGGAGTAAGTCAGCAATTGATGAATATTCTTAAAGCACTGTATTTTGAGAAAACCTTCTGTGTAAGGGCTGTGTAACAAACGAAATTCCACAAAAGAAAGGCCTTCGGCAAGGATGTAAGTTAAGTCCAGTTTTATTTAATTTATACATAGATGATATCTTGATTAATGTACAAAGTCTCATTTGCAATTCTATTGTTATTTTCTAATGACAAAAAATATTATTTATCTTAAAAGAAATGTCTCTCAGCTCAAACAGGAATTTTTTATTCACAATTTTTTTAGAAGCATTATGTACTACTGTAATTAGGTTGGTAAAGGCATTTCAGTATATGACTCATAGTTTGCCTAATACTGGACATCAAAATTTACACAAGGTTCCTCAACAAAATAGATAAAAAATATGGGGTATTGCAATAGGCACATTTGGCAAAACAAGTATTTGAACAATCCCCAGAATCACATTCTTGAGCTGAAAAATCAAATACCACGTCAATCAAATTCTTGAATTCAGTAATGTGTACAGGAGTATGGTAATCTGCTACCTGCCATGAATATTGAAGCATAGAATGATACACTGGAGCAGACAACTGCTCATTATGAAAATGTGATTTCCTATTTTAGTATCAAAATCACTGCAAAGAAACCTTATATAGTCTGTTAACCTTCTTGCATATATTTTGTATTTCCGGAAGAAATATACATCCAAAGGCTGTTTGTATTTGGTTGTTTTAGGTGGTATGATCATGCGTTCAACATCTTTACCTGCAAATGATTCATTCATTAATGTTGTATGCTTGTGAGCACTACATGAATTACATAGTAGTATACACTTCTGGTTATTTTCGATGTCACAAAGTACATTTAACAAAAGGATTTTAGGTGTTTTTTTGACATTTTCCCACTTATGCTAGCATCAGATATATATTTGAAGGGTGATTGTCTTCAACATTCTTTTTTATTTTAGGGCTGAAAGTTTTTTCCTGAAGACAAATATAAAGTTTTTTTAATACGTGTCTGCTCATTGAAAGTCTTACATCTATTGTATAATTATGAGTTGTATTGCATACAGATTCAACTCTTGATTTTTTCCCCTTTTCTTGATAATGTTGTACCAGAAATTAGTTCATAATTAAAGCCACTTTGATCGGAATTCCAAATGCAGAAATTTAAATTGAGTTGTATCTGAGACTGGTGAATAGCTGATCTTCTTGTATATCTCTGGTTGTCATGAAAGTAGTGATGTATCTGCAGTACATTCTGTATTTTTTCTTGAAACGTATTATAAGGCTTGCTGAAAAAGCTTTGTGTGCCTAATTTCTCTTGCTTTTTGCATTGTCCAAATTTTAGGTACCAGTAATGGACACGGTTTCTCCATTCCTTGCCATGTCAAATTGGTACAGAATGTGTTGTTTTATCCCCAGTTTTTTAATGTTTTTTTTTTTTTTGTAATAGTAGGATTATGTTCAGTATGTCAATTTTGCTCCACAAAATCAAAATATATTATTTTGATGTTTGATGTACTCTTCAGAGATGGAAGTCTCTTCAATAAGTCACACTAGGTTGTCATTTATATGGAGATGTATGATAATCATAAATATGTTGAAGGTGTTCTTCCGAAAATTTAACTAAAGGGTTAACAGTTTTGGAATCCTTTTCTAGGAATGGCTCATATTCACTAGAACTGCAAGCTTCTCTTTGGTCGTGAGAGGTACTGTTTCTGCCATTGACACTAGCACTACACTCTTGAAAACTACTAGTAACTGCATCATCTACAAAGTCATTTTTTTCATCCATTACCATATCCAATGTTTTTACAGTTGAGCAATCAAATGAACTGTCATGTTTCTGGAAAATAGATCCACCAAACACATTGAAAAAATTTAATTACATGGTCCTAGAGGCTTCCGTTGGATAACACCATCTTAAGGTGTATGTCATGATAGTTAAAACATTCCAAACATTAATTCTTTCCTTCATATTTGTTGTGAATACACTGTGACATGTACAATAAACACATCAACTGCTAGCTGAGTTAACTGATTGGCATTTTAACTTCCTGTCCTCCAGGATTGCAATCACATTACAGACAAACCAAGTGGTACACAACCAAATGCCATCACAAGCTTTTTAGAATTGTAAGATGGGTCTATGTACACAGTTTTATGAAAAAATTCCTATTCGAGCCAAGAGACGTCCTTTGTTACTATTTTATGTCAACTAGTTTTCCTTACGCAGAAGCAATGTTAAGTGGAAGATAATTTTCAATCAACAAGATAGAAGCATATAAATAATAGTGATATTCAATCCTACAACAATGATATAATGAAGAATAAGTTAATAATTTAATTCAATCTTGAGTCAGTGGATACACTAAAACTTCATTTACTTAAAACTTCACATACTTAGTGTATCCTCAGACTCAAGATTCAATTAAATTATTGTTTTACTTCACTGTCTCTAACTTCTGAATAACACTTCAAGAATTTAATGTTTAATTCTACTGGAATTTGGTATAATTTCTCACATTATTTCCCATGAAAATAGAAAAAAGGAAGGTTAATTCATTGTTCTCATTGTTAAGACAGTGGCACAGGGATGAGGGAATTAAACCCCCAGTCCCAGAGCTCCCAAAGGAAAAGGAAAATATATAGGGGGTTGCAAAAGTTTTTTAACTATTCTATATGTATTGATGCTAAATCTGTTATTCTAGTCTCTGACTGTAAAACCTGTTTGTTGCATATCAGATGTAAGCACTACTCATTTGTGTACAGTACTAATCACTGTCATTAGGTGTGTCTGAAGTTCAGTGCCACATTTGTGTTATGAAGCCTACTGGATGGTACAGTAATACCATATGCTCGTCTTGCTCAGTACAAAGAGCACAGTATAGTCTGTGCATATAATGTTAATTTTTCATTATGTACCAGTACTCATTATTTGAAATAATATGCACCCACTTGTGCATTAGCTACACTTCATTTTGACTGGCAAATGAAGATGTTTCAAAATCAGATTTTAATTATGTCCATGCTCTTAACCTCAAAATGCCTAGTTTGGGTCTGCCTCTCTATTCTATATTTTTCTACACATTAATTCCACACCCTAGTGGCCATCTTCCATCACACCTATGTATTAGTTGTGAAATACAGCCATGGAGTATTCACACTTTCGATTGCTATTACCAGATTTTCCAACCTCTGTGGTAATATTTCTGTACTTTTCCGAGAGTGATAGAAAAGGTGCCATTAATACAATAAGTGAGTATATACAGACATAAGCTATAATAGGTTTTAAACACTATTGCAATATATGGGCTGGCTTTAGAAGTTTTGCCACCCTGTGGGATAATTGCAAGTGTCACCCCACCCCACTTTCAGACATAACCTAACTTTTAACTGCAATGTCAGTCCTGCATGACTACTTACTCTCACACAACCTGTGAGCTGAAATAAAGGCCTACGTAGTACATAAATGAACAGAAAAGCATAACATGAACATCTAACATACAGGGGATGTTTTGGAGATGATCATCAATGAGGTTTGCACCCGAAGTAACCAACTCTAGCACTTCACTTGTTTCATCCCAAAAAAAAATCCATAAAGTCGCTAGATTTTAAGCATGATCTGTAGTTCTGTCATATTTTTACATATCTTATTTATGTTTTAAAGTATGTATTCATGTTTGGAAAGAAATTCTACAGTTTTGATACAAGTCTATGAAATGTTTATGCTTAAAGCAACTAAGCTTAACTAAAAAGAATATTTTTGCATAAATTATACATTTTTGGGCAATTTATTTTAAAAATTCATAGCTGTGGTGATTTTCATTGTAATTTAAAGGTTTTAGTTCACAAAAGAGTCTATTTCTTGAGTTTTAATTTGATGTATAAATGTAGGGTTTTTAGACCAATTTATAGTATAACTTCTGTTGTTTCAAAGATTGTAAAGTGCAGACGTTTTCATATGGCAAACCACTTACTGGAAAAGTTTAAGATGCTGAAGGCATTTTTTATTAAAAAATAAATAGTCATATATTTTAATATATTAAAATATTAATACCATCACTGTCAACACATTCAATCTTAGAATGAAAAACACTGGAGTTATCAGTATTCACTGTCTATTTATCAGTATTCCCCTGTCTGAATACTTTCATTGCTGTTATTGCACTGTTTAGTGTGTCTATTAACATGAAACTTCCTCTTCCATGAATGAACTTTAGTTTTTTTTACCCAGTTTAACTCACAATTACTCAAAAAATGCTAACAGCCATGAAATTTGTTTATAAATAAATGATGCCTCCAAGGATTGGTTTGTTAAGGCCCATATGAATCCTGAAATACAATCTCTATGACATATACTCTTAGTTTCATCAGTTGAAAGCATGGGGAAATGTTTGCAGAAGCCATGCTAGCTTGAAGGAGGGAGATTTGAATCAGAAAGAGCAAAGGAACAAGGAGCAAAGTAACTCAAAACATGCTGCCATGTCCATCTTTCTGAAATTTGGGAGCACAGTGCAGCATTTAAATCCATTTTGGTCCACTTAAGAGTCAGAGTATTTAAATAAACCTTACATCATTTTAAACAGGAAGAACTGTAGTTTCATAAAATAGCAAAAGCTTGAAGTTTTTGATGAAAAATGGCTTTTTAAATGTGTATACTTACCGTAAGATTTTGCTGTCGCTGAAATCTGCTGCTCTGAGTGCAGCCTCCTCGAGCTGCCCCTGCAACAATGTATGCATAGTGTTAAATTACAGGTATGTTCATTTTGCATTTTGTGGTGGGAATAATGCGCAGCATTTTCATTATATACATATATATAATTCTAAAAATCCTACATTTTTAGGTGGGTCCGCGTATAAAAAACCCATAATTTTGTACCAATTTCAACCAAATTTTATAAGTGCAGATGAATGCTAAACTCTTACATAAAAGATTTAAACTTGGTATATGCAGCAAGTTCCTTAAAAATCACAAAATTATAGGAGGTTCTTTGTGTAATGTACCATTAATTTTGTACAAATTTTAACAAAATTATAAAGATCTCAACAGCTTACATTCAAACTTGTGTATGTAAAAAATGTTGACTCTCATACATGTAATAGTTTTGTAAATAGCTTCATGTTTACAAATGGTCAGACAAAGTGGTACTAATAAGTACTTTCCAGTAGTGAATGTACTTATAATATTTAAACCCTACCAAAACTAATTCCTAGCTGTATCACAGGTTAAATAGGAGTATAAGAAATTAAAACTCCGCACCTTTAATAGTGTTACAGGGGGTGGTTTGAAAAGTTTGGTAAAATGCAGGTAAAAATGATTTTTTCATAACTTCATTTTATATCTCAATATAGTCTCCTCCATTGATGCCTAAACACTTGCACCTGTAAGTTCCCAATTTTTACATCCCATTAGGAAAATGAGATCTATCAAAGTCTGCAAAATACTCTGATTTGATGATCACTTCCTCATTTGATGAAAATTTCTTCACACCACTTTTCAAAGTTTGGGAATAGGAAAGTGTCACTTGGGACTAAATCCAGAAAATAGGGTGGATGAGGAATCAATTCAAAGCCCAATCCATGTACTTTAGCCATTGTGACTGCTGCTGTATGGGCATTCTTCTGGTGAAAGTCACTTTTTGTGAGCCAATCTTAGTCATTATTTACTTTCTCTTCCACATACCTAGTAGGTAGAGAAAGTATTGCATTCCATACGAAAATTGGATACTGAGATTTCACCAGAAATACATGTTTATCGAGGTCCCCTGAATACAAAAAAGAGCATTTTTAGAAAAAGCTGTGTGTGTGTGTGTGCGTGCGTGTGCGTGCGTGCGTGCGTGCGTGCGTGCGTGTGTGTGTGTGAGAACAGCGTAACTGAAAAATCTGATATACATTCACATGACTTTCTCTATTCTCTATTGTTTATTAGTGAGTATTTAAACTATTCTTACTAGAGGTTATTTTTATATCTACTATGTTTTATTTCAAATAAACCTTTGCAGAAACAGCTACATTACACATTTTGTTATAAATATAAAGGGAACAGTGATAGTCAAATATTTAAAAACAGGATGCTATATACTAGCCTTAAAATTCCATACTGTTTCCATGCAATCGCAAGAAACAACTTAAAGTTGAAAGCACTTTAAAGAATGACTAAGAAATGAGCAATTCAAGCCATTAATAATAGATATCTCAGAAATGACTTATGCCACAAAAAAACTTATTTGAAATAAACTGTATTTTAAAGAGATCTACATTTTTTGTGTAGTATGTTTTCGTCTATCACTTAATGTTTACCAATTATAAAAGATTATACAAAATTCCTTTTGAATGAAGAGGACTTCAAAGGCTATTCCCAGAAAATTCAACACATACATTTTATTTGTCATGAAAAGTCTTTAATGCATGGCATTTTAATAAAAACTATGTCTGTGGACTACTATGGTTCATTTTTGGGCCATTGAATCATGCTCTGAATGAAACATTTGATATGATACATTCATATGACTTTCTCTATACTCTATTGTTTAATAGTGGGTATGCAGACTAGTCTTACTTGAGCTTATTTTTATACTTACTTCATTTTAATTCAAATAAACTTTTGCAGAAATACTAAAATTACATATTTTGTTGCAGATACGAAGAGAACAGTAATAGTCAAATGTTCAAGAACTGGACAGTATATGCTGGCCTTAAATTCCTTACTGCTTCCATGTAATTGTGAGAAACAATTGAAAATCAATGAGACTTACAAGAATAATTATTGAACAATTCGAACCTTTAATAATCAATGTCTCAGAAACAACTTATGCCATAGAAAAACTTATTTGAAGTAAATTCTGTGTTTTAAAGAGATCTACATTTTTGTATAGTATATTTTCATTTATC
Source organism: Deroplatys truncata (assembly GCA_030765065.1). NCBI lineage: Eukaryota > Metazoa > Arthropoda > Insecta > Mantodea > Mantidae > Deroplatys > Deroplatys truncata. Next base: position 127,105,145 of record CM060987.1, read on the forward strand.
GCTTAATGTTTACCAGTTATACAGGATTATACAAAATCCTTCTGAATGAAGAGGGCTTTACAGGCTACTCTCAAAAAAATTTGAGATATACATTTTATTTGTCATGTAAATAACTTTAATATATGATATTTTAATTAAAATGATTAGAGCCATTTTTCAGAAAATCAATATTTTCGAAAAATGTTCTATGTTAAGGGTAGCTGGGGTGGGAGAATTTTGTTGAAAATCTTTTTGTTGTGTCTTTAGAAGGTACTGAACCCAAATACCAAGTGTCTTATTTATTGCACTTTTTATTTTTGAGTTATGCTCATCATAGACACACACACACACACACACACACACACACACACACACACACACACACACACACACACATACCCACACCACACACACACACACACACATATGGACATTTTTCTAAAAATGCTTTTTTGGATTCAGTGGGCCTCAAAACATGTATTTCTGGTGAAATGTAGGTATCAAATTTTTCGGTGGAATATAATATCTTCTCTACCTACTATGTACGTGGTAGAGAAAGTAATAAAAACAAAGTTTCATTTTTAAATTTATGTTTAAGAGAAATCCATTTAATTAGTTTTCCTCCTTTGAGGCCCCAAAGATTTAGGCATATATGTTTCCCAGTGTTCCTCCAAAAAGCAACTCTGCATTTTGGTATGAATGACTTACTTATATTTTCTTACTTGGGAAATCACATGAAGTACTTATTACTGAATTGAGATAGATTTTTCACTAGTTAGTTTTACTTAACCTGAAGATGTTTTGAAAACTCTTCCCTTCATCTTCAGCTGGCTACAAAATTTTAGTACCAACTGTTTTGCAGTACAAGAAATACCACTTAAACTAGATGATAGAAAACCAGCAACTTGGCTAAGTTCCAATAAATACAACACATATTGAAAGGTAAAATATTCTAAACTTTTACTAAGCTTCTATAACTGAAATCTGATTAAAACAGTTTTTGGAATGCATAATAGTTATAGGAATAGTTAACCAAATTTGTTGCATATAAATTAGATACTAGTTTTTAAGTGCTCCAGATGTTCTCGAGCTTCAAGCCAGGTTGAATTGTTGATGGTACACCAATGTTTTGGGAACGCACATCTTTCCAAATTTCAGGATATTTAAGTTTTTGAGCAATAACCATAATAGAATTTAAAGTATGTAAAACAAATATTATGAAATGAAAGCCCTATTCATTTAACTGAATCTTGTTTTTTGTTTCTTCATATAAACTGACTTTATTATGCCAGATCTGAATTATTTACCATCCCACGGCTTAAACTCCAAAAATCTAATTCATCACTGTTTGAGAGTATTAAATTTTTTAATGTTGTGTAAAAATAATTTCATAATTAAAATTTTTCTGTAACATTAAAAGTCCACAGGAATGTGGGAGAAACTAAATATATTTATGCAACATCTGCTATAAAAAATCTCTATACATAATAATACTGTAATCAAATTAATATTCTAATAATTTTGATATTAATATTCTAGTAACTTTGATTTTGTATGAATAACTTATTCATGTATAATGGGCTACACTGAAGCCAAAAATCACATTTTTAACACTTATATCTATCTGTGTATGGGTGCATGCGTGTGTTTTTTTGTTTTTTTTTCATATAAGAATGTTCAAATAGATTATTGTGAAGCTTTACTTTAGGTCCCACTTAGAAAATAGCTGCATTGTATTTTAATTGCTTCTCCAAAGGTTCTAATTTGGTGCAAAAATCTTATTTATTAATCGTTTTTAAAAATGCTATATAACAATTTATAAGCATAATATTTCTAACAAGTGATCTATTAACCACATTTTAATGTGATGAATTATGTATTATGGAGGTATACCAATTTTTAATTACTATTATTTGTATACAGAAACCACCATGAGAAACAGTATAGTTGCAATCACATTACAAGCATAAGGAAGAAGCACATTTTGTCTGCTGTTAAACTTATAGACTTATACTTATATTTTTATGTTTATTATCCTAATAGACAAAACATTTTTATTACTCGTTTTCAAAACATCATATGATATATAATTTACATGGGGAAGGGAGAGAGAAGGTAAGGGTAATGGAGAGGTTAAAGAGAGTCAGATGGACAAGCAGAGAAAGAGAGGGATAGACAGAAAGTAAGAGAGAAAAATCTTGTATTTAACACAATGATACAAGCAGAGCTGTGGGCCTGCTAGTATAAAATAAAACTGTACTCTGGTGTTAATCAAAGATTAAAGATTTAATAGAGAAATAATACCTACAAAAGCATACACCAATTATGCTCATTACTTCAGGATTTGGTGCTCCAGTTCCTAGGACAACACTGGGTAGAATAGCTGCCGTAATATTTGCTGCCATTGGAATTCCATTACATCTTCTATTAGTGCTCAATATTGGGATGCTCATAGCAGTTAAACTTCAGTTCCTGGCTCTCAAATGGCAGCCTGGCACATCCTTCCCATCAGCTTTGTTCCAGTGTTGCTGTCGTTACAAATGTAAGTTATTTCTTATCATAAAAATAAATGATTATAATGTAAATACTCCATTGAATATGAAATTTTCTTTTATTGAAATTTGGCTGCTACTTAAACAATGTATGTGTGAAAATCCAAAAATCTGCAGTTTTTTTCTGATTGCTTTGACTTTCTTACCATATACTTAGAACATAAAACATATAGTGCCCACAACATTTTAATGAGCTATGTCTAACTCTTATTAGGATATTAATATTTTATTCATGATTAATTACTTTTCGATATGGTAATATGAAATGCTCCTTGGATGCTACTGTTTATCATATCACCCCCAGATTTGTAATTTGAGCTTAGTATATAAACTCCAAGAACTTGTTGTGCAGGCATTTCTTAAGTTTAATTAGTTTAAAAGACAGAAAAAAAGAAATGTATACATGATATTGAATTTTTCAGTATGAGTTATGGCAAGTAATTAAGTTCAACTGAACTATTTAATTTTTTTAGCAAGTGCTTAACAATTTTTAAATCTATAATTCCTGAGGCTCTCCTTGAAAATTTAAAGTTAATAAGTTATAAACTGTGGTCTAAGGAGCATTTTTAATAGTGAAAAATGCCAAAGAAAAGGAATCAAGAAACATTTTGGCATTAAAAACCAATCATGTAGCATGAAACTACAAGACATAAGTATAATAAAAATGCAGAAAACAAAAAATAAAAAAAGGTTTCACACTTTTTACCAAATTTCACAGATATTTTGCCTTACGGAGAGACAATTTGTAAGGTTTTTAGCCTCCAAAAATATGGGGTGAAACAAACAAAAGCTTTTTGTGTATGTATATAGTTTTTGTGTTTATTTATACTGCATAATATTCAATAAAACTATTTATTCCAAAAATATAATCATCATCCTACTGCATAAGTCATGCTTAGGTCCTTTAAATTTGAACAAGTTAGCACTGCTATATCTTATGTTTTAATCCTGTGTTGCACATTTCTCCTGGAAGATACACTCTTACATTTCTTTGTTTTGGGGAAAAAATTATTACATATGAAGCACTGCATTAGCTCTCAGTTTTTTGAAAAATAGGGAACTGATGTTATCATTGAGCAAAATTTTTAAAAATGCTCCATAAGTGCTTAAGAAGAGTTGCATAATACATTTGCATGTATTTACAGGATATTCACAAATTTGTGCCCTAACTTTCCAGGCTGGAAAAAATGTTTATACCCATACTCAATTTTGCTGTTTGGTTTGCCAAATATCCAAGGCATTCTTATTCTATTAGCACAGTGTCACCATAGAGTCTAACAATCTCCAGCAAGTTGTAGAGGGAAAAAAGGGGAATGTCAAAGAGTGACACAAGGCCTGCTCCAGAATAATATTCTATATATAACCTGGACAAAATTGTGAAATAAATTACCTTCCACAAATTCCCCTATTATAGCGTAAAGTGTTAACCAATTTAGAAGATGGGAATGGCATCACATTCTCATATTTCTTAACCTGATGCCTGATGTTAAAACATTTTTTTGTCTCCTCCATAATAGTTATTTATCAAAAAGTACCTATAGAAAGCATCACATTTTTGAATGAGCGAGAAATTTTCAGAACGAGCCATCAGGTGAGTTCTGGAATCTCATAAGTTCAAAAAAGAAGCTTTCTATAGAAGTTGCATACATAATTATTTCCGCTATCTGTCTCAAAAGTATGCCTTTTGTCTGTAATTTGTCATTTTTTAAGTGTAGAAGACACAACACAAATTAGTGATCAAGGTCTCTTGATAATTGGCAATGGAGTTAGTAAGAATTGACTTAGTGAAAACTACTGCTAGAGCCCTGTTACCATGGAAATACTTGTAAATAAACAAAGTTCTGTGTGGTTCCATTTTATAGGTTGTAACATATGTGTTTCTTAAATTAACATTTAAATAACATGAGCTTGGAAAACAATGAAAGTGCAGTATAGTATTTTTTTTACATAAATGAAAATTCTGTTGTATGTTATGATGAATAAAATGTTTGCAACTCAGTTTATTTTCTTTTCTAAACAGTATGCAAAAACAACTCAATTGTAAAGAGCATGCAAAAATATTTTATTTTTACATGTTATGTCAAATTTTCATAACTCAAATCAGACTTTTGAGGTAAGTAGTAGAAAAAAATAATATTCAGGAGTTCCTGGACATCCTGTATATCTTGGAACAAGAGCTAATAAATGCATTCTGGGGTAATATTCCTTGGTTCCTTTGTTGTTTGAATTGAGCATATTTTAAACAAAACAGATAATTACTATTTTTATTGATCAGTGTAATTATTGTTCTAAGCCAAAGAACTCTAATAAATTTGTAACTAAAATGATATTATTACTGTTAGCAGCAAAGAGACCTCCAACACCTGTGCATCGAATCAACCATCCATCAACAGAAGAATGCAGCATACCTGTTAGTGCATCGCATCCTTCACTGTCACCTCCTTGTTGGCTCAAATGGTTCCCTGCTTTTTCTATCATATTTTATTATACTCTAGGAATATTTATGTTTGGTGTAAGCAGAAGCAAGCCTTTTGCTGACTGTCTCCTGTTTCCTCTTGATTTCACTGCTGCTGGAGGTGTAGGTTTAACTTCTGGCACTATAAGGACAATCTATGCAATATATCTAGAAGGTGCTGTGATACTTGCTGCAATAGCAGTTTCCATCCTACAAGTATCTGCATCTAGAGGTCTCACAGACCTGGGTCTGAAACTTGGACTGCTCACAAATTCCTGACTGCGACATGCTGTTAAGTTATTGTGTTATTCTACATAACTATGAAAGTTGGTCCTTCTGTAGTCTAATATATATTTCTACATATGCCATTCCTTTCTTGTGCGAGTATTTCAACAAAAGCCACATGACTGGAGTCACAGTGTGTGCTTTTAGCTCCAGCCCCATCACAAACCAATCTGGCTGTTGTTTTTTGACTCTAAATGTGCAAAAGCTAATGTATAATTATGGCTTAGGAATTTCAGCTTATGCAGATATGTTCAGTCAAGCTGACATTCAGATCATTTACAAAACATCACTTGCTAATATATAACATAAACCTAATATGATAGATATCATGAGTATGAACATTACAGTTTCTGAATTACTTGAAAGAGAATAAATATTGATCTCTTAGTGGTATGCACAATACCTGTGGAGACACAAATAATTTTCTTTGTAAGACAAAAGAAAGTGAATGGAATAAGTAATTTTTAATTATTAAAAAGAAACTGCTGATTAATGTATAATCAACACAAATATTTCTTATAGGAGAGTATTGGTAACAATGTTTATTGCTGTGATGTTCTTTAAAAAGAACTTGTTGATCTATCAGAGAATAATTTAATTCAATATTGTACCTGGTTTAGATAGGGGACAATTGATGTCATTCAAGGGCATATCCAGGGGATGAGTCCAATGGATTTGGATCCCACAAAGGTTTTAAGCATTTCCTTACCTTTCTTGCCTTCACTTCTTTATTCATTGTAAAAATTATATTTAGTTTTAATGCTAGGTACAGCTGTAAAGTGTTAAGTTATTGCAGAGTTCAGTATTATCTTTAGTGTGCTTTTTTTGGAACCATGATTTGTCATTGATTATTGTGGAAAATGTGTGGGGTTCTCATTGTATTTTTTCTGTAACATACATACTTATCAACATTGTAAAAATCTATTACAGTCAATTGAATTTGTACACAGAAGTTAGAAACTATGATGTATTTCAAATAGATTCATTTTTTGAGGTGAAATTTTAACACTAAAGACATCATTAAGTGGTAATTTTTACCTGAACATGTTTTGAGGCTTGTTTGCCTCATTCTCAGGATTCTCCAACTGATCTGTGGTATCCTTCTTGATGTTCTTGGAGGAATTGGCTTCAATGCAATTGGTTGTTTGTCAGGTGCTTGTGAGATTCTGGAAATTCATCGCACAACCATCAGACAACCTATCACATCGAAGCCAACCCCTTCGAAGACCACCAGAAAGGATACCATGTCAGTTGGAAAATGCTGATGATGAGGTGAACAAGACTTGAAACATGTTCAAGTAAAATTTATTACTTGGTGATGTTTTTAGCACTGCAATTCCAACTCACAAAAGAAATCTACTGCATCAATTTTATAATACTACTTTGTTTGTGTATTTCTTTCTTGTATATAATTTTTTTAATTGCCTACCCTTTTTAGTAATTTGTTTTGAATGGCCAGGTAATTCCATGTAAAATGATAAAACTTTTGACTGAAATACAAGGCAATGATAAATATTTTATACCAAAGTTTGATGAAACTGTAAATAAAGGGCTAGAGGAATCATATTATGGTGACCATGACAGGAATGAAGAACTTGTTTAAACTTACACACCTTAAGAACAAGCTACTTCAGAAGGTGGCAATTGAGCTTGAAAATTCAGTAGACCCAGTTCTGAAGTCATAATGATTCAGGTGATGATCTGCCAAAAAGTGAGCCTGAGAAGTTGTGGGGGTCTCTCATATCAGATGGTTTGTTTATGCATCAGTATTTTTATTTTCTGTGTTATTAGTTCCTTGAGAAGATATAAACATACTAATATGCTCATCTTTTTAATTCAGTATATATGGAAAAGCAGTTCTAAAAGATCCTGAGCTGTTTTTGAAATATTACCTGTACATGAACGATAACTATTTTTCCCAAGGTTATTATTTTAAATGTAAAATACCTTCCCTTATACTCAAAACTGAAGTAGATGCCTATTAAAAAAGTATCATAATTATGAACAGTACATCCTCTTGGTATCTAGTGATCACTAGAACATTGGATTTGTACACTAAAAATATTATGCATTTATGTTGTCAAAACTCTTTAAAGTATCCTCTATAATTTAAAAAATGTGAACTAATGATGTGCACAAATTGTTAACTTTAAACATACACTTTTTGGTACTTATAATGTTCATTCTTTCAGTCATTGTAATTAGATTTGCAGTATACAATGATCATTTTTTCCATATGCTAAGGTGTAAGTTTATGACATTTATCGGTTAACACAAGCTGATATGCTGAGAAGGATCTTTCCACATCTTCAGATGTTATAGGACAAAATTTGAAAGCACTTACTAACCTGGGAAAACTTTTTCAGGAAGCACTATGCTTTCAGCTTAGAGATATTTATCCAAGAATACAAAACTGTAATGTGAGAATTTCTCTCTAAAACACTACGCAAATTACTGCTTAATTTTCCTGCATGCTTTAAAGGAGTGCTTTCAAGTTTACTCTGAACCTGCATAGGGTTCTCTCCATAGGAAGGACTTTATTATTTTATAATTAATGTGTTTAAATATTAATTTTAAAACTAAAAATTTTAAAATACATGTATTATTCGAGAGTCATTTCAAAAGATAGAAGTAAAGGAAATAATTTACTTTAAAAAATGCCCCTATAGGCCTTCTATATAATCTCCATTCTTACTTATGACAGCTTCCCAACTTTTTGGCAAATTCTGTATTCTGGGTAGGGCACATTCATTTTTGAGCTCTCTGATTACTTGGGCCACTTCACTGGAAGCTTCAGTCATATCAAAACGTTTTCCACAGAGTGGTTCCTTCAATTTGGGAAACAAATCAAAGTCTGGTGGTCTCATACCAGGACTGTATGGTGAATGGGGAAGTATTTCCCATTGATATTTGTCAAGTGTTATGCGGACTTGCATTATCATGCACCCAGCTGCAAGCATGTCAGGCCTTCTTTGACAAATTTTCGGGTGCAAAAAATGTTGTAGAAACAGCTTGTAGTACATGCCTGTTACAGATGTCCCCTGGGGCACTCTGTAGCTACGACTCCATTCATGTCATATGCAAACATCATCATCAATTTCACCTTTTATTGTTGATGGCAGAATTTTTTCGGGTGTGGAGAGCCGGAACTTTTCCATTGTAAAGACTGAGACTTCAGTTCTGGCTCAAAATCTTATATCCAGATTTCATCAATTGCAACAATCCTTTTCAAAAACTATTCTCCTTCTGTTCGATATGTTGAAGCAATTCTTCTGTGATTCTTTTGCGACCTTCTTTCTGCTTTTCACTCAGATCATGCAGAACCCATCTGGCAGCAACTTTTCTCATCTTTAACTTTTCAGTAATGATTCTGTAAACTGAAGTGACAGACATTCTGGCCTCATATACAATTTCCCAACATTTTTTTCATCAATCCTCTCTCAAAATGTCATTAACAATAATCTGAGAGGTATAGTCAGTTGCAGTTGATGGCCTTCCACTTCTTGGGTGTCCTCAGTGTTTACTCGACCTTCACGGAAATGAGCAGACTACCATGATACTGTGCTTGTGCTATGATCCATTACACTAGTCACACACAACACCTCTCTCAAAGTGTTGTAAATTTCAATTGGCTCCTTTCCACCTAGGGATTTGATTTTGATGTAGGAATGCTGGTAACTATGTGTAATCCGACCTGACTCGGTTTCAGCTTCCATTTAAAACCGAATTATGACACAGCCACATGAACCAGCAAACATATATACAACCGTTCAAGCCTAAAGTCTGATTCATAACTGACATAAATTTCAACTTGATCACGCTATCGTAATGGTTGCGCATGCACCATGTGCAGGACTTTTGAAATGATCTCAAATATACTTGATGCATAGAAAAATGATGTAATATGCAGCAACATTGGAAATATGTAATTATATGCACTATAAAACTTTACATACTAGCATAATGAGGTATATTTGACTATTAGATAAAAACAATAATGCTGGATTTTGGAAAGAAGTGAGAATAAGGGTGGAAGACCTAGAGAAACAAGGGATATGGGCTAGTTTTGAGGACAAAAGTTCAGGAGAAGTATGTAGACATATGCAATCATTATTTGAAAGTATAGGTCTTGCTTGGATGCGCACAAGAGTAATATTTCTAAAAGGGGATGTATTATGTGCAACAAATTGGGCAGTATTTTCCATTGGCTAATAGAATGTGAAAAGGTTAAAAGATGTAGAAATGATATTTGCAATAAAAAATGGGATAAGTTGAACAAAGAAATAGTAGCAATCAAAATGTTGGCAAATGCAAAAGCAGAAATAATTAAAGTGGTGGGGACATTTTTAGGAAATGTAAGAGGTAAGTGGACAAGGAGCAACAGAATGGTTTCAGCTTGGAATGTGAAGAGATGGTGCAGTAGCTTTATCCCATACATAGGACCTAGGGGTAAAATTGTGGGATAGCTAGTTTATAGATGCGCTAGATTTTTAAAAAGGTTTTTAGTTGTAAATTTCATTTGTAACTTTGCATCAAAGAAAGGTGGAAGTAAATATTCATTAATTCATTCATTCAAATACTAGCATAGAAAAACATGAAACATAATCTAAAATTTAATTCCATATCACAAGTAAAAACAAATGAAAATATGCATATGCATATAAATCCGATGTTTAGTGATCACAATGTCCATACCATAATGGTAATCTCCCAAACATTCACCATGTTAGTTAAGGGTTATTCTTGCATGAAAATTAAAAAAAATAATGTTCCCAATCTTTATAGCAGTGCCTTTATGAAGTTAAATCACAGAACACATAAAGTCTGTATAATTATATATCTTTTCTGCAATGTTTAAGGAAAGTGCAGAAATGAACTAAAATAAAATGCTTGTTCTCTTGAGCCAATATTGTCTATTGACTCCAATAAGCTAGTGAAATTTTCAATAAACAAAGCTTTAAAGGGATGTATGTATACAATAGTAAAGAATACAGTTATAAATGTAAATTATTATTTAATTTTTGGTGTGATTTAAAATTACTCGTATATAATCAATATATTACATCAGTTGTTCCTGATATAATGTACCTCTCAATCAGCGCAATGATGCAGAGATAAACATTTATCTTCTTTGCTCTGGATTGGAGCCTCCAGCTCTGCCTGTCCCATTTTTTCAGTCAAGATCAGTTATCTTAACCTTTAATTATTATACTTATTGTGAGAAAACAATTTGTAACTTTTCATTTACATGTAGCACTCTCATTCTTATGGTGGTCACCAGGGGCATATGCAGAGAGTAAATTTGAGGCAAGGTTTGAAAAGTATGCATTTAGGGGGCTAAAACATGAATATAATTGGAAGTTATTTCTGGGCTAGTTATTTCCGGAATAGCTGAAACTCACAATGTGAGTCATACCTTCATTCCATGGTCACCTTTAAAGATTTATCCAAGTGAGGGGAACATCAATTGGATTGCCGAACAAAGTATATTGTCTGAATAAAGGATTTTATGGATTAGCATGATGAATAAACCACATTTTAAGTATTTATAGGACCAAAAGGCAAACAGGAGTACATAGCGATAAAACTGCCCAGCCAGGACTCATACCAATTAGGTGTATTAATCATGACTATAGATAGACCCATTCAGAAGTTCCACATTCACTTCACTATAACTAACTGCAACTCAAACCTGTGCGAATAGTAAAATAAGTGGGGCAAACCACTTAAACAATGTTGAAACAAATGTATAGAATGATAATTTTCTAAAAGAACAGATTAAATCTCCTGTCATCTCCCAATATTTACCACTGTTTTAATGGATATAGTAATTTTATTTACTTGTTTATTAACAGGTACAATGTGGTATATTATACCTGTAAGTATATAAGTTGCAGAAGATAAAAATGAAACTGAACTGCTTGAATATTATGGTTTTTAGATAACTTTGGAGGCACTTGAGCCCCCTGAAGCTCCCCTCCACTGTGTATGCCTCTGGTGGTCACTTAAAACTTCTAAAACTAGTTTATTTACTATCATTTTCATTGCAATTATATAACTGTAACAGTTGTTGAGTAATATGAACCTTTTAGGAAATATACCTAACCACTTTATATTGTGACTGCACATGTGGAGCTACCTGTGGGCCGCTGGTAAGTACATTCCAGCAACATCTTAACTAACTAAACTCCTCTGTTCAGGCAAGGGCAGTCCCATATATAGGCCCCATAACAAAGCGGAATGTTTTAGAATAAAGAATGGCTAAAAGGAATCTTCTGGAGCAGTAAAAACTGCAGGGAAGCAGCACATAATGGGTTTCCCCTACCTATTGTTCTGAAGGTGGCACACAGGTAGCTCAGTACGTGTGGCCACAATATGTATTGATGCCTGAAAAGAATAACAAAGTAGTAATTTAAAAATACATATATGAAATGTAACATTAATTTCATATAAACCCCTATTGCTTTCTTTATTTGAGTTCGCTTGCCTCTTTGGTATGGTGTTTAGCATACTAGCCTTCATCTCAAGAAGTCTTGGGTTCAATTCCTGGATGGAGGATGGAAATTTCTCTTTAGTCAAGATTATTCCCTATCCCTGGAGTTATGCATGAGAGCGTGTATGTGTGTGATTTAATGTTAACTAAAAAGTAGCATAAAGTAAGATAAAGAAACCTGTAGATAAGAAAAGTCAAATATTACATTTAAGTGCATTCAAAATAATCTGTCCAGATTACCTGATGTGCAGATTTCTTCTGCTTATTTAAAAATGATGAAAAAAGATCACAGTTGTGAAAATGGTTTTAAGAATTGATTCCAAACAAATGACACTGAGTTCACTGTCTTACATTTCATGTGAGTTAAGCTACAACATTTCTTTTTTCCCCATTTTTTTGGTTGTTGTTTGTATATTACATATAATTAAAAGTTTAATAATGCTTTATGTATCAATTAACAAAGGATCAACAGATTTTTATTCTCTTGTTGACGGATCCTAACGATACATGTAGCTTTGAATATAATTCTTATGGTTTAATGCAGGGGTAGCCAACCTTAGGTCCACAGGTCAAGTAATGGCCATCAAGACAATTTTGAATGGCCCATTATGCAAACCTATTTATCATTACTAACTCTTCCTCTTTCAAATCTGAAAGAAGTAACATAGATTTATTCATAAATCCATTTTGCATTTCAAGAGGCTGAGATTCATAAACACTCCCACTTCTTGCATATGGAAATAATAGTATCCAAAACCACTCAGGACTTTATGTTAAATTTAAAGAACATTGTTGATTATCTCCTTCTAATTTGTCTGAATTTTGGAAATATGTCCCTTCAAACCAGTTTTCTGAAACTCACGAACTTGCTCAAAGGCTCATGTGAATATTACATTCAACCATTACAGATGCACATCTTACCAGTTCTGTGTACATAAAAAATTACACCTGATGCTGAGAAATTGGTAAATGAAAAGCAAGTTCAAAAGTCACATTAACTTTAAAATTCTTTGGAATGTTCTTATTAAATAGCATAATAAGGAGGATTTCTATTATAATGCAATGTGTTTCTATTTATGATAATTTTTAAAAAATGTGTAAAATTATATGATATCTTTCAAAATAAGTAAGTAAATATTAAGAGTAGCTAAATGACATATAAAACATGTTTCATTTATCGGCCTATAGCCACACTTACCCGAATACTTTACTAATGCTTATATGAGTGCTTAGATGCAAATCTCAACATTTTCACTTTCAGTAAATTTTCATAAAATGAAAAAAATGCATAATGTTTAATACATACTGTTTAGAAAACAAACTAACATCAATACTACTTGCATATATATTATAGTTTGGCAGTGCATTAGTTAATTCCAAGACCAAGCTATTGTTTTCTAGAAAAATGCATTTAAAACATTAGAATAGTAAATTGTTTGTAGACTGTATATCTGTAGCCTGCAATCAGGAGGTTCCAGGTTCGATCCCCAGTGACTGCCCACTCTGAGCCATGGGTTTTATGTTTCCCCGTGGTGGACAAGTGAATGCTGGTATGGTTCCTCCTCTATCATGATTTCCTTTCTGTCATTTTCCTTTCATTCTGTTTCCTTCTCATCTTTCAGGTTGCTTTTAGGTTTTGTGGTGTATGGTAGTGCCAGACAGATGACATGGATGCATGTTCACTGTCCCTGTGGACACCAGAGGGTTGCTCGACTGGTGGGTCATTTATTGCTCTCTCTCAGTGGCTCCAGTGGTGACACATGTGTCTATGAGCTTGGAAATGTTAAGGACTCCTGCCTGTCTGCCTACAACTTGTAGCCTCCTGTGGTTCCTTCACTTCATCCTTTCCTTCTAGGGGGTGTTGAACAACCTATAATCTATAAGTTGTATGTAGTATCTACTGAAATAATTACAGTAAAGCATATAATTAATATTTTTCATTTATTTGGAATATTCATGGGTAATTATTTATCATGTTTAACAATTGTATACAGTAATACTGTTTCACATTTAACTATATATTTTGATGTTTTATGAAATTTATTCATTGATATTGGTAATAATATTATGATTGATATATTTTTTCTTGTATTACAGTTACTACTATGCAGGGTTGATTTAAATTTAAATTATTACTTCCTGATAAATACAACAAAAATAATTATTTTGTTTTGATATTAAGGATTACCTTTAAAGTAGGTAGGTACTGCTGTATTAAACGTAATACAGAATACTCTTGATTATCCGCAGCAATGGGGAAGTTTTGTGGATAAATGAAAACAGCAATTAATCCAAAAATGCTTAAAAACCATTCACTATGAAACTAATCAAGCTTTCCTTATCATTCTTAAATGATGGGGTTGTATCCAGTATGCTTCATATTGAAATTTGAGTCATGTTGTATGAATTGACCTTTATTTCACTAATGAAATCCCATTACTGTACACTGTATTACATTTTGAACACATTTTTCCAAGACACAATCACGGTTACTGCATTCAAATCAAAAAAGTCTTCGCAGTATGAGAAGAAAGAAGGAGCATTTTGAATCCTGTGCAATGTAAGCGTGAGCACATTTTTCTTTCAATCACTTATAATTTTCTTGGTTTCTAACTTTCTTCCTCACTCATCTTGGATAATGGCAGTTTCCATCATGATTATTAGTTTGTCTAATATAAAATACAATGCAGCAGCACATGTGAAAAATAAACTACTCACATTGAAGCATTGTCTTCGGCGGATTAACTTCTTGCTCATGTGATAATTGCATCATCTCGTCTGCGGTCATTGATTGGCTCCAAGGTAATGTCATGATATACATCTTACAGCCACAAAGAAATATGGAATTTGAACCTCAGTGCATTTGTTATACCATTATAACATTGGGAAATGTCAATATATACATCTTACTTATCAAATTATCAACAGTTTTACATGGAGAATACACACATGTCGAAACCTCATTTTTGCAAAAAGTAGAAATGTTGGCATTTGCATCTAAGATCCTCATATAATACTTTATTTCAGATTCAAAACAGTTATTAACATAAATTTAGTTAGATGGCCCTTCAAAAAATGCTATAAATTTACTGGCCCAATCTCAAAATAGGTTGGCTATACCTGGTTTAATGCATATATTCATCCAATTTGATACAATATATTTTCTTCAGGAGGGTAGGTGGCATCAACTAAACCTTTTAAATAACCCCTTACTCAACTTTTGTTTCTGGATATGCCCTTGATGTCACTATGCAAATGAGTAAATAGAAGTAAACATATACTGGAAACAATGAAGGCTTCCATAGTCAAACTGATGTACCAGAATTGATGCTGGCATACACAGAATTAGACTTGTATATTAGCATTATGTTACTTATCTATTATGTATAGAAAACTAAAATATAGCAATGAAAACATCAAGCATCAATGAAAGAAGTGTCATAAAGGCTATTGTAAGTGTATAAAGTGATCATATATTTAGCAAGAGAATTGTAAAGATATGAATGCATTAGCAAACCTTAAAATAATAAATTAAAAGCTATTACAACTTCTAGCACAGTGCATGAAAGAGATTTTTCAAAAACAGCTAAAACTATCTGTGCATGTTGCTTACTAACAATCTTAGAGAAATGCGAAGATAGACAAAGAGATACATAAATAATTATTAAACAAGCAGAGATTAAAGAATTGACATGCATGCAGTAAGAATTAGCATGAGCTATAGTGAAGGAATTACATAGAAGTCTTAAAAGTAATTTCTTGTTATCACTTGATATAGATATCATCTGAAGAATTCATAGCTACTCCTTTAGTACACACTATGTTCTTTACCTTATTTGAAGGATAGTAAAATTAAGAAGTGTTTAAATCAATTTTTTGCTCTTTAAAGTTTTCAGTACCTAGGAACCTATTCTGAAGTTTAGAAAATGCTTGATTAGTTGGATGGGTATATCACTATTTAAAGTATATGTGACATTCTTCTGAAATTCTGCATGTATGAAAGCTATAATATTTCAAAGATATAAGAAGTTGAATATTTGAAGTAAGATTAACCTAATTTGGAACAGTCTTTATTTTAACAGAACTAACTGTATAAATCTATATTTGAATGGATAAGTTTTATTAGGTACCTTATGTTATGTTTTCCTTTTCTTTTACTTTACATTCTTTATTATAGCAAGTAATTCAAATCTAGATATGCATACACAGTCAACCCTTAATGTGACATTGTTTAACAGTATGTAGAAATAGCAAGTGAGCTAGTTTTTCCTTCTTTTTACTTTCTCTACTACAAATAATAAGTAGGGGGAGTATTGCATTCCACTCAAAAATTTGAAACTGAGATTTTACCAGAAATATATGTTTTGAGGCCCCCTGAATCCGAAAAAAGCATTTTTAGAAAAAGGTCTGTGTTAATGTGTGTGTGTTTATGTGTGTGTGTGTGCGTGCATGTGCGCGCGTGTGTGTGTGTGTGTGTGTGTGTGTGTGTGTGTGTGTGTGTGTGTGTGTGTGTGTGTGTGTGTGTGTGTGTGTGTGTGTGTGCATAACTTAAAAACAAAAAGTCAGATAAATACCAAACTTGGTATTTAGGTTCAGTACTTTCCAAGGATGTGACATGAAGATTTTAAAGAAAATCCCCCACCCCAACTTATCCTTGACATGGAACATTTTTGGAAACTTTTTATTTTCTAAAAAATTAATCTGACAATTAATATTAAAATACAACATATTACAGATATTTACATGACAAATAAAATGTATATCTTGAATTTTCTGGGAATAGCCTGTGAAGTCCACTTCATTTGGAAGAAATGTTATATAATCTTGTATAACTGCTGAACATTAAGTGATAAACAAAAACATACTACAATGAAAATGTAGACCTCTTTAAAACACACAATTTACTTCCATTAAGATTTTTTTGTGGCATAAGTCATTTCTGAGATATCCAATAAAAGGTTCATTACTTGGTCATTCTTTAAAGTCGTTATAGCATTCAGTTTTTTCTCATGATTGCATGGAAACAGTATGGGATATTAAGGTCAGTGTATAGCATTCAGTTCTTAAATATTTGGCTATTGCTGTTCCCTTTGAACCTGTAATGAAATGTGTAATGCAGCTATTTCTGAAAAGGTTTATTTGGATTAAAATATAGTTGATAGAAAAATAAGCTTTAATAAAAATAGTCTGTATATCCCCTAATAAATGATAGAGGGTAGAAAAAGTCATGCCAATGTATCACATCAGATTTTCGTTAAGTGAGATATTGCCTCAACTATGTAATGGTAGGTAACAGCTTAGAGTGGAACGCTATTTCAGGGTGCACAGGTACAAATCCCAACACTGTTCTTTAACTGTTATTAATGTTTAAACTACAGTACACTACACTGTGTTCCTCTAATTTTATAACTGAACTTTTGAGATAAACGGGGCTAAACACCAAGGGGTTCTTAGGGTGGCCCTAGAAATGTAATGGATAGAGGATAATAATGATGGCAGCCCAATACAAGAAACTTCCATACTAAAAGCATTCACATAACTAATATTAATTCATCCACTGTTAAAAAGCAAGTCAAGTATGTAGAGGAAGGCAGAGCAAAGGGAATCATGTGGGCAAAAGGAATCAGCCAAATAAATTGAATATTATTTATCTGCAAGAGTGGCAGCAATGGACAGTGTTAGCTGAGAGTGTTACACATACATGGAAGTCAAACTGAGCACGATGAGTAATTGTAACAAAGATTCTTTGATTTTCATAATTTGTTCACTCTGATCACTAGAACTGAATAATGTGAAATTGGAATTACTTTTTAAATTGTATTCAAGTATTACTCCAATTGAATTTATCGTTATAACACTAATATCTGCTAACTTTCCATTCAGGATGTGTGTATTTTAAATACTAATTTATTATCATTGCTACCAATACTGTTCTAGGGTGAAATTTGGGAAATGGAATTGGGCAAGAGGAATTGTAACTTCTTTTACTCAATAAAGAGATTTAGATTCTTTTCATAGCATTATTTTTAGTCCAGTTAAGAAAACTATAAAATAAATATACACTTTAAGGTTGAGTATAAAGGGAAAAAAATCTGGAAGGATTAGAAATGAAAATATTAATTGTGACCAAGCATTGCTCAGTCTTCCAGTATAAAACAAATTTAAGAACCACAGTGGAGAAGGAAATTTTGAAACTTCCCAGGAAACCTGTTGAACCAAATTACTAATATAAAAACAGTCTAATGTATCAAATATAGTATAGACTTTGTATTTGCTATCCACTTTTTTATCCGTGATTCCTTTTGCTTATCAAGTTTAGGAAGTTGTGCCTTACTGCATATACATCAGTAGTATACAACATATTTTTTTAATAAAATTTATTTTAGAAGCATAAAGAAGAGTCTGAAAAACTTTCTGTCAAATATTATTTTAGATTCAGTACAAAAACTCTCAAATATGAGATGACTCCTCTTGCCTTAGCTTCCCTGCCTTGAATTGCAGACTCTTGTATGGGCTAATGATAAAAAGTCTGATATATTATATTCACATGACTTTCTCTGCCTACTTTCCTTTGTTTTTATATCCCTTCTTAAACTATTCTTGCAAAAGTTTGTTTTTCTCTTTCTTTGAGATAAAAATTTGCAGAAATGGTTTCATTACACATTTTACTGTAGGTACAAGAAAATATTAGAGGCTGAAGGAGTAGTAAAATATTTAAAAGTGGATTGCTATATACTTTGAAATTCCATACTATGTCATCATGAGAATAAAAGTATATGGAGGGTTGCCCCACCTAAGCTCAGACGTTTTTGCTTCTGTTTTTTCATGGCAACATTCCCTTCCGCCACCATCTATAGTGTTCAATGTGATTTCCATGGGCTTTAACTATGGCTCTGCAGTGCAATTTCCATTGAAGAAGGCTGTGTCTAAGAACAGGAAGGGGAATGTTAGCCCACTCGTCCTGGCAGGCTTTCCAGAGTCCTTCAATTGTGGTGGGATGTGGAGAAGCAAGGCGCTGTTTCAGAAGATCAAATCCACAAAAATCCATTGGTAAGGCATCTGGTGACTTCACAAGGATCCTTTTAAATGGTATCACATTGACACCCGTTTCCATAGCTTTCCGGTGGTAGTAATGCTGGGAAGATCCAGAAGTGTGATTGGATACTTTATCCATGTGGATCCAAAAATTTGGAGCGTCCTCACCATACAACTGAGGAACCACTTCATCAAAAATTGGGTCCATAACATTCCTTTGATAGTAGACTGCATTAATTTTTACAGTATTGGCAACTCTGTGAAAGCTGAGTTTCTCCCGAGAGCAATAACTGCAACCACCATGAATCCCTTGGAAAACTTTTCCTTGTTCTTCCGAATAAAGTTGGAGTGCCCCATTTGGCCCACTTTATGGTAATAAATGGCTCGGGGTTTTTTGTGTCATCTAGATAATCCCATGCTTCATCTAAAGAAACCACCCATTGCCACTTTTCACCTGGCAGGTGGTGTTCATAGAGTTTTCTTGCATTGGTGAAGCATTCTCTGATCTGCCACTCTTTTAAGGCGTGTCCACGTCCTTTATAATGCCGTTCTAGATCCAAACTGCTGTGTATGATCCATAGACAGTCCCTTTGGATATTCCAATGTGGCTGGAAATGCTTCTTTGGGTTGGTGAGTTTTCTTGAGTCACTGTTGCACTGATCTTGGCTACTATTGCTTCAGGTTGAGTTGGTTGTGGCCTTTTTCTTGCTAGTTTTTTTGCACACTGAGCCCCAGGAGGGAATCCATTTTTATGCAGCTGTGTTACACAGCCCCACACATGACTTGCTTATGTTAAGACCTTTTTGTTTGCACCTTTCCACTATAATTGAAAGGCTGTAACCGGCATTGGAATGCCCAACAATGTACCCCTGCCACACGTAAGCAATTGTTGAAGCCATTACGAGTAAACTTCACCTCAGACTGGTCCAGCAGACAGCTGGCACTCGCAGTGAGCTGATGCAATATAAACATAAGCAGTTTGACCAATGACAGAGTGGGAGGGCAACTCAAATTTGTCTGAGCTTAAGTGGGGCTACCCTCCGTAATGATTGAATGCTTAGAAAAATATAAATGTATTAGAAAATTAAAACCAAGAGCATTAGAAGAGTGAATATCTCGGCAAAGAAGTAAAAAAAACTTAAATTACATTGTGTGTTTTAATGGGGCTCTGCCTTTTTGTGAGGTAGGCATTTGTCTATCTCTTATACTTTACCAGTTATACAAAATTCTCTCAGAATGAAGGAGACTTCACATACTATTTGCAAAAAATTCAAGATATACATCTTATTAGGCATGCAAATCCTTAAAACATGTTGTTCTATTCAAAATCATCAGAGCCATTTTTGAGAAAATAAAAGATAATAAAGTTTTTTTCTGTGAAAAGGGTAGTTTGGATTAGAGGGAATTTTATTCTGTCACATCTAAAGAGGATGCTGAACTTAAGTACCGAGTTTAGTATTCATCCAAGTTCTCATTTTTTTAAGTTATGCTGTTAACATACACACACGTACACGCACCCTTTTTCTAAATTTTTTTTATTTTTCTTTTGTATTAAGTGGACCACAAAATATATGTTTATGGTGAAGTCTTAATTTAAAATTTTTGGGTGGAATGCAATATTTCCTCTACCTGTCATAGATTTGTTGTAGAGAAGGTGAACAAAAGCAAATGGGCACAGCATTTCAAAAGGATCCAGTAGAACATAATTTCTGGGCTTGCAGGCTGTGGTCTAGTTGATGAAATATCACCTGATGTTTCACCCGTAACTCTGTTGGAAATCTTCATTAGTGACTCCTGTCAGGTTTACAATTAGAGTGGTGCTGGGTCCCCAGTCTTCCTGTCCTTCTGCCAGGGTGTCTACATCTGGGAACTTAGGAACCCTGTCATTGCTGTACCATTACTCCTGGATCCAGCCACCCAGAGTATCCTCTCGCCTCATCCTTCCTCCCAGGGATGCCTCCTCATGGGGCATAGGTACAATATCCCCTCTGGATTGGTGCCAAGTTCCCTCCATTTCGGAAGATAAGACATAACAAAGGGACAAAGGAAAAGCTTGAATTAAAGAATAATTTTAATTAAAACATTTGAAGTACTCAAGTCTTACTGGACATACCTTTTCAGGTTTTCTGCAAAGTTATGTTTTGAGTCTCACATCCTTTTTATTTTACAGGATTGAAATGAATCAAACAAAGTTTTATATTGACTTAAAAAGGAAAAATGTAACTTTCAATGTCAATTAAATGCAGAAAGAAAGGTTTGAGGGAAATAATGGATTATATAAGAGAGAGAGAAAGAGATTTTTAAGGGTTGACTGTAGATGTTTTGTGCATTGTTGTGTACATTTCTGAGTTTATAAGCTAGGTATATTCCAATCTACTTGCAAGTAAATTGTTATACATATGGTTAAGTTTGAAATATCTAATTATTCTTATTTTAAATATGAATCTTAATATAAATAATATATCAAGCACTGCCAACATTCTATTGTGCTTCCTGTTTGGGTCAGAATAAACTCAGCCAGATTTTTGATTAGTTTATGCTGTAAAAATAAAATCCTCACTGTGCAGTGTCTAAAAATCTGTTAAACTTTGGGGGTCATTTTGTATACATATATGTTAAAAAACACATGCTAGCAGCTTAATACAGCATGCCTGAAATATCTATAATATGGCTCATTTCAAGATTCTAAAGCTATGCTTCCAAATTTTTGAGTGATCGTCTTTCACAGCAGAATGCAAACAAATTTATCATTTTAATAATAAATATTTGAAACATAAATGACATAACAATGTGAATAGCTTTGGTTATCAGTTTCATATTCTATTTCATAATGTGTATAATCATAGATCTAAATTAGGCTGTCTTCAAAGATACATCGGATGGCTTTAGCCTGTAACAGACATGTGGTCTGCAGTTCTTCTTCTGTGTGCATGGTAATGCCCAAGCTAGATATTTTCATGCATTAAGCTTTAAACTTTTTTTAGCTATGGCAAACTGTTATCATGTATTACATGACATTGTATTCACATGGCTTTAACAGCATCTAAAGTTGCAACAACGAAATCAAATTTTCTGTCCAAAACTACAGAGAATAAGAAAGAAAAGAAGAAAAAAAAAAAAGAATACATTTTGTACACTTATTTTTTCCCATACTTAAGCTGGAAATTGGATTTGCATAAATACAATTTTCTTACCTGGACCATATGAATAGCAGTAAGTTTTGATAAAAGATCCCATTAAAATCTATTAGCAATGAAAGCATTCAATCATGAAAATTATCTGTTTGTAATAATCCTCAAAGCAGACTTTGTTAATAAGCAAACAGGTGAATAATATTACAAGGATGATAAAAAGTTTAAGATGGACTAAAAAGTTAGCACAGCCATTTTCAGTCTTATTTTTCTTTAAAATAGGTGGGGCAAAAGTATCTTAGTTCAGAGTAAGCACTTTCTGAGGAAGAAGCACAGGTCACAAGTACTTATAGGCAGTGTGCATATACTTGTACTTAGAAAGATGATAGAAGATAAGAGGTTTCCAATAAATATCACCATTTAAGCATTTAACTTTAGATGCTAATAGAGACATCAGTCAAGTGTACACTCTTTATCATTCCTATGCCAGGATAATGCTTTGTTCTTAACAGTTCTTTATCTCCTTTGTTTGTAATGTAAACAAGATATACTCTTGATTCTGTTTGTACACGTTATTTACAGGGGTGGATTTATGGCCTTCTGATTGTAATATGCTCTGAATATTGAGAAATGAAAGTTCAAGTTAGGTGAAAGATATGGTCACATCAGAATGGCTATTAACTCCAGTTAAGTTTTGTGTGAAAAGACATACTTCTCAAATTCCACTGCAGAAATGGATGCTTGATATTATCAACATTAATTAGTATGTATGTATAACCTATTTATTAAGATTTACCTTTGTGTGCAATGTGAATGCCTATAAATCCGCCCTTGAGTGCTTTATTTTTGTAGCATAAGGTAAGTTTCAACAGGGTCATTCACAGCACACAGAATTTAAGGCAATAAGGTCGCATGGTATGGATTTATGGCTGTGAATATATGTATGAATCTTTTTGACAGAATATAAGTTACCATACAGTTGAAGATGCTTCATATAAGGCTGTGTTTGTTGATACAGTGCAGTATCAATCATTTATAAGTTCTTATAAGTTACTCACAGGGGTGAAGTCCATTAATTAACATAGGTATATATCAGGAAAATGTGAATTTTCCTTACAATTAATTAGTAGCTCAAGTATGTAGATAAATACATTTCTGACAAAGCATATTAATAAAACACCTGAAGATTATAAATAAATGTTATATTTTATGTTACCCAAATATTTAATGTATAGCAATAATGTGCAAGTAATGTTACAATAAAAAGATTTATTGTGGCAGTTAGCTTTTCATTATATAAACATACTTAGTAACACTAGAATGCCTGATTTTTCTCCATACCAGAACACCTGAAGGGGGTCAGTTTGACCCCTAGCAATAAAGGAGTGCAAGTTATCATAAAAAATCTTATGTGTTACACTCACATGACTTTCTCTACTCTTGTACAAACTATTTTTAGAAACGCTTATTCTCCATACGCTTCATGTTAATCAAGATATCGAGATGTCAATCTTATTGCTAATTTTCTTGTAGATGCAAGGGGAATATGGTAGGTTATAAGCGATAGTCAAATCTTTTAAGGGCTGGTTGCTATGTGACGCATTCCATTCTCTTTGCATGTCCAGGATATAAAAAAAATGAATAACGAATTTGAGAAAAAGTATAAGTATTGGAAAATTTAAGGGAATAACAAGCAATATCTCGAAAATGGTTCACTCAACAAAAAAAAATGTATATGACATAAATTGTGTATTTTAATGAGATCTACATTTTTTATGCAGTAAAATCTTGTCTATCTCTTATGGCTTACCAGTTATGCAAAAGTTGTTCACAATTAAGAATACTTTTGGAGACATTCCCAGAAAATTCGAGATATACATTTCATTTGTCATAAAAATATCTTAAAAATATGATATTTTAAAGAAAATCATTAGAGCCATTTTTGAGAAAATTCAAATTTTCGAAAAATGTTCCATGTAAAGGGTAATCTGGGGTGGGGGGATTTTCTTGAAAACCTTTGTGTCACATCTCTGGAAGATACTGAAGCTAAATACCTAGTTTGGTGTTTATCTGACTGTTCGTTTCTGAGTTATGCTGTTCACAGACACACAGACACACACAGACAGACAGACACATAGACACACACACGGAAATGTTTCTAAAAATGCTTTTTTTGATTCAAGGGGTCTCAAAACATGTATTTCCGATGAAATCTCGATATCGAATTTTTGGGTCCAATGCAATACTTCCCCTACTTACTATACGTAGTAGAGAAAGTAAAAATATTCAGTAGTTCTACAAGTATTCCATCTTCTTACAAAGGATGCCTATTATCATAATTTTTCATCTTATGAGTTTTTACTTTTTTTCAATTCAACTTCCTACTTACAGCTGAGTTGAAGGAGGGATGGAATTTCTAATGAAAGGGTATTATTGCTATAATTTTCTAAACACAAACATTGTTATAATTTGTAATGTAATGTTTGTAATGTTACACGTCATTGATATCACATTGAACACATTTAGCTTATCAAGTATAAAAAGAGCATAGGTATGCATAAAGGGTTCAGCTTATGACCCCTCCAGCCATTCTAGATAAATTACACCATATGTCACAGATTATTGTCACAGAACATTTCATTATTGGTGAGTATAGTGAGCACATAAAATGAATAAATGTCACAGGAGGAAACTATGTTGAATTGGCTTTTCTACCACATTAGTTCTATTTAGGATCAAATTTAACCTTCCAGGTGTTCTAACGTTAAGGGAACATCACATGTACTAATCTGATGCAAAATCACAAATCACTTCTCCCATTTTTGCATAAAAATTCCCTAAGATTTGAGTTTAAAAAGATATATACTTTCATGATATTACTGTAGTTTTCAGACCTTCAAATGTCTCTTTAAGTTTGCTATACAATCCTATAGCTTCAAATAGATGTAAACTTGAAAATAGATTTTCTCATAGGTAATTAAGGTGATACAGGTGACTGAAATAAGCAAAAGTGGAGTCGCAAGCCAGCAGCGAGAGGGGAAGGACGTGTAACGGAGCAGGAGGAGTAGAGCAAAACCCGGGACCACCAGAGATGAATGAAATAATGGAAGAAATAAGAGAGATGGGAACGCAACTAGGAAAAAGGATGGATAACAATACAAGAGAGCTGAAAGAAGCAATGAAAATACAAAGAGAGGAAATGGAGAAACAAATATCAGAATGCAAAGATAAAGATGTTAGATTCTGTATAAGATGTAAAAATAATGGAGTTACAGAAATGACGGAGCAAAAAATAGGATTAAGACAAGGGTGCAAATTGAGTCCTATACTATTTAATATATTCATAGATGACATATTAGAAAGAGTGAAAGGAAAAAATCTGCACCGCCCCATAATAGCAAATACAGAGATACCAGGTTTACTATATGCGGATGATCTTATACTCGGGGCTATAACGGTAATTGGGTTACAGAAAGCAGTCAACGGAATACAAGAATACTGCGAAGAATGGGGAATAAAAGTAAATATAAATAAATCAAAAGTTATGGTATTTAAAAGGGGAAATAAACTAAAAAGAGAAGAGAAATGGCAGATGGGGGGTTTAAAATTAGAAGTTGTCAAGGAGATGGATTATTTGGGGGTGAGGTTGAGCAGTAATGGTGAATGGGGGGCGCATAGCAGGAAGGTTGTGGCTAAAGGAAAGGCAGCAATGACAGGAGTAAGGATGTGCAAATATAAATTGGAAATGCCAACTAAGTGGCTAGAAAGAATGTATGAAACATTGGTGGAAACAAGAATGTTATATGCAGTAGAAATTTGGGGAGGATCTGAATTAAGCAGGAAAATAGACCAGAGCTACGGAATGTTCTGTAAAGAGCTACTGGGGCTAACAAGATCAGCACCAGGGGAAGTAGCATTAGTGGAATTAGGAAGAACAAGAAGAAACGGAGTGATACTGGAAAGGATATTAAAATTTTGGTTTAGGTGTCTGAGAAAAGATAAAGAGGAAATTTTAAAGATATGCATGGAACAACAAAAGAGTATGAAAAATAAAAATAGCTGGTGGACAGGGGTAGAAAAAATTATGGAGAAGATAGGAATGGGAGATATCTGGAGAATAGGAGAAAGAAATAGCGATGGTTTCTGGATAGCAGTAAGAAACAGAGTGGAGGATATAGAAAGACAAGAGATTTGGGGAAGCTTAGAAAATAAAAAGTCACTAGGGTTCTATAGATTGGTAAAAAGGAAATGGGGAAGAGAAGGGTATGTAGATTATTGTAATAGAGCAGGAATAGAAGCGTTTGCATGGATGAGAACAGGAGCAATGTATTTGAGAGGGTTAAGAGGTAAAAAAAATGGAATTTGTGAATTATGCGACAATAGCAAAAGCACAGAGCATTATATGTCAGAATGCAAAGAATTAGCAGAATGGAGACAGGAAGTATGGGAAGAAAAATGGGAAAAAATGGATAGGAAAATAGTAGCAATTAAAATGCTAACGAGAAAAGAAGAAAAGCAAATTAAGAATATGGGGGAGTTCCTAAAGAAAGTAAAAGAGAAATGGAGTAGAAAAGTAAGAGAGATAAGAAAGGTAGAAAGGCAAATGGAGGAAGGAGAAGATGGGCAAATAGGGATAAAAGGTAGTAAGGAATGTTTAGAGGAGCCAGAAGGCCAGGGTGCCAGGCAAAAAGAGCAGCATAGCTGGCAAGGAAATTTGTACATATGTTAAGTTAGTTTATAAGTGGAACATTGTAAAAAGAAGTATGTAGGAAAACGTAGAAATAAATTATCTATCTATCTATCTATCATAAGCAAAAGTGTATATTTTAGTAAAACACCAATTTCTCTTAAGCTATTGCAGATAAGCTCACCAAATTTCATATGCATGTGTATTAGTATCTGCTATATGTGAATCAGCTGTTTTTATCCTGAGGTTATATATTTTTTAAATATAACTTTCTGTTCTTTTTTTTTTTTTTTTGCAGAAACTATGAATGATACAACTTTGAAATTTATTACAGAGATTCTTTGCAATTTACCTTTAATTTGAACTAGAATGAACCTAATAGCTTCATTACAGCTTTACAGCTTACAAAAAATTATAATTCATGAAAAAATATGCTCAAAGAAAAAATGCATATTTGTTTTTACTAATAATACTCACTAATGTCCATATTATTCAAGAAATATAGATTATTGTAGTGCAAAATAAGAGGGCATTATTTTTATATGGTTTCTACAGAGTTTCATTGTGATTAACCCACTACTTTCAGAGAAAAAGGCACATAAAGCAAAGAAAATATAGTTTTGAGAAAGTCCAATTTAAAGTGGAGGCATGGGAAGCACTTAAAGGGCATACTACCCTATTAAATAGCCATTCAAGGACATAAATAGTATTGTAATCATGTAAACCATATATGATTCTGCTCAGCAAGAGCTGCACAATTTTTTTTTTTTTTTTCAATATTCAAATGAATTTTTTAGGCTTCAGTCACCTATCTCCCCTTTCATTACAATTTTGCACTCTCATGCACATTGTTCTCAGAAATTTTAAGAGCTTTAGTTCTGAAATGTTGTACCATTGTACTGTCACGGCAAAGGAGAGGTTTGAAGGCTTAAATGCCTCCCCTCCCTGGAGCTCCATAGTTAAAAATTTAAAAAATATATTAGAAGCGCAAACTTTGCAAACAAAATGAGTGTAAACTTGACCAAACACAATACCTAAAACCTACTTCACTCAGCAATAAAGATTACTCATTAAGGTTCGACAGTAACTGATTTTTTGCTATTTTCTAATGGTAGGCAACCTTCACTCTAAGTGATAGGTACAAGAGAATGGATAACATTGTCCAAATGTCTTAATTAATATTAAGAAATGTAGGATTTCTTAATATTAATTTGATTCAGTTTTACTATTAAACACATTCATATTTATTCCCAAATTCATACTTCCAGACTGCAGATGATGGAGAATAATTCTAGTGAAAGAAAAATTCGCTTCCACAGCCTGGAATCAAGCCCTGAGACGTCTAGATTGAGAAGCTAGTAATATATATTATCAATGTTTTGGAAATAATCATAAAAATCTAATATATCACATTCACATGACTTTCTCTACCCACTATCACTTATTTTTATATTGCTTTTAAAACCTATGCTTATGAAAGCTTGTATACTTTATTTTAATCAAGTTAAGTCTTTGTAGAAACAGTTTCTACATATTTCATTGTAGGTACAAGACATGGGAAAGAGGAAATTGAATTGATAGATTTTTAAAAGTTAGACCCTAATTGCCATTTCCATGACATTGTGAAAAATAGGTGAATAGCAATAGCACTTTAAAGTAAAGAAGTGCTGAAAAAAATCAAACCAATAATAATGAACAACTCGGAAATGACTGATACCATATAAGAGTTATTTTAAATATATCATTGTTCTAAAAGATCTACGTTTTTTCTGTAGTAAGTTTTCATCTATCTCTTATGATTTACCCATATTAAAAAATTATACAAAATTCTTTCCGAATGAAGAGGACTTCACAGGCTATTTCCAGAAAGTTCAAGTTATACATTTTATTGTTTTGAAAATATCTTAAATATAGGGTTTTTTTACTCAATCATTAGAGCTATTTTTAAGAAAACCAAAAACATTGAAAATTTTTCCATATAAGGGATGGTTTGGGGTGGGAAGATTTTATTGAAAATCTTTGCATTGTATCATTGGAAGATATGGAGCATAAATGTCAGGTTTGGTATTTATCTGACATTTCATTTAAGAGTTATGCTGTTTACACACATGCACATACCTTTTTCTAAAAATGCTTTCTTTCTTGTATTTAGCAGATCTCAAAATGCGTTTTTCCAATGAAATCTCAGTATTGCATTTTTGGATGATATGCAATACTTCCTCTATCAACTAGATAGGTGGAGAAAGTAAAAGTCATATTCTAATAGGAGGCTCTCCATATAGACTACCTTTAATTTTGTAACAATTTAAACATTTTCCATGAGTCAAAATGTTATATTTGAGCTCTTTTATGTAAAATTTCAATTTCATTTCTGCCATAGATCACCTAAAATATATAAATGCCTAGAGGCTATCCATAAATTATCCTTAATTTTGGAATGGTAGAATCAGGTGACTGAAAAATTAAATGTCATAGTTGGGATTTGAACCACGGATCTCCCAGTCTCCATCCAGTTGCTCTAACCACTGAGCTACCATGGCAACATGCCAGCCTGACACTAAATTCTCCAGCTGATTCACATTTTTCCCAGTAAACCACAAGGAGATCTCAAATCGTATTGAGATGACATACCCCAATGGCGACTTACAATGTTGTAAGTACTTTAAGTCCCGGGCTTCATAGTTTCAACCACTATTAAGTCAATTAATGGCTATGGCATTGAATTTTTCAGTCACCTGATTCTACCTTTCCAACCCTGCCTAACACACGGCTTGTGTGGAAGAACAATTAATTCTATCCTTAATTTTGTTTGAATTTCAACCACATATGAAGTAGGTATATTGACAGATATTTCTCAAACTTGTGTACACATACATAAGATTTCAAATCTATGGGTGCAGCAATTTGCCTAACAACCATTAACTTTTAGAAGGCTCACATATGAACTACTATTAAAGCTGTACCAGTTTCAGCCAGTTTTGGAAAGCCATAAAAATATTGTTCAAACCTGTACCTACACATACAATTTTAAGTGGTTCATGAGTCGTTTAATGATTTGCATGGACAGACAAAGCAATACTAATGGAGCTCTGCAGTAGTGAACACACCTAAAAATGTTACACACCCCGCCCCCAGAGGGCTATGCTACTGACTATTGTGTAACATGTATTAACATAAACTATAAGGGCAATAACAGAAATAATACACATTACACATGTGTCACATTTCCATGCAGATGCATGGTTGGTTGTTCAGGGTCTTTGGTATAAAATCTAACCGCTTGCATGAGGTTTTATATCTGGGTAGCACAACATTGCACAGCACTGTGCCTTTGCTTCTTAAATTTATATACTTGTAAACCTGTGCACAAAATACAATAAAATTAACTCTTACCTCATAGCAAATGCTGGAAATCTTGTCTTTCCACAGCTAAACAAGCACTGTACCGAGTACTCACATTTAGGTTGACATGATTTAGCTTGGACACTAATATTTTGTATTTCAGTTCATATGTTTTCCTTAAGTTCCTCTAATGTCTGAGGATGTATTTGGTATACTTTCTCCTTCAGGGTACTCCACAGGTAAAAATCACAGACTGTTAGATCCAGAAAGTGGGAGTGCCATATGCCAGGACTAATCATTCTATTGTCAAACACTTCCATAATTATATCCATGGACTCCTCTGCTGTATGAGCAGTTGCAGAATGCTGCTGAAACCACCAATCTGTTAGCTGATTGAAAACTGGGGCAAGAATGTAATTTGTACCACTCTCCATTTACTGCACTCTTGTAAGAAATCAGACCAATTATGCGTGTTGTGCCAATGGCACACCAAACCCAATTTTCCTATCATAAAGAGGGAATTCCTCTACACAATGTGAATTTTTAGAGCACCAATAGCATGTGTTTTGAATGTTCAAATGCCCTGTTAGACGGAACCATTCCTTATCTGTAAAGAACACAAGCTGAGGGTCAATTAATCTTTCAGAAACTGATGACAGAAACCACTCGCAATAACGCACATGGGCTACCTGGTTTTAAATTGTGAACATGCATGCATTTGTAAGGTTTTAACAATTTTACTGGTGTATGTGTAGAAATCACTTAAACTCCAACTTATTGTGCTAACTTTGATAGTAATTTTCATTGTGAACATTTCAGCATTTGCTATGAGGTAAGAGTTAATTTTGTTATATTTTATGTACAGGAATACAAATTTAAGAAATGAAGAGAGAGCGCTGGCACAGGCATCTGTGGCATGTCATGCTACCCAGATGCAAAACTCTGTGCAAGTGGTCAGGTTTTGTACCGAATACCCTGTATCTATTGCATTATTAATGTAAACATTTCTGAACATACCTGAAATGAGAACAACACTTCAGAAATATTTGTGTTGTTTTCTAGGAACAAATTAAACCATAAAAATGAAAAATGATCAGATTTGATATTTAAATCACTAGTTTGACTTATTTTATGAATTGACACCAATATAATATATTTTGAACTCTTCAAAATGAAAGATCAACAATGTAATATATAGGTATCTTTTGTGGCGAAAATATAAAAACTTCATACTTAAATTAAAGCTAGGAATTATACATCAGTAAGGAAGGTGGCATATAATTTAATAATGTTACAAAAAATGTTAAACATAATTTATGGTCTTCAAATTGTCTTCCTCCGTGCACTAGTGGTACCGTGCTAGCCTCTAGTTCCCAACGTCGCGGGTTCAAACGATGTATGGGCAACGTCGGTGGCCAGTTTCAGCATCTCCTTTCGTAAAGTTTGGTAAGTAAAGCCTTTAAAAGTAGTTTTAAAAATGTTGTATGGTTTCATCCGCGCCTTTCTATGATAGCGGCAGACGGTAACGAGCGCCGAGGACGCGGACAGGAAAAACACCGCGCAGGCGGTTCGGAGTCTTTTGGCTCACTCTGTAGAAGTTGTATGTACCTACTGGCTACACTACTTCCATGTGTGCCAAAGGGCGATATCTTCCCAAGCAATGGGCACTCAAGCTGAACTCTTATGGTTATAGAATAATGAAGTTACTGATATGAGATATGATAAATGATATGAGAAATGCCCTAGAATGCAGAATACCTAATGAGGTGTATTGAAATGGCTGAGATGTGAAGGGAGAGTAAACAAACATTTCCATAAAAATTTATAAGCAAAAGACTTTTGTGAAAGGAGGAAACCTTAGTTCTAGAAAGAAATAATACATTGTGGTTTTAGAAGCAAAATCTTAGTACAATTTGTAGAAACCTGGAAAGGAAATATATAAACAAGTTGGGAAATAGTTGGCCTTGCCGAAACGGTATATAATGGTATATTTGTTTTGTCTGCCCTTTGATGTTGGCACCCACGGTATATTTTTACTATTGGCAGCGCTAACACATTATTGGTTAATCAACTCAAGTCTCATGTGCCAACATGGAGGAAGTAGACAATATAATAATACATTCGTTACGACAAGTTGGTTGGTTAGTATGTTATTTCATAATTGCAGGTTACTAGAAATGCATATTTACGAGTGAAAATGTAACATGCATAAACTTTTATAGGTTATCAAGTATAGTTTTCTGCAATACATAATTTGTGGGAGGGGACTCAGTGTTACCACTATAAGTATCATGTGCGATGTCTGTCATAATTATACAATTACCATTTTAGCGATATAGAAGATGACGTTGACAGCCTGAAAAGTTTCACGACAGAGCTTGTAGTTGAAGCGGCAGTAAGATGTTTGGACGTTATCCAGCCCGGTTTGGGGCTCCCGCATTCTTTGCCAGAATCAATGTCTGCAAGATTTCGCATTGGGGCGAGCATAGCTCAAGCCTGCAAGGTAGTCCATAGTTTTGAACTTAAGAGTGCCATAGGAACATTACATCTTCATTGTTTTGAAACTTAATTTTCTCCCTCTTTTGTATGACAGAGCATTGGATATGCAGGAGACATTGGTTATCAGACATTTCTCTACTCGAGCGAGGCAGATGTGCGGAGAGTTTTGATGTTTCTGATCGAGAAACTGCCAAAAGAGTCCGAGAAAAGCATAGTTGAACCTGCAGGTAAGGAAAGACAATGAATAAAAAAAGGTGTAAAGGCCTGACACTAGTGGCCTCTAGAGCAGTCTGATTTCTGCAGTATCAGTGCTGAATATATTCACTATGTGCAAAAAACTGCTTCATCAGGAAACCAACATTGTAATTTTCTTTAACTTCATTGAAAAGAAGGGAAATTAATTTCGCTGTACATACTATTCTATGACCTTAGTTTTGTAACTATAGTATTGAATAATACTTAATCTGGAGAAATTAAAGTATTATGTCAATGCAATAGACTCTACCGACATTCTGCTTTAAGTTGGTCTTCAACAGCGATGAAAATGAAGTCTTAAATGTTCTACAGATGTCATTCTGTCATCCTCTAGCTCTAACACAGTGCTGGCAACATATGAATAACTAATGCCGCCAAAGCTGGTAAGCTACCGCCAACTCTCTTGGTGTGCATTCTTAATTACTTTTTATTTTAGGTTTATTAATTTTTTACGTTTGTAATTCACGGAAGGTTAACCTTACGTTAGCTTTTTTTATATATATATATATATATATATAAACTTAAGTTTCTGAATTCACGAAAGGTTAAACTTAGGTTTCTGAATTTACAGAAGGTTAGCCTTAGGTTAGAGTTTTTTTTTATATATATAAGCTTAGGTTTCTGAATTCACGGAAGTTAGCTTTAGGTTAGGTTTTCTTTTATATAAGCTTAGGTTTCTGAATACACGGAAGGTTGAACTGTAACTTTTCAATACCTAAGTGGTCTCTTACAATGATGTATATGCTATTTTTGCTTCCTGTGCATACCATTTTGTCTCGTATTATGCACTGTTACTCTGAATGCATTGCATTTTTGTGAACGACAATACAAAATGAAAAAGAAGAAGAAGTAGTAACAACAACACATCGCTTATTTTGCGGATTTTCACTTCTTATTTAGGTTGGCAGTTCCTATTGTGCATGTGTATTAGCGGTAAGATGGCTATGTTTGTTGTGTTTATATTGCAATTTTCCTATAAAAGTAAGACACCTAAAAGGG
This sequence comes from Deroplatys truncata, assembly GCA_030765065.1. Classification (NCBI taxonomy): domain Eukaryota; kingdom Metazoa; phylum Arthropoda; class Insecta; order Mantodea; family Mantidae; genus Deroplatys; species Deroplatys truncata. The sequence goes on from CM060987.1 coordinate 127,138,857, forward strand.
GTGGGCAGGTGGGCACCAGCTATTGATGAGATCACATCTACTTTTAAATTCACTCTTAACGTAATTTATTCTCTTTCCGTTTGCTTTTATATGCGTTTTCAATGAAGACCAACTTAATTCAGAATTGCCGACTTCACATAGGTGTACTCCCACCTCACCAATAGTCATTTCATCACTGTGGTGTTTCATGGAACACACCATTTTTTTACTTTCTCTACTACGTATAGTAAGTAGGGGAAGTATTGCATTCCACCCAAAAATTCGATACCGAGATTTCGCCGGAAATACGTTTTGAGACCTCCTGAATCCAAAAAAAGCATTTTTGGAAACATGTCCGTGTGTGTGTCTGTGTGTGTGTGTGTGTCTGTGAACAGCATAACTCAAAAACGAACAGTCGGATAAGCACCAAACTTGGTATTTAGGTTCAGTATCTTCCAGAGATGCGACACGAAGGTTTTCAAGAAAATCTCCCCACCCCAGACTACCCTTTACATGGAAGATTTTTCGAAAATTTTAATTTTCTCAAAAATGGCTAACGATTTTGATGAAAATATCATATGTTTAAGATAATGTCATGAGAAATGAAATGTATATCTCGAAATTTCTGGGAATGTCTCCAAAAGTATTCTTCATTGTGAACGACTTTTGCATAACTGGTAAACCATAAGAGATAGACAAAATTTTCCTACACAAAAAATGTAGATCGCGTTAAAATACACAACTTATGTCATATACATTTCTTTTGTTGAGTGAACCGTTTTCGAGATATTGCTTGTTATTTCCTTAAATTTTCCAATACTTATACTTTTTCTCAAATGCGTTATTCATTTTTTTTTATGTCCTGGACATGCAAAGAGAATGGAATGCGCCACATAGCAACCAGCGTTAAAATATTTGACTATCGCTTAAAAGCTACCATATTTCCCTTGCATCTACAAGAAAATTACCAATAAGATTGACATCTCGATAAACATGAAGCATATGGAGAATAGGCGTTTGTAAAATTAGATTGTACAAGAGTAGAGAAAGTCATGTGAGTGTAACACATCAGATTTTTTAATATAGTTACTCTAAGCCATTATTCATCATTTGTTTATTTTGTTCATAAGATCCCACGCGAGCTTAGCTCTGGAATATAACATGTCAAACTGCAAATAACCATCACCAATCATAACCTAATTCCCTCCCTCACAGAAAAACCATCACAGATCATTGAAATCAGAAATACCATGCAGGAAAAAATTTTGACCTACCATAGTTACAGATTGTACAGTGCAAAACAGTAATAATGGCGTGTACAATACAGATTTTGCACATGAGCACATTGTATGTATTTAGCCAATAAAGATTCTGAACTTGTACTTTGATAGGCAAATGAATTCCTGTAGAGAGTAATAGGTCTTTATACATATTTTTGGACTTTGTTGCCCATCCAATTGGCAGAATTTACTTAGCATTTGACTGATTAGTAAGCACTTTGTATCGGTATTATTCATACGGTAAAGCTGCCAACATGTATGAAAAATGTAGCAGTGGTTACAGCAAAGCATGTGAGCGAAGCGATCAGTTTCTACGATATTTATAATTCACTATTTGTATAAGCTTAGTTTGTGATTCATGGGAGGTTAGGTTTAGTTTTTTTTTTAAATATAAACTAGGGTTAATTAACAACCAGTGGTTACCTCTTAGCATGCGAGCAAAGCTACCATGTGTTTCTTAATGGTGCTTATGATTCACTATTTATATAAGCTTAGGTTTCTGATTTATGGGAGGTTAGGTTATTTTTTAATGTAATTTTAGATTAATTAGCATGTCGCATATTTTCCGTTATAGAGTGTGTTTTGGAAAGAAAAATCACTATTTTCATGGATTTTGCTATTACATGTGGGTTGGCACTTTCTTCCACACATGTGCACTATTAAACTGGAGCACTTTGTTGACAATTGGTGACTTATTTCGTATATGAGAAAGTGTCCTAAAAATGGAGGACAAGTAGTTCACAGGCTTCCAAACTGTTCAATCTCATTTTAAATTGTGTAATACGTGCATTTTCATTCCCTAAATTATTATTTTGTCATTTCTGTTGCTGATTATTTTTGGGATGATTACCATATTTTTTAAGAGCAGTTAATCTTGGTTTCTGACAGAAGTGTAATTGAGTTTAGTAAGGCATTGAATGCCTTGATAAACTCATGATAAACTTTTGAAAGAAAGTTAAGTTTGTTGTTGGTGTCAGGTATTGAAGTTGTGTTCTTGTAAATTGCTTATAAATTCATGTATAGTTATGGTATAAAATGTCATGAATGAGAAAATATTTTCACATGTTAGAGTTAAGATTCCAGACAAACTCTTTAAGGATGCTCTGTAATGAGTTGTAACTATTGTTCTCACTGCTTTTTTCTGCAGTTAAAAATGTTTTCTGTCTGCAGAGTTGCTCCAGAAAACAATTCCATATTTCAAGATAGAATGAAAATAGGCAAAGTATACCATCTTAAGAGCTTCTGCTGTGTTGAAACTAATCAAAGACCTAATGGTGTAATTTGCTCAGCTTAGTTTAAATGATATATTCGTAATGTGCGATTTCCAGTTTAAGTGGTTATCTATCTGCAAGCTCAGGAGCTTAACCACATTGATTTTCTGAGTATTTCTATTGTTTCCTGTGTTCACGTTTGGATCTGGGAGATGTGCATGATGAACCTCAATATATTAGCTTTATCAACTTAAGAGCAAGGTTATTGTTTCAAAGCATTTACAGATTGTGTTAAGTGTAGTTTAATTTACTATCCAACTTGCATATATTTACTGTGCTTACTAATACACCAGTATCATGTGCAAAAAGGATTACACCGCCCTATCTTTAATTAGTAAAAGTAAACCAGTTGTATAAATGCAAAGTAGAGGGCTGAGTTTTCTTTCACTAAGTCTATGGAATGAATTGTCATAGACAGGCTAATGTGTGTATACTTTCTCTATGTGATCTCCTGTCTCTGCAGCATGTTTAGTGATATCAGATTCTTCCATCTGAGAGCATTTCAGGTACCTATCTTACATTCTAAGACAACAGAAATGTGCATAGAAATAGTAACCTAAAATGAGATATGCATTAAATGGATAAAATATACTTCTGAACTGAGAAAATCATTAGGAACAGATTAAATATAGCATTCTGAAGTTTGCTCCAACAAAATTAAAGGCTGATTCACAACAACCAAGAATGGTGACCAGAACAAGAACGACAAAGTTGAAATACATATATTTTAATGGGAGTGTTCACAATTGATGGGAAGCTTTCCTAGTCCCTGGGAATGGGAAAGAAGACTTGGCCAAGTTAACTTCCTGGTTCTCACTACCCAGCACAGCATATTAGATCCATAATGCATATATTAGACTCTTCACTGTAAAAATTATTCTAGGCAGCCATGACAAGAAACACTTGCTATTCTCTTTCTAGTCGCAAGCTGGAAACTTGAAACTGCAAGAAATTCTAGCATTTGTGCGTCCTAACCTCAAATCCTGACACCCGCAGATCCATTGAATGTTGATTCTTCTAGAGAAAGGATCATCTGTAGTTTGTTTATATGCAACTCAAAACTGGTATTATCTAAAAACAATAGAAAAGCTCCAAAGAAGAGCAAAAACTGGTAGAAGTTAACAAAGAACATCAAACATCTTATAGTGTATGCCATTAAATAAAGGAATGACAGCTTGGTACGACTAGAGGAATTGGAGATGTAATAGATCTGTATTTAAACAATGCTTACTCTATCAAATTTTGACATTGGCTAACCCACACTGTGTTGTCCGAATTGGAAGCAGGTGAAAGAATATCCTTGGTCAGTTAAAAACAAATGAAATCCCAAATGCACAAAGTCGACTTTCCTCTTTGTGATCAATATGCATTCCCATTCTCGTTACTGGGCTATTGTGAACCAAAATGCTGTATGCTATATTGCTTCCCATTCTCATTTACATTTTGGATACAATTCTTGAGTTATTGTGGATCAGCCTTAAGATCATGACTCTTAGACCAATATAATATGTTGGCATTCATCTCAAACTTGAATGTAAACAAAAGTATAGTTATACCAATATTTAAGAAAGGGAACCACATGAATGCTGCAATTACCAAATTGTAAGCCTGCTTAAGGGGAGACTAAATGGTCAAAAATTTCCCAAAAATGAAATGTTTAGTTTTTCTTATTAATTGGAATTTCTTCTTTAATTTTATATATGTTTTATCATTGTGGGCACAACACTTTTAAATATATTTTTAAAATTGCACTGAATCTCCCACTTTATATTGTGAATTCTGCACCATTTCATAGAAAAATCTTAGCTCGTGAGCAATTTGGAGAAGAGAAGTAAAGTTTAGCCCATTTTTAGGCGAAGTTTTGTTCCAAAAATTCATAAATACTACTGATAAGTATGACATATTCTATGTTTTCAAGCCATGTGATTTATTTCGTTGCAAATATATGGGAATTGATGGTAATTGTTTTTTCACATAAGCCATGTATAGGGCAAGGTTGGAAAGGTAAAAATGGACTGAAAAATTTAGTGCCATAGCTGGGATTTGAATTGCAGATCTTCCGGTTTCTGTCAGTTGCTCTAGCCATCTGGCATGATATTAAATTCCCCAACTGACTTGCATTCAGTTAGGGTATTTAATGTCGTGTTGGCAGTAGCTCAGACCAGAAACCAGATCTATGGTAATCCCCTGTCATATGGGAACTTGTTTTTTAATTTTTGCTTTAAATAACTTATTTAAATTACATTTTATGGTATAAATGACCCATTTTCTCGAAAGCTATTGAGGATAGCTAAATTAAATTTTAGGATGATAAAACAACCTCCAAGTGCTGTTGTGAATCTACTTTGCAATTAATAACATGGTTGGGTAATTTTTAAAAATGTAATAGTTGATAAATTTTAATCAAAAGAAGATATACTTAGCAAAATAATCTTATCTTCCTTAATTAACAAACTTATTACATTAAAAGCTGATGTGTTAGATTTACACAACTTTCTCTGCCCTCTATTGTTTATTAATAGGTATACAAATTGTTACAAAAGTTTGTATTACTATCTACTTCATTTTAATCCAGATAAACGTTTGCAAAAATAATATTACACATTTCGTTAGAATACAAAGAAAACAGTCAAATGTTTAAGAACTGAACACTATACGCTGGCCTTAAAATCCCGTACTGTTTCTATGCAATTGCCAGGAACAACTGAAAATCATGAAACTTTAAAAGAATGACAAAAGTAATGAACAAATCAAACTATTAATAACTGATATCTCGGAAATGCCTGATGCCACAAAGAAAATTATTTGAGATAAATTGTGTGTTTTAAAGAGAGGTCCATTTTTTGTGTAGTACGTTTTTGTCTATCGCTTTACCAGTTATACAAGATTATATAAAATTCCTTCCGAATAAAGAGGATTTTACAGGTTATTCCCAGAAAATTCAAAAATATATGCTTTATTTTTATGTATCTCTAATATATGGTAGTTTAATCCAAATCATTACAGCAATTGTTTAGAAAATCAAAAATTTCCAAAAATGTTTCATGTAAAGGGTAGTTTGGGGCAGAGAGATTTTTATGAAAATCTTTGTGTCGCATCTTTGGAAGGTACTGTACCTAAATACAAAGTTGGGTATTTATCCCACATTACTTTTTTGAGTTATGCTGGACACAAGCAGCACCGTCACACACACATGCGCACCCACACACACCCCTTTTTCTAAAAATGCTTTTTTGGAATTCAGAGGTCTTCAAAACAGGTATTTCTGGTGATATCTCAGTATCATTTTTATCTCCCCTTAGCTCATTATAAAATATATATGCAAAACTGTTACCATGTATTAGTAGAATAATGAAAATATTAGCCATTGTGACTTTAGAAATGGATTTTTTTGCTCAGATTTGTTTGTGCATTAAAATAAATAATTTAAAGAGAAGAGAATTTAACTTAGACCCTTATAGTGTTTATCGATTGTGGCTACATTGATAGAAGTAAACTTTGGAAAATTTTCAGGCAACAAGGCTTTCCTGGACATTTAATTAGTGTAATACAAAACATATATCACAATACAGATATAGGTAATACAATAAATAAAAATAGAAATGTATTAGTGCAGTTATGTGAAGTCAACTTGATCACTCTTAAATATTTCACTCAACTATTTTTTATACAGGACATATATCGTAAACTTGGACTCACGTAATCAGCGGTTAGCTGGCTGGAAAATATCAAAATGTAAGAGAGAGAACTGCATTAAATAAATTTCAACATTACTTAACAGATTAGAAAAGAAAAACTTCAGAAAATTCACATACCACCTGGGATCCTTTCACAAATTTCAAAATATATTTAAATACCACAGCATCACCCTGGCACCAAACAACAAATACAATTACATGCACAAATTGAGATTTTTATTACTTTAGCTTCACTTTCTGCACCAGATCTTACAGAACATGTTTCAGGGAGTGCTATCTCCGTCATCAGCCTAGCTGATGTAAAAAGCCGTAAATGAATAAAACATTTTATAACTTGAAAATATCTAAAAAGTAATGGATATTACAATTCAAGGAAAGCAGCACATTTTAAGACATCACTTAGGGCCTAAACTGTTTAAATTTCTGAATTCAGCTACCTAGCTTTACAATCTAAATGACTTCTGAATTTTCAATAATTAGAGTGTTTTTCCTGAATGAGCTTGGCTTTAGTAGACTTTTTTTGGATTCGTAGCACATGCTTAAAAGTGAAGGGAATAAAATCTGCATCAAAATCTAGCAACACTTGAAATTATTTGAGCATGATAAGGGTGATGTTAAGGTTTAACTAACATCCACTTTGACGATGTTAACATACATTTACGAGCAGAAATACAATACAGAGAAGAATGAAAATGGCCTCAATCTAAAGAAAGAGCTTTAAAGATTGACATTGAAATTATGTATTTCCTAAGTACAGAGTTTTTATTGGGGGAAAAGCCTAAAATATTAACATATTTACTAAAGAGTTTAATTACAATTTTTGTAATATTAAAAATTGTTTTACAGTACACAATCACTTTGCAAACATTTTCACTAATTTTACAAACTGTAAATTTTCTGTCAAATTTGCGGTTTGCTTAACTTTGATTGTTGCAAAAGAACAATCCTTTTTTACTGACATGTAGGAAAATCTTTTGTATAGATGGTGTCTCATAAGTATGTCGGTTTTTAAGCAAAACTTTATTTGGAACATTTTCTGATAAGAAATTAAACTAATCTTCAAAGTAGAGACCATCAGATTTTATAGTCTTAGCCATCTTTCAGTAACGTATATTATCGTGCTATGGTACCAGTCTCTGTGGTGAGACCCACTTCCACAGCTTCAATATTTTCGAAATTTCTTCCACGCAAGAAATGGGCCATGGATAGAAACAGATGGTAATCTGAAGGTGCAAAATCAGGGTTGTATGCTGGGTGTGGTAGTAGTTTGACTCCTTTCAATTTTGGAATTTTTGTCATGGTTGTTTGTGCAGTATGGGGTGTTGCGTTGTCCTGCTCTATTTTGGTTAACTAATGCTGGGTATCTTCATCTTAAAATTTCATGAACTTGTTCCAGTTGTTGAGAATAAAGATCCACATTGACTGCATGACTGTTTGGAACAAACTCCCAGTGAATCACTTCTTCAAAATTCCACCAGACACACAACATTACTTGGGGCCAAACTGATTTACTTTAACAATGACTTTGGCAGGTTGATAGGAACTGAGCCACTGTTTTGAGACATCAGGGTTGTGGTAATAAACCCATTTTTCATCACATGTGACAATTCTCCTGATAAATCTATCATCCATGGTCTTACCGACAAGCTGGCGACATATATCCACTCTACGTTGAGGTGTCAATTCATGAGGTACAGATCTACAGCTCCTGTTTAATTTTCCAAGTTTCTTAATCTGACAATGTATGGTATCTTTTGATGGACCAAGTTCTTCTGACAGCCAAGTACTTTTTTGCAGATTTTCTTGCAAAGCTCTGAATGTATTCGTAATATCCCCATAATTTAGGTCTTCCAGAATGTGGTAAATCTTTAGTGTTTTCTTCTTCAGTGTTGAAACGTTGGAACCATCGTTGTGCCACGCGCTCACTTATGGCACCTTCTCCTTCCACTTCACATATTTTTCGAGCTATGGCAGCAGGTTATAATCTTGTTTCCAGTATTGCTTTAGAAGGACTCTAATCTCAAACTTCGTAACTTCCATTTTGTGATTGTGTACTAACAACTGACGACTGACACTTTTTGTAATATATGCAATAATAGCGTAAATAGCATTCTAGAACCAAGGAAAACCAGTTCTATCTTATAAAACACCAAACTTAAAAACCTACATGAGACAACCTAATATAGTCTTTCTTATAGCTCATTGGTTCTTGCATACCCTCACTTTGTGCTGTATCACTGCTTTGTGAGTTTTACCATCACACTCCTTGGCTGAGAGTCGTCCTCCGTGGTGTAGTGGTTATCATGCTAGCCTCTAGTTCCCGAGGTCGCGAGTTCAAACCTGGCGGAGGGCGATGGATTTTTTTGGGCTTAAAAATCCTTAGCATGGCTTCCTTTGGAAGGAAAGTAAAACCGGTGGTCCCGTGTCATAGATTTATGGCACGTAAAAGAACCTCAAGCCTGATAAAGAGGCCTCTGAGTGAAATTATCGGTTTTTCACGCCCATTATAGAATGGGACGCTAAGGACCACAGCAGTTAAAGAGCTTCCATAAATAAAACTCAATTTAAATTTTCCTTGGCTGAGAGTACAGTGATTGCTTGGTCAGTTTCAGGTAGTGATTTTCTAGAGATCTCTGTAATTTTAGCACCAGCACCAGGTACTTTGCAAAACATTGGTGAATCTCTTTAGTGAGAAATTCCATCTCCATTTTCCAAGGATTTGATGGTGCTTTCAAATCCATCAGGTTCTTGAGCACTATTATTGAAAAGTTTCAGCAGCTGTGTGGTGGACTGAGTAGGGTACGATATACTCAGTCATTTTTGCCTAAGCTTCAGATTTTGTACTTTCTCTACCACCTACATAGTAGGTAGAGAAGGTATTGCATTCCATCCAAAAATTTGATACCAAGATTTCACTAGAAATGTATGTTTTGAGACCCCCTGAATTAAAAAAAAGTATTTTTATAAAAGTGTGTGTGTGTGTGTCGGGGGGGGGGGGTGGGAGTGGGTGCGAGCTTGCGTGTGTAACTCATAAACGAAAAGTCAGATAAATAATAAACTACCTTCCAAAGATACCACACAAACATTTTCATTGATTCTCTAAAAAAACATGTCTCTAATGATTTTGATTAAAATACTGTGTATTAAAGATACTTGCATGACAAATAAAATGTATATCTTGAATTTTCTGGGAATATCCTGTGAAGTCCTCTTCATTTGGAAGGAATTTTATACAATCTTATAAATTGGTAAATTTTAAGCAATAGACAAAAACATATACACAAAAGATCTGATGTGTTACACTCACTTGACTTTCTCTACTCTTGTACTAACTATTTTTACAAACTCTTATTCTCCATCTATTTCATATTAATCGAGATAAACATTTGCAGAAACGATCTTATTGCTAATTCTCTTGTAGGTCCAAGGGGAATATGGTAGGCTTTAAGAGATAGTTAAATCTTTTAAGAGTTGGTTGCTATGTGGAGCATTCCATTCTATTTGTATGTCCAGGATACAAAAAAATCATTATACCACCATTAAAAACTATTGCTAAATGTTTGTGTTAACAAACTAACCAAATGTTACAAGGCGTTGTACTTTCTACTTCAGTAGATTATGCTTTGTGCATAGGGTAGACAGGCCTTTTTGAAAATCATTGACTTTCACTTTGTATTGTTTCATCGGCAAAACTGCATGTATAGGCTTATGGTCAGAGAAAATGGTTTCATACACACCAGCAGAAATGTCGATGTTGGAAAATATTATACTTATCTGAGTATTAAAATGTGTTGTTGTTGAAGCATTCTTATGCAGCTTGCTTATTAAATTAAGTTTATTCTATGTGCAGCACCATTCTCTTTGCCATAGATTAATACTCTTTGCATATCCAAGACAAAAAAAAAATGAATAACGAATTCCCATCTGAAAAACAGTATAAGTATTGGAAAATTTAAGGGAATAACAAGCAATATCTCGAAAATGGTTCATCAACAAAAAAAATGTATATGACATAATATGTGTATTTTAACGCAATCTACATTTTTTGTGTAGTAAAATTTTGTCTATCTCTTATGGTTTACCAGTTATCCAAAAGTCGTTCACAATGAAGAATACTTTTGGAGACATTCCCAGGAAATTTGAGATATACAGTTCATTTGCCATAAAAATGTCTTAAACTTATTGTATTTTATTCAAAAACGTTATAGCCATTTTTGAGAAAATTAAAATTTTCGAAAATGTTTCATGTAAAGGGTAATCTGTGGTGGGGGGGATTTTCTTGAAAACCTTCATGTTGCATCTCTGGAAGATACTGAACCTAAATACCAAGTTTGGTGTTTATCCGACTGTTCTTTTCTGAGTTATGCTGTTCACAGACACACACATGGACATGTTTCCAAAAATGCTTTATATGCATTCAGTGCACCTTAAAACATGTATTTGCTGTGAAATCTCGGTATAAAATTTTTGGGTGGAATGCAATATTTCTCCTACTTACTATACGTAATAGAGAAAGTAAAACTTTAGATCTCTTTATAACACAATTTATTTTGAATAATTTTTTTGTGGCATCAGCCATTTCTGAGATATTAGTTATTAATGGTTTGAATTGTTGAATACTTAGCCATTCTTTTAAAGTTCTGCCAATTTTCAGTTGTTTCTTGTGATATGTGGAAAGAGCATTGAATTTAAAGGCCAGCATATAACATCTGTAAAACATTTGCTGTCACTATTTCCTTTGTAAGGAAATGTGTAATGCAGCTATTTTTGGAAAGGTTTATCTTCATTAAAATGAAGCAGATAGGAAAATAAACTTTTGTAAGGATAGTTTTTATACACATTAATAACGATAGAGGGTAGAGAAAGTTATATAGATGTAACACCAGAATGTTTTTATTTTTAAAGCTATGGTCATTTTGTATTTTTCAAATACTGCTCAGCATTCTGACCAGAAGCTGTCAGGTCTTAAGTTTCTTCCTTGCTTGATGGTATTTTACCACTCGCAATTGAAAATGCTGGACCAATAATTAAAAATCTGATGTGTTATATTGAGGCAGTATTTTTATCACTTAAATGATATCAATCTAATTATATAATATAAAAATTTAATAACAGCCTGCCTTAAAACAATATGTGTGTACTATAATATATAAAAAGTGTATATTACAGTCATTGTATTATGTTTATATTATTATGTACACGTATAATAATGTTATGTAAATGTATTACGTAATTTAACAATGTAGGAGTTGTGAGAATAGATGCAAGCTGCTTTCCGTAGCACACAGAATTATAAAGTAGAAGCCGAAAGTTGCTAACATTGAGGTAACCTTGAGACAACAATAAATTAGAAAGTTTAATAAAGGCTTCTAATAATTCTTGGAACAATAATGTAATATTTAAAACAGTTTATAAATAGCCAATCGAAAACTAGAAAAAAAAATAAATAAATAAAAGTATTCTATTGGAGTAGGCTTAGCCAATCAGAGACTTGAAATAGAGGAATTGTGCAAATTTAGGCTGCAGATGCTATTAGATTGTGTATCTGATCAGTACGGTACGTGTTCAGTGTGAGACAGGAAAATTTATTGCTGTGAGAATAATATAAAGTTTACGTGTTAAAAAGTACAATTAACAATAATCTCACAGCGTTACAGTAGGATACATCAGTGAAGTGTTATTTAATCATGTGAAAGATTAATAAAACAAAGTTAAATACCATTATAATTTGTGTAAGCCTTCATTCTTTAGCCACACCAGCTCTGCTAAGAGATACGTGTTCTGGAAATTACTACTGACGCAGCTGAGGCATACATATATAATATTTAAATAAACATAAAAATACAAAGTTGATTCTTAAACATGGGGCGAAGGCCACTGGAAAAGTAAACGTGCGGCGAAGGCCACCGGAAACTTTGTACCGTACGTGGGGTGAACACTCCAAGAAACATATATCCTGCAATATGTGGTGCAACCACTACAACAATTAAACCACTTCAAGTTTGGCTCCCATATGAGGGGCTACAATAAACCATATCAAGATTGGCACCCAAAGTGTGGTGCTAATAACGTAAAAATAATCTACTTCAAGTTTAACATGACTTTCTGTATCCACGCTTCTGTCCTACAAACTATTCCCTCAAACGGTTATTCCTCTGTCTACCTGCTAATCATGATATACATTTTAGAAATGTTTTCATTACGTATTATGTTATAGATACAAGAGGTTTACGGCAGGAGCTTGGTGTATGATTTTTACTTTCTCTACTACGTATAGTAAGTAGGGGAAGTATTGCATTCGACCCAAAAATTCGATACCGAGATTTCACCGGAAATACATGTTTTGAGACTCCCTGAATCCAAAAAAAGCATTTTTGGAAACATGTCCGTGTGTGTGTCTGTGTGTGTGTGTGTGTCTGTGCGTGTGTCTGTGTGTGTGTCTGTGAACAGCATAACTCAGAAACCAACAGTCGGATAAACACCAAACTTGGTATTTAGGTTCAGTATCTTCCAGAGATGCGACACGAAGGTTTCCAAGAAAATCCCCCCACCCCAGACTACCCTTTACATGGAACATTTTTCGAAAATTTTAATTTTCTCAAAAATGGCTCTAACGATTTTGATTAAAATATCATATGTTTAAGGTATTTTCATGACAAATGAAATGTATATCTCGAATTTTCTGGGAATGTCTCCAAAAGTGTTCTTCATTCTGAACGACTTTTGCATAACTGGTAAACCATAAGAAATAGACAAAATTTTACTACACAAAAAATGTAGATCGCGTTACAATACACAGTTTATGTCATATACATTTTTGTTGTTGAGTGAACCGTTTTCAAGATATTTCTTGTTATTCCCTTAAATTTTCCAATACTTATACTTTTTCTCAAATTCGTTATTCATTTTTTTATGTCCTGGACATGCAAAGAGAATGGAATGCGCCACATAGCAACCAGCGCTTAAATATTTGACTATCGCTTAAAACCTACCATATTCCCCTTGCATCTACATGAAAATTACCAATAAGATTGACATCTCGATATCTCGATTAACATGAAGCATATGGAGAATAAGCGTTTGTAAAAGTAGTTTGTACAAGAGTAGAGAAAGTCATGCGAGTGTAACACATCAGATTTTTTTAGTAGTGTTTAATGCCCGCTCTTATTTCATTGACACTGGTAATGCATGAAATGAAATGACAATTGGGAAAGGACATTTAGGAAGTAAACATTCCAGGCCTAAGTTTAGGGTACCTCCCCAGCATTTGTCAGTTATGAGGACTGGAAGAAAACCTGGAAAAAACTCGGTCAGAGAGAATATGATGGCTTTGAAATTTCACTCTTTGCATGACCATGAGAAAAAATTGAATTAGTGACCTAGCTCTTGGAAAAATATAAATATGTGAAAATTTAAACCAATAACAAAGAATATCTCAAATGGTTAATATCACAAACATTTTTTTTTCTTATAAATTGTGTCTTTTAACAAGATACAAATTTTTACTTTCTCTACTACGTATAGTAAGTAGGGGAAGTATTGCATTCCACCCAAAAATTCGATACCGAGATTTCACCGGAAATACATGTTTTGAGACCTCCTGAATCCAAAAAAAGCATTTTTGGAAACATGTCCGTGTCTGTGTGTGTCTGTGAACAGCATAACTCAAAAACTAACAGTCGGATAAACACCAAACTTGGTATTTAGGTTCAGTATCTTCCAGAGATGCGACACGAAGATTTTCAAGAAAATCCCCTCACCCCAGACTACCCTTTACATGGAACATTTTTCGAAAATTTTAATTTTCTCAAAAATGGCTCTAACGATTTTGATGAAAATATCATATGTTTAAGATAATGTCATGAGAAATGAAATGTATATCTCGAAATTTCTGGGAATGTCTCCAAAAGTATTCTTCATTATGAACGACTTTTGCATAACTGGTAAACCATAAGAGATAGACAAAATTTTACTACACAAAAAATGTAGATCGCATTAAAACACACAACTTTTATCATATACATTTTTTTTGTTGAGTGAACCATTTTCGAGATATTGCTTGTTATTTCCTTAAATTTTTCAATACTTATATTTTTTCTCAAATTCGTTATTCATTTTTTTATGTCCTGGACATGCAAAGAGAATGGAATGCGCCACATAGCAACCAGCGATAAAATATTTGACTATCGCTTAAAAGCTACCATATTCCCCTTGCATCTACAAGAAAATTACAAATAAGATTGACATCTCGATATCTCGATTAATATGAAGCATATGGAGAATAGGTGTTTGTAAAAATAGATTGTACAAGAGTAGAGAAAGTCATGTGAGTGTAACACATCAGATTTTTTGTTTAGTAAGCTTTTGCCTATCTCATGATTTACATTTTTTTACAAAATTCATTCAAAATGAAAACTTCACAGGTTATTTGCAGAAAATCAAAGATATGTATTTTATTTTGCCATGCAGATAACTTAAACATGTAGTAGTTTAATCGAAATCATTAAAGCCATTTTGAGAAAATAAAACATAATGAAACATTTTCCTTGTAAGGGAAATGGGGTGGTGGGATGTTCTTGAAAATCATCACGTCGCATTTTTGGATGGTTTGAAACTTAAATACTAAATTTAGTATTTTTTCCAAGATTTCATTTTTGAGCTATGCTGTTCACAGACAGACTGTCGTCCTCCGTGGTATAGTGGTTATCATGTTAGCCTCTAGTTCCTGAGGTCACTGGTTCAAACCCGGCGGAGGGTGATGGATTTTTTTCAGGCGTAAAAATCCTTAGCATGGCTTCCTTCAGAAGGGAAGTAAAGTGGGTGGTCCCATGTCGTAGATTTATGGCACGTAAAAGAACCTCAAGCCTCTGATAAAGATGCCTCTGAGCAAAATTGCTGGTCTTTCATGCCCAATATAGAATGGGATGCTAAGGACCACAGCAGTTAAAGAGCGTCCATAAATAAAACTCAATTTCAATTTCACAGGCAGACTGACAATTACACATAAATATGGGACCTTAAAATGTGCATTTCTGATGAAATCTTGATATAAAATCTTTTGGATGGAATGCAATACTTCCTCTACTTACTATGGATCAGTAATAGTAAGAATAAAAATGAAACGAGGAGCAACAGATACTCATAATTTAGCAAATATCTTAACAATGTGTGCACCCTTTTATTCTACTTATGTCTGTGAATCGATTAAGCATGTTCTAGCGAAGTTTCTCCCCATCATCAACTGACAATCGACTGACGTGACTGCTAAATCTATTTGTCTGACTCCTTCAGTATGCTGTCATTTCAAAATTCATAACTATATCGTGGATTTTAATGATGAAAAGGTTTTCCAATATGACCTGTAATGGCTTTTTTGTACAGTTTAGCATTTTGATTTATAGTATATTGTGATTGCAGATCCAGAAAATGATTTAATATTTGATGTGCTGTTCTGTAGTGGATGATTAAGTAATTTTTTAATACTTATAATCTATTTTGTGATACCGATGTTATATTAAAATTGTTTAGCAGTTTTTCAAATTTGTGAAACAGTTTTGTATGAAAGCTAAATTTGCTATAATTCACATGAAGTTTTCCTGCAATGGCTAATGAGATTATTTCTGTGACCTTTTGTTGTTTGTGTTTTGAAAACATCTTATCAGTGAAACTTAATCAGAGCCATTGTTTATGGCAACTTCATGTATATTTATGTGTATTCTTTATCGTATTCTATTTTCATTAGTGGTATATGAATCATTCTGTGGATTAGGCTATGAAAAATTGCAAATTAGTGAGGTTTAGAGTTGAACTTGATGTTAATTTATATAATTATCAATTTGCGTAGGTTTCCTGTAAATCTTGAAAGTTAATTTATCATGTTTCCTAATTACTTTTAAGGAATGGTAACCATCTGTTCCTTTCCATCGAGCAGTAAATTTGTCTGTCTTGCACATTCAGCAGCCTTAATGCATCATCCAATAATCTTTTATGTATAGCAGTAAATGTATTATCCGCATAACTCGGACAATTTTTTAATGTGTATGGGAGAGCTTTAGTACATTGTTTTAATCTTTATAAATATTCATGTGACACATCAAGCTTATGTAGCATTTGATAAGTCTGGAATCTGCCCAGTTTGTAGTTGCTAATATTTTAGCCCAAGCTTCTGCTAAAATATAACAAAAGTTCATGCCATTTTTACTTGCTCTACCATGTACATAGTAGGTAGAAAAGGTGTGGCATTCCACCCAAAAATTTGATACAGAGGTTTCACCGGAAATATATGTTTTGAGGTCCCTGAATAAAAAAAAAGTATTTTTAGAAAATGGTTTGTGTGTGTGCGCATGCATGCATGTGAACAGTTTAATTCAAAAGTAAAAAATTAATAAATACTAAACTTGGTACTTAGGTTCAATACCTTCCATAGATGTGACAAAGATTTTCAAGAAAGTCCTCCCCACAACAAACTACCCTTTGTAGTTTGCAAACATTTTTCAAAACTTTTGATTTACTTAAAGATGCCGCTAGAAATTGGGATTAAGAAACCATATATTAAAGATATTTATATGGAAAATAAAATGTATGTTTTGAATTTCCTGGGAATAGCCTTTGAAGTCGTCTTCATTCAGAAGGAATTTTGTGTAATCTTGTGTAACTGCTAAACTTTAAGTGATAGATGAAAAGGTATTGCACAAAAAATGTACATCTCTTTAACACACATAATTTATTTCAAAAAACTTTTTTTGTGGCATCAGCCATTTCTGAGATATCCATTATTAATAGTTTGATTTGCTCAGTAGTTCTGTCTTTCTTTTTAAGTCCTGTCGATTTGCAGTTGTTTCTTGTGATTTCATGCCAATAGTATGGAATTTTAAGGCCAGTGTTTCGTATCCAGTTCTTAAATATTTAACTATGCAGTTCCCTTTGTACACTAACAAAATGTGTGATATAGCTAGCTATTTCTGCAAAGGTTTATCTCAGTGTGTGTATGTGTGTGTGTGTGTGTGTGTGTGTGTGAGAGGGATAAAAGAGAAGGGGAGGGGAGATGAAGAGAGAGAGAGAGAGAAAATAAATCCAAAACAAAAGGTTGGATAAGTACATAGTTTGTAAATCCAACAATGAAAATAAGCCAATTTGCTAATGGATTTTATCAAATAAGATGTTAATGATTGTATTTTAACTGCTGTGGCTTGTGTGTGTGTGCGTGCGTGCGTGCGTGCATGTGTTTTTTTTTACCACTCTAGTTGTATTTATATGACAAAGGGGCAAATATCTGTTACACCTAAGATCGCTACAGACATTATTCTCTTTTTTGACATTTCATTTCATGACTCCAGTGTGTTGAATGATAGTACAGTAACAAACCTAATGTAATTTATAATCAGTTTAAATGGGCTGCGTTTTAGAGCTAGATTTTGAGGCAGAGTGGATGGAGCTTAGTACTTAAAATAACTATGCAAAACATAGGCAGTTGTATACCATTCACCAAGGCATGCTAGCTGCTCAGTAAAATGTAACAGTTAAATTTAGTATTCATTAAACTTTAACTCTCTTCATCACTTCCAAATTATTTCTGACCAAAACTGGTTTTTCAGATTTAATGTTATCTTGTGACTACTTGTGCCCCTTAAGAATGATTACTATCTCTTCTCAGTTTTGTAATTGGCCATTGAACATTTGCATTAAACATCACTGGCTGGAATTTCAGTGCTGGAGGTTAGCTGGGTTCAAGTTTATTTAGTTTGAGCCATGCTAAAATTCATAAATTTAATAAAACCACCAAAGTATATAGCAATAAAGGTAGGTAGTTTTCCAAAGTTAAAAGTTTTTAGCAGCTCTGTTTTTTTCTGATGCAAAGTGATAAGCTAATATGCCTATTATAATGCACCATTGCATTCTTTTTGTTCATATTTTATTACAGGAAGAGCAGGGCTGATAGAAAAAGCTGTTGGTGAAACTCTTCGGAAGCAATTGGCCTCTCCATGGCTTCCTAGTTATTGTCGGAGAAAAGGTGTGAGATGGCATGATGATGGCACTTGGAGTAAGGAAGGATGTGGCCATTATCAACCTTTCATCTCATGTAAACTGAGTGTTCCTAAGTCTACAGCTTCAAAAGAAGAAATTCCTCAAGGTAAATTGTCTCTTTTAGCAAAATATGATATTGGAGCATGGTTATGAGATCTCCATTAATTAGGTTGTATTTCCGAGAAACCACAAACAACAAAATGTGCTTCTTGAATTTATAGGCAATAGGTTGCTGTTCATTTATGTCTCAGAAGGAGTTTATAACAAATTACAAACTTGTAAGGTAACCGTAGATGACATAAGTTGGCATGCAAGATGAAACAGTTTACAAATGATTCAGGTTTCTGTGTAAATTCCAAAAGGAATGAGGTGTGTGCAGAAATTGCTGAATTTTGCCAAAAATAATTATTTGAAAATAAAACCAAGAATTGTTAAGATATTTATGTATGAATGAAGAAATCCATTTAGAATTGCTTTACATAATACAACATCTTTCACTTCTTCTCAATAGCATTCTTTAAATTAATTTTTTCGAGCATTCTATCTTTTAAGGAATGCGGTTCTATTTCTATAATTTGATTTTCTAAGCTTCATATGCAGAAAACGTTTTTGCTTATTAGTATAATCTTGTTGCACTTGTTGATTCAATTCAAAACAGTGCATATGTTAAAAATATTGTCTTAGTAACACAGATTCTTTCTTGCATTATTATAACTGTAGAAGTAAAATGATGATTAATTGTAATTATTTCTAACGAATGTTACAATTATTGCTGCACACCCAGGACAATGGGGAAGTTGAAAACCACTAACTGCTGCTCCATTGTTGTTTCATTGCATTACATCCTGTTTTGCTTCAATTTATACTAAAAACATGTGCAATGCTGCATTAAATTTCAATTTTAAAACCTAAGGTATCATATTATTTTTTTAAAAAAAATAAAGAGAGTTAAGGTTGTTACACTACATCACTAAAATGTTCTTACTTGAACGCGTTTCGGGAGACAGTTTGCTCCCATCATCAGCATGTTTTCAACTGGTTTTGCCAGTTATTGTCTGGGGAATGTGTGTGGCTAGTGGTGTTCTCTGGTGCTGGGCTGAAGAACCTCCAAAGGCTGCTGGGTGGCAGCAGTTTGAAATTCATTAGGTGATTCCTGTGTTTGACGATATGTATCAGGAGTAGCACACCATTTCTGGTCTGCAAACCATGATATCACTTCAAATATAAAACTCTTAAAACCGATCAACAGCAGCAATGAATTGGACATCTGGGAAAAAATACATATCGTCAAACACAGGAATCACCTAATGAATTTTGAACTGCCGCCACCCAGCAGCCTTTGGAGGTTCATCAGCCCAGCACCAGAGAACACCACTAGGCACACACATTCCTCAGATATAACCGGCAAAACCAGTTGAAAACATGCTGACGATGGGAGCAAACCATCTCCCGAAATGCGTTCAAGTAAGAACATTTTAGTGATGTGATGTAACAACCTTCAACTCTCTTTATTTTAAATTATGACACATCACTGTTACGAGCTTCTAAATCTTCAAAATTAATTAAGTATCATATGTTTTTATGTGGTGAATTACTAAATAGGTCTGGAAAAGGGGATTGTCTTGCATTTGGGATCATTTTGTCTTCAGAGAAATGCAATGAATAAGGCACCTTTTAAAGAAGCTATGTGAAGATTTTCAGTAAATTTCCTCCATCCCAGTAAACCCTATACATAAGAAAGTTTTAAATTTTGCTCAAAAATATTTAAAGATTCTTATTACAGTTTTTATTGTTGGTGTAAGAATAGTTTATCTTGAATTTTCTGTGAGTAGTCTGCGAGTCCTTTTCATTTGCAGGAATTTTTGTAATTGGGAAATTAAAAGAGAAAACAAAATTTTGCTGATGGGAAAATGTATACCTTGTTGAAATATATAGTGTATGTGCTGTTTTTAGTAATGTTAGCTACTTTGAAAATATTTGCTATTGTATGTTAACTTTTGTTTTAAACATCCATGTTATGGCATCAACATTATTGTAAGTTTCCATGAGCTGAGCTCTAGATTGCCTTGCATATCAGGTTTGTGTGCCTGTTTGTATTATGATTCCAGCTTGCCGTGAATATTATGTACGCCATCTTCCCCCTGTGACAGATCAAGTTCAGGACCAGTGTCAATTACTTCCATCCCTTATTACGCTCAACAGTGAAGGCCTTCTGGAATCCGTGCAACAAGATTTGCCTGATGGAGATGTTGGGCGCAGTCAGCAGGTGTTAGAGTGCCTAACGAGAGATTTTGAGAGGTGCAGTGCAACCATAGATGAGGCTCATGTAGTTTCCAAGCATGACAATGATAGAAGAAGATTGCCTGATAGAAAATCAAGATTTGTTCTGAGTGAAAGGCTTCAATTTTCCAAGGTAGGTTAATCTTAGTAGGTTAATCCAAGATAGGTTCAATAGAAAATATGCCGTATAAAATACATAATCTATGCCCATTTACATTTCTTCGTCTTCTTCAAGCCATCTGTCTTTTTCTGTACCGTTGTTGGTCCTCTGCGATTTTCTTTACTACTTGTATTTCCATTCCTCATTTTCTTGCAACCTCACTGACATATTGCTTCTGTTTTTACTTTCTCTACAATGTACTTAGAGGAATTAGAGGGAGTATTATATTCCACCCAAAAATTAGATACCGGGATTGCACCAGAAATACATGTTATATAAAATAAGGTGGTTGTTTACATCCTTAATATCCATTGTTAAACTTAAATTCTACATAATTTTGTAAGTGTAAGTAGAAAATGCTCTATGTGTATCAACACTATAGATTAGTTTTATTTGGTGATATAAGCATGCTGTTAATATTTATGTGCAATATAGCGCTGCTTATAAGTTTAGGATAATAGTAACATTACTTGTACAAATACATTGACAGCTAATAAAAAGCGTTAATCTTCAGCTGAAAATGAGAGCGATAGCTCTTGCAACATGTCAGAGTTTTAAAGGTGTAAGTGAAGTTGTGGACAAAAATTGATTGAAGTAATTTCTAAATTAACAAGCATACTTATAGATGGGTAAATATATTGTGAGAAACCTCTAAGGCTTGAGTTATATGAGTAGTCTAACCTCAAAAGTGATTCACATTGCAAGCACTTGCATTACTAGAATACATATGCTAGCTTAGATTTATAAATAGAGCCGGTAGAAATTACTACCAATCTGTTAGTATATGACTAGAAGTTCAGTAATATTTCTGCAACAGCAAGTCGTAACCTATACTCATATTCTAAAGAGAGAAAGTTTGTATATGTATTTTAAATAGAACACTGCCCTCTTTGGTTTTTTTTTTTTCTTTCTTTCCTCATATTTGAGTAGTATGTAGAAACAGGATGTGTCAACAGTCTGACATTATGTAGCCATTTCATAGAGCTTACCATGTTCTATATAAAATAATGAGAACTAGGGTTGCAGAAAGAGTATAACATTGAAAAGAATTGCTAAAGAGGAAGAAAAAATAGAAAAACCAACATTATCAGGGTGAAAATGTATATTCAGACGGTTTATTAGTATTGGTGCCCTTTTTATTCCTTAGTTCACAGAAAGTGGGGAGTTTTAATTTTGCTTGTCAAAGAAGGAAAAGCATTTTCTGTTTATTGATACTGCAGATATTTTTTATTAATGTTTAATCAAATGTTTATAGTTTAATTATTGGATTTTAGGAACCAGTTCCAACAAAGAAAGAACATAAAGTTAGTGAAGTTCAACAGAAACCAGACTTGGTTAAAGGTGCTGAAAGGAGAAAGGGGAAGGAAGAGGAAATGCAGCAGGCCAAGGAGGAAACGGAAAAACTTCGAGAACGCTTAGAAATTTTGCAGCTGAATGTTAAGAAATTGACAGCCAAACTTGCTCAGGTAAGATTTTATCCTAGAATTCATTTAGGCACGTCCATTTGTGTTGTAGTATTTTCAGTGGAATCTTAATGTATTGTACTTATTGTTATAATTATATATATTTATTTATTTCCGTTCTTAAATCTTCAAGTTTTGTTTTACAGTAGCAAATTGTTAACACATCTTATGTTAACTACATTTATTTTCCTTACATATATAGTTATTCAAACGAACAAAAATTATTTGCTTTGCAAATATTTTACATGCTATGGCTTGCTGAGAGAGACATCATTATCAAAACTTGCATGAGTTGATACAAATTCCAGGGCATGTCATTTTCTATTTAGCATTGTTCCAATTTCTGCCAAATAAGTCATAAACAGAGATGCGTTTCAATGACAAGGAAGTACAAGGGCTTCATGTTGAAATCCACACTGAAGTTTCTTTGAGAAAGGTCGAGTGGTGCAAGAGTCATGCTGAAAATTAGCTGCCAGTTTCATCTGCATTATGGAGTGCAGATGAATACCCTTGCTAGAAGAGAGCCAATTGCAGTATGATTTATTTCCATCTCTCACTCCCAATGTGACTTTCAAGAAGGTAGATAGGATTGTTTATTTCAGTCAATTATTTCAATTGATTTGTACTCAATTTGGAAACCTTACAGTTAAAATTAGATGCTAAGTTTTGACATGAGTCTTTTCATGGTAAATCATTTTTGTGTTTCGAATTGTGAGCTAGGTTCTAGCATAAAGGTTAGATACTTCCTTGTCATCAAAATCTGATGCTCCATGGTTATGCTTGCAAAGTACTGTTCTAATGAACTTGTACAGACTGTAGGACTTGCATACTCTTAGCTGAGTAACCATAATTATTATTATGCAGTCCAAATCTCTTGACGTTTGAGGCATGTCCACTAATTCCTGAACAAGTTCCTGTTTTCCTGAACAAGTACAAAAAAGAATATTTTTACATCCAATGGTTTGCCATTAATTTACAGTTATCTTTCGTGATGTTTAAACACAAAGCTTTAATCATAGTTATGCTTATAATATTAAAAATCCATTGCTGTCATATTGTTTTATACTGCTATGTCATAGAATAATTATCACTTATTAATGTGCAATTCTCCATGTCCTAAATTAATTTAGAAATAGTTATCACACAAGGTTTTCTAATACGGATACAAACTCACCATGATAATACTTTCAAACCCCTCTGACACAGCTCTAGAAAACCATACATGGCATTTTTTAATAAACAACTTCATGTATAGTTTTGTTCCAAAGAATAATACCATTGGAAAACCATTGTGCATAATACTGAGTCCTAGAACCAAGCACGTGTCCGTTACATGAGGAGAGAGGCGGAGAGAGAGAGAGAGAGAGATATTTAAACAATAACTAAACATCACTGGACAGTGTTTAGGTTTGGAAATTTGAACCTAACTTTTGTTTACTTGTTAGTGTCTAAAGTTTAAAAGCTATTATCATTTTTGCAATGAATCTATGATCATTGGTTTATTAGTACACACAATGATCTCAGACAAAACTTCAGAATGTGTGTGTTTTTCACAGTTATGTAGTTGGTTATGTATGTTTATGTAGAACCTCATTTCACAAGAAAACTTCAGTGTGTCAGCTTGACTTGAGAATTTAAATCATTTGATTTTTAAAGCAGATATTAATTTAAAGAGAATGTTTGTACAGCAAAAACTAAACTTTTTTGCAGGTGAAAGAAGAGAGTTCTAATGAAGAAAGAGCACTGAGGGAAAAAGAAGAAAGACAAAGCATAAAAAAGCGCACATTTGATTTGCTTCCAGAAGCTGATACCAATATACAAAAGCTTCAAGCTTTGGTAGAAGCTACTGCACAAAAATTAGTGAGCTTAGCCACGCAGTGGGAAAAACATAGGGTGCCTCTCTTAAACCAACATCGCGATGCAAGGGAACGCAATTCAAACAAAGCAGTAAGTTTCTCTTAAAAATTTTAAAAGGTGATTTAACTTCAATATAATCAGTCAGTTACAAAATGGTTTTTACCTTTTTTATAATGTAAGCTGTTAAAGATTACATATTTAAATCTTTTAAAGTGCACATTATAGCTGAAATAACAATGTTAGGAAATATTTAACAACTACACAGAATTAAAGATGTTAGTTTTATAATAACTTTAGAGGTTGGTTCACAATAACCAGAGAATTGTAATGAAAACAGAAATGAGAACGGGAAACAATACAGCATACAAGATTTTGGTTTACTATAGCCCAGTAACGAGAAAGGGAATCATCTCGATCATATTGATTGCAAGGTGGAAAGTTGATTTTGCGCATTGGGATTTCATTTGTTTTTAATTGACCAATGATATTTTTTCACTGCTTCCAATTCAGTGAACATAATGTCGGTTAGCCAACATTAAAGTTTGTTAGAGTAAACATCGAAATGCAGATCTATTACATTCCCAATTTCTGTAGTCGTACCAAACTTTCACTTCTCTATTTAATATTGTAATTAAAGTTGTTGGTTATTCTTTGTAATTTCTACCGGTTTTTGCCGTTTGTAATTTTTGCTATTGTTTCAGAGGCAATAGCCAGTTTTGAGTTGCGTGTAAACAAACTACACTAGAAGTACCAACTCTCGGAACTGCAGGTGTCAGGTTCTGAGGTTAGGATGCACATATCGTAAAATTTCTTCTAGTTTTATGTTTCCAGCTTGTGACTAGAGAGGGTATTAGCGGCTGTTTCATGTTTGACCGCCTACAGTGAAGAGTCTAATGTGCACAATTTGGATCTTATATGCCATGCTGGTTAATGAGAACGAGAAAGTTAAAATTTGGCCAAATCTTCTTTCCCATTCCAGGGCCCAGGAAAGCTTTGTGTCAATTGTGAATGCTCCCATTAAAATACATGTATTTCAACTTTGTTTTTCTCGTTCTGGTTACCATTCTCAGTTGTTATGAACCAGCCTTAAGATGGAAAAACTGTTACTGCAATAAATGGATTGGCAAGGATATTAACACACATTTTGAATCAGCTGAAGTTGCCACTACATTTCATTTTCAATTTATTAATAAATGCAAAATGGCTACTTGGTTGTCTTAGATAGTCAAGGATCAAGGTAAAATTTCATTAATTCATATAATTAGCAGTTTTGGTTATTCAGCAGAGATTCAGGAGTCATATGAATAAAAAGCAAGTACTTTCTTAAAGTTTATACTCATGATTATAAACATTTTTGTTGTACACTCAGCTCAATTACTCATTTTTGTAAGAATGAAAATGTACTATCTCGCATAAACATGCATGCAACTCTGCAGCCATCTTGATCACTTAAATGTGAATATGTATTTCTTATCTGTACTCATCATATATGTCATGTTATGTTACTTGGCTGTTTAGTATCCTGCTTCTTAGTGGGGTAGATTTTTCAAATGTTTGTTGCATTTAGTTCTTTCCCATCAATAGCTTTGCAAAACTGCTTTAAGAAGTATCCCATTTTGCTTATTAAAACTCTACAGTTAAATATGAAACCCTTCAACAAAAAGATTCACTTGAAGCAACATGCACAAAAGCATAGCTGTAAATTAAATTACTAAAGAAATAAATTAAATGAAGATAACAAGCAAAATTATATTATTAACAAAACAGGCAAAAAGAAAATAATATTCATGGATGAGAGAGTCATAACTCACAAGATACTGGATGAATAATCAGATGCAACTCTTTCTAGAATCCTAGAATGTTTATACTATTTTTAATATGAAACAGTTTAGTTATAAAGCTCTAAGTAACTGCATTTTCAATTTTAGATTTTACGCAGCAAGCTTAGTAAATGAAGCTGATTTTCAATGAATTTGTGAAACAATAAAGGATTTTGAAATTCCTGGTATGCTCATGCCTATGTTTCTTTTTCCATGAGCACTTTATAGCTAATAAATTCTGTCATTCCTTTCATACTTACTTTTAGGTGAAAAAAGATCAACATGTACTCAGAAGTGAGTAAATGAGGTGCATCTAACCATGCTCAACATGAGAAGAGAATGAACTTGTAAAACTTAAAATATACTTAGCTTTAATTTATGCCACATAGGTACTACTTCTGGATGCTTGAGTATGTTCTACTTCAGTTACATTACTTGAATATGTATACAAAATTAAATAGAATTCAAAAGGTTTTATTCTTACCAAACAGAGTATTTCCCTGAAAAAGTGATTTTATATATATGTACTAATATGCTCTTTTTTTATTCACATAACCCATTGGCTTATACCATGGTCATTATATAACACCATCATGTATTTGTTCAGTCGGAAAGTCAAAAAAAGGTGGATGCAGTGAGAAGCTTGAGAGAAAAGGGTAGAGAACTGGGTGATGAAGTGCGCCAGAAGGAACAACTGCATTCACAGTTGCTTGCAGAGTATGAAAAAGTCACAAAAGATATAAACAGGTAAGTTCATCTTGTAAAGGTATTTAAATATTGTAGCAGCAGTGGAACACATAGTTCATTATCACATTTCGTATTAAATAGAAGTGAACATAGAATTTGCAATAGAAAGTCCTTTAGCTCTAATAAATTCGGATTATATTACATATGTTGTCAATATACTTTATTAAAAAGTCATCTGCAGAATTTCCAAAGATACTGTGAATGGCTCTCAAAAATCCACTTCCTGAGTTTTTTAAACCAAAAGGATTTACACAAAAGCGATACTGGATCCCTGAGTACTGAAATGAAGTGTAATCACGCACTTGCGGATCTAATTTCACTTGCCAATATGATGCAGTGAGGTCAATGGATGTCAAAAATCTCCCTCTTGAAAGTTTTGTAATTAGTTGTTCAATTCCCTCACTTTGAAAATGATCTGGTTTCATATACTTGTTGACATATCTACCGTCTAAAGTTAATCTCAAACTACCATCTCGTTTAATACTCCAGCAGATTGAATTTATGTATTGAGAATTACTTTGCTCAATAATCCCATTTTCTAACATGCTATTTATTAATTGTCTAGCTTTGTCTCGAAGACTTATAGGTAAATTGTCATACTTGTGCCTATATGGTGGTACGTCTTCTACTTGAAATGTATGCTGATATACATTACATCTGCCTGGGATATTACTAAATACTGAACTATTGTTCATCAAAACATCATGAAGGATTTGTTTTTGCATTATCGTAAGATTATAAGCTTCTTCACACTTGTGTATTATTTCCTCATTTCTCTTCTCTTTCCAGCTGTTGTCTGTCTCGCTCACATGGTCGTCTTTTGTTTGGATTACAAATCTCTCTACTTCTTCTGGCATTTCTGATAGCTGTTGAAAATATGGCATGGTATTCCCTTCATATTCTGTGACTACCTGCTTTATCTGACTATTTCTATCAGTTTCTGTTATTTGCACAAAAAACTCTTGGTCACAAATATTTTTCTCATCCTTTGTCATCTCGATTACAGAAACTTTTTCTTTTATAAATGGTACCCTTATTTCTCTATCTTCTTTTGTTATTTTTAACTCTTCATGTTTAAAATCTATACATGCTTCATATTCATGTAGGAAGTCACATCCTATAATTATGTCACAAATCAGATGGTTTACAATTAGAAACATAACCTCAAAATTCTCTCCGCCAATAAGTATGCTAAGTAGAGCTTGTGTTTTTATGACCTGTGTAGTTCTTCCAATTGCAACACGACAAACTAAATTACTAGTGGGAAGAGCCATAATCTTGTTACCTTCATTAATCAAATTTATGTAAAATTTCTGTGAGCAAATTGAAGCTGATGAACCAGAATCTATAGTTGCAATGATTTCTTTCTTCGCAATTTCCATCCTAACATGAGGTGACTCAAAATTTTCTCCCTTATCTTTTGTTGCTGTAATCTTATTATAGGGTGTATGTGTAGGCGTATGATTTGTATTGGTAATGGATACTGAATTATTAAAGACGTCCTGAGAACCTACTGCACAGGAGTCTGTTAACAGTTTTCCTGGTTATTTCCATGTTCACGTACGGGATTGCCATTCCTAACAGGCGCTAAATCTATCTCAGTGTCGCCACCATTGTTTTGAGTTCCCCTTCCTCGAGTTCGAAATCCTCGATTTCTGACATTTTGTCCCCTTGGCACGTAATTTTCTTGCCGTTCCTCAGATCTTTCTCGGTTATTATTTTCCCTCCAGTGAGTGAAATTTCCCCTCTGTCTAATGTACCTCCTTCCATAGTTTTGCCCTCTTTCAGGCAATCTTTCTGTCCTGACATAATTTATTTGTTCCTGCCGGCCTGGTCTCCTATCTATCCTTGATCTTTCAAATTGTGGAACATATGATTGATACCGTTGTCTGGTATTAATTTCATGATGTCTGTCTTGTCCTCTTATTTGTTGATAACTACCTTGGTAATTTCTTCTATCTCGTACATCTAAAAATCTTATGTTCCCACTCCCGAGACATATCTTCTTCCTGTTGTTCCAAAGCTGTTATTAATTCTGTCATCTCATAGATGTTCCGTGGTTTTGCAATTAATAAGTAATTTTGTATCCTTATAGGATAATGCCTTGTGAGCAAACTCTCAAAATCTTCCTCACTGATTGGAGGTGACAAGTTTCTAACCTGACTTGCATGTTTTAGTAAGTAATCAGTCATTGATATTCCCTCTCGTGGATTAAATTGACCATGACTAAGCATTGCTCGAATTCTTTGCTGTACCGTAACATTCCAAAATCTGTTCATGAATAACCTCTTAAAGGATTCATATGATATTTCACCGCCGGATACCATTTGTAACCAATCTAAAGTTTTCTGGTCCAAACATCTTTTGACAACTATCATTTTCAATGCTTCAGGTATCTTTTTAATTTGAAAATACTCTGATAATTCTGCAATGAACTGTACTGGACTGGAGTTTTCATTAAATTTTGGAAGTGGAAAATCACTTAAGATATGATTGTAATTTTGCAAATTCCCTATTCCCATATTTAAATTCTCTAGTGTAACTTGTGCACTCTGAGTTTCAGCATTAGCTATGGATGAAGCTGCCGCATCACTCACATTATTTGTCATACCTGAGGAACTACCTCTATCATTATTTTGTACATCTGACACATGTACATCACATATATTTGCCCTTGAATTCAATTCTAATCTATTTACAGTACCCTGCAAATTTTCTATTGTCTGTTCCAATTTTTTATTATTCTCATTTTGAACAGTTTGGTGTTTGTTAATTTCAGAAGTTAGCTTTTGATTAAAATCTTTAGACAAATCTTTAACTTCATCAGACAATTTATTTCTCTGTTTTTCTGACTCCTTCTGAATTTCAGATATTTCCCCTCTGAAATTAACTTGCACCTGTATTAAATCTGCATTTGTAGCCTCCATCATTTCTCTTAACTCACTTGAAATGCTACTCATTCGGCTACCTAGCTCTGTACATTTTACATTAACATGCTCTATTTTATTGTTAACCTCATTTTTTTGGTTAGATATTTCCCTGCTCATGTCTAACATTTTCTGTGAAACTTCACCTATTTCATTTGCTATCATTTCTTGATTTTCATTTTTCATTCTAATCATACTACTATCTAGCTCCATGAATTTTTTTTTCAATTTCTTCCCTGTTTTGTTCTAAGCTTTTACCAATATCTTCTCTTAATTCCCTATGACTCTTTTGCATATCTTCCCTTAATTGATCTGTAATACTCTTACTAATATCTTCCCTATTTTGATCTATTTTCTTTTCTAATTTCTCATTATTCTTTTGCATATCTTCCCTGTTTTGATCTATTTTCTTACTAAGATCTTCTCTGTTTTGATCTATTTTATTACTAAGATCTTCCCTTAATTCTTCCCTTAATTCCCTCTTATTCTTTTTCATATCTTCCCTCATTTTCTCATTACTCTCATTCAACTTTTTCAGCATTTCCATAATCATACTAGTATCAAGATTAACATTTCCTGCTATTCTATTCTGACTTTCTGCACTAAGATTTTCATCTTCAAATCCTAAAAAGTCTGGGCTATTTCCTGTAATTTGTATTGGATCACAGCTAACTGTTACACTATCTCCCTCCATAATTATTTCTTCTGTATTACTAGCAGCCATTGTTTTTATTATCCTACCACTCCTAAGGAACATTTATTTACCTTTTTGATGCTGTATGTTGCTGTTACTTTAATGTCCAGCGTTCTGCCCCATTCTCCTAGATTTGTATGTCGCTTCTGCGTTGTGTTGTGATGAATCTACGTCGTCTTGTAGTTGATCTCGGAATTACGATGTCCAATCATCCGTATAGTCTGTCGTTCCTTTTGTTTCTGGAATCTGCGTCTTGTAGATCATTTCACCGCTGCATTCCTGGTTACTCTGCTTCATTCCTGGTCATCGTTTTCCTTTCCTGGTTTCTTCGCCCCACGTCCTGGGTGCCAATATGAAGCGGTATTAATGTTGTAGATCATTAATTGTAGCTCCGCGTTTGGAAACCAATATGCGACGGTTGCTGCTTTACGTAATGTTGTTTACATCACGTGTGTTGAAGCCTTCTTGTGACGTCATTCTTTGTTTGGTTCGTAGCTCCCTCTGACGTTAGCAATTTGTATTAATTAGTTTCTGAAAGAATTTAAGGTTATGTATATTGTCCTCCGGCTAGCTATCATCTTATCTTGGTAGAACTTGTATCTCTTGCAGGGTGTGAATCGGAAAGGAATCTTTTATTCAGAAATGATACTGATGAAGAAATTGGTTTTATAACTTTTATTGTCGAACACGTTCACTAACACTTTTTACATATGAATCAGGATACTCGCCAAACTGAAACTGTTTGTAATAACTTCTCACTTTTAACTCACATACTTCGACTTTGTGTATATTTAACTGTATAATATTTTAGATTCTCGTAATTCTGCTGCGCGTAACTTATGACGAAATGAAGGACTGACTGGCGATATGTAGTGTACTGAGAATTCCGTTGAACTGGGGGACACCCTACCTCGAACCTGGCTTATATACCCCCACTCCTCGACATGCCTAAAGATTATAAATGAACTGCTATTGGCTAATAAAACGCGCCAACATTAGCGTCTATTTTAATATCCAATGAAAACCACTAATACATATTTCTTTTAGGGAACATTCTAGAAGCTTTTACCGAAAAGGCGCGAAACATTACATAACTTCCTGGTTCCCGGTAATGATAAACAGCTCACCCCCCTCTTTGCATTATTGCGTTATTATTGACAGTTTCAGTAAAGCCGTATATTATTATTTACCAATAATAATTACAATTAATAAACCTCTGAAATCAATGTCACATAAAAATACATATTCATATTACTATCATTATTTACATCTGAGTAATTTGTGATACAAATTACCGTATCATTTGGCAGTAGACTGAGCTGAAGCAGCTGGTGTACAAGCTGCCGAGCGGTGGCCACAGTGTGAAGGAAAAACACTGTATAATCTTCTGTTTAGAAAAATACAACGTAACTGCTACCCCTTATAAGAGTTATGTGGACCTGATACCATGACTTGTGAGGCAACCCAGAATTTACGTCTTTAGTAAGCTACATATAAAAATAAAGTAAAGCAATAAATTACTTATTAATGCCAATGATGGAATTGGTCAACCGTCATACCTTTCAAGTTTGAGGTGCAGAAGTTACATGAAGTGTAATCATCAATATTTAACGCATTGGCAAATACTCTCAACTTACTTTTGAATTATTATTTAATTAATAATTCAAAAGTAAGCACAGTTGAGAGTGTGTGCTGACGTTTTAAGTATTATAACTATAGCTGTATTTGAATACAAAAATTATTTAGGCATGGCATAGAATTTGCTATGAATGTAATGACAATGAAAGATTTCAGTAAAAACCAGGAACCACTTTGGTTGTTTCTTCTTCCAAAGGAAACTTAATGGTTTTTCAAATAACATAGTTATACATTTTTCCATCTTTGAGGATAGCTCACCATCTTTATGTAAGAGATTTCTTCATAATGCCACCTTTGTTCCTTTCTTGTTTGTTTTAGTGTTTGCAGAATTCGTAAATGGTGATACAAACATTTCTATACCACATAAAAATATATTGAAGGGAATATACAGTAAACTTTTGTTGTCTTTTGATCTATAGGTAAAAGGAATTATCATACCTGCTTTTGTTATTGCTTCTGACCATTAACTCTTATTTTCTTTTAATTTCTGCAGATCAGCATACACACGTCGAATAATGGAAATCATAGGCAATATTAAGAAACAGAAAGATGAAATAAACAAAGTGTTAAATGATACAAAGGAACTTCAAAAGGAAATCAATAATCTTACAGGAAGACTGGACAGATCTTTTACTGTAGCAGATGAACTTATTTTTAGGGTAAGTGCTCTTAGATAAAACTAAACCTTGATATCAAATCAAGATAGAATCACACAAAGTGAAGTAAAATTTGCTAGATATAATGCAGTTATGTGGAGTCAACTTATACACTCTTTATAACTTAACTCACTGATTAGTTTAGCAAAACATGTTTCATGAGCATTTGCTCATATCCTCATATCCAGCTGTTGGGACACTTTTGGTTTTGTTTCTGTTAAACTAGGTGTGGCCTTTGGTGATTTGCAGATGAAGGTGAAAATGGGGAAAATGTTTCACCTATTCACCCTACATAAGACAGAGAAGCCTATTACATTTAGCAAGGAGGTACAATGTAAGACTGTTGAAGACTCTTGGTATTATAATCGAATTATTGGTTATGTGTATTCTTACAGGATGCTAAAAAGGATGAAAATGCAAGAAAGGCTTATAAACTTCTGGCAACATTACATTCAGATTGTGGGGAGCTAGTCCAAATGGTGGAGGAGACTGGAGCCATAATCAGGGAAATTCGAGACTTGGAAGAACAGGTAAAAACACTCATTCAATAATTTCACAGATATGCAGCAAAATTGCTACTATCTCATTACTAAGTGAAGAAGTTAGAGGTTGCAGTATACCAGGATTACAAAGTAAGCACATCCTTTTTAGTAACTGAAATAAACAATAGTGAATGTGAGAAACAGTGGAACAACTATAAAAAGAATCAAAGGATTTGAGTATACCTGAAAGTATATGCTTAATCTCTTGATACAAATGTGGTAATCATAGTTTTGAAATTAATTGAAGAATGGTTAGTTTCACTATCTATGTCATATACCCCTGAGTTAAAAAAATTTTTTAGAAAGGGAGGGCAGGGAAGAATTGCGTAAGTAACACATCCCATCATAATTTAAGCACCTTTTAAGCAAGCTCAATTTGTTGTCTGTCCACATTTCACTCCTAGGCATTGTAAAAAATCCTGGAGAGTTAATATAACTTTGGCTCTGTTAATAAAAATAGCAATGAAAACTTATTAAGACAAATATAAAGAACAGAATTCTTGTTTACAAAATGCAAGGACATAAATGAGATAACTGCAGCAGTTGTCAAAATAATTGCATTGACAAAATAAAAAGAAGCATGCGCTTGAGGCTTAAGAAGCATGAAGGATACATCAAATATGAAGAAATAGAAAATTCTACAATAGAGTATTGCTTTTGGAAAACAAACTAAAGCACTGCTATAAATGATTCATTCATTTTCAGAACACAAAATTTGTTTGCTATATTATGCAGCATTATCCTATCAGTAGTCATCACTGCAGCATTGATGCATTCCCTGAGCGCTATTAGTGTTACTGGCAGTTTTCTTGGGGTGCATAAACATGGTCCTTAATGTACCCTCAAAGTAAGAAGTCAGTATGTTAGACCTAGTGACTTAGGAGGCCAAGGGACCTGAGCTATTTCAATCTTGCCAACACAGCAATTCAGCAATGCAAAAGTTCATCATTTAGGTAGTGACAAACAGCAATGCTCCATTGGGAGGGGGCTGTCTCATCTTGTTGGAGGACAAAATTCGTGGAAACAACTGTCAGTTTTGGAAACAACCATAACTAAACACATCCAGATAAGAAGTACCTGTCACAGTCTTCTCACACAAGAGAAATGGCCCATAAAACTTTGTGAAATTAAACAGAAAACATTCACCGTTGATGAGTCTCATTCAAGTGTTACAGATACACAAGGATTTTCAGTGCCCCAGAATCTTGTATTGTAATGAGTAACCTTCCCAGATAAATGGAATATTGCTTTGTCGCTGAGTATCAACTTGGCGGTGAACTCTTCATCCTGCAATGTTTCCTGTATTGTGATGCAATGTTGCAGATATTGGCCATAATTTTCTGGCTTTAATTGTTGCAGTAGTTACAGTCGGTATGGTTTGAAATTAACATTATCGCAGAATGTTCCACACAGTTTGTGTGCATCATTGATTTTGTGGAAACTTTCCCTAACTTCTCTACTGTTTCATTGGCAGTTTCGGCAGACTGGTGCTTTTCTGTTCACACAGACATCTAGTGTCCTTTAATTGTCGATAATGATAATCATCATCTCATGGTGCTACAGCCCATGAAGGCCCTTTACCTGCCAGTCAATTTGACTGCCAACCTCATGCCCACGAATGCATGGCAGAGGTGGGTGATTATCCAGTCTATATGGGGAGGTGATGTGGCCAGCATCAAGCACCCCTCAGCGAATGTTGCCTCCGTGGCCAGGATCGCTGCCTACTGCAGCTCCTTGCTTCCTTATGATTCTGAGTGGGCACAGTCCTGTAATCAGGACTTAAAATTCGCACCCCCATGGGTGGGACCTTAATTGTTGATACCGCTTGTCATCCTCCGTGGACTAGTGGTACCGTGCTAACCTCTAGTTCCCAAGGTTGCGGGTTCAAACCCGGTGGAGGGCGATGGAGTTTTTGGGCGTAAAAATCCTTAGCATGGCTTCCTTCGGAAGGGAAGTAAAGCTGGTGGTCCTGTGTCGTAGATTTACGGCACGTAAAAGAACCTCAAACCTGATAAAGAGGCCTCTGAGCAAAATTACCAGTCTTTCACGCCCAATATAGAATGGGACGCTAAGGACCATAGTAGCTAAAGAGCATCCATAAATAAAACTCAATTTAATTTTAATTTTGATACTGCCACAAAGCGCTCTATTTATATGGCGTTCTTTTCCATTACTCTGTTCTGAATGCGCATTGCACTGCTATGACAGATTAACATTTTGCATATTCCAACACAGAAGTACTCTTTTCTTGCTTTGTTGCCATTTTGTACTTGTGCTGCCAAATGGTGCACCCAGAGCAAAACTTGGTGAGTTTATGGTTCTTCCATGTGTCCATCATAGTTGTGTGTGTAAAGTTTGGAAAATATAGCATTTTGAAAACGAATGAATTATTTATAGTTGCCCTGTATAATGCACAAAAGGAAACTAAATTTTAAAAAATGACCCAAAAACCAAGTTAAGTTAACAATTTGGGGGAAAAAGAAGTAACACAGAAAAATAGCAGCCAACAAATAAATTTAAGCTTTCTGAATAACTATCTTATCTCCGAATACATTCAAATAAATGGAACATTTGCATCTATGTCAAAATATGTGCCAGTGGATCACAGCTGATGATGGGGCCAGCAGGCCTCCAAAATGTGGTTGAAAGAGGTTTGCTACAATGAGTGTTAGATTCATTTTTGGCTACTCTTCAAAATTTTTATACTTCATTATGTTTGCCCCAAGGGTTTGAACCTGTGATCTCTAATTCCCGAGGTTATGGGTTCAAACCCGGCAGAGGGCGATAGATTTTTTTTTGGGTATAAAAATCCTTAGCATGGCTTCCTTCGGAAGGGAAGTAAAGCCAATGGTTCTATGTCATAGATTTATAGCTTGTAAAAGAACCTCAAACCTGATAGAGGCATGTGAGCAAAATTTCCAGTCTTTCAAGCACAATATAGAATGGGATGCTAAGAACCAAAGTAGTTACAGAACGTCCATAAATAAAATTCATTGCAACAAGTACTTGGAAATTTTTTTGGATAACTTGAAAGGTTACTTTTATTTTCATTGAATTTTTATATAACCAAGAAATCATAAGAGATTAAAATAAAAAGAAAGAAAGAAAAAGATACTACAGGAAAAATGGTTTCCAAGTAATATTATATTCAAGCAGAATGATTAGGTTTTAACATGTGCTTCACAAAAATTTCGAGATATGTCCTTTGTCATGGCAAGATCTCAAACATACGTATTTTAATCAACATTTTTTGAGCTGTTTTTGAAAAAAAAAAAAAGAAGCTAGTAACAGCTTTTGGATTGCCAGAATTTAATGAAAATCTTCGCATTGCATCTTTGAAAGATGCTGGACTTAAAATTGTTAAATTATAGTATATTTCCAACAATCAACTTTGGGTTTATGTGTGTTGAGACATACACATGGACCTTTTTTTTATTCTCGGGAGTTAAAAATATGTATTTCCTCCAGCTACCATAGGTAAGCGGTGGAGAAGATAGAAATGTACTCTCTAGTCATACCTTAAGTTAATTCACAGTTCATTTTTATAATTTCTTTAAAATAGTTTGCCTAATTCTCTTTTGTTGCATTATTATGTGTCTAAAATAGCTGCTTTTCATTTTAATTTTTATATTTCAGATTGAAACAGAAAGTGCTAAGAATGTTGGAGCCAATTTGGAGAGAATCTCAGCTGATCTACGTCAAATGAAACAGGAGACTGCTGCCCTAACCGCACAGTTGAATGCTAAATCATGATGAAAGAATTTTATGGGAGGGGAGAGAAAGGTAATGGACCAAGTTCTGAGTCAACGAATGAGAACAGACCTAATTAAAAGCCCCTAAATTTATTAACATACTAATAAGAAAGTGTCCAAATGGCTTAGCTATAAATGCGCATATAACATGAAATAATATGGGCACTAAAATCATGGTGCTGTTTTTTGTTAATATAAATAATGCAGGAAAAAACTAATTAAATTGGGTACAGTATAATGGTGGCTATTGATGGTCGTTTGTAAGTGTACACATTGACTTTTGTACAGAATGTTCATATCCAAATGGTTGAACCGTTTAGAGAAAGTACTAAACCAAAACAGCCTCATTTATGGGTCTACACTTGTTTAATAATGAACAAACATAGCCTTTTTAACTTTTGTTTTCTGTATTATAGTTTCTCTTCATGTGCATTTTTGTGGTCTTAAGATATTTATGCTCACTGATATGAATAATGGAGATGTTACACACATGCACTGACTTGAACGTTATACATTTGTTTTCTCTTGTATTCTCCTTTCTGCAGAGAAAAATCTCTCAGTGGTAAATGCTGTATTTAGCATATTTGTGCAAAATTATAGTTTTTGGAGTAAATCTACAAATTTATGACATTCCAAGTTAAAAGCCAGTATGATCATTCCTTTTCTTTATTAAAATAGTTTTTTAGAATTTAAGATTACAATATGGCTTTCAGGACCATCTAGAGTGCCTAAATTAACACTAGTTGTTTAAGGAAATACCAAAAGGCCAGTATTTTTAGAAAATATATTAACCTAGTATTAATACACGTTTAGAAAAAAGCTGTTTATGGAGGATATATTTGGTTTGAAGTTTGTTAAATATTAATTTCTATCATCCTCTTATCATGACAATACTCGGTAGTTGTTTCCCATTATCAACAAGTTCTTAGATGGTATATTTAGAAATTTGCATGCACACCATATTTCTTAGGATCTTAAAACATTTAAACACTGTATTTCTCAGAATACAAGAACAAAACTATTCCAAATGCAGGATGACTACCATTTTCCTGGACCTGATTAAGGAATTTAGCTCGTTATTAAAAAAAAAGGAAGACAGTAACTTAATTTTTTTAAAATAAAGAAGGGAGCATACAGGCTGCCGGGCCATTAATGTGAAAAAAATCCTCGAACTTGTATTTTTACTCGTTAAAGAAAAGTTTTGTACCAATGCAAATCTTTATAACCCTTTAAGTATTATCTGGAAGTCGGTTTAATTTACTGACATGTTAAACATGCAGAAACTGGCTTATATGTGTGACATTTTTTTCATCCAAAACTTGTATTTCTTGGATGGCTTGCAATGCTCCATCTACCATTGAAAAGTGGTAGAGAATGTGTAAAAATGCGTCAACATTTTCTATGTTTCTTTTTATGGTTTTCTAAGTTTACATCCTTAATTTTTACTTTCTTGTATAGCACAGCTTAAACACAGTCTCTTGGAAACAAGACTTGCATAGTTTTATGCCAAAGTGGGTAAAAATCTCAAACCTTGCTGAATAACTCGATTTGCCTATATGCTGTTTGGGCATGAGCATTCCACCCTCCATACGAGTAGCCATCACGAGGTTCTTAGTGAGCTTTTTCATACCTGTCCTACTTCCCTAACTAAATATATCTAATAAACTTGATAAATTTAATAACCCACCCAAGCATCACAATAGTGAATTTTCTATAAAGGAAAACTTCCCAGAGTTTACAAGAATTAATATGAATTTACTTATACATCATAGTGATTCTTCACTTAACTCTTTTATAAAATAAATAAATCCTCAGAATATCTTTCATAATCAATCAATTACATCTTCTGCTACCTATTTTCTTTGTTTATGTGATGTTTACTATTGACATTAAAGTTACTGTCTCTAGGTGATGGATTGTATTGCCATATAGTGGAAATAAATCAAATTTGTTGACAGAATCAATTGACAGTATT
Organism: Deroplatys truncata; assembly: GCA_030765065.1. Taxonomy (NCBI): domain Eukaryota; kingdom Metazoa; phylum Arthropoda; class Insecta; order Mantodea; family Mantidae; genus Deroplatys; species Deroplatys truncata. Next base: position 127,177,620 of record CM060987.1, read on the forward strand.
TCAGAATTCATTACACAATATTGGCTGAAAATCAAACTAATCTTATATCTGCATATTTCATTTTAAAAACCAAACCTAAGCAACAAGAAGATAACGTTTTGTGTGGTTGAAGAAAACAAGTACTTTACAAATGAATCATCTTAGAAGTCCACTGATATTTTCGTACTTTAAGTACACTGATATTGTGTTCATATCATTTAAAGAACAATGTGAAACAAAGGTAACTTCAAGGGATTAATAGCCATTATTTTACTTGTGTTTTTAAAAAATACATCACACTATTGCTAACAGCATGGGGTAGTATTTATGATAAGAAGTGGGTGTTTTTTTGAGCTTTTGTGCCTGGCAATACAATGGAGAGAGTGTGGATCTGTTTTGAGAAGCTTCAGGAGGAAATGTGTGAAGGCTTCCGGAAGTACAACATATGTGGGCACCTGAACATTCTAGAGGACAGTGTGGGTAGAATGGTGAAAAGGATTGATCTCTTGGAGAACAAACTTGACTGCCTTGAAATCGCCAGAAGACAGGGTTGTTATGTGATCTGCACTTTGACAAGCTAATGTTAATGGATGAGTATGTAGCCAACTTGATTTGAAATGAATGCACATACAGGAGCCCGTGTGTAACACTGGGTCTAAACCTGAAACTCCAGTGTGTTGGCAGCAAACAACTCAAAGGCAACAGTAACCTGAATCTAGAGCAAGAGGTTTGGGGTTGAGTCAGGGTGCTCCAGCCAGAACTGAACCCAAGAGAGAAGGAAGAAAGCAACCAATAGCAGCCTCCACCCAAAAGAAAGGATTCAGGGAGAAGGCACCCCCCCTGCGGAGGACCTGGTTGTTAGGAGGGTCAATGGAGCCGAGTGCTAAGGTCAGCTATTGAACGCAGGAAACAAGTGCAACTCAACAAGGGTGACGACAATAAGACTGGAACCCTCCTTTCAGGCTGGCAGTGTGGAGCATTAAAGGTTGGTCTAAAACAATGTCTCATTATTCCTTTATGGAGTTTCTGCACGACTTAGACATTGTATGCTTAACAGAGACGTGACTGAAAACTGGGAACAATGCGAATTTACAACATTTTCAGGCCTTCAACAAGGGCAAATAAACAAAGGACAAAAGGGGAAGGTGCCAGGTGGACTTTCTATTGTAATCGGATCTGAGCTGCTTTCTTGTTTTGAAATTAAACTTTGATATGAGAGGGGTCATTGGTATAAAATTGTAGTCGGGGTAAGGAACATAATTATTGTAGGGGTTTATAATCAGTCCGCAACTTCCTGATATGCAAATAACATTTTCTTTGGCAATTTTAAGGAGGCAATATCAGATTTACAAGAACAATGTACCGAATCAGGTTTGCTTATTTTGGGGGACTCTAATGCAAAAGATAGGGATGGAAAGCATTTCGTTGCAAGGGGATAGGGAGGGGTTAGAAGATATTTGAGGAGCACAACAAAGAAGTGAAGATCGTGTAGTAACTGCTAGCAGAAGAGAACTTCTTGTCTTCTGTGACGCTTTTGGCCAAGTAGTATTAAATGAAAGATAGGTCAGGATAAAGAAGAGAAGCCAAAATTTATAAATGCGAATGGAGATGTGTTATTAACTCATGTTAGCTAGGGAGTCTGATTAGAAAAATTAAAGGCTTCAAGTGGGGAATAGAATTAAGTCACATCGTGCCCAATCATGCTTAATTAGATCTTGAGAAAATAGATAAGAGAGATGGTGGGGAACGGTGAAGGATTAAGGAAGGGGGGCAGACTGTTAAGCTGATACAGGTGGATACCAGGGCATGTGGAAATGTTTCAAACAAACATCAAACAGGACTTAAGAGGAACTAGTATGTTTATAGTAGAGAATTTGAAGTGTGTTTTAGCAAGGGCCGCATCCATGATGAAAGTGACAAACAGTAAACCCGGGGGGGAAATCATGTGGCTGGTGTGAGGAGGCCAAAAGGAAAGCAGAAAATGCGCTTAAAGTATTTAGAAATGGGGTAGGGAGGGAAAATGTAGGGACTTCATTGAAAAATGCAAGAAATACAAAGAGATAATTAAACAAAATAAGATGAGTGAAATTTACTGAAATATGGAACGTGGTTAAAAACTTAAGGGCAAAGAAAATCTCTCAGAAAAAAATTTCACCAGGAACCTGGGCGGATTACTTCAAACGGATATTTGGGGAGGTACACCAAGATTGGGGCATGGATTTCTTATACCTATGATAGCATTACTTGATGCAGAGATTTTGGCAGAGGAGGTCATACTTGAAGCTAACAGTCTAAAAAACGAAAAGGTTGTAGGGGTGTGACGGATTGCCGCCAGAAATACTTAAAGCAGCATGCAGTGTTGCTTAGTTATGGACAACAGTGCTCCGAACTTCCAACAGCTTTTTTAATAGAGGAATATATATATCCAACCAGCTGGAGGTTTAGAATTATTCATTTCATTTATAAAAGAAAGGGAGTGACAAGGTTACCAGACAGTTACAGGGGAGTAACTTTATTGCCAATTAAGGGTAAAATCTATGGTAGAATACTTTATGAAGGTAAAAACATGGGTGGGACGGTTTAATAAAATTTCAAAATTTCAAGCTGGATTTAAGGAGAGGTATATTAGATTAATGTGTTTATTTTGGATACACTAAGGGCAAAATAGGTGTCTAGAAACAAGGAAGATTGCATTGTGCCTTTGTTGATAAAGCTTTTGATCCATAAATCACAAAGCATTGTGGTATAAATTAGAAGCTAAGAGCTTATCAAAGAAGATGATTAAAGCATTGCAGGATATGTATCAAGAGTGGAATTCTGCATCAAGTACAATATGAACAGAATTTCAGAGAGCTTAGAGAACCACAAAGATATTAAGCAAGACTGTATTTTATCACCCCTTCTATTTAATCTCTTTGTGGATATATTAAGAGAAAACATGGAGGCGCCTGAGATCGGTGGCATTTGGATCCCAGTATACTTTTATATGCAGATAATATGACACTGTTCTCTACTATTGTGGAAGGGTTGCAAAAGGGATTAGACAGACTAAGGACTTATTGCGACTAATGACTGTTGACTTAATGTAAATAAAATGAAAACAAACATTTAAAAATACCTTGGTAGATATCAGAACAGAGACCTGGACTTATGTAGGTGAGAAACTGGACAATATAAAGAGTTTTGTATACTTAGGTTTGTCAATGAATGGAAGGTGGACTAAACACATTGAGGTTATGAAACTCAAGGCAGAAATGAAAGCTGTGGAAACTCTACGTACAAGGAGCAGAATCCCAGATATGCCTGTAAAATTGCTAGAGATATGGGGCAGTTGTCAAGTCAAGGTGCAGTAATATATAAGTTGAATTGTATTTATTATGAATAATTGTTGTAAAATGATTTGAAGGTGGATTTAATTGTAATTTTAGGAATGCAAACATTAAACTAATTAATAATCCTCCAATTAATCTAACAGGTAATCAAAATATTAAATTATTTTCTAAACAACACGTAAATCCCTTAGTTTTTAATTATTTATTATATTATGTGTGTCCAGTATTTTCTGTATTTTTATCTTTAATTTTGTGAATATTAATTCCCTATATAAGAGGTTTATTAACTTTTAATTTAGGATCTCCAGATCCACAGTGATGTATGGGGCAGACATCTGGGGATGGGAACGTATGGGAAAGCTAGACCAAAGAAGGATAGTTTTCTAAAACGTATCTTGGATGTTGGAAGGGTTACAACAAACTGCAGCATTTTTAGAGAATATGGTTTATACAGCAAAATAATTGAATGTAAGGTATGGGTGATCAATTATTGGATTAGAATTATTAAAGGGGGATCAATCACAGTATGTTATAAGGAACAGGTTAGAATGGGAGGAGACAAGACATGGACAGCGAAAATCAAGAGGGCTGGAAAGAATAGGTATGGGTAATACTTGGTTTGAAGGGCCAAAATAGGGTGAATATATGGAGAAAAGTACAGAAGCGTGAAAGATACAGATCGACTTCAGACTCTGTCACAATCTAATAAGAAAGTATCATTAAGCTTACAGTCAAAACTAAAAACAACTTGGGGTGTAGAATGATATATTTTGTCAGAAAATAGAGTTAGCAAACAAGGGCTTGCTTGTCTTAGACTGGGGTTATGGTGAGTAATCAAATTTATTAATGAAGAAGACATAAAAATCTGTCACTTGAGGTGGATGTCGGCATCGTTATCACTCTCGGCTGCTCAATCGGTAGGTTCTCGGTGCCCGCCTCATATCTTACGTGTAACGATGTCGGAATATTCAGGAAATAGGTTACATAATCTCGGGTTTTTTTGTGAGAATTGCGAAGAATCCTGTCCAACAAGGAATGCGACGGCACGTTATCTCCAGACTATTTATTTCATTTTATTATCACCACATTAGTAAAATTTATATTCTGGGAAGCTATTACATAATTTATCAGAACTATAATCGCATGTGGGTTTCTTAATCAGAATGTCCTTTCCCTGCAATAACTATTTAATTCCCAAAATCTCATTTCGCTCTCTCATGTCTTGGAGACACGTGTCGCTTATGTTTTCCAACTCCCCTTTCTTTTGTTTCTCTCCTCTCGTGTCCCCCAACATCGTGGTTTCGGATCTTTTAGTTTAAATTCTATTGGCTATTTTCAAATTGTATTCGTTGGCTTTCTCTACTGCATGTGTATTTTTCATAGCATTTGGGACAACAACCCCGTCCTTGACATGCTTTCTTCAGCTAAGTACAAAAGACATCTCATCCTCGCCTGACCGTGACTGATTCCTAGGAAGGGGAGAAGTTGCCCTGCAAAACTCTCCAGAATTCTGTTTCTCGTTATTTCATACGTCTTTATAGTTAATTTATAATTATTCATGAATATTTCATGGAAGACAGGAATACTTCCCGTTACATACTACTGTAGGGAGGAAAAGAACTTGTGTTCATGTTCTTGCACATTGTACTAAGACAGAACAGCTGAGGAGTAAGTATCTCCCAGATTCTTTTGTTAACTCAAAAAGAAGGTTACAAGCTAATTGGACCTGGCAGAGAGAGGGAAGTAATTGGTACATTTTTACAAAAAGGTTATACAGCTCAGATCGGAGTGTAGGGAAGAGGAACAAGGATGGGAGGGGGAGGATTAGTGCCCTAGGGGCGGGTATTGTGTTTGTTTTGTAAACAATAGTGTGTGCTTGTGAACAAGTTTAGTTTTCTTCTTCTTCTGTTTTGTGTGCTTTTTGTCGTTAGTTTTTCTGTTTTTTCTAATTCTTATAAAATATTTTAAGGTTAGGTGGGATGAATATAATCTGAAGGATGTGGACTACAGTGTTTTATAAAACTATGTATGGTGTATCTGACCCGTGCAATCTATTAATCTGAATATGTAAAATGTTTAAGACCATAAATACACCACTCTAATCTACTCTATGATAAGCAGTCATATATGGTTCTTCTTTGAATTGATGCTTAATTGATGTACTTAGTGTGTGGCACAGAAAGTGAAGTTGACTTTGCTTTAGTATTTCAATTTATTTACTTGTATTTAATGTTGGTAGTGAACATACATTGAACATCAGTAAATATACAGGCTGAGTTTGAAGTCCACCAAATTTCAGGGGGTGATTCCTGACTGGAAATGGAGCAGACAAGTTCATATCACCATTTGTGGAAATGCATAGTTTCACAGTAGATGGCACTGAAGAATTGCGGCAGTTCCACCTCCTGTCCGAAGTTGTTCTGGTTCGTAATGCCCGTAGCTCGTGGCTTACCTTTCTGCAGCCTCCACGTAGACTCCGGATGTTTGACGTGGGCTGATTCTCTTCATCTCTATCCTCGGCTAGCTGAAGTAATTACTGAAATATGTAAGAGCAGGGACTTTTCCTCGGTAAAGGAAATGTGGATCTCGGGTGTGGTAATGGAGAGAAAATAGACGTGCTTCAATTACAAAAAGACGACACCGCTGTTTTCTTTATTTCGTTACTTCGGGTTTTTCACAACACTGATATTGTCGCCATTAAAACACTGTCCACTATTGTTGAAACACGGCGCTGATATGATGCAAAGTTTATATATTTAACAAACCTTTTACTCGTAGCGTTTCTTATGTAAGTAGTGAACCCTGTCTTAATTCACTAACTTTAGGCGCGACATCTCTTAATTATCCGGCAGCATCATTCTCTGCCTGTAGTTTTGAAGCAACTACCCCGATTCTTGGTCTTAGCAGATCTATTTATGGTCGTGGCTTCTTAGGCTACTTAATTTCCTATAGTTGCATTTTTCACACCATTCAACGTGTCTCACTATTTCATATTCATTTACTTGGATCTTATTGGTCCTATTCCACCCCCTCTTGCTCAATTTTAACATGAAATTGTGGCTTTCCCTAATTTTACCGTTAAGCTTGTTGTCTCACTCACTCCAGTCATGGCAAATTACCGTAAAAAAGGACAATGGCATTACACCCTCATTGTACGAACAATACTTTTGCTACTAAAGAGACAATGTAAAAGTCACTTTTTGCCTTCGGAGACACTTTTCCTGCATCTAAAATATCTCGTCGTGGACAGCATTTTAACATAGCGCTTAAATTATTTACATTAAACAATTTGTTACTCCTGTAATATTAGTAACTAAATACAAACACATCATTAAATCACCCTTCTTAAGCTACACAGGCGGTAAAAAGAGAAATAGTTGTACATAGCATAGTTTAATTTCACTAAAAAGTAATTACCCAAATTATTAATAATTCCATAGCTTGGGCTCGGCCTAGAGTTGCCGTTTCAAATTGCCCTGTTCTGGAAAAGAATATATTTTTCAGAACATGATGCAATTTTCTTTTCCAGAATACTTCCTCTGAGTATACATTTTTTTTTTGTATATAGGGAACCCTTCGCTATACCTGATCCTTCGCACGGGTTCTGCAACCTAGCAGTTTTCACACTCGGGTCATTCCTCTTACCCTTTGTTGTAAGTTGTTCATTCTCTAGAAAGTGAAAATCCTTTTAAAACAGGTTTTCCGAGAGGCGTTCTCTCACACAATACACTTTCACTAACACACGAATAAACTTGTAGTGCGCACAAATACAGTAATACTAAACTTAAGTTCTAACAATTACATCTATTTATATACATACTGATAGCTATTATTATGTATTTATTTACTTACTTATTGTTTTTACTTCTTGAGTGTATTACCTCTATCACTCACTCATAGGGTTTCTACCCCATTTCGAGTAGAACCTAACTGATTAGTTTCAGTACGTTCTTCACCCTTCTCATTCTCTAAGCATTTGTACGGTTTGAGCAACTGTTTATGATACCTTCCTACGACCTTTGAATTCCTTATTTCTTGTATTTCAAATGTATCCGAGCCAAAAATGTTAATTACCCGGTAGGGACCTTTTAATAAATTTTCCATTCTATGATATCTTTTATTCAGAATGCTAGACTTTTTCTTGTCCCGTGCCAATACTAACTCCCCAAGCTCAATCAACCTTTTCTTTCGCTTCTTTTGTTTAAATCTTTCCTCCCTTTTCTCCGCCTCCTTCGACATTCTTTCAAACTCCTTTTTAAACATTTCTTCTTCTGTTAGTGTTTTCGGATCTTTGGTTTCTAGTGTCTGTGGTAATTTCCCTTCAAGTGTTTCCATTAATTTCCCCTTTGTCAGCTCAATGGGCTTATAACCAGTAGGAGGGCTTACACTTTCATGTAAAATAGTTTCAATATGCTGGAGTGATTGGCCCAATCACTGTGTTTCTTATTGGCCATAATTCTCAAATAAACAGAAATGTCCCAGATTATCCTTTCGCAGGGAATGCTTTGCTGGTGGTATTTTGAGCAATGATACAATGTGATTTTGTTTTCCTTTAAGGTGTCTGCAAATTTTCTGCTGGTAAATATCGAAGCATTGTCAGTTAAAAGTGCCTTCATCTTTTCAAATTGTGGAACATATGACTTCGAGTTGATTTTTTTTTTTTTTTTTTTTATTCTATTTATGGACACTCTTTAACTACTATGGTTCTTAGCATCCCATTCTATACTGGGCGTGAAAGACCGGTAATTTTGCTCAGAGGCCTCTTTATCAGGCTTGAGGTTCTTTTACGTGCCATAAATCTACGACACGGTACCACCGGCTTTACTTCCCTTCTGAAGGAAGCCATGTTAAGGATTTTTATGCCCAAAAAAATCCATCGCGCTCCGCTGGGTTTGAACCCGCGACCTTGGGAACTAGAGCCTAGCACGGTACCACTAGTCCACGGAGGACGGTACATATGACTTGATTAACTTTTTTAGGCATGCTTCACTTGTAATCTTCGTGACTGGGTAAATTATCACGAATTTTGAAAATACATCTATTAACACTACCTAAATCCAAATTTACTACTAGGCAACTCACCATGACAGTCCAAGGTCACTAACATGTCTGGTTTTTCTCTTAGGAAAGAGTTTGTCTCGTATTCATACTGAAGGTTCAATGGCTTTGTAAGCACATCAAAATTATTCGCTTTATTTTATTATGTAATTTTGGAATATACAGACTTTCTTTGATCATTGAAACGGTGCGTTCTGAGCCAGAATGTGCTAAAGCTTGATGAAATGTGCTTATGAGTTCATTCTCCATGTTCTTAGGTATATACGTCTTCCATTTCTGTGTTTCGCTGCCATGTAGTTTATATAACACACCACTATTTATCCCTATGTTTCCGTTGACATTTTCAGCTATTTCTGGGGCCTTTTTTATTAATTTATTTAATTTCTCATCTTGTCACTGCTGGTCCTCTATTTCCTTTAATTCTTTTAACAATCTTTTGCTCAAGGGTATTTGGATACTCATTAATGTTATTTCATTTTTAGGGTGTTCTATCCTCTCCGGTATTTCATTGTTGTTATGTAACCTAGACAGCAAGTCGCTAAAAAAATTGGTATTTCCTAGAATGTGCTTCACTTCGACATCATAGAAAAGTATCTCATGGATGTACCTAAATAGTTTAGTACTGGTAAGCTTACAGCGTTTCATGAATGAAAGACTTGCATGATCAGTGTATATATCAACCTTCTGCAGATGTATATATGATTTGAATTTCTGTAGTGCATAATACACAGCACAGATTTCTAATTCGGTGACAGAGGAATATTTTTTTTGTCTGACTTAAATGTCTTGACGCGGCACTTATCACATGTAGTTGATTATCCTTATCTGATAGGGTCCTTTTCCGAATGATTTTGAATTGCAGTTATTAGTTCTCCTAGCATAAAATCATTGTTGAGCACTGTTTCACATTCACTATTTATTTGAAAATTTGGTACGCTTATAATCCGCTCCAAGCTCTTGATTGGATCCTGTCTTAGTTTTCCAGGTTACCAGGATTAATTTGTGCTCCGCTAGTCTCTTCTACATTTCCGTCTCTCTGGGGTTGCCTATAGTTTCCTAGGTTTCCTCTAAAGTGTCCCTAGGAAGGTCTCTCTCTCTCCTTTTGTCTCTTTCTTGGTAATTCTCGTCATACCTCTCTCCTACGTCGCTTTCCCCTCGGTCAGAAAAATAATGTTCCCTATCTGTTCTGTTTTCATTTTACCTGCCTCTGCTATAATTAAATTTGCCCCTGTATCTCGGTCTGGTTTGAATGGTATTTATGTGATACTGATTATCATCTTCCCGCCGGAAGCAGTTATTTTCTCGATTTCTGTTTCCAGATTGTGGTACGTCATTCCAATACCTCTCTCTGGGTTATAGTTCCGTCTTGCGTTTCCTCTCCAGTTCACATTCCTAGGATTATCCAGTGGTGGTCGAACTGTATAGTTTTGTCCTCGGTTCCTACTGCTTGTCTCGAATGATGACACCAACTCAATTAACTCGGCAATGGAATTTGGCTTTGCAATGAGTAGGTAATGGTGGATGCACTCCGGATAATGGGGTATAATCATGTTAATGAAGTCTCGCTCACTTATGGGTGGCTCGATTAATCTACTACTTTGTGCTTTAGTCAGTAAATAATCCACCATGCTCATGTTTCCGCGCTCATCATATTTACCATTAGCTAGGATAGATCTCACCTGGTTCTGAGTATTAGTACTCCAATACTTGTTCAAAAACACTCGTTTGAAATACTCAAAGTTATTATTCTCCCTCAATGTCAATCTTACTCATTGAAGGACCCTTTGACGTAAACCTTTTGAACAATTAACAGTTTTAGCTTGTCTGGAATTTGCTTTAAATGGAAATATTCCTCAAGATCATTTAAATATTGTTTAGGATTATCAGCTGAGTTTTCCTTGAAAGTAGGTACCCCTATCTCATTCAACAAATGATAGTTTGCATTATTTACATTGTGGTTCAGCGTACATTGGTGTCTTGAATTGAGATTATATAGGTTGGTGGCCGGACTTTGACCTCCATTTGCCTCCCTGAAAGTAGAGCTACTTTCACTATCTATACCATTATCACTTTGTCTCATACCTTGCCCAAGTGTACCAATAGAGCGTTTTAACTCCCTTACACAATTTTAATTTTCTTCAACCCTATTCACAATTTCATGATGATTTGAGAGCTGTTCAGTTATTCTTGATGAAAGTTCATCTATCTATCCCTGATCCTTCTCTACCATTGTTTGAAATTCTCTGAACTCCCTTTGGATGTTAGATTCTAAGGTACTTTGTTTTTTCTCTCTAAAGAAACATTTATAGCTCTTAAGTCATCATCCAATTGCTCTTTTATGGCTAAGCTAGTAACACTTAATTCCGTTTCTACATCGTTCCTCAGTTTTTCTACATCAGTTCTTAGACCTAATTGTCCTGCCTGAATTTCCTGTACTATTTCCCCTTGTCTGCTGAGTTTAGAGTCCAGCTGACTTTCTAATCTGGCGACCTGTTCACCTAAATATCCCCTCATTTGAGCTAATTCCTCTCTCATTTTTCTATTTTCCTTTCGGACATACTCCCCTATCTGCATACTCTGCTCATTTAATTTCCCCTCTAAATTCTTATTTTGTTCACTCAGTTTTCTTTCTAAGTCCTTACTCTGCTCACTTAATTTCCCTTCTAACCTCTGACTTTGTTTGTCTATCTTTGTACTTAAGCGTTGAAGGAATATCATCAGCTGGTTCTGACCTGGGTCAATGGCCTGCTCACTTGGTGGTTGTCCTAGCCTAGCCTAGCCTAATCTCTACCTCTGTTTCCCCCATATTTCCTCCATCTGGTGTTATACTGACAATGGCCTCCCTATCCAGTCCTTCCAAATTTTCCCTTGATCTACTCATGGTTCCGTTAGGATGTTCTACCTCCCTAGTAATGACCTTACCCCCTCTCAATAACATTTGTTCCCAGATACTGTGTAACTACTCTGCATGCCTCTTTCTTCTTTTCTATTTTTGTGTATGAATATTCTGACCTGTACTTTCTCCTGGGTATTAATTGATGCATTCTGGTTTCAAATCCTGATGAATTTCTAGAAGTGATGCTCTTAGTTGTTTTGCTATCCCACAGAGGTAGACTAGAAGTTCGCATTGTAATTTTGTTGTGCTGTGCCCCTTTCCTCTGAAGATTCTTCCTCTATGCATTGTTCCCTAGTCCTCCATTCGAGCCCCACAGTGTTGGCGCCAGTTTGCGGCAGTACCACCTCCTGTCCAAAGTTGTTCTGGTTCGTAATGCCTGTAGCTCGCGGCTTACCTTTCTGCAGCTTCCACATAGACTCCGGATGTTTGACGTGGGCTGATTCTCTGCATCTCTATCCTCGGCTAGCTGAAGTAATTACTGAAATATGTAAGAGCAGGGACTTTTCCTTGGTAAAAGAAAGGTAGATCTCGGGTGTGGTAACGGAGAGAAAATAGACGTGCTTCAGTTACAAAAAGACGACACCACTGTTTTCTTTATTTCATTACTTCTGGTAGTTCACAACACTGATATTGTCGCCATTAAAACACTGTCCACTGTTGTTGAAACACGGCGCTGATATGACGCGAAGTTTATATATTTAACAAACCTCTTTACTCGTAGCAATTCTTATGTGAGTAGCGAACCCTGTCTTAATCACTAACTTTTGGCGCGACATCTCTTAATTATTCGGCAGCGTCATTCTCTGCTTGTAGTTTCGAAACAACTCCTCCGATCTTTGGTCTTAGCAGATCTATTTATGGTCGCGGGCTTCTTAGGCTACTTAATTTCCTATTGGTGCATTTTTTGCGCCACTCAACGCATCTCACTATTTCATATCGATTTACTTGGATGTTATTGATCCTATTCCACCCCCTCTTGCTCAATTTTAACATGAAATTGTGGCTTTCCCTAATTTTACTGTTAAGCTTGTTGTCTCACTCACTCCGGTCATGGCGAATTACCGTACAAAAGGACAATGGCTCTACACCCTCGCTGTACGAACAATACTTTTGCTACTAGAGAGACATCATAAAACTCACTTGTCTTCGGGGACACTTTTCCTGCATCTAAAATATCTCGTCATGGACAGTATTTTAACATAGCGCTTATTATTTACAGTAAACAATTTGTTACTCCTGTAATATTAGTAACCTAAATACAAACATATCATTAAATCACCCTTCTTAAGCTACACAGGCGGTAAAAAGAGAAATAGTTGTACATAGCATAGTTTAATTTCACTAAAAAGTAATTACACAAATTATTAATAATTCCATAGCTCGGGCTCGGCCTAGAGTTGCTGTTTCAAAATGCCATCAAACAAAGAGCCCTAGCACACTGTACATGGTCTGAACAGATGTTGAAAGTGGCCTCCATGGGATGCAATGCACACGTTCACATGTTGCATCATGGATTGTCTCACAGGTTTGAATGTTCCGGACTGTGTCTGAATATTGTCACAGGCTATGTGGACATGCTGTTGAAGGGTCTGAACATCATTAACAGGCTCACCATACACTGCTTTTCAGACCCCGCCACAAGTGAAAATCTTCGGTGTTTAAGTTCGATGATCGAGCAGGCCATGCAACAGGCTTCCATGTCCTATGCAACATCTGTGGAAGATGTTGAGGTGTCAGTGAACATAAATGCGGAAGTGGGGTGGTGCTCCATCGTGCTGCAGACACATTTCCTGTCATATTGCCAACGGTACATTCTCCAGAAATGGAGGCAGTGTTTTGCAGGAAATCCAGATACATTTCTCTATTCAGGCATTGTGGAAGAAGAACTGGTTCAACTAAGCGGTTGCCAATAATCCCTTACAAAACATGAACAACCATTCCATGAGGATTTTTTGTAGCCCACAGATGACAATTATGCAGATTACTGATGTCATCTGTACCAAAGGTCACTTCATCGGTGAAGAGGATTGAAGACAAAAATCCCATAATAGTGATGGCCTGTTGCATAAACCTGCGACAGAATCCTTCCTGTGGAAAAAATCCGCTAGTGATAATCCCTGCACACATTGCAGCTGATAGGGATAATAGCAGTTGTCATGTAAGATATAGATAACCATCCCTTAGCTTACACCATGTTGGTGGGCCAATTGCCTGGAGCTTGTACCAGGGTTGTTCTCATTATCATGGAGAATGTTCCTCCACATCTAGTGTACGCACAGTCCGTGGTCGCCCTGAATGTTTGTCTCAAAGGACCCATCCTCACACAAATGTCGAAAAATGGCTCCAAATGTGTGATGCGATTGGTGCTGTTTGTCAGGGTACATGGCTCTTGGTACATCCATGCTGCCTCTTGACCATTTCCATTTGCATGGCCATACACGAACACTATCTCGGCTTGTTCCTGGAATAAATACCAGACCATTGTGTTTCTATGTTGCTTAAATCATGCTATCTGCAACTACAAAATGCACACTGCAGGTTATGAAAGAATGTTGTCAGTGCCATCTACTGTGGAAATTATGTATTTCCAGACACAAGGTGATATGAACTTCTGTGCTCCATGTCCAGTCAGGAATCACCCCCTGAAGTTTGTCGGTGGACTTAAAACTCACTATGCATATTAATTGTTATTTACGATTGTATCACTGACGAATACATAAATCAGTTATTATTAATGATTTCTTTTATGAAGTTATTGATTTTTATATCTTCCTCTACCAAAATGTGTATTTTCCATAGATAATACTAACAACAAAACTATCGGTGACAAATTCGATACATAAATCAAAAAAGACGTATTCAACGTAGGATGTCAAACGAAAGTCATAACTAATATAAATTGTTTCAAGCTTCATATTATTTTAATGCATTACTTATCCTTGGTTCATCTATATGTTTGCTACATCACCTTAGCAATGTCCACTAGTAACTTAAAGCTCTGCATTTGCAATGTATGAAATGCCATCTCTTGTTTCTATTGAGGGTAAGTAGTTGGTAAATGTAGTTAATTACCTATGACAACTTTTTAGAATCAGAAGAATTGAAACCATATCTGTTATGAGACTGTATTGTGTGATATTGTTGGTAAAAGGCACAGGCATAGGTGGCACAATCAGCCCAAGGCTGAAGTGCATCTGGAGCAATGATGGAAATCTGTATAGCATAAGACAAGACAAGACCTATGACAATTACTTTAGTGGTAATATTTAATTGTAATCTTAACATAATTAAAATTTTTGCCCTAATTTTACTCAGAATTAGATTGTTCCATAGCTGCAATCATTACAGCTAAATTCATTTTGTAAAGACAGTGAAAAATTCCCATTTTTAATATACAGAAAGAATAATCATATTACAGATTACAAGTCTTTGTTTAGTTTCATCAGTTTGTTAATTTTATACTTATTTGGTTTTGTTTTAAATGTATGATTTTTCAACCTTTTCATTTGTGGTGTTTACAAAATTATTTTGCATGCATTTAGTAGAACAAAGTTTTTTTATTTAATACCTGACAATGTCATTGGTATATTTATATTGACAGACAGAAATACATTTGTGAAGCTGTAAAAACTGAGGTGATAATTAAGAAGTGCAGTAGAAATGTTTATAATTTCTGAGTTTGACATTTTTCTTCCATGTTAGATCAAAACTCATGTTTTGGCGTTTTTGTAAATTTTTCAGTTTATTGGGTTAATCAGTTTTTTTTAAATTGCATGATAATTGCAATAAGCCAAAGATATCCGTGTTTAAATCCTGGCTATTGCATTGAATTTTTCAGTCTGATTCTATCTTTCCAGGTTTTTTTTGTTCTCATTTGCATTATCTTGAATGGTTTATCTAAACTGGATGAAACAATTTTCAAATATCATGTGTTCAAGAATAATATTTTTGCAACAGTTTCATATGTGTTTATTTTCTTGGCCGCAGTTTAGAATATATTGGTATTGAGGATTTTCTCGAAAGTTTTTATAGTTTTTTAAAAAATTAGCTGTAATGGCAATTGAAATTGTAATGTATTACTTTTCTAAAAAGTAAGTTTTCCTCATAATTAATTCAATATTTACTAATATTGTAAAGACTTAAGTTACTTATTGTAAGAGCATTTACTAACTGATTATTTCATATTTCATTGGTATCCTGTACCGTTATGTTATTTAATTCTGCTTGCTAAGAAAGAATAAATCTCTGAATAGGAAAACAACTCATCTGGCATATTAAAAGCAATTGATTCTAGTGAAAGCATGCTATTGAAAGTAGATAGTATTAGGATTAAAATGAGAAAATATAATTGATATTTTAGTGATCTACTGTTATCACTTCTGGCTGGCATAAATGAATTAATAAATTTAATGCGAGGAAATAGCACATAAATACTGCATCAGTAATATTAGTATTTGGAAAAATAATCTTTACGTAGAATATATTGCTTTAAAGTATAGTTCAGCTTTGTGCTGTGCACTCTTAGTTTCCAAAATATAGTGTTCTGATATGCCAGTATTTAATGAAGACTGAATATGTTAGCGAAATATTATGGCATAGTGTTTGTAAAGTGGTAGTAAAGGCTATTTTGTTCAGGGTTGGGTCATAGAAAGTACATAGAAAATATGCAGTCTAGACATACATTCTACTGTAGAGTTTGTAACATAAAATATTTGCTATTGTATAATCTATATGTAGAATATTGCATTTATTTTGCAGGAATGAGAGGATTACGGAAAAAGAATATAACTTATGTTAAGTTGTAGGAAGAATATAGTTAAGGCATGGTTTTCAATTTACTATATAACAATAAAAATCATTAAGTTTATCAATATTCATCTGATGGTACCTATAGTGCCATTATTTTTGCATTGCACCACTGGAGTATGTCAGCTCTCGGGTGTTTTGTCTATCTCTGACCTTAAAGGAGGGCTGAACTAAATTTTTAAAGACTTCTAATAATAAAACATAAACAATTCTGAGTACATTGTTAAAAACCGCAAAGTTCTGTGAGTACTTATTTTCATTCTGGAAGCACTTTTATGTTTAATGCTCACAGTGCAGTGATGTCATAAGTCTAGGATGGTGCCACACTACTCATTGTCACTTGCATTAGCTAGTCTTGCATTTACATTTAATCCCTGTTATTTTGTGATTGTAGCATATTTTCCTTTCCTAGTGTTCTGTGAGATGTAAGTTCAAAAATGCCTCCATGCAGTGCTTATGGTTGTGCAAATAATTTCGATGTAACCAGAAATGTTGGTTATTGCTCATTTCCTGAAAGAGAGAATAATCCACATGTGTATAACAAATGGGTTGTTGCTATGAAATGCAAAAGCTTTGTTAACCAAAAATGCTAGTGTATGCGGAATTCATTTCAAAGAAAGTGATTTTAATGAGTTGGATGTCATCCCTAGACTAAAAGATACTGTGGTGCCTTTGACATTTTTAAGAGGGCTAGAAGAATAATCCCACAAAAAAGAAACTCAAATTTTCTTAAGAGAAAGCAAGTGCTACACCAGTCGATAATTCAGTAAGCAATTCTCAGTAAGAAGGTGAAGCTATGCTAGTTCCTGGTTCTTTGCATGTGGAGTTGTAGATAGATGCTGAAATACAATGCTAGGGAATGAAATTTTTAGTGCTATAAATGGCACTAATCTGAACCAAAGTTTGATTGATGAGGAAGGCAAATCTTCAGCTGTAAATGATGAAGATTATAAACTGAATGAATATTTGAGGGAATCCGTGAAGATGAAGCAGAAGAATATGTCCAGAAAATGCTGTTTTGTGTGTGTGTAAATGCTCTCCTTGCACTATTTAGCATTTGTCATACCTGTGGTGGACGAGTTACTGAAAGAAAATCTAACTCATGAGGGGCATTAATGCGGATTTACACTTATGAGGGTGCTCTGGATGTGGAAGTGGAATTCTGAAAAGTAATGTGTGCATAGTTTCAACAATGTATCTTTGCAGAATGACTATTATTTTATTTCCTGAATAATATTTTTATAGACTTGTTAAAAATTTGTTTCCCCTTTTGTATGCAAAGCCTGGTTAAAAGAAAAATAAAGTAATTTTGCAATTTTATGTGTATATGGGGATGGACATTATGACTCTCCAGGATTTTGTACTAAATTTTGACATGTTCTATAAGGAATTTGGCAACAAATAAAATATTAGACTTCATAAATGTACAGAGAGGTACTGTAACTAATGATATTGAGAAAGCTGCTTACGAAAATATACAGACTTCTATGAATGAAAATCTGCCCATAAAATTCTTCCTGACAGATGGACACACAGGTATTACAGCTTTGATGAAAAAGAAATTTCCCCATGTACACCATGAATTTGATGTATTGCATCTTACTAAATCCCTTATGAAAATATTTACTAAGATTCCGAAATCATTGGTACTTCATAAATGGAAGCTTTCTATTTATAATCATCTGTGGTGTATATCTGCTACTTGTGAAAGTGACAGTGTACTCCTAAAGGAAAAGCTCACTTCAATTCTAAATCATGTTATTTATGTCCATAATTGGGTAGGATTTGAGAAATTTCATTCATGTGCTCATGATGTGTTGAGTAAAGAAAAGGTTAAAAACACAAACTGTCCGTATAAGAATTCCACAGAATACAATGACTTGTACAGTATCATAAATAATGGAAGATTTTTAAATAACATTACGCATATCAATCATTTTCATCATACAGGAAAGCCTAAATCCTATCACAATGAGTGCTTGAACTATGTTCCAAAACGAACACATTTTTCATTCCTAGGCATATATGTCAGATCAATGATGCTGCTCTAGATCATAATTTTCACCAAGGGAAAGAAATAATGGGCAGTTCCATGGAATATTCTAAATCAGCTGGAGAGTGGATGTATAAAAAGAAGTATGAGAAAAAAGACAAAGTGGAGACAAAACACAAATAATGAATTAAATTAACACAAGTTTCAGTTTCAATACAAGTATGTTGTGCCAGGAGTTATTGACCATATCTTTTAATATTGGCTAAAGTGACTACACATTCCTGTTGAAACTTAAACGTTAGGAATGATCAGCTGCTCTGGTAGGAGATATCTGCTTCAAGAATGTTAGCTAGCCATATGATGTCACCACAGCCCACTGCCAGTGTGAAAAATCCTAAATGGTCAGTCGTACATAGTTCCAGTTTTTACTATTGTTATGCACAACCCAAGATCGTGTAGAATATTAAATAAAATACACATGTAAACTTTTAGTTCAGTCCTCCTAGAAGTTCAAGGATAACAGACACAATGTAACAACTTGTTATTAAGGGTCTTGGTCCTGGATTTTGTCATCCACATATGCACTGCATAAAGTGACACATTTTTCTCACTAATGGATGTGATAATAGAGAGCATAGCAGCTGTTTCATATCCTGGTCGCCTAGAATAACCTCTATAGTGAAGTGTCTGTTATGCACAATATGGATTTAATATGCCATGCCCTGGAACGAGAACAAGAAAGTTACAACCTGGTCAAGTTTTCTTTCCTGTTACCCAGGAAAGCTTCCTGTCGATTGTGAATGCTCCCATTAGAGTACATGCGTTTCAACTTTGTCATTCTGATTACCGTTCTCGGTTGTTGTGAACCAGACTTCACTAGCCTCAATTTACACTTATTAATCCATAGGAGTTCCAAAAATTGTTCAAGATGATTTTCCCTGATGAGGTCAAGTCTTCTCTCATGGTAAATTTGCATATTTCCACCGCTGCTTTGCTGCTTAATCTTGAGATCATAATAATAAACCAAACATTCACCCGTGGGATGAGGTGGTCAGAAGATTCATCAGGATCATCCTGTCATAGCCACAACATTTTGACTGCTGCTTATTTCTGCCGCTGTTTATAATTAGGTGTGAGCAAATGTAGTAGCAGAAACCTTGGTCACATGCAAAATGTTTTATCGTGAAACATGACTAATGTGCACTTTTGCCTCTGTTACCTCAACAGAAATGCATTAGTCTTCCACTTGCATGGCTGAGGAATTTAGTTCCTCACTTCTTGGCTCATCCTACAGGCTCATTGTCCACATTGGAAACCTCTGTGTCGCTTAATCACAGTGTCTACTACATTGGGTGTTATCTCCAGACATGACAACCAGCCCAGCATTAACTTCTTTGGTATTTTTTCCCTTTTAAAAACAGGAAATTAATAAGCATCTTCTGAAGAGGGGAGTACCAATTGGATTTTGCACTCTAGTGGCATTCTGCATAATAATAATGTGGTAAAATTTAAGTGGTAACACTACAGGAATGCATAATCACTCTACATTTCAAATGATGTAAAGTTATTCTTCAGTGCTAATATCGATAATATGACTTGTCCTTGTACTAGCTGATAATTCAAGAACTAAAAACGAATGTACAAGAATAACTTACATACTAACAAGGGAAATTATGGTAATTTCACAAGAGGTATTAATGTATGTGAATGCAAGCTATATTAAAAGTGTCCGAAATATGTGTTGGTTCAAGTTATAACGTTCAACATCTATGACAAAGGTAAATGATTATTATAACTGTAAATGTAGTTGTGAAAACTCTGCACATGAATTGAGGGGTTATGTTCAAGTTACTTAAAAGGCTGACAGTTTACTTCTAGGCTGCTGAGTGGGCCATGTTTTTGCTGCACAATGCAGAAGTAATGGCAGTGTAGAATATCAGTGAAAGTCTTCATTCATTTTATTAATACTCATTTCTAAGTTGTGTGTGATACAGCTGCAAATTTTTTTTTAATGTATCAGATGTTAGTCTTTTTCTTGATGGACAATGAATATAAGACCAATGGCTGAAAACTCTAAGATTGTGCTCGAGCATAGGTTTATCTTGAATGACACTAGCTGCTGCCAGGTGTGGCTCATAGGTTGAATGATCTTATGCTGCAGTAACCTGGCTCATGTGCCTATGAAAGTAATGACATTAGCAGCTCAATGTAATAATATTTGTTATATTGTATAGTGGAAATAACACTATGCCAAACTGTCTGTTGATCCTGTTTATTTTATATGGTTATGGTGTATGCTACAGAACAATACATTATTTATTGTGTTAAGTTTTTTTTAGATCTGAGTCACATGAGGACTGTCAGATTAAATTTAAAACAAACCACTATACATAGACAAAAAGAAAGAAGACAGTCAACAGTTCCGAGGAAAAATTTGATGAGATAGGAGCTGTTATGGACAGAAGTACGGTGCGGTCATTTTATGATGAGGTCAAGGATCATGCATATGCATGCTTCACACACTGTCTATTACACTGGGGGTTTTTTGTTCCATAACTTACACATTACTTACTCACGAGTGGTAGTAACATGCACTATAATGAGTACTAACCTTGTTATAAGTGGTGCATATAGCTGGGCTTATCTTAAAACAACTGCACTGTACGAGAAAATTCTGTCTCACTTAGCACTTGAAACTGGACCATAGATCTGTTAGGAAACTAAAATTAAGGCCATATGAACTAAATGATGTGCAAAGTTCTGAGATGTGGACGACGTAAGATGTTGATATTGCAATTGGCTTTTGCAGTCTGTGCATGATAGATATGTTAAACCTGGTCTGCTGTAAGCAATGAAGTTAAGCTGCAAATATAAACATAGAACATGAAGTTCTGAAAATCTGTACCAGTTACATCAGAAATCAATGCATGATGTAAACACAAAAGTGTGATATGCTATCAGTGAATAAGAAATATTGGGGCCATTTTCTTTCACAAAACTCTAAACTCTGATTCTTATGTGAAGAATTTATTCATACCTTTCTTCAGAGAACTGACACTGGCATAATCTGCTCATAGTTATTTTATGTAGAATAATGCATATGTGTTTTTGATGACGAATAATTAACTGGCCCTTTTGTTCTCAGTTCATATGATTATTATTTGTAGAGAACGCACAAAGGTAAAGAGTACGAGGTGTGGCAATAAAGAAACCGAAGCGATTGTTGTGCGCATTTCCAGCTTTGTCGATGACAAAGAGAAAAGTGGGGGATTGGCCTTGGGGCTCTCCCCGACAAGTGCACAAAATTTCATCCACTGTGGTGGTTAGTCTGGCTGTGAGCCTTCTTAGAAATGGGTTGTGTAGCTGAGCTCCGTCAGAATTATGCTACGCTGTAAAGTAGAACAAAGTGTTAAGATCAAATTCCTCACAAAACTTGGAAAACCCGCTACAGAAACTTACAATTTGTTGAAACAAGTTTATGGTGATCAGTGTATCTCGTACGCAAGTTTTTGAGTGGGTTAAGAGGTTCAAGGACGGTAGGGAAGACGTCGATGAAGATCCGATGTCGGGTAGTCCATCCTTTTCAAAAACTGAAGAGGATGTGGAGAAAGTTGGTAGAATTGTTTGAGAAGACTGTCTGAAGGTCAGACTGTCAATCAAATTTATTATACAACTACTCTGAAGGCCCTCCATGAACATGTGCGATGAAGGAGACCAGATCTGTGGAAGAATCGCTGGATTCTTCATCAGGATATTGCGCCGGCCCATAACATGATGTCTGTGAAGAGGCTTTTGGTGATAAACAAATTCTAGTGATGGAACATCCATTGTATTCGCCTGACCTAGCACCATGTGACATTTTCTCTTTCAAAAAGTGAAGTCTGCGCTCAAAGGAACCAAGTTCGAGTCCATGGATGCAGTGAAGGAAAAAGCAATGAGACTTCTCAACACCATAACAGAAAAAGACTTGCAGCACTGCTACCAACAATGGAAAATTTGCATGGAGCAGTGCAGGGATCGGGGAGGGGACTACGTTGTAGGGGACATTTCAGTTGTGTAAGTTTTTTTCAATAAAGAGTTAGAGCAGTTTCTTTATTGCCACACCTCGTATGTAACAAATCCCCATATACTTGACAAATTAGAAAACTGTAGTTGGCATGCATTTTCCAATTTTTTGGCTGCAGAAATTTGTTCAATAGGTGTCAGGTTTGTATAGAGCAGAGGGGTATAAATTTGAATACCTTTTGTTACAAAATCTAAACTTAACATATTTCTATTGTTTTGCATTGTTAGCATTATCTGTGTGTGAAATGGTATGTTGGTTTGTCACCACTGCAAAAATGACTTGTACAGGAGTGCTGTGAGAGCAGGAAGCTGCTATTTATGTCATTCCAGAGAAATCAGAAACAGGAATGTTGAAGCAAGGTCAGCTAAAGTTGGATGGCTAGATTTAGCAGGCGTCCAGAAAGCAGATGAAGTACTTTTGCTTAATTTAAAAACAAATATTTCCTACAGTAGAGTTAATGAACTCGGCTAGACCAGATCTGAATTGCATTAAGTGTTAGTATTAACTTTCTCAGTTTAGTTATATTATTTATGTATTATGCAACTCATAAAAAACTTTATTATTGTGTTGTGTTAAAACAGAGTACAGTACAGTGTAAGCATGGCGTTAAAGTAACTAGTTATTTATTTTGTGCATTCTATTAAGCTTAAATTGTAAGTGTTTCTATATATTCTGCATAATTTTCTACATATTGTATTTTTTATATGTAGGTTAAAAAATCTACATGTAATGATCCAACCCTGGTTTTGTTTTAAGATGGATATTCTTCCGTCAACATAACTACTTGTCGCTAATAGTGTGTCTAACATCTCATTACCTCCTGAGATTAATTTTAGGCTAGCTATTTTCTAGACGAACAAAAGACCACAGAAATGTCACATGCTTGTATATTAATGCACTGCGAAAACATCACTGTGTGTGATAATTGAGATCATAGTGAGGTTGCTATTTTATAGATTGTGGTGACAGTGACCAATTTGGCTAAGAGTAATTGCCTTGAATTGAAACAGCCATGTCTCTTTGTTATAAATTGCAGAGTAATTGAATATTGTGTATGTACATATCGGAGATATTTGTATGAAAATTTTGTTAACTATGCTGCAACTTGAGAAACTTGTATAGAGTTTATGTAAGCTTATTGTTTGGATGTAAAGGAATGGTTATTTATACTTGCAAGTGTTTTTAATGAAAAGGTTCCTATCCAATGAGTATTTGTACCTTTACACTAGCCTGCACATGATACCCTACATTCTTCTTTTACATCATATCCTCTGACACACTATCCACTTTGTGTGTTCAAGTAGGGTAGTCAGATCTGAATGGCTCAGTTGTTTAGGCACTGGCCTTCTCATCCTAAGGTCATGGGTTCAAACCTGGCTCTGATTGATGGTTTTTAAGTTTGCTTAAAAGCGACAGCACCATGTCAGTGGATTTATAACAAGTAAAAGAATTCCTGCAGGACGAACCAAGGATGGAACCATTTCAAACAATAACTATAGATCCAGTTTATTATTGTTTATTTACTTGTTTATTTGTACTAAGCTCTTTACTGAGTTCATATGACCTGGAACTAATCCATATTCTATTTCAGGCCATACAAGTTAATAATTAACACTAGTTTCTACAACTATTTTTTTTTTTTAGTTCGCTTGGTTACCCAGTATATGAGTAACTGTTTACTTTACTGCTTATTACTGCAATTACATACAACACACACACATACACCCACACCCATGCCGGGACTCGAACCTGCAAGCCTCAGCTTGGTGGAGCGCCAGACTTATACGATCCAGCGACCAGGGCTATAGGGCCAGCAAGATATAAAGGCTGGTCCTGTAGCTAAGTTGGTAGAGCAACTGCCTGCTGTACGAGGAGTCCCGGGTTCAATTCCTGCATGGGGTGGGAATTTTTCTCTAGCCAAGATTAATCCCTATCCTCCCCAGAGTCAGGAAGTATGAATGAGAGTGTGAAGGTCGGTATGATCTAATGATTAAAAAACCAAAAGTGCAAGAAACCCAATGATGAGTTACTGGAGTTAAAACCATTGCCAATAGGCAATAAGTTCCAAAGGAAAGGCCGCCAATAAAACCAATGTAGTTAAAGGCAGGGTATAAATGCAACTAAAAAAGAAAAAAAAAGATATAAAGTATAATCATAGTTTGTGCTACGTGCTTTGGTTTAATTTGTTGGATCAGATCCATTTCTTTTTAATTCCAAATAAGAACACTCCTGTTTTGAATTTCTAGTACTTTTGCTGTCTTCAACCATTTATTTTGGATAAATATTTTCTCCAGATATCAATGTCTTTGCACTCTAATAAAATATGGATTCCATTTTCTTTATCCCTGCATATAGGGCAAATACCTTCTTCTGTCCTTCCTCTGTAACCTTTTAATCTCCAAACTCCCAGTTTAAACCATATTGTAACCTTCTCTTTGATCTATATTACATCTCTCAATGTACATGTCTTTCCCATCATTACTTCTAAAATCTTTATAACATTTTAGAGAACTTTTTTCTTCACCATTGGCCATAGATTCTGTCTGTCCATATCTTCCAACTGGTATCAATCTAATTCCCAGAATCCTGTCAACATAACCTCCCTTCCTAACCATGCCATTTATTGTAAATTGGTTCCTGATTTCACATAGCCAATTCTTGCACTTTTCCTGTACAATTAAGCAATCTTTCAAAGTGTGCCCCTGTGGTAAGTGATAATTATAAACCAATATTTCAGCACACATTCTCTCTCTCTCACAGCATACACACACTCTCTCTTTGCCTAATTCTAACATAGCTTCTTCCCCTGCAGAATTATATGGAATCTTAAAATCATTTATAGATCCAGTTGCATAATTTTAAAATAAGTCCAACTTTACACTAGTACTCTGATCTTTAGTTCTTTGTGATGTAATACAACAGTTACAAGTGTATATATATATGATGTGATACCTTGGAAGCATCCCCATCTCTATTAGAGGGCAGTAAGATTTAATTATGTTATGGAGTACCTGCAATATACACGTGAACGACAATTACCTGAGATGTTTGGGAACATAATTGGCACCATGTAAAAACTGATACAAGGCAATGTCTCCAATAATAGTGGACGTGAATACCTTCAACATTAAGTGAATAGTAATTAGTAAGTATTTAGATGTAATATGAAATATATATTGTTAACTGTGTAATACAAATTTGCACTTGCATGGCTGAATATAGAATAGGAGGGAGAGGAATGGGGAGGAGCATCATATTTTTGTTGATAGTATTTGTAAGGAATGAAGAATCACGACTTGATGCGAAAAAATCTGATGTGTTACACTCACATGACTTTCTCTACTCTTGTACAAACTATTTTTACAAACTCTTATTCTCTATATGCTTCATGTTAATTGAGATAGCGAGATGTTAATCTTATTGTTAATTTTCTTGTAGGGGAATTGGTAGGCTTTAGGCTATAGTCAAACATTTTAAGAGCTGGTTGCTATGTGGAGTATTCCATTCTCTTTGCATTACCAAGACAAAAAAAAATGAATAACGAATTTGAGAAAAAGAGTAAGTATTCAAAATTTAAGGGAATAACAAGCAATATCTCGAATATGGTTCACTCAACAAAAAAACGTATATAACATAAATTGTGTATTTTAACGTGATCTACATTTTTTGTGTAGTAAAATGATGTCTATCTCTTATGGTTTACCAGTTATGCAAAAGTCGTTCACAATGAAGAATGCTTTTGGAGACATTCCCAGAAAATTCGAGATATACATTTCATTTGTCATGAAAATATCTTGCACATATGATATTTTAATCAAAATCGTTAGAGCCATTTTTGAGAAAATTAAAATTTTCGAAGAATCTTCCATGTAAAGGATAATCTGGGGTGGGGGGATTTTTTTGAAAACCTTCGTGTCGCATTTCTGGAAGATACTGAAACTAAATATCAAGTTTGGTCTTTATCCGACTGTTCGTTTCTGAGTTATGCTGTTCACAGACACACACACAGACATGTTTCCAAAAAATGCTTTTTTTTGGATTCAGGGGGTCTCAAAACATGTATTTCCGGTGAAATCTCGGTAGAGAAAGTAAAAATACAAGTCATTGGAGTAACTGTACTCTCTCAAGTAAGCTATCTGCTGAGTAATACAATTACTTACTCCAGAGTTCTCCTTGAGAATCTTTGTACCTTCCGCTGCTACTTGATTTAGTCTCTCTTCTTTCCTCTGTTGTAAGACACACCTACTATAGACTTAAGGTCTTTATTATAAGTTCGTAATTTTCCTAGTTTAAATTTGAGGGTCATCCTGGAACCAGCAATTAGCCTCAGATTCAAAAGTTAAACCCCAACACTTACTGCTGTCTAATCCTAAAACGAATGTTAGGTATCAGGGGGGTCTCTTCCCGCATCGTTTTTGCTTGTACTGCTTTCGGTCAGCCTGCTGCATGACGTCATCGAGAGTGAAGTTTTAGGTAGCCAGTATTCTGCACCGTACTTTTCGGCATGAAAGTTTATATAATATTCTCATTATATGATCTGTTTCGACCCTATACTACTTGAAACAAAATCGCATCTATAACTAGACTTAGTCTTGGAAATAATAAACACAAACCGGTCTTTTTACAGCTAAATACCCAACTGGCGCCAATTTCATTTCTCCTTGAAATATTCACTAAAAAGCTGTCGATATATGAAATTTGGTCTTGAGGGATGACTTACAGCATATATGTTATTCAAAGAAAGAGAGATATGTAGATATAAAGCAGATATTTGTTATATTAAAGTAGTTCAGAAGCTCTAAGTTGCAAGCTTTAAAACCATTTTCTTAGTTTATGCTATTGCTTGACTTTTATTATATTATGTTAAAGAAAACCAATAACACATTATTCGGCCAATTTTAGCAACGAAAATAAAATACGTTATATGCTGTATAAAATTCAACGTTATACGCTATCGGGTCTTAAACTTTGATTCGAAATTAAATTGTATTGTTTGTTTATGGATTGTGAAAAACGCAGCTTAATGAGAGAAACTGTATGTTGATCATGCTATTATGTAATATGACTTAAACATAACAGTTTTAAAAGTAATGATAGCTGAACACTTGATATATGTGCATTTTTTCCAGACTTTCTTTTCGCGTCTAGGTAAAAGCATGAATAATCGACATGCATATTTAAAATAATTTTTTTAAACAGAATTTTATTAATATAACTATTTTGGCAGAAGAGAGTAACTCCACAAAATGAATTAAATTCACATAACATTCGACTACTTGAAGTAGATAATCGACACATGCTGAAAAACAGCAAGTCTTGCAAATATCCTCCAATTTTCAAATAAATCGAATTTACAGAGTAGTGCACATTCGAATGATGTGTTCAGAATTTGGATATTGGATATTTTGGCTTCATTATTTAGGCTGAGAATGTGCTTATATAAACCTAGTTTCTTAATTATTTCTAGTATAAAGTTGTTTTAATTTTTTAATTAATGAATAATTAATTGTACATAGTTCCCATTTGATCCTTCGTACTTGAAAGAGTAAGAACAAGGATGCGTCTAGCCTTAATATTTTGGAGATATTAATTTTAGAACAACCTTTCCTGTATGCTTTAGTATACGCTCGCAACCAATACCCTTAAAAGCACACAAATGCAATGCTTTCACCCAAGGGAAAGTGGGTGTTGTTAAAAGGAGGTGTATTAGTGTATTGCACTGGCGATCATTGAAACATATTACACTGATCTTTTTAAAAGGAGGTAGATCTAAGGAACTTGCCAATTGTAATTAGGTGCCTATATTATTTAGTATTTATGCAAGGAAATTGCAATAACTTACTCGTATCTTAGTTTTCGTTATTTTGTATAAAACATGGACACATTTCACGCCAAACTGGCAGGAGAGGCTTTACGAAACAAATCAATATTATGTGGGCAAATACAGGGGAGATGAACGTAAATACATGAGAGGAAATAAGGTCAGAGCGGTGTTTTATAAGCAGGGCGTGGATTTTGATGGCTAATTTTTTTTAAAATGACTACATTTGCTTTAAAATGACTTTGTAATTACAAAAAATTATCTAAAATGAGATTTATTTGATTTTCTAAAATTAGTGTACAGAAAGTTATAAATTAATTTATATATTGATATAACTCCTATACAAGAAGAAAAAATAAGTAAAGGAGCAGTGAAAATGTTCTTGTTCAAAGAATCTGAAAAGAAAAGAAAATTTTCTTACTTTCCTTTTCAGATTCTTCAAACAAGTAAGAACATTATTTTCTTTGCTTTTCAGATTCTCCAAACAAGAACATAGAACAAATATATTTTCAATTGATTTTATAACTTATTGTGTTTTTAAACAAGTCTTACAAAAGTGTAGCATTAACTCTTTTGAGAACTCAGAATATGCAATGTTTATTGCGAATGAAGAGGATTTCACAGTCCATGTCATACATAAATAAGAGCAATACGCACTTATTAAGCAAAAAAGGGAAAACTGACCTCCTCATCCCTAATTTTGGACATGAATTCATAACAGTAGTTATACCTGTTTCCCTGACAATAACCATCTCTCCACCCACAAGCAACTCTTTACAGACCAACCAATAATCTTTATATACTCTATACTTATGCAAGGAAATTACCAAATAAAGCGGCAAAGGACAAAGAAATTACAAATTAATGATGTAATATCGACAAAAAGATTATCCAAAATAGAAAACTTAAACTATCAAAATGACCTAATATATATATTCTTAATATGGGACCCATGATAAGGATTTATGTACACTTAAGCAATACCTTTATTGCAAGAATTAAAAGATTGTATGTTATCAGAATCCGGATCATGCTTATATGATACTTGGTCTTCAAATAGCTTCTGCTCACAATAATATACTGTTTAATACGCATTCCTGAGGAATATAAAGAACTTACTTTTTGGCAGGTAGGCCGACTCATAACATGAAAACAGATGTAATGCGGGCCAAAGGTATTCTTCCCTGAAAATGGCAAGCTTTTCCAGGTATATAATCCTTTACAGAACCACAGTGAATGGAAAAAGGTTGTTAAACTTTGGCTGTAAGAGCAAACAGCATTTCCTTTGAAATAATTATGCCGCTCAACTGCGTAAAAGGCAACAGATATTAATCTGAGCTTCTCTTCGCTTTAAAAGTCACGTACAAGTGCAATAAATCAAGAGGTACTCATATATCGGAAGGGAATATATGCTTCAATGTTGGCGGAAACTTCACAACTTAACAACAGATGTACGAAAGTGCATTGTTCCTTATCACTCAGTCATATACCACCCCCACTTCAACAAATAAGTTGCACACACATATTTAAACTAGAATCTTGAATATAGATTCAGTTTTCTCTGCTTTGGTGAAGTGTTTAAGTCGGTGTGCAATGAGTGAGAACGTTAAGAGTAGAATGTATTGTGCTGTAGCACAATACCGTAATTACGGTTTTAAAATGGTTGCTGTGAATTATCACACATTTCCAAAAAATGAGCAATTAAAACGCGTGTGGGTGTCTCGCTGTAAGCGTACTGACAAATTTAACGCTGATAATTCACGTGTATGTTGAGTGCACTTTCTTCCTAGTGACTATAAACGGGATTTGAAGAGTGAACTTTTAGGTTTGCTGGTTAAGAAAATTCTGCTCCCAGATGCAGTTCCGTAGCAGTTCATTCCCAATTGGCATGGATATGCACTTAGTGAAGGTCCAAGTACAAGTGGAATGTTGCAGGTATGTCTTTTTAATTTTTACATCCTGTAACAGAATAATGCTTCTGGAATTATTGTTTTCATTTCTTACGGTAAAAAACATACACCAGCATATCCATTTAGCGATTCCTTTAAGAGTAGTTGTAAATTTTCCTTTAGTACTAAAGTAATGTATGTTTGAATCTCTTGTAGCGCCTACAGTTTACGTTGAAGTCCTGGATGTGTTCCAGTAGTTTTGTTTATACGTAAATATATTACTAATGTAATGCAGTTTCCATTCGTTTTGCTTTATGTTTAGCCCACAATGTTTGTAGAATGCTCTGAAATAGTATACCTTTTAAAAAAACTGGAAGAAGTGCTAATAATAAACAATTGGGAGTTAATCGGGAGGAATTTAGTGTGTTCACTGCGCTGTGTTTGTATTCCGCGGGCTCGTCTTCACACTCACTTACGTCACAGGCGGGCAGCCAATTGCAGCTCCCACCCCGGAGTGGCTCACCTTAGTTATCTAGCCACATTGGTTAGGTATATTTAACTGAGGCAGTCTTTAACTTTATTTTCTATAGCTTTTTTACACTCTAGGCTTTAACTGAAACTAAATTTCCATTTGCCACAACTGTTGCAAACTACAGTATTGACACTTTCTGAGGTCATTTTTTGCTGAATTTTAAGCATTCTGCCCTCACGTATGACTTACAAGACAAGTGTCTACCAGAGTTGAGCACCTGTGGCTTACTACTGTGTGATCGTTTTAAGGTGAAGCCACATGCTGTACTGCAGTGACTTGGTACTTTTCCGATGCGCAACTGGCGGTGCACGACGCGTTCAAAATTATCCTTATCTGCTGTGCTTCTGTCGCTGTTTGTGTTCGTGCTGTAAAGAGA
The DNA here is from genome assembly GCA_030765065.1 of Deroplatys truncata. Classification (NCBI taxonomy): domain Eukaryota; kingdom Metazoa; phylum Arthropoda; class Insecta; order Mantodea; family Mantidae; genus Deroplatys; species Deroplatys truncata. The sequence goes on from CM060987.1 coordinate 127,208,368, forward strand.
GTTGTGCATCTCAAAGGTTAAAGTTTATTAAAGACATCTGTGTTGTGTGTGATTTGCTTAAGAGTGTTAATGTCTTGTTACTAGTTCACCGCAATGCCTGCCGACAAATTCCCGCTTGAACAACCAATTTTTATGTACGATACGTACTGAAAACCCAATCATTCATTCATTCATTCATTCATTATCTGTTTACCCTCCTCTTATGTAGGACTTACACCCCCCAGGACTTACAAGCGGGTGCCTGGGGTCAGAGGCCCGTCGAGGAGCAGACACTCATGGATCAGACAGCATCCAGGATGGGTGATCAGCCCGATGCCTGGTATGGGATGAAGGAAGTAGATGAAACGAAATGTTGGTGAAATGGATGAAAGGAAAGGTGATGATGGAGCAGTTGGTGGAATGAATGGCGGGGGAAACCGGAGAACCCGGAGAAAACCCGCCCAGACGCCGCTTCGTCCACCACAAATCCCACATGCAGGTCCCTGGGATTGAACCCGGGCCGCCTCGGTGGAAGGCGAGCGGTCTAACCACTCGGCCACGGCGCCGCCAAAAAACCCAATCATGTGGACAGATATGTAGACAATTTCAGAGCAAATTTTCTGGTGTTGTAGTTACAGGTAGAGAAACTGTTAGACGTTGGTTAATAAGTTTAGGACAACGGGATCGTTAAACTTAAGAATGTTTAACGGATGAAAAAGTTGACGAAATTGGTGTACGTATTTTGAAGTACCCTAAAAAAATCAAGTTTATAGGAAGAATCCCCATAGCATAGACCAACTTAAGGACAGTATAAAACCAAATTACAACATTGCACAAAAAGGACTTATGCATTTGAATGGAAATTTCATCCTAAGATACCAGGAATGTCTTCATTCAGATGGACACCACTTCCAACACCATTTATAACAAAGTTAGTACTCATAGTGCATGTTAATATCGCTCGTGAGTAATGCGGGAGTTAGGAAACGAAAAGCCCCAGTGTATTATACTCGGCGCCAATCAAGAAGGTGATTGACATTTCGCGGAGAGAGAGAGAGAGAGAGAGAGAGAGAGAGAGAGAGAGAGAGAGAGAGAGAGAGAGAGAGGCGACGTTGCCACTTATCGCGACCACGTGGAAACGTGCTAGAACTGTGTGGAAGGCGACTGGGTTGCGCCTGCATTGTAGAGCGGGTATTATTTATATTCGTATACGAAGACAATTGTAAAATAATGAATCTACGTGCAGAGGATAGAACATGCAAGAATATATCAGTGTAAAAATCTGCGTTAACAGAAGAGACATACCTCTGAAATATTGATGCTTATTCTAATGGAAAAAATGCCGGATTTCCGAATCACTTGCATCACTGCTGTTGCTGTTGCTGCTGCCGTCGTCGTCATCATCACCACCACCATCTGAAGAGCTGCTAGGATTCCCCACGGCAAAGATAAGCTGTTCTATAGTTTATTCTAAAACTCCTTCATTTTCCCAAGCTGTATTTATTACGCCCTTTGTACGAGTCGCCGCTTTTTTTCTCTCTCCAGTTTTCAGCTTTTACTGCTGTTAGTGCCTCTTCTGTAAGCTTTATTACTGACGACACAGTGAAACCTTTATTGTTTCGCCCAACATAACCCTTTATGTCGGTCCAAATTAATTCAATCGAGTTAAAATGACAGTGATAAGGGGGAAGCCTAACTATTTTGTGACCATGTTCTGCAGCAATGACATCGACTACATAACTTGGAAACCGCGGTTAGTTTGCTTTCACAAGTTCCAGTAGCTCACTTTTCTTCAGTCCCTCCTTCATCGGTATATTGCGGCGAACAAGCCACTGAATTATTTTCTCCTCTTCGAAATATTCTCTCACAGAGCATATTATTTCCCGCGCCTGTCCTTTAATTGGGATACTTTTACCAAATGCAGTTTAATTCTGTTCCCGAGTGCGCTCAGTTTTTCGTTTGGCTGCGCTTCTTTGTCACTATTTTTGAACATTATTAAATATCCATTAAACGTGTTAACACAATTTTAAATGCTCACACAACACACGCACGCACAAATACACGGACTCAAACACACGTAACACAAGGCAAATACCATACAAGTAGGACGACGCAAAAGAACTTTTCAATGCGCAGGTAATCTCTAAACTGATACGGAAGCATAAGCAAGCTGGGGCTAAAAGGAGGACATTGTTTATAACTGCACCGACAGCAGAAGATAAGTTCATGTTGACTGCAACGGTCGCTCGCCCGGCACGTCATGCCAATCACGTGTTACGATATCGCAACACGGCATTTGCGTCTATCGTTGCTATGGAAACGTCTTAGTTCTAATTGGTCCTTCTAATGGTTGCTATGGTGACCGCTGTGCCGTATTCATCCCCTCCCATTCATTTAAAGCTTTCCGCCACGTGGTTAGTAACTGTCAATCACCTTCTTGATTGGCGCCGAGTATAGTGTGCGGAGCACGCATATACGCTCGATCCGTAGCCCTATCATAAAACGACTGCACATAGCGTATCAAACAACGGCAGGTACAGTTCATTTTATAATCCTTCCTGTAGGAATCCATTCATATTTAAGTTTAGCCAATCAAAGCCACCAGAATATCTTCCCCATGTGGAGTAAATCACGTGGTAGCAGTTCCGCCTTACTGCTGTGAACATTTAGGTGTGACGTCAGTCTAATTATAAAATGGACTATACCAATGACTGGAGTAATCCTCTGCGGGTAAATAAACTTTCCAGTTACGTTGGAGGTCACAACAACGTTCCCATTCAACGCAAACCCATGGGTTTTAACATTAGCTTAACCTGGCACTTAACCTGACACTTTTGTTGTGTGCCTCATTACATTCCGTTCACCATAATCATAATATTTGGTACCCGAGTTAGGATATTTTAAGTCCTCTATACCTCCAAGGCTGAAGCTTGGTCCTTGACTCACGTAAATTTTACGACACAAGAGGCTTCTGTTCCTTGGATCCGTTGTTCCCCATCCTGAAAATTCCAATTACTAGCTTGTAAACCATGCACTCCCTCTTATCTATGCAGTTTTACATCCATATTGGAATAATTCCTAGATTTACCACTAGCATCTACTGATTCCTTCATTATCTTAGTTCCATTACAGCGTTGTATCACAAATTTTACTAAGTCAGTAGCAGTTTGGAGCGGGTGCTTATAGAGGGTGATTCGAATCCCTTTTTAGCCGCAGGGCCTAAGCCATTCAAGCTATCTGGAATTTCACATCTAACAGATCTGGTATTTCTAATTTCGCTCAACCTGGAAAATTATTGTTCTCGAAAGTGGTGAAAAATCTATTAAACTGATTGCAAAGGCTGGTTGACAACCGAGAATGACAAAGTTGAAATACCATACATGTACTTTAATGGGGCCGTTCACTATTGACGGGAAGCCTTCCCGGGAACGGGAAAGAAGACTTTTAACATTCACGTTCCGAGCACGCCATATTAGATTCATATTGTGCATTTTATACTCTTCACTGTAGAGATTATTCTAGACGGGCGTGACATGAAACAGGCGCTAGTGCTCCCTCTAGTCGCAAGCTGGAAGCACGAAACTAGAAGATATTCTAACATAGGTGCGTTGTAACCCCAGATCCTGAGATTCGTAGATCATCTGTATTTTGCTTATATGCAACTCAAAATTGGCTATTGCCTCAAAAACTACAAAGAACAGAAAAAATATAAAGGTACAAATTAACAAAGAACAACAAACAACTTTAATGCGAGCCATTAAATAAAGGAATGAAAGCTCGGTACGACTAGAGTAATCGTAAATATAATGGATTGCAATGAGATAATATTTACTCTATCGAATTTTGATGTTAGCTAACCCGCATTGCGGTGGTTGAATTGGAAGCAGTGAAAAAAAAACAACACTGGTCAGTTAAAAACAAATGAAATCGCAATGCGCAAAATCGACGTTCTTTTTTTGTGATCGATATCATCATCGATATGCATTCCGTTCTCGTTACCGGGCTATTGTGAACCAAAATCTTGTATGTTGCATTGCTTCCCGATCTCGTTGCCGTTTTGTTTATCGTTCTCGGATTGTTGTGAACCAGCCTTACGAGTTATTCACCTTAGAGGGAATCTTGATGACTTGATTAAGATAAATAGAGCCAACCTACGTCGATTATAGCATCTCGATTTCAAAGCATCCAGAGCTGGCCAGAATTCTCAGGAAATTGTTAGAGAGCCTCCCCAAGTTAATGATCTTTAATTTATTTATCGTCCCATAAATCACCATTGTTATCTATTAATAATTCAAAGAAAGTGATTAATTGGACAAACTCCTCAATGTTGCCGGAAAAAGTTGTCAATTCAGTTTTGGGCAACATAACCTGCACCGAGCGGATGGCTCAGGCATTCGGGAGGTCATGGGTTCGATTCCCTTGGCCAACCTACCTGACCCGGGGGTTTTTCCCGGGTCGCCAGGCGAATGCTGGGAAGCATTATTAGTCCCCCGAATGTCCTGTCCCTCCATTTCGTTTCCATTCTCATTTCACTTCACCTTTCATCTGCTTGGTTTCTTTCAGGGTTGCAAGTGTCGGTGGAAGGTCTCGGCATGTACGTAGCAGGGGAAAAGGATGCTATGTGTAAACCTTCGTCCCCCGGACTACGAGCGGGTCCCGGGCCCCCAGGGAATGTGTAAGTCCACAGTGAGGGAGGGGAGCAGGCTGCACCAGCCGATAAATCTGTAAATGGTAGAGACCCTGCCCTGTGCCTGCCGTGACCCCTGGTCCGGCCGCCCTCTTTCCTCACGTAATCCTTCCCTCCCGGGGGCTCCCCGTCAGGGGTCTAGGTAGAAAAGATCTGCGTCGAAAGTCCCCCTCCGGTTTTAGTTCTATCCTACCCTACCTAGTGGTAAGCCAAAGCAGCTTTTCCTAACTTCATATTGAAGTTCAGATAGCAATATGTGCAAGTCTGGATGCGTTCCAACAATGTGCATCGGCAGCACCGCGTGTGTATGAATAGCAGGTGTTGCTACGCCATACGCTAGGATGGATTTCAAGCGAGAGCATTTCCGTGCTATGATTTTCTATGACTTTAAAGTAGTTTAGGGGAGAGAGAATGCCTTGAAAGACTGCATCGTGCATTTGGGGATCTTTGTCCTTCGCAACCCACCATTTATCGATGGTATGCAGAGTTTAGAAGAGGAAGGGATTACCCCGAAGATGAAGAGCGAGCAGGACGGCCGGCTACAACAACAAAATGATGAAAATGGGGTGAAAGCAGAGCGCATGTTGCGGTAAGATCATCGTTGCATATATGATCAGATTCAAGAAGCCTAAATATTGAATCGCCAGCAGCGAAAACACTCCTGAAAGAAAAATTGAACCTCTGTAGTCGCTGGATCCCCCACCACCTCACAAATGAGTAGAAACAAGCACGTGTATAATGGTGCCAGGAAATATTGAAAAATTAAATGGAGGAAGATCCAAAAACATATTTAACATTGTAACAGGTGACGAAAGCTGGATTTACCAGTATGATCCAGAAAATAAACGACAGGCATTGGTCTGGGCCTTCCCAGGAGAAGAACCCCCAACAAAAGTGAAGTGAACGAGAGGTATTGGTAGAAGATGAGCTGTTCCTTCTTCTCAGCAAGTAGCCGCATTGTGGCGATTCCGCTTGAGGGACAAAAGACTTACTGCCAGATGGTGTTCAATGAACTGGGAAAAAAGCGTCCTAAAACTGGTCTGCGTGGAATTTTGTTGCACCATGACAATGCCTCTGCTTACACTTGTTGGGCGCCACATATATAGTAGCGTTTTTCTCTTCGTCGATGGTGAAGTGGGTTTATTACCTGTGATAATATCGTTGTTGTTGTGCCCGGTCTAGCAGAGTCGTCACAGTTGTAGGGTCCAGGTTGAATCTCAGGGTCGACCCTTCTCTTCTCGGCTATGAAAAGTAATTGTGGGTAATGTCCAAGGATACGGGATGCAGGTATATGGTGCTCCAAAGGAAAAACGCGATAATTTACTTTCAATGATGCTGTCAGAATCACTATGCCACTTGCAAGTTTATTATGCCGTACTAATAAACATTCCCTTTGCTAATCCGCCATTCTTTTGTTTTTGTTTTTACTTCCCGACATACTCGTGTTCTTAACTAGGTTCTCGCGCGCCGATTTTTGATCTATCACTTAACTTCTTTTCAACGCCAGAAATAATCATATACTTAGTACTTCACTTGTTTAACTGCTTATAGATTACAATACCTTCCTATGTCTTATTATTTTCTACCATTGATATAAACTGCGAGGAATTAAAATCTCGACTCGCGAAACGTAACTGTTACATGATTTCTGAGCGCCACGGGACTCGACTTGTTACGCACAGATCTAGACGTCGAATTCAACTGACAAACCTGGACTGACTGATATTTTCATTCCCCCACTAATCTTTTCTTTTTTTTTTTTTTTTTGTTAGCAGCAAACCTTTGTGATATCTGCACGTCGCCAATCTTTATCATCTTCTCATTGGTTATTTTCCAAACATTTTGTATTTTTAACTGCCTTTTGAAAGCCGTGTATCCCCAACTGCTCGCCGAAACTCCTAACTGTACACAATAGACAATTGTTACCCGCGCCACCGCGTTTGAAATACAACAATGACAGGAACCCAGGAACGGTCTCTAACTTTATTTTCTGCGGAAAATCTTGCAAGTAACACTGCATGATTACGGGCTCATTTATTACTCAATATATACAAGGTTTATAACATAGTGGTAATTTTCTACGGGCTCTCTAATGGTGCTAATTTCAATTCTATAATGCCAAACCTGTGGAATTTGGTCAATTTTGATTTCAGTTAATGTCTGATAATATAATGAGTGATATTTAACTATTTATTTTCTGACCATCAGAATTATCGCCTCACACTGCACAAGAAATAACCAATTTCTGCAGGAGTCAGATATTGTCCCATCCTCCATAGAGTCAAGATCTGGTCCCATAAGACTTTTTTTCTATTCCCAAAATGAAAGAAAAAATCGAGGTCAACGATTTGAGTCACCTGAAGCCGCAGTAGCTGCTTACGAAGAATGTATTTGCACTCTCTCCAAAGAAGAGTGGCATTCAGCATTTGAAACATGGTTTGAAAGGATGAGACGGTGTAATGTAGAATATTTTGAGAAGATACAACGATCAGATCTAAGTTTTTTAATATTTTACTGCGTCCATTCTCAAAACCTTTGGAGTAACCTATGCAGCATCCGACTTGCTACTGATACTGGTTTAATGTGAGCCGAATAATTATACCTCACTTTATCTAACTGCTTAAAAGCTGGGTCAGTTGAAATTAATTTCAACTCAGTATTAACAAGAGCCACACAGAACACACATATCATTTGTGAATTTCCCTAAATTTCTGCTGCATTTGAATGAGCCTTTCATATTGAGGGGTAAATTAACCAACATTATTGTCATTAAGCAACAAAGATTTTTTTATAGACATTATTTTCTTTGACAAAAACTGTTTCTTTTCTAGCCTTGAGATAATTAAGTAGCTTGATATAATGGGAGAAAGTAAATTCCATTAGTCGTGTTTTATTTGAAGGACGTTGTGATAGTCATTATAGGTTCAATTTAAATCAATTTAAATGACCCTAATTGTAGGTTTCCATTTTAAAAAATAAATTGACCTTAAAATGACCATCATAACGTCCTCCAAAGAAAACGCGACTAATGACATTTACTTTCCCCCATAATATCAAACAACTTTTATTAAAGACATTTCTTTCTATAACGCTTAGTTTTGGAGATATTGTACAGTCTCAACTTAAATGGTTCTACCCTGCATATATATTAATAGGGAACAGGTTAAGGGGGATTTCCATTGCGGCTAATGGGGTACTTTTTGTTATACAAAGGCAAGCTAACGACCTAATAATAATTGGTTGAACTATGAAGCGCTGGACTTAAAAGTATTTACGACATTGTAAGTCGCCATTGAGGTATGTCATCTCCAGATGAATTTGAGATCTCTTTGTGGTTTACCGGGAAATAAGCACGTAGGTTGCAGATTTAATGTCGTGTAGGCTTATTGCCATGGTAGCTCAGTTGGTTAGAGCAACTGCACGGGAACCGGAAGATCCATGGTTCAAATTTCGGCTATGGCATTGAACTGTGCCATTTGAGGCAGTATTTTTAACACTTGAATAATTTTAATTAAATTATATAATATATAAATTCAATAACAGCCCGCCTTGAAGCAATATGTATGTAATAATTTGTAAAAAATGTATGTAACACTCATTGCAAATGCTTATATTATTGTAAAACATGTTTAATAATGTAATGTGAATGCATTACGTAGTGTAATAGCGTAAGAGCTGTGAGAATAATAAGTTTAAAGTTCCTAACAATGAGGTAACCTTGAGGCAATAATGAGTTTGAGAGTTTAAATGTTACTAGTCATGATTAGAGCAACGATAATGTAAATTATGTGACAGTTTAAAAATAGCCAATCAGCAGCTAGAAAAAGCTTTAGTAAAATGCAGGTATTCTACTGGACTAAGATTAGCCAATCAGAGACATGAAATACAGGAGCTTACGGGTTTTGACGATTGAAATATGTTCAGTTGTCTGTAGACCTTGGTAGTGACCAGATGGAAGATGTGTTCTCTAAACAAATATTATGTATACGTGTTAACAAAGTGCAAGATATTAAATTAAAGAATCTCACAGCTCTTGATATCAGTGTAGTGCTATTTAATTTGTGCCAAGGATAAATAAAAAGAAGTGAATTTAAATTTAAAATCCGTGTAAGCCTACATTCTTGTCGCACCACGCCCTGTCTAAAGGGTACGTGACTCTAAAACAATACTGAAGCAGCTGAGGCAAACATAAACAAATAATATCTATAGAAGCAGTTTAATAACAAAGTTAATTAATATTTTTTTAACTTGAAGCGTAACAACAAAAAAATACATCTTCAAATCGGCTTCACATACGTAGTAGCATATTACGTAATAAACAATCCACTTCAAAATGACGTCCATACGTGGAGCTAAATAAACAAAAGTCCAACGTAAAGACAATATCGTCTTCAAGTTGGCTTCCCAAGCGTGAGGCTAAATAAATAAATAAACTAAACTCCAAGCATACCTACTTCAAGTTGGCGCCCAACGTGGGGCTAACATCAAAACAATAAATAAGTAAACTCCAAGAACAATACTACTTCACTTTCCAGCAAACACTCCTGCTTGCACTTATGTAATCTGCTTCATCTTAATCAAAACTCAATTTCACCATTTTACCCCATACTATCAATAATAATTCCGTAATATACAAACGTCAGTTTATGGCACATATTATATATATACAAAATCAAGCCCATGGAGAGCCATTCTTGTGGTCGCGCTCGGTCTGCCATATTTAGTTGGGCGATCGTGGACGTCACCGCGCACCACAAAACATGCTTTGATGTTCAAAGGAACTATACAAAGTAATTACCGTTGATGGCTTTGCGGTATTCCAGGTAGTCTACCAACATCACACTTCGAGCAACCCAGAAAATAGTAACCATCACCTTTCTCTATTCACGTTGTAGGTAAAGAAGGTATTGCATTCCACCCAAAAATTCCATACCTAGATTTCACACGCGCTCGGTTAACATCATAACGAAAAGTTCGATAAGTGCCAAAGGTGGTAGTTACGTTCAGTATCTGCGAAGAAAATACCCTCATCCTAACTACCCTTTACATGAAACAATTTTCGAATTTTTTTATTTTTTCAAATATGATTTTGATCGAAATACAGTTATTTAAGATATTTACATAACAAATAAAATGTAGATCCCGAATTTTCTGGGAGTAGGCTGTGAATTCCCATTCATTGGAACAAATTTTATATAATTTGTGTAACTGGTAAACGTTAAGAGCTAGACAAAAACTTGTACTCAAAATACGCGGGTCTCTTTAAAAAACAATTTATTTCAAATAACTTTTTGTGGCATAATTCGGAGATATCATTATTGGTTTGAATTTATAATACTTTTTGTAATTCTTTGAAGTGCTATCGCTATTAAGCTGTTTCTCCCATGTCGTGGAAAGAGCATGGAATTCCAAGTTCAGCATATAGCCACTCTTTTTTAAACATCTAACTATCGATTCGGTTTTCTCATCCCCTTTGTTCCTACAACGAAATGTGTAATGAAATATTTCTTCAAAGGTTTATATCGATTAACATACCGAGCGGGATGGCTCAATAACGTCTGTGGTCCGCATTCGGAGGTCGTAGGTTCGATTCCTATGGTCGTCCTTCCTGACCGATGGTCTTTTCGGGAGTTTCCCCGGGTCTCCAGGCGAATGCTGGGAAGGATCATTACATCCCCCGAATTTACTGTTCCTCCACTTCATCTCCATTCTCATTTCACTTCACCTTTCATCTGCTTGGTTTCTTTGAGAATTGCAAGTGTCGGCGGGAGGTCTCTAAGTAAAACTTTGTTCCCCGGACTGCGAGCGGTCTGCGGGCCCCGGCCCCCAGGGGGGTGTGTAAGCCCACCACGGGGAGGGGAACCACCTGCAGCAGCCACCATCCGGGGAGTTCAAATCTGTAAACGGTAGGGATCCTGCCCTCTGCCTGTCGCGCCTCCTTATCCGACTCACCTCATCCCTCCTTCCCTGGGGTGCCCCATCAGGGACCTGGTCCAAAAGATCTGCATAGGTCAAGGTGCTAAGTTCCCCTCCACTTCTAGTCCTGTCCTGTCTTATCCTATCGATTAACATGAAGTAGGTAGAAAAATAAGCTTTTGTAAGAATAGTTTTTGTATAAGCTATATTGAAATAAACGATAGTGGGTAGAGAAATTTATGTGAAGGTAACTTCAGCTGTGTTTACCTTCTCCAGCACGTACCTACTAGGTACAGAAGGTATTGCATTCCATCCTAGAGGTAGAGGTGATTCAAAGGAGGGGAATACCTCTTCGCTGCGATCTGCACAGATCTATTGCGGATACCACCCCCCAGGAGGAAGGGATGGAGTGAAGGAACCACAGGAGGTTACAGGCCATATGCAGACAGGCCACGGAGACGCGCGGAGGTCCCTAACATTTCTAAGCTCGCAGACCCGATCACTACTGGAACCGCCGAGAGAGGGCGATGAACGACCCACCAGTCAAGCAGCCCTTTGGAGTTCTCTTTTCATTGAGCATACATCCGCGTCATGTGCCCGACACTGCCATACGCCACGAAACCTAGAAGCACACCTGAAAGATGAGAAGGAAACGGAATGAAAGGGAAACGATGGAAAGGAAATCGTGGCAGATGAGAAACGACCGCAGCATTCGCCTACCGTCTAGGGAAACCCACGAAAAACCCAAGGTCAGAGTGGGCGGTCGTCGGGATCGAACCCGGGGCCTACCGAATGCGAGTCGCACATGTTACTGTGGAGCCACCTGGATCAGTACAAGGTGCGTGTGTATGCGTGCGCCTGCGTGTGTGTCTGTGAACAGAATAACTCAAAAATAAAGTGGTTACATACTCATTATTGGTATTTAAGTTCAGCATCTTCCAAGTAGCGATACGACGATTTTTAAGGAAATCTCCCCATCCAAAGCTACCTTTTACATGAACATTTTCTAAATGTACTTTATCAAAAATGGCTCTAACAATTTTGAGTAAATTACTATTATTTAAGATATTTACATTACCTACAAATAAAACGTAGGTATTTTTTGAATTTTCTGCAAATAGCCTGTACAGTACTGAATAACTTGTAAACCGTACCAGATAACAAAAAAAAAAAAACTTATCAAATACTTATCAATGTAAAGCACATAATTTATGTCAAATAGTTTTTAAATTAAATTGAGTTTTATTTATGGACGCTCTTTAACTGCTATGGTCCTCAGCGTCCCATTCTATATTGGGCGTGAAAGACCGGTAATTTTGCTCAGGGTCTCTTTATAAAGCTTGAGGTTCTTTTACGTGCCGTAAATCCACGACACGGGACCACCGGCTTTACTTCCCTTCCGAAGGAAGCCATGGTAAGGATTTTTACGCCCGAAAACATCCGTCGCCCTCCGCCGGGGTTGAACCCGCGACCTTGATAACTGCTAGCATGGTAACCACTACACCATGGAGGACGAAAAATAGTTTTTTTGTGACAAAACATTTCAGATGTATTATTCATTATTGGTTTGAATTCGCAAGTACTTTACTTTTTCATGTGGTAAGTTGCTATTCTTTTTTTTCTCTCGTGTCGTGCAAAGAGAACGGAATTTCTAAGCCATAACATAAAGACCGCCTTTATAAGGTTTGACTATGGCTTAAGCCTACTGTATTCCCTTGTTCCTATACCTATATACGTAATAATACTATTTCTGCAAATGTTTATCGATTGACTTGAAGCAGGTAGAAACATATGTTTCTGTAAGAATAGTTTGTATAAAAGTGAGAGAGAAATTCATGTAAATGTTACGCATCAGAAATCTTTTTTTGGATTTCTTCACTTTCACCATCATTTAAATTTGCAGTCATTCAGTAAACAGTTGAAATAAATACGAATCTCAAGGTGAAATCTTTAGCTCTGATTTTATTCTGGAGATAAAGCTTTCCCTAAAGAGAACATTCCCTTTGAGAACATTTCTCTGCAGTCACGAGTTGTTTTGTTTTTATTACCGTGAGATTTCACTCCGTCAAAAGTAAGTGAATAACGCGCCTGGGTGCGGTGTGACATATACTTTCATAATATTATTCCGCTACAGAGTCATGACTAATAGCCCATTCGCAGAGACGCCAACGTAGAAATTGTGTTTGCGCAATTGCGAAAGTTCTAGATAAGCGGGTCGCTTTCATTTCTTTATGTTTTAAGCCACATAGCTCTTGGTGATGCTGCAAAAAGAGCTTATCAGCTGTAAAAGGTATCCCGAAGCGCATACATCTTATAAAGCTCCGAACAAACTAAATGATTAAGAGATTTATTCCCACGGTTAAATCATAAAACAACCAGTCTATATATTGTAGGCGGTAACTACACCACCTTCATTTGTTACTACTGATTTGCGTTAAGTTAATGCATACCCAGCGAGGTGGCGCTGAGGTGAAGTGTGTGACTCGCATTCGGAGGTCCCGTGTTAGATCCCCGGCGACCGCCCACTCTAACCATGGCTTTTTCGTAGTTTGGTAGTTTCTCCCGGTCGCAGGCGAATGCTGGGGTGGTTCATACTCTACCATGATGTCGTCTTCCGTGGTCTAGGGGTACCATGCTAGCTTCTAGTTTCCAAGGTTGCGGGTTGAAACCCGCCGGAGGGCGATGGATGTTTTCGGGCGTGAAAGTCCTTAACATGGCTTCCTTTGGAAGGGAAGTAAAGCTGTGCCGTAAATTTACGGCACGTAAAAGTACCTCAAGCCTGACAAAGAGGCCTCTGAGCAAAATTTCCGTCTCTCACCCAAATATAGAATGGGACGCTAAAGACCATAGTAGTTAATAAGTGTCTATAAATAAAATTCAATTTATTTTTTTTCTACCATGACTTTCCTGTCGCTCACATTCTGTACCATCTTCCCTGTCATCTGTTTCAGGGTCGTAGGACCAGGTGACAGTGTTCGGTATGCTGCGGCTGGGCGGTGGATGTGCACTCTTTAGAGGTTTATTCCCTGGTGTCGTTGCGGAACTGCTCAGTTTAGGAATCGCCTCCGGGTGCTCTCGGGCGGCGCCCCTTCGGAGGACCCCCGGGAGTTAGGGGTCTGTGAGTGGGCCCGGGCGGCGTCAGATGTGTTCGATCTGGAAACATTAGCGACCTCGTCCATGCTTGCGCATGTCGTCATCCAGATCTGTCGCCCTTCGGATCTCTACCCTTATCCCTTCCTCTCAGGGTTCACGGTAGAAGCAAAATGGGCTACTTGTGGTGCTCTACCGGTTTCGGGCCCCTCGTATGTTCGTACCTTCATATTTTAGATTAATACATTATGCAGTGTTTATTTCCGCAGTTATACGTGCTAAAATGTGTATTAAACCGTGTGACCCAAGTTACTTGACAAATGCAATAATTTTCAGTAATATAAAAAAAATCTGATGTCTTACACTCACATGACTTTCTCTACTCTTGTACAAACTTTTTTACAAACGCTTATTCTCCATCTACTTCATGTTAATCGAGATAAACATTTGCACACTCTATCTTATTGCTAATTTTCTTGTAGATGTAAGGGGAAAATATATTTACAAAGGCAATATAGAAAAACAGTAGCCTTTAAGCACATACATATCTCTTAATAGCTGGTTGCTAGGTGCAGCACCATTCCCTTTGCCACAGATTATAACTCTTTGCATATCCAAGACAAAATAAACATTTGCAGACTCTATCTTATTGCTAATTTTCTTGTAGATGTAAGGGGAAAATATATTTACAAGGGCAATATAGAAAAACAGTAGCCTTTAAGCACATAAATATCTCTTAATAGCTGGTTCCTAGGTGCAGCACCATACCCTTTGCCACAGATTATAACTCTTTGCATATCCAAGACAAAAAAATGAATAACGAATTCCCATTTGAGAAAATAAGTATTGAAAAATTCGAGGGAATAACAGTAATATCTTGAAAAATGGTTCACTCAACAAAAAAAAATGTTTATGACATAAATTGTGTATTTTAACGCGATCTACATTTTTTGTGTAGTAACATTTTGTCTATCTCTTATGATTTACGAGTTATGCAAAATTCGTTCACAATAAAGAATACTTTTGGAGTCATTCCCAGGAAATTCAAAATATACATTTTATTTGTCATAAAAATATCTTAAACATATGATATTTTAATCAAAATCGTTAGAGCCATTTTTGAGAAAATTAAAATTTTCGAAAAATCTTCCAATGAAAGGGTACTCTGGGGTGGGGGGATTTTCTTGAAAACCTTCGTGTTGCATCCTTGGAAGATACTGAATCTAAATACCAAGTTTGGTGTTTATCCGACTGTTCGTTTCTGAGTTATACTGTTCACAGACACACACACAGACACACATACACAGATTCACAGACACACAGACAGACACACAGACACACACACGGACATGTTTCCAAAAATGCTTTTTTTGGATTCAGGGGGTCTTAAAACATGTATTTCCGGTGAAATCTCGGTATCGAAATTTTGGGTGGAATACAATACTTCCCCTACTTACTATACGTAGTAGAGAAAGTAAAAATGAATAACGAATTCGAGAAAAAGTATAAGTATTGTAAAATTTAAGGGAATAACAAGCAATAGCTCGAAAATGGTTTACTCAACAAAAAAAATGTATATGACATAAATTGCGTATTTTAACGCGATCTACATTTTTTGTGTAGTAAAACTTTGTCTATCTCTTATGGTTTACCAGTTATGCAAAAGTCGTTCACAATGAGGAATACTTTTGGAGACATTCCCTGAAAATTCAAGATATACATTTTATTTGTCATAAAAATATCTTAAACATATGATATTTTAATCAAAATCGTCAGAGCCATTTTTGAGAAAATTAAAATTTTCGAAAAATCTTCCATGTAAAGGGTAATCTGGGGTGGGGGGATTTTCTTGAAAACTTTCGTGTCGCATCCTTGGAAGATACTGAACCTAAATACCAAGTTTGGTGTTTATCCGACTGTTCGTTTCTGAGTTATGCTGTTCAAAGACAGACACACAGATTCACAGACACACAGACACACAGACAGACACACAGACACACACACGGACATGTTTCCAAAAATGCTCTTTTTGGATTCAGGGGGTCTCAAAACATATATTTCCTGTGAACTCTCGGTAACGAATTTTTGGGTGGAATACAATACTTCCCCTACTTACTATACGTAATACAGAAAGTAAAAATGAATAACGAATTTGAGAAAAAGTATAATTTTTGGAAAATTTAAGGGAATAACAAGCAATATCTCGAAAATGGTTCACTCAACAAAAAAAAATGTAAATGACATAAATTGTGTATTTTAACGCGATCAAAATTTTTTGTGTAGTAAAATTTTGTCTATCTCTTATGCTTTACCAGTTATGCAAAAGTCGTTCACAATGAAGAATGCTTTTGGAGACATTCCCAGAAAATTCGAGATATACGTTTCATTTGTCATGAAAGTATCTTAAACATATGATATTTTAATCAAAATCGTTAGAGCCGTTTTTGAGAAAATTAAAATTATCGAAAAATGATCCATGTTAAGGGTAATCTGGGGTGGGGGATTTTCTTGAAAACCTTCGTATCGCATCTCTGGAAGATACTGAACCAAAATACCAAGGTTGGTGTTTATCCGACTGTTCGTTTCTGCGTTATGCTGTTCAAAGACAGACACACACAGATTCACAGACACACAGACACACAGACAGACACACAGACACACACACGGACATGTTTCCAAAAATGCTCTTTTTGGATTCAGGGGGTCTCAAAACATATATTTCCTGTGAAATCTCGGTAACGAATTTTTGGGTGGAATACAATACTTCCCCTACTTACTATACGTAATACAGAAAGTAAAAATGAATAACGAATTTGAGAAAAAGTATAATTTTTGGAAAATTTAAGGGAATAACAAGCAATATCTCGAAAATGGTTCACTCAACAAAAAAAAATGTAAATGACATAAATTGTGTATTTTAACGCGATCAAAATTTTTTGTGTAGTAAAATTTTGTCTATCTCTTATGCTTTACCAGTTATGCAAAAGTCGTTCACAATGAAGAATGCTTTTGGAGACATTCCCAGAAAATTCGAGATATACGTTTCATTTGTCATGAAAGTATCTTAAACATATGATATTTTAATCAAAATCGTTAGAGCCGTTTTTGAGAAAATTAAAATTATCGAAAAATGATCCATGTTAAGGGTAATCTGGGGTGGGGGATTTTCTTGAAAACCTTCGTATCGCATCTCTGGAAGATACTGAACCAAAATACCAAGGTTGGTGTTTATCCGACTGTTCGTTTCTGAATTATGCTGTTCACAGACACACACACGGACATGTGTCCAAAAATGCTTTTTTGGATTCAGTGGGCCTCAAAACAGGTATTTCCGGTGAAATCACGGTATCGAATTTTTGGGTGGAATACAATACTTCCCATACTTACTATACGTAGTAAAGAAAGTAAAAAGCAAATGCTCTGGAGCAGTAGCTTAGCCAGAAAATTATTAAGGGGAGTTATGCATAAGGGTCTAGTTTTTAAACAATTTGTGTGAATTCAAATGATAAATATGAATTAATCTTAAATTGAAATAATTAAATAAATCATTTTTATATTCATAGATTAAGATGCAGCATTTGGAATTAAAATAAGGATAGGATGTTTTGCGCATTCTAAACGGCAAAGGTTTTGTGACATTAATGACCACTATGGAGTATTTTATATTACCGTGGCAGGCCATTTTATTTCACTACAAAATAGGGTTTCTAGTTATGTTCTTAACTGGGAGATATTGCACTAATTTGGAAACCATTCAGATTTAGTACTGAACGAAAATATGGCCCAGATACCTTAACATGGTTGTAGCAACGCCATTAAAGTACAGTTTATGTTGCTATAACCTTGGGTCAAATTATCCAAGACATACGACGTAAATATCAGTCATTTGATTAGGAAGTATCTCGTTCCGCCAACCTAGAAAGGTGCTATTATTTTAACGAAATTATTTTTCGTATTATTTTTTACTTTTTTTGTGTAAAGGAGGTTCCAACCCCCAAAACCCATCACTAGCTACGCCTCTGCTCTGGAGTATCTTGAACTTTGCACACCTCACATTTACCATTTGACGCACTTTCAGTCCTGCTCAGATATGTTCCGTAGCCGCCACCGAGCGGGATGGCTTAGGCAATTTCGTCTGTGGCCTGCATTCGGGAGGTCGTGGGTTTGAGTCCTATAGCTGGCCTTCCTGAACCATATTTTTTTTGAGGTTTTCCCGGGTCGTCAGGCGAATGCTGGGAAGGATTCTCACATCCCCCGAATTTCCTGTCCCTCCATTTCATCTCCATTCTCATTTCATTTCATCTTTCATCCGTTGGTCCCTTTCATGGTTGGAAGTGTCAGCAATGGTGTTTCAGTGCAGTGTGGCAGGGGAAAAGGATGCTCTTTGTGACTCTCTCTGTACCTCGGCTTTCAGCTGGCTGCCGGAGGTATCCGAATCCCCTTGAGGGGCGTTGGACCCCCTCTGTGCGGGGTGTCTCCTATCTGTCTGTTCGTCCGCCGCGGAGTCTCTATCTTGAAACTTAGGGACCCTGCCATTCCTGTGTCTTCACTCCTGGTTCCGGCTCTCGTTTCGACTCATCCTTCCTCCCAGGGATGCCCCCTTGTGGGGCGTAGGTACAGCATTCCCTGTGTGGATCTGTGCCGAGTCCCCTCCATAGCCAATCCAATCCAATCTCATAGCCGCCAATCTAAGCGAATAATGAGACAGATCATACCCAATACTTATTTACGTAATTGCATAGGAAAGTGAGTTTTTTCAGAACGCGTAAGATATTTACGGCCGAAGCGAACTGAGTCCGAAATATCGAAAGGAGCCTTGAAAAAAAAACAAAAAAAATACTTTCTTGCAGTTACGTGCAGTATTTTGTTTCAAACTATGTCGGAAAACTGCATTGGTTAAATACTGTACTGGATATTATGTTGGACATGGTCGTAGTCATGTGTTTCAGTTAAGTTGTTGATTAAACAGTTGAAGGGAATACTAGGTTAGATTGTGAGAAAGTATTTTATTAGCCGCAGGTATGGATGCCAATTTGAGAAGATGGTTTGTTACGTTATTTTTATATCACGCTTTGGGCGTCAATTTGAAGAAGTTAGTTTGTTGTATTTATTGTTATTTGCCCCACGCTTTGTGAGCCAATTTGAAGTTGTATGTTACTGCTCCACGTATGGACGTCAATTTGAAGTAGGTTGTATTCAAGGAGTTGTATTATTTTTCAACTGTTGGGGAGCCGAACTTGTAGTAGTTGCAACCGCACGTATAGTAAACAGTTTCCGGTAGCCTTCGCCCCAAATGTACTTTCAGGCGGCCTTTGCCCCAAGTTTAAAAAAATATTAACTTTGTAATTTGACTGTTTCTTTAAATATTATATATTTATGTTTGCCTCGGCTGCGTCAGTATTAATTTTAGAGACATGGCTGTCTTGGCAGGGTTGTGGTGCGACAAGAATGTAGGCTTACACAGATTATAATTTTACTTCACTCCTTTTATTAATGCTTGACACGATTTAAATAACACTTCACTGATATAGAGAGCTGTGAAATTCTTTTATTAATTACTTGCACTTTATAACACTTAAACTATTTTCGTCTCACATGAATACGTATTATACTTCTCGAGGACGTGTCTCGCGTCCGGTTAGGAAAACTGTTTGCAGGCAACTGAACTCTAAATTTGTAAATTTTGCTATATTTCAGTTTCTGATTGGCTAATCCTACTCCAATAGAATACCTTCATTTAACTAATGCTTTTTGTGGTTGTTGATTGGCTATTTTATAAACTGTCTCTAAAATTACATTATTGCTTCCAAGAATCACAAGTATTATTGTTAAACTTTCAAACTCATTATTTCCTCAAGGTTACCTCATTGTTACCTCTTTGTTAGCAACTTTTGACGTATTTCTCACAGCTCTTACATTATTAAATTTCGTAATACATTCACATAACATTATTGAACATATTTACAATAATATAAACATATACAATAACTGTAATATACATTTTTTATATATTGTTACATACACATATTGCTTTAAGGCGGGCTGTTATTGAATTTATATATTATATAATTAGACTGAAATGATTTAAGTGTTAAAAATACTGCCTCAATTGGTGTAGCGTCCGGAAAACAAGTGTACGGAAAAGTCCAATTTCCCGTAATGGTCTTCTGGAGACGGAAAAGCATGAAATTCTAGATAGTATGAAATAAAATATTATTCCTGTTATAGTGCTGTCGTTCAATAATATCCTCGCAATGGGGAGCAGCTGCATGAATAAGAGGTAACATTTTATTCAAACTGTTCACATTACGCAGAATAGAAAATTTTCCTTCGCGTGTGTATCTTACGCTTCACTGCATTTTATGACAGAATATGTGTGCATCTGAATATTACAACTAGTTCTTTTTTTATGAAGTCATCTTCAGCTACACAGTTTGTTTAGGTAATCTTTCATATTCCAGATGTTATGTGATATAATCTTTGGTTTTGATGCTCAATTCTCTCTGTGAGATTGAAGATATCCAGCTGTTGCATATATTAATATTTTGATGTTCTAAAATAATGAAACGTGTAGTACTTCGTAGGAACTTAATTTCATTTGATTAAATTTTTATTTTTGCTGTTCTAAGAAGCCTATCTCTCATGAGTGAATTTCTGATTTTATGCTTCTTTGTTGTTTTAGTGACTGGGGTCATGAAATTCAAACTCTTAACATAGTAACAGACGCGTTTTAATGAATATCTTTTGGTTATTTTCCTGGTTATAATTAGAAATATGTGATCTATCAGCTCCTGGTAATGTAAAATATTTGACAGGGATAAAAAGTCAACAAACAAGTGAGTGTCTTATCCAATTTCTATCTTTTACATAAATAATCGTCATCGTAATGGAGTATTACTAAGTCTTGCAGATGTTAATACGTTAAAATCCCTGTCGTCCTCCGTGGTGCAGTAGTTACCATGCTAGCCTTTAGTTCCCGAGATCGGGGGTTCAAACCCGGCGGAGGGCGATGGATATTTTCGGGCGCAAACTTCTTTAGCATGACTTCCTTCGGAAGGGAAGCAAAGCCGGTGGTCCCGTGTCGTAGATTTAGGGCACGTAAAAGAACCTCAATCTGTAAAGAGGCCTCTGTGCAAAATTTCTGGTTTTTCACGCCCAATATAGAATGGGACGCTAAAGACCGTAACAGTTAAAGAGCGTCCATAAATATAAATCTACTTAATTAATAAATTAATAATTAATAAAATCCCTGGATAGTGTAGAAAATATACCTTCCAATTAGGTAAACTGCAATGTACCTAGCCGTCCTCCGTGGTGTAGTGGTTACCATGCTAACCTCTAAGTTTCCGAGATCGGGGTTCAAACCCGGCGGACGGCGATTAATTTTTTGGGCGCAAAATCTTTAGTATGGCTAGTAGGGAAGTAAAGCCGGTGGTCCCGTGTTGTAGATTTACGGCACGTAAAAGAATCTCAAGCCTGATAAAGAGGCTTCTGAGCAAAATTTCCGTTTTTTTCACGCCCAATATAGAATAGATAATATTAATTGCCCTAAGATAAGTTTCAATTTGTATCCATTGATGGTTATCCTTCGCTGTAAAACATCACTTTATATGAGATGACAGCACCCGTTTTTTCAACTCTTCGTAGCTAATAAAATATACAAATGAAGAAAAAGCAATTCTCTTTTGTGGAATTACGTATGCTTATGAATATTAATTCATAGTGAGATTTAATACTGTTCACAGGATTCTATTTCCAAAATAGAGTTAGCAAGCACCAATAATGATTTAATCTCTGTGCATCACTTTATACGCACCGACTCCTGAAATTATTGACAATATGGAAACCATTCTTGTTATTACTACAGATGATGATGAGCATGTTGCTTGAATTAGAACCGAATCGCTTAGGCTGAGGCCAGTCCATGGATAGCAATCACGACTCGGCCGAGGGCACATAGTAAATATAAAGGTAAAGGTACATATCCCGAAGGGGCCCTCGGAAACGGGACAGAGCACCGCACACAGGCCAGTCGGCCCATTGTGCTTCCAACGTGACCCCTGGGAGGGAGGGCTGAGGGGAGAGACCCGAAGGACGATCAGATCCGGATGCCGACGGGCGCAAGCTTGGACGGGGTACCTAACGTTTCCAGATACAACGCATCCAGCGCCGCATGGTCCCTACCCACAAGTCACCAACCTCCAGGATCACTCAGAGCGGAGCCCCATGCTGAATAGAGACCTAACTGAGCGGTACCACAGCGACGCAAGGGAAGAAACCTTTACAGAGCGCAAGTCACCGCCCAGCCGCAACCCGCCGAACACCGTCGCCTGGTTCTACAACCCTGAAACAGATGACAAGGAAGATGAAGGGTACAGGAAATGAGAGAAAGGAGAGTCGTGGTAGAAGATTAACCTCCCCTGCATTCTCGTGGCGACCCGGGAAAACTACGAAAAATCCATGGGCCAGAGTGGTCGGTCGCCGGAAATCGATCCTACAAACGTAACCGCCTGAGCCATCCCGCTCGGTGAGGGCGCATAGTGCTTGCGCTCATTGGATTCAAATTGCAAAGCTGCTTCACGGAAGATATTTCCGACGTCCATGGTTTATCTTGCAGATGCTTACCGAATACGATGTTTGAAAGCTTCCAAATCTGATTTTTAATCAACCAATTTTGCACACATACCTGCTCTTAATCTTCCTGATGAAGGTCATGCAAAGTCTGAATATGGTATTAGGAACTCCTCCTTAACTTCGTCTTCAATAAAATTATATATTACTGATGCGTTTTTCTTGACGAGAGGCATTTTTTCTGTTTTCTTTTTGGTGGACTTACTCTCGTTGCCAGCCCAGGTAACGATCATCCGAAAGGGATCTGCGGGTACGCTTGGCTGGTTTTGGTTGTGAGACGTCCCGATGTTCTCCGGCATTAACCATGAGTGGAAGTTGGTAGACGGCATGCTAGATTGCTGTCGGCAATTTCCGTAGTCGCCCTTTTCGGGATGACGCGCGTAAGTGGCGTATCCACTTTGAGGCAGTATTTTTAACACTTAAATAATTTCAGTCTAATTATATAATATATAAATTCAATAACAACCGGCCTTAAAGCAATATGTGTATTTAACAAGATATAAGGAGTGTATATTACAGTCATTGTATACGTTTATATCATTATATCCATGTGTAATAATGTTATGTGAATGTATTACGTAATTTAATAATGTAGGAGCTGTGAGAATAATAGGTTAAACGTTGCTAACAATGAGGTAACCTTGATGCAATAATGAGTTTGAGAGTTTAATAATGTTACTTGTGATTCTTGAAGCAAAATAATGAAATTTTTGTGACAGTTTATAAAATAGCCAATCAACAACCAGAAAAAGCTTTAGTTAAA
Source organism: Deroplatys truncata (assembly GCA_030765065.1). Classification (NCBI taxonomy): domain Eukaryota; kingdom Metazoa; phylum Arthropoda; class Insecta; order Mantodea; family Mantidae; genus Deroplatys; species Deroplatys truncata. The sequence continues at coordinate 127,231,434 of CM060987.1, forward strand.
TGAAGGTATTCTATTGGAGTACGATTAGCCAATCAGAAACTGAAAAGGAGAAACATCTACAAATTCAGAAGTCAGTTGCCTGTAAACAGTGTTCCTAACCGGACGTGAGACAAGTCCTCGAGAAGTAGGTATAATACGTATTCGTGTGAGACGGAAAATAATTTACGTGTTAAAAAGTGCAAGTAATTCATAAAAGAATCTCACAGCTCCCTATCAGTGAAGTGTTATTAAAATCGTGTCAAGCATTAATAAAAGGAGTGAAGTAAAATTATAATCTGTGCAAGCCTACATTCTTGTCGCACCACAACCCTGCCAAGACATCCATGTCTCTAACAATAATACTGACGCAGCTGAGGCAAACATAAATATATAATATTTAAAGAAACAAATTACAAAGCTAATATTTTTTTAAACTTGGGGCAAAGGCCACCTGAAAGTACATTTGGGGCGAGGGCTACCGGAAACTGTTTACTATACGTGCGGTTACAACTACTACAAGTTCGGCTCCCTAACAATGGAAATATATTTCAACTCCTTCAATACAAACTACTTCAAATTGACGCCTAAAGCGTGTTGCAAACAATTAAAAGAAAACCCGTTCAACTTCCATCCTCGCATAAGCAGGGGACCTTTTTAAGAAATAAGGTATTGGCCTCATGGGAACCCCCCCGGTTGGCGCCAGCCCTGGGCTTAAGAGGGAGGCTTGAGTTCTCCCTAGCCTCGGTAGACCTTCGCTCACACTTGTCTCGCCTACCGTGCACTAACTACTGTTACGGGAGAAGGGTAGGATTGTGCTTGGGGAAACTGGTATGAGCTAAGCTTGAGGACTGTAGGATTAGTAGGGTTGGCTAAAAAAGTTGTTTACTTGCCAGAGAGCAAGCAGACAGACACGGCACTTTGTTACTAGCACAGAACTGGTCTTAGGTGTTAATGGTGGAGTACATGCACATGGTGGTTGGATTGGAATGCAGGGTCTGATGCTAAATGTATGTCTGCTTACCTGTGCGTGCTCGTTTCCACCTGGGTGGTAGGCTAATTACTTGAGGGTGATGAAGGTGCGTGATTTTCTCCCTCCCCGATGAGCTGAGACTGGTGTTCCTTCTGGTGATGATCTGTCCTGCTTCTTCCTGAGATAGGAACTCTGAAAGAGAAGGTACTGGCTTATGGGATTAATTAATGAACTGTACTTCCTCTTTGAGAGCGCGTTAATGAGTAGTATGATTTTTACTCACACAATACACACACACACACAAATAATTTTCTTCCCAAGTATGTTCCTCTTACACTGGACGTATTTTATGCCTTGAAACTAGAAGGCCCGTCCGAATTTCTTCCTTTTCTTTCCTTTTTCCCCCCAGAGAAATACAAACGCGTGTTACCACCGAAGTCCATATACTCAATTTTGTCACCGAATGTAATACTTCCTCTGCCCTAGGACAACCATCGTGCTTAAATAATTCAGTGAAGGCCTTTTGGTCGTCATATGGAGGACAATCCTTTCTATCAGGGAGCGAATTGTGCTGGGTATAGTTGTAGTCCTATTCTTGGCAGTTGGAGATGCGTATGGTTCTGTCGAATAGCATGAGGGGCCTTTTGTGTTTGCGATCAATGGATTGTGGCTTGACTAGCACTGTTTTGTACACGTTGAACGCTTCATTTACGTATTTTGATGTATATTTATCGTTGGCTGAGACTGAGGTCGTAGAGTTGCCCTGTAGCTTCGGAACCTTCCCTTTGCTTTCAAATGTATAGCACCACTCCCTTCGTAGACTTTTCTGCATAACGGTGCTCATTTTCCGAACAATAATAAGTTTGAACTCCTCATAAAAGACACTCCCATGCTGACAATAATTCGTAAAACTTCCATTTGTATTACGATCTACTTTTTTGACACCATTTTTCGCCCCATTTACCGCTGAGGATAATCATTTTAGTCATTTTGTTAATTGTGACTATTTTCAATGCTTCTGAAGTGAGAAGGTTGAAACGCCTCACTGTTGGAAAGCCAATTTGAAGAAGTTGTATTATAGTTCCATTGTTGGGGAGCCAAAATTGATGAAGTAACTGCCCCACGTATGGTACAAAGCTTCCGGTAGGCTTCGCCCCAACGTTTAGGAATCAACTTGTATTTTTATGTTTCTTTAAATATTATATATATATATATAATATTTGTTTGCCTCGGCTGCGTCAGTATTAATTTATAGAAACATGTATCTCTTAGCAGGAAGTGATGCGGCTAAAGAATGTAGGCTTACAAAAATTATAATTTTTACTTCACTCCTTTATTAGTACTTCAAACGATTAATCCTTCACATATATAGAGAGCTGTGAAATTATTTATTAATTACTTGCACTTTTTAACACGTAAACTTTATAATGTTCTCGCCGTAATACATTTTATATGTCTCACGCTGAATACGTATTGAGCTGCTCGGGAACGCGTCTACTATTCTCACAGCTCCACATTGTTAAATTACTTATACATTCACAAAGCATTATTATACATGTACATAATATAAACATTAATACAATGACTGTTACATACATTTTACATATTATATAATACACACATTGCTTTAAGGCGGGCTGTTATTTTTTATATTATATAATTAGACTGAAATCATTTAAGTGTTAAAAATACTGCTTCAGAATCATTCTATGATACACCTTTCAAACACTTATAGATCATAAACATTCGTGGTCTTAATCGCAGAAGAATTCATGAATACCATAGTACAACATAAAATATCCTTGCATGTAAAATAAGGTTGAAAAAGGATTTTATCATATTTGAACAGTAAAATGGCATTATAAATTTGGTCTACTCAAGTTGGTTTACTTAATTCTGTTTAAATTAAACTTCTGGTGTTCATTAATTGACGATCTTCATGCATGTCTCGCAATCGCATCAGAGTTTCAGTATCGGAAAGGTTAAGCCTTAATGGGCAGTGACATCCGGGTTTTCTCACTATTTGAAATTATCTTTCTTTCTTTACTACATCACTGTTTTAATTTTTAATGGTGTATTTATTTTATATTTGTTCTTTCTCTACCGCTCATCTATGATATGTAGAGGAAGTATTCCACGCAAATACTGAGTGTCAAAATTTCATCCACAAATCATTTTAGAAAAACTACGCCAACTACCATTATATGGAAAATGTTCTTTATTTTTAAATAGGCTATAAAGTCTGTTAATCAAATATTATATATTTGACATACTTACTTGAGGAATAAAATGCACATCTTGAATTTTCTTTGAATAGCCTGAGAACACCCCTTTTTTAAATTAAATTTTATGTAAGTGTGAAATAGTAAGAGAAAAGAATGAGACTATTGGTTCAGAAAAAATGCAGAGCTCATTAAAAATAAACTATTTGTATTAAATCACTTTCTGAGAAACTTCATGTTGCTGGTCGGAATTTTCCAGTATTTCAAGCTACTACTTTTGGAATTTTGTCGGTTTTGTTTTACATCAGACCAGGCAAAGGGGATTAGAAATTTACGTTCAGCATACATATAGTGAGCTTACATTAAACACCGTTGTACTGCTGTACTAGCGTCCTGTGTGCTTTTATGTTGTTACAACCAAATGTGCATTGAAATTGTTTCGGAAAACATTTATCATGACTAATAGGAAATAGAAAAAAGCTTTTCAGTTGAGGCAGTAGTTTTAGCACTTAAATAATTTCAGTCTAATTATATATTGTAAACATGTTCAATAATGTTATGTGAATGCATTACGTAATTTAATAATGTAGGAGCTGTGAGAATAATAAGTTTAAAGTTGCTAACAATGAGATAACCTTGAGGCAATAATGAGTAAGGAAGTTTAAATACTACTAGTCATTATTAGAGCAGCAATAATGTAAACTTTGAGACAGTTTAAGAATAGCCAATCAAAAGCCAGAAAAAGCTTTAGTTAAAAGAAAGTATTCTATTGGACTAGGATTAGCCAATCAGAGACTTGAAATACAGAAATGTACAAGTTTAGATGGTTGAAATCAAGTTAGTTGCCTGCACACTGTGATAGTAACCGCATGCAAGATGCGTCCTCTAGAGAAATATAATACGTATTCGTGTGAGACGAAAAATAAGTTTACGTGTTAAAAAGTGCAAGTAATTAAATAAAAGAATCTTACAGCTCTCGATATGAGTGAAGTGCTATTTAATTTGTGTCAAGGATTAATAAAAAGGAGTGAAGTTAAAAAAAACTGTGTAAGCCTACATTCTTTGTCGCATCACGCCCGGCTTAACAGAAACGTGTCTCTAACAAATACTGACGCAGGCGAGGCAAAGGTGCAAAGGCCACCTGAAAGTACATTTGGGGCGAAGGGTACCGGAAATTGTTTACTATACGTGCGGTTGCAACTACTACAAGTTCGGCAAGTTGAACTATAATACAACTCCTTCAATACGACCTACTTCAAATTGTCGTCCAAAGCGTGTTGCAAACATTGTAACAGAAATACATCTTCAAACTGGTGCAAACAACGTAAAAGACAATAATATTTTCACAGCATAATTTGCAGAATAGAAAAGAAAGGGAATTATAGCGGGTACAGAAAATTGTGTGATTGTAGTAATATATCAAAATTTTAAAAATTATTTTGGAGCTATTTGAATTCAGTCTTTATTTAAATGGTTTCTTCTGTCATTTTGTTTAATTTTATTATTTTTGCTCACCAGTCTTGCTTTATTTCCCTAATGTGTACTATATCCTTGCATTTTTATGTTCATAGATAGACAAAAACATAAGAAATGCATGTAACACATCCTTGAACTCCCTTGACATTACATGCCTTGACATATAGAACGGCATGAAAATTAAATAATCCCTCCACAAAAATGAGATGGAACCTGCCGGGAATTTCGGGCGAATGACAATGGAGGAACATAGCACGAGTGCGTTTCTCATTCGCTTTTGTATCAAATTTACATTCCAAGATCAAACTAAGGAAAAAAAGCTTCTAGACTGACTGCAGTGAAACGAAAAAGTTGGGTAATCCGCATACGAAATGTTTCTTTAGATTCTCAGCCAATAACATAAAGATGCGTTAGTGTTTTGTTCAACATTCGGAAATGACTTCCAGAGATTCATATCGAAGACAAATAGCAGAAGGTAAAGGAGTTTCTGGTTCGCTTTTGTTCATTCACATTGCCTGCTATTGTCTGTGTTTCTCATACTGAACTTCAGATGTAGTTTCTGTATATTGATTCTCAGGGAGGGAATACCTATATCACCCTTTTCTATGTCAGTCGTTTGAAGTAGTACGAAGCACATAAACCCGATTTTACCCATGCCTCAGGTCTGGCTGAACTATTTAAACACGATGGTTGTCCTAGGGCAGAGGAAGTATTACATTTGGTAACAAAATTGAATATATGGACTTCAGTGGTAACATGCATTTGTGTCTCTCTGGGAAAAAATCTGATGTGTTACACTCACATGACTTTCTCTACTCTTGTACAAACTATTTTTACAAACTCTTATTCTCCATCCATTTCATATTAATCGAGATAAACATTTGCAGAAACGATCTTTTGACATGCAAAGAGAATTACATTTTACACATAGGGACCAGTTCTAAAAATATTTGACTATCGCTTAAGGCGTACTATGTTCCCCTTGTTTTGTATTTGCAAGGGCAATATAGAAATACAGTAGCCTTTAAGCATCGACATATATCTTAATAGCTGGTTGCTAGGTGCAGCACCATTTTCTTTGCCATAGATTAATACTCTTTGCATATCCAAGACAAAAAATGAATAACGAATTCCCATTTGAGAAAATAAGTACTGAAAAATTTAATGGAATAACAAGCAATATCTCGAAAATGGTTCACTCATCCCAAAAAAATGTATATGACATAAATTGTGTATTCTAACGCGATCTACATTTTTGTGTAGTAAAATTTTGTCTATCTCTTATGGTTTACCAGTTATGCAAAAGTCGTTCACAATGAAGAACACTTTTGGAGAAATTCCCAGAAAATTCAAGATATACATTTTATATGTCATGAAAATATTTTAAACATAAGATATTTCAATATTTTTAATATTAATATTTTTAGGCATTTTTGAGAAAATTAAACTTTTCGAAAAATGTTCCATGTAAAGGGTAATATGGGTGGGAGTTTCTTGAAAACCTTCCTGTTGCATCTCTGGAAGATACTGAACCTAAATACCAAGTTTGGTGTTTATCCGACTGTTCGTTTCTGAGTTATGCTGTTCACAGACAGACAGACACACAGACATACAGACACACACACACGAACATGTTTCCAAAAATGCTTTTTCTGGATTCAGGGGGTCTCAAAACATGTATTTCCGGTGAAATCTCGGTATCGAATTTTTGGGTGGAATACAATACTTCCCCTACTTACTATATGTAGTAGAGAAAGTAAAAAAGGAAGAAAGGGAAGAAATTCGGACGGGTCGTTTAGTTTCAATGCATAAAATATGTCAATGTGGCCATATGTTGAACAATAAGTAATTTTTTAAAACGCATTTGAAAGAATTGTTTTACGAATCAGACGTTCATTAAAGAATACAATTTGCAAAATTTCTTAAGTGCTATCATATCTGAAGTTACAAAACAATGAGATAATAAAAACTCTTAAAATTGAGATTTATATACCAATATTAAAATAAGTAATGCAGTGCTTTTCTTTCATAGTGTGGCCGCCGCACGGCTGTCCGCGGGCCGGCCGCAGTGGCTCAAACTCCCGCCGAAGCAGTTATAATATCCCCACAACCGCCCTACGTTCTCATAGTTGAAATGAAAATAAGCCCATACCTTATCAGAAGAGGTGTTGGAAATATGTTTCTCTATCCGCACATTTCCGGCATCTTTTCAGGAAAGTTTCATTCACACTCGAGAGTTTAATATCCGAAATTAAGTTCCTACAATGTTGTGATTTGTTGCACACAACTTATTTTTCAAGTTCCCCATAGATAAAAATAACATACAGTTAAATCAGGGTATCATGAGGCCAAAAGTCTTTATTAATTATCACAGTTTTCAAAAATTTCCGGAATTAAATTTAACGACTCCTTAGCCGTATGCCCGGTAACAAAGTCTTCTTGGAAAAACACAAACTGATATTCAGCGTCGTCTGATGTTCAAAAAATGTGAGTAATTTATTCTTGTACCACTCTGTATTTATTTATTTTTTTTTTTTTCAAAAAACATAGGTCCTATTATTCTATGCATTTACTGCATGCCAATTTTCGCGTCATGCAAAGCAATTTCGTGTGTAAAACTGGGTTTCTCCGTACTTCAATATGTGTCATTTTGCGACGAAATATAGTCAATGGAACCATGCTTCGTCAGAGAAGAATATTAAGCGTTGGTAAATTACTCATCATTCCGCAAAATCCAGTTACATGGAGTATGCAACAAACCCCCATACACTGCAAAACTAAAAAGAAAACATCATACGAGAAATTCACTCATTGGGATACTGAATTCAGGAATTCGAATTAAATTTTCCCGAGAAGATGCCAGAAATGTATGGACAGAGAAGAAGAACATTTCCAGTATCTCTTCTGATAAGGTATGTGCTTATTATGATTGTAATTGTAACCATGAGAACGTGAGGCGATTGCGGGGATATTATAAAAGTTTGGGCGTAAGTCCGAACACCGGCGGCTGGTGCGCGAGTCGCCGTGCGGTGGCCATAGTGTGAAGGAAACGCAATGACGTTTTATATAGTTATTCTCTAGTTTATTATGCATTTATTTGGACGTTTTATAAATGTTGCAAGGAGTCGAAAGCGATATCTAAAATAATGATGTGATTACTCACACGACTTTCTCTACCGATGACAAAATCCCACATATGCTTTATGTATTATGTACTCCTCCCCTTTCGCGACTCACCTAGGCATGAGTTAGAGACAAAACTCGTTAAAATACACAGTTTGTATGAAGTACACTTTTCGTAGCGTTAGTCGTAGAACGAAAATTCAAGATATATATTTTATTATTCATAATGGTGTCTAAACATATGACATTTTAATCAAATCCTTAGCATTATTTTGGAGAAAGTGAAAATTGGGAACACATTTCTTTTAAATTTTACCTGGCATGCTTATATAGTCTATGAAATTTGGTATTTATCCGACTTTTGATTTTGAATTATGCTGTTTGCGGCATACCTACAGACTACCAGATACGCCTATACAAACAAACTAATGTTATTACTTTCTCTACTATATATAGTAAGCAGGGGAAGTATTGTATTCATCCAAAAGTTAGATGTCAAGATTTCTCCGTATAGGTATGTTTTGAGGTCCCCTGAACAAAAAAAATTAGAAAAACATCCGTGCGTATGTCTGTGTGTCTTGTGAACAGCATAACTCAAAATCGAAAATTCAGATACATACCAAACTTGGTATTTAAGATCAATATTTTCTAAAGATACCACATGAAAATTTTAAAAATATTCCTTTTACATGAAATATTTTTCGAACATTTTGACTTTCTAAAAAGGGCTGTTAAGTTCTCTAAATGCCTCATACATTAAAGATAATTTACACGACAAATTAAATGCACATGTTGAATTTCTGGAAATGGCCTGTGAAGTATTCTATTCGGAAGGAATTGTATATATTCGTGTATAACTGTAGATATTAAGCGATAGATCAAAACGTACTACACAAAAACTGTAAATTTCTTTAAAAGACACAATTTATTTCAAATATATTTTTTGTGACATAAGCCATTTCCGAGATATCCGTTGTTATTACTTAAATATTTTTATAATTCTTTTCAAGTTTTTCGATTTCCAGATATTTCTCGCGATGTCACGCAAGGAGCATGGAATTTTGAGGCCAGCATATAGCATCCAGTTCAAAAGGATATTACTATTGCTGTTCCTTTTGTATCTTTAACGAAATGTGTAATGCAGCTATTTCTGAAAAGGGTTTTCTCGATTATAGCGAAGTAGAAAAGTAAGCTTTAGTAAGAATAGGTTGTATACCCACTAATAAATGATAGAGATAGAGAAACTCATGCGATTGTAACCCATCAGATTTTTATTTTACTTTCTCTGCTACTTTTATATAGTAACAAAAGGAAGCGTTGCATTCCAGCAAAAAAATTGTTATAGATATTGTACCGGAAATACATGTTTTAAGACATCCTGAATGAATAATACGTAAAAATATGATGTGTTACACTCACATAATTTTCTCTACTCTTGTACAAGCCATTTTTACAAACGCTTATTCTCCATATGCTTCATGTTAATCGAGATATCGAGATGTTAATCTTATTGCTAATTTTCTTGTACATGCAAGGGGAATTGGTAGGCTTTAAGCGATAGTCAAATATTTTAAGAGCTGGTTGCTATGTGGAGTATTCCATTCTCTTTGCGTTACCAGGACAAAAAAAATGAATAACGAATTCCCATTTGAGAAAAAGTATAAGTATTGGAAAATTTAAAGGAATATCAAGAAATATCTTGAAAATGGATATGACATAAATTGTGTATTTTAACGCAATCTAAATTTTTTGTGTAGTAAAATGTTGTCTATCTCTTATGGTTTACCAGTTATGCAAACGTCGTTCACAATGAAGAACATTTTTGGAGTCATTCCGAGAAAATTCAAGAAATACACTTTATTTGTCATAAAAGTATCTTAAATATATGACATTTTAATCAAAATCATTAGAACCATTTTTGAGAAAATTAAAATTTTCGAAAAATGTTCCATGTAAAGGGCAATCTGGGGTGGGGGGATTTTCTTGAAAACCTTCGTGTCGCATCTCTGGAAGATACTGAACCTAAATACCAAGTTTGGTGTTTATACGACTGTTCGTTTCTGAGTTATGCTGTTTACAGACAGACACACACACACAGACATGTTTCCAAAAATACTTTTTTTGGATTCAGGGGGCCTCAAAATATGTATTTCGGGTGAAATATCGGTATCGAATTTTTTAGTGGAATGCAATACTTCCCCTACTTACTATAGTAGCAGAGAAAGCAAAAAAGCACTTTTAGAAAAAGTTCCTTTTGTGTATCTACCTATATATTTGTCCGTTTATATGTTTATCTGTCTGTTTATATACAGCTTAACTTAAAAAAATATTTGATGCGATACATTCACATGACTTTCTCTACCTCTATTTTTATTAATGGATATTCAAAGTATTCTTACTAAAGGTAAAATCAGACGACTGAAGAACCTCAATACCATAGCCGGGATTTGAACGACGGATCTCCAGTCTCCGTCCGGTTGCTCTAACCATTGTGCTACCATGGTAGCATGCCGGTACGACATTAATTTCCCCAACTGATTCACATTTTTCCGGGTAAACCACAAGGAGATCTCAAATCGTATTGAGATGACATACCCCAATGGCGACTTACAATGCTGTAAGTACTTTAAGTCCCGGGCTTCATAGTTTCGACAACTATTGGGTAAATTAATGCAATTAATTGTTCTTCTAATTGTCCCAGTCTCTTTGAGATCTCCTTGTGGTTTACCGGAAAAAATGCGAATCAGTTGGGGAATTTAAAGCCGTACCGGCATGTTGCCATGGTAGCTCAACGGTTAGAGCAAACGGACGGAGACGGGGAAATCCGTGGTTCAAATACCGACTATGGCATTGAGCTTTTCATTTATCTAATTCTACCTTTCCAATCTTGTCCAGCACACGCCTTGTGTGGAAGAACAATTAATTCTATTCTTACTAATGCCTATTTTTCTATTTACTGCATTTTAATCCAAATAAACCTGTTTAAGAGAATTACCAGGTAACGAACAATTCGAACCGTTAATAACGGATATCTCAGAAATGGTTTATGCCATAAAAGTTATTTTAAATAAATTGTGTGTTTTAAAGAGGTCTGCGTTTTTCTGAAGTACGTTTTCGTCTATCGTTCAACGTTTACCATTTATACAAGATTGTACAAAATTCCTTCCGAATGAAGAGGACTTCAAACGCTTTTTCCAAAAAAATTCAGATATAAATTTTATTTGTGATGTAAATGTCTTTCGTATATCGTATTTTAATCAAAATCGTTAGAGCAATTGTTTTAGAAAATAAACATTTTCGAAAAATGTTCCTTGTAAGGGTAGTTGGGTTGTGGGTATTTTCGTGCTGCATTCTTGGAAGATACTGAACTGAAATACCAGGTTTGGTATTATTCGACTTTTCGTTTTTGAGTTATCTGTTCATAGACACACACAGGACACGTTTAAAAAATACTTTATTTGGATTTGGGGGCCTCAAAACATGTATTTACGGTGAAATTTCGAATTTTTTGATGGAATGCAATACCTTCTTTACCTACTAAGTGCGTGGTAGAGATGGTAAAAATTTGTTTTTGCAATCAGGAGTCTCAAAAGGTATATTTTCGATGAAATCTGGGAATAAATTGTTTTGTGTGGAATGCAATACTTCCTCTACTTATAGGTAAGCAATAAAGCGTAGAGACAGTAAAAATATAAGTGGAGATCATGTTATACGAGGGGAACTATTTATATTTTGAGCGTAATAATTAAAACAAAGTAATTTCTGATTGAAAACTGCTTTATTGTTTTTAAAAATATTCTTCTTTATGATCAATACACTTTTGCATCCGTTTGAACCATTTGTCAAAGCATTTATTCCAGTCTTCTTGAGAGACCTCCAAAACATGGTTTTTGAAGACATCAACGGCTCCTACTGCCAACGAAAATCGTTGTCCACGGAATTTACTCTTGATGTTCGGGAACAAAAAGAAGTTAATGGGTGCCAAATCAGGACTGTATGGCGGATGACCATCAATTTGATTTTTTGAGCCTTCAAATACTCTGTTGTTAGACGAGATGTGTGTGCGCTCGCATTGTCTTGATGAAGAACGATCTTACGGTTCTTGTTGGTTTTCCTTACTTCACGGGAGACTTCCGGCAAACAAATAGTTGTGTACCATTCGGCACTGACCGTTTTACGTTCCTCTAAAGGCACTGTTGCCACATGGCCCGGTTTTTCTGAAAAAGCAGGCGACCATTTGCTTCGAAGTGCTTCGAGTGCGAACAACTTTTGTTGGATTTGCTTCATCTTGAAACACCCATACAGTCGACTGCTGTTTACGTTCCGGCTCATACGCATGGATCCATGATTACCTGTTACAATCTTATATACGTCTTTTGAGGCACCGCCATTGTATTTCTTGAGCATTTTTGTACACCAATCGACACGAGCATATTTTTCAGATTGCGTCAAATTATGTGGGTTCCAACGAGAGCAAAGCTTTTTCACGGCTAAATAATCATGCAATATTTTATATATGCTAGTGGAACTAATGCCTAGGGTTGCCTCAATCTCACAATATGTCACATGACGATCTTTCATTATTAGGTTTTGCACAGCATCAATGTTTTCTGGTACAACATCTGATTTTGGACGACCTTCACGAATTTCATCATTGAGCGAACGGCGGCCACGATTAAATTCGTTATACCAGCGTTTCACAGTGTCAAGGATGGAGCTTCGTCGCCAAATGTGGAAGTTAGTTGATCGATGCACTCTTGTCTTGATAATCCACGTCGAAAGTCGTAATAAATCATTGCGCGAACATTTTCACGAGTTAATTCAATGTTTTTGTTGACACACAATTTTCAAGTTAGTGTTAACAAAACAAATGACGCTCTATTGACAAAATGTTTGAAGTAGATTATGGTAAAAAATGTCAAACTTTCCATTGGAAACGTCAGATGGCACCTACAACATTCAGGGTTGCCAAGGCTCAAAATATAAGTAGTGTCCCTCGTACACAAGTACTTTTCTCTTTCCAAACAGAGGACCATAAAGTTGTAGCATACAAGCCAGCAGCTTTCGTCGTTTCTGTCTTAGCATATCGGAGAATTCCGGGAGGCATTTGCTATATGGTCAGTGTGAAGACAAAATTGGCAAATATAGACACGTAATACCTTTCGTAATGCAATCGTTAAAGTGTCAACACGTCGGAAGGAAGTCAACTTTCTCAAGCAGTCCATGAAACGTGTAATCATAATTATTAGAAGGAAGAAACCGTGAAATAATCGCGTATGAACGTGAATGCTCATAGTGGGTACGTCAGTACAATATTCCCTCTGTCCTGGACAACATATTTTGTTTATTGAGGTATGTACCTGTGTTATACTTTGTATTTAGTTCCTGCTTAGATGTCTGATTTTTATTTACTTATACTTTCCCTACCCCTTACGCTTTGCTAGGTAGTGGACTTATTATATTCCACCAACAGATTCGATGTAGGAAGTACACTTTTTGAGGTCCCTGGATAAACAAACCCTGCTTAGAAGTTGGTGTGTGTAGTGTATATTTCTGTCTCTCTGTCTGAACAGTATAACTCAGAACCTTCAGGGATACACGATTTATAAATGCCAGAAAAAGACTCACGGAAATTCCTCACTCCAAACTACCCTCTACATGGAGAATTTTTACTTTCTCTACTACGTATAGTAACTAGGGGAAGTATTGTATTCCACCCAAAAATTCGATACCGAGATTTCACCGGAAATATATGTTTTGAGACCCCCTGAATCCAAAAAAAAGCATTTTTGGAAACATGTCCGTGTGTGTGTCTGTGTGTGTGTGTGTGTGTGTGTGTGTGTGTGTCTGTGTGTCCGTGAACAGCATAACTCAGAAACGAACAGTCGGATAAACACCAAACTTGTTATTTAGGTTCAGTATTTTCCAGAGATGCGACACGAAGGTTTTCAAGAAAATCCCCCCACCCCAGAGTATCCTTTACATGAAACATTTTTCGAAAATTTTAATTTTCTCAAAAATGGCTCTAACGATTTTGATTAAAATACCATATGTTTAAGCTATTTGTATGACAAATGAAATGTATATCTTGAATTTTCTGGGAATGTCTCCAAAAGTATTCTTCATTCTGAACGACTTTTGCATAACTGGTAAACCATAAGTGATAGACAAAATTTTACTGTACAAAAAATGTAGATCACGTTAAAATACACAGCTTATGTCATATACATTTTTTTTGTCGAGTGAAGCGTTTTCGAGATATTGCTTGTTATTCCCTTAAATTTTCCAATACTTGTACTTTTTCTCAAATTCGTTATTCATTTTTTTATGTCCACATAATGCGCCACATAGCAACCAGCGCTTAAAATGTTTAACTATCGCTTAAAACCTACCTTATTCCCCCATACCTACAAGAAAATTAGCAATAAGTTTGACATCTCGATATCTCGATTAACGTGAAGCAAATGGAGAATAAGCGTTTGTAAAAATAGTTTGTACAAGAGTAGTGAAAGTCATGTGACTGTAACACATCAGATTTTTTCAAATGGGAATTCGTTATTCATTTTTGGTCTTGGATATGCAAACAGTATTAATCTGCGGCAAAGAGAATGGTGCTGCACATAGCAACCAGCTATTAAGAGATATGTCGATGCTTAAAGGCTACCGTGTTTCTATATTGCCCTTGCAAATACAAAACAAGGGGAACATAGTACGCCTTAAGCGATAGTCAAATATTTTTAGAACTGGTCGCTATGTGTAAAATGTAATTCTCTTTGCATGTCAAAAGATAGTTTCTGCAAATGTTTATATCGATTAATATGAAATAGATGGAGAATAAGAGTTTGTAAAAATAGTTTGTACAAGAGTAGAGAAAGTCATGTGAATGTAACACATCAGATTTTTTCTTAATTCTTTCTCTACTACACATCTAAGATAGCAGAAGTAAGCATACCAACCAAAACTTCGTTTCTAAATTTGATTGGAAATACGTGTTTTGAGATACCCCAAACCCAAAAATAATAATTTTTAGAAAACAAATATGTGTGTGTTGTGAAGTATAACACAAAAGTGAAAAGTCAGAAAAATGTCTAAGTAGGTGTTCAGTATCTTTTAAGAATGCGACACGAAGATTTTTATTTTTTATTTTCTGAAAAATTATCTGAACGATTTAAGATATTTACATGACAAATAAAATGCATATCTTGAAGTTTCTGCGAAAAGACTTGAAATTGTTCAGATTCAGAATAAATTCTGTACAATTTTGTGTAAACTTCAAGTGTTAACAAAAATTGTTACACAAAAAGTGCACATGTCGTTAAAATACAACATGTATGTCAAATACATTTGTGTAGCAATAACTATTTCCGAGAAATTCATTGTTATTAGTTTGAATTTTAAAATATTTAAACTTTTTGGGATTAAGTCGCCATTTGTTTGCTTCTAGTGCTTATGCAGAAATGGAATTTCAAAGCTAGCATGCAGCGACCTACATTTTAAAGATTTGACTATCACTTCAACCTCTCGTACCTATAACGAAATGTGTAATGAAGCCATTTCTGCAGTCTTCTCTATTCATATGAAGTTGAAAGAAGGATAGCCTATTGTAGGAATAGTTTTTATGAGTTGGTCGAGAAGGATTTGAAAGGCTAACTTTAGATTTGTACATTAGTATGTACAGTCAACTTCATTAAGGGGAAATTAAAAGCCCTATCCCACCAACGTTAAATCTGTTAAATTCATGGCCCATTATCTCAGGAACTATTTAAGATATCAGAATGAAATTTTTACAGAATGTAGATGCATGCCTTCTAAGTTTATGACCTACTTTTATACAATAAGTTTGTTTATTAAGGAAGATGGAATATTTCCCAAGTTTGCGCCATCTTTTGTTTAAATCTTTGTCAGAAATTTTTTAGTTAACCAAATATTTTTCCAACATACATAATTTTATATTAGTTATTATATTATAAGGATCATTTGTATATACATATAATATATTGTTAAATTAACAGCAATACTTGTTAATTCTTCTCATTGTAAATATCGTCCATGTTAAAATGTTCCTGGTTTTCTAAGTTAGGATGTCTTAAAAACGTGCCTTGTGAGCGTAGAAGTGAAACGTTTTAGTATAGCTAGCTTGCAAGTAATTTGTATTTAAGCGAAGGGGAAAACTCTATTCTTCTATTGTTAACACCCAAGAAGGTAGAATAGGCAACGTAGAAGGCGAAATGTTGATTGAAGAAGGTTACGTAATGTAAATAGTCCCGTGGTTGAGCCCTTAAGCCAATAATAAGGGAGTAAAGTTACGCCATTGAAGACTGATGTTACCAACGGCGTGAAGTTGTGACCAATAAGAAATTAGTTTAGTTATGCTCCAAGCATGGGGTAGTTTATTATAAATACAACAAGAAATAATTGTCAATACGTCAGTCTCGACATGTAAACCACGCCGAATCCACGCTAGTAAGCGATAGAAAGTTGTTCCGCGAAAGTGCCGATGCTTATATTCCGGAGAGATTAGAGTTAATACCGCGAAGGTACTGATGGTGATGACACGTTGCATTTAAATATGTACCGTGGTGTAAATCAGAAAGTTACGCGAGAATTCATTATAGTGAGAGTTCGTTGCGTGATATAAAAGGCAAAGTTCACAACGCTAGGAATATTCTTAACATTGGCAGGTGTTCTGTAAAAGTGTAAACAAGGGAAGATTACACTGATTTATACAGTCTATCAACAGAAGTTTAATTACAGTTTAAATTATAGTTTTGTATGTTTGTTATCACCTTATCCAGTGATCCAGTTACCTGTCCACGATCGCAAACCGTTAACAAAGATCCATGCCTCTACTAAAAGAAACCTAGCTCAGGAAAACATTTATTTCATGACACAATAATACGACGGAGATTGGTTGTAGGAGCAAAAGCCACTTTCTAACAGGAGAAACTTCTTTGAGTGCATCGGGCAGCGAACCGAGACTCCGACGTGCCGAACCAACCCATTTCTTTGACGCAGCCTGCTTCAAAGGTAACAATAGAGTTCGCGCTTCAAAAATTATATCATAAACGGTGAGAACGTGACTTATCTTTGTTTATCTGCGACTGTTTGGCGTCGACCTCCCATAACCTTGGGCCACAACAGTATGCAGCTTCCTATTGAGTGAGTAGGAATGCGATATAACAGTGTGTATTCTGCTTTTGTTTACGTAGGATGCCTTTCAGAAGAGGCGTAGCAAAACTTAGCTCGGAATTCTATTCGTGTGAAAGGATGATAATGGCATTAATGCATCCGGTGTACATGCAGTAGCAATATTGCAAATCCTTTAACCAAAGATAACTCTTTTATATAAACTTCCCGTGGCTTGTTTACTCAGCTGTGGCAAATGTAGTAGATGCCAGATGATTTTGGCTGCAAACAGAACTAATTTGCAGAAGATACAAGTACCTACAGCTTGTTTATTCAGTGCTCTACAAGACGAGCTTATGTTGTTACAAAGGTCGAACTATCATATCTTCCTCTCTTTTAAGAATGGTTGTAATAAAAATCCTGCATTAGAATAAAACTTTTAAAAATCTGATGAACAGGACTTTCTCTATCCACTTTTGCTTATTACTTTCTCTACCAAGTACATAGTAAGATTCACCGGAAATATATGTTTTCAGGCCCCTGAATAAAAAAAAATCTGATGCCGCAGAAAAAGTTATTTAAATAAATTATGTTTTAAAGAGATATAGACTCGCTTGTATAGTACGTTTTCGTCTATCATTTAACGTTTACCAGATACAAAATTTCTTCCGAATAAAGTGGACTTCACAGGTTATTCCCAGAAAATTAAAGATATACATTTTATTTTTCATGTAAATATCTTTCATACATGGTATTTTAATAAAAATTCTTGCAGATATTTTTTAGAAGATCAAAGATTTCGAAAACGTTTCCAAGTAAAAGGTAGTTTGGGGTGGAGAAATTTTCTTGAAGACCTTTGTGTCGCATCTTTGAAGGGTACTAAACCTATCTACCAAGTTTGGAATTTATGAATTATACTATTCACTGACAGACACTTGGATCTTTTTGTAAAAATACTTATTACTTTCTCTACTACGTATCGTAAGTAGGGGAAGTATTGTATTCCACCCAAAAATTCATACCGAGATTTCACCGGAAATATATGTTTTGAGACCCCCTGAATCCAAAAAAAGCCTTTTTGGAAACATGTCCGAGTGTGTCTGTGTGTCTGTACTTATACTTTTTCTCCAATGGGAATTCGTTATTCATTTTTTTGTCTTGCATATGCAAAGAGTATTAATCTGTGGCAAAGAGAATGGTGCTGCACATAGCAACCAGCTATTAAGAGATATGTATATGCTTAAAGGCTACTGTATTTCTATATTGCCCTTGCAAATACAAAGCAAGGGGAACACAGTAGGCCTTAAGCGATAGTCAAATATCTTTTATACTGAGAAATAAACGAACTGCTATGGTTTTGTGAATCTTCTAGCGGCTTTTGCTTCAAAGGAATGCTGATTTGAACCAACTTCGTAAGATCGTTTCATTTTATTAATTCATATCTTATTGTTCGTTATAGTAGCATTTTAAATGTTCCTATTTTAGTTAATATTTTTTGTTTCCACGGTTTAAGGGCTGTTTCATTTTATTTGTTCATATATTATTTGTTATAGTACCATTTTCAGGTGTTTCTGTTTTGGTTTCCGTTCTTTGTTTACTGGTTTACGTTTTAAGACTTTTCGTAATGCCTAGTAAGAAACGAACCAGTTTTAGTTTTTATGTAAAAAGTTGTTTTCCGTGAAAGCAGCCAAAGTGATTGCTGGCACTTTGAGGTTAAAAACACACTGTGCGGTGGTGGCGTTATGTTTTTCAACTGTAATAAATATTGATACTTGGAGTTCAGAAGTAATTGATAAAATTCTTCATTTAGGTAATGCTTTGCACTTAAAATCAATTTCAAATTATGATGGTGTTATGCCATATCCGCCTAACTTGTGTGCTGATGAGGTTTGGCTGCAGGATATTTTAATTGATAATGTAAAAGTAATATGCAATGCAGTGGCAAATAATTTTGCATTACAAGGGATTTAGGCAGTGTGTTAAAAACATTTTCCAGTGCTATTACTACGGTGTGTTTATTGCACAGTTAAAATCTATAACTCTTTTTTATTTGTTTTTTGTCCTGGTTATGCAAAGAGAATGGAATACTCCACATAGCAACCAGCTCTTAAAATATTTGACTATCGCTTAAAGCCTACCAATTCCCTTTGCATCTACAAGAAAATTAGCAATAAGATTAACATCTCGATATCTCGATTAACATGAAGCATATGGAGAATAAGCGTTTGTAAAAATAGTTTGTACAAGAGTAGAGAAAGTCATGTGATTGGATTTTTTTGGATTCAGGGGGTCTCAGAACATATATTTGCGGTGAAATCTCGGTATCGAATTTTTGGATGGAATACAATACTTCCCCTACTTAATATACGTAGTACAGAAAGTAAAAAAGTACTACGACCACCACCACATTACCAACAATAACAACCTATGTTTTGTACAAACAAGGTAATCCTTGGATGAACCTTAACCTTTACATTGTTTATATTACAGGTGGATGTTCTAATACATCACGTGAGTGCAAGTAGGCCGGATGTCAGAGTGCAGAAACCACAAGGTTTAAGAAGAGGAACAGTGACATGAGTTAAAACCAGTTTCCGGTGTAGAAAGTTTTTTCACTCTCTCTCTTTCAAATATCTCATCCTGCATCTTCCCCCACCCGCATCTAAATACGAATGAGAGAGAGAGAGAGAGAGAGAGAGAGAGAGAGAGAGAGAGAGAGAGAGAGAGAGAGAAAATCAACACGAGGGCTATCTTCGGATTAAGTCATCCTCGCTATAGATTATTTTCTACGTTCTCTTTAGCCAGGGCTTGATATGGCAAGAGAAATCTTGGAACAGATACAAACCTGCCTGTGCTCAGCAAGGAACTGCCACTGACTGGAGTCGAAGACTTGAGCAGATACTGACAGAAACAGGTAATGTAACTTTTCATACTACCACCTTACTACGTTTAGTAAGTAGGGGAAAAATATTGGATTCCACCCAAAAATTCAATACCGAGATTACACCGGAAATACATGTTTTGAGGTGCCCTGAATCCAAATAAAGCATTATTGGAAACATATCCGCGTGTGTGTGCGTCTGTACTTGTCTCTCTGTGAACAGCATAACTCAAATGTCCTATAAATACAAAACTTGGTATTTGAGTTTAGTATCTTCCAAGGATGTGACACGAAGTTTTTCAAGAAAATCCCTCAACCCCAGACATGGAACATTTTTAAAAAAATTTAATTTTCTTAAAAATGGCTCTAACGATTTTAATTAAAACATCAGTGTTTAAGATATTTTCATTGCAAATGAAATGTTTATTGTATTTTCTGAGAATGTCCTTAAAAGTCCTCTTATTCTGAATGACTTTCGCATAACTGGTAAACCGTAGGTGAAAGACAACATTTTCCTACACAAAAATATAGATCTGGTTAAAACACACAATTTATGTCATATACATTTTTTTTCGTCCAGTAAACCATTTTCGAAATATTCCTTGTTATTTAGTTGAATTTTCCAGTACTTATACTTTTTCTCAAATGGGAATTCGTTATTCCTTTTTTTATGTCCTGGACATGCAAAGAGAATGGAATGCTCCACATAGCAACCAGCTCTTAAAACATTTGATATCGCTCTAAGCCTACCGTATTCCCCTTGCATCTACAAGACAATTAGCATTGAGATAGTTTCTACAAACGTTTATCTCGATTAACATGAAACAGATGGAGAATAAGCGTTTGCAAACATAGATTTTACATGAATAAAGAAAGTAATTTGAGTGCAGCACATCAGGGTTTTTTTATTATGAAGAATGTGTTATGAGATTACGTAAACGTTCTGATAATCTTATTAAATCTAAGTAATCCTAAAACTTCGATTTCAAACTTTATTACGTACCCTACTATCTACATATAGCATGTAGAGGAAGTACTGTTTCCACTCAAAAATTATGTATCGATATTTCATCGGAAATTGCGGCGGTCACCTTCTCATCCGTTGCTGTTAGGCTTACCTTGATGCTTCTCCCGTTGCTTCCAGAAGTTCTCAGTGGGTTGGTTCTCTTCAATTTATCCTCGGCTAGCTGCGGTAATTTTCCTTAAACTATATGGGAGCATGGACTTATCCTCGGTAAAGGAAAACGTAGATCTTGGGTGGTGATATAGGAAGACATAGACTTGCTTTGTTTATGAAAAGATGACACTGCCTTTTCTTTTTATTTAATTAACACTCGTAGTATACAAAACTGGTAATGCCGCTGTAAAATACTGTCCACCGCTGTTAAACTATGGCGCGGATATGACACGAAGTTTAAATATTCTTATTGTCGCTTTAAGAGTAGCAGATCTTAGGTGTGTTGCTAGAACTATCTTGATTCCCTGTTTTGGCGCGATATCTCACACATCCTGCAGCATCTCTCCCTGACCACACATGACATAAACTGTCCCGAATTTTCCCCAAACAGATCCATTTATAGTCTCAGGCTTCTGAGGCTGCTTCCTTTCCTATTGGTCCACTTTTAGCGCGACTCGACGCGTCTAACTATTTCGAATAAACTTCCAGGGATCTCATTGGTCCAATGTTTAATATAAATCGCGGCTTTTCCTGCATGTACCGTTAGGTTGTCTATCTCACTCACTTGGTCACGGCGAATTATCAAATAATGGGACAAAGGCTCTACACCCTCGCTGTAGGAATAATAGCACTGCGACCGGAGAGAGGTAATAAAACTAGGTTTTCTGCCTTCGAAAGCACTATTCCTGTAGCTAAAACATTCCCTCGTGGACAGTATTTTAACATAGCGCTTAAATTATTTACATTAAACCATTTATAACTCTACTAATATTAGTAACCTAGATAGATACATAACGTTAAATCACCCTTCTTAAAATACACAAGCAGTATGAGAAAAAGATATTTACATAGTACGATTTAACATCAATACAAGTTAATTAATAAATTATCTGTAATTACAGTTCTTGGGCTCGGCCTAGAGTTGCCGTTTCAAAATGCACTTGTGAGTTTTTAGGTCCTCCGAATAATATTACTTTCTCTACTACTATAGTAAGTAGGGGAAGTATTGTATTCCACACGAAAAATTCGATACCGAGATTTCACCGGAAATACATGTTCTGAGGCCCTCTGAATCCAAAAAAAGCATTTTTGGAAACATGTCCGTGTGTGTGTCTGTGTGTGTGTGTGTGTGTGTCTGTGTGTGTGTGTATGTGTGTGTGTCCGTGAACAGCATAACTCAGAAACGGACAGTCGGATAAACACCAAACTAGGTATTTAGGTTCAGTATCTTCCAGAGATGCGACACGAAGGTTTTGAAGAAAATCCCCCCACCCCAGATTATCCTTTACATAGCACATTTTCCGAAAATTTTAATTTTCTCAAAAATAGCTCTAACGATTTTGATTAAAATATTATATGTTTAAGATATTTTCATGACAAATGAGATGTATATCTCGAATTTTCTGGGAAGATCTCCAAAAGTATTCCTCATTGTGAACGAGTTTTGCATAACTGGTAAACCGTAAGAGATAGACAAAATTTTAGGACACAAGAAATGTAGATCGCGTTAAAATACACAATTTACGTCATATATATTTATTTTTGTTGGGTGAACCATTCTCGAGATATTCCTTGTTATTCCCTTAAATTTTCCAATACTTATACTTTTCTCAAATTCGTTATTCATTTTTTTTGTCCTGGTAATGCAAAGAGAATGGAATACTCCACATAGCAACCAGCTCTTAAAATATATGACTATAGTTTAAAGCCTACCAATTACCCTTGCATCTACAAGAAAATTAGCAATAAGATTAACATCTCGATATCTCGATTAACATGAAGTATATGGAGAATAAGCGTTTGTAAAAATAGTTTGTACAAGAGTAGAGAAAGACACGTGAGTGTAACACATCGGATGTTTTTACTTTCTCTACCACATACACAGTAGGTAGGAAGGTATTGCATTCCACCCAAAAATTTGATACTGAGATTTCATCAGAAATACATGTTTCGAGAACCCCTGAATCCAAAACTAGCACTTTTCGTTCTCTTGCACGCACTTAGTAAATAGTGAAGGTATTACATACCATCCAAAAATTCTATACCGAGATTTCAAGGAAATATGTTTTGAGGTCCCCTGAATCCAGAAAAAGCATTTTAAAAAAGGTTTGTGTGTGTATGTGTCTGTGTATAGCATAACTCAAAAACGAAAGGTCGGATAAATACCAGACTTGGTATTTAGATTCAGTACGTTCAAAGATGGACACGAATATTTTCAAGAAATTCTCCCCAGCCAACTACCCATTAATGGAAAATGTTTCGAAATTTTTAATTTTCTAAAATGTGGCTGGAATGATATTTTTTAAAATACCATATATATAAGATATTTGCATAACAATTAAAATGTATATCTTGAATTTTTGTAAATAGGCCATGAAGTCCTCTTCATTCCGAAGGAATTGTGTATAATCTTGTATAAACGTTAAGTGATAAACGAAAACGTCCTGCACCAAAAATGTACATCTCTATAAGTCACCCTTTTTATTCCAAATAACTTTTTTGTAGCATAAGTCATTTCCGAGATATGAGTTATTAATTGTTCAATAAATTTTCATTCTTTTTAACTACTGTCGATTTTCAGTCGTTTCTCGTGATTGCATGGAAATAGTAGGAATTTTAACGCCAGTATATAGTGTCATTTGACTATCTTGCTCTCTTTCTATCATAGAAAATTATTAGTTGAAGTTCTTTCAATTACAATGGGTATGAATCTGTGATTTGGATGCTGCACTATAAATTATTTTTGTCTCATGTATTGTTGCAAGTCAACTAAAATTTTAATACCTGTAGGAACAGCAATAATTATAGTTGCTCCTGTGAAGTAATGAAATGTATAATGTATGTATTTCTGCAAAGGTTTATCTGGATTAAAATGAAGTAAATGAAAAAACTTTCAGAAGAATAATTTTTGTACGCACTAATAAATGGTAGAAGGTAGAGAAAGTCGTGTAAATGTAACACTAAGATTTTTTTTTAAAATGTCTGTGTCTGCGTGTTTTTTTTTTGAACAGCGTAACTCAGAAACAAAGAATCGAATAAATACCAAGCTTGGATTGGATTGACATAAAGGGAGTAGGAATATGTGCCCTAACACTGAAACCCGAAGATCTATTTTATTATTCTCCATCTTTATTGTTTCTAGTTAAATAGACGAGTACCTTTAACAAGGAGTTGTAGACTTTTAACTAGTCTCTTACCTGGGAGGTCTTATGAACCAGTCACGCCCAAGTATGTATTTCTTCGCCTGGCCAACGTCTTGTAGTCGAAGCTTATGTGACAGGCAGCTTCTTCTCTTCACTGCAAAACCTACAAATTTGGTTTTATTTATATATACCCATAGTATGTAAGTGTTTCCTTAATCTACAGTGACCTGTAAAGAGGCCTGTTATCAGTCTCATTTGTGTCTGAGATTTAGGATTTCCCACTCTGCATTGGTTCTCTTTACAGTGGCTCAAGAAATGCCAAATACTGGCTCAGGAGCAATAAATTCTTTAGTGAACCTTTTTTGCTAAGGTTTCAGCATTGTCTATAACCCCTTTATGCCCTGGTACCCAACTAAATAATACCTTGTTGTGATTTGCCAGTTGTATAAGCTTTTGTAGGTAGTTCTAAACCAGCTTAGATGTTATCTGGCTACTTGCAATTGCTTTAAGTGCGGCCTGACGGTAGGAGAAAATCCTTATAGTGCTATTTTTATAGATCCTGCGGAGATTCTCCCCAGCACAGGTTGCACAGGTTGCACAAAATTCAGCCTGAAATATTATGGGATTTCTCCCTACAGGGATAGAAATATCACATCTGGAAGATTCCCCATAAATCCTAGCTCCTGATCCACTGTCAATCTTTGAACCGTCTGTATACCAGATCAATTCTTTACTGTACAATGTCTATTATTCTGATTCCATTCAAAGAAAATGTTAAGTGGTTCCTCAAAGGATAATTTAGGAAGCATATAATCAGCGCCCATCTCAAAGGTTGAGCTTTTTTATTATATTCGTAATTCTAGCGTGCCCTAAGAGACTACGGATGCACCCGTTGCTATTTTGTTTCAGTTTGTATGCAACCAGCCTTGCTGTTCCTTGATATAAATATCTAAAGGTGGCAGGTTGAGAAAGGTTTGCATTGCAGCTGTAGGGGCATGCTTACCTCTGTACATTTGAGAGTTTTTTTGCTGCCTATTTTTGAAACACTTTTGGCAACCATATTACGCGGTCTTTCCTGGGTCTTACCACTGCTTTGTACAACCAGTGCATTATTCGTGGTCTAAGACCCCATGATTTTCCAAAGGTTCTTCCGGCCACCATTTTTCCTTTGCTTATTATTTTTTGCAAATGTAGATTCCAGGTCAGTTTATATCTAGGATTAATTCCAGATACTCAACATTGGAACCAATTTGCAGCTGATTATTAAACAATTTTGGAGATCGAAAACCTTCCATATTTATTTTTTTTGTTAAAGTAACAAGAATGGTTTTTGACAGGCTAAACCACAAAATTCTTCCACTGCACCATCCCTCTACATATTTCAGGGCTTTGGACATAAGCTCAGATACACTTGAGGCAAATCTCCCCTGGATAAGTATGACAATATCGTCAGCATATCCTTCGGTGTAGTAGCCTTGTTTGTTAAATGTAATTAGCAGTTCGTCGACAACCAGATGCCACAGTAGCGGGGATAGATTGTCCTCCTGCGGACAATCTCTGGATGTCGACACTTGCCTCGTTTCATTGAACATGGTCGTGTTTATTTTTCTGCCGTTCAACATGGTTTTAATCCACCTACAACAGGTGTCTTCAATCCCATGCTTTTTTTCCTACAAGGATAATAAACCTAAGGAAACATTATCAAAGGCCTCTCTATATTGAGAAAAGTCCCTAATGCTATTCCCTGGTTTTCCAGTGAGTTGTCAATCCTCCACACCAATTGATGTAAGACTGTCTCACAGGATTTGTCTTGTTGATATGCGTGTTGATTTAGATCCAAAGGCCTCTGAATCAACGAGGTTTCCTAATATACTTATCAATGAGTTTCTCCATTATTTTTAACAAAAATGAAGATAGCTAATTAAAATCTTTGGCCTGGGTTTAGCTACTGCGCCCTTTGGAACAAAGACCATGCTTACATGCCTCCAGGTCATTGGCACATTTGAAAATGTCAGACTAGCCCTGAATAGCCTGCATAGCACAGGCATGATGTAGTGTTTCCCTGATCTAACAAAGCAGGAAAAATTCCACAGGGATCCGGGGTTTTGAATGAATCAAATGAGTTTATGGTCCACGAAATTTTTTGTAGTCAAATATCTGAAATGCGATTCTCTAGTCAACCTCCTCTGTAGTAGTGCAGAGGGTTACACCTTGCCAGGGAACCCTATCTTCAGATTCAGAGACTACTGAATTTGGGAAATGGCCTGCATTATAATTTCTACAGTTTCTTTCCCAGTTTTTTGTGTGGCTAACATCTGGTTTCTTTAAAGTGCCTAGTGGACTAACAGGTTCTTTGGCCATGCCCTTGTAAAGGCGTGCTATTTCAGAGGTATTTTGTATCTCTTGACATAGCTTCCTCCAAAAGTCTTTTTTGGCCTTTTTAATTCATCTTATTGTATTCTGTGATGATCTCTTTATATTCAGACCATTCTATGAAATTGTTTGCAACTTTTATTCCTCATCTTCCTAAAATCATTACTCCATCAGTCTACAGACTTCATGTTGGAACTCAGAGTTAGAAGACAGTCACTATGATATCAGCAGATAATGGCATCAGTACCAAGCTTGGTATTTAAGCGTTCTCGATTGTGATTTTTGACTAAAATTTCAGAAAACAGACACTTTTAAAATTTAATAGAAAAATCCTCAGGTATTTTGCAATCAGAATCCAATTGTGATTTTGCTTAGGTGTATGCAAATAGCGCTAAAATTATAAAAAAAAAACTTAGTTTTTTAGTAATCTCGTTTTATTACGTTTTTACCACTTTCACAATTTCACATTTTTCCCCAGTTTCTTTCGGATTAAGACTTTTGGAATGATGAAATATAACAAGGAGTTTCTTAACATAAAATATTGTTTTGGATTTAGGGTTTCAATCACTTAACTCATGACCGATTTTTATTCAATTAGAAGTTTTGATTTTACTTAGTTTCTCCAGGAAAGGTTTTGATGTTACATAAAATTTAATATTTTAATTTTAAAGGACTATATTCGACGAATAAGCAATAACATTTAAAAATTTAAAGCTTCATCCTCCTGCACAACAGCTCACGGGCGCAACCGCTGCCAAAACCAAAAAGAAAATTCAAGAGTTTCGTTGGGAACTCTTTGACTACCCTACAGTCCCGACCTGGCACCAAGCGACTATTTCCTCTTCTTGCATTTGAAATGGTGGCTGGGTGCACAACGATTTCAGACCGACGATGAACTCAAGACGAGAGTTACCAACTGGTTCAAGTCTCAGGGGCAGACTTCTATGCCGAGGGGTTAAAAAAGCTGGTGCAGCGTTACAGCAAGTGTATAGATGTGAACGTCGATTATGTGGAAAAGTAAAGTATATATGTAGACATATATTACTGTCAATAAAAACCTTGTCTCATGAGCGATGTTGTTATTATGGCCAAAGCGAACTTAGTTTTGGAATACGCTTCGTATTATGGGATTTTCTCTTTTTGTCTTATTACTTTCTCTACTACGTATAGTAAGTAGGGGAAGTATTGTATTCCACCCAAAAATTCGATACCGAGATTTCACCTGAAATACATATTTTGAGACCCCTGAATCCAAAAAAAGCATTTTTGGAAACATGTCTGTTTGTGGATCTGTGTGTGGTCTGTGTGCCTGTGAACAGCATAACTCAGAAACGAACAGTCGGATAAACACCAAACTTGGTATCTAGGTTCAGTATCTTCCAGAGATGCGACACGAAGGTTTTCAAGAAAATCCCCCCACCCCAGATTACCCTTTACATGGAACATTTTTAGAAAATTTTAATTTTCTCAAAAATGGCTCTAAGGATTTTGATTAAAATATCGTATGTTTAAGATATATTCACGACAAATGAAATGTATATCTCGAATTTTCTGGGAATGTCTGCAAAAGTATCCTTCATTGTAAACGACTTTTGCATAACTGGTAAACCATAAGAGATAGACAAAATTTTACTACACAAAAATGTAGATCGCGTTAAAATACACAATTTATGTCATATACTTTTTTTTGTTGAGTGAACCATTTTCGAGATATTGCTCGTTATTCTCTTAAATTTTTCAATACTTATTTTCTCAAATGTGAATTCGTTATTCATTTTTTTTGTCTTGAATATGTAAAGAGTTTTAATCTGTGGCAAAGAGAATGGTGCTGCACACAGCAACCAGCTATTAAGAGATATGTTTATGCTTAAAGGCTACTATATATCTATATTGCCCTTGCAGATACAAAACAAGTGGAACATAGTAAGCCTTAAGCGATAGTCAAATATTTTTAGAACTGGTCGCTATGTGTAAAATGTAATTCTCTTTGGATGTCAAAAGATCGTTTCTGCAAATGTTTATCTCGATTAATATGAAATAGATGGAGAATAAGAGATTGTAAGAATTGTTTGTACAAGAGTAGAGAAAGTCATGTGAGTGTAACACATCAGATTTTTTTTTAGGTTTCTGTGAATATTCCCGCTTATATAACTGAACTTATTTATTTTATCGTCTAAATCTCTATCTGTTTCATATGAGATATCATTGCCCAAATATTTCACTTATTCTACTAATTTATGTTCAATTATTTTTTTCTTACTGGGAATTTTCCCTTAAATGTCATAGTCTTTGTCTTATCTATAGATACTTTAAAATTGTATTCTTTTGCTAAATTATATAATTTAAACATCCTATTTGCAGCTTGTCTTCGCTATCCTGTATTATGACTTGGTAATTTGCACAAAACAAAGAATTTACTAAAATATTTTTACCAACGCGTGCTCCGGAAAGCATAAAATATCCATGTTCTACACATGTCTGTGTAAATATTAAAGAATGATGGCGAGAGACTACAGCCCTATCTTACACCTATATTAGTGGGAATTTCTTCTGTTAATTTTCTATTTAGATCCAGACATACCGCTGTTCCTTTGTAAAGGTACGAAGCGTGTTTTTAAAGTACCGATAACTTTTTTTTTTTAAAAAAATAACCGAACATTATTTACCAAATACTTTATTATCATTCATTACCTTACGCCTTAACTACTTCTCCATATAGCCATCAGTGTTATTCAGGCACTTATCGTAACGGTAAAGCAGTTTTTGTATGCTTTCGTCAAAGGATGATGCCGTCTATGGTAAAGGCCAAGTCTGCACTTCATGTTTCACATCATCGTTGTGTGAAATGTTTGCCACCAAAGAAATTACTCAGACGAAGAAATAGATGAAAATCGCTTGGTGCCAAATCTGGACAGTAGGTAGAGTGGTCGAATTATCCGCAACCAAATGTTGCGATGAGATCTTGAGTTTGTTTGGCTGTGTGTGGCCGTGCAGTGCCATGGACCAAAGGAATTCCACGCCTTTTGTTGTATTGCACAACAGTCTTTGGTGGTGTCTCACAATAAACATTTGTCGCATTCCTGGGCAAGAATTCAGCCACCATAACACCTTGTCTGTCCCAGAAAACCGTGCACATGATCTTCCAAGTGGATATAATCTGTGTGAATTTTTTCTTCAAGGGGGATGTTGTGTGTCGGTTGCTTTGATTCAAGAGTGGTGTGATACACCTAAGTCTCATCAATTGTAACGATGTGCGTTAGCAAATCATCGCCTCCCTCAGCGTGAGAAAAGTAAGTGGAGCAGCAGATCCTTATTCTTGTGCTCATCTCTAAGATTTTGGGCACCCATCTTGAGCACAATTTCCGAAATCCTAAGCCTTCTGTTACAAGTTGTAGAGGACTGACTTTTAAATTTGTGGAAAATGCGAAGAAACATGCGAATGTTTTCTGCCACAGCTTGCACCAAATCATCCGTGATCATAGACGTTCGGGCATTCTGCGGCTCATCATGCACATTTTCACGACACTTTCATTAAATTATCTAACCCACCGTCTCACTATTCCATCATTCATTATTTTCCCCATAAACCCAATTAGCGGTTAATGTTTGCTGGTGTAACATTTCTCACATTCCGAAAGCGAATCACTATTCTCACTTCACAGTTGGCTTGTCGTTCGATTGTTTTGGACACTTTGAAACGCTATAACAACATCAAAACACAAAGTGACGATCGCATATAGCTACGTCTGGCTTCCTAGTGATTGGAGGAAGTGTTTGCGCATGTTCAAAATCGCGGCTGCAGCGCTGCAGAGGCAAAATATTAAAACAGTACTTACTTTAAAAACACGCTTCGTATTTATTGTTCATATCAAGTGATTTGGGTAGCCTCTTTTTTCAAGTATTCTCCATAATAATTCTCTGTTAACTTTATCAAAGACTGTATGTTTATAAATGCCAAGTGCGTTTCACAATTAAATTATCTTCTTTCTTCAATTATTTATTTAATATTACCGAGATATTCTGTTATTGTATTGGATTTTTAGATGTTTATGCTTTTGCAAGTGGTAAGTCGCTATTCATTTTTCGCCTAGTTATGCAAAGAGTGCAAATTCAAAGCCAGTACATAGCGATCCACTTTTTAAAGATATGAGTGTGTTTCATGCTTGTACCTACAATTAAGTTTGTAATGAAAACATTTCAGCAAATATTTATCTCAAGCAACAATAAATAGATAGAGAATTAAGCTTTTATACGAATAGTTTGTAGAGGAGAGAAATTAATGTGTATGTAACACATAAGATTCTTTGTCTTGTCCAATTCTTATCGTGCTTGCTTGCTTTCTTTTTTTTCTTTCTTTTTTGTAAATCTCTTCTCGGCTGCACTCACTGTTAGTACTTTATTTAGTCGGCTATCCCTCCTCGTATGTAGGGCTTACACCTCCTAGGACTTACAACCGCGCATAGGATCAGAGACTTGTAGAGGAGCAGACGAATATTGAATCAGAGAATGAAGAATCCAGAACGTGGGCTCGGTCCGCCAGGAATAGAGAGGGAGGAAGGTGATATGAAATGAAGGCAAAATGGATGAAAGTAATGGTGATGGTGAGCAATTGGTGGAATGAACGGCGGGAGAAACCGGATAATCCGGTCACTGTTAATAATAGAGATAAAAATGTGTGTGTGTGTGTGTATAAGGTAATCTCAAAGACCACTCACCTGAATTTTATAATTCTTTCATCATTGAAAAGCCTAATTCTTTCTGGCGAATATGGTCTGTAAAATACCATTTAATTTCAAATAATAAATTAGTACAAGACCAAAAGGTTTACAAGGCCCTTATTGGTAAATATAAACACATTCGAGTTATAAAAGAATATTCTGTTTCTGAGCAAATTAAAAATAGCGAAACTTTTTACGAGTTTGGGGAGATTTTCTTGAAAATCATACTGTCGCATCTTTGGAAGATACTGAACTTAAATACAAGTTTTGTATTTATCGAAAAATTCATTTCAGGAGCGTTTTCTAAAAATGTTTTAGCATCCAGGGGTTTCAAAACATATTTCCTTTGAAATTTTGACGTCTAAGCTTTGGGTGAAATACAATGCTTATCCTAGCGAAAGTAAAAGTGTACTGTAAAATAATGCATGACGTATTATATATGTGGAAGTAAATTCATTGACCGCCATGTTATTGTCGGTCACATTTAGATAATTGTTATGAGAAGAAATTACGTTTAGAAAGTAAGAAGACGGATAATATTGTAGCAACACTTGGGGTAGTTAGCCCCCGGGGATGCTAACAACCAGGAGGAGGATAGTCTCAGAAGGGGGAGAGCGAGTTGGTACCGAACGGGGTAGGCAGGGTGCATGGGAGTGAGCCAGGGAAGAGGCGACGAATAATAACCAGGGGGTTGTATAAAAAGCTAGCTGTTGTATTTGCGATTAGTTTACATGGCTGCTTGTCGAGTGTAGATAGCACGAGCAGGAACTTATGTGTAGTTCAACTTACCTGAGGTCTGCTGGTGTATATTAAGGTTACCAGTAATTAAATGTTTAACTGAGTTATGACGTTGTGACGTACTCCTGTCGCTCAGAGCTTTGCCGTGCGAGAGAGTCGGTTGTCAATGAGTGAACGTCTGCCGCCGCGACCTAAATTCGTGGCCATTAAGAACATTCTGAACGCTGACAGCCCCCGTGAGCTACAAAGTCAGGTTACCTAGATCTCACCATCTTAACATATATTGCCAAATCTAAAGCAATCTTTTATTCCAGTTCGAACCTCAACTTATGGCTCGCTACAATATTAGGTAGAGGAATTAATCATTTCAAATAAAAGCATAATTTGAAAACTGTACAGAAATTAACTTCAAATTCTTTTTACTTTCTCGACTACGTACATAGCAGGTATAGAAGGTATTGCATTCCATTAAAACTTTTGATACCGATATTTCACCGGAAATACATGTTTTGAGGCCCCTGAATAAAAACATTTTTAGAAAAAGGCCCTTATGTATGCCTGTATGAGTGAACAACATAACTCAAAAACGAAAAGTCAGATAAATACCAAACTCGAACATTTTCAAGAAAATTTCCCCACTCCAAACTACACTTTTTATGCAACATTTTTCGAAATTTTTGATTTTCTAAAAATTGGCCATATCGATTTTGATTAAAATACCATATATTAAAGATATTTACATGACAAATAAAGTGTATATTTAGAGTTTTCTGGGAATAGCCTGCGAAGTCCTCTTCATTTGGAAGGAATTTTATGTAATCTTGTACAACTGGTAAATGTTAAGCGATGCACGAAAAAGTACTACGCAGAAACACACTTTAAAACCCACAATTGAATTTTTTTATTTTGAAAGTTTATAGTCACTTTAACATATTAGTTATTCGCGACTTTACAACTTTTTATAAAATAAATATTTAACAATAAAACAATGAGGTTATTTAATATAGTGACAGTTTTGAACCATTACAATGAACTAGTGTAAAATTGTGACACTATAACTAATCAAATTGACTGAACATTATATACCTTTATATAAGTTTATGCTTTTAAAAATTCAACTACCTTAGGGTACATCGAATAGTTGAGTGCTGTTTGTAAATCATTTGGTATCTGGTAGTGTTGTCTCTATTGCTTGTATTCTGGACATTCCACGATTATGTGCTTTGTCGTTAACAGTATGTTACACTGGTGGTAGATGGGTGGTTGGTCCTTTGAAAGAAGATAACTGTGTGTGATCTTGGTATGGCCCATTCTCAGTTGGGATATTAAAACCTGATCTTGCCTGGAAAGAGAATTACTGGGAAGATGTGTCGAAAAACTCGATATTATATCACGGAGTTTGCTTCTCGTGGAGTCAAACCATCCTGTCTTCCACTGTTGGTAGAGCTACTTTTTAATGATTGAGATAACATCATGGGCTGGCGTAGTTATAGTTGGGTCACTTAGTGTATGTTTAGTGGCTTCTTTTGCTGCTTGATGGGTCAATTCGTTGCCTTGTATTTCAATGTGGGATGGAATCCATACTAAAGACATTTGCTTTCTTTGCTTATTGGTTCTATGGAGTAGTGATTGAATTTCTTGTGCAAGAATATGGGTTGATGACAGATTGTTTATTGCAAGTAGTGCACTTTTAGAATCTGAGTATATAACAAATAACTTTGAACATCGAGTGTTTAAAACATAAATCACGGCTTGTTTAATTGCAAACAGTTCACTTGAGAACACAGTTTAGTTTGGTTAAACAACAGCACAAGCACTTTTATCATTACACTTTGATCCATCTGTGTAATTTGCTGTATGTTTTCCATATCTGTCATGTAATTTATTAAATAATTGATTTGAAATATTTTTTGTGGCAACAGCGTTTTCCGAGATATCCGATATTAATGGTTTGAATTGTTCAATACTTTGTCATTCTTTTAAAATCCTGTCAATTTTCAGTTGTTTCTCGCCATGTCATGGAAAGAGTGCGGAATTTTAAGGCAAGCGTATAGAGTCTAGTTTTATAACATTTGACTCCGTTATCCCCTTTGTATCTGTAACGAAATGTATAATGCAGCTATTTCCGGAATAGTTTATGCCGATTAAAATGAAGTAGGTAGGAAAATAAGCTTTCCTAAGAATGATTTGTATACCCACTAATAAGCGATAGAGGTAGAGAAAGTCATATGAATGTAATATTTTTTTCTGTAAATCGCTGTTCTAGGAACTTTCTAAACGTGTAATCCATGACGTCATGTTCAGGAACTGCAGCTATTCAGAGCTAACACCGCGTAAGT
This sequence comes from Deroplatys truncata, assembly GCA_030765065.1. Classification (NCBI taxonomy): domain Eukaryota; kingdom Metazoa; phylum Arthropoda; class Insecta; order Mantodea; family Mantidae; genus Deroplatys; species Deroplatys truncata. Next base: position 127,265,699 of record CM060987.1, read on the forward strand.
GTTTGGTAAGGGATTTCGTGATCCTGTTGAGTCAGATATTTATTCCCTACCCACACATACTGCTTTAACAATTCAAAACAACAGGATAGATAAGAAAATTCTTCAGAAAGAAGCTATGATGCAGCTGTGAACAAGGCTATAAAGAATCATGGAATATATCGTCGTGTACAGAGTGTTGAAAGGCGAGTGAACACGCAACATAGATACACTTTCTTGATTGACCAGGTAGTAGAAAACTCTAGAAAAGAAATAGTATCCTTATTAGATGATAGATTAGTTGAATTCCATATGATAATTTGTTTGTAAGTTCGTTAGGCCATCGTTTTTCGTTCTTTATTCGTGTTAATATACCTTTGAAATCTATGGTCTTTTAAAAATGTCTCGTCTTTATAACGTTACAACTGTTTAATAGGCATTTAATCTGAGCTGTTAAATAACCGAGTTGTTTTCTCTCTGGAACGTATTCGTTCGCGAACTACGACTTTATCTTGGATGACGCGACTGACTGGCCGGGTCAGAATTATTAGGCTCGGCCCAGATCGAGCCCGAGAATGGGTATACTGCACCGTCCGCCCCGGGCCCGATTGTCTAATTTTAATTTAAATAAAATTATTTTTCAGTTATTGTTTATTATTACTATTATTATTATCATCACCATCATTACCAGTCTACGAAGCGCTGCCGTCTACGGTGTGAATGGGCCTAGGTTCGATTTCCTGTACCGGCATGGAGATTTTTTTTCCCTTGCTGTGAGGCCTGGTAAGGGATGCACTCAACTCCTTGGGAAGTATTTTGGATGCACTTTACATAAATAATGTTCATACATTTTAAAAATAATATAAAATTCGTAAAACCATTTAAGATTTTCTAATGTTTGAGATTCAATAACTAGAATACTTAATTAAGTCTTTCAAATTCGAGAAGAAAAGCTTTATAATTAATTTTAATATACTCTGATATACAAGATACAATAAATAAAATTACCTTTACTAAATTATACATACTAATTGAAACTTCCTTGAATCCGCATGTTAAACATACACTCCTTATTGGCCACATGCCGCCCAATTACTACACTCTGCCCAGGATGTACTGGGTGTAAGTGGACGGAGGGAGGCGGAATTTGCAGCTGTCGTGCTGTTGTTAGGTTATCCGTAATTGGCTGAAGCGAGCGTTTATTTGTCATTACTACTACTATTTGTCATTGCTTCTTGGATAATTTTGCTTTTCCGAGCATTTCACTATCGCGGACCAAAAAGTATGATAAAGTAATTATTTTCGTCTTTATTTCCCTTTACATGGAAGTAAACGTTCAATTTCTCCAAAACGTATTAAAGATTTTGATGAAAATAGCATGTATTTAAGATATTTACGTGATAAAATACCTATGTTGAATGTGAAAAATTCTTTTTTTCGTCTTTATTGTGAAGCCAGAGATCGACCCGAGCCCGACAAACATCTTTAAATTAAGCCCAAATCCGGCCCACGGCTGCCGCGGTCTAAATCGTAGCAGGCGTCGGATTGAATGACCTCGCTCTGCAGTAGCCTAGCTCATGCCTAGCTCAGTCTAACTTTGTTTGCCATCATCTATAGTGGTAATAGCGTTATGTGAAGCCTTCTGATGATTGTATTTATAGTGCGTAATTATTATTATGTATACAACAGAACAGTGTGTTTATTGTGTTAAGTTTGGTTCGAACGCAGTCTCATGTGAACTGTAAGCATGACTGCATACGAAACTCTATGTTATCACAGATCCTAACAAATCCACAATTTATGGGCTGTTAGAAACATTTAAAAAACCTGGGTCGGTGTTAGACTAAACGAAACATAGTCAGCCAATTGCTTCTAATTGAGGAAAAATTGAACATTATAGTCTGGAAAGAAGAAAATTGCTACCCGAATACAACGTGGTTTTGATGAAAGAAAATTGAATGGCTACTCGCTCTTCAGACCTAATCCATGTGATTATGATCTTTCGGGAATGCTTAAACATAAAGTTTTATCAGCAAACCGCCATACACTCAGTGAATTAGAAGACGTATCTTGCGTGCATTTTCCAATACTTTGGCTGCAGCTCAGGCGTTCAACATTGTGCTATGCTTATATAGACGCATTATTTCGAACAGCTTTTGTGTTGGATGATAAGCGTAACATGTTGTTTTGAATCATTAGCAAGGTGAAGCGGTACGCCTCTTCCATAGACACGGATTTGCATAGTAGTGCTGTGGGAGCAGCTGGCTGCCGGTCGCTTCATTCAAGAGAAGCCTGGTATTTTATCAAACACACGTTATAAAACTGCAATTGGAATTTTCGTATCAATTGTTGAAATAATAAATTAATCAGAAGGCAATATCAGATTTTTAAAACTATTTTTGCATAGGGTGTGTTTTCATCTAAGAAAGATGAACTGTAGCCAAGAAATGTTTATGGAAAATACGTAAGTTTTTGAAAATACTAAATTAAACAAATGCACCCCTGAACATTTTCCAAAAACGTAAAAAGTAAACAAATGTATTTTATTACAAAAAATTCTCCAATGCCAGTAGTTTTATAATACACTTTTATTTTTGACCTGGCGGACATTTCAAGGTCGTCACGTAACCTTTTATATGTCTTTGCGCACGTGGTTATCAGCTCCACGAGTACATTTCAGTGTAGCTGGTGGCTATATACTTCATTTGCACCTTTAAAAATAAGCCGGTAAGCAAAGAGAAGGGATTTTCCTGTCTAGAAGACTATGTTGGTTAAGGTGACAGACAAACGAGTGCTATAAAGAGTCTTTTGGAGGTAAACACAAAACAGGTGTTTGTTTTTATGTGAAGCCTTTATTATTCTTTTGAGCTGTGTTTGCGAAACCTGGTCGGTGAATAGGCATTACAGATTATATATTACCACTTCATTGTAATTAATGGTTTTTAGGGGATATAGTATAGTTTTACTTTCTCTACTACGTAGAGTAAGTTAGGGAAGTATTGTATTCCACTCAAAAATTCGATACCGAGATTTCACCGGAAATATATGTTTTGAGGCCCCCTGAATCCAAAAAAAGCATGTCCGTGTGTGTATCTGTGTGTCTGTGAACAGCATAACTCAGAAACGAACAGTCGGATAAACACCAAACTTGGTATTTAGGTTCAGTATCTTCCAGAGATGCGACACAAAGGTTTTCAAGAAAATCCCCCCGCCGCAAATTACCCTTTACATGGAACATTTTTCGAACATTTTAATTTTCTCAAAAATAGCTCTAACGATTTTGATTAAAATATCATATATTTAAGATATTTTTATGACAAATAAAATGTATATCTTGAATTTTCTGGGAATGTTTCCAAAAGTATTCTTTTCGTAGTTAATTTTTTTTCTCAAGGACTAAAATGGTGGTAAAAGTATGGCTATATTTATAGATTTTTTAAAAACACTTTTTTTTTAAATTGCATCTTGTGGAACATTTTTCCTGTACCCATAATTCTGCATCTTTAAAAATTAATAACTTGAACTAATGAAGAAATAGTGCTGTTTATTATTATTATTATTATTATTATTATTATTATTATTATTATTATTATTATTTGTTTGTTTGCATCTATGAACAAACAGTGAGGTTTGAGTTTTACAAAAGATTGAAAAAATATGCTTCTTGTTGCAATTCAGTATAAATTATGCTTTATGCACAACCTTTTGCATGTTACTTTTTAAAAAATTCTAAATTTCTTGCTGGTTACACAGAAGACATGAAAACTTATTTTAATAAAAATACTGAGATTTTCCTTCTTCTGACGTGAAGCCGACGCTACCGAAACCAGACTTGCTGATTGAGAGTCTTGTTCACTGGTCAGTTATAGCAGGGGATAAACCTGTTGTCCACCATCGATAGCAGCTCAAGATACAAAGGAAATTAAATAGTGTCTGGAAGTCAATTGCGTGGCATCTCTTTAAACGGTGCAAGCCTCAAAACGATGAAAGCAGACAAGAAATAGTACGCTCTGCTCATCTAAATTTATAGGTGACGTTGAGAGGTAAGAGTGGAAGATTTACTACTACCAAAGACACTAACACGGCGATAAAAAGAAGAAATTACTTTCTTGGCTTGCCTACATTTACATTAAGATTCTCTTCGTGCAGGGCACGGACGATATAATCTGCCGGCCATGACCTCTGTGTTCATCGTAAAAGTTTACATGGAAATGTTTTGCTTTGAATGTGTAAACACGTCTCGGGAGAAATGCTTGCTGAAACGAAAGCACGGTTAATTACCTACATAAACTTGGTTGCCCTAAGGGATGTCTGATATTGCGTGTAACATTGAGTGCCATTTGGAAGTGTAGGCAAGCCTAAATTTGTTTTTGACAGCTTTATTTCCCCATGAGGTGGCACACTTACATCGCAGATGTGCTGCAGGAAGTGAAACAGTTAAATAAAATACATCAATTTAGTTGCTCCACTTCAGTGGCATTTAATAGTATTAAAATGGGGTTATGAATACACGGATACGAACAATTAAAATGCGATTGTAGTAGATTGCGATACAAATGTGTTAAGAGCATCATTAGAGAACGAAGAAGAATTCGAAAATAAAAGTTGAGCAATTGTTGCATGTACCTTATTACTTTCTCTACTACGTATAGTAAGTAGGGGAAGTATTGTATTCCACCCAAAATTTCGATACCGAGATTTCACCGGAAATACATGTTTTGAGACCCCCTGAATCCAAAAAAAGCATTTTTGGAAACATGTCCGTGTGTGTGTCTGTGTGTCTGTATGTGTGTCTGTGAACAGCATAACTCAGAAACGAACAGTCGGATAAACACCAAACTTGGTATTTGGGTTCAGTATCTTCCAAGGATGCGACACGAAGGTTTTCAAGAAAATCCCCTCACCCCAGAGTACCCTTTACATGGAAGATTTTTCGAAAATTTTAATTTTCTCAAAAATGGCTCTAAGGATTTTGATTAAAATATGATATGTTTAAGATATTTTTATGACAAATAAAATGTATATCTTGAATTTCCTGGGAATGTCTCCAAAAGTATTCTTTATTGTGAAAGACTTTTGCATAACTGGTAAACCATAAGAGATAGACAAAATTTTACTACACAAAAATGTAGATCGCGTTAAAATACACAATTTATGTCATATACATTTTTTTAGTTGAGTGAAACATTTTCGAGATATTGCTTGTTATTCCCTTAAATTTTCCAATACTTATACTTTTTCTCAAATTCGTTATTCAGTTTTTTATGTCCTGGATATGCAAACAGAATAGAATGCGCCACATAGCAACCAGCGCTTAAAAGATTTGACTATCGCTTATAACCTACCATGTTCCTCTTGCATCTACAAGAAAATTAGCAATAAGATTAACATCTCGATATCTCGAGTAACATGAAGCATATGGAGAATAAACGTTTGTAAAAATAGTTTGTACAAGAGTAGAGAAAGTCATGTGAGTGTAACACATCAGATTTTTTTCATACCTCATCAGAGTCGGGTAATTTTTACTTTCTCTACTACGTATATTAAGTAGGGGAAGAATTGTAGGTATTCCATCCAAAAATTCGATACCGAGATTTCACCGGAAATACATGTTTTGGGGCCCCCTGAATAAAAAAAAGCATTTTTGGAAACATGTCCGTGTGTGTCCGTGAACAGCATAACTCAGAAACGAACAGTCGTATAAACACCAAACTTGGTATTTAGGTTCAGTATCTTCCGGAGATGCGACACGAAGGTTTTCAAGAAAATCCCCCCACCTCAGATTACCCTTTACATGGAACATTTTTAGAATTTTTTTATTTTCTCATTCCTGTATGTGCTGCACATTCGTCATCAAAAATAGAAGAACGGCCGCGTTTAAATACTGCAGCTCAGTTTTTCTCCGTAGAAAATGGTGGTGAAAAGTATTTAAAATTGGTATTCAATTGAATTTTCATTTCTGTTGCCGTTAAACCTTCTAATAACATTTTAGGAAGAAACCTCAACTTATTTATTTTGCTGCGCTATAATAACGAACAAATTAAATTGGGAAAATTAAAGGATTTATCTTTAGAACTATCCTATTTATTTCAACATCACCATCTCTATGTCAGGTCAAGAACTTTCCTCACATTATACACGTGGCCCACTATCTTGAAAGTAAACTGATGCAAATAGGTGGAGGGAAAAGGCACGGGCGGGGTTTAAGGAAAATATTATTACTTTCTTTATGTCCATTTCACTTCGCCACCAACAAGCAGGAACCCTACCCCTTCCACCCCCAACTCACTTTCTTACGTTCGTTGGTCCTGCAAATCCCTCAGCTACTTCCGCTATCATGACTCCAGAAATGAGCGATAAATAATTTGGAAGTTATTTGATTTAGAGTGATCCAATCTCGGATTATGATTACTGTTTCACAGGGTATCAGCGGAGAAAGCTTGAGATTATTAATACCAGATTTTAGTGTAATCCTTTATAGAGTTTAATGTATTTTTCTGCTTCACGGTTTTAGGCCGTTTAGCCTGTTCCGGCTCCAAAATCTTGTTGTGTCCTCCTTTTTGGTCGTCCGGGGTTTCTGTATCCTTGGAGTTTCTAGTTATATGTTTCTCGAGTATTCTATTTAATTAAATTCTTTCTAAGTGTTGTTTCCAGTTAGTTATATATTCTATTATTACTTTATTTAACTCTTATATTTTTAACTTTTGCCTAATTTCGTTGTTTGGCTTTTTATCCAGTCTTGTGTATCCTGCTAGAGTTCTGAGAAACTTCATTTCAGTTGTCTGTATCCTTCTTTTGTTTTCTTCTGTCACTGTCATGTTTCAGACCCATAAGATACTGTGGGGCTGGCCATTGCTTTATACAATTTTATTATTGAATGTTCCCGCTATGTAATAGAATTTATTTAGCTTTTTGTTAATGTCTATTTCAGACCCATATGCTATTTAACATCTAGAAAATTAAATATTCACACTTGTTTTATATTTTTGTTTTCTATAATTATTTTAGAGCGGACCGAGTGAGTACCTTTAAATACCATAACTTTAGTTTTTTTTCAGTTGAAATTTCCATGTTGTATGTTTTTGATATTAAATTTAGTTTGTATGATATCCTTTGAAGTTCCTCTTCACTTTTCACTATTAATATGTGATCATCTGTGAAGACCATTGTCTTTACTGTTCTTGACCCCAAATTAATCCCTCTTGCTACTTGTTGCTTCTATTCTTTAATCATATCGTCAAAATATAGATTAAAAACTTTAGTTTCTATAGCAGATATCTTCCAATGTGCATTTTTACTGCTGCGCTGTGGGACAGTATTTTTAACACTTAAATGATTTCAGTCTAATTATATAATAAAGAATTCAATAACAGCCCACCTTAAAGCAATATGTGTATGTAACGATATATAAAAAGTGTATATTACAGTCATTGTAAATGTTTATATTATTGTATACATGTTCAATAATGTTATGTGAATGTATTACGTAATTTAATAATGTAGGATCAGTGAAAATAATAGGTTAAAAGTTGCTAACAATGAGGTAACCGTGAGGCAATAATGAATTTGAAAGTTTAAATGCTACTAGTCATTATTGGAGTATCAATAATGTAAAGTTTGAGACAGTTTAATAAATAGCCAATCAACAACCAGAAAAAGCTTTAGTGAAATGAAAGTATTCTATTGGAGTAGGATTAGCCAATCAGATACTTGAAATACAGAAATTTACAAATTTAGGCTGTAGAAATCAATTCAGTTGCTTGTAGACAGTGCTCATAACTGGACGCGATGGCTGTAAACAGTGTTCCTAACCGCATGTGAGATGCGTTCTCGAGAAATTTAATATTTTGTGTGAGACAAAAATAGTTTGCGTGTTAAAAAGTGCAGTAATAAATAAAAAAATCTCACAGCTCTCTATATCAGTGAAGTGTTATTTAAATCGTGTCAAACATTAATAAAAGGAGTGAAGTAAAATTATAATCTGTGTAAGCCTACATTCTTCAGTCGCATCACACCATGTTAATAAACTCATGTCTCTAAAAATAAATACTGACGCAGCCGAAGCAAACATAAATACATAATATTTAAAGAAACAGTTAAATTACAAAGTTAATATTTTTAAACATTTGGGGCAAAGGCCACCGGAAAGTACATTTAGGGCGAAGGCTACCGGAAACTTTTTACCATACGCGTGGTTGTAACTACTACAAGTTCGGCTCCACAACAGTCGAAATATAATACAACTTCTTCAATACAACCCACTTCAAAATGACGCCCAAAGCGTAGTGCAAATAACGTAAAGATACTATCTAGCGTTGGAAATGTAGTCGGTTTAGAACAGAAAGCGTGTTTTGACATTATTGCTGGAAGCTCTGCTACCATCAAGTTTCAGAACTATTGAGAAACTTGTTGTTTGGTGTTTTCAGACATCATGATACCGAGGGCGATATTGACCATGATGCTAGTGCTGATCATCTCCGGTGTGGCCAAAGCGGGAATGCATTTGATCAGACTTGTATTGCTGGCTGCTGTGGGACTCGCGGGAATGTGGATGATGCATACCTTAGCACAGGACTACAGCCACATAACGAGTGGGCATAAGGCTTTAACTGGGCTTTTCAAACGTTCAGTGCAACACAGGGTGAGTATTCATTCTACTTTATATATATATATATATATACATATATAGTGTGATCTTTAAATCCTTCCACAGTGGTGAAATAAGTGAGATATGTTGGTAACCCTGCAGTATTTTTGATGCTACATGCTTGGGGTGAATTTGGAGAAAGCAGTAGAAGGAGAAAACAAATAAAAATCACAATTAACTTGCCCATTAAAAGAAGGTGTTGAAAATGTCCCCTATTCAGTTGAAGACACAGATTCACAGCTTAATTTCATTGACCAACGCAGATTAAAGTTTCGTTTGTCACTGAATTAGTGTAATTATTCATTAAATCCATTTGCAGTTCATGTGTTATTTCTGGATTACGTGTATACACTCTTGACTTTGCAGCACTGCAAAACAAATAATCGAGTATACCACTTCTTGCGTGTCATGGACAGAACCAGTCTCACGAAATTTATTAAATAGTGTGTCGGTACCCCTCTCTGATTGTTTCAAAGACTACGCCGTTGGTGGCAATCCCGGGTTCGATGCCCGCTCGGGTTGGAGTCAAACGCGGTGTAGTGGTAGAGATAGAAGTAATGCTAACATTCACTGTACCTGTTTTCTCCATCCGACGTGGCTTCGTCTTGTTGTCCTCGCTGTTACCCTGGCTAGTTGGTTCTCAGCGGTGATGTTTGCATGGACTCTGCCTATCATGATTTTCAATAAGCTCGTCAATCTCAGTGGTGGTACTAGGAGCTCAGAGGAGAATTTACTACTCACCGTAATGTTTGGTTTATGGCTATTTATTGTTACTTCCTAACACTACATAATGTTCCTGTTCACTTATCACCATTTGCGCGCCAATTTCGTTTGACGGAGTATCGAACTGTTCATATCTAAAAGTCAACTGTGAACTGCGTAATCTAAAAGTCAACTATGAACTGTTTTATTTTGGGGTGAATCTCGACTATTTAAAGAACACAGTCTCCCACCTAAAATTTTGGTATCGGATTTTTTAATGGTCAGTTTGTATATATCATGTGACCTTTTTCCCGGGATTCTCTTGGTAAAACTGCCGTTCAGTGTTATATTTGCCTCGCTCCATACTTCCGGAGCGGAAACAAATAAAGTCATAAAACCTTACCCTAGACTAACACAAAAGATCCCGTTTCGCTACACACGCGTACCGCATATTTCTACCCGAACTGCAGATTTCAAGACATTCTAAACTTAGTTAAACAGGAACATTATGTACACTACAAATATTACATTATACAGAAAATTACTATTTACATGGTTTTCACATTGTACACATATATCATTTACATATCAAATTATATACTGAAAAATTTAGCACATAATAAAATTACTTCGGGCACATTCTTTCTCAATAGTAAACAGTATCCTAAAGGACAAACATAAATAGATTAATTAAATAAAAATAAATGTATGTATTATATATCTGGCATCAAGTTGCCTAACACAGAACGTATATTTCAAATTTACTGTTTATTAGTTAGTACTTATTACACCATAATTCCTATTATGATGGTACAGATGTATTCTTAACCTACTTAGCTGAAATAATTAAATAAAGGAATATGTACATTAAGATAATTTATTCTAGTAATGTTTTCCACTATTACCTTTGCTACTGGAAGCCAGTAGCTAGCTCTTCCAAATGGTTGCCAGTTGCCCTCTACTTGCCCTTAATTTTAGCCTAGAAGTGTCAAATATTGGTAACCAGCGTCCCTATTAACCTAAGTGTGCATTTATTAAATTTATTTAATCTTTTACTTCACCTCTAGTTGCTTAATACTAAAACAATCTTCCTATTTTAACAGTTGCTGTTTGTTTATTTAATTAAATTAATATTTAGTCATTTATTAGTCCTCATTTAACTAGTTCTTCATTCCTTATACGAGGACTTTTTACTCTCAAGTTTATTTATCTAAATTCTTCATTGGATTACTTCTTCTCTCAGATTATTCGTTTTATTTTACATTTAATCTCATTAATTTCTATATTAAACATAAAACCTATCATTATTATATCCTCTGAAAAGGCTTAGCTAAATTCTTTATTGCTATTACCTCTTTGTTCCCTTAGCTTACTTTATTTAAATTTGAACTCATTTAATTTCCATATTAAACACAAGTATATCATAATTATATTCTTGAAGAGGTTTTTTATTATCTAAGCATGTTAACTATCTTTCTAAACTTAATTTTTTATAAATATTTTAACTGGTTCTTTAATAACTAAATTTAAACATTTTCTAAATTATAAACACATACGAGTATTTCTCACTTTCATCTTAAAATTCACAAACACTTCTTTCATTATTTGTTGATAAATTTAATTATTTATATCATTTAGTAAAGTAGTATTGCTTATTTAGTCTAATAGCCAATCTAATTATTTATTGTTCTAAATATTTAACTTTATCTGTAATCAGTACGTCTAAAATATTTTTATTTTCAATATTTATACATCCACTTATCGCTCCACTTTCTTCTTCTTTTATTTAACTTTCACTTTCACTTGTTTCTAACTTCACTAACTTTCGCTATTCCACTCTCCCTTTCGAGTGTTTTATCCCATCCTTCCTTACTTTTCACGTATCACTTCTCTTTTCTTTCACTACACTTCACTCGTTCACTTACTTCTCTTTCCGGTCCAGTAGGCAGGTTCATCATTTCCCTCGCTCAAACTCCTCCTCCCCTACCATCGACAACTATTGTATCTCCCTTCCGCTACCCATTCCTCCTCTCAACTTGCTGTCTGGTCCCTTCTCAACCCTACTGCTGACACACTGCTCCAACCCCTTCAGTTCCACTACTCCCTCTTCTTTCCGGATCTCCACATCTCCATCTGTTTCCTTCTTCCTCCATCACAACTCTATTAGCTCCTCTTCTTCTATTATTCTTCTGCGTCGTTCCTCCTCTATTCATTTCATATAATGTTTATATAGTTCATTATGCCTCCTCAGTGGTCTTATCCTCCTTCTTTACTCCTACTCTCTTCTTCCCGTAATCATCCAAAATGATGTTCCTTTGTTATAATTTGTTTCTTAGTTTCGCCATCAGTTTCTTCTCCCTTTTCTTCGTCTGTGAAGAAATATGTTACGAACAGCCCTTCTGTTGTCCCCATTATTTGCTGTTGCAATAATCTTTTGGTGTTCTAATTCCTATTTGTGGCATAATTATATTTTCTATGGTGCTTCTGCAGTCATTCTTTTTTCCCATGCTAGTCTACTGATTTTATTTTCTAGTTATCTAGTGGTAACTGGAAAGCCAAATTTTGCATAAATACACGCCTGGTATTTAGATTTAGTGCTTTCCAAAAATATTGTTTCTAATGACAAACTCGAGTTTATATTCTTCTAAAACTCTTCTTTCTTCATCTATCTACTGTGGCATAATAATTTCATTATCGTTACCAGACGCACAATTGTGCTGTATTGTTGCTACCAGGCGTAGCATTATTGAATCTCCTCAGTTAAATTTCGGCTTAACGGTCTCTCCTTTCGGTGCGGATCACGCCAAAGGGAGAGATCTATTTGAAACTGTTCTGGTGTGTGGTGTGACGTCAGCCCTGTCTTGCTTTGTCTGGACACGGTGGTGGGGGAAAAGATAGTGTCACTCGAGTGGAAGTGGTAGCTGGGACCAGTCGTGTGTGGCTGGTCCACGGTCTATAGTATCTCCATCCTGCTTCCTTTGGTAATTATGTAGAGAAGCCAAACGTTTTTGTGAATAAATTCCAGGTAATGTGTGCTATGTATCTTGCAATGTAATATAAAACCCACGCCTTCCCCTTAAATCTACACACCAAGGTCCTGGGCTTTTTGCCGCCAGCGAGTTCCCCCCATGTGCGTGTTGGAGTGGCCGAAATTAATCATTTTCTGATAACCTTTTTGGGCTTCACCCCAAAATGTAACACTACTTCATTATTATATTTTTTTTGGAATTTAGAAAGCCTATGCTCCGGTGTTTCGGTTACATGATATATATTATTTCAAAGTTTTTTAGTTTTGTGCCAATTTGTTTTATATGGATGAGGTAATGTATATAGCCTTGTATGAGCAGTACGAGTTTAAGAGTGAGTCTCTCATAATATTCGAAAAAAAGTCCCCAAAGGTAATCCTGAAACTCCTCTGTAAACTTTTGTCTAACCTTTTTTCTGTAGAATTGCTACTTTATATAAAAACTCATCCACTAAACACACGTTTTTCAGTCGAAAACATTTTACTTAAGTGAAAACACATTTGCACACTTACAGAAACAGTCTGACACTAGCCCATCATTCACGATTCTTGTTAAAATAGAGATGGTGCTTTGGACACAGGATGCGCCTGCCGTGTCCTTGAGAAACAGTAAATAATAGCTTGCTACCAACCGTTTTGAGAGTGTATTGAAAGCCCTGTGGAGGGACTAAAAATCGCATTGTATATATACTAGTATTATAAAGAATTTATGTGCATATATACGCAGAGAGAAAGAGACAGAGAGAGAGAGGGAGAGAGAGAGAGAAAACCTCAAAAACCACTCAAACACTTTTGCTAATTCTTAGCTTACACTACTAAAAATGCTGTCGGAAATAGATAAACAAAGCTTTTAATTTCAACTCCTAAGTGAATAAATAACTTAAAACGGCTTTACACGGCATGCATATCAGAAAATTTGGGTGTTATAACAAAATATTTAAATGACTTTGGCTTTTTGCCGTAGTCTTGTAGTTCTTATTACTTCACAGAGAATGAGTGTAAAAGCAATGGCGGATACAATTTTGTTCCGAACAATTTACACGATGTATCTTTATTGGTGTCATATATTTGGGAGCCGTGTTCTTGACATCAAAGCAGTAAAACAAAGTTCATATGAACATGGTCTGAAAATCATTTATTTCAGAGTTACAACACAAATTGATAGTTACAAAGTGGCTTCCTATTGCTTCGATGCATGCAGTAAGCCTGCGTACCATGCTCTGGTGTACTCTGCTGAAAATTCCTGGTGTGTTTCGTATTTGGTCAAACCCAGTTTGGATACATCCTCTCAAAATGTCAACATCAGGTACAGGAGTTGCATAAACCAAGGACTTCAAATGTCCCCAGGCGAAGAAATCCATTGGGTTTAAATCAGGCGATCGAGCAAGCCATACAATAGGTCCCCCTCGACCAATCCATCTTTGCGGAAATCGATCATTCAAAAACTTATCAACCATACACTAAAATGAGCTGGAGCACCATCGTGAAAAAACCACATTCATTAGATGATGTCCAGAGGTACATCGTCAATTAAGTGATGCAACTAATTTCTGAGTAACTGGAGATAGGTTTGTCCATTCAGACGCGGAGGGAAGAAGTAGGGACCAATAAGGTGATAATGAACGATTCCACCCCAAACGTTGAGAGAGAACCTCTGTTGATGGTGGTCCTGCCATACTTCATTAGGATTTTCAAATGCCCAGTTATGAGTGTTATGAAAATTGAAGATGCCGTCGCGAGTAAAACCAGCCTCATCCATGAATAAGATACAGGCTAGGAAATTGATGAACACAGCGCACTGCTGTAACATGCGTTGACAGAAACCTCTTCTTGACTCAAAGTCCGCCTCATTTAATGCTTGCACACGTTGAAGGTGATTTTCATGCAGAATTCTCCAGATGGTCTTGTGCTTTGTGATGGGTCTGCATCCACAGCACGAAGAACTCCTTCTTCAAGCTCAATGCCTCTTACCGCTCTTGGTCTCCCAACATCCCTAGTACTCCTCTCAAATGTGCGATTCTCTCTCAAGTGTTGGTGAATGCATGCGAATGTTCTTGCACACGGTAACGGCTTGTCAGTATACTTTTCTGCATAAAGTTCACGTGCTCGTGCTGCTTGCCGTCTACACGGCCATACGTGTAGTGCATATCCGTCTGTACACTTATGTAATAATACATCTTCTTTGACCTGTAACAACGAAACGGTTGATTTTCAGACCAATGTACATATGAACCTTTTTTACTGTTTTAATGTCAGAAACACGTCTCCCAAATATATGACACCAATAAAGATACACTCTAGATACATGGATGACTACGATGTAAGCGCTAAGGATGCTAAGGAATGCTAAGCAAACAGAAGAAGGAGGGAAACAAAAGACAGTTGATCCTGCTTATAACGATACAATTCGTGTTATTCATATTTATTTCTTTAATTAGCATTTTACCAAATACTGTACAAGTTTGCAGCGAAGTCAGTATCAAAGTCTATGAGTAATGTTTATTCTCATTCTATATACATATTATTACCTGCCTTTCTACTCTACAATTCTTTGCACGTTTGCTGGCTACTTAGCGGTAGCCGTCAGGGGTTTTGCCGGTAAGCATTTTAGCGACTCACGGCAACTTACGCTTCTAGCTTGTTTTATTGCGGAAACAGTTATTTCAAACAGTAAAAGTCAACAGGTGTAAGAATTCAATTGTTGTAGTTTCGAGTGCTTCGATTCATAATCAGCTTCATTATTTATCTTCAAACGTTCGACAACTCGTTTCAAGTGAAGTATTAGATCACTCTAAATTTCTTAGTCACTTTAAATTGTATTATACTTTCACACTACGCCCACGCATACCCTGGGAGACATATCATAGCCAACCACTGAAGCAGACAGCAGTAGAATCAATAGAGATAATGGAGACGACGACAAAAGGTGACACCGAATTCTTCGTCATGCTTAACGTTTACTGGTTATACAAGTTTATGCGCGGGACATCCAGAAAGTAATGAACAATTGTACGGTGCCGGTGCCCACCACCACAATTACATGCACGCTAGTTAGCTCCTTACTTCACCTCAGTGTGAGTCAAGTTTCGTTGCTTGTCTGTTCTACAACATATCCAAATGGCAGCGCCAATTAAAAATCCCGTCAAATGTAGAGTGCGTAATCAGATACATTTTTTGAATGCACAAAATGTTTGGCCAATAGAAATTTATAGGTAAATAATGCAATGGTATGGTGATAATGCAATGAACGAGTCTTCGGTGAGTAAATGGTGCATAATGTCTAACCCAGGAAGAACCACTGTGCACGATGAAGATCGGTGTGGGAGGCCATCACTCATTACTAATGAGTTGAAAGCAAATGTTGATGAAAGAATTCAGGATATTCACCTTTTCCCGAAACTAAAGGACTTTTTGGGTGAAAAAGAGTTTTCAACGATGAAGAGCTCAAGGAGGCGCTGACAGTCTTTGGCGGTAGAAGAGTGTAACATCGGTATTGAAAAACTGGTACCACGTTACAATAAATGACGATTACATTGAGAAAAAGAGTAAGATACTGCATCTTTGTAAATGAAGTTTTGTGTTGATATCTTGCGTTATTATTTAGTTATGCCAAATCGTTCTTTACTTTCTGGATATTCCCTGGTATAAAATTCCTTCCGAATGAAGAGGACTTTACAAGATATTCCCAGAAAATTCAAGATATACGTTTTATTGTCATGAAATATCTTTAATATATGTTGTTTTAATCAAAATCAGTGGAGCCATTTTTAGTAAATAACAAATTTCGAAAAATATTCCATGTATAGGGTAGTTTAGGGGGCGTTTTCTTGAAAATCTTTTTGTGTCAACTTTGGAAGGTACTGAACATAAATTCCAAGTATAGTATTTGTGCAAAAATTTGGTTTTACAGTTATATGTTTGCAGACACACACAGACAGACAATCTTTTTTGGATTCGGGGGCCGGAGAAATTTCGATATTAAATATTTGAATGGAATACAATACATTCTTACCTACTATGTACGTAGTAGAGAAAGTAAAGAACGAGAAGTCGAACAAATACCAAATTGATAATTTGTTTTGCATTGAATTCTTAGTGCAATTATAAGGCGTAGGAACCAAAGAAAAGATCTTTGGTTCAACGGTAATGCGTTATTTTCACACTTCGCTACCAGCCGTGCCTGCAGCATCAGTGACCTATGATTTAATTACCATTTGAAACTTCAGCGACAAACTATGACGAGGGATAGGAACTTTTTGTACCTAATTTTCCTTAACGACAAAGCTTTCAGTTTAACTCTTTGTTGAATTCAATACTTCCCTTGTCAATAGGTGTCAGCACGGATGTGTCAAATGGTCGTTAGCGACTGGGAGTACGGTTGTTAAACTAATTAAATGTCACTTCATTACTAGAAGCTGCAACCTGCTACGGAGCATAAGATTCCAATTATTGAAATAGGTCTTGACGTCATGTCATAGTATAAGGAGGTTCGAATAGCGTTTATGCATAGGTGTGCTTTACTTATTTTAAGCTATGCATGCTCTATGTATGGATATTAATTTTCTAGGAGAACCTAGGTGATATATGCCCTAAACATTTTGGATCCATGAAGATGAACTTAATAAATTCTCTTTTAAACATGATAAGAGGTTTCAGCGAAAAAGAAAATTCCAGATCTCACGAAAAATAACAGTTTTACTGCCCTGTCACCCTACTATTGTAGGTAGAGGAAGTATTGTACCTCACCCAGAAATTCTATATAGAAATTTCACCGAAAATACATGTTTTGAGATCCACTATACAATTTTATAAAAATATTGTATGAGTGCGTCTGTCTGTAAGTGCCTATGTAAACAGCATAATCCAAAAACGAGAAAATCTGATATGTTACAATCATATGACTTTCTCTACCATCTATCGCTTACCCAGCAGATTGGCTCAGGCGGTTACGTCTGTGGCCCGCATTCGGGAGGTCGTGAGTTCGGTTTCCCGTGGCCGACCTTCCTGACACATTTGTTTTTTCGGGGGTTTTCCTGGATCGCCAGGCGAATGCTGGGAAGAATTCTCGCATCCCCCGAATATCCTGTCCCCCATTTCATCTCAATTCTCATTTCACTTCATCTCTCATCCGTTAGTATCTTTCAGGGTTGGAAGTGTCGGCGATGGTGTTTCGGTGCAGCGTAGCAGGGGAAAAGGATGCTCTTTGTGACTCTTTCTGTCCCTCGGTTTTCGGCTGGCTGCCGGGGGTATCGAACCCCTTTGGGAGGCGTTGGATCCCCTCTGCCGGGTAGTGTCTATCTGGAAAACTTAGGGACACTGTGCCGTACTCCTGGTTCCGGCCGCCCGGTGTCTCCTCTCGCCTCATCTTCTTCACGGGGACACCCCCTTGTGGGACGAAGGTACAATATCCCCTATGTGATCACTGCCGAATCCCCTCCGTAGCCAATCCAATCCAATCTAATCTAACTATCCTCATTAGTGGGTATACGAATTATTCCTACGAAAGGTTATTTTTCTGTCTACTTCATTTTAATCTAGGTATAACAGAAAAATTTAAGGGAATAACAAGCAATATCTCGAAAATGGTTCACTCAACAAAAACAATGTATATGACATAAATTGTGTATTTTAACACGATCTACATTTTTTGTGTAGTAAAATTTTGTCTATCTCTTATGGTTTACCAGTGATGCAAAAGTCGTTCACAATGAAGAATACTTTTGGAGACATTCCCAGAAAATTCAAGATATACATTTTATTTGTCATAAAAATATCTTAAACATATGATATTTTAATCAAAATCCTTAGAGCCATTTTTGAGAAAATTAAAATTTTCGAAAAATGTTCCATGTAAAGGGTAATCTGGGGTGGGGGGATTTTCTTGAAAACCTTCGTGTCGCATCTCTGGAAGATACTGAACCTAAATACCAAGTTTGATGTTTATCCGACTGTTCGTTTCTGAGTTATGCTGTTCAAAGACAGACACACTGACACACAGACACACACACTGACACACAGACACACTGACCCACACACGGACATGTTTCCAAAAATGCTTTTTTCGGATTCAGGGGGTCTGAAAACATATATTTCCGGTGAAATTTCGGTATCGAATTTTTGGGTGGAATACAATACTTCCCCTACTTATTATACGTAGTAGAGAAAGTAAAAAATGTATATGACATAAATTGTGTATTTTAACGCGATCTACATTTGTGTAGTAAAATTTTGTCTATCTCTTATGGTTTACCAGTTATGCAAAAGTCGTTCACAATGAAGAATGCTTTTGGAGACATTCCCAGAAAATTCGAGATATACATATCATTTTTCATAAAAATATCTTCTAGTTCTAGTTTGAGAAGGGGTGGGTTTTATGCCCAAGCACTGCGACCTTAAGATCTATTGCGCATCCCCCCTTTCATCAGTTAAGTAGTCTGTTGCTCGATATGAACTTAACCAGACTGCTAACAGAGGCTTTGGATAGTTCATCTATCTTTGGAAAGTGACTGCCAAAAATACTTGCTCTTTGACTCGCAAGAGCAGGGCAATCACATAGTAGATGAGTAACAGTCTCATCTCCTTCTAGACATCTACTACAGATAGGGTTGTTAAACAATCCCATTCTGTATAGATTAAACTTTAGGGCACAGTGTCCTGTAATGAATCCTGTTGCCCATGCAAGTCTTCTTCTACTAAGACCGCGCAAGTATTTTGCCCGGCTGTTATCCAGGTCTGTAATGAAAACTTGGAATGTCTGCAACCCTCAATGGAGTTCCAGTAGCTCTTGTGTTCTGCTTGAGCCCAGCACTTAATAGCCTGTTTCACTGGTCTGTAGGACACTCCCAGTACAGGCTCCGGACCAAAGAATGGGATTTCACTGTTAATCTTGGCTGCTTCATCTGCTTTCTCATTGCCTGGTATACCTATATGTCCTGGCACCCACATAAGTTGAACCTTATTGTGTTCAGCCAGTGCCATTAAGGATTCCCGGCATTCTGAGACGAGCTTTGATTTTATTGATGGTGATTCAAGTGCTTTAAGAGCAGCTTGACTGTCTGAGAGGATAAGAACACTTCTATTCTTATATCTCCTTTTAATGCTTTCCATAACACTGGCTAGGATTGCATAAACCTCAGCCTGGAAAACTGTAGCTAAGGTACCAAGACTATAAGAAATCTTGGTACCATTACCGTAAAGCCCAGCCCCCGTTCCCGATTTGGTTCTAGAACCATCAGTATACCAGATTGTGCCTTTGTTATTATGAGGTTTTACCAGTCTTTCCCATTCACTCCGCTGTGGATAGGATACCGTAAATTTCAAATCAAACTTGAATCTTGTTTCAAGAATGTCAGTCCCCATGTTGAGTATCTGTTGTACATTCTTATCCTAAGGAAGCTTGAGATGATTAATATGTCCAGTGTTAGACACTTTGGTTTGGCGACAAATACGGTGATACGCGATCATGGCTTCTGCCTTCATCCATAAGTGGAGAGGTGTGAGCCCAATCAGCATCTCCATAGCCGCAGTTGGAGTAGTTTTGAAGGCTCCCATAATTGAAATGCAGAAGGCCCTCTGTAATTTACAGAGTTCCTTTCTGCACACCTTTAAATTAACTCTAGGCCACCACATCAGTGCGGCATAAGAGAATATAGGTCTCACCATGGCAGTGTATATCCAATACACTATGCTAGGTTTCAGACCCCATGTCTTGCCAAGCATACCTCTACATGTCCAAAAGACTCTGTAGGCTTTGGTAATACATAATTCCATATGATGTTTCCAATTTAATTTCTTGTCTAAAACAAGCCCAAGATATTTAACTTGTGTTGAATAGGGCACTACTTCACCAAAGAGAGAGAGAGTCTGGTTAAATCAGGTCCCCTTCTTCTGGTGAAGGGTACCTATAAAATATCTTAAACATATGACATTTCAATCAAAATCGTTGAGCCATTTTGGAGAAAATTAAAATTTTCGAAAAATGTTCCATGTAAAGGGTAATCTGGGGTGGGGGTATTTTCTTGAAAACCTTCGTGTCCCATCTCTGGAAGATACTGAACCTAAATACCAAGTTTGGTGTTTATCCGACTGTTCGTTTCTGAGTTATACAGTTCACAGACACACACACGGACATGTATCCAAGAATGCTTTTTTTGGATTCAGGGGGTCTCAAAACAGATATTTCCGGTGAAATCTCGGTATCGAATTTTTGGGTGGAATACAATACTTCCCCCATTTACTATACGTAGTAGAGAAAGTAAAAACATACGAATGACAGAAAAGTAAACTTTTACATGAATAGCCTATAGAATCCACATGGATTGGATTCTATTGGTTTCTGAGTTATACTGTTCACAGACACACACACGGACATGTATCCAAGAATGCTTTTTTTGGATTCAGGGGGTCTCAAAACAGATATTTCCGGTGAAATCTCGGTATCGAATTTTTGGGTGGAATACAATACTTCCCCCATTTACTATACGTAGTAGAGAAAGTAAAAACATACGAATGACAGAAAAGTAAACTTTTACATGAATAGCCTATAGAATCCACATGAATTGGAGACAGTTGGCTATCAGATACGCTTCTAAAGAACTATGACAAGCACAGAAAATTAAAAGCTTTATTAATGCACACGTAAGACTGTCACCCGAATCTGCTGCATTAAACGTGCTACGTGTATTCAAGTGAAAGGATGGCGAAAGAGATGGAAAAATTGATCAATGGAAGGCAAGTTAAAAAACGTTGATTCAGCGTGTAGCGAGGCACATGCTGCAGAACCTGGATAAAGGATAGAAAATGAGAACTTGCTACACGAAGTCTCAAAAGAAACGTCATTTTAAGGAGGATGCAGCAAATCAAGATTAAAGAAACGCCCAAGAATTAATTCATAAATCTAGTCATAAATGAACTTGAATTCCCAAGGTAATACCTAACATAAAAGCATAACTATCAAGGGTAATTGCTATACATAGGTACAGATATATCTAGGTTGGTTATACAGGGCGTGTCATTTAAATTGAGACTGTACAGTACCTCTAAAAATAAGCGTTGTAGAAAGAAATATCTTGAATAAAAGTTGCTTGATATTATGGGGGAAAGTAAATGTAATTAGTCGTGTTTTGTTTGGAGGACGTTATTATGGTCATTTTAGGGTCAATTTAATTTTTTTAAATGGGAACCTACCTTTTTGTATTGTTTTCTCCCTCATAAAAAACTAAATAACATTTGTACAAAGCACCAACGTAAATAACCACGAAAATTCTGATTGGCTGTGTACGAAGAGCGCAATGGTTGGTTTCGTAATTGGGAACCAACATTTTTTATTTTGTTTCCTTATTCCTCATCACAAAATAAACAGCTTTTTAAAAACCATTTTCTAATGAGAAAACAACATACAAAATGCAAAACTTTATTAGTGGGTATTGAGGCAATATTTTTAACACTTAAATGATTTCAGTCTAATTATATAATATATAAATTCAATAACAGCCCACCTTAAAGCAATATGTGTGTAAAATAACATATAAAATGTATGTAACAGTCATTGTAATGATGTTTATATTATTGTGTGCATTTTTAATAATGTTATGCGAATGTGTTATGCAATTTAATAATGTAGGAGCTGTGAGAATATAGTCAAAACTTGCTAACAATGAGGTAATAATGAGGTAATCTTGAGGCAAAAATTAATTGGAAAGTTTAATAATGCTACTAGTAATTCTTGGAGCAACAATAATGTAATTTCTGAGACAGTTTATAAATAGGCAATCAACAACCAGAAAAAAAAGCTTAAGTTAAATAAAAGTATTCTATTTGAGTAGGATTAGCCAATGAGAAACTGAAATAGAGCAAATTGTACAAATTCAGGCGCCAGTTGCTAGTAGACAGCGTTCCTAACTGGACGCGAGACATGTCCTCGAGAAGTTTAATATATAAACAGTGTGAGACAAAAATTCATTACGGCGTGGATATTATAAAGTTTACGTTTTTAAAAAGTGCAAGTAATTAATAAATAATCTCACGGCTCTCTATATCAGTGAAGTGTTATTTAATGGTGTGAAGGATTAATAAAAGGAGTGAAGTAAAAATTATAATTTGTGTAAGCCTACATTCTTTAGCCGTATCACACCCTGTTAAGAGAAGCAATTTTCTACAAATTAATACTGAAGCAGCCGATGCAAACATAAATATATATAATATTAAAAGAAACATTAAAATACAAAGTTGAAAGTAAAGTTGGGTCGAAGGCCACCGAAACTTTGTACCATACGTGAGACATTCAATCATCAAGTTTGGCTTTCCAACACTGAGGAAAATCACCTTTTCTCAGTATACAAACTATCTTAGTAAATCTTATTTTTATTTCTACTACATTTAATCCAAATAAACCTTTGCAAAAACAGCTACATTACATATTTCGTTATGAATATAAAGAGGATAGCGATAGCCAAATGTTTAAGAATTGGACGCAATGTGCTGGCCTTAAAATTCCGAACTATTTCGACGATATTGCAAGAAACAACTAACAATCGATGGGAGTTTAAAAGAATGAAAGTACCGAACAATTGGAACCTTTAATAACGGATAGCTCAGAAACGGCGTATGCCACATATTTTTATTTTAAGTAAATTATGTGTTTTATAGAGATCTACATTTTATGTATGGTACATTTTCGTCTATCGCTTAACAAGTACAAGTTATAAGAGATTATACAAAATTCCTTCCGAATGAAGAGAACTTCCTAGACTATTCCCAGAAAATTCAAGATAAACATTTTATTTGTCGTGTCAATATCTTTCATATATGGTATTTTAATTAAAATCGTTAGAGCCATTTTTAGAATTTCAAAATTTTGGAAAAAATGTTCCATGTAAAGGGTAGTTGGGGTGGGGGATTTTATTTAAAATCTTCGTGTGGCATCCTTGTAAGAGACTAAACTCAAATAGTAAGTTTGGTATTTATCCCACATTTTGTTTTTGAGTTTTTAGTTATGCTGTTCACAGACAGAGACAGACTCACAGACACACATATACATATGGAATGTTTCCAAAATTGCTTTATTTACATTCAGGGTGCCTCAAAAAATGTATTTAGGGTGAAATCTCGGTATCGAATATTTGAGTGGAATACAATACTTCCTATACTTACTATACGTAGTAGAGAAAATAAAAACATCAGTGTGTTTATGTGCGTGTCCATCTGGCTGTATTAAAAATTGAAACGCTGGAGAAATACCAAATTTAGTATTTAACTTCGGTATCTTCCAAGGATACGACAAGGAAATGTTTAAGGATACGACAGGGAAGTGTTTATGGAAACTTCCTTCCCCAAACTACACTTTACACAGAACATTTTTCGTTATTTTATTTTCACAAAAATGATTCTTATTAAATTACCGTATGTTTAAGATATTTTTAGAAACGAACAGTTGGATAAACGCCAAACTTGGTATTTAAGTTCAGCATCTTCCAGAGATGCGACACGAAGGTGTTCAAGAAAATCCCTCCACCCCAGGTTATCCTTTACATGGAACATTTTTCGAAAATTTTAATTTTCTCAAAAATGGCTCTAACGATTTTAATTAAAATATCATAGTTTAAGATATTTTCGTGACAAATGAAATGCACATCTCGAATTTTTTTGGAATGTCTCCAAAAGTGTTCTTTATTGTGAACGACTTTTGCAAACTGGTAAACCATAAGAGATAGACAAAATTTTACTAAACAAAAAATGTATTTCGCGTTAAAATACTCAATTTATGTCATACACATTTTTGTTGTTGAGTGAACCATTTTCGAGATATTGCTTGTTATTCTCTTAAATTTTCCAATACTTATACTTTTTCTCAAATGGGAATTCGTTATTCATTTTTTGTCCTGGTAAGGCAAAGAGAATGGAATACTCCACAACCAGCTCTTAAAATATTTGACTATCGCTTAAAGCCTACCAATTCCCCTTGCATCTATAAGAAAATTAGCAATAAGATTAACATCTCGATTAACATGAAGCATATGGAGAATAAGCGTTTGCAAAAATAGTTTGTACAAGAGTAGAGAAAGTCATGTGAGTGTAACACATTAGATTTTTTGAGGCGCTGTCAATTGTTTCTCCGATGTTATGGAAAGAGTATGGAATTTAAAGGCCAACAGAAAGCGACCCATTTTTAAACATCTTATTATCTCTTCGGTTTCCTGTAACCCCCTTGTACTTACAACGAAATGTGTAATGAAAGTATTTTTGCAAACGTTTATCTAGATTAACAAAAAGTATATAAAAAATAAGTGTGTATATGAAGAGTTTGTAGAAAATAACAAAGAAAACAATAGTAAATAGAAAAAGTCAGCTGAATGTACGCATTGGATTTTTCGTAAGCAACTTTGTGTCTATCTCCTAAGATTTCACAGTTAAACAAAATTCAGATGGAATAAAGGAATATAAACTGTGTATTCATAATTGACAAATGTTATTCCTCATTTCAATATGTCATTTGCATGATATTTTAATCACAATTGGTAGAACAGTTTTGAGAAAAAATAATAAAAAGTCAAATAAAAATTTGCCATGTAAATGGTGGTTCCGTTGGGGATTCTCTCGAAAATTGTGTGGCATGGTAGAAAGTTTGGTATTTGTCCAACTTTTCATTTTTACTTTCTCTACTGCGTACAGTAAGTAGGGGAAGTATTGTATTCCACCCAAAAATTCGATACCAGGATTTCACCGGAAATACATGTTTGAGGTGCCTTGAATCCAAATAAAACATTTTTGGAAACATGACCAGTGTGTGTGTCTGTCTCTCTATCAGTCTGTGAACAGCATAACTCAAAGACGAAAACTGAGTAAATACCAAACTTGGTATTTGAGTTTATTATCTTCAAAGGATGCGACGCGAATATCTTCAAGAAAATCCTCCCACCCCAGACTACCCTTTACATGGAATATTTTTGGAAAATTTTTATTTTCTCAAAAATGGCTCTAACGATTTTAATTAAAATTTCATATGTTTAAGATATTTTCATGGCAAATGTTATGTATATCTTGAACTTTCTGGGAATGTCGCCAAAAGTCCTCTTCATTCTCATTTTCGCATAACTGGTAAACCGTAAGAGTGGGGTGTCTTCAGCGAAAGCTTTGATTGTAACACATCGGGTTTTGAAATAACTTGTAGCCTATGTTGATGGGAAGTAAGGTGCTTTTAAATGGCGAAAGCACTACCAAAATCGATTGAGTGGTTTGCAAAATTGACAAGCACGCGCGTTTTAAAACTGTAGTAGGTATACACATAATAAGGATGTCAGTGTTTATAAGACCCCGGAGAAGTAAGCAACTTTTAAAATTAGTCATTAATTTTAAAATTTAATGCAGTTATTAAAATTAATAATAATTTGTGTAAATGCTTTCTAATTCGGATTGTATATTAAGAAAATGGAGTAATACATTAATTTACTTAACTCTTAAGGATAAATATTCTTCTTCTTTCTCTGTTTAACCTCATCTTATGTAGGACTTACACCCTCCAGGACTTACAGGCGGGTGCCTGGGGTCACAGGCCCGTCGAGGAGCAGACACTCATGGATCAGACAGAATATTCAGGATGAGTGATCAGCCCGATGCCTGGTATGGGAGGAAGGAAGTAGATGAAACGAAATGATGGTGAAATGGATGAAAGGAAAGGTGATGATGGGGCAGTTGGTGGAATGAATGGCGAGGGAAACCGGAGAACCCGGAGAAAACCCGCCCAGACGCCGCCACTTAAGGATAAATATATGAAACAAAAATATAATGCAGAAAATTTAAAACTGAATTGTAAGTGTAGGATTGTGTTTTAATTTTGTTTTTGTGTTATTTCCAATACAGGAGGTTGCAGCGCCCTCTCTGAATGTGGATTACGGCCGCATTTTGCAACAGGATCCAAAAGGCTGTGCGAGGAGGATGGTATGTGAGCTTTCTGCTTTACCGGCACAATCTCTCAACCAGAACGAGATAGCTATTCTCTTAATGATTAGGTAAAGCAATTAAATTTGTTTATTGTTAATAATAATAGTAATATAAAACATTCAAAAGATAGAAATAACTGCATTTCGAATTGTTCTCATAGCTCCTAACAGAGAACAGCATAGTCATATTTTTCTGCCCAAAGAGCAATCTCTTCCATTCTTCATTCTTGTCTACCAGTATACCTATACGCGTCTGACACATTGTCCATAATCTTAAATCCATGTGTCTTTTTTCATCATCCCATGATTTTTTATTTGCCTTTGAACACATTCGCATAGTTCTTCCGTTACTCATTCTTCGTAAAATAATTTTAACAGGTACGAGGTGCACTATTTATATTTTGAGCTTGGCAACCCTGAATGTTGTAGGTGACATCTGACGTTTCCAATGGAAAGTTTAACATTTTTGACAATAACCTACTTCAAACATTTTGTCAATAGAGCGTCATTTGTTTTGTTAACACTAACTTGAAAATTGTGTGTCAACAAAAACATGGAATTAACTCCTGAAAATGTTCGTGCAATGATTTATTACGACTTTCGACGTGGATTATCAAGACAAGAGTGCACCGATCAACTAACTTCCACATTTGGCGACGGAGCTCCATCCTTTGCCACTGTGAAACGCTGGTATAACGAATTTAATCGTGGCCACCGTTCGCTCAATGATGAAGTTCGTGAAGGTCGTCCAAAATAAGTTATTGTACCAGAAAACATTGATGCTGTGCAAAACCTAATAATGAAAGATCATCATGCGACATATTATGAGATTGTGGCAACCCTAGGTATTAGTTCCACCAGCATATATGAAATATTGCATGATTATTTAGCCGTGTAAAAGGTTTGCCCTCGTTGGATCCCACATAATTTGACGCAATCTCAAAAAATGCCCGTGTCGATTGGTGTACAAAAATGCTCAAGAAATACAATGGCGATGCCTCAAAAGACGCGTATAAGATTGTAACAGGTGACAAATCATGGATCAATGCGTATGAGCCGGAACGTAAACAGCAGCCGACTGCATGGGTGTTTCAAGATGAAGCAAATCCAACAAAAGTTGTTCGCACTCGAAGCACTTCGAAGCAAATGGTCGCCTGCTTTTTCAGCAAAACTGGCCACGTGGCAACAGTGCCTTTAGAGGAACGTAAAACTGTCAATGCCGAATGGTACATAACCATTTGTTTGCCGGAAGTCTTCCGTGAAGTAAGGAAAACCAACAGGATCGTTCTTCATCAAGACAATGCGAGCACACACACACACACACATCTCGTCGTACAATAGAGTATTTGAAGGCTCAAAAATCGAATTGAATAGTCATCCGCCATACAGTCCTGATTTGGCACCCAAAGACTTTTTTTGTTCCCGAACATCAAGAATAAATAGCGTGGACAACGATTTTCGTTGGCAGAAGAACCCGTTGATGCCTTCAAAAACCATGTTTTGGAGGTGTCTCAAGAAGACTGGAATAAATGCTTTGACAATTGCTTCAAACGGATGCAAAAGTGTGATGATCATAAAGGAGAATATTTTGAAAAACAATAAAGCAGCTTTCAATCAGAAATTACTTTGTTTTAATTATTAGGCTCAAAATATAAATAGTGCCCCTCATATGTTGTTCACTTATAACTCTCCATTTATCTCCATGTTCACATTTCAGATGTTTCCAATCAGTTTTCCATCATTTTTTCGTCTTAGCGTCCAACTTATGGCAGTATGCCTATCATACCCCTCCCAATCTCTTCCTTGTTATTTCTCCAAGCGTCAGTAGAGAATCTATCTTTCAGATGTCTCTACCGCTTGGATATTTAACGTAGAGAAGGTCTCTCATATGATCTTAAAATTCATATAAAGATTCTGAGGTCCTCCGAATCTCCAAAACATATTTTGTATAACTGTGTTTATGTGTGCGCCGTGGCTGAGTGGTTAGACCGCTCGCCTCCCACCGAGGCGGCCCGGGTTCAATCCCAGGGACCTGCATGTGGGATTTGTGGTGGACGAAGCGGCGTCTGGGCGGGTTTTCTCCGGGTTCTCCGGTTTCCCCCGCCATTCATTCCACCAACTACTCCATCATCACCTTTCCTTTCATCCATTTCATCAACATTTCGTTCATCTACTTCCTTCATCCCATACCAGGCATCGGGCTGATCACCCATCCTGGATGCTCTATCTGATCCATGAGTGTCTGCTCCTCGACGGGCCTCTGACCCCAGGCACCCGCTTGTAAGTCCTGGGGGGTGTAAGTCCTACATAAGAGGAGGGTAAACAGATAATGAATGAATGAATGTTTATGTGTGTGGGTGTGTGTTTTGTGTCTGTCTTCAAACAGCCTAACTCGAGTGTTTTATATGTGTGATTAGAAGATGGTACCGTAATTATTAACATGGAGATATAAATAATTAAATAAGGAAGCGATAGTAAGATAGATAAATAATTGCAATGAATAATTCCTGTATATTAAATCAGTGTACAGTGTAATAAATCTGAGGGAAAAATTTGTCCGGAGAAAATGTTACTAGCTAGTAATGTTAAGAAAAGTACTAGTAACAGCCGGGTAGCGAACGCATTAGCATAAGGATTCCTGGAATGCAGTTAGGTTTGAGTTCAATACGTTTGAAAAGTCAGTAGACAGGAATTCTATAAATTAGAAAGGGAATGAAATTCTGAGATTCGAGCGAGGCACCCATAGAAACAGTGTCAGGTACGCTACTTAGAGTTTTAAGATTGAATCGCGTAAGAAGGTAAGTCGGTAGGGATAGGTAGGTAGGCGGAGCTTAGATTAAGAAAAGAGCGTACATTCTAAATCAGACTTACTTAAACGTACTTACTAAATCATGTGACTTACTCGTGTGACGACGCTTGTAACTACTCGTGTGGTATTTATTTTAATTTTAAGCTGTGTAGCGCCCATTGACGAGCTTGAGATAGAAAAATTTAGGGCCTCTTACGTGGGATCTTTCGGATATCATCAGTGTTGGGGATCTACTGCTCTCTTGCTTGTTTCTTTCTTACATAAAGGTTGATTAAATGGAACAAATTTTTTACAATTGTGTAATAAAGGTTAATTTTATTATTTATGTAAATTAACAAAGTGAGATTAATGCCAACATGGAAAAACTTTTCATTTCTAGAAACTTATCTCGTAAATGGCTTCCACTTCTGACACGTTAATCTGTCGGCCTACAATGCATATCTTCAAAGGAGTTTTGTAACATTTCAACCGGAGTTACATTAATTTCTCTTTGAACATTGTTTTTAAGGTGTACAAGTGAGCAGCCAAAAGGGTTATTGCAAGATGGTGAAACAGCACACGCTGTTAGAATTTTCATGGCATCAGATCTTTGGGAATCAAATCACTTCGAAAATAGAGACACTGTATGGGCACAAAGATCCTTAGATTTCTCCTTTGACTGCTTTTTCTGCGGTATTTGAAGAGAAAGCTTTATTCTAACTGTAAACAATTACCAGTATTAACAGATAAATTAATACTATTCGGGTTGAAATTTTACAAAGATGGTTTACAGATATACCAGGTGAGTCAGCTGCGCCTATTTATTTTTTAATTTATGCAACGTGCTAAGCGATATATTTGACTTAAGCCTTTCTTGAATGCCTTCTAATGGCTGATTTGCATAACACTTTATAGAGGGGGATAGATAACTCAGTGCATAAGTGTTTTACAGGACAAAATGCAGTCACTATGTATGTCGATACAAAAACATCCCACCTTGACGCTGAGAGCTGCAGAAGCACTTTTAGCCAATTTTACAAACTTTTATTCTTTAGCATACATTCACGCACACCTTTGAAAACGCCCCTGAAGGAACAACCTATCACATGCATCGGTTGACAAAACCATTTGAAAACAAAATGGCATATCTACGCAGTGCGACCAATTGGATTTAAGCCGTCAGTCAACGTTGTACAGCCTTGTCAAAAAATGCTAAGTATGAGGTAGATAATTTCTCTTATGTCACAAACTGTGACGTATTTCAGATCGTACAGTAATTATGATGACTGATGCAGTTTATTTATTTGAGTTAAAACTACTAAACCGAGCTCAAAACACTGTATGACGCTGCAAGAAGCGTATAAATATTCGAGGTGGGGTCTAGTTCTGGGATTACTAATTCAGCTTGCACGGTAGCATTGGCCGAATGGTATTATCGTGGTTGCTTTAACACTGTGCCACTTCAGTTTGGGTTCAAATCATTGGGTTAAGTTCAAACCTTTTATTACCTTTTGTTTTATCTTTTTGGGCCTATAATTTGATATTATGATATAAATAACATGTTGATTACAAAGTGTGTACAAAATAGAATAATCGCCATGTTTTCCACTGGCAGCCTAAAGCATCTACGGGCAGTCATACGTGAAGAATGCAGGCAGATTACACCGCGCGTGTTATATCATGCAAGAAGGTCGCTCCGGCAACGTACACAAATGTTTACTGATGAAGGGGGTCGTCATATTGAACATTTACTTCGTTGATGAAATCCACGCTCTTTAACAATTTATTATTCTGTTTACCCGTGAACTTGGCACATTTACAACTCCTTTGTCAGCAGAAGAAGTGATACAAAGAGTTTAAATATGAAAACAAAACTGTTAGATTTAATATCGTCGATATGCGCCAAAAAGAATGAAAGCTAACTACGTAACACGATTTACAACACCAGATACGGTACAGATTATTAGGGTAAACATGATACACAATTATCTGATTGTAATTCTTGTGTCTTTGGCTCACAAGAGAGCCAAAAAGAAAAGTAAATAAATTAGTGCACTAAAATACAGAAAATAAAACACAAGAAGAAAAAAAATTGCATGTCTGTATCAGATTCGAACCTCCGAAGCTAACCTTTGCTTCACAATATTCCGGCAGCTAATCCACTCGGGCAGAACCCACGTATTCTCTTTCGCTCTTCGGGAAAACTTTCTTATATCTCCTTGCAAG
Source organism: Deroplatys truncata (assembly GCA_030765065.1). Classification (NCBI taxonomy): domain Eukaryota; kingdom Metazoa; phylum Arthropoda; class Insecta; order Mantodea; family Mantidae; genus Deroplatys; species Deroplatys truncata. Next base: position 127,297,000 of record CM060987.1, read on the forward strand.
CATTATATACATGAAACGCTGTTTTTTTTAAGGCTTTCGCAGCTCTTTGGTTTTCATTCAGGCCTTTAATCATTAATGTTAGTTGCGTATAGTACCGAATAGAAGGGCAGAGCTACAAGAACAGTTTGTTTGCTAAAAGGGTCAATGTTTTCACATTTGACTATAAACTGCCGGTTGCATAGATACGAATACCTAGGGGCAGCTGACTCATCTGGTATATCGTAGGCTGGCAAAAGGTGGTCTATGTGGGACATGTATTTCCAAAAAAGAAACGTTTTCTCTATTATAAAATGTAAATTATTTGCATTAATCTCATACATTCGTTAATTTATGTAAATAATATACTTATTTGCAAAGTATAAAACTTTGGTTACATTGAATCATCCTGTATTCCGTTCAAGTAATTAAACGAAGATTTTTTTTATGAAAACTACAATGAGTAGTATTTGACAAAATGTAATTTGATATAAATAATCAGTAAAGTCTACAGGAAGTGAATGACCTCTTGAAAATGATATCACTGTATTGCTTCCACCAACTCAAGCTGGACACCAAGCTGGTGAAACTGGTTTATAATGAACACGCTTAGATATGACTGCGGCCGCCCGAGGTTTAAGGAGTTTCTTGAATATTCAGAAGATGTTCCACTGTGAACCAGAAGTTGCTTACAACACCTCATTAGTTCTTAAATTGATGAAAGCTCTGTTCTTGTTTTATTTCTTTTTCTTGCCTATCTCTTCCTGGTTTGTACACGCAAATAAGCCAAAGGCTGCATGACTTACTCGTATGTTATGGAAATTTTAAATTAACCTCAGTATCTGAGTTTGCCTGTTTCTCTTTTCCAGGTTTTAATTTCCCTTTCTGGTCCTTGTACACTTTGGAGCAGAAAAAGTGGCCCATCTAGAAACCAGGAGATTTAGGTTTATAAAAGTTAATAATGATCACGAGGCCATTTATTTAAAGACTTTTTTCACTCCCAGGGTCACAATAGTGTTATGCCGCAATGTTAATAATAATAATAATAATAACAAATAAACTTAAGGTTAAGAAGATTCTGTTTTTCTGCCAGCAAGGAGATATAGGGACAGAGGATGATCTTTAGCCAGATAGCAAGACAAGTTTTAACAGCTTCAATTCCGAACAGATATATACAGGGTGGACCATTTAAGTTGAGACTGCACAAACTAAGCGTTGTAGAAATAAATGTCTTGAATGAAAGTTGCTTGAGATTATGGGGGAAAGTAGATGTCATTGGTCATGTTTTATTTGGAGGACGTAGTGCTGATCATTTTAGAGACAATTTAAATTGACCCTAACTAAAGGTTCCCATTTAAGAAAAATAAATTGACTCTAAATATAAGTGTCATTTAAAAATTAAATTGACCCTAACTGTAGCTTCTCATTAAAAAAAAATTAAATTGACCCTGAAATGACCATCATAACGTCCTCCAAACAAAACATGACTAATGACATTTACTTTCCCCCATAATATCAAGCAGCTTTTATTAAAGACGTTTCTTTCTACAACGCTTAGTTTTGGAGATATTGTACAGTCTCAACTCAAAATGGTTCACTCTGTATGTATATATATATATATATATATATATATACCTTGTGGAATAATTACCTTTGAATTATACCACTTTGCTCAGAAATATTTACCTTTTGATTAGGGATCCGGGGGTGAAATCAGTAAACATTTTCCCTTCATCATTTGGCAGCGTTTCGTATGTTAGCTAACGTGATTTTCTCGTACAAGTTGGCCGATCGCGCGGCGGATCTAGCTGCCGCAGCCAGAATTCTAACTCCCGAGCATTAGTATTACATATCTCCGCTAAAACCTTCGAATTAGTAATCTTTCAGGTTCCTACAATTAGTTAAAATTACAATGAAAATAAATACATAAATACATACCTTATAAAAAGTAATATTGCAAATACACTGATCCTGCAACCGCAACGTTCTGGCACCGTTTAGGTAACCTTTTTTCACGCACATCAGCTCAATTCACGAAATAGAGTTAATCTCTCTCCTGATATCTTATTGCAGTATTGATATGTGAGGATTTTATCCAACCTAACGCTTTGCTTTTCAAATTTCCTCATAAATATAACTCACATGTGAGATTCAAAGTCTGCCGGCCATAGCCTCTCGCTAACTACCCTATCATCAATTTCCTGAACGAAATGTAATGACTCTTCTGCTGTATGCATGGTGACATTTCAACTGGAAATATCCAGACTTATATTCAATGTCCAACATGTAGCTTTGGACAAACATTCATCAATCAGCGCTTAAATTTGCTAACCAGAGGTAAGAGGTTATCTTGAATGACGTGACTGGCGGCCGCGAGCCTGACTCGTAGCGGATATCGGGTTGAATGGCCTCTCTCTGCATTAGTAAGCTCAGGTGCCACTTATATTAAATCTAATTTTCTTTGGCACGGTGTATAGCGGGAATGACATATGAAGCTGTTTGTTTGTATTGTGTGTAATATTCATGGCGTATGTTTATTGCATTAGGTTTTACTTGAATCATATGTGGACTGTCAGCCTGAAATAAGTATCGCCGTTCCTATCAAACACACAATTTATAGGATTTTAGAAGCGTTTAAATAGACTGGATGTGTATTAGACAAAAGAAACTTAGGTTGGAAAGGTTGAATCAGACGACTGAAAAATTTAATGTCATAGCCGGATTTGAAACACGGATCTCTCGGTCTCCGTTCGGTTGTTCTAACCACTGAGCTACCATGGCAACATGGCGGCACGACATTAAATTCTAAAACTGATTCGCATTTGCCCCGGTAAACCACAAGAAGATCTCAAATTGTATTGAAATGGGACTTAAAGTACTTACAACCTTGTAAGTCGCCATTGGTGTATGTCATTTCAATACAATTTGAGATCTCCTTGTGGTTTACCGGGAAAAATTCGAATCAGTTTTAGAATTTAATGTCGTGCCGGAATGTTGCCATGGCAACATGACAGAGCAACCGGACAGAGACCGGAAGATACGCGGTTGAAATCCCGGCTACGGCATTGAATTTTTCAGTCGTCTAAGTCTATCTTTCCAACCTTGTCCAACACACAGCTTGTGGGGAAAATATTAATTCCATTAATTACCTAATAGTGGTTGAAACTATGAAGCCCGGGACTTAAAGTACTTGCAACATTGTAAGTCGCCATTGGGGTATGTCATCTCAGTACAATTTGAGATCTCCTTGTGGTTTACCGGGAAAAATGCGAATCAGCTGGAGAATTTAATGTCGTGCCGACATGTTGCTATGATAGCTCAGTGGTTAGAGAAACCGAGTGGAGACCGGGAGATCCGTGGTTCAAATCCCGGCTGTCATTGCATTTTTCAGTCGTCTGATTCTACCTTTCCAACCTTTCCCAACACACGGCTTGTGTGGAGGAAGAATTAATGCCAAAAGAAAACTATATATCCAACAATTCTAATCCAGTAAAATTACACAATGTATGGTGGTAAGAATCCATGAAAATTCCAACTCCGCTTTACATCTGTTTTGATGATAGAACAATTGGCTGGCATGCTCACTCATCAGATCTAAACCCATGCAATTATTGTAGGGAATGCTTAAAGATGAAGTATGCAACAAATTTCCATACGCTCACTGTATCCGTGTACGTTTTATAAGGAAATTCGAACAGCTTTTACAACGAAAGATTAAATGTAACACATTCCTATTCTTTCGTATGTTAGCATTATCTAGGGGAGAAACGGCGGACCGGCCCAGAGTAATGTACGAAAGGATTCATATAGTAGTGCCGTGGGAGCGGCGCGGTGCCCATTATATCATTCATGAGAAACTCGGTATATAAACGAAGCCTTAACAGGAAAAATATATCAGTGCAAATAATGGAAGCAATATTGGTCTTCTTGTACCTGGTTAGTCGATAAGATATTCGGTTATGGCACCAGGACAGTTTTAGATTATATTAAAAGTGATATACGCACAATGAGGATACTCGAAATTAAATTTTCAACCGAATTAAAAAAATCTGTTGTTTTTCTAATTTTCATGAAAAAAAGTCCTCAAACATTTTAGAATCAGGATCCAAATGAGGTTTTGCCCTTTTGTCCTTTAAATACTCAAAGGCGATGTGAGTGTAAATAGCGTCTGAAAATTTTTAAAGTTGATTTTCACCTAATTTTGTTTTCTTACATGATATGCTTTTTCCCATGAAGGTATAATTTTGTATTTAATAATTAAATATATGACAGTTTTAGACAGTTAAAATGTTACATACTTTATTATTTTTCTAATAAAAGATTTAACATTACTAAATCTTAATCTTCGACGGTAAAGAATTATAATATGTAAAATTTAAGTCTTTAAGGTTTCCAAATTTTTAATTTTAGGTGCATCGTATATGAGTTAGATTTGTAATAATTGTATTTGAAGGTTAGATACATGGAACTATGGAATTAATTTTGCTGTAACTATATTTAAAAATCTTAGATATATATTTTGGTTGAAATTTGTAGAAATTGGTAGTTTCATTACCGAGTACACTTTAGTCTAAAGTGAATATAATTTTATTTCAAAATTCTGAATTTGTAATCTTTTATGATTTTGGTAAGATTTTATATCATGAACATGTAATCATAGTTCTGCACACGAACAGGTCCTTAATTAGAATCCCAGGTTGCTGCATTTTCCCAAATAATTAACATATGCAAGTTTAGAAATTTTTTTTGAAATCCGTTTCTACTATACAATCTAGGTAACAATTGAGCATTATTTACGATTTTTGTATATACAAAATTAATAAGTTGCAAATTCCCTAGAGTGTTGTCAGGGCTTATGAATTAGGAACAGTGGCATTGGGTCGTATTTTAGCCCTAATTGGCTTCTAACTTATACAAATGCTTCCTACTTTTACTCTATATTTTCAGACCATAAATAAGCTCCAATAAAGCAACATTAGCCCAAGAATTACAGTTATAGTTGAGAGCCAAGTGAAAGAGAAAGGAGCAGGACAGGTATCTCTGTTGCTCGCTTTTAATGCCCTAATCTCATTCTTGGATATTTTCACTGATGTATTTTTCCTTGAAAAGAAACCCTAAAGGATTAATTCCAGTGATGATGGAAAGTTTCTCGATAAAACAGTTTCATAGTTTTCTCTCTTTCCCTTATACAGAAAGTAAAGGTTAATGCGTGAAGCGGAACAAGTCGAGCCCAACCCGCTGGAACCCGGTCCAGCAAGTGGCATCTTCTAATACGACACAAGAAAGTATCCTCAGGGCCTTCCTTTTAAAGAACGGCAGACAGGAAATGTTTGACAGCAATAGTAATTATAGGCTTAACCTCAGCTATTAGCCAGATAAGTGAATTGTAAGATAACTATATTAGCCTCCGACATATTCCATAACCACTTATAACAAGCATACTATATAATCCTTATAAAACAAATCTAATTGTAAGGCGTAACCATAAATTATTGCAAAGAACAGAAATTGGTATAAGAGTAAGATAAGGATACGGTCTTTCTTCATTGCTCTTTGCTATAGCGTCTCACGCTTAAAAGACAGTACAGATAAATGGAGCGAAATGTTACCATTGTACACAGAGCGCCAAAGAAAATCTTCGGCGGATTTTGTATCGCTTTCTGGGGTCTTTTGAGGCGTATCCTTCACCTTACCTATCACAGAGCGTGGTGGCTTGATAACACAGCAATAAGGGGGAAAAGAGGGGAGGTTGATGCCTTTGCTTTTACTGGTGTTATTGAAACCAAAACATGTTTATTGTCTCAGAACCAGCCATGCCGTATACTAGCGAAATTACTCGTGGACGTATCGTGGGTATGTGGGTGGCTGGTCGCACTGTTGCAGTAATTGCAACGGCAGAGCATAAAAGTGTTTTATAGTAAATTACTGCATAAAGATATTGAAGACGATCTGCATACTCCTCAGAAAGTGGGCACTCCCCGTAAAACATCCGCAGATGATGATATTCGTTTACTAAATACAAATTGTTCTTTTGTTATAATTGACTGATCATGTTTAGAAACTAGAGATAAATATGTATATGTACATGGTTTACCGAATATGACATACATATTATGGCAATTAAATTGGGTTATATTTTTGTCTATTATCCCGTTGTGTTCCTATGATCAGCAATATGTTAGTAAAGGTATATTAACCAATTATAGTTTGAATTAGAGGGAAAATATGCTGCTTTATTTATGTATTATTTAGTTATGTTTGCTTCTATGCAACAAGAAACATTGATATCACTGTGAGAATGCAGTTCTGTTTAGTTTTTGTTATAAAGTGCTGCTTTGGTATGTAGTTAATGAATACCATTCAAGCTTTAATTTGCACCCCCTAACTTCTTCTCACACTACACATTCTACATTTCAATAACCTGGGCGCTCATCAAGTTTTCCCCTTAGATTTGAATCCTTTCAAAGGCGTATCTTGCACTAGACGATAAGGTATGGGCTACCAATCACGATAAAAAGTCTGTATGACAAACTGAATGCACTCACTCTATCTCTTTCTCTTTTAGCCAATACGATCGAGAGCGTAAACACATGTTTCGTTTCTACGTCATTTTGTAACCTTAGTTATGGTTATTGGTGTAACTATTTAGCAGAAGGACTGGCGCAGCCTTGCACCGTGGTCTAAAGCAATGAATGAAATGGCCATGGCTTTGCAAGGCTACATACAGCGATAAATAATGTGACACAGACGGAGGTGCAGTGAGATTTCCTTTGCCGCTCTTTGTACACTGGCTTCCATTTATGCCGCCCCCGCAGCTTAGGGGGAATTCTGCTGGCCTTCACAGGCGAGTATGCATAGCAAGGAATAGGTGCGTGTATCTGTTTACCTTTTCGCGCATGCATGACGTCCTGCTTTACGTGCACAATTCTAGATTATTCTCATATGGATATATATCTTTGAGCAACCTTGCTCATCACTTACATATAACAACCATGTTTAAATATATATATATATATATATATATATATATATATATATCTAAATAAAACCCTGATTTGCACAATTTCTCCACGAAAAATTATTTTTAAGGGCAACAAAATGAAAAACTGAAATACATGCTTTTTACTGTCAAAGAGAACACATTTACTGGACATTTTAATAATCCGTCTAGTTCCCAGTCTTGTTCTTCTTTAGCCGCCTAGACACTGAATCCCTCGTCGCCTTTTGGAACAGTCATGGAATATGAGAATATAGGGTGGACTATTTAAGCTGTGACTGTACAATACATCCAAAACTAAGCGTTGTAGAAAGAAATATCTTGAATAAAAGTTGCTTGATATTATGGAGGAAAGTAAATGCCATTAGTCGTGTTTTGTTTGGAGGACAGTATGATGGTTATTTTAGGTCAATTTAATTTTTTAAAATGGAAACCTACAATTAGGGTCAATTGTATGCATACGCTTGCATATAAATGCTCAAGTACCACATATATTTAAACAAAAGTTTCATAAACACCTTATCTCTTAGTGTACGTACTTCCATCAAGTATATGCCTAAGCTAAGTATGGTCAGTTTTGGCTCTTAAGAATCAAGTCCCAGCGTGCTGTCCTCCGTCTGTTGGAAGCCAAAAACGTTTCCGGTAATAATGTTTTCCTAGCACCCTCCGTCTGCACGCATGCTGTCAAAATATGCGTCCAGTCTTCCTGTTCCCCGCATAATGAGCAAATCCTTCTCTCAGCATCGTCAACAATTTTGCGAGCTTTCCACCCTCTCAACCTTAGCCATGTGCTATTCCCGTCCTTTGTTTTATACCCAATTCCAAAATATATGTTCCCATTACCCCATCCAGTTTTTATTTCATTTTGTAGATCCACTGCTGATCTTTGTCTACATTCATATTCTATTTTCTGCCTGTTTTACCACATAGTCATCTTTTGAGTTTTTCACGGTGCTGTATAGTAATTAGTACATATACTAGTATTACATAATGTATATGATTTTAGTTCTAAAATGTACCAGGGATGTCCCAATTTGTTCATTATTTTCCGTAAACGAATTATTCATTTAACAAATTACGTCGCCCAGGGGGACCCCCGGAGGCTCAGCGCACTGAGTAGTCTTGGACAGCGTTCAATCTGGAAACATTAGGTACCCTGTAGATACACGAGCCTACTTCACAGGAGCAACCATGATTATTGCTGTTCCATCATCCGCATCTGGTCGTCCGTCGGGTCTCTCCCTTCATTCCTGCCTCCCAAGGGTCGCAGTAGTCACCGAATGGCCTGCATGCGGTACTCTGCCCCGGTTTCGGATCTTTATTTGGGCAGTACCTTACCTTTACCAAATTCAAATTGCAGCGATAACTTTGTGAACCACCAAAGATCAGAGTTACCAGCCGTTCTTGAACCACAGAAATGCTTCATTAGCCATTGTAAGGCTATATGAGACACCTAGTTATTTAACAACTTGTTTCATATTTGCAGGATTGGTGCTTCTAAAGGGAAAGGAGATCCTTCTAGCGAGGAGTTTCTTGCAGCAGCTGAGCTGGGACGACGAACTCAAGACCAATCTGCCTGCTGGTCAGTGTACAACAAATGTCCCTTCACGCCATCGCAGATTTGGAAGCTTCTGAGAACTTAGCCATCACTACTCTAGAGTATTTTGTTGGACATTTGACTCGCACTAGGCTAGTTTTCTATTGTTTTTGTGTTCAGAAATAGGATTTAGAGTTTTATAACGTATATTACTGCATCAAATATGTTCTGAATGTGTTACCATACAGTATTTGATACTCTGCTAGTATCTTCTATTGGGTTAAAGAACAGAGGAAAATGCCCATTATTCATCCCATTTTACTCTTTTGTTTTAAATTACCTTTTTTCAAAGTAGTAATAGGAGATAGGAGACATTCACAGTGAAAATTAAACATTAACATAAGGACGCCAACTTTAAGCATAAACTTACGCGAGATGTTGTCAATTACAGCGACAAACGGAAACGTAAACCACCGACACACACGACAAAATAGGTTATGCGCATGTATCAAAATGAGCAAACACACTAATGCAATTTCTCTTGATATCCCAGCAATTTCTGGCCCGTTAATCTTACACAGAAAGAAGCGAGTCACCAAATCACAACAGAGGATGTGAGACCATGATCACGTGATGAGGTGTATGGAGAATCTCTGTTTGGCTAGGTGCTAATGTTAGACGTAGACAAATATGAAAGCTTATAATTTGCAAACTTTTATGTTTACGTTATAAGTTTACGGCTGTGTTTATGTCAATATCAGCCAATATGAAAACTTGCATTCAGATAACATGAAACAAGCTTCTATGCTTACGTTATGCTTACATATGAGTTTCATTATCAACGGCTTCTTAGTCCCGTTACGAACGAAGACGGTTGCGCAGTAGCAAAAAGTCTGCGACGTCATAGTCTCGTGTTTCCTAATAAGCAGTGTATTTACTGTTTTTCAGAGCGTAATCGTTGACCTTGTTTGTTGTTTAAAAGTGAAATTTGATAATTCTGAGCTATAAATCCACTCCAGGATTCGACTCTGAAAGAGAATCTAGTGACACAAAATAAGAAAGGATATGTACAATGCGGACCATTTCAAACCTACCAGCGTTCTAGCGGACCGCACGGCACGAGTTTACTAGTGAGAACCAACCGTTCCCTTACGGGAAGAACATCGTCACACGCAGTTTCGGTCGGCCAATGCTCAGTGCCATTCTAATGTCGTGTTGAAAACACGCGAGTTACAGTAAATCCCTTGTTTACAATGGCCGTTAGTGGTACAGTGTCGAGCAACGAATAATGTGATTTTTATCCGTGGGGGGAGGTAAACAGAAATTATATGTAAAAAAATCCAAACAGTCTTTAAGAACTACGCGAGTGCTCAGTGAAATTACAGATAAAGAATTGCAGAACGTATTGCGGAATTTTCTAGGCCGTGATCGTCTTTGTTTCTAGAAAGATGGGCATCATTTTCAACATATGCTTTGACAAAAATTAAGATCAACGTTATGTTTTCTTATTATCTTCTGCTGACGTATTATTTGTATGGGACAGTAGGTCTAATTTCATGGCATAAGACCAAGGTGCAAACGTTTTTTGAAACAGAAATTTATGTTAATATTCAATGCATACATGAAAACATAAGGAGGGCTTACATTGGTAAACAGATCCTTATCTTCTCAGATAGTCAGGTTGCACTTAAGGTCCTAAGTAGTCATAAGGTAACGTCAAGACTGGTTTTAAATAGCCTAAACATGCTCACAAGCTTAAGAGAATAGAATGAAGTTCAAGTTATCTGAGTGCCGGGTCATAGTGGCACAGAGGGAAACGAAAAAAGCTGATCAACTTGCAAGACAAGGAGCAGCTTCACAATTTATTGGGCCAGAGCTGGTTCTAGGAACATCTCGATGTTTAGTAAGAGAGGATATTAAGAACTGGTCCAAAGTAGAACATCATAAACTTGGTTTAAAACTGGAAAACTATTTATTAGAAAACCATGTAAGGAAAGAGTTGAAAGCTTACTTAAATGTAACAGACTTCAGCTGAGAACAATTATTATTGCATTTCTCACAGAACATGCTGCTGTGAAAAAGCATCTTAACACAATGGAAGTGTTTCAGGGTAACTTAGATTACAGATTGTGCAACAAAGAAGCTGACACAGCCTAGCATATTATAAGCTCCTGTGAGGTTTTGGCTCACAGGAGATGTATTGCTTTTGGAAACTGTTTTTAGAACCAGAAGACTTAGAAACCATATCTATTATGAGTCTATATTTCTTGGTAAAGGGTGCAGGCATAATAAATTGGTTTTAAAACGATGCAGGTAGTACCATAGGCCTATTGAGTCTATTGAACCTATTGGCCACAATAAGCCAATGGGTTTTTGTATTGTGTGGGAGCGTGCTCGCATCTCCCGAGTAAACGCGCGCCGTACGGCCAGCTAGAACACCCACAAATTTGAAATGATCCGCACTGTATTATGAAGTGTACTAACGCTAAACAACAAAATAATGTCGGCCGGCTCGCGCCAAACCGCCAGTACTTGTAACCACTCCTATTGCCCCTTGTCTACGCGGCAACTGGCATTTACCACCTTCGTTCGTAACGAAGACTATCTTTTAAGCATGAAAGTTGTAATTTGAATAAGTTGTGTTAATAACATTTTCATCCATGATTAAATGTAAATAAGGATGTAGCTATACCACTAACTCCGGATACTGACACTGATTTTAAGTACTCATTTTATAAAAAGGTCGAAAGGCAATAACTTCTTTGCTGAATTACTACGGTATTATTTTGAATTTTCAGTATAAACATTTATTACCAACTTTGTATTATCTACTACTCTGGCAATTTTGCATTCTCCAATTAGCAGCAATCTTTTTCCATTAAAAACTATATGTTCTTAATGTTCAAATAAAACAATATAAATAATAATAGTTTCTTTGTTTAGCATCCTGTGCAATTATATGTCGCTGAATACGACAACCTTTCTCTATTTTATGTGATATGAAAGAGGTTGAAACTACAGGACTGAATAGCATGAAGTGGAAGGGGTAGAGATATCCTTTAATTTCACCTTTAATTTCGAATAAAGGCGTTAAAAGGAGCAAAAGATTTTCACATATCTGGTCGATCTCCAAGCATTTCTCCAAAAATAACAATCTTCAATGCAATACTTGGCAGAAATACTAAAGCATGAGCCGCATTGCCTGCCGCGACAGATAAGCTGTCGTATGAATGAAGTAAATAACTGGTTTCGTACGGAGGAAAGGAAATCGTGTATGAAGCGTTTACGATTTATCTACCTGAATGACGGAAACTACATCAGATGTATTCTGCAAAGAAAAATAAATGATAAATTTAGATATTAATGAGCACTTTAAAACGGGAAAACGAAATTAAAAATGAACATGAATTGTTAGTAAAACATTCTGATAATGTACTTGGCTATAAACACGAGTATTCTCAACTCCGCAGATCAGATGATAACATCGCATTTTGCGTCTCATGCTTGATTTACCACCAGTATCATTAGAACAAATTCTTGGTTTTGATGTCCTGGGTCTTCGGTATAAAACCTGACCGCTCGCACGGCGCTGTGCGTCGGAGCTTACCCGCTTCCCACACCCCGCACTCACGGCAGGCTTTCTGTCCTTCACTCACCACGTAGTCATTACCGTCAGTAGTTCACTTTCATTTGCGAAGATGGAAAGGCAGTTATCTTTAGAACAAGTATATATGTATGTAAATGTTACTTTAAATATGAATAATTCATTCTAATGATACGTTATATATACTTTGTACAAGGTAGATTATTTACATCTTAGTAAATTCCAAATTGATGTACTTGAAGGTAGATTTGAACATTGTAGACAGCTGTGTGGAGGAAACTACCACATGAGCTATGTGCAACAGATGGAGAGTGAGAGAAAACTGAGGTTTAAATTTGTTGTTCCGTTATCTACTAAAGCTCGAAATGTTTCTCTCAACACATTGTTGCCTTTGATGATGTAAAGGTTTCTCTGGATATAAGCCCCTTTACTTCCATTTTGAGATGTAGTTTTCTGATTTAAGTTTTGAGTTATGTAGCAGGTTACGTAGTAAGGCGTGAAGAATTTCTTCGTGAAGAATTCATCCTGAAGTTTTCTGCAGAATTGCCTTCTTCTAGAACTTAAATTTATGATCTTGTGAATAAATTTGAGACTAATGGTTCAGTGTAAAACAAACACATACAAAGACGTATACTGTTAACGGAAGAAACATTAGACGAAATTGGTGAAAATCTTGAACGTTTGCCACGAAAATTGGTGGACAACAAGTTGGGGTTTCAGTGAGCTTCTGTACATACAGAATTTGCTATGAGGTAAGAGTTAATTTTATTATATTTCATGTACAGGTTTACAGGAATACAGATTTAAGAAGCGAAGACAGAGTACTGGTACGGCCGGCTGTGACATGTCGTGCTACGCAGACGCAAAACCCCTTGGGAGCGGTCAGGTTTTATACCGAAGCCCCAGTGTCATTAACAAGGGGTGTAGGTAAGTTGCGTCCCACTAGGGTATTTCGTTGATTATTATTATATATTTAGAAGGAGCGTTTATAAACCTTCGCAAGTTGCGTGCGTCAAGGAAAGTACCTTCTGTAAACGAGACAAGTAAAAGTGATCTTTTCTATAACAATTGTATTATGTAGCACTATGTTACGTCATAGCAACGAAACAGCAACATTATGTTTTCTGAATCCACATTCATACGTAGCATGCTACGTCATAGCAACCAATCGACGATAGACCTTCCCTTACCCTGAGCAAGGTTTTTCAATAGTGCTGAAAGACAGTAATGAAACGGAGACTGTGATTAGTGAAAAGGGACACACATTGCGTGTTAGTGATGGCTATAAGTCCCGGCACCACAAGAAACTTGCCAGTAGGAAGGATCGTTGGCCTGCACTATGAAAATATGTAAGTCTTTTATAAAAGTTGATCAAAATAAGTCTTCAATCGTTAAAATTAAGTAACTCACTTAAAAGAAGAGCAACAGATAACCTTTGTGCCCGGCCGGTCAAATTGTGTAAAGAATTAAGAAGAAATAGCGATGTAGACACTATAAATAAAGCCGACATTGCACTAATAAAAAGAAATATTAAAACTGTTCGGGCATCTATTCCCAACCCTTTGCTCAAAGAGAGTCACATTGCCGTTGAATAACTGAATGTGAAAACATAGGTGAAGACTGTATTTTTTAACGATAAACAGTTAAAAATTATAGGATTTTCTACGAAAACTAACCTCATTCACTTAAGGGATATAGATACCATATAAACGATTGGAACATTCAGAAGTGTTCCACAGCAATTTTCAACTGTTTACTATTTATGCCATAATAAATCAAATGTACGTTATAATACTGCCAGGAAAATCTATAGAAATATACCCTGCAGTGCTAAAATATTTGCTTGAAAACTTAGAAATTTAGATATCTGTTTAAATGTTTCCTGAATTTATATTCACTTCGAAGTGACTATTCACAACGCTATGAAATGAATTGGTCAAATTTGGCTATTAAAGGATGTAGATTCCACCTTGGTCAAAGTTGGTACAGAAAATTCAGAAATTAGGATTGAGCGCAACATATAAGCAAAAACACGAAAGCAGCGATTTGTTTAAAAATATTTTTTGCGCTCCGTTCTTAGATTCTGAAGAAGTTCATACTGCTTTTACATGACTTGATGCCGCTTTTACCAAAGGATGCAAAAGTTATTGCCTTTACAGATCGTGTTTTTGGCACACACATGCATATACACCCCCTCGAGAAAGTATTCGTTTGCACTTTAAAAAATTCTAGAAGCCAAATTAATGGAGGGAAAATCTAATTTTTTTGGACATAAAGATCAAGTGGTAATACAGTTTACGTGTTTTGGTAGATTTTCAGATCGTTAATTTTGTCAGTTTCTAAATTATTGAAAAACTGTACTATAATTGCAACTCTTTTGTACGTGGTATTTTAAAAATTATTTCACATGCATTGAGTAGAGCAATATTTTTTTGTGTATAACCTGATTTTGCGCTGAAAATAGGATTTTATTTGAGGGAAGAATAAAATGTCAAATTTGGGAATTTTCAACGTTTTTGGCGTAATTCCTTACTTTCACCTCACTTTTTACGACGTCACAAATTTATTTCGTCACCAGTTTCGTCACCAGTCGATGAAGGTGTCTGGATGTACATACAAAACAAATGCTCTATTTAATGCATGAAAGATAATTTAGTAAATACTGCATTAAAAATTTTCAACCTTGGCGTATTCTTCAAAAATTTATAAAACAGATAAAATGAATGATTGGAAAAGCTCCAAAACAAGTAAACTGTATTACCACTAGATCTTTCTGTAAAAGGGTTATCATGATAGGATAAATTGTACAATTTATTACTTTACTACTTCGTTCCCTTTACATTTAACAGAATTATACTGTATTCTAAAATCCCAGTTTTTTCGATTTAAAGAGCTTTTCAAAGCATTGGATTAAACTTTAGCATTCTTATTTTGCAATGATAGATTCCATTTAAAAAAATATATTTCCCTCCATTAATTTGGCTGCTAGAATTGCTTAAAATTCAGACGAATACTTTCTTGAGGGTGTGTATATGATGATGATGATGATGATGATGTTCAGTTTCCACCAAATGTATGGGTTGAATTTTCTTTTACAACTACGAGAACCACGAATGTTTATGGATGATGTCACAGAAAACTCTACAGTCTTACCACAAGTCACCCTAACATTTATAATAACTTCGCCGAAACACTTAAAAATATCCAATCGGAAACGTATATAGCCTTCAGAAGTCAACGGAAAATAAGAACTATTATTAATAACGAAAAAGATTCTAAAAAAAACAATGTTGCCTTTACAACACAAATAAATATAAACACTACAGTTTTTAAGGTGTATTGCTTATAAGAATCCAGCAATATGAGTGAATTTTAATCAAAAGAACAATACCCACGTCTTTAATTGGGTTTAGGACTTAACTTTCAACTGTATTGAAGTTATTTTTAACTATACCACCAACATAATCTACGTTAGTGTCAGTCCTAATCTGAAATTGGAAGGAAAACATTTGTTTACAATTCAGTAATATTAATGGACATCCCTTAAAGGTCGTGGGACGCAACTTACGAGTTGATTTGTGCCTGGGGACGCAATTTGGGTCCCCGTTAACAAGTACTATAATCTTTATCACTGGAATATTACTTTCGTAATGCCAAATTGAAAAGATGGTTTGTTACGTTATTTTTACCACGCTTTGTGCGTCAATTTGAAGTAGTTTGTATTGAAGGAGTTGTATTATATTTCAACTGTTGGGGAACCAAACTTGAAATTCGTTGCAACCGCACGTATTGTAAAAGGTTTCCGGTAGCCTTTGCCCCAAATATACTTTCAGGTGGCCTTTGTCCCAAGTTTTAAAAATATTAACTTTGTAATTTGACTGTTTCTTTAAATATTATATATTTATGTTTGCCTCGACTGCGTCAGTATTTATTTTAGAGACATGATGTCTTGGCAGGGTTGTGGTGCAACTGAAGAATGTAGACTTACACAGATTATAATTTTTAATTCACTCCTTTTATTGATGCTTGATACGATTTAAATAAAACTTCACTGATATAGAGAGCTGTTAGGTTCTTTTTATTAATTAATTACACTTTTTAACACGTAAACTTATTTTTCTTCTCACGCGAATACATATTATATTTCTTGAGGACACTTTTGCGTCTGGTTAGTAACGCTGTCTGCAGGCAACTGAATTGATTTCAACCGCCTAAACTTGTAAATTTCTGTATTTCAAGTCTCTGATTGGCTAATCCTACTCCAATAGAATACCTTCATTTAACTAAAGCTTTTTCTGGTTGTTGATTGGCTATTTCTGTAAACTGTCACTAAAATTACATTAATGCTTCCAAGAATCACAAGTAACATTTAAACTTTCTAATTCGTTATTGCCTCAAGGTTACCTCATTGTTACCTCATTGTTAGCAACTTCTAACCTATTATTCTCATAGCTCCTACATTATTAAATTATGTAATACATTCATATAACATTATTGAACATGTATACAATAATATAAACATTTATGACTGTAATATACACTTTTTAATATATTGTTACATACACATACACATATTGCGGGCTGTTATTGAATTTACATATTATATAATTAGACTGAAGTTATTTAAGTGTTAAAAATAGTGCCTCAAAATGCACTTGTTCCCATCACATTTACGATGTCAATAAA
The DNA here is from genome assembly GCA_030765065.1 of Deroplatys truncata. NCBI lineage: Eukaryota > Metazoa > Arthropoda > Insecta > Mantodea > Mantidae > Deroplatys > Deroplatys truncata. The sequence continues at coordinate 127,313,800 of CM060987.1, forward strand.
GTAACTCGATAAAGAACTTTAATTACTTTAGCGATTGCATTAGTCGCTTCTAGATTTTACTCTCAGCAGCAGAATGTGTTTCTTTGCATCACGAATGTTTGGGTTACGTTTGCAGTCCTATTTTCTGGTGTGAGGATTCAGTTCTTTTGTTGTGCATTGGACACGAAGAGAAAGTCTGGACAATATTCTTGCTAGACAATTTAAAGTAATAAATTCCAACTGAATCTCAATTCCATAAGACAACTTCTATGGGCTACCAAAATGGAAACTGACCTAGTTTCAGCTCGGTCCAAAGTGCAACCGCTGTTATCTACTGGAACCTCAACACAAGCAGTGTGATGCAGGTCAGGGTTGAGTAGTGTATTCATATTCATGTGTCATGACGACTTTGATGTCAGATGTGATACGCCACGGACGCTACAATTCTGTTTGTGGGGAAACTTCAACGGCGAATTTTTAGTTCTACAAAAAAGTTGTAGAAGAAGAATATATTCAATATATTTTAAACCATGCAAAGGTATAAGCGTGCTTTTATACTAAAACGCATCAGAGCAATGCCATATGCCCGTATTCGGGAGGTCCGGGATCGATCCCCGGCGGCCGCCCACTCTGACCCATTGGTTTTATCGAGAGCTTTCCCGGGTCGTCAGGAGAATGCTGGAGTGGTTTCTATCATCTTCCGAATTTCCTGCCCCTCCATTCTGTCCCATTCTTCATTTCATTCATCTTTCATCCCGTTGGTCTCTTTCAGGGTCGGAAGTGTCGGCGATGGTGTTTCGGTGCAGCGTGGCAGGGGAAAAGGATTTTTTTGTGACTCTCTGCGTCCCTCGGCTTTCGGATAGCTGGCAGGGCATTGGACGCCTTCTGTGTGGGGTGGGGTCTCCAGTGTGCCTGTCCTCCTGCGGGGTGCCTCTATCTGGAAACTTACGGTCCTTTTCATTGCTGTACCATTGCTCCTGGATCCGGCCGCTCGGGGACGCCTCATCGTGGAGTGTAGGTACAATATCCACTCTGGATCGGTGCCGAGTCCCCTCTTTAGTCAATCCAATCCAATGTCGTATAAATTCTCATGCAAACCAGTATTTACGGCGAATCAAAACTATAAAAGAGTAGGACTAGAGAGGGACTTAGCACCTCGATAGGGAGGGGGAGAGGGATTTAGCACCTCGACCTACGAAGAGATTTTGTGCCTAAGCCTCTGATGGGTCGCTACCGGGAGGGAGAGGTGAGGTGAGAGGAGACAGATTGCGGCCGGCCCAGGAGGTACGACAGGACAGAGGGGAGTGTTCTTATCTTTTTCAGATTGAAACTCCTAGGGATCCCCTCCCTCCTGCAGGGTTGCACAACTCACGGGGGGACCTGGGACTCGGAGATCGCCCCCATTCCGGCGAAGTGTTACAAGAGCATCCTTTTCCCCCGACATGCAACGCCGAGACTCCCGCCGACACTTGCAACCCTGAAACAGCCAAGCAGATGAATGGTGAACTGAAATGAGAATGGAGGTGAAATGGAGAGACAGAAAATTTGGGGGATGTAATGAACCTTCCCAGCATTCATCTAGCGACCCGGGGAAACCCCCGATTGGATTGGATTGGCTGCGGAGGGCACTCGGCACCGATCCACATAGGGGATATGATACCTATGCCCCACAAGGGGACGTCCCCGGGAGGAAGGATGAGGCAAGAGGAGATACCGGGCGGCCGGAACTAGGAGTGACGGCACAGGAATGGCATGTTCCCTAAGTTTCCAGATAGAGACTCCCGGCAGACGGACAGATGCGGGACCTCATCCTACACAGTGGTGTTTAACGTCTATTAAGGGGAGGGACGGAGAGGGTCACAAAGAGCATCCTTTTCTGCTGCCACACTGCACCGAAACACCATCGCCGACACTTCCAACCCTGAAAGAGACCAACGGATAAAAGATGAAGTGAAATGAGAATGGAGATGAAATGGAGGGACATGAAATTCGGGGAATGTGAATATCCTTCTCAGCATTCGCCTAGCGACTCGGGGAAACCCCGAAAAAACCCATGGGTCAGGAGGGTCGGCCGCGGGAATCGAACCCACGATCTCCCGAATGCGAGCAACAGACCTTCCCGCTCGGTAAAACAATAAAACGCTACAATATTTCATTCAGTTTAACTTGTAGAATCACCAGTTAAGCTATGGATATCCACACCTCTTCCAGCCTGTACAGCCAAGATTATCATATTGCTTTTTATTTTCAGATGCCAAGGTTTCAGGTCCTGGCAACGATGGAAACTCTAGAGACGTAACATGTTGTTTTAACTTGTATGTGTTGTGTGACTTAATAATGGGCATGCCAAACGTTACACCATGTATTCTCTCAAACTTTCTTCCAGCATTTTCCTTACTGAAAATGCCACATACTTATTTGTTTGACAAAAGTGTACTGGATCTAAGTACTACATTAAACAAAATGAATATAAACACTATTTTTTAAAGAACGCTCCAATTTTAGGGAAAAGCTTATTTAAATTTGAAAAAAAAATTCAAATGTATAAAACATAAAAATGTTTCTACTATTTGTTGAATAATGCAAAGAATCGAATACAGCGGATTTTTTACATTTTTATTTGAACAATGAGTTTACGCAATAAAAAATTAACATTTGTATAACCATGCAAGCTAAATTTTTTAAACATTGTGGGTAATACCTGGCACAAATTTCAATAGGATATTTTCTTTGCTGTGGATTACTCTGAAATGTAGTAAATTCGTGGGTATATACAGCACATTAAATGAAACAGTAATTATTTGCTATATTATTGTTTTAACGTATCTTAATACAATACGAGGTTGGGAAAATTGTGGAATCAGGTCGAAGGCCGAGTTAAATAACCATTCAGGGAGTGTATTAAAATGTTTTGAAACGCGTATCGAATGTTTAAACTATTTTGTTAAACATTTACTTATTTTAGGATTTTGTACTGCTTTTTTAAGCTTGATTCCTACTAGAGGTGACTGATTTTTGTTTGTTTTATTAGTTTTGAATACGATAGGCTTTCGTTTGGAACAACAGAACTAAAGAGCCACACTGTGGCAACGGGGTAACCAACAGAAACAAAAAACATTACATCCTGTGCTTCCTATCCTATAAATTCTATATTCAAGAAAATCTCCCCAACCCGAACTACCCTTTACATGGAACATTTTTTGAAATGTTTATTTTCTAAAAAATGGCTCTATCGATTTTGATTAAAACACTGTTTGTTAATTATATTTACATGACAAATAATATGTATATCTTGAATTTTCTGGGAATAGCCTTTGAAGTTCTCTTTATTCGCAAGGAATTTTGTATAATCTTGTATAAATAGTAAACTTTAAGCGGTAGAACAAAATAAACTACAAAAAGATGTAGGGCTCTTTAAAACAAACAATTTATTTCATATAACATCAACCATTTCCGAGATATCCGTTACTAATGTTTCGAATTGTTCATTACTTGGTCATTCTTTAAAGTCCTTTCAACATTCAGTTGTTTCTTGCGATTACATTGAAACAGTATGGAATTTTAAGGCAAGCAAATAGCGTCCAGTTTCTAAACATTTGAATATCGCTGTTCCCTTTGTATCTAAAATGAAATGTGTAATGTAGTTATTTCTGCAAAGGTTTATCTGGATTAAAATGAAGAGATAGAAAAAACAATCTGATGTGTTACACTCACATGACTTTCTCTACTCTTGTACAAACTATTTTTACAATCTCTTACTCTCAATCTATTTCATATTAATCGAGATATACATTTGCAGAAACGATCTTTTGACGTGCAAAGAGAATTACATTTTACACATAGCGACCAGTTCTAAAAATATTTGACTATCGATTAAGGGGTACCATGTTCCCCTTGTTTTGTATTTGCAAGAGCAATATAGAAATGCAGTAGCCTTTAAGCATAGACATATCTCGTAAGAGCAGGTTACTATATGCAGCACCATTCTCTTTGCCACAGATTAATACTCTTTGCATATCCAAGATAAAAAAAATGAATAACGAATTCCCATTTGAGAAAAAAGTATTGAAACATTTAAGGGAATAACAAGCAATATCTCGAAAATGGTTCACTCAACAAAAAAAAAATGTATATGACATAAATTATGTATTTTAACGCGATCTACAATTTTGTGTAGTAAAATTTCGTCTATCTCTTATGGTTTACCAGTTCTGCAAAAGTCATTCACAATGAGGAATACTTTTGGGGATATTCCCAGAAAGTTCAAGATATACATTTTGTCATGAAAAAATCTTAAGCATATGACATTTGAATCAAAATCGTTAGAGCCATTTTCGAAAAATGTTCCATGTAAAGGGTAATCTGGGGTGGGGGAATTTCTTGAAAATCTTCGTGTCGCATCTCTTGAAGATACTGAACCTAATACCAAGTTTGGTGTTTATCCGACTGTTCATTTCTGAGGTATGCTGTTCACAGACACACAGACACGTTTCCAAAAATGCTTTTTTTGGATTCAGGGGGTCTCAAAACATGTATTTCCGGTGAAATCTCGATATGAAATTTTTAGGTGGAATACAATACTTCCCCTACTTACTATACGTAGTACAGAAAGTAAAAAATGAATGTTGGAGAAAAAATCTGATGTGTTACACTCGCATGACTTTGTCTACTCTTGTAGAAACTACTTTTACAAAAGCTTATTCTTCATGTTTCATGTTAATCGAGATATCGAAATTTTAATCTTATTGCTAATTTTCTTGTACATGCAAGGGGAATTGGTAGGCTTTAAGCGATAGTCAAGTATTTTAAAAGGTGGTTGCTATGTGGAGCATTCCATTCTCTTTGTATTACCAGGACAAAAGAAATGAATAACGAATTTGAAAAATAGTATAAGTATTGGAAAATTTAAGGGAATAACATGCAATATCTCGAAAATGGTTCACTCAACAAAAAAATGTATATAACGTAAATTGTGTATTTTAACGCGATATACATTTTTTGTGTTGTAAAATTTTGTCATCTCTTATGGTTTACCAGTTATGCAAAAGTCGTTCACAATGAAGAACACTTTTGGAGACATTCCCAGAATATTCGAGATATACATTTCATTTGTCATGAAAATATCTTAAACATATGATATTTTAATCAAAATCGTTAGAATCATTTTTGAGAAGATTAAAATTTTCGAAAAATCTTCCATGTAACGGGTAGTCTGGGGTGGAGGGATTTTCTTGAAAACCTTCGTGTCGCATCTCTGGAAGATACTGAACCTAAATACCAAGTTTGGTGTTTATCCGACTGTTCGTTTATGAGTTACGCTGTTCACAGACACACAGACCCACACACGGACATTTTTCCAAAAATGCTTTTTACTTTCTCTACTACGTATAGTAAGTAGGGGAAGTATTGCATTCCACCCAAAAATTCGATACCGAGATTTCACCGGAAATACATGTTTTGAGACTCTCTGAATCCAAAAAAAGCATTTTTGGAAGCATGTCCGTGTGTGTGTCTGTGTGTGTGTGTGTGTGTCTGTGTCTGTGTGTGTGTGTGTGTGTGTGTGTCTGTGTGTGTGTGTGTGTGTGTCTGTGTGTCTGTGAACAGCATAACTCAGAAACGAACAGTCGGATAAACACCAAACTTGGTATTTAGGTTCAGTATCTTCCAGAGATGCGACACGAAGGTTTTCAAGAAAATCCTCCCACCCAAGACTACCCTTTACATAGAACATTTTTCGAAAATTTTAATTTTCTCAAAAATGACTCTAACGATTTTGATGAAAATATCATATGTTTAAGGTATTTTCATGACAAATGAAATGTATATCTCGAATTTTCTGGGAATGTCTCCAAAAGTATTGTTCATTGTGAACGCCTTTTGCATAACTGGTAAACCATAAGAGATAGACAAAATTTTACTACACAAAAAAGGTAGATCGCGTTAAAATACACAACTTATGTCATATACATTTCTTTTGTTGAGTGAACCGTTTTCGAGATATTGCTTGTTATTTCCTTAAATTTTCCAATACTTATACTTTTTCTCAAATACGTTATTCATTTTTTTATGTCCTGACATGCAAAGAGAATGGAATGCGCCACATAGCAACCAGCGTTAAAATATTTGACTATCGCTTAAAAGCTACCATATTCCCCTTGCATCTACAAGAAAATTACCAATAAGATTGACATCTCGATATCTCGATTAACATGAAGCATATGAAGAATAGGCGTTTGTAAAATTAGATTGTACAAGAGTAGGGAAAGTCATGAGAGTGTAACACATCAGATTTTTTTGGATTCAGAGAGTCTGAAAAAATGTATTCCGGGAGAAATCTCGGTATCGAATTTTTGGCTGGAATACAATACTTTCCCTACTTACTGTACGTAGTAGAGAAAGTAAAAAGATTCAGGTATTAGTTTTTGAGCACCATGCTTTAGAACCATCGTCAGGTTCGATTCTGATTGGTGAATAAGGCAACAATGAGATCGTTCATTGACTGAAAGTCGCTCGCCTGTAGTTATCTATGAAGTGCTCCATATTCCGAATTATAATTCCATTGGATTTTTAATTTTTTATAATTAATAAATAAAAACTTAGTACACAAAAATTTAGATATCACTAAAAACACAGAAATTCCGTCAAATAAATATTTCTTTCGTTTTGAATCTTGAGCGGCTCTATCGGAAAAACTTGGCGTTGCGCAGGAACCGGTTCTGTTGTCAATTTTCACGCCGATGCATCAGCCTATAATATCTATTAAGGATAACTTTCAACGATGCAACACATATTTTTAAGGAAATCCCCCCAACAAAGATTACCCTTTACGTGGAAGTTTTTTAGAAAATTTTGTGTTTAAGATACAGTTGAGGCAATTGAAATGTATATCCTGAATTTTCTGGTAATGTCCCCAAAAGTCGTCTGCATTCGGGATGAGTTTTGCGTAACTGGTAAACCGTAAGAGATACACAATTTTACTACATAAAAATGTAGATTTTGTTAAATCACAAAACTTATATTATATACATTTTTTTGTCGAGTGAGCCACTTCAGAGAATTCCTTGTTATTTGTTTGAGTTTTCCAATACTTATTTTTTTTCTCAGATGGTAATTCGTTATTCGTTTTTTATGTCCTGGACACAAATAGAATGGAATGCTCCACATAGCAACCAGCTATTAAAACATTTGACTATCGCTTAAATCCTACCATATTCCCCTTGTACCTACAAGAAAATTAGCAATAAGATTAACATCTCGATTAACATGAAGCATGTGGAGAATAAGCGTTTGTAAAAATAGTTTGTACAAGAGTAGAGAAAGTCATGTGAGTGAAACACATCAGATTTGTTTGTGTTGGGGAACCTTTAAATATTAATGGCACAAACCTAGGAAGTAGGCACTTTGTAAATGTGCTTATGCTGCAATCAGTTTCTTTGAAACGCCTACCACAGAGCACAGACTTTGGCCATGTCTCCTTGCCGAGAAATTACTATACGCTGTTTTGTTTTTAGTTCATAGTCTTTTGCGAATACGTGGAATGACATGTGACATTCGTTTTCTGGCCTTGGCTTACAGTAAGGTACACAACAATAAACCATCTTTATTCGATTATTGACTAAACGCAAACAGCACATCAAAGTTTAACACACAACATAAAACAACAATGCACACTGAAAAACTATCACTTAACTGAAAGAATTTGCATGTAATGAAAGGTATACTAATTGTAAAAAATCGAAACAGTACATTTATTTCTCGCCGGTTCAGTGACTTGTTGATATACGTTTATGAAATAGAAGGGAGAAACAGAATGTTACTTGGGATGGGTGGATATCGTATGAATATTTATCTCAGATTTTATATCAACGGAAGTAACAACCATCTATTATATATAATTGGAAATTGCAAACAATATAGGTCGTTCTAAACGCTGTAGCATCATAAACATTAAATATATATAAAACGTATGTGAAATCAGTCGTCAACACTTCATTGTTAGCATAGCTGTCTGCTAGAAGTTTAGGAAGTATTTGAGCGCCTCTATCGGAGAAACTTGGCGTTACGCAAGAACGCGTTCTATTGTCAATATTCACGCCGATGCGCCAACTTATACCTAGTAAGCAATGCTACAAGCAATAAAATTTTATTAAATTCATTTTATTTAAGTAAACTGAACACTAGTCATATTGCTACTGCATGCAATGGAAGGGTGGCAATAAGGATGGAATCTTTATAACAACCGCTCCTTGCTGTCCACAGATGTCTCTGCTCATTATTATGTTATCAAGAGGAACAAATGTGTATTTATTTATTAAATTTAATAACCAACTTTAATTATGTTCTTCCAAAATATCTTAGATTCAATTGCTGTTAATTAGATGAAAACAAAAGATAGCTATGATATGTATCAAAACAACATCGAACAGATGAATAATGATTTGTGGGAACTGAAGTCTTTCAAAAGGTGTATATATCTGCGCTGTCCACCAACAAAATGTATATGTGTATGTTCCATTTCGGAATGTGTTTTTTAAGTACATACTTTGTAACTTTACTTGTAATTACTATTCCATAGTTTTCACATTACAACCACTCATGAGATTAGAAATGTTTGTTCTCTCTTCTCACAAATGTTGCACGAATGACGTCACATTAACGCAGTGCAGCATTTGTGAGAAGGTTTATAAGCATTTTCAGAATTTCTCTAATCTTTGAGAGGAGAGAGTAATTTGCTAAAAAGTTTCTATTGTTTTTGTCATATATTTGAATTTTAGTCTGCATCATACAACTTTCACTACACACACACATACACACCTATAATGTTGTGGTATTTATTTAAAAATCTGATGTATTACATTCCCATAACTTTCTCTACACCGTCAATATTTCAGTTAATTTCTATTATTGGTATTCTCAAGTTAGTTAATATCTGCATAGAAATGATTTCAGCTAAGTGGTTGTTGTGAAGAAAGACATAAAAAAGTTGAACTGCAATCTGCAGAAGCAAGTTATGTATATTTCATAATCTTCACACATGTTTTATTTAACAGGTATTAAACTCTTAACAGAAGAAAAACACATAATATACAATTGTGGAGTTATTCTTTTGAAATATTAATACATATGTGACGATAACTTCACCATAAAGGAACGATTATGGCTGCAGCTGTAACGTTGTTGGTTTCATCATACTGTTGGTATATCCTGGCCACGGACCACTTGTAGACGCTTACCCCGGTATTCACCTTGCGAGACTGGGGAAAACCGTGGAAAACCTGAGTCAGGGTACTTGCTAGCTGTTTCAGTGCCCCCTTTTTTTTTTTTTTTTTTTTTTTTTTTTTCTTTTTTTTTTTTTTTAATGGTGTGGCCCCGCCTCCGCCACACCAGGTGACGATCATCCGAAAGGGATATACATCGTCTCCCCTACCATGCACTAACTACTCTACGGTGCTGGAAGGAAAGCGAAGGTAAGGTGTTTTCCGGTACCGCCGAAGCAAACCGAATGTTAGTGGGTGATTACTAAAAAGGGCGCCTGCATACAAGGGAGTATGCAGACAGAGTGGAGGTTAGGTACTGGCCTTGGCAGAGCCCAGGCCAGGGACCTATGGTTAATGGTGGTAATCATGCTCATGCAAAGAGGAAATTGGTTATTGGGTATCATGCTAAAATGTAATGTTGTACAGTACCTTGACTCATGGCTTCAGCTGGAGAGGGAGCTGATTGGTCTTTGTTCCTCAGCGTGCTGCTGTCGGTCCTGCAAATAAAGATGGTGTGGGGAAATGTACATAGGAAGGGGGTTATTTACAATAAATAAATCTCTGCTTTAGTAATTATTAACTACCTTTTTTTTTTTTTTTTATTTTTTTTTATTATTATTATTTATTATTTTAGTTAAATTTTTTTTTTTTTTTCATTTTCTTTTATTTTTTTTTTTCGGGGCTTTTGGGGTTTCGTTGCTCCACTGCTAACCTTAAGAAAGGCTGCGGCTGGCAAGGAGCAGGAACCTCTGTCCTCGTGGCTGCCTGAAAAGGCAGTCCAATTTATTTTCCTTTTCTTCTTCGTCCTCTGCTGTACATTCCTCTCTTATCCTGTGTGCGCCGTGGTCGTCTTAGGTTGGGGCTGCCCAGTGGCCCCGATCCGCCCCGGGAGGGGAAGAGCATCCGCCCGGGGACTTGTGGGCACTTCGGTTTCTATGGTGGTATGAGGCTGTCGAGGTACATCGTGATGGCTGCTTGGTCATCTGTGCTGTGGCGGTTCAGTGGGATGGTGCGGTCAAACAGCGATAGTGGCCGGTTGTGTTTGTCTTTGGTGGCGTCATATCGTCCCAGGTCGCTAATGGTTGGGTTGTGGCTGTTTTGGGCCTGCTTATACATTTGGTGTGCTAGTTTCTTGATGTACTCCTCAATCGTGTGCATTTTGGTGTCGTCGTGCAGCAAGTCCAATGGGACTGTTTTTGGGACTTTCGTTATTATTCGGAGGGCCTTGTTCTGCAGCAGCTGTAGCTTCTGTATGTGGGTTTTGGCGCAGTGGCCCCAGGCTGGGGCTGCGTAGGTCATGACCGGCCTAATTAGGCTCTTGTACAACGTCAGACCCAGCTGCTTGCTCAGTGTACTCTTGCGGTTAATGAGCGGGTAGAGGGCACCAAGTTGCTGGTTTGCTCTATGCCTAATGTCTGTTACGTGTTCTGCAAAGGTGAGCTTGGAGTCGAGGGTTACCCCTAGGTATTTGACCTTGTTAGTCCAGGTCACCGCATCGCCAAATAGCGATAATGTCTGTGTTTTATTGAAGTGCTTGGTCCGTTTAGAGAAAAGGATGGCCCGGGATTTGGTTGCGTTGACCTTAATTCGCCATTTTGTTAGCCAGGGTTCCAGCTCTAGGAGCGCTGTCTGTAGCCTGCGGCCGATCATTTCAGGCTTCCAGGACTGTGCGGCTATTGCCGTGTCGTCAGCGTATATGGAAAGTCGAGTGCCGTCCGTTTTTGGTACATCATTTATATATATGTTGAAGAGTACGGGTCCCAACAAACTACCTTGTGGGACACCTGCCTCGATTTTTCGTGCCTCGGTGCGTTGTTCTTGTAGGCTGACGGTAAAGTGTCGTTCAGTGATGTAGTGTGCTATAAGCTTCACCATTGCATCATTGAAATTTAGTTCTTTGAGTTTGTGTATAAGACCAGCGTGATAGACTGTATCGAACGCGCGCTGTACGTCCAGAAAAACAACTCCAGTGGACTTCTTTTCATTGAAACCCCTGGTTATGTGCTCAACAGTTCGTGTTAGCTGCAGGGTGGTTGAGTGGTGCGCACGGAAGCCATATTGTTCGTCGATTATGATATTGTGCCTTTTGATATGGGAGGTTAGGCGCTTTTGGATTACTTTCTCCGCTACCTTACTTAAGGTCTTTAGCAGGCTAATTGGCCTATAGTTTCCGGGGTCTGCTCTGTCCTTTCCCGGTTTTGGGAACATTAGTACAGCTGCTTGTTTCCAGCAGTTCGGATAGTAGCCCTGTTGCAGGCAGTAGTTGCAGATGTCGCTAAGGTGCTGGAGCGCCTTTTCAGTAAGATGTTTCAGTACCAAATTTGGTATTTGATCCGGTCCCGGGGCCTTGTATTCTTTCAGGTGTCTTATTATCCATCGTAGCTCTGCCGGGCTTGTCTTCCTGCATTTGTTATGCACTGCGGATGTGAGGATGCTTTGCAAGTTTTGTTCCATCATTGCGCATATCTGGTGGTCAAAGTGGCCGCCATTGGGTGTGCACGCCTTCTGTAGAGCGTCAGCTAAGACGTTGGCTTTGTCGCTGTCACTCTCCGCGTAATGGTCGTCCGGCGTTTTAAGTGGGGGAATGTTTATCGGTTGCCTTTTGAGCGCCCTGACTAACTGCCATACCTTATGGTTTCCCGGTTGCAGAGTCGCGAGGGTGTGGTCCCACTGCTGTTGGGCTTGCGTGTTTAATCTCGTTTTAACGGCACTGTTCAGTGTCGCCATGTTCACCCTGTGCACTATGTTTTGCGTGCGCTGCCATCTCCTCCTCTCATGGTCTCTTTCGTGAATGAGAGCCAGCAAGTCCGGTGGGTATGTGCTCACGTGCCTGGCCTGTGGCTTCAGGGGGACTGCGGTCTCTATCGCCGACTGTATCGCCTTTTCTAGTGTTTGTGCGGCTATGTCTGTCTGTTGGTGATCATCCAGTGTTGGGAATGCCGCCAGTGCTCTGTCGAGGTGGGTGGCAAATGCATCCCAGTTCGCTCTGTTGTAATTTCTGCGCGGTGGTGGGGGTCGGTAAACGGGAGGGGCTTCTATGTCAATTTGGACCGCGAGGTGATCGGAGGCTAGGGTATCTACTATTTGTATGTCATAGTTAAATGTAATGTTTCTGAAAAGTGCGATGTCTAGCGTGTAGGGCGCTTGGTTGGTCTGTTGTGGTATGTGCGTCGCCGCTCCGGGATGGTCTATGATGTACTCATTGTTTAGCATGTGTGCATACAGAGCATTGCCTTCGGTGTTTGACATGCTGCAACCCCAAGCTTGGTGCTTCGCATTGAGGTCGCCGGCTGCTATTACTATATGGTCAAGGTTTAGGACGGTATCCACATCTTGCACTATTAAGTGCCTTGGCGAGGAGTATACACTTACTAGGGTTACGGACCGGTTTTGTATAGTAATCGAGATAGCAGTGGCCTCCATTGCTGTCAGGGGGGGTGTGTGTTTGCGTGTGTGCGGAAGGTGTTCCTGTACCACTACCGCTGTGCCGCCGTGTGCTTTCCCGTCTGGTCTGTCAGATCTGTAGATTTTGTATCCCGGGATGTTGAGCTTCGCTTTTGGAGTGAGAAAAGTTTCATTCAGTAGTGCTACTGTAATGTGATGGTTGTATAGGTAAAGTTTGAGTTCTCTGAGTTTGCTTCTAGCTCCCTGTATATTCCAGTAGATGATCTTGTGTGTGTCTGCTGGTTGGTGGGCGTTATTGTTTTTCATGTGATGGGCCATTTCTCTTGCTTGGGCCGCTAGTTTTTTTTTCTTTTTTTTCTCTTCTTCTTCTTCCTTTTTTTTCCCCTTTGTCTTTGTTTTACCTAGAGGAGGTCGGGGTCTGTGGCGCCCTGCTACTTGTAGATCGCCCCGACAAGACTTGTGGTCGCAGTTGTTCTGTGGCTTGTGCCAGTATATCCATGAAGTGGAGTATGTGCTTCTCGCGATCCGAGTTGCCCGTAAATTTGATCTCTTCGTATAGCAAGTGGTATAGTTTTATCATCTTTTCATACCCTTTCATATAGTTTTGCTTTCCTATGAGCATCAAGTTAAACTTGACGCTTGGCCCGACGTTTAGTGTTGGGTTTCCTGCTTGGTCTTTTCCAAAGTGTCCTGGATATTTCTGCTGGTTGTGGCGGATTCTGGCCTGCACGTCTGCTTTTAGTTCTTCTGCTGACTGCTGTGGGCTCGTAGGCACGTTAGCTACCTTGTCAGGCTGTGCTGGCGAAACTGCCGGCATTGATGTTGACGGAGGTTCCGGTTGCATCTGCGCCGTCGTGCTCTGTGATCTTCTCGGTGGTTGTGTGATGCCGGATTGGCCGCTTGTTACTGCAGCATATGAGTCTGACTCCTGTGTAGCCCTCCTCCATTGGCGGGGAGGGGAGGGGCGAGCTTGTGTCATGCCTGGGAAAGCAATCCTTTGGTATTCTGGACACCCTCTCCAGCGTGCGCCATGGCTGGAGGAGCCGCAGAGAGCGCATTTTCTTGTTTGGCTCTGGCATTGGCCTTTGAAGTGTGGTCCGGCACATATGGAGCAAATCTGAGGGGCCTCACAGTTCTTTGTGAGGTGCCTGAACCGGAGACATCTTCCACATTGTGGTGGGCCGTTTGGTGCTCTATAGTTCTCCACCTTAATTTTGCAATGGAAGAGATCTGTGATACTTCTTAGGGCTATGGAAGCCTCGATGGTTGCCTGCTCGACCACAAATATCGGAACATGTGTTCTCGTCCTCTTCGAAAACAGCTTATATACCGTCACTGGTTCCAAGTTAAGGCTTTGTAGCTCCTGGTGCAGCTCGGTTGGGTCCAGGTTTGCGTATAAGCCCTTTATAACAACCTTGTATGTGCGGTCGCTGACTGGGGTGGTGACGTGGAAAGGCACCTTGTTGCTCCTACAGAAGTGCACGAAGTTGTTGTAGTCCTTGAGTATGCTAAACTTGAAGCCGTGGTAGTGGTCCCTGAATTGTGAGGTGTATTTCGTGGGCCTGTATAGCCTGTCAAATTCATTGGTGAGAGCACCGTAGCTTTTTGCATGGTAGTCTGCCACAAAGACTTTGGAAATGTTGTGCCTCACCTGGTTGAGGTACTCGTTGTTGTCGGTAGTTCCCGCGCCTCGGCCGTGTGTGTTGCCGTTTGCCCGCGTCGCTTGGCTATTCCGATCTGAGGCTTCTTCTTGGGCGCTATCTTCTTCTAGCGCTGTGCCCGTGGTAGCTGCTGTTGGGTCGGGCTGTCTGCTACAGCCAGGTTGTGGATTTGGCGCTGTTTCGGTGGTGCACTTTTGCTTGGGCGCTTTCGCTGAGGCGACATCCTTTGGTGCTTTTGCCTCCTGTGAAGCACTTGCCGCGACTCTGGGCTGGTCATCAGTCGTCGTCGCGTCGCTAGCCACGTTGTCCTCCTGCTGGGCGTCATCTCTGCTGCTGGTGCTGCGGGTGGTATATCTTCCTGTCTTTGCCATTTTGGTTCCTCTTGTTCTATTTTTTTTGTTTTTTTTTTTTTTTTGTTTTACTTTGGAGAGTATGAAAGCGCACACACTAGCCTTAAGAAAGACCGGCGTGCGCTGTGAATTTGCCTGCTACTGTCTTTAGAAAGGCAGATAGCAGGCTTTTTGTAGGACCTACTGCTCGATGGCCTAGTTAGGCAGGTTTATTCTTATCTTCTAGAAGAGGAAGAGTTGAAGTGTAAAAGCTTAAGTACTAGGGGCCTACCAGGGAGCTTAGTGCTAATAGAATTAGAGGAAAAATAGAGATAGAAGGAGAGACAGAGGCGGCTAGTGGGTGCTGAAAAGCACGGTCAATAGCGGGCTGAACCCGTGAAGGGCGCCGTGTAAGCCGGTATGCTACCGTTGGCTGTAGCCGTATTGACCTGCCCAGCTAGTCCGCAGTTTACTTACCTAGAGCAGTAAGGCTGGAATCGGCCGCTGGCAATTTGCCCGGCAGTCGAGGTCGTCGCCCGGCGAAGCGGCTGCTACCCCAGTAGCCCGCTGTGAAGCTTCCCGGTGGTTGTTTTCCTCTTCCCCTGACGGCTCCCTCGATGTACGCTGCTAGCAGATCCCCGACGAAATGCCAACCGGGGCTCACCTTATGTGAGTAGGGGTTTTGGCGCACCCGGGGCTTCCCGAACCAATCATCGCCATCTTCATCGCTTCATCCCCGTCCGGTCGAGGTGGGTTCGTTCTCGTGACCGGGGGACTCAAGGTAGGCTCTCGTGCGTTCTGTGCATTTCATTCCATGACGCCCTCGCCATCGTTTCTTTATTCTCTCTCCTATTTATGCACATTTCGCCCCACATCCATTCATTTACACATCTATTTTCCTTCATCGCCGGCCTACCTTGAGTGCGCAACGCCAACACACTTTTAGTTTTATTTTAATCCTCCGTGGACACAGCCTGACGGATATCCGCGTACTGGGTGAGCAGCTGGGTGAGTGGGTAATGGTGTCATCCCCAACACCCGGGATCGTCATGTAGGGTTTGTGTTCGTATCCGCTGTTCAACTGCAGTCCCGCGGGGGACCATTGTATGAGCTGCTGACTTCTGACGGCGATTGGGTCCCTCTGTCTATGTTCTGGGAGGTGTGACCCTGGCGTGAGCTAGGTATAGATAGGCCACTCACCCAAGCCGGGGTAACGCCCGGCAAGTCAGAGCCCGAGGTCGGAGACGGTTGCAATAATGGAGGATTTCTTTCGCTATGGAGCACCCTTTCTCCATTACTACCAACAAGCGCCGAAAAGTTTATGTAACAGAAGTAGCACCGCCGACATCTGGTTGTTACTTGGTAATTAGCCAAACAGAGGAAGGCCAGTCCTTTGAGAAGGTGAACCCTTTTATTATACAAAAGGGGAATGACGCTATTGCTGGTTCTGTTCTTTCCTGCACTCGACTTCGGAATGGTTCTTTATTAGTTCAAAGCAAGTGGGAACAACAAAGGAAGTCCTTGTTACGCGCCACGCTTCTCCACGGTTATCCCATCCGTGTTGAGAAGCACCGCACCTTGAATTCCTGTCGAGGCGTCGTCACCTCTCACAGCCTCGACGGAATATCTGTCGAACTGGTCGAATATCTTTCCGACCAAAAGGTTACAGCGGTTCATCGTGTGCAGGCTAAACGTGAGAGTGTTAGTACCAACTCGTACCCTGTTTCTCACGTTCGATGGCGTCGATCTGCCCACTAGTATTTCCTCAGGGTACGAACGTATTGCGGTGAGGCCCTATATACCCAGACCTCTGCGTTGTTTCAAATGCCAACGTTTTGGGCATACGCAAGTCTCCTGCAAGAGGGCCGTTTCCATCTGTGCCTCTTGTAGTCAGCCCTCACACGATGGTACCTGTACCTCTGCGCCCGTCTGCGTTGATTGTAAAGGGTCTCATTCTGCGTCATTTACCGACTGTCCGCGGTACTTGGACGAGAAGGCGATCCAGGAGATCCGGGTAAAGGAGAAACTCTCCTTCGCTGAGGCCCGGAGGCGTTACCATGCGCGGCAACCTTCGTTCGTGCGATCTGGTACATTTAGTTCTGTTGTTGCCCCTCCAGTACCACGAGTAGATGCACGAAACTCAGACCTGGACCATGAATGCATTAACCACCACTACCATCCGGTCGTCCATTTCTGCTTAGTTACCAAACCATCTAAAACTGGTCCTAAGGTCCTGAAGTCCCAAGGCGCTGATAAGAAGTCCATGCAGAAACTACGCAAGGAAGATTTTTTGAAAGACCCTCCACGTGCGTGTGGTAAGAAAAGTTCACCCTCTCCTCCTCGAAGGTCGCAGTCCCAGGATGCAAATGGGACAAGCCGCGCTCAGCGGCCACCTTCACCCATTGCCACCCAGAACCGATTCACGGCGCTTGAATCGGTTTCTGGCACTGAGCGCATGGATCCTCCCTTCGAGGAGCCTATGCAGTCTGACCAACTCCATACTAACAGCCCGAGCCTAAAGGTTAAGCACAAAGTAATTTTGAGCCACCCTCCTAAATAGACAGTTTATCCCTTTTATTCATGGCTATCCTGACCTGGAATTTACGTGGTGTACGATCGCATAGGGCGGAACTGCAATTATTATTGCGTTCCCATTCACCTGTGGTCGTGTGTTTGCAGGAGACTAAGCTTTGCCCTCACGATCCTTTTGATCTCCGAGGGTATACTCCAGTTCGCTACAATCTTGAACCGGAGGAGTGTACTCCTGCTCATGGAGGTGTCATGATATTAGTGCGTAACGACGTTCATTTTCAAACTCTCACACTTACGTCCGACTTGCAAGCTGTTGCCGTTACACTTCACTTACCCGGCTTTTTCTTTTCCGTTTGTTCTGTATATTCGCCTCCATCGTCTCCTCTCGCTCACGCGGACGTTCGCGATCTCCTGTCCGCTCTCCCAACACCATTTCTTCTTTTGGAAGATTTTGATGCCCATCACCCCCTGTGGGGTTCGCCAAGGGCTTGTGCGAGGGGAACATTTCTTTCCGACATTTTTGATCAATTCAACCTCTCTATCCTCAATACAGGTGAACCTACTTTTATTTCTGATTCTTCTGGTTCATTCTCACATTTAGATCGTGCCGTTTGCTCCAACCAGCTTGCTAGTCGTCTGCAGTGGAATGTCGTCGCCGACACCTACTCCAGCGACCATTACCCCTGCATCGTTTCTCTTTTGTCTCACCACGTCCAACATTCCAGAGTTCCTACCTGGATATTCGAAAAGGCCGACAGGAGATTGTATTCCAGCCTCGTGTTTTTTGCGGACCAGCCCTTCACTAACGTTAACCAACTGGTGCAGCACCTTACGTCTACGATTCTATCTGCCGCCGAACGCGCAACTCGCAGTTCATCCTCTCAACCACGGCGTCTGCCTGTTCCGTGGTGGAACGAGGATTGTCGGGACGCCGTTCGTGCCCATAGAACTGCGCTTAGTATGTTTCGGCGACACCTTACACTTGATAATTTGGTTACTTTTAAACAATCCCGCGCCAGGGCTCGTCGCATTATTCAGGATCGCAAGAAGGCGTCTTGGACTCGTTTTGTCGAATGTTTTAATCGCTTTACGCCTTCATCTGTTGTTTGGGATAAACTTCGTCGCTTCTCAGGTAAAGTGTCACATTGTACTGTTTCTGGCCTTCAAGTTCCCAGTGCCACCATAGTGGATCCGGCTGGCATAGCTAACACTCTGGGTGCTGCATTTGAGGCGGTTTCCAGTTCAGACCATTATTCCGCCGGCTTTCGCTCTATCAAAGACCGGCTGGATTCCGCAACCTATAATTTTCGGTCTGCTAATAAGGAGTGTTATTATGAACTTTTCATAATGAGGGAGCTGGAGCACGCTCTTCATTGCTCTAGGCACTCTGCTCCTGGGCCGGACGGCATTCATGTCCTGATGTTAAAGAACATTTCAGCCGAAAGTAAACTCTTTCTCTTACAGCTCCATAACCATGTTTGGCCAGACGGCTTTTTTCCTTTCGTTTGGCGCGAAGCCACCATTGTCCCTATCCTTAAGCCTGGGAAGGATCGCCAACTACCTTCCAGCTACCACCCTATCTCCCTCACCAGTTGCATGTGCAAGGTGATGGAGCGCATGATGAACGGGCGGTTGACCTGGTGACTTGAGTCTCGGAAACTTCTAGCGAACGCTCAGTGCGGAATTCGTCGCCATCGCTCAACGGTCAACCATCTGGTGTCCCTGTCGACGAATATTATGAATGGATTTCTGATAAAGTGTCAAGCCGTGGCTGTGTTTTTTGACCTGGAGAAAGCTTATGGCACTTGTTGGAGGGGCGGCATTTTACGTACACTTCACGCATGGAATATCCGCGGTCGTCTTCCCATATTTCGTGGGGAGTTTATGAGGACCGCGTCTTTCGTGTACGTCTGGACTCGGTTTTATCTAGTCGTTTTATTCAAGAGAAGGGAGTACCGCAGGGCTCTGTATCAGTGTCACACTTTTTGCCATTGCTATAAACCCCATTGTTGAATGTATTCCACCTGGCATTTCATCGTCCCTTTTTGTTGACGATTTTTCCATTTATTGCAGTTCACGACGGACCTGTGTACTCGAACGCCGTCTCCAGAGCTGTATCGACCGTCTCTACGCCTGGAGTAACGCCAACGGCTTTAATTTCTCCACCGAAAAATCCGTCTGTATCAATTTCTGGCGCCGGAAGGCTTTCCCTCCGCCCTCTCTCCATCTTGGGCTAGGGATACTTCCGTTTGCAGACGAGGCGAAATTTTTGGGGGTGATCTTTGATAGGAAGCTGAGCTGGATTTCGCACATTTCCTTTTTAAAAGCAAACTGTGACCGTTCTCTTAATCTTTTACGTGTTTTAAGTGGCACATCCTGGGCAGCTGATCGGACCGTCCTTCTACATCTTTATCGCTCTTTGGTCCGATGCAAGCTTGATTACGGGTGCATTGTCTATTCGTCGGCGCGTCCATCTGTATTACGTCGATTGAATGCCATTCACCGTCGTGGCATAAGAGTCGCTACAGGAGCCTTTCCAACCAGCCCTGTACCTAGCCTATATGCTGAAGCTGCAAAGCCTGCGCTGTTCTTCAGGCGTGAGATGCTTTTGTGCAGCTATGCCTTTCGACTCTCAAGCTTGCCTGACCACCCGTCCTTCGCGACATTTTACGAGGATTTGCTTGATCGGCAATACTTAGCTCCTCTGCATTGCTCCCTCCAAGAGTTCGATTTCGTCAACTTCTTCGGCATCTGGACGTTACGGCAGCGCCGGCCCTTCCCAGGGGGGAAACGCGGTTTCCTCTATGGTTGCGCGATGAGGCCCACTGTCACCTTGGGTTGACGTCAATATCGAAGAATGAAACCCCTTCTTCAGTTCTTGGATTGGCTTTTTTAGAACTTCAGGCGCAATTCGGAGACTTTCATTTTATATATCCTAATGGGTCTAAGACTGATGTTGGAGTAGGGTGTGCCTTTGTTTATGGTCATCGTAGTTTTACATTTCGTTTACCCGGGCAATGTTCGATTTTTACCGCCGAAGTTTTTAGTATTTATCAGTTACTTTTATACGTCCAGCGGTACGATTTACGGCACTGTTTTATTTGTTCAGACTCCCTGAGTGCTCTTCAAAATATTGGCGCGCTGTAAAATTACCACCCCCTCGTACAGCGCCTACATGACCTTCCACTCGCTTGGTGCCTCTGGCATCCGCGTCTCCTTCATGTGGATTCCAGGTCATGTTGGCATCTCAGGGAACGAGTCTGCCGACGCCGCTGCCAAATCAGCGATTTTATTACCCAGATTTTTACGTCTGTTGTTCCCTCGTCAGATTCGTGTGTTATTTTACGTCGCCGCATCCTCTCGCTTTGGCGCGATGAGTGGACGGCCCTCCGGGGGAAAACATTGCGGGAGGTTTAACCTGTCCCGTTAGTCTGGGGTACCTCTTCTCGTTCTATACGTAGGGAAGAGGTACTTTTAGCCCGTTTACGAATTGTACATAGCGTTTTTAGTCATAGATACCTGCTCAGTGGTGACCCCGCTCCACTGTGACAGCAGTGTGATGCGCCCTTAACGGTGCGTCGCATTTTAAAAGAGTGTCAAGTTTTAGCTCCACTGCACGTTCGCGTGTGTCTACCTGTTGGCATAGCCAACGTTTTGGCAGACGACGCGCATGCTGTAGAATGTCTTTTACGTTTTATAAGTGACATTGATTTTAATCGGCGCATTTGATGCTCTGAGCGTCTTTCAGGTTTGAGATTTTATATTGTGAGTTTTAATGGGGCTCTTCTCCCCAACGGACATAAGGCACTCATGTCCCTTGCGTTCTACAGTTCTTGACACGTTGTTTCATTCTTTTATTGACCATGATTTTAATGTGTAGATTTTAGTTTTTGGTCTGTTGTATTTTTTTAGTGCTTTTGACCAAGCGGGTTTGTGTGCGGGTTTTTAGTTTTTTGACTTTTCCATTTTATATTTTATACATTGTAAGGGCGCTAATAACCTTAGCAGTTGAGCGCCCTTAAGCCCCATCTCATCATCATCAGCATCATCATCATCATCATCATCATCATCATGTTTCAGTGCCCACTCAGATATTGTAGGAATATCATCTTTAACAGTTATAAATATTTTCTGCAGCACTTCTTTATCAGGCAGTAATTGATAAAATTCTAAGCTCTTTGCGAACCTAGTAGATGGACGTGCAGGCTCTATTCGGTATTACTGTCGTGAACTGGGAATTTCTGCGTATTTCGCTTCTTGAGCCTTCTCTTGTATCCATTCTGTGACAGCACCAAACCTGCTGAGCAAGGACGGATACTGCAGTCGCCTTCACCTACGGTTGGACCTCATATCATTCTTAGATTCCTCGGTAGCGATAATATGTAACAAAAATCATTATACCATCATTAAAAACTATTGCTAAATGTTTGTGTTAACAAACTAACTAAATGTCATAAGTCGTTGCGCTTTCTACTTCAGTAGATTACGCAGGCCTTTTTGAAAATCACTGACTTTCACTTTGTATTGTTTCATCCGGCAAAACTGCATATATAAGTTTATGGTCAGAGAAAAGGGTTTCATACACACCAGCAGAAATTTCGATGATGGAAAATATTATATCTGAGTATTAAAATTTGTTGTTGAAATGTTCTTATGCAGCTTGCTTACTAAATTAAGTTTATTCAAATAGTTTGAAATATATTTGTTCTGTTGCTCGTAATTGTCAAAATTAAAATCTCCCATTAGTAAGATTTTATTTTATAAGTTGATGTTCTTTAAAACAATGGTATTTATAATGTCTTCAAAGGTATTACTTTTGGCTCCAGGAGACTTGTATCCACAGACCACGTAGTGCTCGTCAATTTGAAATGAAATTAAATCAATATGACCTTCATCATCAGCTCTATTAGCGTAATTTACATCCTGAATTTGAAACTCTTTTTTTCACATATATGGATATTCCTCGTGAGTTTTTTGAAAATGCAATTCTTAACTTCTCATTGAAACTATCTATGCATAATTTATGTTGAAGTGAGTCTAAAGTTTCACCAAACATTAATATGTCTCCATTACTATACCACTGATCTGACCTTACACAATCTACTTTCTTCGGCTGTGAATTCACGTTCTGATAGATGATTTTTATTCCTCCGCTCTCCCTTAAAGTGTTATAAGACAACTTTAGACGTCTTTCTTATCTTAATCTAGCCATTTCTGCTATTATAGGATCATTGCTTCTAGGAGCCTGAGGAGATCTAAATTTACCTATGAGGTATAACTCAAAGTGGTCACTCTACTCAAAGCAACATACAACATTGATCTGCTTATTCTTTTGCATTTTGTCATGCCAATGAATAGTTCTTTATATGTTTGTCCTTGACCTTTATGGACAGTTAATGCTTCGGCACAGACAACTGGAAACTGTATTCCAATTATCTGTTGTTCCAATTTGCTTGATATGTTTAGTATTTGCCTTTTTAAACCTAATGGAGTTAAATTTTGGTTAATATTTTCGTTTTCCATATATGTACATCGTACCATTCTTGCTCTTCGACCCACATGTTCATCACCAAAGACTAAGAATATTATATTAGGTTCGCTGAAATTGGGTTTCAAAGCAATTTCTTTGAATATCCCGCAAGCTCCATTGACAAAACCATCCTCTACATCTATATTGCTGGTTATCATGTATTTAATACCGATTTTTAATCTCAATTCATGAGGCAGTCCATAACTTCCGTTAGCTTCTTGTTTTTAACTGCATTTTCAGCGGTCTCAGATATTGTTCCTATAATAGTCTCTTTCTACCGGTATAAACTCTTCTGCATTATGGCTTGTTATTCTCTTTTCATTGTACTCCTGTACATCTACGTTCCTTGTAAATAATCTTATCGCGCTCTTTGGTACTTCATTTGTTTCCACAGTTCTAGAATTTATTAAGGTAATATCGCTAGTGCTTGTTTTTCCAGTAGATAAATTATTTAAGACTTTCACAAATTCTAGTTCATCCCTTTGCCTGATTATTTCCGTCAATTCATAGAATTCAAACTCATCCCATAGATGATTTCTGTCAATTAAGGAAGAAAATTCATTTGAAGCGAATTTATAAATTGGAGTGTCCATACAGGTGGTAGCTGATGGAGGACGCCGACTGTTATTACCGAAACTCCTCCAAATGATGGGCCCAAATGACCTAGCTGTCGACGGGCCCTTAAACTCTACACCACCACCACACCTCCAAATGAAAGATCAATTCCCATTATCTGCCGCAGCCTGCTATCGGCTCTGCTGAACATTCCGCTTCCAACCATGGATATCTCGGCAATAATCAGAAATTTCAGATTAAATAATTTCTCTCTAATAATATTGGCTAAGTCGCTGGATAGGGCGGGCATATTGCCTGCAAACTGTGTCGCACGTAAAGCGAAAGCTGTGTGCAATGCAACTCCGTTAATCAGAAAGGCTGCCTCTCCTGAAGGGGCGCATAACAGTACTACTATTTTGTCTTTATCGCCTCCTGGTAAGCTGTCAAAATAGTGCGTTATCACCCGATACACCGCATTTATCACCGTACTTTTTCCTACACCAGTGGAGCCGGTTAGAAATATCCTCATTGGCAGTCTGTTAGTTTTAACTGTTTTGTACAGGCATGACGTATTCTCTCTGCTTTCCGTTTAATTTGTTCAATAATTCAAACAGTTTTTCTCGAAATACTCTGCTAGGAATTGTGAATCTGTTTGTCTTGTTTATCAGCCGCTTCCAAGCCTCCTTTTTGCAAAATGTCCACTTTTTTCTATCGGTTCTTCGTTCTGAAGTTCTTCGTCGTAAGAACTATCACTTTCAAAAATATTATTCTGAACCGTCTGCAAAGCTTCTTCCAGTGCTTCATCTGTTTTAATAGAGAATTTCTTTCCATTTTTACTTTCTCTACTACATATAGTAAGTAGGGGAAGTATTGTATTCCACCCAAAAATTCGATACCGAGATTTCACCGGAAATACATGTTTTGAGACCCCCTGAAACCAAAAAAGCATTTTTTGAAACATGTACCTGTGTGTCTGTGAACAGCGTAACTCAGAAACGAACAGTCGGATAAACACCAAACTTGGTATTTAGGTTCAGTATCTTCCAGAGATGCAATACGAAGGTTTTCAAGAAACCCCCCCACCCCAGACTACCCTTTACATGGAACATTTTTCGAAAAGTTTAATTTTCTCAAAAATGGCTCTAACGATTTTGATTAAAATATCATATGTTTAAGATATTCTCATGAGAAATGAAATGTATATCTCGAATTTTCTGGGAATGTCTCCAAAAGTATTCTTCATTGTGAACGACTTTTGCATAACTGGTAACCCATAAGAGATAGATAAAATTTTACTACACAAAACATGTAGATCGCGTTAAAATACACAATTTATGTTATATACATTTTTTGTTGAGTGAACCGTTTTCGAGACATTGCTTGTCATTCCCTTAAATGTTCCAATACTTATACCTTTTCTCAAATTTGTTATTTATTTTTTTATGTCCTGGACATGCAAAGAGAATGGAATGCGCCAGCGCTTAAAATATTTGACTATCGCTTAAAACCCACCATATTCTCCTTACATCTACAAGAAAATTAGCAATAAGATTGACATCTCGATATCTCGATTAACATGAAGCATATGGAGAATAAGCGTTTGTAAAAATAGTTTGTACAAGAGTATAGAAAGTCATGTGAGTGTAACACATCAGATTTTTTTAGATTTCTTCCAAGCTAGCGCAATATAATTCGTAGCAATTCTTGCTCTCTATGACATGAACCTCATCTCTAAATGGCATCAATAATAGCACTTGCTCTCGATAATAGTTGTCGGAATCTTGCGCCAGCTTGTATGTCCTGTATCTAATCACTGCAGGCTTTCCTCTTTCTTTTATCGAAGTTTTAGCACTTTCATCATCGTTCATTTCATCAATTATTCTTTTGTAGGGTTTATAATAATTAGCCACGAATTCTGCTAAACACACATGCTCTAAATGGTTTGGACGTCGACAGTATTTCTATATAACATCTTGCATATAAACATCTTCTGAATCTGCCGGCAGTTGTTCCAAAGCTCTCCTGTTCTTCAGCATCACCACCCATTCTTGTGAAGGACTGGTATTTATGAAGATGACCTTCCTGCTGCTCTTTGACATAGGGAGAGAAAGTACACAATAACCTGCTTCCTGAGCTGACATTAATAAAAACACGTTGGATATTTTGCGAAATTTATTCTTTAAGCTCTGGTTCCTTGATTGTACATCTTTCGCTGCGTTTCTCAGATGTTTCGACAATCCAGACTCTACCTTGCTTATATACTTTATGATGTAAGTAGCCAGTCCGTACTCTTCCAGAACTAGTTGTATGTCCATGTTAGACTCGAAAAAATGCAGCATATCTTTGTTGTAAGCATTAATACCAACTTCTGGGCTAGATCTTTTTAGGAACACACGTTTTAGCTTTAAAGATGATCTTATTGCATTCATGTACTGTATTTCAGTAATGTTAAGTTTATTTAAAATTTGTTCGAAAGAAATTGATTCTAGCTTTTTATAAAAATAACACATCAAAAATTTATCTTTTTCAGGCTGTCCTTTATTTCGTCGTTGTTTTCAACTTCTGATAATGGAGTCAAAATAGTGGTCCTATGCATCATAGGTAAAGGAAAATGAAACCCGCATAACATTTTGTTTTTCCTGCCTTTGTAGCAAGTGTGTGTGTCTTTGTGCTTCTAAAGAGCAATGTAAGGATCATGTTCATTGTACTCGCACGTGATATACTTGTGAATAAAATGTATAACTTCTTTGATTGATTCTTGATTTGATGGATTATAACTCGGAGAATCTTTCACCAGAAAAACATGTGATCATGGGGGGGGAGTCTCTCATTTGAAATTCTACCCTCTGATAATAATCCTCAACAACATGCTCATCAAATATACTGTCCTCTGCAGTAAAAAGTTTTCATAAAGATGAAATGTTATAGTCGAAATATCGAGCACACGTAACAGGGTCATTTCTGATGAACAACGTCGTTTCACTGATGCTCATTTAAAGTGCTTCTTTTGGAGTTAACTTCTTATTGTGTTGCATATAGTATAACGATGTAAGCAGTTTGGACCACCAGGTTTCTGCTGCAGACAGAGTAACAAACCAGGTAGGTTTTCCTAACTGTCTGATCATTGACATTAAATCCTTCTTCTTCTCCCAGAATACTGGACTGGATCGGATCTCATTGGTGGACTGGTAGTCGCTGTCAACTTTAATTAAATTATTGACAAATTCTTGATTTATTAAATTCCCTGCATTAATGCTAGTCGAGGGTCTTTTAGTTTTCCTCAATCACATATTCATGTTGGCTACGCATTGTCTTTCTATCTTCTGTGTGGCCATGAACAATAGTCTGCTTGGTGTGGAGCATCTGCGATCAACTCGTCTACATTCAGATTTAGCCCGATCGCTGTAAGTAAGATATTTTGGCATATTAAAAGCCTGCCCCGCGAATATTTTAGGAAAGCAAAGGTCATCAATATGTTCTATTAAATGCCAAGCGACTGGTTTTTTGTCATGTCCTGGCGCTATTATCTCTATTGTGTTTCTTCCTATTTTATATCTGGACATTAAAAGTAGCCTTCTCCTTCGTCGTCCTCACTGTCATGATCTAATGAAATTTCTTCGTCTCTTCTAGTTTCCAAAGAGTTTACCTCTTTAGCTTAGTTATTGACGATAAACTCCATATTTTCTGTGTATTGTTTTTCATACCTCTTTAAGTACATTTCATCTATTTGGATATCATTATTCTTATATAGTGGAGTTTATTGCCGGTATTTCAATGCATCACAGACGATTGCTTTTCTAATTGTCTCATACATGTAGTACGATTTGTGCAGAATATGTCGTTTTAACTGTAGCTTCATCGTTGCCATATCATCAAAAGATCTGGGTAGAACTTGCAGACGCTCCTTAATGTATATTGGAATATTTACAACTGATCCCTTTACTCCTAACTGTGGGTTAAGTGCAAAGGCTTTTAAAGGTCGCATTTGCATAAATGGTATATAAGGAATACATAATCGCTCCTCTAAAGGAGATAGTTTCATGATATATTCTGGTATATCCACAAATTTCTTACAACAGCTTGTCGCCAATTTTGGAACTTATAGTTTCATGATATAATTCTTACAAGTATTACACACATGTAAAGAAGGGTGATTATGTATACTTTCAAGAAATTCTTCAAAATTGTCGTAACCTTGTTTTCTTTTAATCAGATTCGTGTTTAGTTTAGTAATGGAGTGGTTAAAACACAGACCTTCACAACAACAGCAAACATACTCCGGTACATTTTTTCTGCTTCAGATAAAATTCAATTTAAATCTTGATGAATTGTTATATGTTTGTACTAATTTGTTATAGATGTACTGTCTTGAACAGAGAATCTCGTTACTTTTTTGCGATAGTTCTAATGATTTATTCTTCATATTTTCGGTTTCTGTGTAGTTTTCATTTGTTCTAATTTGCTTCACATGCTCTTTATTTTTCTCTCTTTCCATTTCCTTGTAATTTTCGTCTTTTCTAATTTGCTGCATTTGCTTTTTGTTTCTTTGTCCTTCTGATTCTCTGTATGCTTCATCTTCTCTGGCTTGCTGCTTATACTCTTTATTTCTGTTCCTTTCAGATTCTTTGTATTCTTCATCTTCTCTAACTTGTTGTTTATGCTCTATATTTCTCTACCTTTCAGATTTTTTGTATTCTTCATCTTCTCTGACATGCTCCATATACTGTTTATTTCTCTTCCTTTCAGATTTTTGTATTCATCATCTTCTCTGGCTTGCTCCATATACTCTTTATTTTTCTTCCTTTCAGATTTTTTTGTATTCTTCATCTTCTCTGGCTTGCTTCACATGCTCTTTATTTTTCTCTTTCCATTTCCTTGTAATTTTCGTCTTTTCTAATTTGCTGCATATGCTCTTTGTTTCTTTGTCTTTCTGATTCTCTGTATGCTTCGTCTTCTCTGGCTTGCTGCTTATACTCTTTGTTCTTCTTCCTTTCAGATTCCTTGTATTCATCTTCTCTGGCATGCTCCATATACTCTTTATTTCTCTTCCTTTCAGATTCTTTGTATTCATCTTCTCTGACTTGCTCCATATATTCTTTATTTCTCTTCCTTTCAGATTCTTTGTATTCTTCATCTTCTCTAACTTGCTGTTTATACTCTATATTTCTCTTCCTTTCAGACTTTTTGTATTCTTCATCTTCTCTAACTTGCTCCATATACTCTTTATTTCTCTTCCTTTCAGATTTTTTTGTATTCTTCATCTTCTCTGGCTTGCTCTATATAGTCTTTATTTCTCTTCCTTTCAGATTCTCTGTAATGTACATTTTTCCTAGCTTGTCGCTTATCCGCTTTATTTCTTTCACGTTCCAATTCAATATATTCTTCATCTTCATGCAATATTTTCATTCTATCTTTTCTCTTTTTCGTGCGCTGTGAATAGGAATGATGTAACTTTCTCTTATTAACTTTTTGATCAGTAAATTCCTCACTCACTGTTCTACGTTCTGAACGACCATCGGTCTCAGAACCATTAAACACAAAAGGAACTAATGCGAATGGACCATTAGAATCATTAGCTACGGCAATTTTTTATCATTAAATTTAGTAACTCATTTACGTTATCGAAAGCAAGTGCGATAGCTACACCTTTTGCATTACAGCTGTGTGGATCAAACAACCAGTACATGGACTTTTTCTTAATAAGATCTATAGATTTTAACTGTACAGTAAACACACCGTAGTGATAACACTGGAGAAATGTTTTTAACACACTGCCTAAATCCCTCGGTATGGTCCCTTGTAAGGACAAATTATATATCACTGCATTGCAGATTACTTTTACATCATCAATTACAATATCCTGCAGCCAAACCTCGTCAGCGCACAAGGCGGATATGGCATAACACCTCATAATTTAAAATTGGTTTTAAGTGCAAATCATTGCCTAAATGAAGAATTTTATCAATTACTTCAGAACTCCAAGCATCAGTATTTATTACAGTTCAAAAACATAACGCCATCACCGAGTTGCTTGTGCACTGTGTGTTTTTAGCCTCACCAAATATGAGGTTGTTTTGGTTCAAGG
Organism: Deroplatys truncata; assembly: GCA_030765065.1. Classification (NCBI taxonomy): domain Eukaryota; kingdom Metazoa; phylum Arthropoda; class Insecta; order Mantodea; family Mantidae; genus Deroplatys; species Deroplatys truncata. The sequence goes on from CM060987.1 coordinate 127,343,133, forward strand.
TACCAGTAAACACTTTGGCTCCTTTCACGGAAAACAACTGTTTCGTTTCTTACTAGGCATTATAGAATGTCTTAAAACGTAAACCAGTACACCAAGAACAGAAACCAAAACAGAAGCACCTGAAAATGGTACTACAACTTATAATATATGAATGAATAAAATGAAACAGCCCTTAAACCGTGGAAACAAAAAAATATAAACTAAAATAAAAACATTTAAAATGCTACTAAAACGAACAATAAGATATGAATTAATAAAATGAAACCATCTTACGAAATTGGTTCAAATCAGCATTCCTTTGAAGCAAAAGCCAGAAGATTCACAAAATCATAGCAGTTCGTTTATTTCTCAGTATAAACAAGAAGTGCATAGTTACGACATGCGAGAACCGCATTCATATATTTCATTTCTAGCATAGATAAGTTATAATGTATAGATGACTAACTCAATCTTAAAGCATTGGTATCTCTGCATTCAAATATTTCATTCCTTGCATAGATAATAACAACAAATAGATAGTTAACTGAATATTAAAGCACTGATCTCGCATAACACTTCGGGCGATAGACTGGCTTCCATATTTTCACACGGTAGGTATAGAAACTTACACCGACTTCGGTGGCTCAATTGTACAAATAGCGTGATATCGTATCCCTATTTCTGTTTTTGGTCTACTATATGAAATTGGTCAACTGTTCTCACGTTTACAAGCAAATCAAAATAAAACCACTGGTCCTGAGGTTTTCTGCTTTTTCTTTCCACTACAAATTTCTGAACCAAACCCAAGTTTGTGAATTTGACTGTACACCCGAAAACAACTTAAATTGAGTGTTTTCAAAAGATCTATATTTTAGGTGTAGTACATTTTCGTCTATCATTTAACGCTTACCAATTATACAAGATTATATGGAATTCCTTACAAATGAACAGGATTTTACAGGCTATTTCCAGAAAATTCAAGATATACATTTTATTTGTCATAGAAATTTCTTTAATATATGCTATTTTAATAAAATCGTTAGAGCGATGTTTTTAGAAAATCAAAAAATTTTAAAAATGTTTCGTGTAAAGAGTACCTTAGGGTGAGGGGATTTTGTGAAAACATACAACACCGGAAATGTATGTTTTGAGGTGCCCTGAATCCAAATAAAGCATTTTGGAACCATGTCCGTGTGTATCAGTATGTGAACAGCATAACTCAAAAACGAAAAGTCGGATAAACACCAAACTTGTTATTTAGATTCAATATGTTCCAGGGATGCTACATGAAATATTTAAAGAAAACCGCCCCCCCATACCACCCTTACATGGAACTTTTCGAAAATTTTTATTTTATCAAAAACGACTCTTAACGATTTTTATTAAAGTATCACATGTTTAAGACATTTTTATGGTAAATAAAATGTATATGTTGAATTTACTGGGGATGTCCCCAAAAGTCCTCTTCTTTCTGAACGACTTTTGCATAACTGGTAAACCGCAAAAGATAAACAAAATTTTACTACATAAAATATAGATCTCGTTAAAACACACAATATATGGAATAAACATTGTTTTTGTAAAGTGAAACATTTTCCAGGTATTCCTTGTTATTTATTTGAATTTTCCAATACTTACAATTTCGTTGTTCTTTTTTTATGTTCTTGACATACAAAGAGAATGACATTTTAAACATAGCGACCAGTTCTAAAATTATTTGACTATCGCTTAAGGCGTACTATTTTCCCCTTGTTTTGTATTTGCAAGGGCAATATAGAAACACAGTAGCCTTTAAGAATTGACATATCTCTTAATAGCTGGTTGCTATGTGGAGCACCATTCTGTTTGCCAGAGGTTAATAGTCTTTGCATATTCAAGACAAAAAAAAATGAATAACGAATTCCCATTTGAGAAAAAGTATATTGGAAAAATTAAGGGAATAACAAGCAATATCTCGAAAACGGTTCACTCAGCGAAAAAAAAAATGTATATGACATAAATCGTGTATTTTAACGCAATATAAATTTTTGTGTAATAAACTTTTGTCTATCTCTTATGGTTTACCAGTTATGCAAAAGTCGTTCACAATGAAGAACACTTTTGGAGACATTCCCAGAAAATTCGAGATATACATTTCATTTGTAATGGAAGTATCTTAAATATATGATATTTTAATTAAAATCGTTAGAGCCATTTTCGAGAAAATTAAAATTTTCGAAAAATGTTCCATGTAAAGGGTAATCTGGGGTGGGGGATTTTCTTGAAAACCTTCGTGTCGCATCTCTGGAAGATACTGAACCTAAATACAAAGTTTGGTGTTTATCCGACTGTTCCTTACTTTGTTATGCTTTTCACAGACACATACACAGACACGGACATGTTTCCAAAAATGCTTTTTTTGGATTCAGGGGTCTCAAAACATGTATTTATGGTGAAATCTCGGGATCGAAGTTTTGGGTGGAATGCAATACTTCCCCTACTTACTATACGTAGTAGAGAAAGTAAAAACAGAAAATTATTAAGCCGTCTGTGAGCGTGTGCGTGCGTGTTTGAACAGCATAACTGAAAAACGTAAAGTGAAATAAATGCCAAACTTAGTATTTAAGTATTCCAAGAGTAAGACAGGGAGATTCTTAAGAAATACCTCACCCTACACTACTCTTTAATGTCATTGTTTTTTATTTTCTGAAACTTTTGATTAAAGTGTAGCATAATTTCGTGCCTAATAAAATGCATGTCTTGAGTTTTATGTGAAAAGCCCGTAAGGTCCGATGTATTTCATTGAATTATGTATACGTTTTATAATTAGGAAAACTTAAAAGCTAGACAAAAGCTTACCACAGGAAAAACGCATAGATCTTCTAACACACGAATTGTGTCGATGTTTTTAGTAGATTAGCCGTTTTCAAAATATTCTATAAGTGCCATCTAACAGACCCATTTGATAGTTTGCTTCCCCTCTCCCTATCTTCTCTTTTAATCGCAAGAGCATTTTGCAAAAATATAGGGGACGCAGTCTAACTACTAAAAAACAAAGGTAGCTGATGCCACATTTTAGGGTGGTCAACATTCTAATTTGATTAACAAGATATGTTGAAGATGGTTCATTATTATTACGTTATTTGCACCACGCTTTGGGCGTCACTTTGAAGAAGGTTTGTATTATATTTTGACTGTTGGGGAGCCGAACTTGAAGTAGTTGCAACCGCACGTATGGTAAAATGTTTACGGTAGCTTTCGCCCTAAATGTACTTTCCAGTGGCCTTTGCCCCCAAAAAGTGTTTAAAAGTATTAACTTTGTAATTTTAACTGGTTCTTTAAATATGTATTTGTTTGCCTCGGCTGTGTCAGTATTTATATTTTTTAAAGACATGAATGTCTTAGCAGGGAGTGGTGCGACTGAAGAATGTAGGCTTACACAGATTATAATTTTACTTACTCCTTTTATTAATGCTTGACACAATTTAAATAACACTTCACTGATATATAGAGAGAGCTGTGAGATTGGTTTTTTTATTAATTACTTGCACTTTTTAACACGTAAACTATTTTTGTCTCACACAAAATACGTATTAAATTTCTCGAGAACGCATCTCGCGTCCGGTTAGGAACACTATCTATAAACAGCTGACTTCTGAATTTGTAAATTTTGCTCCATTTTAGTTTCTGATTGGCGAATCCTAGTCCAATAGAATACCTTCATCTAACTAAAGCTTTTTCTGGTTGTTGATTGGCTATTTTATAAGCTGTCACAAAAATTACATTATTACATTTAAGAATCCCAAGTAGCATTATTAAACTTTCAAATTCATTATTGCCTCAAGGTTACCTCATTGTTACCTCATTGTTAGCAACTTTTGAACCTATTTCTCACAGCTCCTACATTATTAAATTACGTAATACATTCACATAACATTGTTACACATGTAGTATACAATAATATAAACATATACAATGGCAGTAATATACACTTTTTATATCTTGTTACATACACATATTGCTTTAAGGCGGACTGTTATTGAATTTATATATTATACAATTAGACTAAAATCATTTAAGTGTTAAAAATACTGCCTCAATGTAAACCGAAAAATCATCAGACAACCTATTTACAAAAGGCGTACTATTTAAGTCTTCTGTTAGTATAATGAGCCATTGTCTTTCATACCATGTATACTGCTCTTAGCTGAATGCTCTCCGGTGGAGGTGTTTTAGTGGGTAGGGCCGTGGTAGAGTCCCACACTCCCGCAGTGGGGTGAGCACGTAAATGTAAATGTATTTTGGTATATTGTATTGTATTTGGATATTGCACAGTCTCAACTTAAATGGTCCACCCTGTATGGCATGCATATTTTGTATAAATTAAGTTGTAAACGTTGCAAATTACTGTAGCTTAATAGTATGAAGAACAACAAATGATTTCGGCGTACTTATCTAAACCAAACCATTAACTGAGCGGCACTTTAGGAGAGTGCCAAGCATTGGACAATTCGAACCATTAATAATAGATAACTCGGAAATGACTGTTGTCACTAAAAAGGTTAATTGAAATAAATTGTATATTTTAAAGAGATATACATTATTATGTAGTGCGTTTTTGTCTATCTCTTAACGTTTACCAATTATACAAGACTATACAAAATTCATTCCGAATAAAGAGGACTTCAAAGGTATTCCAAGAAAATTCCAGATATAATTACATTTTATTTGTTATGTAAATATCTTTAATATATAGTGCTTTAATCGAGGTCGGTAGAGCTATTTTTTAGAAAATAAAGAATTTCGAAATGTTCCATGTGTAGTTTTTGGTGGGGGATCTTGTAGAAAATCTTCGTGTCGCTCTTTATAAGATATCAAGTTTTATGTTGATCCGTCTTTTCGTTTTTTACTTTGTCTACTACGTATAGTAAGTAGGGGAAGTATTGTATTCCACCCAAAAATTCGATACCGAGATTTCACCGGAAATACATGTTTTGAGACCCCCTGAATCCAAAAAAGCATTTTTGGAAACATGTCCGTGTGTGTGTCTGTGTGTGTGTGTGTGTGTCTGTGAACAGCATAACTCAGAAACGAACAGTCGGATAAACATCAAACTTGGTATTTAGTTTTAGTATCTTCCAGAAATGCGACACGAAGGCTTTCAATAAAATCCCCCACCCCAGATTACCCTTTACATGGAACATTTTTCGAAAGGTTTAATTTTCTCAAAAATGGCTCTAACGATTTTGATTAAATATCATATGTTTAAGATACTTTCATGACAAATAAAATGTATATCTTGAATTTTCTGGGAATGTCCCCAAAAGTATTCTTCATTGTGAACGACTTTTGCATAACTGGTAAACCTTAAGAGATAGACAATACTTTACTACACAGAAAATGTAGATCGCGTTAAAATACACAATTTATGTTATATACATTTTTGTTGTTGAGTGAACCATTTTCGAGATATTGCTTGCTATTCCCTTAAATTTTTCAATACATATTTTCTCAAATGGAAATTCGTTATTCATTTTTTTGTCTTATATATGCAAAGAGTATTAATCTGAGGCAAAGAGAATGGTGCTGCACCTAGCAACCAGCTATTAAGAGATATGTATATGCTTAAAGGCCACTGCAAATACAAAACAAGGGGAACATAGTACGCCTTAAGCGATAGTCAAATATTTTTAGAACTGGTCGTTATATGTAAAATATAATTCTCTTTGCATGTCAAAAGATAGTTTCTGCAAATGTTTATCTCGATTAACATGAAGCATATGGAGAATAAGCATTTGTAAAAATATTTTGTACAAGAGTAGAGAAAGTCATGTGAGTGTAATACATCAGATTTTTTAATTATGCAACATACAGACGCGTTACGGACCTTAATTTTCATTCAGAGAACCTCAAAAGAGTATTTCCGGTAAAATCTCAGTATCAAATTTTTGGATGGAATACAATGCTTCCTCTACTTACTGTAAATACGCGGTAGAGAAAGTAACAAGGAGAAATATATTAAACACCAATGCTTGGTGGTAGAAGAAACTGAGTAAACAATTAGGCTTCTGCAACAAAAAGTACATATAAAGGTATAACTACCACTTAGGTATTTATTGGGAATAACCTTAGGGCACTTCCACCTTAGAAAGGGCGCTTTGTTTGTGTCAGACGCGCCCTTACGAAGGTATGACTCTTTGATGTTTATGTTCTGCTAATAGCTACATGTCCGAGAGGAGCTGGCAAACAACGAGGAGGTGGTTTAAATTACAACGGTGAAGTTTTTAAAAAGAGGCTTTTTTTCATTCTAGTTACCTTTCTGTTAAAATTAGTTCTACTTCGTGTACACAACAATGACACACACTAATTTTTACTTGCAGGAAATTATATCTTTTATCTTATATCAATGAAAACAAAGGAAAAGTAACAAACACGAGAGCATGTGTGGTAGAGAAGATAAAATTAGTGCTTTCATCTTGTGAAAGTTTCTGATAAAATATTAATTCGTGCAGCAAACAAAGACACGCACTAAATTTTACTTACAGGAATAATTGTATTTGTTTTGTATCAATAGAAACGGAAGAAAAACAAACGAAAAGGTAATTTAACAACAGTTTTTGCGGACATAAGGAAATTGGTACACACATATAAGCTTCTGTAATAATAAGACACGTTAAGGTACAAATACACCTTTGGGGTTTATTGGAAATAGGTAACCTTATGCCGTTCCATCAGAAGAAAGGTCGCTTGGTTGTACCAGACGCGACCTAGTCGCTGCTGCCTCTTCGTTCTTATGTTCTGCTAATACAGAACTGCTGGCTGTTTCAAGTAGAGCTGGCTAACAAGAACGACGACGGTGGTATCTGATGCGTTTACATTCACATGACTATCGTTTAATACTTTCTCTACCACATCCATAGTACGTAGGGGACTGTGTGTGTCTGTGAACATAACTCAAAAACGAAAAGTCAGATAAATAACAAACTTGCTGTTTAGGTTCAGCACCTTAAAGATGCGAAATGAAGATTTTAAAAAAAAATCCCTCGATTCCAAACTACCCTTTACGTGGAATATTTTAAGAATTATTTCATTTTCGAAAAAATGGCTCTAACGATTTTGATTAAAATACCTATACTAAAGAAATTTACATAAAAAAAGTCTGATGTGTTACACTCACATGACTGTCTCTACTCTTGAACAAACTATTTTTACAAACGCTTATTCTCCATATGCTTCATGTTAATCGAGATGTTAATCTTATTCCTAATTTTCTTGTAGATGCAAGGGGAATTGGTAAGCTTTAAGCTATAGTCAAATATTGTAAGAGGTGGTTGCTATGTGGAGTATTCCATTCTCTTTGCATTACCAGGACAAAAAAAATGAAAAACGAACTTCCATTTCAGAAAAAGTATTGGAAAATTCAAGGGAATAACAAGCGATATCTCGAAAATGGTTCATTCAACAAAAAATGTATATGACATAAATTGTGTATTTTAAGGCGATCTACATTTGTTGTGTAGTAAAATTTTGTCTATCTCTTATGGTTTCCAATTATGCAAAAGTCGTTCACAATGAAGAATACTTTTGGAGACATTCCCGAAAATTCGAGATATACATTTCATTTTTCATGAAAATATCTTAAACATATGATATTTTAATCAAAATAGTTAGAGCCATTTTTGAGAAAATTAAAATTTTCGAAAAATGTTCCATGTAAGGGGTAATCTGGGGTGGGAGGGATTTTCTTGAAAACCTTCGTATCGCATCTCTGGAAGATACTGAACTTAAATACAAAGTTTGGTGTTTATCCGACTTTTCGTTTCTGAGTTATGCTGTTCACACACACACTGACACACACACGGACATGTTTTCCAAAATGCTTTTTTTTGGATTCAGGGGGTCTCAAAACATATATTTCCCGTGAAATCTCGGTATCCAACTTTTGGGTGGAATACAATGTTTCCCCTACTTACTATACGTAGTAGAGAAAGTAAAAACGATAACGAATTCCCATTTGGGAAAAAGTATTGGAAAATTTAAGAGAATAACAAGCAATATCTCGAAAATGATTCACCCAACTCGTTTCTGAGTTATGCTGTTCACACACACACACACACACACACACACACACGCACACACACACACACAAAGCCACACCCACACACACACACACACACACACACACGGACATGTTTCCAAAACACAACAAAGGTTACAAAATGGCGTAGAAACGAAATGTATGTTTACGCTTTCGATCGTATTGGCTAAAAGAGAAAGAGGTAGAGTGAGTGCATTCAGTTTGTCATACAGACCTCTTATCGTGATTGGTAGCACATACCTTATCGGCTAGTGCAGGACACCCTTTGAAAGGATTAAAAGCTAAGTTCAAAGCTTGATGAGAGTCCAGTTTAGCAAAATGTAGAATGTGCAGTGTGAGAAGATTTTGAAACTAAAGCTTGAATGATATTCATTAAATACATTGCAATACTTTTTAACAAAAAATAAACAGAATTGTATTCTCACAGTGGTATGGGTGCTTGTTGCTGCGTGGAAGGAAATATAACTAAATAATAAATAAATAACGAAGCATGTTTTTTTTCTCTAATTCAAACTATAATTGGTTAATATACCTTTACTAACATGTTACTGATCATAGGAACACAACAGGATTATAGACAAGAATATAAACCAATTTTATTACCATAATACCTATGGATGTCATATTCGGTAAACCATACGCATACACACATTTATCTTTAGTTTATAAACATGATTAGTTAATTATAACAGAGTAGTTTAAATTTAGTAAACGAATATCATTATCTGCGGATGTTTTACGGGGAGTCTCCACTTTTTGACGAGTATGTAGACCGTCTTCCTCACTTTCCTAGAATATTTTGATCCAGTAATTTACTATAAAAACACTTTTATGCACTACCGTTGCAATTGCTGTAACAATGCGACCAGCCTCTCACATACCCACGATACGTCCACGAGTAATTTCGCTAGTATAAGGCATGACTGGTTCTGAGACAATAAACATATTTGGTTTCAATAACACCAGAAAAAGCAAAGGCATCAACCTCCCCTCTTATCCTCATTATTGCTGTACTATCAAGCCACCATGCTCTGTGATAGGTAAGGTGAAGAACATGCCTCAAAAGACCCCAGAAAACGATACAAAATCTGCCGAGGATTTTCTTTGGTGCTGTTTGTACCTGTTGAATTTTCTGGGAATATCCTATAAAGTCCACTTCATTCCGAAGAAATTTTGTATAATCTTGTATAACTTGTAAACGTTTAGGGATAGACGAAAACGTACTACACAAAAAATGTCTATCTCTTTTAAAGACACAATACATTTCAAACAACCTTTTTTGTGGCATCAGCCATTTTCAAGATATCCCTATTTGTTCAATACTTTGTCATTAAGTCCATCGATTTTCAGTTATTTCTCGCGATTGCATGGAAACTGGAATTTTAAGGTCAGCATATACCGTCCAGTTCTTAAACATGCGACTATCGCTGTTCCCTTTGTATCTATAACGAAATGTGTAATTATTTCTGCAAATGTTTGCCTTGATTAAAACGAAGTAAATAGGAAAATAAGCTTTCGTTTTTTTTTAAGTGGAGGAGAAAATGATTTAATCACTGACCCCAGCCCCGATGGGAGTCGGGACTGAGAGTGTGGGACTCACCAATAGTCGGCATACCTACTAAAAACTCCTCCACCGGTGGAAAAAGGAAGAAGGTAAAAGTGGAATGACGTGGCTTTTTGCGGTCCCGCATAGCACCCGCGTTAGTATGTGAAAGATGGATGTCTCCGCCCTATGGGTTGGAGCGGGATAGGTGGTTACTAGGTTGCAGCCATGAAACCTGACTGCAACACTAGTGAAAAATGGCGTGGGTTTAGATAAGAGTTGGAAAGGTGATTGTATGGAAGGTGTGGGTTGGCGTAGAACTTACTTCTTGTGAAGTTCCATCCTGCTGATATACTCTTGTGAGTATGCTGCGCTGGCCGGAGGCCTTCGGGGGTTGCTTGGGGCCTCCGGTATGGTTGTCTGCTGGAAGTAGGCCCGAAGTTGGTGCTGCTGCTCTTCCAGGGATCTGATGGCGATGTCGATGGAATCTAGCTGTTGTGTGATGGTATCTGTTGTTGAAGCTGAGGTCTGGATGGAGTTGTCGATGGTGCTGAGTCTAGTAGTGAAGGTCTCGAACTGCCCAGCTAGAAAAACTTGCTGAGCAGCTGAGGTGTCTTGAAGGTCCCTGATGAGTTCCTCCAGGGCTGTAAGCTTCGTCGTCATGTTCAGGAACTCCGCGTGGAGATCCTGAACGGCGTCGCGTAGGCCCTGGACTTCCTCGATGATCGCTGCTGAAGATGGTGTCGGCGCTGGTGATGGAGCTGGTGTTGGCGTCTGTGAAGGTGATGCTGGCTGCGACGAAGGTGCTGGCGGCTTCGGCGTTGCCTTCCTGCGAGGATGCAGGGGGCAGAGCGCTTGGCCGGTGAAATGTGTTGACCTCCACAGGTCGCACAGTAGCGGCGTCGGCGGCGAAGGTCGTGCTGTGTACACGAAGACGTAGTGCTGGAAGCGCTACAGTAGTGGCACCTTGGTTTCGCCGTGCAGGAGCTCTCATTGTGCCCGTAGGCACAACAGCGTCGGCAGGGAACCTGGCGTTCCATTCGGCTGGCCTCGATGCGTAAGCACCGCCCTAACAAGGGCAGGCCCGCCCTCAAGGCCGCTTCCTGGTCACCAGCGTCTGCGAACTCGATCCTGACTAGGGATGTGGGTCCCTGTGATCCGTGAATCCGAGCGGCCTTCAAAGCTGAAGGCCACTGCTGGTGTGCTGCGCTGATGAGGAACCTGACTGGCAGGTCTTTCGGGACCCCTCGGATCACAGCACTGTACCTCCCATGAGGCACAGGCTGTATCTGCGCTGGCTGGACAGTATCCAGGATCGGCGGCGTTTCTGCGGTGAAGCTGGCGGCAACTGCGGAGGCAGTACCGGCGAAACTGCGCTGGCACTTGGCGAAGCGGCGGTCGATGCGTAGGTTGCCCTAGGCTGCGGCGAAATCTCCTCGGCGGATGCCGGAGGAGATGAAGAGGTTCCTGCCTTAGCAGGAGCGGCGACAGAGCGACCCTTCTTCCTCGCCATCTCGGAGCTGAGTGAGCTTTCGTAAGAATTATTTGTATAGGCATTATTAAACTCTAGAGGGGAGAGAATGTCATGTAAACGTAACGCAATTCTTTTTAAATATAGCTTATCCAAACTTTACTTACTAAAACTTCATCTTATTGGAGATAAATCTTTGCAGAAATAGTTTCATTACACTTTGCTTTTAGGTATAAGGGGTAGAGATAACCTAATCGATAGTCGATTATGTTTAAAAGCTGCATGCTTTATACAGGTCTTGAAATTCCATGCTCATTTCTTGACATTGCGAGGAACATCTAAATAGCAACAGCGCTTTAATAAAATGACAAATATATGAAACAGCTCAAACTGATAACAATGGATATCTAGGTCATGTCTGATGCCACAAAAAAGTTACATATTTGAAATAAATTGAGGATTTTAAACGGCTCTTCATTTTATGTGCACTAAGTTTTTGTCTATTCCTTAAGGTTTACCAGTTATGCAGATTTATGCAAAGTTCCTTCAGAATGAAGAGGGCTAGTATTCCCAAAAAATTCAGGATATGCGTTCTATTATAGTATTACTATGAATGAAACACTCTAGAATACAAAAACCAAAAAAAAGTTGTAGAATACAATCCAAGATGGAAAAGAAGAGTAGAACGCCCATATCTGAGACGGAGGGGTAGTCATCCCTGGTGTAGTGGTTACCACGCTAGCCTCTAGAACCCGAGATCGCAGGTTCAAACCCGGCGGAGGCTGATGGATTTTTTCGGGCGTAAAAATCCTTAGCATGGCTTCCTTCGGATGGGAAGTAAAGCTGGTGGTCCTGTGTCGTAGATTCACGGCACGTAAAAGAACTTTAAGGCTGATAAAGAGGCCTCTGAGCAAAATTACCGGTCTATCACGCCAAATATAGAATGGGACGCTAAGGAACACCGCAGTTAAAGAGCGTCTATAAATAAACTGAATTTAACTTAGTTTGAGACGGAGGGCCTAGGATTTTGGCCATGAGGACAAAGCAGTTGACTAAACCGTGTAGATGGTGATGATGATGCATGGTATTTACTTGTGTACGTAACTGCTTATGTAATTTGAATGTCTGCATAATTAGTGTACTTTGACTGTTTATAACAATTATAAACAGACGGCAAGGGCTTGCACTGGTATTGAAATTAGCATCTGATAATTTTTCATTATTGTTTCGGCTAACTAATGAGTAAGTAACTCTTGCATGTAGTGGTGCGTGAAAGGAATGAAACATAAGCACAGATTGTGAAATTATAACACGGCTGAAAAGTAAGTTACTGTTTGTGCCTTTAATGTGCTTGTCCTTTGTAATTATTCAGGCGTTGAAGTACTGTCATCATACTTTACTGAAAATTCACATGTTCATAAGTTTTAGATCAGACCGAACCTGTTGTCGTCCTCTTACACTGTGTACTACTTAATTCGACTTATCTACATATTTATCGGTAACTGTGTATGCATTTATGCGACTATGCCTCACCACGATCCGTTCTCATCCATGTCTAAGCTACCACTAACTTGGCGTCTCTACCTTACATATAAACATTTGAAAGTTTGGCCTTACTTGCTTCTGGTTGGCTGACTAATATTTTAAATCTACTTCCTTGCTATTGTATTACCTATTTCAAATATAACATGACATTTCTACAGTTAACACACACGCATACATTTTCGTCCTTTTCTTCAATTTTTTGTGGTCCTGACCAAAGTTTTCCCCTAAGCTATAAAATTTAATGAGTTTTGTCTGGAGGACACAAATTGTTCCCTTCTCGTTCTCCACAACAGCTAACTCTGAATACACTTCGTTAATAACATACAATCAAAACTTTTATCTTTAATCCTATACAAACACTGTTAACATTACATAAACAATAAAATGCAAGAATAAATAATTAACATGTAAAGAATTGCTTATTATTATTATTATTATTATTATTATTATTATTATTATTACTCAGGCTTGTGGTGTGAGTCATTCTTTATTTAATGTTAATATTGCCAAAAATACTGTCACAATAATAATGATGGATAGTTTTGAGGTGGGGAATTTACTTCAAAATCCTTTTTTCTCATTCTTGAAAGAAGCTGAACTTAAATACCAGGTTTCGTATTCATCTTTTCCTTTTTGTATTGTGGTGTTCACAGATAGACAGAAAAACTGAAAGATAATTCCACCTACCCACTCACCCACAGACTAGCTCTAACACTCTCATACATGGACCTTTTTTCGAAATGTTTGTTTTAATTCAGGGAGCCTCAAAACGTGTGTTTCTGGTATCACATTTTTGGGTAGAATGCAATATTTTTTCTACTTAATATACGTAAGCAGTAGGAAAAACAAATTTTATCATTCTGGTCAAATTTCAGCTAAAATAATATACTTCGTGTAGGAAATAATTAATATTTCTTGCAGGAATGGTAGCCTTTAAGTTTTATCAATAAAACCAAAGCAAAATAAAGAAAAAGTAGCAAACATGAATGCAAAATAAGGCAGTATTTTTAACACTTAAATGATTTCAGTCTAATTATATAATAAAAAATATAATAACAGCCCGCCTTAAAGCAATATGTGTATGTAACAATATAGAAAAAGTGTATATTACAGTCATTGTAAATGTTTATATTATTGTATATATGTGTAACAATGTTATGTTAATACATTACGTAATTTAATAATGTAGGAGCTGTGAAAATAATTGGTTAAACGTTGCTAACAATGAGGTAACAATGAGGTAGCCTTGAGGCAATAATGAATTTGAAAGTTTAACAATACTACTTGTAATTCTTGGAAGCAATAATGTAATTTTTATGACAGTTTATAAAATAGCCAATCAACAACCAGAAAAAGCTTTAGTTAGATGAAAGTATTCTATTGGACAAGGATTAGCCAATCAGAGACTTGGAATACAGAAATTTACAAATTTAGGCGGTAGAAATCAAGTCAGTTGCTTGTAGACAGCGCTCGTAACTGGACGCGTTGGTTGTAGACAGTGTTCCTAATCGGACGCGAGATGCGTCCTCGAGAAATTTAATACGTATTCGTGTGAGACGAAAATAGTTTACGTGTTAAAAAGTGCAAGTAATTAACAAAAGAATGTCGCAGCTCTCTATATCAGTGAAGTGTTATTAAAATCGTGTCAAGAATTAATAAAAAGGAGTGAATTAAAAAAATTATAATCTATGTAAGCTTACATTCTTCAGTCGCATCACGCCCTGTTAAGAAATTCATGTCTCTAAAAATAATACTGACGAGCCGAGGCAAACAAATATATAATATTTAAAGAAACAGTCAGAATTACTAAGTTAATATTTTTAAACATTTTTTGGGTGCAAAGGCCACCGGAAAGTACATTTGAGGCGAAGGCTGCCAGAAAGCGGGTACTATACGTGCGGTTGCAACGAACTTCAAGTTCGGCTCCCAACAGTTGAAATATAATACAACTGCTTCAGTACAACCTACTTCAAATTGACGCCCAAAGCGTGGTGCAAATAACGTAAAGATACTACCTTATTTCAAATTGGCTTTCCATACGTGAAGCAACCATCTACTTCAAAAATAAGGAAACAAAGAACTGAGTAAACAAATAGGCTTCTGCAAAAAAAAAAAAAAAAAAAAAAAAAGCGTACATTAAGGTATAACTACTCCTAAGATATTTATTGGGAACGGCTTTATGGCACTTCTACCTAAGAAAGGGCGCTTAGTTTATGTCAAACGAACAGATGCACCCTTGTTATATAACTCTTCATTATTTATGTTTCGCTAATACAGAGAGGCTGGCCGTTGCAGGAAGAGGTGGCAAGGGCGACGACGACAGTGAATTTTATTAAATCTGATGTGTTAAATTCACATGACTCTCCATACTCCTCTTCTTCAAACTATTCTTACGAAAGTTTATTGTTCTATTTAATCAGATAAACATTCAATTAACATGTACATATTTCGTTGAAGGATACGGTAGGTAAAGCGATATTCCGATGTTTAAGAGCGTGTCACTAGGTGAAGGCTTTGAAATGCCATGTCCTTTGCATGGCCACGAGGAAAAAGAAAAATCTGTGACACATTCACATGACTTTCTCTATCCCCTAACGTTTATTAGTGGATATACAAACTATTCTTACAAAAGCTTATTTTTCTTTCTATAAATTTTAATCCAAATAAACCTTTGCAGAAATAGCTACATTTAACATTTGATTATAGATGCAAAGGGAACGCGATAGTCAAATGTTTAAGAACTGGACGCTATATGTTGGCCTTAAAATTCCATACTGTTTCCATGCATTCGCGAGAAACAACTGAATGTTGACAGGACTTTAAGAAACTGACCAAGAAATGGACAATTCGAATCTTTAATAACGGATATCTCAGAAATACTTATGCCACAGAAAACTTATTTGAAATAAGTTGTGTGTATTAATAAGGTCTACATGCTTTATAGTAAGTTTTCGTCTATCGCTTAACATTTAAGAGCTATGCAAGATAATACAAAATTCCTTCCGAATGAAGAGAACTTCACAGTCTGTCCCCAAATTTAAGATATACACTTTATTTGCCATGTAAATATAATGAATATTTGGTATTTTAATAAAAATCGTTAGCCATTTTTTAGAAAATTAAACATTTTGAAAAATGTTCCATGTAAAGGGCAGTTTGGGGTGGGGGTTTTCTTGAAAATCTTCGTGTCGCACCTTTGAAAGATATTGAACATAAGTGCCAAGTTTGGTGTTTATCCAACTTTTCGTTTTTGAGTTATGCTGTTAAGTCACACATACGGAATGTTTCTTAAAATATTTTTTTTATTTAGGAGCCCTCAAAACATGTAGACATTTCTGATGAAATCTCGGTATTGAATTCTTGGGTGGAAAGCAACCTACTATGTACGTGGTAGAGAAAGTAAAAAAGAAGGAAAGAAAAGAAAACACGATTTGCAACTTCTTAGTTAAGAAAAGTATAGGAATTTGAACATTCAAACAAGGTATGGCTACCTCGGAAGTAGTTAAATCAACAATAAATTTTTATTTGATATAACTTGTTATTTTAATGTACTTTTTCTGTGTAGTAAGATTTTGTCTATCTCTTACGGTTTGCCGATTGTACAAAATTCGTTCAGAATAAAGAGGTCTTCAAAGTCTATTACCAGAAAATTCAGGATATACATATTATTTGGCATGCAGATATCTGAAATATGTGACATTTTAATAAAAATCGTTAGTAATATTTGAGAAAATAAAACTTTATGAAACTTTTGCCACGTAAAAGGTAGTTTGAGGTAAAAGAATTTTCTTGAAAACCTTTGTGTCACGTCCTTGGAAGATGCTGAACTGAAATGCCAAGTTTGGCAATTAACCGGTTTTCGCTTATGAGTTATGCTGTTAACAGACAGACGCATACGCAGAGGTGTTCTAAAAATGCTTTTTTTTTTTTTTGGATTCAGGGAGCCCCGAAACATGTATTTCCAGTGAAATCTCAGAAATTAAATTAAATTTAGTTTTATTTATGGACGTTCTTTAACTACTATGGTCCTTAGCGCCCCATTCAACATTGGGCGTGAAAGATCCGCAATTTTGCTCAGAGGCCTCTTTATCAGGCTTGAGGTTCATTTACGTGCCGTAAATCTAAGACACGGGACCACCGAATTTACTTCCCTTCCGAAGGAAGCCATGCTAAGGATCTGTACGTCCGAAAAAATCCATCGGATTTGAACTTGCGACCTTTGGAACTAGAGGCTAGCACGGTACCACTGGTCCACGGAGGACGACGTGTGAAATCCCAGTATCGAAAGTTTGAGTGGAATACTTACCAAAGGTTTTTACTTTTTCTGCTATATATAATACCTAAAAATTCGATATGGAAATTTCACCGAAAATATATGTTTTGAGGCCCCCGAATAAAAAAGAAACATTTTTAAAAAATGATCCGTGTGTGTGTTTTGCGAACAGCATACTCAAAAACGATAAGTTGATCAACTGCAAGCTTGGAATTTAAGTTCAGTACCTTCCAAAGATGCAACACGAAGATTTTCAAGAAAATCCCCCCCTCCACACCAGACTAACCCTTACATGGAACGTCTTTCGAAAAATTTGATTTTCTAAAAAAAATGGCTCTAACGATTTTGGTTAAATCGCCACATATTAAAGATATTTACATGACAAATAAAATGTATATCTTGAATTTTCATGGGACTAGCCTGTGAAGTGTACTTCACTTGGAAGACATTTTTTTATAATCTTGTGTAACTGGTAAACGTTAAGCGGCAGACGAAAACGTACTACACAAAAATGTAGACATCTTTAAAACACACTATTTATTTAAAATAGGTATTCTTGTGGTACGAGGGGCACTATTTATATTTTGAGCCTTGGCAACCCTGAATGTTGTAGGTGCCACCTGACGTTTTCAAAGTTTGACATTTTTGACCACAATCTACTTCAAACATTTTGTCAATAGAGCGTCATTTGTTTTGTTTGCACTAACTTGAAAATTGTGTGTCAACAAAAACATGGAACTAACTCGTGAAAATGTTCGTGCAATGATTAATTACAACTTTGGACGTGCATTATCAAGACAAGAGTACATCGATCAACTAACTTCCACATTTGGCCACGAAGCTCCATCTTTTGCCACTGTGAAACGCTGGTATAAAGAATTTAATCGTGGCCGCCGTTCCCTCAATGATGAAGTTCGTGAAGGTCGTCCAAAATCAGTTGTTGTGCCAGAAAAGATTGATGCTGTGCAAAAACTAATAATGAAAGATCGTCATGCGACATATTTTGAGATTGAGGCTGAGTTCCACCAGCATATATAAAATATAGCATGATTATTTAGCAGTGAAAAAGGTTTGCTCTCGTTGGATCTCACATAATTTGACGCAATCTCAAAAAGATGCTCGTGTCAATTGGTGTACAAAAATGCTCAAGAAATACAATGCTGGTGCCTCAAAAGACGTATATAAGATGGTAACAGGTGACGAATCATGGATCCATGCGTATGAGCCGGAACGTAAACAGCAGTCGACTGTATGGGTGTTTCAAGATGAAGCAAATCCAACAAAAGTTGTTCCCACTCGAAGCACTTCGAAGCAAATGGTCGCCTGCCTTTTCAGCAACACTGGCCATGTGGCAGCAGTGCCTTTAGAGGAACGTAAAACGGTCAATGCCGAATGTTACACAACCATTTGCTTGCCGGAAGTCTTCGGTGAAGTAAGGAAAACCAACAAGAACCGTAGGATCGTTCTTTATCAAGACAATGCGAGCGCAAACACATCTCGTCTAACAACGGAGTATTTGAAGGCTAAAAAAAAATCGAATTGATGGGTCATCCACCATACAGTCCTGATTTGGCACCCAATGACTCCTTTTTGTTCCCGAACATCAGAATAAATTGCGCGGACAACGATTTTCGTTGGCAGAAGAAGCCGTTGATGCCTTAAAAAACCATGTTTTGGAGGTGTCTCAAGAAGACTGGAATAAATGCTTTGACAAATGGATCAAACGGATGTAAAAGTGTATTGCTCATAAAGGAGAATATTTTGAAAAACAATAAAGCAGTTTTCAATCAGAAATTACTTTGTTTTAGTTATTAGGCTCAAAACATAATTAGTGACCCTTGTATACACCGCTTCTGAGATATCCTTAATAATACCTCGAATTGTTCATTTCTTGGTCGTTCGCTTAAAAGTCCTTTACATTCAGTTGTTTCTCGCGATTGCATGGGAACAGTATGAAATTTTAAGGTCAGCGTATAGCGTCCAGTTCTTAAACATTTGACTATCCATGTTCTCTTTGTAGCGATAACAAAATGTATAATGCAACTATTTCTGCTAAAATTTATTTGAATTGAAATGTAGTAGATCGAAAAGTATGCTTGAGTAAGAATAATTTGTGAACATACTAATAAAATACAGAGGGTAAAGAAAGTCATTTGATGACTTCAGATTTTTTAAAATACAATATAAGTATGCAACGGATACATGGAATTCTTCATGGGTGGAGAAAGTCGTGTTTCACATATAATCTTTTCATGATTTCTTTTCCTAATGCTAGTTTTTCTTTCATAAAAAGTTACATTTCTAACACGAACAACTTCTGCCTTTTCATTCTACAAACCGTAATCGTAACTACAATTAACAGGTATGACGTGTTTTAGGGGTCTTTCATCAAAATGTTTTACCTTTTCTTTAGGTATATGATGAATACAGGCTGAGTATCTAGCGGATGTAAATTGTAAAGCTACAGACGAACGGAGAGACCCTTAAAACCGGGGCAGAGCACCGTAAGTACGGCACAAGAGTCCTATTTGCTTCTACAGGGACCCCTGGGATGAGGGGAGGGATGAAGGAAGAGATGCGAAGGGTGAACAGGTCCGAATGAAAACGGGGGCAAGCATGGGCGGAGTCCCTAACGTTTCCAGATCGAATGCATCCTACACCGCCCGGGCTCACCCACAAGCCTCTAACCTTCTGCGGTATCCCGAGGATACATGGATCTTTAGCAGTGCAACTTGGAAAATGTCACGGCCTTGTGTGATTGTAGAGAGACACGGTGTCAAATTGATCTTCAGCCGGTTAACCGGTCCCGCAAGGGTTGTTATCAATGGCAAGCCCGGTAAGTGATGTGATGCGAAATCTTACCGCCCTTCTTTGTGGTGTGGGGGCTAGTGTGTCTGCGTCACTTTCAAGAAGTCGCAAGTCCGAATCTCGGTTAGGTTGAGTTAACTAGATAAGGAATTTTCCAGGGTTTTCCTTACCCTGAAAAGACGTACGTAGGTTAGGTTTACTCTAAAATCTAGAGACACCGGCACCATTTGAGCATCAGTTTAGTCATTTTGTTCATTCACTGATATGATCCATTCCGTTAAAAAAAGCCTTAAGCTTTGAAGTTTTAAATTTTTACCTAATAAAACAGCAAATAGATTCGTGTTCCGCAATACATGAGGATTTTTTCAATGAACAGTTTAAAGTGATTTTTATAGAAGGTTTTAAAAAAATCATTATGAATATCCTTAAATTGTTTATAATGGTTTATTCGTTAACTATTTACATTAGCAATATCACTGTTGTAATTTTTAAAAACTGCTTCATTTATTCACAAATTTCATTCATTTTCTTTAAATGCTTTGGTCATATCGGGGCTTTGACTTGAGAAACAACTATAACTTGCTTAACTGTTGGTTTTATTAACGTTGATTTTATCAGTTTTAGCTGTTAAACACACTCACATTTATTCCTATATTCACACTTCTAGACTACCGGACAGCCTCGATGGGGTAGCAGTGTATAACCACCGCCTACCAGCTCTCCAGGTTGGTGCCAGAGGACATTAAGGCATCTCACACTAGACTTCGTCCAGACATACCCAATCTCCCTGGGTGTCAGGAACCATTGCCCCGCCGAGTTCAACCCAATCCGAACAACTCACTTCCTTGCGGGATCAGATATTCTGCTTGACGCACTTCTTACTGGTAAAGCGAGAAATACCATGGGGTCCGCAGCTCCACGGTAGCTAAAGGGCTTGGGGATAGGCAATGATTCCGGTTAAAGAAAAATTCCCTGCCAAGAATCGAATCCGTGACCTCTGGTTTGGAGTTCAAGATTGCTGACCACCCGACCGCAGGGGCAGTTTTGTTCTAATTTTATTTTGTTTAATATCTGCTGTTTTATGGATGTAGTTTTAAATAACATATTTTGATTCTATGCTAAAAATAATATCTTCTCTGAATAATAATAGTTCTGTATAGATGAAAAGTTTGTCTTTAGGTATCTCTTAGACTAGGAACTTTGCTAGGAAGTATGTATCTTATTTGAAGGTTTCTTATTTACTGTTTCTTAATATATGTATATTAAAGACTGAAAAATGTTACTGCAACAATAATGTAAGTGCAGCTATATATCCGTGAAGTTTCAGGTTCATATACATGGCAGGTAGTTAGCCTGGAAAAAATAGTAACTTGTAAAAAATATTGTGCGGAAAAATGAAAATAATTTTTGGGCACTTCTTTTCTCAGAAACTACGTGAAGCTGATAAGACATAACTTTAATTGTACAGAAAACATTTGTTTTATGTCGCTGAATTGAAAGAACTGAGCTGTTAATTGTATGTCAACATTTTTGCCTAAGATTATAAGACAGATTGTTCAATATTTTAAAACGTTCACACCAAAAAGCATAACTGATTCAGTGCTTTTAGCAAATTATTATTATTATTATTATTATTAGTATTATTATTATTATTATTATTATATTTATTTTACTTCGGTTTAACTAAAGGGTCATCTCACGACGGATGTTAGTGGATAACTCTTAGATCGAGGTGTGGTGGACAGTTAGCCTTCTAGGTTTCATCCCTGTAACCACCTCCTTCGTCGTTCCATAGAGACCCTACCGTATAGCAAACGGATCCCGTGCCCCGTGCCGTGCAAACGGCATTAGGGCGCCGTCCAGTCTAACTGCCGCTTTCATATAGAAAGGCGGACAGTTGGCCTTCTAGGTCTCATCGCTGTAAACACCCGCTTGAACGTATCTGCAAAGACCCTAGTGCACAGCATGTGGATCTTCTGCTTCGTGCCCTGCAGATGGCATTAGGGTGCCGTCCAGTCTAACTGCCGCTTTCATATAGAAAGGCGGACAGTTAGCCTTCTAGGTCTCATTCCTGTAACCACCCGCTTCGTCATGTCCACAGAGACCCTAGCGCACAGCAACCGAATCTCCTGCTTTGTGCCCTGCAGATGGCATTAGGGTGCCGTCCAGTCTAACCTTATATAGAAAGGCGGACAATCAATTAGCATTCTAGGCCTCATCCCTGTAACCATGTCATCTTGTTTCGTCACATGTCCACAGAGATCCTAGCGCATAGCAACTGGGCTTTCTGCTTCGTGATGTGAAGATGGCATTAGGGTGCCGTCCAGTCTACCAGCTTTTTGTCTCTGAATAGATGGCTTAGCATTCGCTTTTACCACCTATTTTTCATTTTAGACTTAAGGTGGAACCGTGGTATTATATATCCAATCCGGTATTTACCTTAGCGCCTGAGAGAAACCACGAAAAAACCTCAGTCATTTTGGTCGACCTACGGGATTTGAACCAGGACCTCCCGAATGCGGGCCACAGACGTTACCGCCTGAGCCAGATTATGTTATTGAGTATATAAAATTTTATCTTTGTAGCTTTTATAATTTTTCTGAAAAGGACTCATTTGTTTAGAAAAATGTAGTTTTGAGAAAATTTTCAATTAAAATATAGCTTGATTTCACTTCATGACCCACTTTTATGAATTCCACAGAATAAGGGTTAGCTACATCTTTTGTTATCTCCTGGTTGGCTAGTGTGTGTCTGTGGGTTTGACACCGAACAGATGGCTCGGCAGTAACATGTGAGGCAAGGCAATCGGGAGGTCCCGCGTTCAAATCCCGATGGCCGCGTTTTTCATGGTTTACTCTGGTTGACAAAGGCGAATGTTGCAGTGTGTATTCTACTACGGTTCTCCTATCTCCCCCGTTTCACTCATTCATTTCCCTTTTATGTTTCGTGGACTGTGGTTCGGTCCGTGTCTGGCAGATGGCGCCGAAGCTTGCACCTTTCAAATGTATATCGAGTGGGATGGCTCAGTCGGATGCCAGGCGAATGCTGGGGTGGTTCATCTTCTACCACGACTCTCCTTCCTCTCATTTCCTATACCCATAATTTTCCTTGTCATCTAATTCAGGGTTGTAGGACCAGGCGACGGTGTTCGGCGGCTTGCGGCTGGGCGGTAGCTTGCCCTCTGTAAACGTTTCTTCCTTGGCTTCGCTGCGTACCGCTCAGCTATATCTCTCTTCAGTGTGGAACGCCGCTGGAGGTTGGTGGTTTGTAAGCAGGGATCATGCGGCGTTGAATGTGTTATTTCTGGAAACGTTAGGGACCCCGTCCATGTTTGCCCCCATCGGATCCGGATATGGTCGCCCTTCGGGTTTCGCCCCCATCCCTCCCTCTCAGAGGTCACGTTGGAAGCACAATGAGATGAATGGGCTGCGTACGGTGCTCTTCCCCAGTTCCGGGGCCCCTCCGTGATATGTACCTTTAACTGTACCTTTGGAAATGTTTCCCCAGTCCCAAATAAGAGGATCTCTCTGACCGGTGCTCCCATAGCCGGGTGGAACGGTCTAGGTGTATGTCATTTGCGTCAGCTCAGCTCTGCAACCCGTGTGGTTTTTCTGTGGTTCCCTGAAGTGTACGCACAATAGATCTCTTGAGGGTCGCAGTATTAATTGTCTCTTCCCAGTGAGAATAACTTTACCTACAAACTTTTCTAAGTTATATATTGAGAAATCATATAAAAAAATCTGATGTGATATATTCACATGACTTTCTCTTCCCTCTTAATCTTTATTAGTGTATATACAAACTATTCTTATTAAAGCTTATTTTTCTACAGGGTGATTTATGATGAAGTGACACATTTATTTCTTTAATTTTTCAAAACGAGTTATGCTAGCGACAATTTATTATACCTGAAATGCAGAGGAATTTTTGGAGATTACCTCTATAGTAAATGTTGAAAATGTCCTCCATCCTGATCGAGATTTCACCGGAAATACATGTTTTGAGGCCCCTGAATCTAAAAAATAGTATTTTTAGGAAAAGGTCCGTGTGTGTGTATCTGTGAACAGCATAACTCAAAAACCAAACTTGGTATTTAGGTTCAGTATCTTTCAAAGATGCAACACGAAGATTTTCAAGAAAATCCCCCACCCTAGACTACCCTTTACATGGAACATTTTTCGAAAATTTGATTTTCTCAAAAATGGCTCCTACGATTGTGATTAAGATATATATTTAAGTTGTTTTCATGACAAATGAAATGTACATCTTGAATTTTCTGGGAATGTTCCCAAAAGTCCTCTTCATTCTGAATGACTTTTGCATAAACCGTAAGAGATAGACAACATGTTTCTACACAAAAAATATAGATCTCGTTAAAACACACATGTTATGTCTTATACAATTTTTTTTGCCCTGTGAACCATTTCCGAAATATTCCTTGTTATTTGCTTGAATTTTTCAATACTTATAGTTTTTATCAAAAGGTAATTCGTTACTCGATTTTTATGCCTGGTTATGCGAAGAGAATGGAATGCTCCACATAGCAGCCAGCTCTTAAAACATTTGACTATCGCTTAAAGCCTACCATATTCCCCTTGCACATGCAAGAAAATTAGCAATAAGATTAACATGAAGTAGATGGAGAACAAACGTTTGTAAAAGTAGGTTGTACAAGAGTAGAGACAGTCATGTGAGTGTAACATATCAGAATTTTTCTATGTAATTAATTTTAATTGAGATAAACATTTGTAGAAAAAGGTGCATTACACATTTTGTTATAGATACAAACAGAACAGCGATAGTTAAATGTTTAAAAACTGGATGCTTTATGCTGGCCTAAAAATCCCATACTCTTTCCATGCAACTGCGAGAAACAACTGATTGTCGGTAGGATTTTAAAAGAATGAAAAGTATTGAACAATTTGTATATATCTCGGAAATGGCTAACTCAAAACTTTTTTGGATAAATGTTGTGTTTAGAAGACTCTCCATTTTTTCTTCATTACGTTTTGATCTATTGCTTCGCTTACCAGTTATACAGGATTATACAAAATCCATTCTGAATGAAGAGGACTTCACAGGGTGTTCCCAGAAATTTAACATTTACATTTTATTTATTGTGAAAAATTTTATGTATTTTAATTAAAATTGTTATGGCCATTTTTGGTAAAAATAAAAATGTAGAAACATTTTCCATGGAAGGATTGGTTTCTGTTTCGGGCAGTTTTTTGTAAATTTTCGTGTTGTATAGTTAGAAGAACCTGAAATTGAATAAGAAGTTCCATATTTATGGACTTCCCATTTTTGAGTTATGGTGTTCAGAGACAAAGACACACAGGGATCTTTTTATAAAAATTCCTCTCTTTTTTATTCAGAGACTCAAAACATGTACGCTATGTGATCAAAAGTATCCGGACACCCCACAAACATACGGTGCATTGTGCTGCCACCTACTGCCTGGTAATCATTATCCGCGACCTCAGTAGTCATTAGACATCGTGAAACAGCAGAATAACACGCTCCGTGGAACTCACGGACTTCGAACGTTGTCAGGTGATTGGGTGTCACTTGTGTCAGAAGTTTGTACGCGAGATTTCCACACTCCTAAACATCTCTAGGTCCACTGTTTCTGATGTGATAGTAAAGGGGAAACGTGAAGAGATATGTACAGCACAAAAGCGTACAGGCCGACATTGTCTGTTGACTGATAGAGACCGCCGACATTTTAAGAGGGTCGTAAAGAGTAATAGGCAGATATCCATCCAGACCATCACTTAGGAATTCCAAACTGCATCAGGATCTACTCCAAGTACTATGACAGTTAGGCGTGAGGTGAGAAACCTTGGATTCCATGGTCGAGCGGCTGCTCATAAGCCACACATCATGAAGAAAAATGCCAAACGATGCCTCGCTTGGTGTAAGGAGCGTCAACATTACACGATTGAACAGTGGCAAAACGTTGTTTGGAGTGACGAGTCACGGTACACAATGTGGCAATCCGATGGCAGCGTGTGGGTATGGCGAATGCCCGGTGAATGTCATCTGCCGGCGTGTGTAATGCCAATAGTGAAAATCGGAGGTGGTGGTGTTATGGTGTGGTGTGTTTTTCCTGGAGGGGTTTTGCACCCCTTGTTGTTTTGCGTAGCACGATCACAGCGCAGACCTACATTCATATTTTAAGCACCTTCTTGCTTCCCACTGTTGAGCAATTCGGGGATGGCGATTGCATCTTTCAACACGATTGAGCACCACGAGATGTGGCGGAGTGGTTGCATGACAATAACATCCCTGTAATGGACTGGCCTGCACAGAGTCCTGACTTGAATCCTATAGAACACCTTTGGGATGTTTTGGAACGCCGACTTCGTGTCAGGCCTTACCGACCTACATCGATACCTCTCCTCAGTTCCGCACTCCGTGAAGAATGGGCTGCCATTCCTCAAGAAACCTTCCATCACCTGATTGAAAGTATGCCTGCGAGAGTGAACGCTGTCATGAAGGCTAAGGGTGGGCCAACACCATATTGACTTCCAGCATTACCGATGGAGGTCACCACGAGTTTGTACGTCATTTTCAGCCAGGTGTCCGGATACGTTTGATCACGTAATGTATTTCCGGTGAAATCTGGATATGGAATATTTGGATGGAATGAAAAACGTCTACTACTTTCCTATAGGTAAGGGGTAGTCAAAGTAGAAGTCCAAAGTTCGATCTTCCAGGTAATTTATAGGCCGATAGTCTGTGTCCCTAGTATTGTGCTTCGTTATTTTCTCCGTATCAATCTCAGAGTTTTGGTGGCGCGTATAAGACTTGACCTCAAACGTCGTTTTATCCGGGCCATATTAGAAGCAAGTTGCCTCAGACATGTTATCGCTGGACTTCCGTAGATAAATTATTATAGCTCTCGCTTTTTATCCAGGAAGGAATGGTATTGCATCATCTTTGCAAAGGAGATTGTATTAACGAATGCCTGCAATATGTAATGGGGGTTATAACTATTATACCGGGTGTATAAAAATATGTTACAAAGCACTGGGGATTTGATAGAGCACCTGAAAACAAGCAAAAAGTTCATATACACACATGGTCAATTTCCCTTATTTTCTGAATCCTCTGTTACCTTTTGTGGTGTGCACATAAACAAGGCATATGTAATTTGCTTCTGAATTCGAAGTTTTTGATTTGTTCTTCATGTTGACTGCTGCTGTAGCAAAATAAACAATTATTTCACATACACAGATCATAAGCTAAAACTTTTATAGGATATTGTAGAAATTTGTTTTTTGAGTATAAGTAAATTACAATTAGTGGGGTACTCTAAACATAAAGTGCATCTTATGTATGGATGAGGTAATTGCTGTTTAAATGAAGTAAGTTCCTAATAGATATTCACACATTTCTAAGAGTTAGTGAGTATCTTATGAGAGTAGGCTGTTTTTAATGACATGTTTCTGATAATGGAGACGAAGGAACACTAGAACACCTAACATAGAAGAACGCCTAACACGAAAATTAGCAGTAAGATAGATTCTGCAGATGTCTATCTCGATTAACATGAAGTAGATGGAGAATAAGCGTTTCTAAAAATAGTTTATACAAGAATAGAGAAAGTCATGAGTGTAACACGCCAATTTTTTTATCCTGATAATGCCCTGTTGTTATCAACGCTAATATAATAATAATAATTTCTTTGCTTCCCATTTTATCTAATTATATTTTGTGTTGAAAACCTCTTTTAAAGGATAACACTAGTCTGCATGATATCGGATGACTGAAAACTAATAAGTGATTCTGACTTACTTTGTTATGCTGATTTCAGAACTGCTCTTAGGTTTTTTCTATCACGTGCAGTTTTTTTCACAATTTCACTTCAAAAATATAGAGATATAAAGATATTGCTTCCGCCAGTACACATAAAATTGGGCTTAATGAAGCAATTTGTAAGGGCTCTACCACAGAATGGACCCTGCTTCAAGTACCTTTCCAAGAAATTTCCCTTCATTACACAAGGCAAATTAAAGGCTGGAATTTTGGTTGGTTCTGAAATAAAAAAATTAATGAAGGATGAAGATTTTGAGAAGACAATGAATGAGAGAGAAATAGAAGCATGGACCGCCTTCCGACCAGTTACTGAAAACTTCTTAGGCAATAACAAAGATCCTAATTACAAGGCCATCGTCGAAAAAATGTTGGAAAATTTCAAGAACATCAGTGTAAAGGTGCATTTTTGAATTCACATATAGACTACTGTCCAGAAAATCTGGGACATTATAGTGAAGAGCAGGGTGAACGTTTTCACCAAGATATTAAGGAAATGGAGAGGAGGTACCAGGGGAGATGGAATGAAACTATGATGGCCGACTACTGTTGGATGTTGAGGAGTGACAGTCATCTTTAAGGATCTGCAAGGAAGTCAAAGAAGAGAAAGTTTGAAAAAAATTAAATTAAACACTTTGGCTTCTTGTTTTGTTAAAATGTAGTCATGAAATAAATTAGGAGAGTACTTGGGAGTATTCTTAAAATGTTTCTTGAATAAAAACTTACCTTGTGTGAAATGGTATTTGAATACTTTTCTACACTCATTAGTAAAATTGTCAAAACATTACTTATTTTGTGTAAAAACCTGACGTGACAGAACAAAACGGAAGTTATTTCTGGAAACTTGATTCAAGAACACCTGTTTTTAAGAAATCATCTGACAAAATGTTTGAACATGCAGACTAGTGTAATCTATCCATATTACGAAAATTATTCATATGGTTTATCTGCAAGCTACGTTCGTGACCTAACTTTTGACTTGCATAAACACATACTAAGAGATGGAAGGAAGGAACAAATATTTCTGTGTTATCTCACGTCTTAATTTGTTTCTGCTGGATTCACAGATTTTGGTCATCAGAATAGGTAAATGTAATTTCTGAGAGAGAGTCCCAAGCCGGCTATTGTAGAAATGTGCGTCAGCTAAATCAGCTGATGCACTAAGGTATGACTTAATGCTACATGTTACATGAATACCTTACTCCTCCCATTATTACTTTCTTTGCTACGTATAGTAAATAGGGGAAGTATTGTATTCCACCCAAAAAATCGATACCGAGGTTTCACCGGAATAATATGTTTTGAGACCCCCTGAATCCAAAAAAAAAAACATTTTTGGAAACATGTCCGTGTGTGTCTGTGTGTGTCTGTCTGACTGTGAACAACATAACTCAGACGAGAAGTCAGATAAATACCAAACTCGTTATTTAGGTTCAGTATCTTCCAGAGATGCGACGCGAAGGTTTTCAAGAAAATCCCCCCATCCCAGATTACCCTTTACATGGAACATTTTTCGAACCTTTTAATTTTCTCAAAAATGGCTCTAATGATTTTGATTAAAATATCATATGTTTAAGATATTTTTATGACAAATAAAATGTATATCTTGAATTTTCTGGAAATGTCTCCAAAAGTATTCTTCATTGTGAACGACTTTTGCATAATTGGTAAACCATAAGAGATAGACAAAATTTTACTACAAAAAAAATGTAGATCGCGTTAAAGTACACAATTTATGTCATATACATTTTTGTTGTTGAGTAAACCATTTTCAAGATATTGTTTGTTATTCCCTTAAATTTTTCAATATTTATTTGCTCAAATGGTAATTCGTTATTCATTTTTTTTCTTGGATATGCAAAGAGTATTAATCTGTGGCAAAGAGAATGGTTCAGCACATAGAAACCAGCTATTAAGAGATATGTCGATGCTTAAAGGGTACTGTATTTCTATTTTGCCCTTGCAAATACAAAACAGGGGGAACATAGTACGCCTTAAGCGATAGTCAAATATTTTTAGAACTGGTCGCTATGTGTAAAATCTACACGACCTTTGCATGCCAAAAGGTCGTTTCTGCAAATGTTTATCTCGATTAATATGAAATAGATGGAGAATAAGAGTTTGTTAAAATAGTTTGTACAAGAGTAGAGAAAGTCATGTGAGTGTAACACATCAGATTTTTTTGCCTGTTTTCCATTTGGACACAGGAGACTATGGAAGTTGCATGTAATGCAGTCAAGGTCTATCCAGAACTATACCCTTAGGAAACATTTGCGAGGCAGTAACGTGAAGTCTGGACTCCTTTCATTCCTTATATAGCATAAAGTTAAACGCAACAACTATCAATTATGCAAAACTTAAACATTTAAAATTATTGAAGGTTTATCTCAAAGTATTAGACATACTTCGATACCACCGAGTATCGAGGTATCAACAGTATCCAGGCACCATCCCTATTTTTCTCCATTTTTGATTTCCAAGCTTTTTCTGAGAATGTTACTTTATTATAAATGACTGTTTTCTCAAACTATTGAAGATAGGTAAATTAAATTTTAGGGTGATAAGAACAACCTCTAAGTACTGTTGTGCATCTACTATATTGACAATAGCATTCCTGTTATTTTTAAATAATTTCTGATAAATGTGAACAAAAATTATACAATTAATGAAGTATTACTATATTCCTTAATAAATAAACTTATTGGATAAAAGTAAATCGGTGCACTTAGAAGACATTCATTTACACCCTGTAAATTTTTTAGTGTGATAATCTTTAATAGTTTTGACCTAATGGGTTATGAATTTAGCAGGTTTAACATTGAAGGAGGGTAGGGATTTTAGCTTCCCATTAAATACACAGTTTTTCTGAAACGTTTAATGCCTCAGCATCCCAAAGAACCATATAAAGGGGGAAGGAAACTTATTACATTCCTTCTAATATGTAATTCATAGAGGTATTACAAATAAAAGGGTATATAGCATTTTGTTCTGTGATCAGCCGTTTTCGTAAAAAATGGTTGTTTTTCTAAATTAGATGATTAATTCCAAGAGAATGTATGAAGATATTGGCTTACTTGTAAACTGGGTGGATTAACGCATTCCCGACCTAGTTTCAGTAGTAGCTATGCAATATCACGCAGGGTTTTGAAATAATTAATAATTTTCCGAAGAGGGTTTAGCAGCCGTAATATGACTGGAGACGTAGGCAACGTTACTAGATCAAGGAAGGTCATTGTGAGAACCGGCTCCTGGACGTAACCAAAACAAATACCTGAATTGGGAAGTGGGGGACCAGCCGTTTTGTTTTCTACACGATCCTTACTTCAAACACGACGAAAGGGCAAAATTAAATTCAGTTTTATTTTTGGACGCTCTCTAACTAATATGGTCCTTAGCGTCCCATTCTATATTGGGCGTGAAATGCCTGAAACTTTACTCAGAGGCCGGGTTTGAACCCGCGACCTCAGAAACTAGAGGCTAGCATGGTACCCCCAGACCACGGGGGACGACGCGACGAATGCGTGGTGTAATGTTTTGGCGAAATGACAAGTACAACTTGGTAGTTGTTGGTCTACATTAACAGCATGGAAGTAATGCCTTCATCGTTCAATAACCGTTTCGAGGTCACTGACTGAAAAACACAACATGTTTATCTCAGTTCCACTAGAAGTCATTATTAGAGTAACGTCATACTACGTATTGAAACTCACAGCTTTAGTGATAAAAGAACTTATTTTTAGTGGATAATCGTACGTACAGCACAAGGCTTACAAGATGTTAGCCCTATAAAAATGGCGAGTATCTTGATAAAGTTTATCTACGTTCATGAATTGCGCGTCATACAGCGAAAGTGAAAGCTGTTTACTCCATGACCTACTTCTGGTTTTGAAATAGAGAGTCCCACCCGCGCTACCAGCTACCAGTCGCTATCAGCTACACGCTGCGACGCTTCCAGCGTGTGCGTTTTATGTTCTCTAGCAATCTAAAATATCTCCGCAGAAAATGGTAATAGAAAAAACTGAGAGATACAAAATATATTCAAAATAATGCGATCTAACTGTTTTAAATTAATGCAATAACTTTCCTTCCACTCGGTATATTCTGATCAGGAAGAATTGCAAAGTTTAATTTCATCATAAAGTAAGAAAAGTGAAATTTGATTATTATACACTTTCTAGTCTTCTTAAGATGGGTACCTCACCCTGTGTGACCAAAGACGGACATTTTCTACTTATTAATACACAGGCAGATGAATACACACCTGGTTATTTTACTTATTTGCTTTTAACAATTTCTATGCATGCATGCATCGAAGGTTTACCAATAGAATGTTACCAATAAATACATCAATTATTGCACCAATAATTACATCAGAATTTGTAGTTCACTCATGAGCAACTCCAAAAATTGGAGGAAAAGACGATGCTATTCCAGTACAGTTATTATCTTTTTTGTTTAAATAAAAACGTTCTCCTTTTAAAATATTATATCCTTTTTAGTAACAGCAAAGGCATGTACTGCACATATAATGTACTAAAATTCTTTCAATTAACGAAAAATTTGTAGCCGACAAACTAGGATATCAGCTATGATCATTGAAACTTGTATTTGATGATAAGCTTTATTGGAAAATCAGGTTTATGGCTCAAGCTTTTCTCCTTCCCTGGTCTTCAAATTCTGCCGGTAAGTCCATTTTCGGCTTCGAGTATGCCTGTAAAAGAAAAATAATGTGTTTATTACAACTTTTATATTTATTAATAATTTCCTAAAGTCTTAATTTAAGCATATTAGAGTAATAATATGCTGTAATGAAATAGTTTACTCTTAGTGGAAAAAAATATCCTGATGTGTACATTCACATGACTTTCTCTATCCAGTATCGTCATTTTTATTTATTTTTTAAATATATTTTTACAAAAGTTTTATTACTTTCTTTACCACGTACACTGTTTCTCAAATGTATTTCGGGCTATTACACGTACGCTGTTTCATATACTTTGTTCACCCTTTCGATAGAAGTGTGGGAGAGGGTAAAGGGGCTACCAGAGACACCAAATACAAAATAACGACAGTTCTAGTAATGTCCGTTTTGGTGGAGAGGAAAGCATTATGGCTTGGCATTACGGCGGTGCAGGGAGAGGATTTGTATTTTTTTCGGCTAAAGAAGCTACCTGCGTGCCTTTTAGATGTACACTACGTGATCAAAGGTATCCGGACACCTGGCTAAAAATGACATACAAGTTCGTGGCGCCCTCCATCGGTAATTATGGAAGTCAATATAGTGTTGGCCCACCCTTAGCCTTGATCACAGCGTTCACTCTCGCAGACATACCTTCATTCAGCTGCTGGAAGGTTTCTTGGGGAATGGCAGCCCATTCTTCATGGAGTGCGGAACTGAGGAGAGGTATCGATATAGGTCGGTGAGGCCTGGCACGAAGTCGGCGTTTCAAAACATCCCAAAGGTGTTCTATAGGATTCTAGTCAAGACTGTGTAGGTCAGTCCATTACAGGGATGTTATTGTCGTGAAACCACTCCGCCACAGCCCGGCAGTATGAACAGGTGCTCGACGTGTTGAAAGATGCAATCGTCATCCCCGAATTGCTCTTCAACAGTGGGAAGCAAGAAGGTGCTTAAAATATCAATGTAGGTCTGCGCTGTGATCGTGCCACGCAAAACAACAAGGAGTGCAAGGCCCCCCCCCCCAGGAAAAACACGACCACACCATAACACCACCACCTCCGAATTTCACTGTTGGCACTACACACGCTGGTAGATAACGTTCACCGGGCATTCCACATACCCACACCCTACCGTCGGATTGCCACATTGTGTACCGTGATTCGTCACTCCGCACAACGTTTTGCCACTGTTCAGTCGTGTAATGTTGACGCTCCTTACACCAAGCGAGGCGTCGTTTGTCATTTTACTGCGTGATGAGTGGCTTATGAGCAGACGTTCGACCATGGAATCCAAGGTTTATCACCTCACGCATAACTGTCACAGTACTTGGAGTGGATCCTGATGCAGTTTGAAATTCCTGTATGATGGTCTGGATAGATGTCTGTCTATTACTCTTTACGGTCCTCTTCAAATGTGGGCGGTCTCTGTCAGTCAACAGACGAGGTCAGCCTGTACTCTTTTGTGCTGTGCATGTCCCTTCACGTTTCCACTTCACTATCACATCAGAAACAGTGGACCTAGGGATGTTTAGGAGTGTGGAAATCTCGCGTACAGACTTCTTACATAAGTGACACCCAATCACCTGACCACGTTCGAAGTCCGTGAGTTCCACGGAGCGTCCCATTCTGCTGTTTCACGATATCTAATGACTACTGAGTACCAGGCAGTAGGTGGCAGCACAATGCAACTAAGGTGAAAAACGTATGTTTGTGGGGATGTCCGGATACTTTTGATCACATAGTGTATATGTTTGCTCGTTTACATGATTTTTATGTAAGTAATTTGACATATCAATGTCCTATTATTATAATTACTTTTATTATTATTATTATTATTATTATTATTATTAGTGTATACAAAAGCCAAATGGATATTCCATTGAAGTGTATGTTTCTGTTAATCATGATAAGGCAATGATGATGATAGTAATCATAATAATGCTAATAATAATAATAATAATAATAGTAATAATGCTGATGACGTTTTATATGATAACAAATCATATCAATGACTTCCATTGATCTTATTTGGTTGATGGTGGGCGTGAGAGGCATAATACCAAGATTCTTTGTGCACTTCTGCAAACGTTTCAAGGAATACTGATTCCATTTACACCACAATAAGAATATTCAAGGTATACATTTCTTTTGCCATGGAAATATCTTAAAGATATGATATTTTAGTCAAAATCGCTAGAGCCAATCAAAATTTTGGAAAAATGTTCGTGTGAAGGGTAGTCTGGAGTGCGGGGATTTTTCTTGAACATTTTCATTTCGCATCTTTGGAAGCTACTGAACTTAAATACCACGTTTGGCGTTGATCTAACTTTTCGTTTCCGAGTTATGCTGTTCACAGACACAGAGACAGAAAGATAGACACACACGCAGACCTTTTTCTTTAAATTTTATTTTTTGGATTCAGTGGGCCTCTAAACATGTATTTCCGGTGAAGTTTCGGTATGGAACTTTTGGATAGAATGTAATAATACCCCTACCTACTATACGTAGTAGAGAAAGTAAAAATAGGTGTATTTAAAACAAACATTTATTTCAAATTACTTTTTTGTGGCATCAGCTAATTCAAGGTATGCGTTAATAATAGCTCGAATTTTTCAATACATAACCATTCTTTTAAAGTCCTATCGATTTTCAGTTGTTTCTTGCGATATCATTGTTAGAGTATGGACTTCTAAGGCCAGCATATGGCGTCCAGTTCTCAAACTTTTGACTATCGCTATTTTATTTGTATCTATAACGAAATGTGTAATCAGCTGTTTGCGGAGTGGTTTACCTGATTAAAATAAACTTTTGTAGTAAGAAGGATTTTTATGGCCACCAATAAGTGATAAAGCATAGAAAAATTCACGTGAATGTAATATATCAGATGTTTTTTCTATTTCATTTAGGCTAATCGGTATAATGATTCCGGAACATTTACTTATACATTTCGTTTTATCACACGGATGAATCAGGAGACGCGGATAGTCAAATGTTTTAAAACACGTTGCTATATGTTGGCCTTAAAAGTCCATACTCTTTCCATGATACTGACAGCGCTTTAAAAAGATAAAAAATTGAAGCATTCAAACCAATATTAGCACATACCTCTGAAATGGCTGATTCCATAAGCAATTTATTTGAAATAAATTGTGTGTTTTAAACAAAACTACATGTTTTGTGTGGTAAGCTTTTTTCTATCACTTATGGTTTATCGGTTAAGTACAAAAAATTCAGAGGCTATTCCCAAAAAATCAAGATATGGTTGTAGAAGAGATATAACATATAAGGTAGTGGGTAGAGAAATTCATGTGAACATAATACACAAGATCTTTTTTCCGCTATCTATATTACATAGTAATAAAGGAAAACAACATTTTATATATAATAAAGATGAATATATTCTAGAATTTTGAGTGTAATTACTTCTTAATATTTGGCCCAAAGTAACATAAGCCTTAGAGATAAAATTGCCCACGGTGAATTTATCTTGAGAACTACTTCCTCTTTTGAAAACTTATTTTAAGCTTTTTAAAGTCGAATGTATAATATTGAAATCCAGACGTTGGAGAAATTACTTAAAGAGAGATTAAGTAATACTTACAGGCGTTAGTTATATTTGTGACGTACTCTGAAACAGACAGAATTACTAGATTAGTTTTTCATCCATAGATGGACTTTATCAGCACAAGTATTACTTCAGATTAACATATATAATGTTTTTATATATCCGGCAACTGCACCTAAAACAATCATCTCAGGGGCTGCAGTAGGTCTGTAAATATTAATTTAGAGCCCAGCATTCTGAGCCATTTAAGAATGTTGGCACTGTTAAAGTTTTATATAATTTATAAAGTTTATCTCCTTGTTTTTCTTAGTAATACGTTTTTTATCGTGTCACATATATTCTGAAATAAATTTAACTTATGGTGACATCTTTGGTCCTAATATTTACCAAGAATATTCCTAAATAATTCAGGCTGTAGTTACACAACGGTTAAAAGATATTAAATGTTGTGTTTTATAACAATTACTTAAAACTCCTTCCTGCATGAGTATCCAATAATAGATTCATGGATTATGCTTACAATACCGCCATATAAAACCGCTTGTATTGTGAGGTAGCTGCTGTGAGCCGAGCTTGCCGCGTGGATGGTGGTGTCCTTCGGCGCCGGCCGACTGTTTGTTTGGAGACAAAAAGAAGGTGACACTCTCACCCGTAGGTCCTAGAAGAGCTAGCGAGGTGTTCATAAGAGTTAGTTGTGAGGGACAGCGTTTGCTGCTCAGCGAGAGAAACGAATTCCTGTATTCGACAGTTAACGAGAGACCGGAAGAGGGAATAGGAGTCCTGTGTTCGACACTCCAGCTACTGAAGCGGAAGGAAGTAGAGGCTGATTCGTACGTGATTCATCACACTGCGACATTCAAAGAAAGGTGAAGTGACAGTGAAAACTGAACTAAGGTACTATATGAAGCGAGAATGTGATTCGGTTTGCCTGAGTTATTCCATTTCATTTGCTCTTGTTGCATTATACCATGTTGTTAAACACCGGGGTGAGACCAAAAGGTTTGCAGCTAGATGTTAAATTTTAGTTACCCCAGCATATACATTGGGAGGCATAACTTCTGATGTAGCAAGAGGGCCAAAATATTAAACTACGCATTCCAGAGCATGCGTGGGGTAGTTATAGCAAAATACACAAAATTTCACATTAATCACATTAACTGTGGTTTATTCAGTATAAACACGGTGCCCCTACATCACACACAAGGGATAAAAAAGAAGCAATTGAAGGGAGATGTTACACGAGAGTACATTCACACGATTTCACATACAAGCTTTCAGACCCAACACTCGACCTAAAGTAACGCTAACACACAACACAAAGAAATAACGCTCACTTCCCCCACTCTCCACCTCTGTCCAGGAGGTGGTGAGTCGCCACTCCAGGCGAAACTTCAAAAGCCCAGCCGAAAGAAATACCCCAATATACTGTCGCCAATGACAAAATAATGTGTCTGGTGTGACAATACACACACATATACGCCATAATATCCAACACAAACTTCTTTCCATTCTTACAGCCTTAGGATTGGAAGCTGGTATACATGGTTAAAGATCTATTTATATTAAGGCCCAACAGTTCCAGGAACTAATCCTCACAACTGAACGCATAAATACTCTCTCATTAAACTGCACAATTTTAACTTTTTCATCATAGTTGGCCCGCTTTTTCCTACCTCCTAGAAGACTCCCATCATTGTGATTAGTTAGAGAGTTCAGAAAGAAAGGTCACAACAATCACAATTTCATGTTTGTAACCGAAAGACGCCCTAGGATTGTTTCGTAGAAGATTTAATGTTTATTAGCCTCATTAAGGGTACCATCGACAAAGTTGTTGAGTAATGTTGGAAAATTAATTAGAATATAATTAAGCTATTGTAAATCCCAAGAAAGCTGCCGGTTTACGGAATTTGAACCCGAGATCTCCCGAATGTGAGCTATGGGCACTACTCGCCTGAAAACAACTAGAGCAGCGATCATCAATGAACCGAATTATCATGCAGTGCCAGGTTTTGAATTATTTATCTCCAATAAGCATACAGTTAGAAATAAATACATGCAACGCATTTAAATTTTAGCACAGCGTAAATTGGTCCTGTATACTGTTCTACCTGGAAAATTGAGATACATTATAGTGACTCTATAAGGGGATAAGATATGTGAGAGCCAAGCTTTAATGATTAAACGTTAGACGTGCAAAGTTTTAACTCTTTCGACTCTTTAAAAAGGGCGACAACGTAACAGATATGACGGTATCAACCTTCCAAATACCTTTAACAGTTACGTATTTAAGGAAGTGTTGTCGGTTGTGAGTGGAACATAACGACTCAAAATCTTCAGATTTTAGTGACTTATCCCATAATGGTGAGAAAATGTCATAATTGTACCTTAGTAAGCTACGTAAAATATAATAAGTATAAGTACGACTTGCCGTCGGTAGTATGCCAAAATGGAAAGAAATTTGGATTTGTAAGTGATGTGAATAGCAGATAATAAATTAGTAATTACTGTGGCACCCCAAAATGATATTTGTCCCCATGGTAAAACATAACCTAAGGTGAGCAAATATGTGATTGGAGTTAAGTCAACCGAAAATTATAAATCTTAATCATAAGGGTATAGCAAAAGAGAGAGTTATAACTATATGACTTGTTCCAGTAAAAATGTATGGAAATAATTCTATAAAATCAAAGTGACATACTTCGGGGTCGAATGGGGAAGATGCGAAACATTTGGGATAAATTAAAAAAACATTCCGCCCAAACATTGTTTTAGGCAAATATATTTTTCATGGCATAAAATTTCGTGTTAGCTATTATCCATAATTAAAATATGATCTTAAGGATTAATAAAATATAATCGAATGTTTTGAGATCGATTCATTTCTTTTTCCTCAGTCGTGACCACATACGGGGGCTGTCCCAGAAGTACCGGACCTAACAAAGAAAATACAAAACTTTTGAAAAAAAATCGGTATTTCTGTATATAGTTTCCTTTCAGCTCGATACACTTTTCCCAGCGATGTTCAATAGCTTCAACACCCTGTTTATAGTGAGAACCATCGAGTTCTGCAAAATAGCCATCAACTGCAAACTCCACCTCTTCGTTGCTTGCCAATCTTTTACCACCAAGCCATTTCTTTAAGTTTGGAAACAGAAAATAAACAGAGGTGGCGGTCTGGCGAATAGGGTGCATGAGGAAGCAATTCGAACTTTAACTCATTGATTTTGGCCATGGCGATAATGGATGTGTGAACTGGTGCATTGTCTTGATGAAACAGAACTTTCTTTTTCGCTGAATGCGGTCGTTTTTGCTTGATTTCATCATTCAAACGATGCATTAAGTTTTCATAATACTCGCCATCGATTGCTTTTCTTTTTTGAAGATAATATAATCAATGAAAATCATCTCACACGCATCCCTAAAAACTGACGCCATGACCTTGCCTACAGATGGAACTGTCTTCGCCTTCTTTGGAGCCGATTATCCTCTTTCAGTCCACTGTTTTGACTGTTCCTTCGTCTCAGATGTGAAGTGATGGACCCATTTTTCATCCATGGTTATGAGTGGACGCGAAACCTCAGCTTTATTGCAGCGAAACATCGCCAAACACTCGACTGAAACATCCTCACGATGCTGCTTTCTCAGGTATAAATTTTCAGTTAGTGTGCGATATACAGCACTCTTTGAAATGCCTACGACGTCTGCTACCTCGTGCACTTTCAGTCGATGGTCATCCAATACCATTTTGTGGATTTTCCTCAGAATTTCTGGCGTGGTCGCTTCATTTGGTCGATGTTCGTCTTGGCAGCTCGTACGGCCTTGTTTAAATTCTGCCACCAAATATTTTACTGTTGTAAACGAAGGAGCAGAGTAGAATCTAGCTCAGCTTTAACATTAGTTGGACTAAGAGCTTTCAAATGAAAGTGTTGTATTACATAACGATGGCCAGTTTTATCCATGTTTACAAATTCGCTGAGAGAGTTCACTATTAATGGCCGCCTAACAATTACTAAACAACGCAGCATCATCAAACTTCAAACTTAAGCTTTATAACGGTTATAGGTTCTACTATAGTCATTTTTAGGGAACGACAACAGCTATATATACGTCAGGTCGGTTTCTTCTGAACTGCCCTCGTACCTGGAGAGAATATATCAATTATGGGAAACATATTTTACAAAGTTGAGTCGTGTGATGCCACCAACGTTTAAATTCCCAACATCCAAAATGACGCATACTCTGCTGGTCACAGCACCCAACTGTCATCACAGAGTTGCTGTTGCTATCACCTAGTTATAATTTTGAGGCAGTATTTTATATCACAACACTGTAAATGCCAGAGTGATTGTAGTGTAAATTAACATTATTGTATGACAATGATTTGAGATGTTTGTTAATTATAAGCATTGTTAGGAAATAAGTTTACACGGCCTCACTGAAACTGACAATAGGAGCGGATAAC
Organism: Deroplatys truncata; assembly: GCA_030765065.1. Classification (NCBI taxonomy): domain Eukaryota; kingdom Metazoa; phylum Arthropoda; class Insecta; order Mantodea; family Mantidae; genus Deroplatys; species Deroplatys truncata. The sequence continues at coordinate 127,383,354 of CM060987.1, forward strand.
AATGAACGAGGGGGTGAGTTGTTTATCAATTAGAAGAGAGAAACAAATGACGTCAGAGTAGCGCGCTTTTCTTTATAAATGGAGGGAATATTTTCCCTAGAGCATATTTTGATTGGATATAAAAATAGACGCTAAAGTTGGCGCGTTTTATTAACCAATAGCAGCTCGATTATAATCTTTAGGCATATCGGGGTGAGGGAGTATAAATTCCGAGCCAGAAACGGGTAACGCGCAGTTCTACAGAATCATTCACAAGGCAAACGTCACACAGTTTTACAGAATCATTCACAAGGCAAACGTCGCGCAGTTCAACAGAATCATTCACGGGTTACACGTCGCGCAGTTCTACAGAATCTCTCGCGTCGTAAAGTTAATTAAAAGGTTTGAAATACGCGAATTAATAATGTGCGGCAAATAAGTGATAATAGTTACATTCGAAATTACAACAGTTTCAGTCGGGCGTGTATCAAGATTAAATATGTGAAATTAATAAAGTGTGACGGCAATAAAAGTGTAAAAACAAATTCTTTTATCAGTGTTATCTTTTAGTAACAACTGCTTTCCCTTTACACACCCTGTTCAAGAGATTTGCTCGACTGAATAATAATAGCTAGCCGGAGGACAAAGAACTCAAAATTAAAAATAGTAAAACAATAACAGGCGCTCGGCAAATAAGATAACACGAACGATACCGCGACAATTTCTATATCTGCGTGTGTGTATAATTTTGAAGTGTGCTTTTACACTCATCTGTTCCTTTTGCAGTTTCCTATTTTTGTTAATTTTATTTTTAAAAAGTCCCTAACTAAAAGGAGAGACCAAGGTACTCCTGGTCGCCCCCCTTGCGCACCTCCCTGATTATGGTATCCATTTAACAGTAACGTTCAGGCGGTAATAATTGGGTTGGTGGAATATAATCTTCTCATTAACAAGGTCGGGACAACCAAAATTTACTTCCATGGACAAGTAAAGCTTGTGAACTGTGAAAAATGGATTCGAAAAAAACCTAGCTCCCCATTTGTCCGTTTTCTCTGTTTAGTACACATATGTCACTTTAGAGCTACACTAATTCTCGTCTAAGAGTTCCGCGAAATCTGCAGTGACTATGACTGCAAAACGAAAGGGTGCGACAATTCGTAAATTAGAACTATACAAGCCAATTTAATAAACAAACCTAAGGAGAAGTTTCTTTTTATTTCTTTGTGCAACACCGTCGTTCATTTGCTCCTATATATGTGTTAACTGAATCCCTTAGATTCAGCTTCGGCCAAAGTAAAACCAATAGCTACTGAAAGAAAGGTGAATTATCGCTGTAGGAATTGTGCGATTTAACCCTTGTGACCGAAATAGACTAGCAGAGTGTTAATACACATATTAGACAAGCTAGAAAATTATTATGCAGTTGCGGCATTATATATTGTTATACACCGGGGTGAAGCCAAAAGGTTTGCAGCTAAAATAATTAAATTTAGTTATCCCTACATAAATATTGCGGGACGTAAACAGAGGCAACCAGAAACATACCAAGAACTTTCTGCACAAAACTGAAAGCGGGCGTGGAATATTTATAAATAATTACATTTGAATTCTCATTTTGCCCAGCTTTATTATAAACTAGGGTGTTCTACATGGTACACAAAAAGGTTGCAGACAAAACACTGAGGGACATGCCCCACGCATACACATCGCAACACGCATTCTTACACACATCCTGACACATGGAAAACTCGTGCACGACTGTCTGGCTAGAAGTGAAACCAGATACCACACCAAGAGGCTCTTACCTCGACTTGCCTCTCCCCCACCTGACTAGGAATTGGAGGGAAATATGTTGCGCCGGACAATAATTAAACTCACAAACGAAACAATCAGTTCATCAATATTATTATACACAGCAATAATCTGTCCGATGCGACAATGCACACACATACATTACAATATGTTCAACGGTTTACCTGATGGTGTCAAAGGTTTAACAGCGATCAACTTTAAAAGACGAGTTCGAATGGTTTTGCCAGCAAATCCACTCTCTAATGTACGCGATCATCTTGATATTAAATGGTAATTTTAGTCTGTTTTGACGTTGCTATACATATAATATGTCCACAACAACAATAAAGGTATCCACCCATCCATCCATCTGTCTGCCCTTCTATCTACTGGATGGTATCATTGAAAACTCTTATCGACAGTATTGTCGTTTCGCTGGGAGATGACAACAGCATTGTTCATGTTCTTTTTCCAGAGGCCAGATCCGAAGATTGGCCACACCACTAGCTTGAAATGAGTGCATTTTGTTAATAAGCTAAATTTAGTACATCAAATTGAAGAACCTCAACTTTAAATTCCGCAATCATTTCGTCTTAATCTTTGTCCACCTTTACTGCCACTTCACTAATGTGATTAAGTTGAGTTTTTATTGTCACTACACTTTTGTGATTGCGTATAGTGGTTAAATGAAACACACGCAATGTTGCCTTTTCGCTCCGCTTCACTCGCTTTGGTATCAAACACAAGACTTCTCCAATTTCTCGCAGTTGCAGCACTCACATCGTAGCTGTCGTTACAACTTTATTTGCAGATGAGGCAGTATTTTTAACACTTATATGACTTCAGTCTAATTATATAATATATAAATTCAATAACAGCCCACCTTAAAGCAATATGTGTATGTAACGATATATAAAAGGTGTATATTACAGTCATTATATATGTTTATATTATTGTATACATGTTTAATAATGCTATGTGAATGTATTACGTAATTTAATTATGTAGGAGCTGTAAGAAATAGGTCAAAAGTTGCTAACAATGAGGTAACAATGAGGTAACCTTGAGGCAATAATGAATTAGAAAGTTTAAATGCTACTGGTAATACTTGGAGCAACAATAATGTAATTTTTGAGACAGTCTAATAAAATATCCAATCAACAACCAGAAAAAGCTTTAGATAAATGAAGGTATTCTATTGAACTAGGATTAGCCAATCAGAAACTAAAATAAAGCAAAATTTACAAATTCAGAGTTCAGTTGCTTGTAGACAGTGTTCCTAACCAAATTTAATACGTATTCGTATGAGACGAAAATAGTTTTACGTTTTAAAAGGTGCAAGTATTTAATAAAAAACAAATCCCATACATCTGTCTCTCTCTATATATCAGTGAAGTGTTATTTAAATCGTGTCAAGCATTAATAAAAGGCGTGAAGTAAAATTATAATCTGTGTAAGCCTACATTCTTCAGTCGCATCACTCCCTGATAAGACATTCATATCTCTAAAAAATAGAAATACTGACGCAACCGATGGAAACATAAATATACTCGTATAATATTTAAAGAAACAGTCAAAATTACAAAGTTAATAATATTTTTAAACATTTGGGGCGAAGGCTACCGGAAACTTTTTACCATACGTGCGGTTGCAACTACTTTAAGTTCAGCTTCCCAGCAGTCGAAATATAATACAACTCCTCCTAAAGTTCTCCTTCTTCAAATTGGCTTCCATACGTGGGTCAGAAACTACTTTCATCACAGAATAGCACTTAATGTCGTATTAGAAACGCGTTCACTAATTCGCTAAATAACCGGTTCACTCGCGAGCAGACTCATTTATATACAAGTACGAGAATTTCTGGAATGTCCGCAAGAGAAGTGAAAGAAACGCCCAGAAGAATCCCGTTATCCCTCAATAGCGCTTCTACAATTTACGTCGGAGAGAGGGTGCTCCTTCTCCCCTTATATCTCCTTATCTCAACCGGCCAGTCGGAAGCTCGCTCGGTAGGTACATTCCCGTGATAAGCGAGGCCTATAGCTGCGTCATAACACATACTCCTTACTGAAACTACTGACGTAAGCGTAGCCAAGCAGTGAGCTCAGCGTCGGATATCGCGGTTTAGATGGAATTGTTAATGAACTGCTGAATGATTCGCTTCCCAACAGGAACCAGAGTTGTATGACAAACATTATATCCATCAAAATCTCTCTCTGTTTTCAAGAATAACATTTACGTATATCCTTTCCAAACGTACATATACATAGCAAGACAACATACCTGCTTCGAGATACTCGGCGATACTGTCGAAGGCTTCCTTATTAGATACTGCATAGAAGAGCACTTTGTTGGCTTCATTTAAAGAAGCCATGGATCTTAGCGCTATCTCGTCATATCCTGTCACTCCAATTGTAAAGATTCTGGCACCGCCGTCCTTCAGCTCTTGTGCTACTTCCGTGGCATTAGGACTCTGTCCGTCAGTTAACAACACTGAAAAAGGATTGCTGGTTATTAAAGTGACCTCAGGATGTTTAATCTACTGTAAGAGGCAACGTGATAGGGATAGGGATTAGAAATAGAGTGGAATTTGAGAATGTGGCCAAGATTAGGTATATTGCGCCTACTAAATCTCCAGGATGAAGGGATGAGGCGAGAGAATACACAGATCGGCCAGAGTTGATGATGGTAGAAACAATGCAGCGGTATCCCAAACATATCCAAATTCAACATCCCCGGCCGTCACTTCAGTGTTCTTCTATCCTATACGGAAGAAGCTTATATGCAAAGAAATTTATAATTCTCTCCTCAAAGCGCATTCGCCATATGTCGCATGGTGTTTGTCTGGCATGTGCGCCGAAAAATTTGCCAGTTATATTCACTAGCCTAAAAGTAAGCTGAGTTTTATTTATGGACGCTCTATAACTACTACGGATCTTAGCGTCCCATTCTGCACTGCCGTTTGTAGAAAATGCAACACCAAGAAGGAAGCGCATGAATTCAATGAATTTAATACCACAGGTTAGGTAAATTGACAAGTAACAAATGATAAACTTTTCAAATCTATACATGGCCTTTGAGACCTAATATTTGATATTTGTTCTGGCTTACATGCGCAGCAATTAGAGCTGCTATACTGGCATTGAATCCAAAGGGTTCTGAATAAGTTTCTGAGGGATTTTCCTCCATGCAGTTTGTATTCGAGTCCACAAATCCGACCAACCGTATCCCAGACATGTTCGATGGACGACATGTCAGGCGAACGTGCAGGCCAGGGAAGCAATGGTACCCGTCGCTCTTCGAAGAAGGCTTGTACATTCCTCACAACGTGTGGCCGGGCATTGTCCTGTTGAAATGTGGTCTGTGGAAATGCTGAAGCAGGGGGAATACCTCAGGCTCTACAACCACCGTTAGGTACCGGTTGCTGTTCAAACTGCCCTCAATTTGTATGAGGCGAGATCGGTTGTTGTAATCAATGGCGCCCCAAACCTCACACCTGGTGTTTGTACACTATGCCGCTCAACAATGCAGCTCTCCAGGTTGCGCTCACCACGGTTCCGCCGGACAGGTATGCCGCTATCACTGCAGGACACGTTTAAGCGGGACTCATTCGAAAAGACTACATTTTGCCACTCGGTACCCCAGTGACGGTATTCACGTGCCCATTGTAGTCGGAGGAGCTTGTAGTTTCTGGACAATGGAAGCCGACGTAATGGCTGTATGCAACCAGTCCAACCTGCATCAGACGGCGACGAACCGTTGATGCAGACAAGTTTACACCAGTTGCAGTGCTCCGGCTTCGAGCTAACACTATGGATGAGGCTGTGCGGTCCGTTATGACCATGCGGACAAGATGACGGTCACCCCGTGCTGTGGTCATATTCCGTGGTCCAGTAACCGGTCTTCGCTGCGAATGACCTTCATCTTTCCACTGCTTCAACGCACGCATGTCTGTCGTAACAGCATGCTCTGTGCGAGCCGAAATGTCACGGTATGACAATCCCGCTTCCCGGAGACCGATCATTCTGCTCTGTTAGAACTTACCCACATGCAGATATGCCTCCCTTTGATGTCGACGAGGCATACTGGCGCTCACTTTATTGTTTCCACCCTGTTTGACGGTTCTGCACTGGCTAAACTGGGCGCAACACTGATCTTGTCGGACCGACACGAGAGGACTCTCCTCGGCCTACGTGTACCCCATCTCTTTGCAAACCTAATCACTTATTGCTTGCACACTTTTCTACACTTCACTAAGTTTGGAGTTATTCGGGAAATTCTTTCTTGGTGTTGCAATTTTCACGGCAGTGTATGTTGGGTGCGAAAGACGAAAATTTTTCTCAGAGTTCTCTTTATCGGGATTGAGGTTCTTTTACTTGCCGTAAAGGCTATGCTTCTCTTCCGAAGGAAGCCATGCATCCATAAAAAGGCTTTGAAGCCCATGCATCTGTATATTGTATTTCGTGAAACGGATGGGAAATTTGAAATTGGCCAATATTGTTCTGATATGAAACAAGACTCTCCTTCTCTGTTAACCTTTGCGAAAGTGTTGGAATTCTTTGATATGCAAATTGGTTAGCATTCCTTGAAAGGGACAGGCAGTTTGCAAATTGACCACAACTTGATCTCATGTGGGCTGCGTTCTCACGCAACTGTGGGGGCAACATACAACATAATGTTAGAAATAGGCGGGGCTGGCAGGGCAGGTGAGGGGAACCAACACTTTGGTTATGGGAAAAGTGTTTTTCAATTTCAACAGATAGAAAGAGGAGGAACAGCAATAACATTCAAGATAGGCAGGGCTAGCAGGCATGAGGAGAGGAAAAGAGAGGAAGAGGACAGGTTACGTAGATGTGCCAATGATCACTAGCTGACCACAAATCCAAGTAAATCCAATCTCGATGCTCATTGTTACTATGATTCCCTTGCCCTGAATTCGTAAATAAATAAATAAATAAAAGCTCTCCATCTTTAGCCTACACAGAGACAAAGTGAAATGGCAAATTGTCGAAAGAACCACTGTGTAATGTCCTCTGAGTGTAAATGTTTTATGATGCAGGAATTGGAATAAAATAATTATGATTTTTCACTTCATATCCTATTATTTAAATCTAATTCGAACATTTACACGAGTTTCTCTACTCATTACAATCCCATTTAATCTTTTATCTACCAACCGTATGATTATTCAGTTCACATTGCGGTGCTCGCTGTACATTTTTGGCTAGGTACAACCTTAAATTGAAAATTTAGACATAGTGGCACGCTCAATACAAAAACGAATCATATAGAAGTTAGCTTTTGTTATGAATGAACTCATGCAGGAAAAAAGAAGAATCACATAAGATGCCTTATATGTATTTATCGCAATACAGTACAAAATGGGAAAACTTGCAGATGTAACAACGAATATTTTGAAAACGGCTGAGTTTGCAGAAAAAGAATTGCTTCACATAAATTGTACCTATATTTCAATGATATCTAAATTTTTGTGTTTGTAAGATTTTGCCTATCTCTTATGATTTAACAGTTGTACAGAATTACACAAATATAATTTATAATGAAGATATCTTGACAGCTATTCGCAGCAGATCATACAGACTGCAACTAAGTAGCTTGATATTTGCTATTTCCTTATTTACAGGCAGCAAACAGTGATGACGGGCAAATTATAGTATGGGGAACAGAAAGTGGATCATCAAGGAGTATTGGAAGTGCGGAAATAAGTGACAGTCCAGATTTGTTGGCTAGAAGCATTTAACAGACCTGCCCGCAGTCTCAGAACATCTACTCAATTAGCCATAAGTTCGATGAAACAGGATGCATTCACAATGCTCCCAAATCCAGTCGGCCCCGATCAGTGTGCACAAAAGAAATTAGATGTTGATTGCAGAGGCATTTCTAGCAAGTCCGAAGTAGTCGACCCGTAGAGCCTACTTTGTGTTAGGAATTTCGGACAGATCTCTGCACAGGATGTTGAATACACTTCACACCAAGCCAAATCACCCACAATAACTCCATGACTTACTGGAGGACGATCCCAGCAGACCTAATAGTTTTGTGAAGAACAACTAAATGAACTGCAGTAGAACATAGACGTGTTACGCATAATCTGGTGTGATGAAGCATACTTCAAGTTGTTTGGGCATGTTAACAAACAGTTGTGTGATTTGGAGTGCACTAATCTGAACGTAGCCATGGAGACTGCATTGAACCAGCCTGGGGTCACAGTATGGGGGAGATTATCATGTAACGGTGTTATTGATCCTGTTTTCTTCGATACCATTACCACGGGTAAAAATTGCTTGCAGATGCTACAAGGTACAGTCGTACCACAGATCTACAGGCGAGATTTTTGCAGCAGGATGGTTTTCATTGGTTGTCCGTGAGTATCTGGATCAGAGGTTCCCGAATAGCTGGATTGGCCGGCATGAACAAATTGAGTGGCCTACTCGTTCTCCTGACCTCACCAAAATGACCTTTTTATTCTGGGGATTTGTGAAGGAGAAAGTTTTCTCCGAAAACCAGTTACTATTCCAATGACGTGCTAGTACATTACACAGGCATTTAGGAAGTAGACACTAATAAGACATTATATCAGGGTGCATATCTGAGTGTTGCAGATTGTTTATAGATCTGTATCAATGCTGATTAAGGGCAATTTGAACATATAAAAAGTAAAACTATAATATCTTTAAGAGACAAGGTAAAGATATTCCAATTAATTTAATGTGTTAATTAAAACAAGAGTCTCTGAGTGTCAAGCTACTTATACCGCACCCTGTATATACATTTTATTAGTTATGGAAACATCTTGAAAGATAAGTGATAGAGAAAGTGTAAAGTGGCTAACATTTCCTAAACAAGTTAGTCTTACCATCGCAATCTGCAACCTCAGATCAGGCCAATTAATGGACTTTCATATTTGAACGATGTCGTGACAGGCACCCCTTGACCCTTATGTATACAAAAGCAAATATCCAGAATAATTATAGTTATCTACAGAATTTTAATATACTACCAGTGGGTTAGCGAGGATAGTGTGCTTTTAAACTATGCAGATGATAATGAATAAAACGTGTGTCTGTTTTACATGAAACTTACCAACTGCTTTTTTGCTGTGGTGAGAGGTGAGGAGTTCTTTCTTGGCCGCTTCCAACGCAAGACGAATGTTCGTACCACCACCCTGGTATTTCATGTTTTCTACTTCGCTATAGAAAGAACAAGTATTCTTGGTTTGCAAACGCACTTCTAGTCTGGTTTTGTCGCTGAAAAGTATAACACCCGCCGAGCGACTTTCTGATAGTCTGAAAAAATAGAAAGCATTTTCTTCTACTTTACCTTGCTTTAAAAAATACGTAATCTGTACAGGAAATAATATAAGTTGCGTAAATGGCGGTTAGAGGAATAAGGATACCTGTGAAATAATATTAAAAACAGTAAAACAATGATGAAACGGTAGTAATGAAGTCTGAGATGCCTTAAATGAGCCTCTTAATCAAGAATCAGCTAGGGTTGTAGTTAATCACAGTTGGTATAAATGTAGATACACGAGCATACCTCATAGGAGCAACTATGATTATTGCTATCTGGAATTAATTTGTAATTTTTTGGGGGGGAAATATACACTGCCGTTTGTGAAAATTGCAACACCAAGAAAGAATTTCCTGAATAACTCCAAACTTGGTGGAAGTGTAGAAGAGTATGCAAGCAATAAGTAACTAGGTTTGCAGAGAGATGGAGTACACTTAGGCCTTGCAGAGCCCTCTCGTGTCGGTCCGACAAGATCAGTTTGCGCCCAGTGTAGTCAGTGCAGAGCTATCAAACAAGGTGAAAACAATAAAGCGAGTGCCAGTATGCCTCGTCGACGTCAAAGGGAGCCATATCGGCATGAGAGTGAGTTCAAAAGGGGCAGAATGATGGATCTCCGGCAAACGGGTTTGTCATACCGTGACATTTCGGCTCGTACAGGGCATGCTGCTACGACAGTGATGCGTGTGTGGAAGCAGTGGATAGATGAAGGTCGTATGCAGCGAAGAGCGGGTACTGGACCATGGAACATGACCACAGCATGGGGTGACCGTCATCTTGTCCGCATGGCCATAATGGACCGTGCGGCTTCATCCACAGTGTTGACTCGACGCTGGAGCACTGCAACAGGTGTCAATGTGTCTGCATCAACGGTTCGTCGCCGTCTGATGCAGGTTGGACAGGTTGCATACATGCCATTACGCCGCCTTCCATCGTCCAGAAACCACAAGCTTCTCCAACTGCAATGGGCACGTGAACATCGTCACTGGTGTGCTGAGTGGCAAAATGTAATCCTTTCGGACAGTCCTGCTTCAACGTCTCCCACAGTGATGGCCGTATATGTGTCCGGTGGTACTGTGGTGAGCACAACCTGGAGAGCTGCATTGTTGAGCGGCATAGTGTACAAACACCAGGTGTGATGGTTTGGGGCGCCATTGCTTGCAACAACCGATCTCGCCTCCTACGAATTGAGGGCACTTTGAACAGCAAACGGTACCCTAACGGTGGTTGTAGAGCCTGAAGTACTCCCCTGCTTCAGGCATCTCCACAAGACACATTTCAACAGGACAGTGCCCGGCCACATATTACGAGGATGTAAAAGTCTTCTTCGAAGAGCGACAGGTACCACTGCTTCCCTGGCCTGCACATTCGCCTGACATGTCGCCCATCGAACATGTCTGGTTGGTCGGCACCTGGTGCCTCACGGTCCTCCAGTAACCAGTGTCACCGATTTGTAGTCTCGAATACAAAATGCGGAGAGAGAAATCCCTCAGGAAATTATTCGGAACCTTTTTGAGTCAATGCCATGGCGTATAGCAGCTCTAATTACAGCGCATGGAGGCCACACCAAATACTGAATATTAGGGCTCAAAGGTGATGTATAGATTTGAAAAGTTTATCATTTGTTACTTGTAATGTACCTAAGCTATGGTATTAAATTCATTGAATCCTTGCGTTTCCTTCTTGGCGTTTCAATTTTCACAACCGGCAGTGTATTAATTGATATAAATACTACTATTACTACTACTACTACTACTACTACTACTACTACTACTACTACTACTACTACTACTACTACTACTACTACTACTACTACTACTAATTATGACGATGATGATGATAAATGCATGCAAACAACCTAGCTATACACATACTAACCGGGGTGCTATGCGGAACTCATTAATGCATGTAAAAACGTAGAACACAGCAACAGACAATTAACACGTGGAGGGGTTTTCTAGTGGGCATTATGCGATTAATAATAATGATAATTATAATAATAATAATACTCTACAATGCAGTTATGCGCTATCATCCGTCTGTCAGGGTGTCTTTATCTGGAAACTTAGGAATCTTGTCATTGCTGTACCGTCCCTCCTGGTTCCGGCTGCCCGTTATCTCTCACGTCATCCTTCCTCCCGGAAACGCCTTCTAGCGGGATGTAGGTACACTTTGGATCGGTGGCGAGTCCCCTCCGTATTCAATCCAATCCATGTCTGGTATCCTTTTAATGTTTTGCCACTGCAACGATTTTGAGAAGCGCCATCAGTTCTTCCACTCATTAGGAAGCCAGACGCAGTCGTGAGCAATCGCCACTTTGTGTTTTCCTGTTGTTAGAGCATTTCAAAATGTTCAAAACAATTAAACGTCCCGCCGACTGTGAAGTCTTTATTTTGAATGCGAAAAATGTTACGCCAGAAAAAATTCATAGTTAATTGCGTGAAGTTTATGGAGAAATAGTAATGATGACATTACCCGGCCACTCACAGCCGAAAAAAAAATCTGTACAGTTACTTCAGCTGGTTGGCAACAATTCGACCACCATTCCTATAGTCCAGATTTGGCACCAAGCGATTTCCATTTGTTTGTTCATCTGAAGAAATTACTTGGTGGAAAACATTTCAACAACAACCATGATGTGAAACAAGAAGTGCGGACTTGGCTTTCATCACAGGTGGCATCATTCTTTGACGAAGACATACAAAAACGACAAGTGTCTGAATGACGGCGGTGACTATGTAGAGAAACAGTGGTGTAAGGCAGCGGTTCCCAAACTGTGGTTCGCGACCCTCAAGGGGGCCGCGGTATTCTATCTGGGGGTTCGCAGTGGATATTTGGAATTATTAATAAATAATTTTTATTGTTGATTATTATTTTAAAAATGGGGTAAATGGAAATTAGTCACCTATTACATTTAAACAGAATCTGTTTTGTATTTATTAAGCATATTAATACCACAATTTTACAGTAAATGCACGTGTACAATTTTATGTAAACCATTAATTATTACACTGCATATCAGGATGATTAGTGATAAGTATGAGCCTGTTTGCTATTAATTAATCGTTCAATGTCTGACTGTATATTAGTTGTACACATTACTATTCCTAGATTTAGTCTTGATGTTCATCATTGACGATAATCCAATTTCGCAGAGATATGAGGTGCAGAATGAAATAAGCACATTTAGTGCTGCAGACACCAGGGTATTCTGTTCTTCTTTCTGGCCAAAACTGATACACATCTTCCTTCTGGAAAGTCAGTTTTAAATATTGGTTTTAATAAAGCTCAATTAATTTATCCTTTGGTGAACTGTGCACGAAAACTTGCAAATTAATGATTAAGCAGCGAAGTGAATGGGGGAGTCGCCAATAATTTCATTATCGAAGTTTGGGAACCGCTGTGTAAGGTAATGAATAATAACAAAGTATTTGGAAAATAAACTTGTTATTTTTTCAAAAAATCTTGTGTTACACTCACATGACCTTCTCTACTCTTGTACAAACTATTTTTACAAACGCTTATTCTCCATATGCTTCATGTTAATCGAGATGTTAATCTTATTGCTAATTTTCTTATAGATACAAGGGGAATACGGTAGACTTTAAGCGATAGTCAAATATTTTAAGAGCTGTTTGCTATGTGCAGTATTCCATTCTGTTTGCATGTCCAGGACATAAAAATGAATAACGAATTCCCATTTGAGAAAAGGTGTAAGTATTGGCAACTTTAAGGGAATAACAAGCAATATCTCGAAAATGGTTCACTCAAAAAAAAATGTATATGACATAAGTTGTGTATTTTAACGCGATCTACATTTTTTGTGTAGTAAAATGTCTATCTCTTATGGTTTACCAGTTATGCAAAAGTCGTTCACAATGAAGAATAATTTTGGAGACATTTCCTGAAAATTCGAGATATACATTTAATTTGTCATGAAAACATCTTAAACATATATTTTAATCAAAATCGTTAGAGCCATTTTTGAGAAAATTAAAATTTTCGAAAAATGTTCCATGTAAAGGGTAGTCTGGGGTGAGGGGATTTTCTTGAAAACCTTCGTGTCGCATCTCTGGAAGATACTGAACCTAAATACCAAGTTTGGTGTTTATCCGACTGTTCGTTTCTGAGTTATTCTGTTCACAGACACACACACACACGGACATGTTTCCAAAAATGCTTCTTTTTGGATTCAGGGGGTCTCAAAACATATATTTCCGGTGAAATCTCGATATCGAATTTTGGGTGGAATACAATACCTCCCCTACTTACTATACGTAGTAGAGAAAGTAAAAATTATCCATGCTTATTTTAAAAACGCGACTAGTAGGTAGCTGTAAATAAAATTAATATAGAGTGAAGATTGTACTTTGCATCTTAAATTTCTCTTGATGACGAAAACATTGTTTTTAAAATTGCAAGTAATGGTTCTAATTTTCAACATATGTATATGTATTTTAACTTCAACTGCTAAAGCTCGCGTCCGTAATTAAATTAGAAATCTTGATGTCATATCAAAGCTTAGAACATTTTTTATGCCAACTTTGCCCTATGAAACGGTTCTCTTAGCTCCACGGGTAAACATTACTCGTCTAAGAGTTTTTGCACAGTTGCCTCGGCTGTGGTTCTGAGCATGTTTTCGTTGTTTATGAACAGCCTGGCCTTTTATCCGTGTTCCCTTCGGCTTACAAAAATTCCCCATTCACATTGTTCCAAGTCGCCAAGTGATACGCAAAATATGGAAATCTACAGTAAACGAACGAAATATTAGAAATAATTAAAGTAATTAGTAACATGTATTTATGTATTGATATAATATAAGTTAATGTTCTGTAGAAATCACTGCGGGCATGCAGTAAAACATAAGTTCAGTGGGAAATAGCCCCTGGACCTTCCCTGGAGCTACGTCTGGCGCTAGGTTGTCATGGTTAAAATTCTATTGTAAATGATACAGAACCGGGCGGGATGGCTGAGCCGGTTACGTCTGTGGCTCGCATTCGGGAGGTCCCGGGTTCGATCCCCGGTGACCGCCCACTCTGGCCTATGGATTTTTCGTGGTTTCCCCAGTCACGAGGCGAATGCTGGTGTGGTCCATCTCTTATCACGACTCTCCTCCTCTCATTTCCTGTATCCATCTTCCTTGTCATCCGTTTCAGGGTGGTAGGACCAGGCGACGATGTTCGGCGGGTTGCGGCTGGGCGGTGGCTTGTGCTTTGTAAAGGTTTCTTCCCTGTCGTTGCTGCGGTACGCTCAGTTAGGTCTCTCCTCCGCGTGGAGCTCCGCTCTCGGAGACCCTGGAGGTTGGTGGCTTGTGGACAGGGCCCGTGCGGCGTCGGATACGTTCTATCTGTAAACGTTAGGGACCCTGTGCATATTTGCCCCCGTCGGCATCCGGATCCGGTCGCCCTTCGGATCTCTCCCCGCATCCCTCCCTCCCAGGGGTCACGTTGAAAGCACAATGGACCGACTGGCCTGCTAGGATGCTCTGCTCTGGTTCAGGTTTGTAAAGTTAAGGGTTCAGAAGTACGTGACTCACCTCAATATCGTATCAGTTCCTGTGAGAACGTTTGTGCTTCAGAAGCACTTACAGAATAAAGCCGGAAGAAGTTTTTGTAATATTTCCCCATCAATAGAAAAAGAATGAAAATACAGTGTTATTACAACAGAAAGAGACACTTTCAGTGTGTTATAAACCCATAACTATTAATGATATAATGAATCCGTTTGCACTGTTGTGTAGAGAAAGTCTTGAAGTTTACTTTGTGAACTCACAAATGCTCAATGTGTAATCCTTGCATCACACGACACACATCAGAACAATAATCAAGTTCATCCCAAACCGAGTGTAACATATCTGCATCCACGTTTGCCACTGTTCTTCTCATACGTTCCTTCATGTCGTCTAAATCGTGTAAAAATCCGCAAAGGAAAACGTCACACGGCGTGATATTGGGACTCCTCAGTGGGCAACATAACAAAGCGTTATTGTCACTGTAGCACTGTCAATCCAACGTTGTAGTAAAATTTCACCCAAGTAAAGTCTAACATCTGTGTGCCAGCGAGGCGGTGCTCCATCATGGTGGAGGATAAAGGTTTTCCTTTCTATTTCCTCATAAAGTTGGGACATCAAACAAACCTCTAACATATCGAGATATGTAGGTCCTGTTACTGTTTTTTCTGCAAAAAAGAAGGGGCTATACGCCTTAGTGTGGTATACCGTACAAAACACATTAATTTTGGGAATTTCCTGCACATGTTTCACCACAGATCTTGGTTTTTCAGTTCCCCATATTCGTTTATTCACTTTTCCACTCAAGTTGAAAGTTGATTCATCAATGAAAAGTATTCGTTCACTCTAGCCATCGTCTCATTCATTACGTTGCAACATTTCTATGCAGAAATCTTGACGTCTGACCCTGTTGTCTTCATGCAAGAACTACAATCTGTAAGCAGTCAGTTTTAATAGCTTTCGAAAATTTTTCCATATGATTGATTGTGGAATTTGTAACTCAAAGCTTGCCTTTATCGTCGATTTTGTGGGCATCTTGCGAAAATACCACGAACACGT
Organism: Deroplatys truncata; assembly: GCA_030765065.1. Lineage (NCBI taxonomy): Eukaryota > Metazoa > Arthropoda > Insecta > Mantodea > Mantidae > Deroplatys > Deroplatys truncata. The sequence continues at coordinate 127,399,000 of CM060987.1, forward strand.
TCAACACCTCTTCTAATACGCGTGGTTTTCCCAGGCTCTTTCCTTTGCACACACAGCTCTTTTCTCAAATTTTCTGTGCTAATCATAACATCGATTGTCTAGTAGGTGATGGTTTCAAGAAATGTGCTCTGAAATATCACTGGACAACAGTTACAGAATTTGTTTTAGGAAGTTCTAGCACACAATATGCTTTTTCCACACGATTCGCCATTTCTGCATCTGCAACAATAATGGCATACATGATTACCAACTACAAAACTACCAAAGCAAATTTCTAGAGCTTCCCAACATAACACTGCAAAATGTATGTTGATATCGCACTTAGTTTTTCTTTCATAGGACCTCAAAGTTGTGTACTTCTTTTGTAATAACCCTGTAAATTTATTATAGAGAAATTTGTTCAATGAATAACATTAAAGAAATGTCACGTGAATTTGTGGGAGAAACGAAACATTATATGGCGAAATCTGGCATTCACGTGTAAGGGCACTCACGATTCCGAAGTCCACAAAGGAGGATATGCGAGTCAATATTATAAGCAGCAGTGTTGAAGTATCGGGCATGTGTACCCGGCGATAAGGGAAGCTTATCCCAAAAACCTTGCGAGTTAGGCGACCGACGCGAATATATTTAGTGTTTTATGTGGTGGAACGTGCTAATGGAGAGAAACCAGCGAGTGTATAAAAATGGAATGCGCATGTGAATAAAATTGTTCAGCCTAAACGAAACACCATAACCCGATATATTTACATCGTTAATCCGCCCGCGCACCTCTTTATCTCTCCCTCTCCTTTCCCTTGAACCTGGCGCATGTTTCTGAAGATTATTAAACATGTTGATGAACAAGTATTGCTATAAGGATACAAAAGAGGCATTGTCTGCTCGCATGGATACGGCAATGTAATTCCACGAGAAATCAGGCCATCTCCAAAGTGTCGTTGCAGATGGAAGGTGATTCCCCGCGGTGTGGGATGTAGCTCGTTCATGCCTTCCTGTTAGACGCTGATCTATTTGAACCCAATATGTAAATCTACCCAGTTCTTTAAACATCTGCCAAATTAAATTGAGCTTTATTTATGGGTGTTCTTTAACTGCTATAGTCCTTAGCATCCCATTCTATATTAAGCGTGAAAGACCTGTAATTTTACTTAGAGGCCTCTATCAGGCTTGAGGTTCTTTTACGTGCCTCAAATCTACGACACGGGACTACCGGCATTACTTCCCTTCCGAAGGAAGCCATGCTAAGGCTTCCATCGCCCTCTGTCGTATATGAACCCGTCACCTCGAGAACAAGAAGCTAGCATGGTAACCACTACACCACGGAGGACGACTAAGTATCTGCCGAACAGATCTATCGCTCAAACCACATTTCAGTTTTTTTCATCGTAGACTATGCTTTGGCGGCAATTAACTCCTGTAAGTGAAGCAGTTCCTGATTCGTGTTTGTGGTGACAGTTCTTGGGCGACATTGGACCGATCCGTACGAAGTAACGACAGCTAAAATTGTGGCTTTGTTCCCTGCCTAACAGCAAACTTTACTTTGCGCTTTGTTCGGTAGTACTTGCAGGGTTTTCCGACAGGTACCACTTCTTACATCCTGCTGAGCTTGCTTCATCTTGTTTTCAGAAATGCAGAGCTGCCAACATATGACTTACAAACACCGCTATGACCAGCAAACAGCGCCATCCTTTCGCTAATAACGAATACTCCTTGTACCTCTTTATTCGCTGTAGATTACTACTCCTTGCTTAGGTTAATTAGTAACTAGCGGTTAGAACAAAGCACGCGAGTGAAGCGAGCGTACGTTACTTAACGATGTTTATGAGTCACGGTTTAAAATAAGCTTACGTTTCTGATTCACAGTCGGTTAGGTTAGGTTTAGTTTTTGATATAATTTTACGTTTATTAGCAACCAGTGATTCACGAGAGGTTAGGTTAGATTTATTTTTTTTAATCTTATATTAACTTATGTTAATTAGCAAACTCGCTTCGCTCGCGTGTATTCCTTAACACCACAAGCGATTTTCTTTGGTGTATATGTATATAATTTCGTTTTGAAATAACGTTTATATTAGAAATTACACAAGGAAGGAGCCGACAATTTCATACGGTCGCCTAAGTGTTTAACTTCTTAATGATGCTTACGGGTATATCGGCAACGAGTATATTTTGGAAGATGAACAAGAAAAATCGCTGTTTTCGCGGATTTCGCTAATACTAATGGGTTGGCACTTTCTTCCTCGCATGCGCACTAATAACAAAAATAAGCCGTTTGTTGATAATTTAGCAACTTATTTCGTATATATAAAGTGTCTTAAAAAGAGTGAGTGGGTGAGTCATAGGCTTCTAACTGTTCACATATTGTTTTAGGTTACGTAATACGTGCATTTTCATTCCCTAAATCATCATTTTGTGGGATTTTCATTACTGTTTATGTAAGGAACCGTTACAAAAGTTTATTTGGTACCTCCTTATCGTACTGCTCTCTGATGTGAAGCAACCTTTGTCCTTAAGACCAGGAATGATTTTCAATATTAATACCTTCTCTTTTGTTGTGAGAATCATAATTGCAGAAATCAACATGAAACTGAATTTACAATGTATGAAAATATTATATAAAATAAATAAAGACTTAATTTCTACAGAAACGTGTGAAACAAATGATACGTAACTTCAGTGTGGTTTGTTTTGCCGCGTAGCGTTATTGCTTCCTATGGTCTTGAATTTTAGGTAAGACAATATAGTACTGTTGTGCAGTTCTTTTCCTTCCTGAATGATCGATATATCGAAAGCTGAATTTTCGCTACTTATGTTTTTGGTTTTCCGTGTGTCTCCTTCGTTTTGGTTTGCTCGGACTCCAGCGAGAGAGAGAGAGAGAGAGAGAGAGAGAGAGAGAGTTGGGTAGTTCGATTAGTGTGACGGGGAGCGAAGGTGTTTCACTTTTCTGCTAAGTGTAATTGTGGTATCGAGGTACAGGTACAAAGAGCGCTAAAAGAAATTCTCACTGTACCTCGCGTCTATGTCACATTATTTATCGTTGTACGTTGCCTTGCGAAGCCATGGCCATTTCATTGGTTGCTTTAGGTCACGGTGCAAGAATGCGCCACTCCTTCTGCTAAATAATTACACCAATAACCACAACAAAGGTTACAAAATTGTGCAGAAACGAAATGTACGTTTAGTTCTCGATCGTATTGACTGAAAGAGGTAGAGTGAGTGCATTCAGTTTGTCTTAGTCCTCTTATAGTGATTGGTAGCCTTATCGCCTAGTGCAGGACACGCTTTTGAAAGGGCTAACGGCTAAGGGTAAAACTTGACGAGCGACCAGGTTAGCGAAACGTAAAATGTGTAGTGTGAGAAGATTTTGAGGGGGTGCAAGTTAAAGTTTGAATGGTATTCATTAAATACATGGCAATAATTTATAACAAAAAATGAACAGAACTATATACTCACAGTGATATCAATGCTTGTTGCTGCATAGAAGCAAACATAACTAAATAATAAATAAATAAAGCAGCATGCGTTTTCTCTAATTCTAGCTATAATTGGTTAATATGCCTTTACTACACATTGCTGACCATAGGAATACAGCAGGATTATAGCAAAAAATATAACCCAATTTTATTGCCATAATATATATTGTCATATTCGGTAAACCATATACATATACACATTTATCTCTAGTTTTTAAACATGATCAGTCAATTATAACAAAAGAGTAATTTGCATTTAGTAAACGAATATCATCATTTGCGGATGTTTTACGGGAGTACCCACTTTCTGACGAGTATATAGATCGTCTTCCTCACTTTCCTGGAATATTTTTATCCATTAATTTCCGTACTATAGAAACAATTTTATGCACTGCCATTGCAATTGCTATAACAGTGGTTGCCAGCCTTCCACATACCCACGATACACGATACGTCCACGAGTAATTTCGCTTGTGCACGGCATGACTGTTTCTGAGACAAAAAACATGTTTTTGTTTCACTAACAGCAGAAAAAGCAAAGGCATCAACCTCCCCTCTTTCCTCTTTATTGCTATGTTATCAAGCCTACGATAGGTAAGGTGAAGGACATGCCTCAAAAGACCCCTGGAAACGATACAAAATCCGCCGAAGATTTCCTTTGGGCGCTCTGTATACGTGCTTGGTTGCGAAGGTTGAAAGTATTGATATTCTACTTGGTTCTTGTTGGAAACTCCTGCAGGCTTTACAACATTTTTACAAAACAGAGATCTCTCTTTTAGCTTCTAGTCATAAATTATCATTTATTGGTGCTTTTATAATCTGCAAGCCTAGTTTAGAATTTACAGCGTATGTAAAATTTTTGGGTTTAGAACGGTGATAACGGGTAGACTTTTGTTACAGTTTGATATGTTGTGAGAAGGCCAAATGACAGGCTGTTTATTCCTGTCGCTGTTGACGTGAAGCGTGCCTCTAGCTAAATTTCAGGTAAATTAATTCATAGAAAATACGATTTGGAATTCACAAAATTATCTTAAACTTATTAAGTAAACTTAGTAATCTCGTAATTTTTATTCAGATTGTAATTTTGTGGCACGATTCACGCCGTAAATGTGCTTTTATGTGCTTTACGACGGCGGCTTGAAAAGTAACGCACAATAATTTTTTTCTGCCTTTGTATAGCAGCTGGAATGTTGCAATTTCACACAGATATAGTTTGAAGTGGAAGAGTTTAAGCGAGGCCGTACGAGCTGCCAAGAGGAACATCGCAGTTGTGGACCAAATGAGGTGACCACGGCAGAAATTGTGAAGAAAATCCACAAAATGGTATTGGATAACCATCGACTAAAAGTGCGCGAGCTAGCAGACATCCTAGGCGTTTCAAAAAGTGCTTTACATCGCACACTAACTGAAAATTTTGACATGAGAAAGCTGTGCGCATGATGAGTGCCGCGTTTACTCATAATGAAACAAAAGCAGCGTCGTGAGGACGCTTCAGTCGAGTGTTTGGCGATGTTTCGCTGCAACAAAGCAGAAGTTTTCGTCGATTCATAACCATGGATGAAACATGGGTCCATCACCTTACACCTGAGACGAAGGAACAGTCAAAACAGTGGACTGAAAGGGGAGAATGGGCTCCAAAGAAAGCGAAGACAGTTCCATCTGCAGGCAAGGTCATGGCGTCAGGTTTGGGAATACGCGTGAGATAATTTTCATTGATTATGTTCAAAAGTATTATGCAAACTTGTTGCAGCGTTTGAATGATGAAATCAAGAAAAAAACTGCTGCATTTATCGAAAAAGAAACTTCCGCTTCTTCAAGACAATGCACTAGTTCACACATCCGTTAACGCCATGGCCAAAATCAATGAGCTAAAGTTCGAATTACTTCCTCATGCGCCCTATTCTTCAGACTTAGCTCCCTCTAATTATTTTCTGTTTCCAAAGTTGAAGAAATGGCTTGGTGATAAAAGATTTGTCAACAATGAAGAGGTGGAGTTTGCAGTTGATGGCTATTTTGCAGAACCCTGCTGTTTTAACCATAAACAGGGTATCGAAGCTATTGAACATTGCTGGGAAAAGTGTATCAAGCTGCAAGGAGACTATGTAGAGAAATAAAGATGCTTTTTCCCCAAAGTTTTTGCGTTTTCTTTGTTAGTTGTTAGCCTTCGTATTAGCTGAAATATCCGACGTTGTCCGTGGTTTGACAGTTTATCCCTACAACATTTAGCCTTGGGTTGCAATTACCCAATTGCCTTGCGTATTTTTGGAGACACTTAAAAATTATTACACAAGATACTTTAACAAAGAGTTGACAATAATTTCCCGTGAATGGAGGCTGAGTGACCTCCACGATGTTACATTTGGGCTTCTTCGTCGTTATTCTTAGAGAAAATCTCGGTTGGGAAGAAATAATAGCAGTTTAAGTAACATCAACATAATCTTGTTCATTCTCAGTAACTAAAAGATACAAAACTGCCAAGAAATACACGAAGCTCAAAATAAAATGAAGGCCAAAATTGACATACAAAGCAAAGAAGAACAGCAATAAGAAATGGTACTTTGAGTGGTTTGGTGCTCTTGTTTTTATCCATGTTCACTGTCACCTTTATAAATCATTCGGTTTTGTTTTTCTGCTTAACAAACTTCCCATAGGAAAAGAAACGCACTGCTTACAAAAAATGAGAAATATTTTCATATTTTATTCTCATTATAATATGAGAATATCAAACCACCGGAATAGGATCGCAAAAAAGTATGTATATTAAATTCTGCTTATTTATTACCCTTATGTTAGCAATGCTCGAGCAACATAAATACTTTAGTAGTAAATGAGAGTACGTTGAATGCTTTAGTGTTATTTTATATCTATACCCAATAAATAATCATAAAAGATAAAGAAGTGGGATTTTGTCTGCTTTGATACGGTTGCTGTTATCATAGTGGGATATAAGACACCAGGGGACTATGCCCCATGCAACCCTGGGAGGAGGGCGTCATCCAAGTGACACTCCCTCCCCGAGAGCTATTCCTGTGGGCCGGCTCCCCCTGAAAATTCTAATCCCCCCATTACAGGCTGGAAGTGAATATGCCACTTACGCGCGTCAACTCCAAAAGAGGAGAAGACTACCGAAGAAGCTCGGTGGGGGCGACAGCACTCTAGCAACTGTCTACCGGCTATCCAGGGCGGTACTGGAGGACTTTAAGACGTCTTTTGGAGGACCTTGAGGACGGAAAACCGCCCAGACGTCCCCAATCTCCTATGAATATCGGCGCCGGGTCCAACCCAATGCCGCGTGTGGGCCCAGCGTTCTTCTAGTAACTTCAGAAGTACCATTAGTGCTCAGGATCCGCAGCGCCCGCACCACCCACCACCGCAGCCAAAGAGTTGGAAACTCCCATTACGGGGATTTGGGATAGCTGTTGTAATTAAATATTTGACTGTGTTATTACTCCATGATCACTGTCAGAGAGCAGATGACTAATAATACATGAACACGCTGTTCCTTTGTTATTTTGTGAGGCAGTGAAAGCCTAAGTAATTATTATCCTTATTATTATGTTCGACCTATTACGACTATAACTAAGAAAGATATAGATGGTCTTGCGAACTTTTGTGGTATAACTAAAATTAAATAATTAATCGTGTGTAAGAAGCAGAACTTCGAATTATAAACCAGATAGTAACTTTTGCCTTGTATCAAAGGCTATCTGTGCCAAGTTTAGTCGAAATCGATGCTACAGTGTAGAAGCCTGTAACACACACATACACTGACTTTATATATATCAGCATCAAGTGCAGGGCCTACTAAGCGTTATACATGTAACATTCAATTGTATCCACACATATATACATAAATACATATGTCAGAGGCTTTTGATCAAATCTCGTCCTAGGCAGATCAGGTTCAAGCCCGGCGGAGGGCGATGGACTTTTTCGGAGTAAAAATCCTTAGCATGGCTTCCTTCGGAAGGGAAGTGAAACCGGTGTTTCCGTGTCGTAGATTTACGGCTCGTAAGAAAACCTCAAGCCTTATAAAGAGGCCTCTGAGCAAAATCTGTGGTTGTTCACATCCAATATAGAATGGGACGCTAAGAGCTACAGTAGTTAAGGAGCGTCCATAAATAACACCCAGTTTCAATTTCAGATAAGGAAACGCTGGCGTAAGCTGAAAGAATACGAGAGTACACGTTCTGCCGCGGTTCTTCATGAAATGGCGGAACTTGTTAGGCATATAGTGTAACTCTAACCTAATCCCTCCCCAAAGGCGACCAGATCCGGGTTACGACTCCCTGACGCTTCCAGTTCGAACGCATCCGATGCTGTTCAAGGCCACGCATAGAGACCTGATCCCGCGGAGGTTTCCCAAAGGGGCCCTCGCCCAAGAGCACCCTGAGGCGTAACCTAGCTAAGCAGTCCGACTGACGCCAGGAATAACATCCACAAAGCGCAGCACGATGAACACCGTCACCAGGTCCTTCATCACTGAAAGAGATGATGAAGAAGGAAATGATAGGTACAGGACTTAAGGGACAGGAAGGTCGTGGTATAGAAGAGGAATCACCATAGCATTCGCTTCTGACCTGAGGAAACCACAAAAAACCCTTGTTCACAGTGGCGGTTGTCGGGAATCGAACCCGAGAGCTCCAGAATGCGAGCTTCACACTTTAACGGTAACGTAACCCAAGTAACCCTTCGCTATCTTCCGACTATTAGAGGTCTCATCTGGTGTTGATATAACGAAGTTACACCACATACCGGCTTTTTATGATCTATCCAGGATCTTCGCGAATTGACGGATTTCAGCAAAAGCCTACGACATACGTACATACTATATATATATATATATATATATATATATATATATATATATATATATATATATATATACATGTATGCTTGCATAACATTTGCATTATTGGTATAGATTATAGAAAAAACATGGTTTCACTTACGGTAAACGCCCAATAACTCCTTTGATGAACGTTTTCTCTTTCTCGAAATTCCGTGCTGTAACGCTCCCAGATTCGTCCATTACAAATAATATTCCAGCATCTTTATCTTCTAGGTCCTGGACCATGTCAGTAAGCAAAATCTGCGCAACATCAACAGGTTCTGCAAAATAGTAAGCAATATGAAATTAGTTTGCTTGCTTTGCACCTTTGTTGTATCCGTTACCTTAAGACGAGATTACACCAGAGGTGAGGAAACAAATGTTTTTCAGAAACAGATCCGACTGTTTCAGTTCTAAGGATACGTTCCAAAATAAGTCATGTACACAGTCTAAGAGTATTTGCTTTACGGATATCCATTCTTGCTTTAATGTTCACTAATATCGGTTCTTTCACATCAAGTCGTGACTCTTCGTCCCATTGCAAATACTACCAAGCCCCCTCCGTTTCTCTCTCCCTCTCAGCCAACATTCAGCCATGCACGAGGCAATACGTAACAAAGGATTAAGAACAATACACCGTGTTACTTCTAAATACCTATTATAGCTGCTGCTAATTGTGGCAATGGGAAATGCCACGGTAGTGAGAGTGTAGCAGCGGCCAGCAGAGGAACTAAATCTCGTTGTCTGTACACGAGTAAGCGGCCTACTATGCTCTTGGCCATCAGGAGTATTATACCTGCTTCATTGGTGAAGGTTGATTAACTAGTGAGAATTTCTCTCCTATTGTCCCTCCTTTGCCTGGCGCTTGGTAAGGTACAGTCCTTCACAGGAATAATAGCTTTTTGGGGAAGAAGAAACATCTCAGAGTCGCCGATCCTGCGCCAGAAGAACCTTCGCTGCTCCCCTGGCATCTGACGAGGGCGTCGACGCTCAACCGCTGATACTTGTAGCCACTCAGGTCTCGAACAACATTGACTCGCCTGCTGCTCCCTCGGCATCTGTTGAGAGGGCTGCCTCTCCACCGACACCGCTCAGGCCTTTTTATGCCTCGACCACAGCTTCGGCGCGATTGCCGCAGCAGCCGCTGCCACGCACAGCTTGTCAATTCAGCTCCTCCCGTGGAAACTTCACCATCAGCGTCGTCTCTTGGGAGGCATAGTGCCGTTGTATATAGTGTAACACGAGACACACCAATACTCTTCCTCCTCACCGCAACGCAACAACTGAGGGCCCCCTGAATCACCACACGAAGGGTATCATCACGCTTGTCCGGACGGAGCTCGTCGATCCTGGTCAAGCGGCCTTTAGGAAGGGCTGCCCCTGTTAGGGCGGTACATATGCATCGAGTCCAGCAAAGTAGATCGGCAGATACCTCTCATGCCGCTGCTGCACTTTCGGCCATACCGCTTCCTCTTTCGCAGCTCAACCGAAGTGCCAGTACTTTGGTGCTTCCAATCTCACAGCCGACTCTAACCTAACCTCCCGCGAATCATTGGTTGTTAATTAACCTAATTTTATATATTGTAACGGCTCCACATTACGCTACATGCTATATTACCAGAGAGAATGTTTTTAATAGACCATTCACGAACCTTTTACTGAAGGCGGAGAGGAGGGAGAAGGGGAAGTATGCATACGTGGAAGAAGTCACGTAAGCTGTTGAGAGAGAGAAGCCCATTGTGTGCGACAAACGGAGCTGCCGAAAATGTTTAAAACAGTAGGCATCACTGCAAGGGCAACTTCTTTGTACAAGTATGACGTAGCATGCAGATCCAACCTCAGACATGTAACATCAAGTTATAACTATTATTTTGAAGCTCCAAGAAGAGACTCGGCGTAGCACGCGACGGTGGTCGAGGGAATAAAGCCAGCTTGTTTTCTTCAAGGGCAAATGCAGCGTTCAGAGCAGCAGTAAAATGGAACAAGTTGCTGCTTCACTTGGGAACTTGTAGTGTACAACAGATTAACAATGATAATCTGGTAAGATCTGTCCTAAGTATATTATTTGAATGCATTTTGGCTAAATAACTAGAAATTCAAGAAGGGTTAAAATTCCGGGGCAGTACTTAAAACGGACACTCAAGCAATAAATTATAATGGGTAAATGGTCATTCTACTTTGGGAATGTCATTTTATTGTTCTTAGCATGTGTGTTACAAAAGAATGTAAATTTAAACTATTGAATTGTGAATTGCAAAGTGAATATGGAAAAGTTATATTCCAGTAAAGCACGTGAAACTAAATGCAAAGTGCTTCAGCAACAAAGAACTCAAATTAATCATAAATTATATATAAATTGTGTTGCTTAAAATTCTTAGTGTAATATTAATTCAAGTGAATGAGTTACTGGATATTATTCATTGTGGAATTCACTGGCTAGCTTCCACAAAATGAATGTATTATATGTGAACAATTCAATGTATATTTTTGACCAATTTCAAATATAGAATATAGCTAAAACTATTTGTGATTTACTGCAAGAGTGATAAGGGTGATCAAGGCTTTACTGGCTATGATTACTGAATCCAAGCATATCAAAGCACGGGAGCGAAGCGAGTGTGCGTTCCTACGCTTGGCTTTCTGATTCACGAGAGGTTATGTTAGGTTTAGTTTTATATATGCTTAGATTTCTGATTCACCGGAGGTTTGGTTAGGTAAGGTTTAGTTTTTTTTTATATAACCTTGTTTAAATTAGTTACCAGTGGTTACATCAAAGCACCCGAGCGAAGTGAGTGTGCGTTCCTAAGTTTGGGTTTCTGATTCACGGGAGATTAGGTTAGGTATATATATATATATATATATATATATATATATATATATATATAGGCTTAAGGTAACTATCTACCACTAATTATCTACCAGTGTTACTGTAAAGCAACTTCTTTATTAAACTTTTAATGCAAATAACATTTTAAAATATCACAACTTTCGCTATGACAATCAAAAAATTAAACTTCTGGCGGAAGGTCTTTAGGTCAGCGGCAATACAAAATGAAGAAGTAACAACACATCGCTTTTTCTGCAGATTTCACTTCTCATTTAGGTTGGCAGTTCCCATTACGCATGTGCGAAAGCGACAAGATGGCTGCGTTTGTTGGGTTCACATTGTAATTTTGCTGTAAAAGTAAAACACCTAAAGCAGGTGGGCACCAGATATAGTAGAGACAACATCCACTTCTAAACCCACTCCTAAGGTAGTTTATTCCCTTTCTTTTAGCTTTTATTAACGTTTTCAATGAACATCAAAGTAATTCAGAATAGTCAAATTTAGGTTAATGAGCAAGCAGTAGTTACACCAAAGCGTGCGCTCCATAACGATGTTTATGATTCAGTATTTATATAAGCTTAGATTTCTGATACATGGGAGGTTAGGTTGGATTTAGTTTTATACATACTGTTACTGTTACATACAGACTTTCCGCCAAAACTTTAATTTTTTGATTGTCATATTGAAAGTTGTGATTATTTAAAATGTTATTTGCATTAAAAAGTTTAATAAAGAAGTTGCTTTACAATAACACTGGAAGATAATTAGTGGTAGATAGTTAACTCAAGCTATATATATATATATATATATATAACTAAACCTAACCTAACCTCCAGGGAATCAGAAACCTAAGCTTAGGAGCGCACGCTCACTTCGCTCGCGTGCTTTGTTGTAACCACTGGTAACTAATTAAAACAAGGTTATATAAAAAAACTAAACCTAACCTAACCTCCGGTAAATCAGAAACCTAAGCGTAGGAACGCACGATCACTTCGCTCGCGTGCTTTGAAGTAACCACTGGTAACTAACTAAAAGAAGCTTATATATAAGTAAACCTAACCTAACCTCCCGTGAATCAGAAACGTAAAAAAATTAGTAAACCTAAAATAAAAAGTACATAGGAACGCAGGCTGAGATCGTTGGCGGTGTCGTACTGGCTTTGGTGGTATTTGTTATTCATACACTATTTGATCAAAAGTATCCGGACACCCCCACAAACATACGTTTTTCATCTTATGTGCATTGTGCTGCCACCTACTACCTGGTACTCATTATCCACGACCTCAGTAGTAGTCATTAGACATCGTGAAACAGCAGAATGGGACGCTCCGTGGAACTCACGGACTTCGAACGTGGTCAGGTGATTGGGTGTCACATGTGTCAGAAGTCTGTACGCGAGATTTCCACACTCCTAGACATCCCTAGGTTCACTGTTTCTGATGTGATAGTGAAGTGGAAACGTGAAGGCACATGCACAGCACAAAAGCGTACAGGCCGACCTCGTCTGTTGAGACAGAGACCGCCGACATTTGAAGAGGGTCGTAAAGAGTAATAGGCAGACATCTATCCAGACCATCACACAAGAATTCCAAACTACATCAGGATCCACTATGACAGTTAGGTGTGAGGTGAGAAACCTTGGATTCCATGGTCGAGCGGCTGCATAAGCCACACATCACGCAGGAAAATGCCAAACGACGCCTCGCTTGGTGTATGGAGCGTCAACATTACACGACTGAACAGTGGCAAAACGTTGTGTGGAGTGACGAATCACGGTACACAATGTGGTGACCCGATGGCAGGGTGTGGATATGGCGAATGCCCAGTGAACGTCATCTGCCAGCGTGTGTAGTGAAATTCGGAAGGGTGGTGTTATGGTGTGGTCGTGTTTTTCCTGGAAGGGGCTTACACACCTTGTTGTTTTGCGTGGCACAATCACAGCGCAGACCTATATTGATATTTTAAGCACCTTCTTGATTCCCACTGTTGAAGAGCAATTCGGGGATGGTGATTGCATCTTTCAACATGATCGATCACCTGTTAATACTGCACGAGCTGTGGCGGAGTGGTTACACGACAATAAAATTGCTGTAATGGACGGGCCTGCACAGAGTCCTGACTTGAATCATATAGAACACTTTGGGATGTTTTGGAACGCCGACTTCGTGCCACGTCTCACCGACCTACATCGATACCTCTCCTCAGTTTCGCACTTCGCGAAGAATGGGCTGCCATTCCCCAAAAAACCTTCCGCACCTGATTAAAAGTATGCCTGTGAGAGTGAACGCTGTCATCAAGGCTAAGGTTGGGCCAACACCATATTGACTTCCAGTATTACCGATGGAGGCCGCCACTAACTTGTACGTCATTTTCAGCCAGGTGTCCGGATACTTTTGATCACGTAGTGTATGTGTTGGAACTAGAGGATGACATAGGTGACATCTGTAGGGCATGTAATACATCACTTTCATCGCTTGAAGAGCAAAGTAAAGCAGAAAGTCGCTAAATTTACATAAAAATCGGTGGTGTTACATTCACATGACTTTCTCTACTCTTGTAACAAACTATTTTTACAAACGCGTATTCCCCATATGCTTCATGTTAATCGGGATATGGAGATGTTAATTTTATTGCTAATTTTCTTGTAGATGAAAGGGGAATCGTAGGCTTTAAGCTATAGTCAAATATTTTAAGAGCTGGTTGCTATGTGAAGTATTACATTTTCATTTCATTACCAGGACAAAAAAATCTGATGTGTTGCACTCACATGACTTTCTCTACTCTTGTACAAACTATTTTTACAGACGCTTATTCTCCATATGTTTCATGTTAATCGAGATATCGAGATGTCAATCTAATTGCTCATTTTCTTGTAGATGCAAGGGGAATGTGGTAGGTTATAGGCGATAGTCAAATATTTTAAGCGCTGGTTGCTATGTAGCGCATTCCATTCTCTTTGCATGTCCAGGTCATACAAAAATGAATAACGAATTTGTGAAAAAGTATAAGTATTGGAAAATTTAAGGGAATAACAAGCAATATCTCCAAAACAAAACAAATGTATATGACATAAATTGTGTATTTTAACGCGATCTACATTTTTTGGCCAGTAAAATTTTGTCTATCTCTTATGGTTTACCAGTTATGAAAAAGTCGTTCAGAATGAAGAACACTTTTGGAGACATTCCCAGAAAATTCGAGATATACATTTCATTTATCATGAAAATACCTTAAACATATGATATTTTAATCCAAATCGTAGGAGCCATTTTTGAGAAAATGAAAATTTTCGAAAAATGTTCCATCTGGGGTGGGGGATTTTCTTGAAAACCTTTGTGTCGCATCTCTGGAAGATACTGAACCTAAATACCAAGTTTGGTGTTTATCCGACTGTTCGTTTCTGAGTTATGCTGTTCACAGCCACAGACACACACACACACGGACATGTTTCCAAAAATGCTTTTTTTTGTTAATTCTGGTGGTTTCAAAACATGTATTTCCGGTGAAATCTCGGTATCGAATTTTTGGGTGGAATAGAATACTTCCCCTACTTACTATACGTAGTAGAGAAAGTAAAAAACTAAACCTAAACTAATCATCCGTGAATCACTGGTTGATAATTATTCTAAGTTTATATACAACAAATTAGGTTTACCTAACCTATCTCGCGTGAATAAAAAATTTAAGCTCATTTAATTAGTGAATCATAAACATCCAAAAGAAGCGCACAAGAGCGAAGCGAGGTTTTTAATTAACCTAAGCAAAGAGTAATAATATTAAGATCGCTACTGCGAATAAAGAGGTGTAAGGAGCGTTCGTTACTCACTAAAGGATAGCGCTGTTTGTTAGTCACAGTGGTGTTTGTTAGCCATATGTAGGCAGCTCTGCAGTTCTCAAAACAAGATGAAGCAAGGTAAGCGGCACCTGTCGGGAAACTCCGTAAGTACTATCTAAAACATAGATACAATACTTTATTGGAAAATAATTAATTAATAATGCTAGTTTGTGCTTATGGAAGTCAATTATACAAGTGCCTATATTATGGTTGGGTAAAGAGACAGACTTTGAATATATGTAATAAACGTGTTCTTAAAGGTGCTTTGCCATGAAATTTCGATTTCGACTGAATTTCGATTGCTCATAATTGCAGATGCCAGAGAAATGTTTGCACAAGAAGGTCAAATGAGTGTTTACAAATTTCCATGTGATTTGACCTAACACAAAAGTGGATTAAATGCATACCCAGGGACCATTGGTAACCAAATGAAAGTGGTTTGTATGCAGCATAAAGCATTTTTTGAGAGCGGTATTTCAAGGGTTGAAGCATTTAAAGATAAAGAAGGGAATTAAAAAAAACATCAACCTCGAAGCCTTCTAGTTTTGCTTCCTGATGCAATATTTGGCATATTTCCTAATTTGCCTCAGTACTTGAACAGACCTTCCACATTAACAAGATGTGATCCTGAAGCTCGAAGAGAAAATATTTTGCAGCAGAAGGTGCAGGAAATTGAAAAACTGTATGCAAAGTATATAATCTGACCAATTATGATCTTCTATGATGGACAAAAAAAAAACAAAAAAAAAGAATCTGAAGATTCATCCCCGGTATCTAGGTTAATATACCTGGGCATATATCCAGCTTTTCTATTTGTTGAATAAAAATGTTCAGTTCTTATATACATTCATTTTACAGATTAAGTCTATAACCACTACCTAACTACAAACAAAGAAAACCTAAAAAGAAAACATAAATAAGGAAAATGAATAATAGATAGTAAGCTGTAAATAAATAATGATTACAAAATCTATAAATCTGTACTAATAATCAGCATAAAAGCAACTGGTATCCAGCTACTTAACTAACAAAACCTACTACAAAACTAAAATCTACTCCACTGGTATCCACCAATTACATACTGGTTTCCAGTACTATTTACCAAACTCTTCTAGGTTAAATAAATACTTCTTTTTTCTATTATACGGGTAATTAATATATAATAAATTTTACTTAATACATTTTATAATTACAAATTTACTTGTATTTTTAAATTTATTCACAATAAAATAATTATATACCAATTAACAATATTTCCTTCAATTACATTTCATTTATTAATTTCCTTTAAATTACACAAGAAAATTGGAATCATCTACCTTATTTATATTCATGTATATATTTATAATTATTCTAAAACGCATTTATTTTATAATTTATATTTACCTTTCCTACTATCTATAACTACATGCCTTTACATAAATAATCATAAAATTCTATTATTTATTCTCCTTTAAAGTTATTTATAACATTTCATACCTATCTTTACACTTACTATTTAATGCTGAAATATATATTTAAACACAAATACACTACATAAATTATTTTAATTTAATAACTTAGATACAATAAATTTATAAACTTTATATATATTATTTCAATAATTAATTAATCATCATATATCCTATTTATATTTCTATTCAATAAGTTATCATTTAAAATATTTAATTCAAACTAAAATTGTATATCAAACACTATATCCTATTATTATTATTATTATTATTATTATTATTATTAAATTAACATTTATACGTCAATTTACAATCATTAAATTTAAATATATCTATAACCAAATCTTCATTCGTATCCACCACTCACTAAACACACTTCCTTCCATTCACTTTAATGTTCTATACACACTACACAGCACATAATTTCTGCACACAGCAGTTATCTCCATAGTAAAATTCACTGTATATACAGGTTTATTCAAAATTTAGGATATTTCCTTACTAGATGAAAACAATTCGCTCAGATAAACATTCACAGTATCTGGAAATTTTGTTATTATCAACAACAGCACCAGATACAATATCAAATGTTAGAATGGAGAAAGTTTTATCAGCATCTCTAAAGTTTAACCAGTTGTTCCTAATGTTCTCTAAAATATGAACGGTGTCATAGGTTATAAATATTTTTATATCACATCGTCAAAATTATCATAGCGGGGTTATAGTTTGTATCAAGCCCCTTAACCTCGTTCTGATTTAATCTGTTGTTATTTGATACAAATGCAATGACAGTCGACTGCTCCCCATTTAGATTTTTACTGGGACTAAAATAACAACTCCCTTAAATCTATAAAAACCTGAGGATATCGGAAAAACCTGGACAGTTCTGCCTGAGATGAAAGGTCGTTTTGTGCATAAGCAATTACAGTACCACACTTATATTCGAGTGCAGGTTTATCATATATTTCACCAAGCTGTAGTACTACTGATTGTCTTTTTGTGGTAAGCTGGCAAATATTGTTTTTAAAAATGTTTATTACTAGTTTTACTTACAGGTGAATCTCTCAGAGATAACGCCAACAACTGGATATATTTAAACTGGGGCAATATTAAAATGTTATTATCTCTTACTACCATATAGAATGCAACAGATTGTTCAAGAAGCAAAAATGCATTTATTATAGTTCTAAGTGAATAACGCCCTTTGTTTATTAGGCTCAACTCCAATTGCTCACAAATAAACAATAAATACTCTGTACAGTCAGGCTTTCATCTTCTAAGAGACCAATTAATGGTTTTTACATTATATATATTTATATATATATATATATATATATATATATATATATATATATTGTCACATTCTGGGTAGAGGCCTGAAGGTTCACATGAAGATTCAAATTAGTACCCAGCACGTACATTGAGGGGACGTTTACGCACTTGGCCGCGGACGACCGAAACGTGATGTGGAGGTTAAGAGGAAAGCGTGGGTTTTTCACTGTACAAAATCCATAGCACACACATACTCGCACATTCCTAGATTTGTTTCTCAACAATTTGGGGTTCCTACATTATTAAATACAAAAGATGATCTAAAAGCCGGCTTGCACGCGCGATCCGCTTCTCTCGGAATCCCCAGCAAGACAGACGCTATATCCCCACCACTCGTGGCTAGCAAAATCTCCCAGCCAGGAGTGACGTCACAAAAACATTGTCTGGTAGTGACACTGAAACCCCCAAATTATTAATACGCCACAATATACATGTGTATATATACCGGCCGTGTATACATCCATTCAGTTCGTTTCAAATAACCATGTTTGAAAATACAAAAGCGAAACAGAAGTAAAATACACGAGTTTATTAGAGCTGGAGAATTCTGAACACTAGACTAATCTTAAAGAGAGTAAATTTGTGTGTGGGTATGTTTACTGGGGTAATCGTGTAGCTCATTCAACCGAGTTTAATATAATAATTTCACTACTGGAAAACACTTTCTTCCCGACTGATGTAAATTCGAAGCCTCTAATTTTAATTCCTAAATGAATAAAGGAATAAAAAATCTTATGTTACACTCATATAAAAATGTAAATATATTGTGTTTTAAAGAGATATATATTTTTTGTGTAGTACACTTTTGTGTATCTCTTAATGTTTACCAGTTATACAAAATTATACATAGTACCTTCTGAATAAAGTGGACTCGCGAAAATTCAGGATATACGTTTTTGTCATATAAATATCTTAAATATTTAAAATATTTATGTTCTAAAAAGGGTAATTTAGAGAGAGCAGAGTTCCATGAAAGTCTTCGTGTCGCACCCTTGGAAGATACTGAACTTAAATACCAAGTTTGGTGCTAATACGACTTTTAGTTTTTATATTATGCTGTTCACACACACAAAAACATACACTCGGACCTGTTTCTGAAACACTAATGTGTTACATTCACATGAATTTCTCTACTCTCTTATCATTTATTAGTAGGTGCACAAAATATTCTTACGAAAGCTTATTTTCTACCTACTTAATTATAATCGAGGTATCTTTCCGAAAATAGCTGCATTACCTAACACGATAGTCAAATGTTTTAGAACCAGACGCAATATGCTGGTCTTAAAATGTCATACCCTTACCATGCAATCGCGAGAAACATTGAAAATAGATAGGATGACAAAGTGTTGAGCAATACGAACCATTAACAAAGTATATCTCGGAAATGACTTATATCAGAAAAAATTCTTTGAAAGAAATTGTGTTTTAAAGAGATGCAGTACGTTTTCATCTATCGCTTAACGTACATCAATTATACAAGGCTATGCAAAATTTGTTCCGAATTAAGACAACTTCATAGGCTATTCCCAGAAAATTCAAGATATACATTTTATTTGTCATGTAAATATCTTTAATGTATGGTATTTTAATCAACATAATGTGACGATATGTGCGTGTATTGTCATGGCTGACACACTATTGTGTCGTTGGCGACAGCATTGTTGGGGTAATTCTTTAGACTTTTGGTTTGAAGTTCGTCTGCCGTGACGATTCGCCACCGTCTGGCTGGCGATCCTGGCCAGAGGTGGAGAGTGTGGGAAGTGAGCATTACTTCTTTGTGTTGTGTGTTAGCGTCACTTTTGGTCGAGTGTCTGGTATGTAAGGTTGTATGTGAATCATGTGAATGTGGCCTCGTGTATGTAGCATCTCCCTTCAATTTCTTCCTTTTTATCTTTTGTGTGTGATGTAGGGCACTGTGTTTATACTGAATAAACCACAGGTAATGTGATTAATGTAAAATTCTGTGTCTTTTTGTTAAAACTATCCTACGCCTGCGCTGGAATGTGTAGTTTAAGATTCTGGTCCTCTTGCTACCTCTGCAGGTATGCCTCCCAATATATATGCTGGGGTAACTAAAATTTAATATCTAGTTGCAAACCTTTTGACCTCACCCCAGCATATAAGAATAATTAGAGCATTTTTTTTAGAAAATAAAGCATATCGAAGAATGTTTCAGGTAAGGGTAGTTAGGGTGGAGGATTTTCCTGAAAACCTTCTTGTCGGAAGATATTGAACTTGAATACCAAGTTTGGTGTTTATCCGACTTCTCGTTTTAGAGTTACAGTGACACATACACATACGCATACATTTGGAGCTGTTTATAAAAATTACTCTTTTTTGTATTTAGGGGTCTCAAAACACATATTTCCAGTGAAATCTCGGTATGGAAGTTTGGGTGGAATGCATTACCTTCTCTACCTATTGGGTACGTGGTCATATGAAAGTCATGTGAATGAACACACGGTTTTTCCTCCATGGTCACATAGATGTACAATTTATTTGTCATACAGATGCCTTGAAGGTACTTGAGTATTTGAATAAAAACTGTTTGTCTTTTTGGTAAAATAAAAAATAGCGAAGCTTCTCCATGTAAAGGGTAGTTTAGGTTGCAGGATTTAGTTGAAACTCTTCGTTTCGTATCCTTGAAATATACTGAACTTAAACAAAAAGTTTGATATTTAACCGACTTTTCGTTCTTGAGTTATGCTCTTCACATACACATTTTTTTCTAAAACCATTTTATCTATTCAGAGAGTCTCAAAACGCGTGTTTTTGGTAAAATTTTGATATCAATTTTTGGGTAGAATACAATGCTTCCTCTAATTATTACGCCTAATTGAAGGAGAAAGTAAATATTAATTGGTCGACAGGTGGTAGATGATCACCAATTAGAAAGTTTTTGAGTATATATGAATCTTTATTACTATTATTGTTAATAATAACTCTAATAATATCTGTTGAGCCTTTAAGTATAAGATCTAATTGACCATGTCATAGAACACAACATAAAGCATTCGAGGCGTGTTTTGAAAGAAAGAATCGATAATTTGTTTTAAAAAATAACATTATTTTCCAACTACTTAATTATCATTCATTACCTTAAACCTTACGCTACTTCACATAGTCACCGCCGTTATTCAGACACTTATTTTAGTTTTTGTATGCCTTCGACAAAGAATGATGCCGCCTGTGATGAAAGCCAAGTCTGCGCTTCTTCTTTCACAACGTCATCGCCATTGAAATGTTTTCCATCAAGGAATTTCTTCAGATGACTAAACATTTGAAAATAGTTTGGCGCCAAATCCGGACTGTAAGGATTTGGTTGTTCCGAACCAAATGAGATCTTGAGTTTGTTTGGTTGTGTGTGGTCAGACATTGTCGTTCATTGTTTCCCCATAAACCTCGCACAATTGGCGATGAATGTTTGCTGGTGTAACATTTCTCGCATTCAAAAAAACGAATCACTGATCTGACTTCACGGTCTGTGGGTCGCTCAATTGTTTTTAACATTTCGAAACATTTAACAACAGGAAAACACAAAGTGACGATCGCTCACACCTGTGTCTGTCTTCCTAATCGCGCATGATCATAACTGTTACTGCAGTGGTGCAGTGGCAAACTATTAAAATGGTATTACTTAAAACACACACTCGTATAAACCTTTAATAATAATAAAAATAATAACAATAGTAATAATGATAATAATCTAATGTTCTTTGAGCCTTTTAGTATAAAATATATTTAGTCATATCATAGAACACAACATAAGACAATGTTTACTGTCATAGACCACCGCATAAATAAATTTAATTAGGAAATTGAACAACAGACTGTTAAATTATTTAATTAATAAATTATTAATTAAGTATTAATAAATTAATAATAAATTAGAACTTAGAAATGGTGCTAAAACATCCATGCGTATTACAACACGGGTTTTCCTTTAGTGTTAAACTTAACTGAATCTTATACTATCTTCAATTTAAAATTCTTATTCTCTCAGGAAGCACTTAATTGCATTAAAAACATAAATGTTATGTATTATTCTTAACCTTTAAATTGGTGTTTGGATTTTTGTATTGTAGCTTGTATTATGGGAATGAAAAATGCTGCTGAGTTCATAATTAAAGATATTTAAAAAAAAGGTAAAAGATAAAGAATATATAGATTATACGCAGTCAAAATTCCTTCTCTGACAAGTAAAAGTCTGCAGGAAGAGTCAAGCAAAGGTCTAGTAATGGAGTGTTGCATCCTGTTCAAATCCATTTGTACTTACCTACACAACTGGGGGTGATATAAGCTCCTTCGCCTTTCCAGCCTGATTCCTCACAAGTCAAAAGAGTGGTCCCCATTGCTTGTTTAGGCTTTGGGCAAACAAACAGACAGACATCGCCAACTTTGTTGTCTCCAGTGGTACATCTCAAAGGTCTTATACTCACATCAGGTATTGCTTCAAGTTTTGGGCATTCTGAAAGCGTAAAAATCCCTTATTAGTGGTCAAGGATATGTGGAAACTTAACAATCAGCACGTGTAAAATGCAAAAGCTATAAGAATTTGATGTATTATATTCAAATTACTTTGTCGTTTATTTCTATATAACCTGTACAAGCTATTCTTATGAAAGCATATGAAGGGTCTGGGGGAAAAACTGCTTCAATCTTCAAAAAATCGAAATTCATGTTTTGATGCCTCTGTATAGCTAAGCACCGTCCACGAGATACACGAGACGCACCATGGACAAAAAACGAAAATAACGTCAACAACAAGAGAACCTACAAAGAGCACCAAAGAAAATCTTTGGCGGATTTTGTATCATTTTCTGGGGTCTTTTGAGGCATGTTCTTCACCTCACCTATCGGAAGGTGGTGCCTTTGCCTTTTCTGGTGTTATTGAAACCAAAACACGTTTATTACTTCAGAACCAGTCATGCCGTATACTATGAAATTACGCATGGAAGTATCGTGGGTATGTGGGAGGCTGGTTGCACTGTTAAAGCAATTGCAACGGCAGTGCATAAAGTGTTTTTATAGTAAATTACTGGATAAAAATATTCCAGGAAATTGAGGAAGACGGTCTACATACTCGTCAGAAAGCGGCAACTCCACGTATGATATTCGTTTACTAAATGCAAATTACTGTGTTGTTATAATTGACTGATCATGTTTAAAAACCAGAGATGAATACGTATATGTATATTGTTTATCAAATATGACATACATATTATGGCAATAAAATTGGGTTATATTTTTGTCTATCATCCTGTTGTATTCCTATGATCAGCAATATGTTAGTAAAGGTATATTGACCAGTTATAGTTAGAATTAGAGAGAAAGAATGCTGCTTTATTTATTTATTATTTAGTTATGTTAGTTTCTATGCAGCAACAAGCATTAATATCACTGAGAATAAACAGTTCTGTTTATTTTTGTTATAGAGTGCTGCCTTACTATGTATTTAATTCAAGCTTTAATTTGCACCCCCTGAAAATCTTCTCACACTACACATTCTACATTTTGCTAACCATCAAGCTTTCCTCTTAGCTTTTAACCCTTTCAAAAGCATGTTCTGCACTAGCCGTTAAGGTATGAGCTACCAATCACGATACGAGGTGTGTATGACAAACTAAATGCACTTTCTCTACCTCTTTCTCTTTTAGCCAATACAATCGAGAGCGTAAACGTATATTTCGTTTCTACGCCATTTTGTAACCTTTGTTGTGGTTATTGGTGCAACTATTTAGCAGCAGGAGTGGCGTAACCTTCCACCGTGGCCTAAAGCAACCAATGAAATGTGCAATGGCTTCGCAAGGCCACGTACAACAATAAACAATGTGACTTAGACGCGAGCATCAGTGAGATTTTCTTTAGCGCTCTTTGTACTTATCGACGAACGAACATTTTGTACGATGCCCCAATCCCAATCTCTCGTATGAAATAAAAGAACCTGCAATCTTTAATAAGATTTCTTATTACATAGACAACATGTTGACAATAACATAGTCAACATGTTATTCCAAGCATTTTTGGGGTCGTTACACAATTTTTCCAAGCTAGTGTTATTCCAAGCCAGGTCGGGCCCTGTGCGCGTAACCAGTTGTTCACTTATGATTCATCTTCGTCACGGTGTTAAAGTGCTTACCTCCAAGATGATCTTTGAATCAGAGGAACACGTGAAAATCACATGGAAAAAGATCTGATGAATATGGAGGATGCGAGAAAACTTCCCAGTTGAATCTTCTGAGCTCCGTCTGGGGCAAGATTCAACTTGGAAGTTTTCTTGTATCCTCCGTATTCACCGGAGCTTGTCCCAAGTGATTTTCACATGTTCCTCCAACTCAAAGGAGTATTTTAACACCTATGGTGAAGTCAAATCAGTAAACAGGTGGTTGCGAGCACAGGACCCGACCTGGTACAACACTGACTAGGAAATATTGTGTCACGTCCCCAAAAATGCTTGGAAAAACAGATTGTCTAAGTTGAAAACTAGTAGAAGTATTGTGCAATATAAATAAAACTAATTCAACATGATCAATTGAAAGTAATGGTTTTTATAAAATAGGAAAACATACTTATTGGACGCCCCTCGTACTATTAATAAAAAAAGAAAATTTATATTATTACTTATACAAAACAATTTGTGTTTAGTTCTGTATACGGATACCATGATATAATACTTCTTCTTTCTCTGTTTAACCTCCTCTTATGTAGGACGTACACCCGTCAATACTTACAGGCGGGTGCTTGGGGTCAGAAGCCCGTCGAGGAGCAGACACTCTCATGGATCAGACAGAATATCCAGAATGGGTGATCAGCCCGATGCCTGGTATGGGAGGAAGGAAGTAGATGAAACGAAATGATGGTGAAATGGATGAAAGGAAAGGTGATGATGGAGCAGTTGGTGGAATGAATGGCGGGGGAAACCGGAAAACCCGGAGTAAACCCGCCCAGACGCCGCATTGTCCACCACAAATCCTACATACTGGTCCTTGGGATTGAACCCGGGCCGCCTAAAATAAATATTATTAGTGTATTTAAACCATATTTTTAAACAGAACTTTGTTTTTAGTCGCCTGTAGCTTTTTTATGAATGGATTGATAGCTTTTTTTTACCTGGCCCTTCTTATTTTTCTATCTACTTCATTATATTCGAGATAAACTTTGCATAAATAGTTTATTAAATATTTTTCTGTAGGTACAATGAGACACAGGAAACCGAATAGATAGTCCTATGTTCAGAAAGGGGTCGCTAAGAATGTCTACTCTTTTCATGGCATCACGAGAAATAACTAAATGGCAACAGCACTTTAACAATGACTAAGGAATTGTAAAATTCAAAGAAAGATTACCGATATCTGGAAAGTGGCTAATGTCACAAAAAGCACTTATTTTGCCACAGAAAAAATATTCCGTGAGAGCTGTAAAACATAATCGAATTAAGAATCTGCTGCTGCTTTCAGAGAGTAAACATGTGGGCTAACACATAATAATGACATTAAACATTTTGGTGTTATTTTAAGGCATTACAATAATAATTTGTTGCAGAATAAACTACATAAAAATTATATGCGAATTTTTCATAAAATAAAAGCAATGATTGAGCCTACTAGCTTGAATGTTACGGTATGGTCTGTGTGACATATTTTGGTGAAAATTCTTGAAGGCTAGGAAATTATTTTTGTTGGGCATTTTGCCTTCAATTTGAAGTAGATATTAGTGAAAGAATCAAAAGTAAATTCTAAGCTTGCTAATGAATACCAAGACGGAAATCCAATGAAGTGGTTAAGGAGCTTCATGTATTATACATTTATGTATGCATTATGCATCATAATTATTATTGTTTTAAAACACCATTTACATCATAAACTTTGCTTGGAGCAGATAGATATTTTAAATGTTTAATTACTACTATATTTATTTGTAAAGTGAAGGAAATCCGTGCAGATATCCTTAAGTCTTGGTGTGCACAGCAGATTTCTGTGAACATGCAGTGGTAGAGAGAACTATCTGTGTCAGCTTTGTGAAACGCAGCTAGAGAGAGGTCGATGGTGGGGACTTGGAGTTTTCAGAATGGAGTATCAGAATTGAAGGAACGTAAAATCAATGGAGGGTCAGAGTGAACTCTTCAAAGGCACGAAAATTCTAAGTTACTACTTCTTGATGGATTATTCTGGGTTTTGAAAAAGATAGTAGATAGAAAAACCTTAAGTCTCATGAGCAACTCTGAAAAGACTAATGTAATTAAATTTGAACTAAAAAAAGGAAACAGATGACATGCGTCATATTAACCTTACAGTACAGTGATAAAGGAACCTCCCTCACACAAATTCTTAGGTATACAGATTGACAAATACATATCATGCACTAATTACATTCACAACCTATGTAAAAAGTTAGTAAAGGCCTGTACCACTTGAGATAGTTTGCAGAAATATGTGACATAAATGTTCTTAAAACTTATACACTGGTATGCAAAACCTAAAGACGAGATGGGTAATGTAACATAACAAATTAACTACTTGGTGGAAGTAGTTGAAGGTGCGGGAGCATGTTCTAGAGGTCATTCACACGTACACAGAAAGCTGGATGTCACATGGCGTGAGTGTAGCGAGCCTATAGTGCCAAATGAGTCTGGTCCCGCAGCACGGGTAGTTGACGAAACAGGACAAGACGGTGTTTGGCAATTAGCGAGCTGTTACGGGGACCGTAGTGGTGTTCTTCATTGCAACATGGCTCGTAGACACCATTTGGATGACTTCACACGGGGAGGAATCATGGGGAAACTGGAAGAAAGGTGAAGTGTGACGAGTGTTGCTCAAGAGTTTGGAATTGCTCACAGCATTGTTTCACGTGCATGGGGAATCTTCCAAACCACAGGCCCTGCTGTCCCAAGAGAGGTGGTGGTTGACCACGCTCAACTACAGCAACTGACCGCTACATTGTGCAACAGGTAAGAAGGGATCCAGGCCAAACAGCGGGTGCAATTGCAACCTCATTTAACAGGACAGCTAGGCACGAAATCTCACGATACTCAGTGGCACGGCGACTACACAGAGGTGGTCTCTTTGCCCGACGGCCAATACGTTGTGTTCCATTGACATCCGCATTTCGGCGGCACCGTTTGCGATGGTCCCAAGAGCATAAAAATTGGCCCAACGAGGAATGGAGTCGCGTGCTCTTCTCGGATGAGAGCATATTCAGTCTAAGTAGTGCTTGACGTACCCTCAATCGGCGAGAGGTGGGAACACGTAATGAACCCAGGAACATCCTTGAACATGATCCTTTTGGTGTTATGGTTTTGAGAGGCATAATGTTGCATGAGCGCACCGATCTCCAAATCTTTGAACACGGTACACTCACTGGTCAACGTTATTGTGATGCTGTACTCCTTCCCCATGTGTGTATTTTCAGGGGTGCAGGTGGCCCTGACTTCATTTTTATGGATGACAGTGCACGACAGCATTGAACAGCGCAGATGGAGGATTTCTTGGAACGAGAGGATATTCGGCGAATGGGCTGGCCTGCCCGTTCCCCCGATTTAAATCCCATCGAACATGTGTGAGATGCTTTGGGGAAACGCATTGCAGCAAATCCACATGCATCAACGACCATCCAACAGTTGTCAACACCTCTGGTGGAGAAATGGAACGTCCTACCACAAGAACTGCTTACCAAGCTTGTGGCCAGCATGGGAGCATGATGCAGAGCATGCATTGCTGTCCGTAGTGATCATACACCCTTTTAAGCACCTGATCTGCTTCTGTAAATCTAGAGAGTCATCATATGTCGTATTGACTTTAGTGTAGCTTATGGTCTATGAATAAAAGTGGCATTTCTGTTCGTCTCATTGCCTACTGTAGCATACCGTAGCAGTTCCCTCTATGTGTGATTCATGTTTCATCGAGCTATGTTACTTAGTAGTGTCACAGCATGCGAAGATTACTTTCCTCCTTAGGCTTTGCACACTAGTGCATTATGGCTTAATTTATGGCATAGAAGTATGGGGTGGCTGTAGTAATACCCTCATCCAGAGGGTTCTAGTACTCCAAAAGAAATGCATCAGAACAATGTTCAAAATGGGAAAACGTGAGTCCTGCATGTAAGTCTTCAAAAGAGAAAAACTGTTTACTGTAGTGTCTTTGTACATATATAAAATAATCTGTCTGACTGAACTGCGCAAACCTAAAAAAATAGTGAAATACATGGTCACGACACAAAGTGTAAATTGGACTTGTACCAAAATAGTTGTAATATAAAATCTATATAAAATCCGTTTATATTTGGTTTGAATATGCACAACCGCTACTAACTGAAGTAAAATGTGAAAGCAACAGCTTTAGATTCAAACAGAGTGCAAAAGAATATATTTTAAATAATCCTGTATATAGTATTAATTTTTTTCTTCTTTGTGCTTAACAATGCTTGAAATTGCCTGTATACAATGTTCTTACTTTCAACAAAGTGTAAACAAACGCGTATATTCTCTAAACTGTTATTTAAGTTTTTATCTTTGTACTTGACAATGCTCAAAACTTGTAATTGAGTCTATGGGCAATAAACATATGATAACATATAATAGTAGAGTAGACAATGGAATCAGGCCCTGTGGTGGCTTTTGTAGCGCATGTGAGGTCGTGGCTTTTATCCTAATTGCAAGAGGTGGGTCGTTTGTTTCAGTTTGTAAGCTCTGTATTGAACTAGTTGGGAAAGCTCCTAGGGCGGTCCTTAGTGCTGTGAACTGAATAGTGTCCAGCATTTTAAGTGTTGTTGGGCTTGCGGAGTTGTGTATCATGGACACATAGTCCAGTTTAGATCAGATGATTGTCTTGTAGGTGCGTAGGAGAACGTGTTTCTCTGCTTATTGCTGTTTCATGCGGTTTAACCTAGGTAAGACAGCAATTTCAGTGTGTTATTGCAAATCTGGTTTAAACAATGTCACCAATGGAGTAGCGAAAAGTAAAAAAAAACAGTTTTCTCTAAAAGAAAAGTAAAAAATACTCGAATAAGTTGACAATATTGCAAGCTACTTGAAAGAATCAATTGTAAAGTGTTCTGGTTCGCGATGTCATGGAAACACTATGGAATTTTAAAGCCAGTTTAAAGCGTCCAGT
This sequence comes from Deroplatys truncata, assembly GCA_030765065.1. Classification (NCBI taxonomy): domain Eukaryota; kingdom Metazoa; phylum Arthropoda; class Insecta; order Mantodea; family Mantidae; genus Deroplatys; species Deroplatys truncata. The sequence continues at coordinate 127,427,860 of CM060987.1, forward strand.
TCTAAAACATTTTACTATAGCTATTGCATTTGTATCTGTAACGAAATGTATAATGCAGCTACTTCCGGAAAGGTTTATTGCGATTAAAATGAAGTAGATAGGTAAATAATCTTTCGTAAGAATATTTGTTTTTCCACTAATAAACGACAGAGGATAGAGAAAGACATGTGAATGTAACATATCAGATTTTGTTGTAATGAAAACTATTATAAAGGTTTTTGCCTATCGTAATTTCGTCACTTTTGTTATTTTGAATTATTTATTAATATTAATCGCTAATACGAGGGACATCCAATAAGTAATTTTCCTATTTTATAAAAAACATTACACACAATTGATCTTGTTGAATTAAACTTATTTATATTGCACAATCCTTCTGTTACTTTTCCATACAGTCAACATGTTTTTCAAGCATTTTTGGGTACGTGACACAAGTTTTCCAATCCAGTGTTGTACCAGGTCGGGTCCTGTGCTCGTAACCAGCTGTTCACTGATTTGACTTCATCATCGGTGTAAAAGTGCTTACCTTTGAGTTGGAGGAACATGTGAAAATCACTTGGGGCAAGCTCCGGTGAATACGAAGGATACGAGAAAACTTCCAAGTTGAATCTTGACCCAGGCGGAGCTCAGAAGATTCAACTGGGAAGTTTTCTCGCATCCTTCATATTCACCAGATCTTTTTCCAAGCGATTTTAACATGTTCCCCTGACTCAAAGGTCAACATGGAGGTAAGCACTTTAACACCGTGAAGAAGATCAACCAGAAATGAACAGCTGGTTACGAGCACAGGACCCGACATCTGGTTCACTTCTGATACATCTTCATCACAGTGTCAAAGTGCTTACCTCCAAGATGACCCTTGAGTCAGAGGAACATGTGAAAATCACTTGGGAAAAGATCTGGTGAATATGGAGGGTGCGAGAAAACTTCCCGGTTGAATCTTCTGAGCTCCGTATGGGTCAAGATTCAATTTGGAAGTTTTCTCGTATCCTTCGTATTCACCGGAGCTTGCCCCAAGTGATTTTCATATGTTCCTCCAACTCAAAGGTAAGCACTTTTAACACTGATGATGAAGTCAAATCAGTGAATAGGTGGTTGCAAGCACCGGACCAGACCTGGTACAACATTGGCTTGGAAAAACTTGTCACGTCCCCAAAAATGCTTGGAAAACACGTTGAATATGTAGAAAAGTAACAGAAGGATTGTACAAAATAAATAAGATTAATTAAACATGATGAATCGTGTGTAATGATTTTTATATAATATGGAAGCTTACTTGTTGGACGACCCTCGTATATATTAACCGTAGTATTGCAATACTATTTTCCGTTCTGCGCCAATGGGCTATTGTTGACAATATACCTGAAGAAGTTTCTGCAGTTGCATTATTTCTTCCAATAATAAAGTATTTGCTACTTAATAAACCTTTCGGCAAATGGCCAACTACAATAAAGCTATTGGAATACGATTAGAAAATCGATAATTTTAGCATTAACTTATCGGTTTCTGTATTAATACGACGGCTTTATTGTTTTCTACTTCCAACGCAGGTGAAAACATAGTATTGACCTAAAAAGATTGAATTTGTTTCATTGCAAACGCAGCAATAGCCTGTTTAACAATACATAGAGTCAATAATAATTACAAACCAGCAGGGGAATGTAAAACGTATTCAAAGAAAAGTTACTTAAAAATCTGATGTATTGCATTCATATCACTTTCTGTACCCTCTATCGCTTATTAGTGGGTATATAAATTATTCTCATGAAAGTTTGTTTTCCTAATCGAGATAAACCTTTCCGGAAATAGCTGCATTACACACTTCGTTGTAGATACAAAGTGAATAGTGGTAATCAATGTTTTAGAATTGGTCGCTTATACGCTGGCCTTAAAATTCCATACTATTTCTATGACATCGCGAGAGAAACAACGGAGAATATACAGGACTTTAAAAATTTGCTAAGTATTGCACAATTCGAACCATTAATAACAGATATCTCTTTTGAATAAATTGTGTATTTAAAGAGTTCTTTATTTTTTGTGTAGTACGTTTTCGTCTATCGCTTAATGTTTACCAGTTATACAAGATTATACATAATTCTTTCCGAATGAAGGGGACTTCACTGGCTATTCCCAGAAAATTCCATATATAAATTCTATTTATCATGTAAATAAATTTAATATTTGATATATAGTATGTTAATCAAAACCATTAAAGCAGTTGTTTTTGGGAAATCAAAGGTTTCGAAAAATATTCCATGCAAACAGTAGTTTTGTGAGAAGATTTTCAAGAAAATCTTTGTGTCACATTTTTGAAAGATACTGAATTTAAATACCAAGCATGATATTTATCCAACATTTCGTTTTTGAGTTATGCTGCTCACGGACACACACACACACACACACACACACACACACACACACGCGCGCGCGCGCGCGAGAACCTTTTTCTAGAAATGTTTTTTTTTTGGATTATGGGTGCTTCAAAGCATGTATTTCCGGTGAAATCTCTGTATAAAATTTTTGGGTGGAGTGCAATACCTTCTCTACCCACTAAATACTGGTAGAGAGGATAAAAATTCCTAACAGGTTTTGCCATAAACATGCATAGTAAGTGAAGAGTTTAAATTTAAGGAAATCATATTAACGCTTACACTCTGTTAAGAGAATAATGGAATTTAGTAAATTTTTTTCATTGTATATGGGACATAGTTATTTGATATTTCTATACTGTTCTGCCAAGTCCAACGTGTTTTAATTGGTATAAATACCTTATTGTACAAACAGCACCAAAGCAAATCTTCGGCGGAATTTATGTCGTTTTCTGGGGTCTTTTGAGGCGTGTCCTTCATCTTACCTATCGCAGAGTGTGGTGGCTTGATGACATAGCAATAATGAGGAAAAGAGGGGAGGTTGATGCCTTCGCTTTTTCTGGTGTAATTGAAATCAAAACATGATTATTGTCTCGGAACCAGTTGTGCTGTATACTAGCAACATTACTCGTAGACGTATCGTGGGTATGTGGGAGGCTGGTCGCATGTAATAGCAATTGCAACGGCAGTGCAAAAATGTTTTTATAGTAAATTACTGGATAAAATATTCCAGGAAATTGAGGAAGACGGTCTACATACTCGTCAGAAAGTGGGCACTCCACGTAAAACATGATGATATTGGCTTACTAAATGCAAATTACCCTTTTGTTATAATTAACTTATGTTTAGAAACTAGAGATAAATGCGTATACGTATATGGTTTACGAAAATGACATACACATTATGGCAATAAAATTGGGTTGTATTTTTGTCTATAATCCTGTAGTATTCCTATGAACAGTGATGCAGTAATTTGTATCACAAATTACTTAAATGTAAATAATGATTGTAATATGAATATGCATTTTTATGTGACATTGATTTGAGATGTTTGTTGATTGTAATTATTGTTGGGAAGTAAGTTTATACTGCCTTACTGAAACTGACAATAATAGCGTGCAATAATGCAGCGAGGGGGTGAGCTGTTTATCATTATTGGAAACGAGGAAGTTACGTAATGTTGGCGCGTTTTTCTTTTAGAATCTTCTGGAACATTTCCCTAGAGCATATGTATTCATAATTTTCATTGGATATAAAAATAGACGCTAATGTTGGCGCGTTTTATTAGCCAATTGCAGCTCAGTTATAATCTTTAGGCATATCGGGGTGTATGTGTATAAAAAGCCAAGTCAGAGGTAGATCGCTCTCAGTTCATCGAAAATATTTGTAAAGTACACGTCGCCTTCAGTCAGTCAGTTCGTCGAAAGTATTTGTACGGCACACGTCGGATATCAATTTGCAGGTTACGCGTAACAGAGTTATGAAAAATCTCAAGTGTGATAAAGTTAATTATACAAAAGTTGAAGTACGCGAATTAAGAAATATCAATAATGAATTTATTATAACAGTTTCAGTTTGGCGAGTGTCAAGATCAATGTGTAAATGTGGTAGTAAATGTGTTCGACAATAAAAGTGTAAAACAAATTCTTTCATCAGTGTTATTTTTGGATAAGAGACTCCCTTCCGTTTACACAACCTGTATAAAGAGAAGTGCTTGACCAAAAAGATCGTAGCTAGCCGGAGGACAGAGAACCAAAATTAAATAAAATAACAGTAGCATTCTTTCAAACGAACATTAATACTGCCGCAAATTGCTAACACCAGATGGAGCTAACAAGCCTAACAAATGAATCACGTCACAAGATGGCTTCACCGCGTGAAGTAAACACACATACACAAACATTATAAATTTACCATCGCAAATTGGCTCCCCAACGTGAGGCTCAACAAAACAAACAAATAATGTTACTTCAAATTGGCACCCAGAACGTGGTGCAAAATAACCAGGAAGGAGCAGAATTAACCAGGAAGAAGTGAGATAACCAGGAAGGAGCAAAGGAATCAGGACGTGGAGCGAATGGAGCAGTGAACTGAACTACAAGACGCAGATTCCAGAAACAACTATAGGAACGACAGACTACGCGGATGATCGGACATCGTAATTCCGAGATTAAAAGGCAACAGGGGAATTCAAATACAGAACACCAAAACGACGTAGATTCATCATGATACGACGCAGAAGCAACACATAATCTAGGAGAGAGGGGCAGACAGCTGGACATCAAAGCAACATCAGCAGATAGCATCAGAAAGGTTAGAAAAGTGTGATTTTAATTCTAAAAGAAAAGTGTAAAACAAGAAGCAATAATGGAAGGGGATAGTGTAACAGTTAGCTGTAATTCAATACAGGTTACAGAAAATAGCTCAAACAATGTAGTATTTGAGGGAGAAAATGTTAGTAAACAAAGTCAGAATAGAATAGTAGGAAATGTTAATTGTGATGCTAGTATGATGATGGAAATGATGGAAATGATGGAAATGTTGAGAAATAATGGTGAGAGATTAGAAAAAAAATAGATCAGAGTTATGAGAAATTAAATCAAGCTATGGAAAAAAGTCTTAGGAAATTAATGGAAAGTATTGGTATAAGGAATGAGATATTAGAGCAAAAAGTAGATCAAAGCAGGGAAGAAATTGAAAAGAAAGTTATGAAGCTAGATAGTAGTATGCCAAAAATGAGAGATGAAAATGAGGAAGTAATCGCAAGTGAGATAGGAGAAGTTTCAAAGAAAATGCTAGACATGAACAGGGAAATATGTAACAAAGAAAGTGAGGTTAATACTAAAAGTGAACATGTTGATGTAGAATGTACAGAGTCAGGTAATAGAATGAGTAACATTTCAAGTGAGATAAGAGAGACGAAAGAGGTTATGAATGTAGATGTGAATCAGGCGCAAGTTAATTTCAGAGAGGAGATATCAGAAATAGAGAAAGAGTCAGTAATGCAAAGAAATAAATTGTATGAAGAAGTTAAAGTTTTGCCTGTAAATAATCAAAAGCTAACTTCTGAAATTAACAAGTACCAAGCTGTTCAGAATGAAAACTCCAGTCCAGTACAGTTTAGTACAGATTTCTCAGAGTACTCTCAAATTAAAGAGATAGTAGAAGAATTGAAAATGACAGTTGTTAAAAGATGTGTTGTTCAGAAAATTTCAGATTGTTTTCAAATTATATCAGGGGACGAAATTTCATATGAATACAAGAGGTTATTCATGAACAAACTTTTGAAGGTTAGGATACAGCTACGAGTAATGCTTAGGCACACACAATTTGATCCAGGAGGGTAAATAGCAATGAGATGTAAAGTAAATGCTGGATAGTTAAAGATGACCTGCAGAGAAATGTATTGGAATGTAAGAGGGTTAACTATTTATATATGTCATAGGTAAAGAGAAATAAATTATTAAAAAAAATGTTTAAAAAAATAAATTCTTAGTAACTGTAACAGCATTGGAAATGAAGCATGATGTTATATTAAAGTAAATGTACGTAAATATAATTCCAAGAGTATTGTGAATATACAGTACAAAACAACAAAAATTGGGTAAAAATAATTAAAACAAATACTTATGTAGCAAACAGAAAAATGTGAAACAGTATCTAGAATTAAGAGATGTAAATATATTTGTATAGAGGGTGAATATTTTTGGTAAATATGTGTAATAATTACAAAAATTCTTAAATGTATAAATTTTTGTCAACAACTTAAGAAAGTAAACAATTTTTGTAACAGTAATTAAATAATTCAGGGTACAGTATTTGCTATAAAAATTGTAAATATCAGATTAATGTCTAAACACATTAGACCAGAGCCAGTAAATAGTGGCGAGATAAAGGAAAAACATATGTCGTGTGTTAAATGCGTGTGAAGTGTTAAGTGAAAGTGATAGCGTGTGTTCCAAGATTTAGGAGACTAAAAACTCAATTATAAAATTTCCAAACAAGTTGTAAATATTCATAATTATGTTTCTAGTGGGGCATATGATGCAGTAATTTGTATCACAAATTACTTAAATGTAAATAATGATTGTAATATGAATATGCATTTTTATGTGACATTGATTTGAGATGTCTGTTGATTGTAATTATTGTTGGGAAGTAAGTTTATACTGCCTTACTGAAACTGACAATAATAGCGTGCAATAATGCAGCGAGGGGGTGAGCTGTTTATCATTATTGGAAACGAGGAAGTTACGTAATGTTGGCGCGTTTTTCTTTTAGAATCTTCTGGAACATTTTCCTAGAGCATATGTATTCATAATTTTCATTGGATATAAAAATAGACGCTAATGTTGGCGCGTTTTATTAGCCAATTGCAGCTCAGTTATAATCTTTAGGCATATCGGGGTGTATGTGTATAAAAAGCCAAGTCAGAGGTAGATCGCTCTCAGTTCATCGAAAATATTTGTAAAGTACACGTCGCCTTCAGTCAGTCAGTTCGTCGAAAGTATTTGTACGGCACACGTCGGATATCAATTTGCAGGTTACGCGTAACAGAGTTATGAAAAATCTCAAGTGTGATAAAGTTAATTATACAAAGGTTGAAGTACGCGAATTAAGAAATATCAATAATGAATTTATTATAACAGTTTCAGTTTGGCGAGTGTCAAGATCAATGTGTAAATGTGGTAGTAAATGTGTTCGACAATAAAAGTGTAAAACAAATTCTTTCATCAGTGTTATTTTTGGATAAGAGACTCCCTTCCGTTTACACAACCTGTATAAAGAGAAGTGCTTGACCAAAAAGATCGTAGCTAGCCGGAGGACAGAGAACCAAAATTAAATAAAATAACAGTAGCATTCTGTCAAACGAACATTAATACTGCCGCAAATTGCTAACACCAGATGGAGCTAACAAGCCTAACAAATGAATCACGTCACAAGATGGCTTCACCGCGTGAAGTAAACACACATACACAAACATTATAAATTTACCATCGCAACAGCAATGTGTTAGTAAAGGTATATTAACCAATTATGGTTTTAATTATTATAGTTATGTTTGCTTCTATGCAGCAACAAGCATTGATATCACTGTGAGACTACAATTCTGTTTATTTTTTGTTATAAAGTGCTGCCTTGCTATGTATTTAATGAATACCATTCAAGCCTTAATTTGCACCCCCTGAAAATCTTCTCACACTACACATTATACATTTCGCTAACCTGGGCACCCATCAAGTTTTCACCTTAGCTTTCAATCGTTTCAAAGCGTGTCCTGCACTAGCTGATAAGAGGTCTGTATGACAAACAGAATGCACTCACTATACCTATTTCTCTTTTAGCCAATACGACCGAGAGCGTAAACATATATTTCGTTTATGCGTCATTTTGTAACCTTTGTTGTGTTTATTGGTGCAACTATTTAGTATAAGGAGTGGCGCACCCTTGCACCGTGACCTAAAGCAGGCAATGAAATGGCCATGGCTTCGCAAGGCCACGTACAACGATAAATAATGTGACGTAGAGACGAGGTGCAGCGAGATTTTCTTTGGCGCTCTTTGTACCTGCTTCATTGCTTATCATTACTATTGGATTGAATTGTGAAGCGCAGGGGATTAGTCATCGATCCAATAAATCCAGATATTGTACCTAAGACCTACAAGGGGCCACCTCTGGGAGTGAGGGATATGGTGAAGGGAGACCCCGGCGGCCGGAACCAGGAGTGTCGGCACAGCAGTGACAGGGTCCCTACAGTTATCAGCTATAGACGCCCCGGCAGTCGGACAGGCAGACCGGGAACGTGTCCCACACAGTGTCCAACGCTCCCCCCAGGGGACGATCCTTATACCCGGCAACCAGCCGAAAGCCGAGGGACGGAGAAAATGCACAGAAAGTATCACTTTTCACTGCAACGCTGCACCGAAACACCACCGCCAACACTTTCAACCCTGAAATAGACCAAACTGGGTGAGGGATGAATGAAATGATTAATGGAATGAAATAGGGGTACAGGAAATTTGGGGAGTAAAACAAACTACTCCAACGTTCCTTGACGACCCGAAAAACCCATAGGTCAGAGTGGGCGACAACGGGGATCGAACCTTGAACCTCCCGAATGCGGGCCAAAGACGTTACCGCTTGAGTAATCCCGCTTGGCATCATTACTATTAGTGCCTATTTTGAACTTGTAGTGTGTATTTGCCTGCCTATCTTAAGTTGTTTTAGTACTTATTACGCCAAGTTCTACAGTAAACACTTACATCAAAAAATAAAAATATAATTTGTTATATAAGAATTCAACAATGTTAATGCTATAAGGAGTATCGTGGAGGTAAAATTCATCCACAGTTTGCCCAGCTCTGCATTAATATATTTAGGAAAGCCTCTTACGAGGGCGGATCGAAAAGTAACACACAATATTGGTTTTTCTGCCTTGGTATTGCAGCTGGAATTTTGTAATTTCACACATATAGTTTGAAGATTTTACTACAGAGGGCATTTTTTGTTTCATGTGTAGCTCTAGCGAGAGAAGCGTGAACTACGCAAAAAGATGGCGCGTATGTTGCTGTCGTTCACGTGTGAGGAGCAGAGAGGTGTGGTTCGATATTTGTAGGCCAAAGGGCATAAACCGAGTGATATTCACAGGGACATGCGTGTCGTGTATAGGGATGATTGTATAGACCGTAGCAATGTCTCCAGGTGGTGCGCATTCTTCCTAGAGGGCCGTGTGAACCTTAGTGATTCACCACGTTCCGGGAGGCCGGTAACTGCTGCAAACCCGCAGAATGTTAGAGGCATTGAGGCGGCAATTTTGAACGATCGGCGTGTGCAACTGCGAGCCTTATCGCAACAGTTCAACATTTCCTATGTTGAAGTGTACGATATTGTTCATGACACGTTGAAATTTCGTGCTCGCAGGGTGCCTAAGAAACTGACAGACGACCACAAGGGCCAGCAAATGATGACGAGCTTGGATCACCTAACGCGGTACTTCGCAGAAGGGCATGACTTTCTGAAAGGAATCGTCCCTGGTGATGAGTCGTGGGAATACCACTACACGCCCGAAACGAAGCAGGTAAGTTTGGAGTGGAAGCATGCTGGTTCCCCAGTGAAGACAACATTCAAAGTGGCTCAATCTGCTAGGAAAGTGCTTGTGACGGTGTTCTGGGATATGCATGGTGTTGTATCGGTGGCGGCAGCTAACATCTTTCAATCTAATAACGCGGGTGCTATGTGGGACTGCACAAAGCCACATTTTAATCCACTTTTCCTTCTTCCATTCTCCTTCCGGTGGAGGAGTTTTTAGTGGGTATGCCGACTATTGGTGAGTCCCACACTCTCAGTCCCGACTCCCACTGGGGCTGGGGTTAGTGATTAAATCATTTTCTCCTCCACTTGAAAAAAGGGACTTTGCTAAACACTGAATACTGCAGCCTACATGAAAACTTTGAAGTTGCGTCGTGCCCTTCGTGACAAATGCCACAACATGAATGCTGATGATGTCAAAATTCTTCAAGACAGTGCTAGCCCGCATGTTGCTGCTGCTGTTCGTTAGAAAATCACCAAATTTGGTTAGGATATGGTCCAGCAGTCCGGAACTTGTACCGTCAAAATTTCATCTGTTTGGTCCCATGAAGAAATTCCTGGCCGCCAACGCTTTGTGACAGATGCGGAAGTGAAATCAGCAGTTAGCAGATGGCTATGCGCCAAGAAAATGGACTTCTACGATCAGGGCATATTGAAACTGTATTACGATGGGAGAATGTGCTGAGAAACTTGGTGACTATGTTGAAAAGTAGGTAAAAGGTGTAAGTTCATTTGTGAATTTTTGTTGTTGTTTTAACTATTAAACTTTTGTAACTTTTGTTACTTTTCCATCCGCCCTCGTATATGTATGAAGAATGAATATTACCAGAAGGGCATCCATTGGACTTAGGATAATCGCAAGCGTTGCTGGCAGGGTTGAAGTTGAAATCCTCGGGACAAATGTCAATACGATAGTATTTTTCACATGAGTTTGGATGTTGGAAAACCGGTGCTGGATATCCACTTGCAGTTTTAGGAGGAGTTGCTGTTTCTCCGCCGGTAATCTTGCAGTTGACAAGGTGCGGTAGATTACAAATTCCGATATTGGCATCGAAGTGTTCGCCTGGTGGACAGTGGTTTACAGAGTAGAACATATTACAATTTCCAGGAAACGGCAGATTTTGGTCCTCAGCAGCATCTGCTGTGAACACAGATGCTATTATCCACAACCAAAACATTATGTTGAATCTGGAACAAAAGAAAACAGATTTTACTGTTATGGTAAAATAACTGCTGTCATACGAGATTCTCTGCCCACTCTTATATGGGGTCTTCAGATTTATTCGACCGCCAGTCTTTGTTCTGCACTTGATGTCATTACTTTGAAGCGAAGACTAACGAAGAGGATGTTAAATGTTTCGAGGTCGCCTTAGTGAAATGTAACTTGTGTTGCACCTTTCCAGTATTTACATTTGGAACGTCTTTCGCTTGCGTCTCGAAAACTCACAATCTGAGCATGTATGCTGATAGGATTAGGATTACGCTACGGAGGAGACATCTAACACCTAAGCCCATACAGGGATATTTTGTGCATACACCCCCGGGAGGAACGGATGCGATGAAAGAGCTGTAGGTGAAGTGTGGGCTGCAGGACCGGTCGATATAGGCGGCAGAGATGCGCAGAGGTCCCCAACAGCCACAAGTTTGACCACCCAGCCAGAGAGCATACAAGGTAGCCTCCCCAAGCCACCGGAGGGTAGCTCACAGGCTCCCCTCCAGCGGAGATCGGAAAAATCTCGACCCAGCGGCGGAGACTCGAACGGCCTCCATCACTCGGAACTTCTCGAACGGCCGAGAAGTTCCAACACTCAAGCCGCTGCGCACCTGTCCGCAGTGTCCAGCACACAGCCCCGGAGCCAACCAGTAAGAAGAGATGAAATGAGAATGAATGTTGGAAGAAGAATTCGGGGGAGGCAATAAACCTCCTCCGAATAAAAACCATGGGTCAGGAAGGTTGGTCATGGCAATCGAACCCACGACCTCCCGAATCGGGTCATAAGATGCAACCGCCTGAGTCATCCCACTTGGTATGCTGATAGATAACTCAAATAATTGGACGATTTTTCTATTGTAGAGTGCCTCGGCGAGTGATTGGTGGTCACTTCTATTCCGCAGCATAAGATATTCTAGAGAAAAACAGTCTACACCGCCGCAGTACATCAACCTGTTTACAAAGTCGGAAACGCAAGCAGTCCGAGGTTCACTTCCGCACCTCCCATTTGAGACAAGGGGCTTGTTGAACTAATGACGTCATTCATTTAAACTAACTGGCAGAAAAGCCGGAATAATTTCGAAGACCCGCTATAAGCTATTCTTACGAAAGCTTATTCCTTTATGTACCTCTTGTTAATCCAGTCAAGCGTTTGTAGAAATACCTTTACTACACGTTTTGTTGTAAAGTACCAGAGGGATACAAGGGGCTGAAGTGATACTCAAATCTTTAAAGGAGACTTAGTGATGAGTTTGAAATTCTACTCGCACTTAGTAAATGAAAAATACATAAAATATTTTTAAATTTCACCCATTAAGGAGCGCTGGGACTGAGGTTTTAATAAAAATGAGAAAAATTTTCGCTTTTCGAATTATATAATGTAAATACTTTATAGACACCTGTGAGTCATTCTGGCCAAACAATTTTCACCACCGCCATTTTTAAAATCCCAGCGACATGTTTAAATCCCTTTTTTATTTTACTCTTTCAATTTATATACAATATTGTACAAATTTCATCTGCTCTACAACTCATTGTCACATACAAATATTTAAAAAAGAATGGATAACTCTTTTCTCACAAATGAAATACAATACTTCTTATACTATTTTTACTATGCCATCTTTCTTTGCTTTGTTAATCTCTCTTCTGAATTTATATACATTTCAAAGAGTCTGTTTTATTTGTATTTGGTTTACAGCTTGTGTTTGATTGAGTATTTTGGTGAAAGCACTGATTAAAAGTTTCTTATGTACACTGTACTTCACTTTTACTGTTTCCTGCTTTTTTTTAGTAATCATTTTCATGGCCCTTTTTTGTGACTATACTAGGAACACTTATTCGCAAGGAAACAAATATGTTTAAAAATTAAAATTATTCTTTAGAAATGCCCCATCTTAAACAGAGAGGATATCTAAGTTGGGGCCGATTAACAACAGGGTTTCTGGTTTTTTCCTTTTTAGTCGGTCCGGTGGCATGTCGGAAAATTCTCGAGACCTCGTACACTTGGAGCGGGATCCTGCAGCATGTAATGGAGACACCGCATGACAAGCCATATTTGGGCAAATACATGCTGTTTAATCTAGATATCGAGCTATAAGATAGCCCTATGAATGATATTGGAGTTCTCCACCATAGTAATGCAGCGAATTTTATGTTGGATCCAGTGTCAAGTTTCGGGAATGCAGGTTGTGAACCGGGTATCAGTATTTTGACAACGGGTAAAATATGGTGAATTGCAAACGTTATTTCTATATTGCTTTTCTGCTGTGGATATTATGGCATTTAGGATCTACTAGGCGGAGACCTTCCAGTCCATCGATATTTCGGTGTATCGAAAAATCCTCCAGATATTCCTCAACGGTAGGTTAGGATATTTATCCTCTATAGTCGGAGTAGAAGATGACGATACAGCTGTTTTGTAATAGGAAGTGGACCCCCAGAGAAATAACTCTTGAGATATGAAGAAGATAGTTTCTGCCGCACGTATGGAAACCAATTTGAAGAAGTGGTTTTCTTTACGTTGTTTGCGCCACGCTTTGGGCGCCAATTTGAAGAAGGTATTTTGTTGTATTGCTATTATTTGTCCCATGCTTTGGGAGCCAAATTTGAAGAAGATTTTTTGCTGCTACTTATGGAAAGCCAATTTGAAATAAGATTTGTATTATAGTTCAACTAAAGTAGTTGCAACTGCACGTACCCGGTAGCTTTTCTCCAATTTTTAAAAATATTAACTCTGTATTTTTACTATTTCTTTAAAAATTATATTTATGTTTGCCTCGGCTGCTCAGTATTAATTTTAGAGACATGAATTTCTTAACAGGGCGTGATGAGGCTGAAGAATTATAATTTTTAATTCACTCCTTTTTATTTATTCCTGACACGCTTTAAATAACACTTCACTGATTTAGAGAAGTGTGAGATTCTTTAATTACCTAATTACGTGCACTTTTTAACACGTAAAACTACGTATACGTATTAAATTTCTCGAGGACGCATCCTGCATCCGGTTACAAACACTGTCTGCAAGCAACTGACTTGAATTCCACGGCCTAAATTTGTAAATTTCTGTCTTTCAATTTCTGATTGGCTATTCCTAATCCAATAGAATACTTTTATTTAAATAAAGCTTTTTCTGGTTCTTGATTGGCTATTTTTTTAAACTGTCTCAAAATTACATTATTGCTTCCAAGAATCATAAGTACTATTGTTAAACTTTCTTACTCATTGCCTCAAGGTTACCTCATTGTTAGCAAATTTTAACCTATTATTCTCACAGCTCCTACATTATTAATTCATTCAGATAACTTTATTACATGTATACAACAATATAAACATATACAGTGACTGTAATATACACTTTTTATATATTGTTACATACACATATTGCTTTAGAGCGGGCTGTTATTGAATTTATATATTATATAATTAACTGAAATAATTTAAGTGTTAAAAATACTGTCTCAGGTAAAGTGGTAATGCATTTTACCGAATTGCTTGTGTGCTCCCTTTTAAACCCACTGGATCCTTTCTGTGTGTGTTTTTTCTCAGTTTTACAGTTTTGCGCAAATTGTGCTATCTAAAGATTAAAGCACGTATTTTATGATTGCTTTATTCGTTGTCTCAGAAATAGCAGATTATGATAAATGTGTTAAAAGTACAGTTTTATTTTTCAATATTACGAGCAAACAATTTTAACACGTATGGCATATACAAGTTATTAGACAGCGCTCGAGTTTGTAAAATATAAACAAAATAATGTTATGGAAAACACGTTAGAACGTGCTTAAACCACGTGTATAGCGAGATTCTTGAAACAAGAGAAATGGCGTTAAAAACGAGATCAACTCTTGTGTGCAGCGAAATGTCAGATGTTTGGTTGATTCGTTAGTAGTCACTTTTAGTGAAATTATTTTCAACATGTCTTACACCAGCCAATGAAGTGATTAAATGCTATAGATGTCACATTGCTTTCTGGCTTTTTGAGTAAGTATTTCTAGTGTTATTCTATCTGCTGCTTCGGTAATTTCACCTGGTTCTTCCATTTCAGTTTCTTCTGAACTCATAATTGCCGAAATTTAATCCTTATTTAGGTTAAATTAAATTAAATTAAATTGAGTTTTGTTTATGGACGCTCTTTAACTACTATGGTCCTTAGCGTCCCATTCTATATCGGGTGTGAAAGACCGGTAATTTTGCTCAGAGGCCTCTTTATCAGGCTTGAAAGTTCTTTTACGTGCTGTAAATCTACGACACGGGACCACCGGCTTTACTTCCCTTCCGAAGGAAGCCATGCTAAGGATTTTCACGCCCGAAAAAAATCCATCGCCCTCCGCCGGGTTTGAACCCGCGACCTTGGGAACTAGAGGCTAGCATGGTACCGCTAGTCCACGGAGGACGACTTACAGAAAGGTATTAACAGGTTGGAAGAATATTGTAAACAATAGGGTTTAGTGGTAAACATTAATAAAACGAAAACAATGGCTTTCAAAAATGGCTATGTGTATGGCAGGGATGAAAAATGGTATTAGAAGGGCTAGAACTAAAAAATTTATCCTATTTAGAAGTAATGTTTAATATGAGAGGAAAATGGAACAAACATCTATCAGTAACTAACTATAAAGCACGAGGGCAGTTAAATAAATTCTTATGTACCCTCCCGTGGATACGGGATGTATCCGTAGATACATTAGAAAAGATGTATAAGTCTATGATAAGGCAGATTTTGTTATAAGGAAGTGAAATATGGGGATGGGAAAGAGCAGAGCATATAAAGAAAACGCAGGTAGCATTTTGGAAAAGAGTCCTTAGAGTTTCACAGGGCACATCAAATTCGGGGGTACTGAGGGAGGTGGGATGTTATGAAGACAATACGCTGCTAAATAACAGCAGTGAAGTATTACTCCATCCACCCACACATCCATCCATCGATCCATCCATCCATTCATCCATCCAGGATTGAGGTCGGGAGAACGTGCGGGCCACGGAACTGGTCCTCCTCTGCCTATCCATCGGTCATGGTAGGTACCAGTCAGTGCATCTTGAACAATGCGACTAAAATGCGCCGGAGCCCCATCATGCATAACACACATGTTTTTTCTTATTTGCAGGGGCACATCTTCGTGAAGTAATTCGGGAAGTGTGTGCTGATAAAGTTCCTGTAGACAGCACTAGTAAGAAGTGCTGGTAAAACGTGGACCTACCAGACAGTCACCTACAATGCCAGCCCACACATTCAGACTAAATTGTTGCTGATGTCTAGCCTGAAGTACAGCATGAGTATTACGATCTGCCTATACGTGTATGATGTGGAAATTAGTAACTCCCTCTCTCCCAAACGTTGCCTCGTCTGTAAAAAAAAAAAACTGACGAAACAAACAATGGATTGGCTGTTTGTGCCACAAACCATCGGCAAACGTTATCCCGTGGTGGATAATGGGCAGGCGAAAGGCCCTGCACGCGTTGAATATGATATGGATACAGGAGCTGCTCGTGAAGTACCCTCCATGCTGTCACATGTGATGTACCATTTGCCATAGCCAATCGGATCGTCTTCGACATACTTTAACATCTGTTCTTCGCGTTCCGGCGTACGAACAACTCTTGATCTTCCTGAATCAATAGTCCGTGGTGCAACGGTTTCTATCTCAGCAAGGCGACGATAAAGAGCGACAAAGGTTGGATGACTCGGTTTCTTCGGTCTGGAAACTCCATCTGATAGAGCCGTGCAGCCTCGCGTCCATTACCATTCGTGCGACCATACATAAAAATCATATCTGTCTGTTCACGAAATGAATATCCAGCCATGGTGGAACGAAACACGTGCAGTTAACTCACTACATGTACACAATTGAAACGTTGAAGACAGACTAATGACAAATGACAAACGTAAACAAGTCTCCATTGCAACACTTCGCCATCTACCGTATGTAGTACAATGGGTCAACGCC
This sequence comes from Deroplatys truncata, assembly GCA_030765065.1. Taxonomy (NCBI): domain Eukaryota; kingdom Metazoa; phylum Arthropoda; class Insecta; order Mantodea; family Mantidae; genus Deroplatys; species Deroplatys truncata. The sequence goes on from CM060987.1 coordinate 127,444,482, forward strand.
TTCTATGAATACATAGAGAAATGAAGTTCTGAGGTTGGACCCGAAGGCCATTAAACTCACAATTTCATTGTGACAGGAATAACGCGAAAACTAAGGATTATGGGACATATGTTCATATGAACTTTTTTTCTTTTTTCCTTATTTTGGTGCGAGGAACCCATACCCGAAGGTTGTAAAAGTATTTCTGAAACACCCAGTATATATGTTATCTATGTAAAGTACACAATTTATGTGAAGTTTGTTTTTGTAGGTTAACCTTTTCTCCAAAATATTCTTTTGTTGTTGTTTATTTTAAACATTTACTTACTTTGATTCCCTTTTTTTTGTTTGTTCACCCAGTTTGAGTACTGTGGTTTATTGTTTACTTTACTGCTTATTACAGCAATTACACATACAACACACAAACACAAATACCCATGCACATGGCGGGACTCGAACCCACGACCCTTAGTTTGGCGGAACGCCGAAGCTATACGCTCCAGCGACCACAGCTACGAGGGCCGGAATGGTTTGAATTTTCAAATACTATACATTTTTCCTGTGAAATCACTATTCTTTTTTACTCTGGTCGTACAAAGGGCATGGAATTTCAAAGCCATCTCATATAGACACACTATTTAAAAAACTAACTATCGCTTTAGACTACACTATTCTTATTACACCTAAAACGAAACATTTAAATATATAATGTAAGTTTATCTAGATTAACAACAAATAGATAGCAGGATAAGCTTTTGTAAGAATAGCTTGTAAATGAGTGAGCGGAAAAGTCATGTGAATGCAACACATCAGAATTTTCCTCCCTGTTCACTTGGAACTTGCTCACAGCTTCCTATCAGCATTCACAGTTGCCTGCCACTAGATCTTTTGCTTTAACACCCTGTAAAGTTAGCTCCGAATGAATTCACTTCATCATATGCCAGCATACCACCAGTCTGATGTCGCCAGCGAGGAGTGACCTCCAATCCAGGTGGTGGCATTATTGGCTTTTTTGTGTTTGTTGCAATTTCCTTGTATTGTATTTTTTCATATTCAACTAATTAGCGTCAATGGTGCTAATCGACTTAAAATCCAGTAGCGCTACAGCTAACAATGGGCCTGGATCTGCCAACCCGACTGTCAGCCTCACGCCCACATGCTTACGGCAGAGATGGTGAATCATCCAACCGATACGAAGAGGTGATGTGGCCAGCATCACGCATCCCCAGACGGAAAGTTGGTTCACGAGGCTAAGACCGCTGCCTATCGCAGCTTCTCACTTTCTTCACGATGCTGAGTAGGCACCGGTCCTATACCCGGGAATTAAAATCCGCACCTTCAATGGTGGGGACCGAACCCAGACGTATTCTGTTGCCTAGAACCAGAGCTCCACGTTCTAGCACACAGCACCACGGCACAAGAATTTGAATAAAAAAAACCCTATGTTTTGTTGATTCTGCAATGGTCTTTAAGGTTTTTTGTTCAACATCTGGTAGAAAAGAACCCCTATTTTCATTTTATAGAATTGGTGTTTGGAGTTAACCACAAACATAAAATTGTTTGTATTTTGCATTTATGTACTTAAATTTACATATTTATGTTTTTATTTATTATTGACGTATGTAAATCATATACCGAGTGAGGTGTCGCCACAGTAAAGTGTGCGACTTACATTCGGGAGGTCCGGGGCTCGATCTCTAACCTATGGTTTTTTCGTGGTTTCCTCGTGTCTGCAGGCGAACGTTTGTGGTGATTATTTCTCTACCATGATTTCTTTTCTATCACTTCTCTTTCATTCTGTATCTTTCTCATCTTTTAAGTGTGCTTCTAGGTTTTGTGGCGTATGGCAGTGCCGTACAGATGGCGCAGCTACTTGTTCAAAAGAAAGAGTACTGTCGTTGGACACCAGGGGACAGCTTGATCAACAGGTGGTTCATCGCCCTCTCTAGGTAGAGCCAGAGTGAAACGGGTCTTAAACGGGCCTTCAAGGCAGGAACTACAAGGACGTCCGCACGTCTCTGTGGTCTGTCTACTTGCAGTCTGTAGCCTGCTGTGGTTCTTTCACTTCATTGCCTCCTCCTGAGGGTGGTACCTCTAGTAGATCTGTGTAGGTCGCAGTGGCCGAGCGTTCCCCTCCGTTGTATAACCTATACCTATATAAGAGGCAGACTCAGAATTACCCTACCTGATGTATAGGTAGTGGTTGTTGTTTCAAACAAATGACTGTGGTACCAACTTTATAAAGCTTAAGTCTAAAGTTTGATGATGCTATTAGAATTGTTTGGCAGCCATTAATAGTGAACTCTATCCGCGAATTTGTAAACATGGATAAAACTGTCCATCGTTATGTGATGCAATACTTTCATTTGAAAGGTCTTAGTCCACTAATATTAAAACTGAGCTAGATTCTACTCTGGTGGAGTCTGCTCCTTCGTTTACAACAGTAAAATATTGGGTGGCAGAGTTTAAGCGAGGCCATATGAGCTGCTAAGACGAACATCGCAGTGGTCGGCCAAATGAGGTGACCACGTCAGAAATTGGAAGAAAATCCACAAAATGGTATTGGATGACCGTCAACTGAAAGTGCGTGATCTAGCAGACATCGTAGGCATTTCAAAAAATGCTGTTAATCGCATAATAACTGAAAACTTAGACATGAGAAGGCTGTGCGCAAGATGGGTGCTAGGTTTTACTCTCAATGGAAAAAAATAGTGTCGTGAGGATGTTTCAGTCGATATTTCGCTGCAATAAACCCGATTTTTTGCGTCGATTCATAACCATGGATGAAACATGGGTCCATCACTTCACACCTAAGACGAAGGAACAGTCAAAACAGTGGATTGAAAGGGGAGAATCGGCTCCAAAGAAGGTGAAGACAGTTCCATCTGCAGGCAAGCTCATGGCGTCAGTATTTGGGGATGCGCGTGGAATAATTTTCATTGAGTATCTTATGAAAGGAAAAGCAATCAATGGCGAGTATTATTAAAACTTCTTACAGTATTTGAGTGATTAAATCAAGCAAAACGGCCACATTTAGTGGAAAAGAAGCTTTTGCTTCATCAAGACAATGCAACAGTTCACACATTCATTATCGCAATGGCCAAAAATCAACGAGTTAAAGTTTGAATTGATTCGTCATGCACCCTATTCGCCAGATTTAGCCCCCTTGGATTATTTTGTGTATCCAAAGTTCAAGAAATGGCTTGGTGGTATAGGATTTGCCAACAATGCAGAGGTGGATTCTGCAGTTGATGGCTATTTTGCAGAACTCTACGGTTCTCACTATAAACAGGGTGTCGAAGCTATTGAACATCACTGGGAAAAGTGTTTCAAGCTGAAAGTGGACTATGTAGAGAAATAAAGATGTTGTTTCCCAAGATTTTTGTGTTTTCTTTGTTAGGTGGGATAGTGCTAAGACAGCCCTCGTAAATTATTTTAACTGTCTTTGCAAAGATCTCTGTGCTCTACGTAAATTACCATTTATATTTTCAGAGCGTTTCTGTTGCTTCTGAGGCTCAAAATTTATATTTTTAAAAGCATAAGAGAAATGCTGAAACAAAGAAACCTTGGTGTTTAGCAGTAGGTAATATAGATCCTGGTATATCGATCGTGTGTTCTTCAACGAGCTCAAAGGACAGACTGGCGTAAGTATTGCATAGAGCCTGAGGAAAAGCTCGGATTAGTGCTGAAAGCTAACAATGACGTGCCGACCTGCCCAGAAGGTGCACGCCACAGGCAAACTCAAATATGTTTTGCACGACTCGGTTTGTATTTCGTTGAGGTAATGCCTAGGGCGTTTATTCTTCAGACATCTGCCGATGACAGCTCGATTTTCTGCAACCTTTCGGGTTATCCCTTACCATGCCCAGAGGAACAAAAAATTTGAACTTTCCCTACTATGCACGTACTTGCAGTAACTAGAGGAAGCATTGCATTCCACCCAAAAATGAGATACCCATATTTCACCGAATATGCATGTTTTGAGACTCTCTGAATACGGAAAAGCACTTTTAGAAAAATAGTCTTTTGTGTGCACGTGTGTATGTGTATGATAGTATAACTCAAAAACGGAAATTAAGTCAAACACCAAAGTAGGTATTTAAAGTACAGCATCCTCCGAGGATACGGCATGTAGATTTTAAAGAAAATCCCTCCACCTCAAATACCCTTTACAAGGAAAAATTTATTTTTTTTTACTTTCGAAAAGGTTACATTAATGACTTTGATTATAAAAACATATCTATTTGCGATATTTAGATAAGAAATAACTATTGGGACGGCTCCGGGTAACATGTGAGGTTCGCAATTGGAAGGTCCCCGGTTCCGTTCTCGGCGACCATGGGTCTTTTCGTAGTTTTCCCGGGTCGGAACACGAATGCTAGGGTGGTTCCTCTTCTATCACGACTTTTCTGTCCCGACCCATTATCTGTTTGAAGGTTGAAGGACCAGGCGACGGTGTTCGGCGTATTGCTGGACTGGGCCGTGGAAGTGTGCTTTGTGAAGGCCACGCCAAATTTTTTATTCATGGACGTTCTTTAACTGCTGCGGTTCTTGGCGTCCCATTCTATATTGGGCGTGAAAGACCAGGAATTTTGCTCAGAGGCTTCTTTATCGAGCTTGAAGTTCTTTTACGTACCGTAAATCTACGACACGGGACCACCGGCTTTACTTCCCTTCCGAAGGAAGCCATGCTAAGGATTTTTACGCCCGAAAAAACTCCATCGCCCTCCGCCGGTTTGAACCCGCGATCTCGAGAACTAGAGGCTAACGTGGTAACCACTACATCACGGAGCACGACAAGGTTACGTCGTTTCTCGGAATTGGTAGCCCTTTTTCCCTCTCTCCCTCTCGTCCTCCCTTCCAAGGGTGACGTTCTAAGCAAAAAGAGCTATTGCGGCCTACTTGCTGTGCTCTGCCCCGTTTCAGGGGCTTCTCCGCCATAGGTACATTTACCTTTTGTATAAAAAGTAAATTATTTAGCTTGAATTTTCTGGGAATAGCCCCTGATATGCTCTTCATTTTGAAGGAATTTTATATAATTTTGTATAACTGGTAAATCTTAAAGAGATCGAGGGAACCGCAGTGCATAAAAATAAAATCTGATGTGATATATTTACATGGCCTTCTCTACCCTCTATCTTTATTAGTGTGTATACAAGCTATTCTTACTGAAACTTATTTTTCTATCTATTGCATTTTATCCAAATAAACCTTGTAGAAATGGCTACATTACATATTTCGTTTTAGATTCAAAGAAAACAGCGATAGTCAAATGTTTAAGAACTGGACGCTACACGCTGGCCTTAAAATTCTATACTGTTTCCATGCAATCGCCAGAAACAACTGAATGTTGACAGGATTTTAAGGGAATGACCAAGTAATTAACAATTTGAACCAGTAATAACGGATATCTTAGAAATGGCTTATGACACAAAAACTTATTTGAAATAAATTGTGTATTTTAAAGAGATCCACATTTTTTGTGTAGTACGTTTACGTCTATCGCTTAACGTTTACCAGTAATATAAGATTATACAAAATTCCTTCCGAACGAAGAGGATTTCAAATGCTATTCCCAGAAAATGCAAGATGTACATTTTTATCATGTAAATATATTTAATATGTGGTATTTTAATCAAAATCGTTAGAATATAAAAGAATTCGAAGAATGTTCCATGTAAAGGGTAGTTTGGAGTGGGAGGATTTTCTTGATACAGGTACACACATACGGACCTTTTAGTAAAAATGAATTTTGGGATTCTAAGGGTCTCAAAACATATATTTCTGGGGAAATTTCGACATCGAATTTTTGGGTGGAATACAATACTTTCCCAACTTACTGCACGGAGTGAGAAAGTAATAATTTAAGGCTTTAAAACGCAAAATTTATTTCAAATAACATTTTTGTAGCATAATGCATTCCCAAGGGATACCTATATCGTTATTGGTTTGAATTTTTCAATACTAACTGCTGTGGTTTTTAATTCTATTCTGGCGGTGTCATGGAAAGAGTAGGCAATTTCAAGGGCATTATTAGCGGACCGCTTTTAAACATATGACGATCGATTCTGGTGTTTCTGTCCTCCTTATACATACAATGAAGTGTATAATATAGCTATTTCTGCAAATTTTAACTTAACATGAAGTAGGCAGAAAAATAAGCTTTCGTAAGAACTATGCGTAAAAGTTATATAAATATATATAGGTAGAAAAATTATGTGAAATAACACATCAGATTTCTGGATATTTACAGAAAGATTCTGCACCTCGCATACGTTAGTTTCGGAAATTTTTTATGACAGGGTCTTAGTTAGGGTTTAGGGCCCACGCCGCTCCCGAAACTCGCATCATACAATTTTTATTTATGCGCAAACTTGAAAACGTAACCCAATAGGTTAGAAGAAAATTTTCATAGGGAAGCTGCCTTTATTTGGGAAACTGAACTGCAATACCTGAAAGGTTTTTGAAAAGGTGCCAGTTATGTGTTTGAAGTAAGGGGGTACATTTCCAATCTCTGTTGTGATAATATTTCGCTGTAATTGTGAGAAACTAAATAATTTCAAATTTAATGATTTTTGCTGTGGAGATATGAGTAACCTTTGCCAGGAGTAGGAGCTGTGGCAATCGCAGACAGGCAAAATATGAACTTTTATATTCTAAATCATAGCTGCAAGCACTATGATAATTTTTTAGTAATTTACCACGCATAAAGTTCTTCCACGTGTTAAAAATATTTAATGTCTCATAATATTATGGCAATATTCTCATATTTCATTAAAGCGATCCAAATTTTTAATTTTCTAAAAAGTGACTAACGATTTTCATTAAAATAATATATAAGTATATTAAAGATATCTACACGACAATTAAAATTTACATCTGAAATTTTCTTGGAGTAGCCTGTCAGGTCCTCTTCATTCGGAAGGAATTTTGTATAATCTTGTGTAAATGGTAAAGGTTAAGTGATAGATGAAAACGTACTGCACAAAAAATTTAGATCTCTTTAAAACACATAATTTATTTCAAATTAAATTGAGTTTTAATCATGGACGCTCTTTAACTGCTATGGTCCTTAGCGTCCCATTCTATACTGGGCGTGAAACACCAGTAATTTTGCTCAGAGGCCTCTTTAGCAGGCTTGAGGTTCTTTTACGTGCCGTAAATCTACGACACGGGACCACCGGCTTTACTTTCCTTCCGAAGGAAGCCCTGCTAAGGATTTTTACGCCCGAAAAAATCCATCGCCCTTCGCCGGGTTTGAACCCGCGACCTTGGGAACTAGAGGCTAGCACGGTACCACTAGTCCACGGAGGACGACACACAATTCATTTCAAATATCTTTTTTGTGCATGAGCCGTTTCCGAGATATCGGTTATTAGTGGTTGGAAGTGTTCAATTCTTAGTCATTCTTTTAAAGTCCTTTTAGCATTCAGTGATTTGTCGGGATTGCATGGAAACAGTATGGAATTTTAAGGCCAACATACACCCTCCAGTTCTTACACATCTGACTGTCGCAACTTCCCATGTATCTATAACGAAATGTGTAATGTGGGTATTTCTGCAAAAGTTTGTGTCAATTAAAATTAAGTAGATATAAAAATAAGCTTTAGTAAAACTAGTTTGAATACTTACTAATAATCGATAGAAGATAGAGAAACTCATGGGAAGTATCACATCCGATTTTGTTAATCAATGATACAGAATTTTACCCGTTTACATTATTCTTATTCCCTTGGTATTACTTCTACAGGATGACGTAATTGCATTAATTACAGTTTCAGATACTGGTTTCAGCTTTCTGTACCACTTAAGTAGTAAGTAGGGGAAATAGTGTATCCAAACAAAATATTCGGTATCGAGATTTCACTGGAAATACATGTTTTGAGGCTCCCTGAATCCAAAATAGAATTTTTAGAAAAAGGTCCGCATGTGTGTCTGTCTGTGAATAGCGTAACACAAAAATGAAAAGTCGGATAAATACCAACTTAGTATTTAGGTTTAGTATCTTTCAAAGATGCGGCACTAATATTTTAAAGAAAATCTTCCCAACCCAGACTACCCTTTAATGGAACATTATTCGAAAATTTTTATTTTCTCAAAAATGGCTCTAAAGATTTTGATTAAAATATCACAGATATTTTTATGGCAAATAAATTGTATATTTTTGAATTTTCTGAGAATGTCCCCTAAGGTTCTCTTCATTCTGAATGGCTTTTGCATAATTGATAAACCTAAGAAATACACAAAGTTTTACTAAACAAAAAATGTAGATCTTGTTAAAAGGCACAATTTATGTATTACAGTTTTCTTTGTGGAGTGAACCATTTCCGAGATATTGTTTTTTATTTGTTTGAATTTTCAATACTTACACTTTTCTCAAACGGGAATTCCTTATTCGTTTTTTTTATGTCCTGGACATGCAAAGAGAATAGAATGCTTCACATAGCAACCAGCTTTGACTATCGCTTAAAGCCGACCATATACCCCTTGCTCCTACAAGAAAATTAGCAATAAGATAGTTTCTACAAATGTCTATCTCGATTAACATAAAGTAAATGGAGAGTAAGTGTTTGTAAACATAGATTGTACAACAGTAGAGAAAGTCATGTGAGTGCTACACCTGAGATTTTTTTCTATTTCTTTTATAACAATTTTTTTTAAATCTTCGTAAAATATTTGTAATATATAAACGCCTAAAGCTGGATATATCTTCTCTTATCTTCTCTCTGTTGTTTGTGTTAAGAGTATGTCAGTTAATAATACTTTTAGTGATAGCTTATGAAGTTATGACCAAAATTCTATATTAGGATAATTAACAAGGTATGGTGGAAAATTAAAGAATCTGATGAGTAGGGCTAGGACTTTTATGATAGGGCATATATTTTTTGGTAGGACTGACATGCTCCTTAAATACATATAAATGATTCTTATGAAACAGCGAAATGAATTAACCTAATTTGTTAAGTCATATTTTTGCATATATGGCCATTTCTCTCTGATAGAACATATTTTAGTAAGTAAATGGTCATATTCGTCAATTTTCACTCTTTCAAGAAGAAAATAACTTTCTCGTGCAATTTATTTATTCCGCGTTACATTTCTCAGAATTGCGCACCTCATTTTGTTTCCTGGAAAATGGCAAGTATCTACCTTCCTTCCCTGTTTCCTTTGAATTCACAATATGGACTTTACCCTTACGCATCAGCGAGTTTGTGTAAGCTCGATGAGCAGATAGCTGATTTAGTCATTCTGGACCCTGGACTGCAGACAAATGTCTAATTCACTCATTGTGTTATTCAGTCTTATTGAAGTCGTAAGCGTGTGCAGTACAGTTCAGAAAAAATGCCTAAAGTGAAGCAAAATGTTCAAGTATAACTAAAAAAAGTTTGTGTCTCAATATGGTGAGAAAGTATTTTCAAGTGACGGTAAAATACTCTATTGTAAACTGTGTGACGTAAAAGTAACTGCGGAGAAGCCATTTAATGTTCAGCAGCATGCGGCAACAGATAAACACAGAACTAGAGTACAACGGATTGAAAATGAAAAAACACACAGCAAATGCTCCTAGAGGAATACCGCCAGTCTTATTCACCATTCTGCAAAGAACTTGTACAGCTTTCCTTTGTGCTGATATTCCCGTAAGTAAACTACACCATCCAAAATTTTGTGAATTCTTAGAAAAATGCACAGGCAATCCTCCTGATTCTTCCACATTAAGAAAGAACTTTGTCAGCCGAAGCTACGAAAAAACAATACAACAAATCAGACAACAGCTTGTAAATGAAAAACAAAAATTGGGTATCAATTGATGAAATTGGGTATCAATTGATGAAACTACAGACGCTATGGGAAGATATATTGCAACTGTCATTGTGGGAACTTTGGAAGAAAATGGTCCAGGCAAAAAGTTACTAATAAACTGTGAACATTTAGGAAAAGTAAATTTTTCCACCATTTCTAAGTTATTCGACAGATCTATGGGTGCCATATGGCCCGAAGGTGTTAAGCATGGCAATGTACTTCTCTTCGTAACAGATGCTGCACCTTATATGGTGAAAGCTGCCGATTCTCTAAAAGCATTGTACAGTAAAATGGTGCATGTGACTTGTTTAGCTCACGCCTTGCACCCAGTTGCAGAGGAGTTCGTAGTAAATTCAATGACGTTGACAAATTTATTGGATGTGTCAAAAAAGTATTTTTGAAAGCCCCTTCACATGTTCAGCATTTAAGTTGTTAGCTCCAGACATTCCCTTGCACCATCTCCCATTTTGACAAGATGGAGGTCCTGGATTGATGTCTGCAACTAGCACTGCCAGAACTTCAACGTTGTGAAAAGCATCATTGATTCATTCGATAGCAGTGAAGCTACTTCAATTGGACTAGCTCAAGAATCAATATCTAATGGTGAAATTTCAGGCAAACTTTCATACATAAAATCAAATTTTGGATTTATTCCAGCTGTCATAACTACTTTGGAGGGATCAGAAGTGCCACTGGTGAAGCAGATAGAACAAGTGAAAAAAGTTGTGAATAAATGAGAGGGTGTTTGTGGTAAAGTGGGAAAAGAAGTGTCAAAGAAAATGGAAAAGGTGTTAGAAAAAAACGAAGGGTATCATACACTGTGTTCCATTTCAATGATTTTGTTGGGTGAAAAGTTCTCTCTTAATCATTCACATATAGATTCAAATGATATTGTTCATTCTAAATATGCTCCTCTTGTGTCAGCTGATGTAGAAAGGAGCTTATCGAAGTACAAGGTTTTGTTGGCTGACAATAGGAAATCTTTTTCATTTGAAAATTTGCACAAGGTATTCATTGTGCATTGCAACTCAGAGCTTATATGAAGTAGAATGAGGATGTAAAAAGCACATAGGTTAACTATGTTCCTATAATGTTAATAAAAATCATACTGGAATGTCAAATTGCATAGTTTAGCTTGCTTCTTATGTGCATTTTATTCTCAAATAAATAGTTCATTATCAAAACTGAATTACTAATTTATTTTACAATAGAAATTTTACCTCATTTTAATATTGTTAGACCATATTTATTATGTTATTGTGCATATTTTAGTATATGTTTGGTCAACAGCATAATTTTTGGTGCATATTATGGTGATTTTTAGGTCATAAATATCCTAGCGCTACTAATGAGTTTTATTTCATGACTTTCTCTACTCACTCTTCTACAATATATTCTTACAAAAGCCTATTCTATCTTATAATAATCGGGAGAAGCATTTGCAGAAATGATTTTACTACAAATCATGTGGCACAAAAAAGGATCCAATAGGCTGAAGCAATTGTCAGATGTCTTTAAAAGCGTATTGTCGTGTGATGGTTCTGAATTCCATGTTCTTTGCGTGATCAGGATAAAAAGGCGAATAACGAAAAAAAAGGTGTAATTATATGAAAATGCGAAACGGTAATAAAGAATATGTTATATAACATTATGCAATATTTGATCACAGCATCGTAAGCCATTTCCAGAAAATTGAAGGTGCATATTGTACTTTCTGTCTTGTCTTGTTTTGTCTTGATCCATGCAGATTTCCGTCATTGCTCCGAACGCACTTCAGTTTATTTAGCTATCTGTATCGCTTTGAGGCAGTATTATTAACACTTAAATGATTTCAGTCAAATTATACAGTATGTAAATTCAATAACAGCCCGCCTTAAAGCAATGTGTGTATGTAACTATATATGAAAAATGTATATTACAGTCATTGTAAATGTTTATATTGTATCCATGTTCAATAATGTTTTGTGAATGTGTTACATAATTTAATAATGTAGGAGCTGTAAGAATAAACGTTGCTAACAATGAGGTAACAATGAGGTAACCTTGAGGCAATAACGAGTAAGAATGTTTAAAAATGTTACTAGTCATTATTGGAGCAACAATAATGTAGAACACAAAAAGCTTTAGTTAAATGAAAGTATTCTATTGGAGTAGGATTAGCCAATCAGAGACTTGAAATACACAAATTTACAAAGTTTAGGCGCTTGAAATCAGTTCAGTTGCCTGCAGACAGTGATTGTAACTGGATGCGTGATGCGCCCTCGAGAAGTATAATACGTATTCGTGTGCGACGAAAATAGTATACGTGTTGTTAAAAATTTCAAGTATTTAATAATAAAAAGAATCTTACAGCTCTCTATCAGTGAAGTGTTATATAAATCGTATCAAGCATTAATAAAAGGAGTGAAGTAAAATTATAATCTGTATAAGCCTACATTCTTAGTCGTATCACAACCCTGCTAAGAGAAACGTGCCTCGAACAAAAATACTGACGCAGCCGAGGCAAACATAAATATAATATTCAAAGAAACAGTCAAATTACAAAATTAATATTTTTTTTAAGCTTGGGGCAAAGGCCACCTGAAAGTACATTTCGGGCGAAGGATACCGGAAACTGTTCACCATACGTGCGGTTGCAACTACTTCAAGTTCGGAGTGAAGTAAAATTATAATCTGTGTAAGCCTACATTCTTAGTCGTATCACAACCCTGCTAAGAGAAACGTGCCTCGAACAAAAATACTGACGCAGCCGAGGCAAACATAAATATAATATTCAAAGAAACAGTCAAATTACAAAATTAATATTTTTTTTAAGCTTGGGGCAAAGGCCACCTGAAAGTACATTTCGGGCGAAGGATACCGGAAACTGTTCACCATACGTGCGGTTGCAACTACTTCAAGTTCGGAGTGAAGTAAAATTATAATCTGTGTAAGCCTACATTCTTAGTCGTATCACAACCCTGCTAAGAGAAACGTGCCTCGAACAAAAATACTGACGCAGCCGAGGCAAACATAAATATAATATTCAAAGAAACAGTCAAATTACAAAATTAATATTTTTTTTAAGCTTGGGGCAAAGGCTACCTGAAAGTACATTTCGGGCGAAGGATACCGGAAACTGTTCACCATACGTGCGGTTGCAACTACTTCAAGTTCGGCTCCCCAAAAGTTGAAATACAATAAAACTCCTTCAATACAGATTACTTCAAATTGACGCCCATAGCGTGGTGCAAATAATGTAAAAAACCATTTCCTCAGTTTTAAAGCCAATTCATTATGCCTGCACCCTCTACCAACAAACACAGTCTCCTAACAGATATGGTTTCAAGTTCATCTGGTTCTAAAAACACTTTGCTCAAAGGTAGTGTATCTCCTGTGAGCCAAGGCCTAAAAGGAGCATACAATGTGTTCCAGTTTCTTTCTTGTACCATGTAAAAATTAAATTGAGTTTTATTTATGGACGCTCTTTAACTACTATGGTTCTTAGAGTCCCATTCTATATTGGGCGTGAAAAACCAGTAATTTAGCTCAGAGACCTCTTTATCAGGCTTGAGGTTCTTTTACGTGCCGTAAACCTACGAACACGGGACCACCTCTTTACTTCCTTTCCGAAGGAAGCCATGCTAAGGAGTTTTACGCCCGAAAAAATCCATCGCCCTCCGCCGGGTTTGAACACGCGACCTTGGGAACTAGAGGCTAGTACGGTACCACTAGTCCACGGAGGACAACTGTACCATGCAGGACACACTCCCATCGTGTTAAGACTTTTTCACAGGAGCATGTTCTGTGAGAAGTGCAGTAATTATTCTCAGCTGTTCTACTATGCCACTATGACCCGGCATCCAGGTGAGCTGAGCTTCATTCTATTCTGCCAAGCTTGTGAGCATGTTTAGGCAGTTTAAAACCAGTCCTGACGTTACTTATGACTACTTAGAGCCTTAAGTGCAGCCTGGCTGTCTGAGAAGATAAGGATCTGTTTGCAAATGCCAGGTCTCCTTATATTTTCATGCATGTATTGAATAATAGCATAAATTTCTGTTTCAAAAACAGTAGCATATTCACCCAAGGGAAAATATTTACATCCTCCGAATCCCGTTCCTGAGCTATCCTTTGAGCCGTCTGTAAATCCCGTCAAGGCATTCTCAGGAGTTTCCATAATTCTAGTCGTCCAAATTTCAGTGTCAGTAATGGCCCTGAAGTACTTTATAAAGAGTTTAATTGGAATTATGTAGTCTAATGGTATTTCTACGGGTGCAGCTCCTATGTATTTCCTAACTCTTAGCAAACCTGAGTCTTATTTCAGGAATTTTAAGTTGCTTGCGTATTGTACTTGTCATGAAACTACATTAAACGTATGGTATCTTAATCTAAATCGTTTGAACCATTTTTAAAAATTTAAAATAAGGAACAATTTTCCATGTAAGGTTACTTTGGAATGGGGGATTTGTATGAAATCCTCTTGTCGTTTCCCTGAATGATTCTGAACACACAGGCTCGGATTTAGGGGTCCGCAAAACGTGTATACCCAGTAAAATCTCGATATCGTATTTTTGGGTGGAATGCAATACTTCCCCTACTTACTATAGGTAAGGAAAATTTCTAATTCAGTACATAAGTAGCTATATTTAAAACACTGAATTCATTGCACTTACCTCTTAGAGCCCACAATCACTTTATAACCTCCATACAACACTGGTTGAATAAGCTGTGGACCTTTTCTCAGACGGTTGGTATTTTTGCTTTACTTCCTTATACGAAGTTAGGAAGGATATGGTAGACCAAACATCCTGTCGCGATGAATATTAACGATTACGTGGCTAATTTATATTCTGAGTGAAAATACGTTCTTATGGAGTATGTATATGACATTCTCTTCTCTTTTCTCTCTTCTCTTCTCCTCTACTCTTCTTCTCCTCTTCTCATCTCCTCTTCTCTTCTTCACCCATCTTGTTCTTCTCTAATCCTCTCCTCACCTCTTCACTCTTCTTCCTCTATTCTCTTTTTTCTCTCTTCTCTCTTTCCTCTCTTCTCTTCGCTCCTCTTTTCTTCTCTTCGCTCCTCTCTTCTTATCTTCTCTCCCCTCCTCTTCTTCTCTTTTCCTCTACTCCTCTCTTCCCTTCTCTCTTCTTTCTTCTCCTTTTCCCCTTTCCACTTCTCTCTTTTCTCTTCTCCCTTAACTTCTCTCCTCTCCTCTCTCTTCTCCCTTCTCTTCTCTTCTCTATTCTTCCTTTCTCCTCTTCTCCTCTGCTTCTCTCTTCTTGTCTCTTTTCCCTTCTCTCTTCTGCCCTTCTCTTCTCCTCTTCTATCTTTTCTTCTCATTTCTCTTTTTTCTCTTCTCCTCTCTCCTCTCCTATATTCTTCACTTGTCTCCTCTACTGTCTTCTTCTCTTCTCCTCTGGTCCTCTTCTCCTCTGGTCCTCTTCTCTTCTGGTCTTCTTGTCTTCTACCCTTCTACTCTCTTCTCCTTTCTCTTTTCTCTCCTCACCTTTCTTCTTCTCTTCTGTCCTATCTTCTCCTCTTCTCCTCTTCTCCCCTCTTCTTTGCTTTTAATAATGAAATAAAGTTACAATTTTATTTCTTTACAGCATTCCTATGGTAATAGCGAGCGAGATAGCTCCACGGTAACATGTGAAACTCGCATTCCGGATTTCCGCCGATCACCAAACTTAGGTTTCTCGGGTTTTCCCTGGTCGATAGGCGAATGGTGGTGTGGTTTCTCATCTACCACGGTTTCCTTTCCATCATTTCCCTTTCATTTCGTTTCCTTCTCATCCTTCACGTGTGCTTCTAGGTTTCCTGGCGTTTGGCGGTGCCGTCAGATTGGTCGACAGGTCCTTCTTCGCCCTCTCCAGACAGCTCCAGCAGTAGGACAGGTCTTTGAGCCTGACACTGTTAGGAACTTCTGCGCGTCTGTGCAGCCCCTTACTTTTGTTTTATTCCTTCCTCCTGAGGCGTATTAGCTCAATAGATCTATGTAGGTCGCAGTGTGCGAGGTATTCCCTTCGTTGTATAACCTATATCTATACTAACCGAGCGAGATGGCTCAGGCGGTAACGTCTGTGACCTGCATTCGGGAGTTCCCGGCTTCGATCCCGGCGACCACCCATTCTGGCCCATGGATTCTTTTCGGTGGTTTTACCGAGGTAGTCTGGCGAATGCTGAATGGTTTCTTTCATCCCTCGAATTTCCTGTCCCTCCATTTTATTTATCCTTCACCCCGTTTGTCTATTTTCAGCGTGGCAGGGTAAAAGGCTGCTCTCCACAACGAACTTTCTCGTCCCTTGGACTTCGACTGGTTGTCGGAGGGTAAAGACAGCCCTCTGGGGTGGCTTTGGACCCTGTGTGGGGCGGAGTCCCTGGTCTGCCTGTCCGACTACCTGGGCGCCTATATCTGGAAATTATGGGTACTCTATCATTGCTGTGCCGCAGCTCCTAGTTCCGGCCTCCCCCTTCACCTCATCTCTTTCTCCCTCGCGGGGCATCGGTACAATATCCTCATTCCTGGATCGGTGCCGAATCCCCTCCGCTTCACAATCTAAACCAATATCTATACCTTTTCCATTTTATACCTATGGTAGTAGAGGAAGTGTTGTATTCCGCTTTAAAGTTCGAGATAGAGACTCAGCGGAAATTCGTGTTTTGAGATCCATGAACTCAAACAAAGCATTTAATAAAAAGATACGTGTTAGTAGTATATTAAGTATATACTGTGTGCTCTAAGAATGGGCATTAGAAATCTAATAAAAATGTTTCCAGCTACTATGTGCATGCGTTTCGGACTTTCATTCATCCTATAGTATTACTTTTCCGTTAAAACACATAACCTTACAAAAGAAGTATAATCATAAAATAAATGCCTAAATAACATGCAAAAAAGTGCTTTAAATGAAGAGAAGATTAAAAACTATAGCAACAGATAGTACAAAGAATAAAGTTTATAATTTGGAGACATCTAGCTTTCATCGATTATAAGAAAGCCTTTTACTATATGATTAGAGAGAATTTATTGTCAGTCATGGATAGAGGGGTTCAAAAATATTTAATTGTGTTCAAGGTTTTATGAAAAGACAAGAGTAATAGACTCACGAAATAAGTAAATGCTTGCCAGAAATGCACCTAAAACAAGAACTGAAATAGGGTTTAGTGTATCAGCATCTCTGTTCATTATTTATATACAGGACTTAATAAGATAATGGAAAGGACTGACTCATCTTCAGGTATAAAAGTTAATAATAACCTAAGTCCAAACACATTATTATATCTTGACGATCAGACATTTATCCAACGATCTGAGAATGATTTACAAAGCATAGCAGTGCGTGGTATTGTTTTTCACCTTTTAAAACAAAAACTGAGACTATGGCTCTCTTATAAACGAAATCAAAAGAGCATATATCGTTATAGATAATCAGACACCAAAACTACTACCAAATTTTGTTTATTTTGGTAACGAAATAACACACCTAATAAGATAATACGAAGATTAATACTCATAGGAGAATATGCATTACAGTAAGTAGGATGCTTTAATACTTAATTAAAGAGTGAAGGAGATTCATATACATTTTATAGCTGTTTCTACACTGCCTTATGATTTGGCTCAGAGGGTAATCTTATGTGCTACATTCATATGTTTCTCTAGCTACCATCGTTTATTTTGCGTCGCATTTATAAAATATAAATACACAAACATATATACCAGATTATTCCAATAAGTAAGTTTCCCTATTTTATAAAAAGCATTGTACACAATTGATCATGTTGAATTAATTTTATTTGTATTGTACAATCCTTCGGTTACTTTTCTACATAGTCAACATGTTTTTCCAAGCATTTTTGGGGACGTGACACAAGTTTTTCCAAGCCAATGTTGTACCAGGTCGGGTGCTGTGCTTGCAACCAGCTGTTCACTGATTTGACTTCATTATCGGTGTTAAAAGTGATTACCTTTGAGTTGGAGGAACATGTCAAAGTCACTTGGGGCAAGCTGCGGTGAATACGGAGGATACGAGAAAACCTCCAAGTATATCGGCGGAGCTCAGAAGATTCAACTGGGAAGTCCTCCCATCCTCCATATTTACCAGATCTTTTCGCAAGTGATTTTCACATGTTCCCCTGACTCAAAGGCCATCATGGAGGTAAGCACTTTAACACTTGACGAAGATGAATCAGAAGTAAATCAGAACTCGGGTCCTGTGTTCGTAACCAGCTGTTCACTTCCGATCTTCGTCACGGTTTATTAGTTATGTAGATATATATCGTACTTTAAGGGGACAAGGTAGTCTGAACACATGGAAATTACACCTTAAGTGTGTTAAATTACCACTGATTATAAAGTTCTCAATGGTTTTTCCAGAAAATTCTATGAATTATTCTATACGTCATGGCAATTATTTCAAGTAGCTTTTGCATTGATAGCTTATGTAGTTGAGTCCATAAAATTATTTCATTCAGAAAAATAATAAAATTTACTCTTGAAACATGTGAATTCATGTACATTTCTCTGTGATACTACTTGCAATACAGAATCACACTTTTGCATTCTTGTTCTTAGTATAATCAGCTATCTTTTGAACCTTATTATTTTGTTATGTATATCAGTTCACGAAATTCAAAAAAATTATTTGCAAAGTCAAAGAATAAAAATCTGGAAAATTTTCAACGTTGTTGCTTTCTTAATATCACTAATATGCATTATAACATTATGATTGTAGTTCAGAAAGTTTAAGTACGTGTTGTACATATGTACTAACAATGTCAGCTCTCTAACTCACATACTTTCTGAGAAAAGGTACAGAAGTATCCAAAAACGTTGTTTTGAGAAAAATGAATTTAAAGTTTGAGCATTAAAATTCTGACACACTTCGGTACATTCCAGGCTCATAATCATCTGCACCTTCATTCCTGGAATGCTTCAGCTTTTCTGTTCGCCTTCTCTTGGTCCTGGTCTCTCTTGTTAACTGCTGAACTGTTCACTGGGCATGATATAGTCGTTCGTTGTTGAAAGATACAAAAATGCTCTAAAAACGGGCGTTGCATGACAGCTTTAAAGGAATGTAGACTAGCATTTAAATGGTATTTAAGTGTCTTAAAAACCTCTTAACCGCTAAAAGGTGTATATGTTCTGAATCTGGAAATAATAGAGATTTTATTAGTGCCTAAAATAAACAAATGTGATTTTTTACCATTTCAGAATACCTTGTCCCCTTATACAGTACATATGGTATTTTAATCAAAATCATTTGAGCCACTTTTAAGAAAATAAAACATTTCGAACACTATTCATCTAAAATGTAGTTTGGAGGGAGAGATTTTTTTAAAATCTTTGTGTCGCAACTTTGGAAGATACGAACTTAAATACTAAGTTTGGTATATATCGGACTTTCCGTTTTTGAGTTATCCTGTTCATAGACACACACCACATACACGCACCTTTTTCTACAATTGCTTACTCAGGGAGCCTCAAAACATGTATATTTCCGGTGAAATTTCGACATAGAATTTTTTTTGTGCAATACAGTAAAAGGTGGTGGTGGTGGTGGTTTTATTGTGAACAGTTTCAGTCTACTCTTGTACAATACATCAATCGCATGGGCCTCATTGCTGTACACGCTTTTTCTGTCCCTATAATTTAACAATATGTGTATAATACTAAATATATACTCACTATATATACATAACTATGTACTAGTATGTACTATGAACTAACGTAATGAAAGAAGAAAAAATAAAATAATAATAAGCTGAATTACAATTATATTACAAATATATACAGTGCTCCGACCCTTAAGAACTCACTCGTATGTACCGTCCCCCCTCTTTCGTTCTCCAGGGCAATTAACCTCCTTTGCCGAATCTTAGACAAAAAAGAGCCCATTTTACGACAACCCGCGTCCAACATTACATCCAAGCAGGCTTCCATACCCCCATTGGATCCCAGGAACTGTTGTGGTAGATATTGTTTTCTTAGCAATTCCGTTTCCTTGCACTCAGCCAGAATATGATTCCATGTTTCCCTTTCACCACAGAGTGGAGACATTCTCACTCAGGTGTCATGAGTTAATTTGTTGCTTTTCCAGGTGCCCAATCTTAGACACGCCAAACCACTTCTTTCCTCTGGCGTACAGTTATCTAAATAGGCCTCCCTCCCACAGCCACGCGTTATTTGACGCTGTAAGTTAAGTAAAACTTTAGCGTAAATTGTGATTATAAATTCTGTCAATATCCCGTAGTTGGCTCTGAATTATCTTCCATCCACTACATTGCAATTTCTTCTAAGCCTCTTCGCAATTTCGTTGCTCAACAAGTGTTCCACCCTTCCCGTACTGGCTCCCTGAAACACACCCGCGTAGAAGTGCCTGATCTCCCCGTACTATGTGTGATCAGTATTTAATTGCCCTTACTTTCAGATGTATGGTGTGAAGTGGTTTAATGTTATTTATTTAACATTATTGTAGCCCCACGTTGGGGTAGCCAATTTGCGACGGTATTACTTATAATGTTTGTGTATGTGTGTTTACTTCACGTGGTGAAGCCATTTTGTGACGTGATTCTTTGTTAGCTCCATCTGGTGTTAGCAATTTGCGGCAGTGTTAGTGTTTGTTTGAAAGAATGCTACTGTTATTTTTATTTAATTTTTGTTCACTGTCCTCCGGCTAGCTATGATCTTTTTGGTCGAGCACATCTCTTTATACAGGTTGTGTAAACGGAAAGGAGTCTTTTATCCAAAGATAACACTGATGAAGGAATTTGTTTTACACTTTTATTGTCGAACACAGTCACTATTACATTTACACATTGATCTTGACACTCGCCAAACTGAAACTGTTATAACAACTTATTTACTGATCATTCTTAATTCGCGTACTTCAACTTTTTGTATAATTAACTTTACAACACTTTAGATTTTTCATAACTCTGCTACACGTAACTTGTGAATCGATAGCCGACGTGTAATATTTCTGCTGAACTGACGGGCTGAAGGCGACGTGTATCATACAAATATTTTCGACGAACTGACGGACTCTACCTCTAACCTAGCTCTTTTATACTCATACACCCGATATGCCTTAAGATTATAACTGAACTGCTATTGGCTAATAAAACGCGCCAACATTAGCGTCAATTTTTATATCCAATGAAAATTATGAATACATATGCTCTAGGGAAATGTTCCAGAAGATTCTAAAGGAAAACGCGCCAACATTACGTAACTTCCTCGTTTCCAATAATGATAAACAGCTCACCCCCTCGCTGCATTATTGCACGCTATTATTGTCAGTTTCAGTAAGGCAGTATAAACTTACTTCTCAACAATAATTACAATCAATAAACATCTCAAATCAATGTCACATAAAAATGCATATTCATAGTACAATCATTATTTACATTTAAGTAATTTGTGATACAAATTACTGGATCAGGTGTCATTGTGTAAGCCGAGTTCTTTAAGAGCCCCACAATTTGCAGTACCATCCCCACGTGTAGAATTCGTTTCAGAAAATGCATCTGGATTTAGTTCAATTTTTCATTCTTTTCTCAACCCCAAATTTGTGCACCATATGATAAACTGGACCTGAATACAGCTATGTATACCATCTCCATTGTCCTCATAGGTACATCAGGAACTTTCATTAGACTTTAATTACTCCATATTTTTTACTTCCCCTACTACGTACAGTAAGTAGTGGAAGTATTGTATTCCACCCAAAAATTCGATACAGAGATTTATGTTTTGGGGCCCCCTGAACGCAAGAAAAAAACATTTTTGGAAACATGTCTGTGTGTGTGTGTGTGTGTGTGTGTGTGTGTCTGTGAACAGCATAACTCAGAAACGAACAGTTGGATAAACACCAAACTTGGTATTTAGGTTCAGTATCATCCAGGAATGCGACACGAAGGTTTTCAAGAAAATCCCCGAGTCCAGATTACTCTTTACATAGAACATTTTTCGAAAATTTTAATTTTCTCAAAATGGCTGTTTGATTTTTATTAAAGCATCACACATTTAAGACATTTCTATGGCAAATAAAATGTATATCTTGAACTTTCTGGGAATGTCTCCAAAAGTATTCTTCATTGTGAACGACTTTTGTATAACTGGTAAACCATAAGAGATAGACAAAATGTTACTACAAAAAATGTAGATCGCGTTAAAATACACAATTTATGTCATATACATTTTTTTGTTGAGTGAACCATTTTCGAGATATTGCTTGTTATTCCCTTAGATTTTCCAATACTTATACTTTTTCTCAAATGGGAATTCGTTATTCATATTTTGTGCCCTGGAAATGCAAAGAAAATGGAATACTCCACATAGCAACCAGCTCTTAAAATATTTGACTCGCTTAAAGCCTACCAATTCCCCTTGTATCTACAAGAAAATTAGCAGTAAGATTAATATCTCGATTAAAATGAAGCATGTGTAGAGTAAGCGTTTGTAAAAATAGTTTGTACAAAAGTAGAGAAAGTCATGTGAGTGTAACACACCAGAAACGTTTTTTATTTACTATGCATTTACGCTTTGTGATGTTTATGTGCTTCACCCACTTTCCGTTCATAGATAACGTAACGTCTAGATACGGAAATACTTAAACATTCTCCAATGTCTGTCCTGCGTATGTCCAGATCTCCTTGCTGCTATATACCGCTCCATTCTTGAACGTTAGTGTTTTGCTTTTTAATTCATTCACTGCCATTCCACATTCCTTACAGTATGCTTCTAAGCAATTTAGTTCTCTTTTCAAACCGGAAATTGATGTGAACATTAAAATTAAACCATCCGCGTAAAGGTACGGACTAACGGAGGGAGCCCCTGCAACCGGGGCAGAACACCGTACGCAGGTCGGCCAGCCCTTTGTGTTTCCACCGTGAGCCACCGGTAAGAGGAATCAGGGGAGAGACTCCAAAGGGCTACTGGATCCGTATGACAAGGGCGTAAGCACACACGGTGTCCCTAAGGTTTCCAGATTCAATGTCACCAATGCCGCCTGAGTCTTCGGGAATCCCGCGAAGGAGCTAAATTCTTGAATATTCATTTAAAAAAGGGCAAATACTCCTCTCCCATATTCAACATTCCTTCGCCCGAAAGCACCCAGAGGCGGGTTCCAACGTTGGGATGACACTTCCGCAGAGCGCAAAGCCACTGTCTAGCCGCAACCCGTCGAAAACCAGAAACTGTCTGAAACAGATGACAAGGAAGATAATGGGTACAGGAAATTCGCCTGCCGACCCGCAGGAACCACGAAAAACCATAGGTAAGAGTGGACGGTTGCCGAGGATCGAACCCGTGGCCTCCCGAATGGAGTCGCGCATGTTATCTTGGCGCCACTTTACTTGGTATGAATGCAGTACTTCATCTACCTGCTGCAAGTATGCAGAAGAGAAAATAAACGCAAAACCGGTGGTGCTGAATCTGTGCAGAGGTTCGAAATTCTGCTCTAGAAATCACAGGCATGATAACTGAATATTTGAATTGATTGGAAGAAACTCCCATTTGTAGACGAATCATCCGGTTTGGAACATTGGGGAAGAATTGAGACGAGGCCTGCAGGAACTTTCCCAGCAGAGCAAGGAAGCAGAACTGGAATTGAACCCCAAAAAACAAAACTAATGACAAATACTACTGAAGAAATTATTAAAGTGAACAACGAAGAACTATAATGCCTCAACAAGTTTTCTTTCTTATTTATGGATGCTCTTTAACTGCTGTGGTTCTTTGTGTTCCATTCTATATTGGACATGAAAGACCGGTAATTTTATTCAGAGGCTTCTTTATCAGGCTTGAGGTTCTTTTATGTGCCGTAAATCTACAACACGGGACCACCGGTTTTACTTCCCTTCCGAAGTAAGCCATTCTAAGAATCCATCGCCCTCCGCCGGATTTGTACCCGCAAACTCGGGAACTAAGGGCTATCATGGAAACCACTACATCACGGAGGACGACAGTATGTCAACGAATGCACCTATCGTGGCCTAATAATGTCATTAAGTAATGCTAGTAAAAAGGCAGTCCAAAGAAACATTTCAGCAACATGGCCCAAATTCTGGGGTTTGACATTTATTCTCACGAACGAAGCATATAGCATTGAACTAAAGGAGGTCATAATGGACAACAGCGTTCTACCTCTCCTACTGTATGGAGCTCAAACTTGATCCTTAACATGCAGAGAAATAAACATGTTAGAAACGTTTGCAAAACATGTCAAAGGAAAATGGAGAGAAAGACTCTTGGCGTCAGTTTTCAGGACAGAACCCGCAAATAAGACCTGGGGAAGATGACAGGCATTAAAGATGTAAGAACGTTAGTCATCCACACCAAGAAACGAAACTGAGTTTTATTTATGGACGCTCTTTAACTGTTGTGGTTCTTAGTGTGCCATTCCTATATGCGGCGTGAAAGACCGGAAATTTTGCTCAGAGGCCTTTTTTATCAGGCTTGAGGTTCTTTTACGTGCTGAAAATCTACCACACGTGACCACCGGTTTTACTTCCCTTCCGAAGGAAGCCATGCTAAGGATTTTTACGTCGGAAAATTTTACCACTACACCAAATGAAAGTGGGAAAGTCACGTCATGAGGATGGATTACATCGATGGATACATAAAATAACAGTTTGGATCCATGAACCAGCGACAGAAAACTAGGACAGAAGAGAAGAGGGGCAGATGACCTAAAACTCCACTTTGTGATCAACTTGACTACAAAGGCTAAGGACCGACGCGAGTGGAAAATTTTGGTAGAACCAGCAATGTAGGAATGAGAGTGTTTTCCGCAAAGTCTAAGCGGGATCACCGAGCAGCCACCTTGCCAGCCAAGAGGCCTTGCCCTTCCGGGATTTTATGGACTAATTCTTAATTGCGTACACGCAATTGCAATGCTCTATCAAACAGAGCTGGAAGGGTCTTAATTTCGAAGTATACCTAGGTACCAAAATCTCGAAATTGTATCTTGAAAATTGAGGGTTTTTTTGAAGGTCATCTATCGGAATTCTAACAGCATGTGTTGGCAACTCTGGGCTGGATCATGCTAGGAGGAAGGTTCGTTCATTGAGCGTTATCTTTAGACATTTCCGC
Source organism: Deroplatys truncata (assembly GCA_030765065.1). Classification (NCBI taxonomy): domain Eukaryota; kingdom Metazoa; phylum Arthropoda; class Insecta; order Mantodea; family Mantidae; genus Deroplatys; species Deroplatys truncata. The sequence continues at coordinate 127,469,338 of CM060987.1, forward strand.
AGGTTACGTTGTTCTATATCGTGGAAGGAAGCTAATTTCATTACAACCTCTTGAACAGGAAGCTTTTCTTATTTCTCTGTGTATGCGCCACATCTTCCATTCTAATTTCGGAATAAATCAGTTTAATTCTTCAAGTTGGATGTTATGCATTTCTTTTATGATTTTTACTTTCTATAGTAAGTAGAGGAAGTATTGCATTCCACCGAAGAGTTCGATAGCGATGCCGTTCGATACGTTTCGAGTTTCCCTGAACCCAAAAATATAGATTTTTAAGAAAACGTCCGTTAGTGCGTGGTCTGTCTGTGTGTATCTCTGTAAATAATATAATTAACAAACGAAAATTCGGTTAAATATGAAACTTGGTATTTAAGTTAACTATCTTGCAACTATGCGACACAGATTTACAAGAAAATTCTTCCACCGCAAACTACGCTTTACATGGAAATCTTATCTTAACTTATCTTCTGTTACGGATGAGACTCGGCACCGAACCAGAGTGGATATTGTACCTACGCCGCAAAATGGAGCGCACCGAGGGGAAGAAAGAGGCGAGAGGAGATATCGGGCGACCATATCCAGGAGCGACGGTACAGAAATGACAGGATCCCAAAGTTTCCAGATGTAGACACCTCGGTAGACGGATAGACAGACCGGTGACCCCGCCTCATACAGGAAAGGTCCATTGCCCCTCAAAGGGGTCTCGAATACTCCGGCAATGAAAATCCAAGGGACGAAGAGAGTTATAAAGGGTTTTGTCTTCTCCTGCCACCCTGCATGAACACTATCGCCGACACTTCAGATCCTGCAAAGAGACCAACAGGAGGAAGGATGAAATAAAATGAAGGAGACGAAATGGAGGGACAGAAAATTTGGGGGTGGAAATAAACCACTCTAGCAATTGCCTGACAAACCGGGAAAACCCCCGCAAAAACCTATGGGTCAGAGTGGGCGTTCGCCGGGCATCGATCCCGGGGCCTCTTGAATGCAGGTTGCATTCGGTTTACATGGAAAAATTGCCTTAGTTTTTTTTATTTTCTCAATAAGTGCTCTAAGGATTTTGATTAAAATACCCATTTTAAGCAAATTTACATGTCCAATGAAATTTATACCTATTTTGAATTTTCTGGGAATGCCTGTGAAGTCCTCTTCCTTCTAAACTACCTCTGTATAATTGGTAAACCGTAAGAGATATACAAAATCCTACCACACAAATGATGTAGATCTTGTTAAAGCACATGGTGCTAATCATTTGCGAGATCTTCTTTATTATTGGTTTGAGTTTTGGAACTTTTACTTTCTCTGACGCACACCTAGTAGGTAGTGAAGGTAGCATTCCACCCAAAAATTTGATATCCAGCTTTCACCGGAAGTACATGTTTCTGGGCCACCTGCATACGAAAAAAGTCATTTTTACTTTCTCTGCTACGTATAGTAAGTATGGGAAGTATTGTATATAACCCAAAAATTCGATACCGAGATTTCACCGGAAATATATGTTTTGAGGCCCCTGAACCCCCCAAAAAAGCATTTTTGGAAACATGTCCGTATGTGTGTCTGTGTGTGTGCGTGTGTGTGTGTCTGTGTGTCTGTGAACAGCATAACTCAGAAACGAACAGTCGGATAAACACCAAACTTGGTACTTAGGTTCAGTATCTTCCAGAGATGCGACACGAAGGTTTTCAAGAAAATCCCTCCACCCCAGATTACCGCTTACATGGAACATTTTTCGAAAATTTTAATTTTATGAAAAATGGCTCTAAAGATTTTGATTAAAATATCATATGTTTAAGATATTTTCATTGCAAATGAAATCTATATCTCGAATTTTCTGGGAATGTCTCCAAAAGTATAACTGGTAAACCATAAGAGATAGACAAAAGCTTACTACACAAAGATGTAGATCGGTTAAAGTACGCAAATAATGTCATATACATTTTTGTTGTTGAGTGAACCATTTTCGAGATATTGCTTGTTATTCCCTTAGATTTTCTAATACTTACACTTTTTCTCAAATAAGAATTCGTTATTCATTTTTTTGTCCTGGTAAGGCAAAGAGAATGAAATACTCCACATAGCAACCAGCTCTTAAAATATTTGACTGTTGCTTAAAGCCTACCAATTCCCCTTGCATCTACAAGAAAATTAGCAATAAGATTAACATCTTGATATCTCGATTAACATGAAGCATATGGAGAATAAGCTTTTGTAAAAATAGTTTGTACAAGAGTACAGAAACGTATGTGAGTGTAACACATCAGATTTTTAGGATAAAGTCCGTGTGTGTATCGTGTCTGTGTGTTTGTAAGCAGCATACTAAAAACGAAAAGTTGGACCAACACCAAACCTCGTATTTAAGTTTTGTACCTTACAAAGATGCAACAAGAAAATCCCTTTGCATGGAACATCTTTCGGAATGTTTGATTGTTTAAAAATGGCTCTAACGATTTCAATTAAAATACAGTATATTAAGCATATTTACATAAAAATTAAAATGTTTATCTTGAATTTTCTTGGAATAGGGTTTGGAGTACTCTGCATTCAAGAGGAATTTTGGATAATTTTGTATAACTTGTAAACGTTAAGCGAAAGATAAAAACGTACTACACAAAACGGTAGATCTGTTTAAAACATACAATTTACTTACAATAAGTTTTTTTTTGTGGCATAAGCCAATTCTGAGATATCCTTATTAAAATTTCGAATTGTTCAATACTTGTCATTCTTTTCAACCCTATAGATTTTTAGTTGTTTCTCGAGATTGATGGAAACGGTATTGAATTTTAAGGCCAGCGTATAGCGTCCAGCTCTTAAACATTTGACTATCGTTGTTCTCTTTGTATCTATAATGAAATGTAGCTATTTCTACAAAAGCTTATTCGAATTAATGAAGTAGAAATAAAAATAAGCTTTTCTAAGACTAGTTTGTATATCCCTAATAAACGACAGAGGTAGAGATGGTCATGTGAATGTGTCACATAAGATTTTTTTTTCAAATTGGAAGTCATTATTGGTTTGTTTTCTCATTTTCATGCAAAAAGCATGGAACTTTGAATATATTACATAGCGACACGCTGTTTAAAAGTCTGACAATCGCTTTACCCACTATATCGTTCAACAAAACTGTAAATCTGAATTGAAAATGTATCTAAATTAACAAGATGTAAACTTTTGTAAGATTAGTTCGTAGAAGAGTGAATAGAGAGTCACATGAACGTAACACTTTCAGGGGAATTTAAGGAAGTAAATCGTTTCGTCGATGTTTCATATCATTTTGCGTGAATGTTAGAGGATTTTAATTCATTATTACGAATAACCGGTTAATAATTAAAATTATAACGGGTTAAAGTCCGAGTGGGTTGGCTCAGGTGGAAACGTCTGTGGCCCGCATTCGGAAGGTTCCTAGTTTGATCCCCAGCGACGGCCTACTTTGATCGATGGGTTTTTTTCGGGGATTTTCCTGCGTCGTTAGCGAAAGCTGGAGTGATTTCTTTCAGCCCTCGAATTTCCTGTCCCTCCATTTCATTCCATTCATTTTTTCATTCACCTCGTTGGTCTCTTACTGGGTTGGAAGAGTCGACGGTAGGTTTCGGTGCAGCGAGGCAGGGGACAGGCACGCTCTCTGTGAACACTCTCGGCTTTCGCCTGGCTGCAGGGTATTCGAACCCCCTTGAGGGACGTTGGACTCCCTCTGCGTACGGTGGGGCCCCCGGTCTGCCTGTCCGTCAACCTACTGCTGGAAACTTAGGGACCCTGTCCTGGATCCGGTCACCCGATGTCTCTTCACACCTCATCCTTCCTCCCGGGGACGCCTCCTCGTGGCGCGAAGGTGCAATATTTCCTCTGGGTCGGTACCAAGTCCCCTCCATAACGGAAGATAAGGATAAGGAGTGCAAGGGAAGATTCAGCATAAAAATCTTGTAGATTGTTGCAATATAATTTAATATAAACGGGGGAGGTAAATAAAATTAATTAAATCGTCATTCAGTTTCAAAAGCTGCAATATCGGGTACGTCAACTAGTTTATAACAAGAGCATTTCTGCAAATGTCTATCCCAATTAACAAGAAGTAGATAGAAGAATAAGCGTTTGTAAAAATAACTTGTAGAGCAGTGGGTAGAAAAAAGTAAACGTGCATATTACGAGGGGCCCCGAGGGATCCCATGGGGAATCAGATCCAGGAGACAACTTGCGCAAGCATGGACGGGGTCCCTAACGTTTCGGTTCGAACTCATTGACACCGCTCAAGCCCCTGACATACCGGAGGTCCCCTGAAGGGGAGCCTGCTCCGAGAGCACCCGAAGGCGATTTCTATCTATAGAGTAACTTAAAACATAAAGTGTGCAAGACAAACCCCACACCCTGGAAGAATTAAAAACAAAATATCCGCCAGGAAATTGGCAGCATTTCTCAACGTGAACTACGGCGAGTGATGGATAGTTTTCAAAAGAGGTACCAAAAATATATGGACAACGACGGTGACCAGTTTCAGCATCTCCTTTCATAAAGTTGGCAAGTAAAGCCTTTAAAAGTAGTTTTAAATGTTGTATGCTTTCATTCGTGCCTTTCTATGATAGCGGCAGACGGCAACGAACGTCGAGGGCGCGGACAGGAAAAACACCGCGCAGCCGGTTCGTAGTTTGTTTTGGCTCTCCTTGTGTGTCGACAATGATCCTCCTGAAGAATTAACGTTAAGTAATGTCTACCTTCCTAAGTGATATGATGAAACTTTGCAAAAATTAGGGCAGCATGTGAAAATGAAAATCTTTGAGTGAGCATTGATGAAACTGAAGATTAAAGTTTCAGAAAAATAGGAAATGTTGTTTTCGGTGTATTGAACAATGGGGGAATAGTGAGCTGTTATATTTAGTGGCGTGTAAAGAATTATCGGCGACAAATAATATAACGATTGTGAGGTTATTCAATGAAGCTATGCATAAGATATGGCCCAAATGGTATAAAATATGACAAGTATTACGCTTTCTCACAAATGGTGCACAATACATGATAAAATCAGTTAAAGATCTTTCTGCGAGTTTTCCTAAAATGGTTCATGTCACTTGTGTAGTTCATGCTCTTCTCAGATTATGTGAATGTATCAGACTCCCATATTCCAATGTGTATAGGCTTATATCATATGGGGGGAAAATGTTTCTTAAATCACCATTGAGGATTGATGTCTTCAGAAAAAAGTATCCCAAACTTCCAAGCATGAGCTTGGGCACTTGGCTAAGTACAGTTTTGCACTATGGAACACGTTTTGAAAGTTCTGCATCTATTGTAATAAATGAGTTGGCCAAACATGATGCATAATCATTTGAAATAGTTGACGGTTTATTTAAAGATGGCCAATTAAAAATAATTTGGCGTTAATATGTACAAATCTAAACTTTTTGTGCGACTCCACAAATCTGCTGAGTGAAACAATTAAGGAGGTGGGGCTCTTGAAATGAAAATTAATTCTCTACAAAGGCTGAAAGTACGAAAAGATAAATTTAAAAATTTGTTTGAGAAAACAATAGCGGCCCAAGTTCTGGAAGGTAAACAAGTTGAGGCAGTATTTTTAACATTTAAATGATTTCAGTCCAATTATATAATATAAAATATAATAACAGCCCGCCTTAAATCAATATGTGTTTGTAACACTATATAAAAATCGTTGTATTAATGTTATATTATTGTATACGTGTGTAATAATGTTATGTGAATGTATTACGTAATTTAATAATGTAGGAGCTGTGAGAAATAGGTTAAAAGTTGCTAACAATGAGGTAACAATGAGGTAACCTTGAGGCAATAATGAATTTGAAAGTTTAATGCTACTTGTGATTCTTGGAAGCAATAATGTAATTTTTGACAGTATATAAAATAGCCAATCAACAACCAGAAAAAGCTTTAGTTAAATGAAGCTATTCTATTGGACTATGATTAGCCAATCAGAAACTGAAATAGGGCAAATTGTACAAATTCAGAATTCAGTTAGTTGTAGACAGTGTTCCTAACCGGACGCGAGATGCGTCTTCGAAAAATTTAATATGTATTTGTGTGAGACGAAAATAGCTTTACGAGTTAAAAGGTACAAGTATTTAATAAAAAACAAATCTCACAGCTCTCTCTCTCTCTCTATATCAGTGAAGTGATATTTAAATCGTGTCAAACATTAATAAATGGAGTGATGAAAAACTTAAAATCTGTGTAAGCCTACATTCTTCAGTTGCACCACTCCCTGCTAGGACATTCATGTCTCTAAAAAAATATAAATACTGACATAAATATGTAATATTTAAAGAAACAGTCAAAATTACAAAGCTAATATTTTTTAAACATTTTTTGGGGTGCAAAGGCCACCGGAAAGTACATTTGGGGCGAAGGCTACCGGAAACTTTTTTACCATACGTACGGTTGCAACTACTCAAATTCGGCTCCCCAACAGTCGAAATATAATACACCTTCTTCAATTTGGAGTGTATGAGTGTTAATGACATCCATTTGTTTAAATATGAACCACTGACATCCTGTGAGATGGAAAGATCATTTTCAGAATATAACGTGCTACTTGGAAACAATCAACATACATTCGTGATGGGCAATTTGAAAAAGACTTTTTTTGTCCACTGTAATTTTAAGGCAACTTGCTAGTGGCTGCTATCCATCTATGAGTGGTGAGTGTCTCTAACAATAATAAATTAATACTTTTCTCTCAGTTTTGTGAATTTAAGAGAAATATCTTAGCATTTTTAACAGATATTTTCTTCTTTATTAGCACATAAAATAAATATTTTAACCTTTTTGACCACATAAAGATCCGCTCCTTACACTTAGGTATCTTTTTAGTTTTTCTACCACGCACATAGTAGGTAGAGAAGTTATTGCATTGCACCCAAAACTTCGATATCGAGATTTTACCGGAAACACTTTTTTTGGGGCACCTGAATCCAAATAAAGCATTTTTGAAAAAAAATTACGTGTGTTTGTCTGTATGTGAACAACATATCTCAAAATCGAAAAATCGTATAAATATCAAACTTGGTATTTAGGTTCAGTATTTTTCAAAGATGCGACCAGAAGATTTTCAACAAAATTCCCCACCACAAACTAAATTTTACATGGAACATTTTTCAGAATTTTTTATTTTCTAAAAAATGGCTATTACCTTTTTATTAGAATTTTGTTTACATGAAAAATAAGATGTATATCTTGAATTTTCTGAAAATAACTTGTAAAATCCACTTTATTTGATTGAATTTTGTATAATTTTTTGTAACTAGGAAACTATAACAGTTAGACAAAAAGTTATTCTAGAACAATTGTAGAGCTTATTAAAACACATATTTTGTGTTTAACAGCTTTTTTCGTAGCGTTAGCCGTTTTAGAAGTACTCCATGTTTTAATTTTACACGTTTCCGAATTGTGGCTAACAGGCATACATGAGGTTGTGCGATCCTCCTTTGTTTCGTTCTTTTCATCGCAGGCACTTGTTATTACGAATGAAACATTTGAATGTTTACATTGAGAAATCATGTTACTGCTGTATAAACATCTATGGTAACTTTATAAAATATACATTTTGTGAATCTTCTTGCAACAGCTTTTGCTTCGAAGGAGTGCTGATTGAACTAATTTCATTAGACTGTTTCATTTTATTAATTCATAGCTTTTATTTGTATTGGTAACATTTTCAAGTGTTCCTTTGCTAGTTTCTCTTCTTTGTTTTCGTTGCTTACATTTTAAGACTTTTTATTACGTCTAATATAAGACGAATCAGACGAATTATCTTTTAATGTTAAGAAATGTTTTTCCGTGAAAGTAGCTAAAGAGACTGCCGGTTCTATGAAAACAGTGATACGTTTGGTGAGGTTAAAAACACACTGCTTTAGTAAGAATAGTTTGTATACGCACTAATAAAACTATAGACAGTACAGAAAATCATCAGAATTTTTAACTAAATATTATAAATAAAATTTATAGCTTTGTTGTTTCCTTAACATTACAGAGATAGAAATCGTTGTATTACAAATATATCATCACGAATTTGCAAAACAGTTGACGTATACTCTCTGTGGTATGGTATGGTATGGTATGGTATAGGATTATTTATAGACGCTACTGCCCCACCAGTAAGGTTGGCTACTGCGTCTCAATAAAACTGTAGTATACGAATATAACTGTAGTAATCTACTGCATAGTTGCGAAGAACGCCACATGCAGAATATAACGTTAGAACACGAAAAACTATGGTATCAGTATAATTCAAAGTTCACATAGACATATATATCACTGAAGTAATTCACAAACACGAGTAAAAATATCAATATAATTCGAAGATGGCACTGATAATAGTCGATACATCACGCAATGAAACTAGACATATAACAAACACATCAAAGGTTAGTAATTACAAAAAGACATGACGAACTAAAACAACATGCTCCTCCGACGAAAGCGGAAGAGCGAATGATGTCTCTGTGGTACAACACGAAATTAAACAACGTATGGGAGCTAGGTTCGCGTTAGTCATTTGTTGTGAAGGTAAAAAATAGCTTGTGAGTTTAGAGGTGGCTGCTTTTCGTTTGTTATGCTTGTTAGTGAATGGCTGCACACTGCATAGCACAGAGTCAGGTGAAGAGGTCATCGTAGTCGGACATGCATTTGGGTATACTGTGAAACACAACGTCAAATGACGTGGAGAGGCACTGTGAAAACATGTAAGTAACGTGTTTGTTTAAGTGATACGTCTACACTCGTTTTGTTAGTAATGAGGTAAACCACGTGCGTGAAATTAATGACTTTAAACCAACAAGCTGTCTCAAACAGTGTGTAGCATGTGCTACATGAGCTAGAATGCATAAGGTTATTATGCATTTTCGAGAGCAATATGCGTATAAATGACCATTTTCTCATAAAATAGATACAGCATAATATTGCGCCGCAAAAATTGAAACTACTTTGTCACTTACGTCACCTATTTCTGATCGAAGAATTTCGAAAAAAAGACAATTTCCGTAGAAATTTTGAAAGTCTTAAAAGTTTTGTTTGCAAACTTATTTTGACTTCAAGTCCATATTCTGACCCAAATATACATAAGTTTCAAATACCTAAATTTTTACACTGAACTAAAGCAATATAAACTAAATTAGGCTATTTTGCTGTTAAGTGGTCTTCATTGAAAACACTGAAAAAAGCAAGAAGGAATGGAGTAAATTACCTTAAGAGTGAGTTTATAAGTAGATGTGATCTCGTCAATATCTGGCGCACACGCGCCCACCTGCCCGCCCATTTTAGGTGTTTTACTTTTGTAGGAAAATTGCGATATGAACACAATAACGTAGCCATCTTCCCGCTAAAACAGACGCTGAATGGGAAGTGCCAACCTAAATAAGAAGTGAAATCCGCGAAATAAGTGAATTATTCGAGTTTTAGACGCGCAGATCCCACGGCTATGCTTGAAGTTGAGTATCTTACCGGCTTTTGCGGCATTAGCTACTCGTATGTTGCCAGCATTGCGTTAGAGCTAGAGAACGATACAGAGTGACATCTGTAGGACATATAAGACATCACTTCCATCGCTGTCGGGGAACCCGTAAGAGCAATTTACCCAAAGTTGTTATGCATTTTCGAGATCATTATGCGGTATAAATGACCATTTTCTCATAAAATAAAATATATGATAGTATTGCGCCGCAAAAATTGAAGGCTGCTTTGAGTATTATTACCTTACCTATTTCTGCTCGAAGAATTATAAATAATAAAAAAACCAACAATTTTCGTAGATATTTTGAAAGTCTTAGAAAGCTTTGTTCGCAAATTCTTATTTTGACTGTAAGTCCAATTTGAACGATAGCATATTACAACCCAAATGTACGTTTCAAATACCTAATTTTTCACACTGAACTAAAGCAATCGAAACTAAATTAATATAAACAAAACTAATATAATAAAATAAAATTAAACTAGCTCGGCCTAGCCTAACCTAACCTAAACTGACCTAACCGAAACACAGACGAATAAAATAAATAATTTGTTAAGATATACAGTTAGTTGGAGGATACAATTATCAGAAAGAAGTGAACACAAGAATTGCTTAAAATAACTTAGAAAAAATATAATTTTAATAAATAATCTTTTCTCGTAATATTTGGAGTATATTATATAACACAAACGTGAAGTCATAACAAATCTGGGAGAAACCTATGTGGCGTGGAAAAATGGCTTCTTACTTCTTCTACAGATGTCACCTTCTGGCTGCGTACGATTTCCAAATGTGCTAACAAAATGCTGACGTGTGAATAGTAAACACGCTAGCGCGAGCGATGGGAAGGGGCGTTTTTTAACGATGTGAATGGTTCACTATTTAAATAAGCTTAGGTTTTTGAATTCACGGAAGGTTAGCCGTAAGTTAGGTTTTTTGTAAATATAAGATTATGTTAATTACCAACCAGTGGTTACACCAAAGCACGCAAACGATGTTCCATGTTTATCATATAAGCTTAGGTTTGTGAATTCACAGAAGGTTAGCCTTAGGTTAATTACCAACCAGTGGTTACACCAAAGAACGCATACGCTTTCTTTACCCTATATCGTTTATTGATGGGTATACAGACTGTTTTGTAAAAGCTTACTTCTCTATCTACTTCATTATAATCGAGATAGACCTTTGTAGAAATAGCTAAATTACGCATTTCTTTATAGATACAAAGAGAACCGCGATAGTCAAATGTTTAAGAACTGGACGCTATATGCTGGCCTTCTGACCTTAAAATTCCCTCCGTGGACTAGTGGTACCGTGCTAGCCTCTAGTTCCCAAGGTCGCGGGTTCATCCGGCGGTGGGCGATGGATTTTTTCGTGCGTAAAAATCCTTAGCATGGCTTCCTTCGGAAGGGAAGTAAAGCCGGTGGTCCCGTGTCGTAGATTTGCGGCACGTAAAGAAACCTCAAGCCTGATAAAGAGGCCTCTGAGCAAAATTACCGATCTTTCACGCCCAATATAGAATGGGATGCTAAGGACCATAGTTAAAGAGCGTCCATAAATAAAACTCAATTTAATTTCTTAAATTTCCATACTGTTTCCATGCAAACGAGAGAAACAACTGAATATCGACATGAATGTAAATAAAATACTGAGCAATTCGAAGATTACTAGGGGATATTATGGAAATAACCCATGTTACAAAAAATTAAATCAATTGTGTATTTTAAAGAGATCTACATTTTTTTGTATCGTATATTTTCGTCTATCGCTTAACTTTTACCAGTTATACAAGGTTACACAAAATTCCTTCCGACTTGAACTTTGAAGGCTATTCCCAGAAAATTCAAGATATACAATTTACCATAAAAATCTTTAATGTATGTTATTGTATTCAAACTCGTTAGCCATTTTTCAGAAAATGAATTTAAAAAAATGTTCTATGTAAAGGCAGGTGGGTTAGAAGGATTTTCTTGAAAATCTTCTTTTCGCATCTTTGGAAAATGCTGAACTTAAAATACCAAATTTGTTATTTACCAATTTAGTTTTACGGTTATGCTGTTCACACATTCACATGGTCTTTTTATAAAGATACTTTTTGGACTCAAGGTCCTCGGAACATTTATTTTTGGTGAAATTTCGACATCGAATTTTTAGTGGGGTGGGGGAATTTTCTTGAAAACCTTCGTGTCGCATCTCTGGAAGATACTGAACCTAAATACCAAGTTTGGTGTTTATCCGACTGTTCGTTTCTGAGTTATGCTGTTCACAGACACAAACACAGATACGCACACGGACATGTTTCCAAAAATGCTTTTTTTTTTTTGGATTCAGGGGTCTCAAAACATATATTTCCGGTGAAATCTCGGTATCGAATTTTTGGGTGGAATACATTACTTCCCCTACTTACTGTACGTAGTAGAGAAAGTAATAATGGAATGGACGAAAGAAAAGACAATACAGTTAGTTAATGAGATTCATGCAACACCCACATCTGGAACAGTTCCCTAAAATACTATGGGAATAAAATCA